>CM070701.1:12506164-13754658 GCA_036346265.1 Melocanna baccifera | reverse complement strand
TGGGCATGGTCCGCCATGTGATGAGTCCATAGGGCCGAAGTATCGGACGACGGGCGCCACTACCACAACACTTAACTCAATGATCATTTGGTGCGAAGGCTTTCCATGCTAGAATGACAAAGTGGTTAGGCCTGCACGTAAGATCGCTTAATTGGTAGCAATTTGACTCACCGCTTCGAGCAAACTCTCATCCAATCAAACCATTTTATTTGTGTAGAAACTTGCACCGGAAAGATGCACCGGTGTCCATGGTGCCAACACTCAAATGGCTAGTGCAGCACGGATTGCCGGTGTGGTGTTCAGGTAACATGGCATCTCAGATTGAACTATAAATACATATATGCCAAAGTGTAAGTGTGTGACAAATAAATGTTTTCGATGGTGATTTCGACTCAGTATGCTCTTCTACGCTTCAAGGTACTCCGTCCATGACTTTGACCTCTATGTCACGAGCCTTAGCGCCATTTGTAATTTCTGTCGGCTAATCCGCTAAATTTTAGTTCAGAAATTTTTTTGCATAATTTACCATTTTTCGAGGACCCTCGCACAAAATTTAGGCACCACCCTTCGTCCCCCTTTTTTCCTTTGTTTCTTTTCCACTCGCCTCATCGCCCCCTTGGCCACTATCACCGACTCAAAAGAGGGAGGGGGTGAACGCAGTGGTGGTGGAGTAGCAAGGCGACGTGACGCGCAGGCGGAGCGGCCCGATCGGCGTGGTGCGGCGGGTGGCCAGGAGCCGGCGGTTGGGAGCTGGCGATGTGCGGCAAGTGGTCGGGAAGCCAGCGGCGCTTGTGAGCGCTTGGGTGGTGGCACGCTATGCAGGGTAGGGAGTGAGCGACGGTGGCGCGTCGTGCGGAGGGTGAGCGGCACACGCTATGCGATGCGGTGGTGGTGCGGCGTGAGTGAAGCGGCGGCGTCGCGTCAGAAGCGTGCGGGCGCCATAGCGAATTATGCTGATAACATGTTGATGAACTGTCGCTAGCGAGTTCAGTCTGAACGATTCCTCTTAGACAGAAGATGGATCAAATATAGATAATTAATGTATGAACAAAATAGATTGAACATAGAGATATGAGGGAGACTTCTTTCTTTATTGTTTTTCTCCTTCAAAAGGTATAAAATATAATTATTGAGATCCACTATTTTAGACTATAAAATAAGATATCTACCATAGACTAAGACTTGTAGATCCAAATCTAGATCCAGATTTTCTATCAGTATCCACCGGGGAGACGAGCCTTCCGTGCCCTGGACAGACGGAATCTTACCTGCTTCGTGCCGCTTCCGACCGTGAAGATGGGCCGGCGCGTGCTTGCTGGCCCGATGGCGTATACCGCATCTGGGCTGACGTGATACGGTGTGCAGGTCTGACCTTCGCCTTATGGTGGGCCGTAGGTACTGGGCTGCCTAGAGATGGCTTGTGGACTGTAAGGCAGTGGATTGCAGGCTGTGCTGTGCCGGTGGCAACGGAACGGAAGGGATAGCCACAGAAAAGTTTTTTCTATGGCAACTTTGTTACTCGAGGTTGAAATCCATATATTGCTAAACTATTGCTAGATCAACTGTCGTGCAAATATCTGATGAAAAATGAGTCTAAACTTGCATCTTGTACGTGAGAGATATAGATACTGTTCAAAAGTGAATGACTTTTAACTAATTATGAGATATTAAGGAAATAAGAGACACTCATGATAAAAAACTATTCCATGCTTCTATAGTGATTTCTATAAATATTTTATAGAAACCACCTTAAAAAACTAATCTATTCAACTTCCAACTCCTAAAAACCAAAATTCAGAAGTTGTTTAGAATAGTACTGTAGCCTAGGAATATTCAAACTTCAATTTAGTGCGTACTGCCTAGTGGGCTGTCTTTAAAATTTACCTGTTGCATGTATATTGCGTGACCTTATCTACTAGCATATTATGAAATGGAAAATTTCTCGCCTTCGTACATCTCAGCAGCAGCATAAGCCTGGTCACACAGAACACATACAAATTGCCATTGGTTACCTTCCAAATCATCGTTTTAAAAGATAGAAGTTCAGATAAAGAACTGGCTAAAGGCCTACACTACAAGGATAACAAAACGGCTTAATATTACATGCCCCGTTCGCTCTCAGTAGCCGGCAACTTGCCCTTTCAACCAATCATAGCACGAAGCAAAACATCAGCGGTCGTCGGAAGGTTTTGAGCGGCAAGAAAGAACAACAGAACGTACAAAGCACACAGCTGCAAAATTTGTTGCACTGTTCGATCGTACCCGGAGTATACCTAGGGAAGAATCCAAAACCCCTCGTTTTAATGCCTTCTCTTCCCATCGTCCTGAGCCTATATAAACCTTGCCAATTCAATTTCCCATCTCACAGGCAACCATTTCATCAAAGATGAAGAACATTTCTTTCTACTACTTGCTTCTCATCTGCGTGGCCGCACTGCACGCCAATGCCTCCCAGGAGAGACGACTGAGAGAGTTCGTCTTGTCTAGAAGGAACATAGATGGCAGCAGTAGCGGTACGTTCAATGTACGTGATGTAGGCTACAGGGCTGCAAGCAGCCAGAGGACAGATTACGCTGGCTCTGATCAGAGTTCTGTCAAGGGGGCCGATAAGATCACGGCGTTGCCGGGCCAGCCAGAAGGCGTCGACTTCAACCAGTACGGCGGGTACGTGACCGTCGACGAGATGAACGGCCGTGCGCTCTTCTACTACTTTGTAGAAGCGCCTTACGATGCTTCGACAAAGCCACTCGTCCTGTGGCTTAATGGAGGTTAGAATGATATGTCTCTTCTCTAAATTGCGGTAGAACAGTAGCACTTGCACATGTAGTTTCAAGTTGCATTTACACGAGGTTCGTGAAGTTCATGTCATTATTATAAAAACAGTTATTCGTATGAATCGTCTTTGATAATTACATCACAAATAGTTCATAGGAACCGTCTGTGATGTAGATGTTCAATATAGCCTTTTGTAGTAGTGTGTACCGCCGCATGTCATGCATGCTACCGTTACGTGAGTAGCAGCGACGCGCACATGCGCCCGCACCGTCTGATCCCTCTAGATACGCATCCGCAGGGCCAGGATGCTCATCGCTCGGCTACGGAGCAATGCAGGAACTGGGCCCGTTCCGCGTAAACAGCGACAACAAAACGCTCAGCAGAAACAAGCACGCCTGGAACGACGGTAACTCAGACCTCCACCCATCTTCCTCTTCCTTCGGGCCTGTCCGTTAGCCGTTAGGGACGCCTCAGGTTCAGCGTTCCATTGATTGTTGCATGAACGCTGCCAATGTGCTTGTGAAATTTGTAGTGGCTAACGTGATCTTCTTGGAGTCGCCCGCCGGCGTTGGATTCTCTTACTCGAACACGTCTTCCGACTATGACCGCAGCGGAGACCAAAGGACTGCTGATGATGCGTACATCTTTCTGGTCAATTGGCTGCAGAGGTTCCCCGAGTACAAGGACCGTGCCTTCTACATCTCTGGGGAGAGCTTCGCTGGCCACTATGTGCCAGAGCTTGCTGCCACCATCCTACTCCACAACATGTATAGCAACACAACCACCATAAACCTACGGGGTATCTTGGTACGTGAAATGTTCTAGCTGCAGTGATACGAAACATGGTAGAAAAAAAACTCATCTTTTTCTCTGAATAATGGGTTCTGCTTTCTGTTGAAGGTTGGGAATCCACTTCTCGACTATAACAGGAATATCAAGGGGGAACTTGACTACCTCTGGAGCCATGGGGTGATATCGGACGAGGTCTTCGCCAACATCACCAAGCACTGCAACTTTGACGACTCGGATGGAGCAGCATGCAACGGCGCTCTTGAAGCTGTCGATCTAGGCCAGATTGATGCCTACAACATATATGCTCCAATTTGCGTTGTCGCACCCAATGGAGCATATTACCCCAGCGGCTATGTAAGACAATATATATATATGCAGCAGAATTGGATACATTCATTTGCTATCGTAAAGCTAGTCAGGTTCGATTACTGACCGTTTTACAAATTACAGTTACCTGGATACGATCCATGTAGTGATTATTCTACCACCGCCTACCTGAATGATCCAGCGGTGCAGAAAGCCTTTCACGCTAGGATGACACTGTGGTCAGGCTGCGCGTAAGATCCTTGAATTCGACGCCAACCTAGTATTAATCGGCTAACAATTTCGGCTCGTTTCACCCATGCAAACTCATGTGATTTGTTGCAGAAACTTGCACTGGAAAGATGCACCGATTTCCATGTTGCCAACCATCAAATGGCTAATCGACAAGAAGTTACCTGTCTGGATATTTAGGTACGAGAATCACAATTACATAAATATACTGTGACAAATGAAAAGCACTGTAACAAATATACACACATTTTTCAGTGGCGATTTTGACCTCGTATGCCCGCTTCCGGCAACGAGGTATTCTATCCACGATCTTGACCTCTATGTCACAACTCCATGGCGCCCATGGACGGCAAACAAGGAGGTATGCCTATTATTAATTGAAGCAATATTCATTTACAAGTTTAGTCAGCTTGAATTTTTTGGCTTTACACGGATGGTTGCACTTGCAGGTGGGAGGTTATGTTCAGCAATATAAGGGAGGATTCACATTTCTATCTGTCAGAGGAGCTGGCCACATGGTTCCATCCTTTCAGCCTGAGAGAGCATTAATAATGTTGCAATCCTTCCTAAAAGGGACACTCCCACCTTACATACAGGATCCATGATTCATGGCGTGGATAAACTCTATGAGTGAAAAACTTGATAGGACAAGTGCTACGGCAGGGATGGATTAGAGTTGCCACTTAGTATGACTTGCTTAATGTTGGTTTTATATATACCTAGCTTGTCTCCGGTTACAATTGAGAAAGGTTCGTGTTCCTGTGAGTGGACATGGATTTCTTGTTTAATGAATTTATGATAAGACTTCAAATAAAGAGAAATATTGTGGGCTATGTCTATTCTTGTTTTTATTTTATTTTCTGCATACTTTATATTCCTGTAAGACAAGTTCTCGTATTTTTCGATTTTAGAATTTGAATTTTTGGATAGGATAATTAGATGGGAAGTTTTCGTATTAACATGGATTTCAAAACTTCATTCTTGATCTTGAATTTCCCAATTTCCAAATTTTAGATTTGAATTTAAGACTTGCAAGGAAATTTAGAATTCCTCGATTTGATTTTTAGTCGTGGTTCTTGATTTCAATATTTTAATTTCCTTATTCGAATTTTTAGCAAGGAATCAAATCATGAAACTCAAATAAACACCAAAATTTTTTAAGCAATTTTGGAAATCGACAAGAGGTTTTAGATTTTTAGCAATTATACTATTCTCATATTTTTAAGATGTTACAATAGACTAACCCATTAACCTAACATAATACCAGATTTTACATGCACATGAACACTATTCAAAGTGGCTCATCCAACGGGCTCCGATAGCCTGAAACGCCAATCCATCAAAGCGTCTCCGCATGTTTTGACATGCAACCCGCAGTGTCCAATGAATAGCCATTACATCTTTACGAATTTGAACTCTGTCGAACCGTCTCTACATGTATCCGTCTCCTTACTTGCCGCACTACATGCACCGGCTTGCCCCATCGTGATCCTCGTCTCTTTTGTGCTTCCCACTTGAGTCAAGTAGCCTCATTTGGACTTACCCGATCGCTCAGACCTCAGCTCTCCCTACCTAGCCCTAGTCCATTGTCATTGATAGCCACTGTTCTACAAGCCACCTTCACATCCAAAAACAAAAGCAATATGATTCCAGCACAAGTTTTATGCACTCGACTTATATTAGCCAAATCAGATATTATGCAACACAACACAACCATGCAACGGTACCCATGCCGCGCACACACTCAAATCGCTCAACCCAACCCAAAACTCACTCAACCTACAAGGCATGTCGATTGTCAACTATAGGTCGACTAGATCGCTCAACTCCTCTCAACCTCACCTTGGCAACAAGGGACTGGTCTGACTGTTAGCCCAACGCCGGTCAAACCGTCGACCATATGCTGACTGCGTAAGACTTCTAGAAAACACCCTCTCTAGAATTTCGGTTAAACTTTATCTAGTTTCAGCTCAGAACTCAAAATCGAGTGATACCTAGTGCAAACTCATCCTCAAACATACCCACACAAATATTTGGTGTCTATTTTTCAAAAAACATATGGCCAATCTAATCGCTCCATAGTCGTCGGTTAGATCACCGTTACTAGGCCAGTCAAACCGGTTAAATCTTAACAGCAACTCTGAAAACTGAAAAGCTTCAAAATCAAACTCAAACTTTGATAAAACTTATACATCAAAGTCAAATACTCATCACAATCATAAGGTGACCTCCACATAGTCTCACACAATTTAACTTAGCTCTTTGAGTCTATCCTCTATTTTCATTATGGCTTCTCCACTTGCTTCTGAATTATAAAGCTGATGCTTGCACAAAGGTCCTCTGGGCTTCGGACAAACTTGAAGACTTTAGAGAAGAAGAAAAATTGCATATTTGAATTACTATTCAGATATTGGTAATTTGCTTGCCATATGCACTTTTAAATAAGTTTGCATGCATAACACTACTAAAGTAACCTCATTCATCTGTAAAAAATGGTAAAGACTGTAATTCTTAGCTTTTTAAAACATGTTGCAGACTTACAACTATCCTTTTTTTAGTCTCCATGATTCTTGTCCCCGCTGAGATATGCAGAAAATTTACAAAGTGAGATCTAACAGCAAGGCCCTAAAGTTCAACACGAATGCAGTGTTGGACGGATTTTTTGAACTCTCCATTGATCAGAGCAGAAAACAATTCACATCAGTTTGAACCTGGCTAAACGTTGCAGGTGAAGAACGGATATTACTTTACCCTAATCTTCATCTTGATTCGAAACAGCCTGAAATTATCACGTACTTACAAGCAGTATCTCTCGCCTTCGTTTTCATTGTTGCTACGAAACGAAATCAATCTACCGCTACGATCGATTAACACCTCTTTTATCTTTGATTTACTGTATAGTCGAGGAATCAAACTCACCTTAGCTGATTCTTTTGGACTATGACTTATAGTTTTTGGTTTTTGAATTTTAACTGTTTGTAAAAGAGAATACAAAGAGAGAGAAACAGTCACATACGATTTTAAATGGTATACCTAAAATTAGTACTAAAAACCAAAAACCATAAAACAAATTCAAAAGAACTCAGTGGGCAGCAGGCAAGGCAAGGCTAGGGCGTCTTGTGCCTGTGCCTGTGCCTCCACCTAGAAGCTCTTGAAACTGAATCAGCGCGGTGACCATGCGAGTTGCCCCCTCCCGACTTCTGTGAACTCGCGACCCGCGAGACGAATGTAGTTGGCGTGGCCGCCTAGGATAGCGCACCAGTCGCGAGCACTGAGTAGACGGCTAGAAGGATTTGTACTGTATATGTTGAAAATTGGCGGTGCGTAAAACTATAACATTGAACTAAATGGTTTATGTCTTATATATATTAAAAATATGAAGTAGATCAAGTGTTGATTCACTAATAGATTAATGGGTGTAAACGTTTTGAGAAGCGTGCATGTGTAAGTGTAAAACTCGATATGGTGTTGAGTTAACGGGTTAGCCCATGTAAGTAGATGAAACTCAACTAGATGTGTTGATTAGGATTTCCCTTGTAAGCCTCATATATAAGAAGGTAGCAATGTAGCTTAGTGAAGCCTTTGGGAAGTTTAGTCCAAGTCATTGAGAGAAGAGTTAGGGTTAATAGAGATAATGTTGTGGGAGATGCGAGAGGTTCTTGTGGCTGAGCTTTTTGTCATCCTTAGACTTTGTGTATGGCTAGAAAGTGGCTGTAAATATTTATCTCTAAGTATCATCAATAGAGATCAAGATTCGTCAAAGTATCTCCTCTTGTGCTCAAGTGATGAAATCTTGATTAGCTTGATTTTTAGTGCTATTTCTTATCTTCTTGATCTTGCTTCATGACAAGGACGTGTAAGTGATGATGATATATCTTGGTGACTGAATCTCATCAATCTAGATACTTGTTATTTACAAATTTTTGTGTTTACCTGTTTTGGCTTAAAGAGAGTGATTTTTGGTTTTGCTTTTGTAGGTGATTTAGATCGAATTTGTGTTGTAATCTAACTTGCTATGACATGTGAGAACCCCATCTAAGATCATCTAGAATTCACAAGTAAAAGCAGATCGGGATTTTCCTTTTTTGTTCGATTTTGGTACACCCTTCACTCAATTTGAAAAGGTCACAATTTGACAATGATTTTCTTAATCATTGGTTGGAATAGATTCATGACATCCTAGACAAGGTGCGTGCCAAGTTTTATATCATTTGGATCTACAGAATTTCAAAACAATGCTAAAATTATTGTTCACTTGCGCGGAAATTACTGCTTCATCCGATCGATCGGGATAGGAGAGGTTAGACCGGGTTTACTGTTCATATGCCTATTTTCACTATTCGTTCTGCCAGACCGGAATTGGAGAGAGGTTAGATTGGTTTTGGGGAGAGGTTAAACCGATTTTAAGGAGAAATCTGACTGGTGGCGCCGGTTTTTCTCAAAATTTTGGTTTTGTGTTTTGCTAGATTTTGTTTTGGCTTTCATCCCCAATCTCAATAACTCCGTGGTTATTTGAGTAAAGGATAAAGATTAATTAGAGGAGGGTTTCGATTACACTATTCATCTTTTTAGTCATCGTTCTTGGTCCTACATTACTCTACCTTTTTTTTTTTGCCAGAATTGGCCTTTGGATAGTCACCAAATTGTAGCATGCCTGTGGATCTGAGTCACATTCTATATATTTTCTTACCAATCTTTGGACAAATCTTGGGTAACCCCAATACCTTGGTCAATTTCTTTTGTTTTTGCGATTTACAAGGAAGATGTATATACGCACATATCACCATGCAAGCACACCAAATACATGTGTGTGCCTCTTTAGGACACACTTAAAAAAATAAAGGCCAAGTGATCTTATAAAATTTGCATCGAAAGCATACTCACATATGTATAAAGATGGACACTATGATTTAAATCATAATAGGTGAAGTTATATACCCACCACTCCACTAAGAGGTGGTTCCCACCTTAGTCAACATCTTGATAGGGCTTGTTGCGCACAAACAAAACACACGCAGATCTATCATTCATTGCAGATAGCGAAGCCGAGGGCATCAAATACCATAGCGAAGGTGCTAACATGTGCCGCAGCGGAGCTCGGGCTACTGCCATGGCGGAGCTCGGACAAGTGCCATAGTGGAGCCGAGGGCAACATACCATGGCAAATCAGCTCTGTGAGAGGGCCTTTTTTTAAGGCTACTGTGAGAGGGCTTGGGAGTTGGGGCGGGGAGACTTACGTTGTCAGATGATACCTCACTGGAGTTGCCGATCTCAAACTGCCCCGCGGTGCCGCAGCGGCGCAGTCTGCAGGGCGGTGGGGCGTCGGCATGGCTGCGCCGAGGACAGCGAACCGTAAATCTGGCCGTGTGGTGCGGTGCAGTGGAGTGGGGAGTCGCGCCGCGACCTGCCTCGGCCGTGGAGCCGCCAGCCGGCCAGCCACGTAGATATGGCCACATGGTGCGGTGGACGGGTGTAGTGCAGTGCGAGTAGGGCGCGCCGCGTGCCGGCGTTCGACGCGCAGGGCTCCCCAAGCCACGCAGCGCATGGTACAGCCGATCGGCGCGCGCGGCGGAGCCGGCAAGGTGCTCGGCCGTCGCATCTGGGCCAACATCAACAGACGACGTGCTACCGTTTTCCGGCAACCAAAGCACGTCTAGACTAACTCATCAGAACTGCAAAACTAAACTTCACAGAAACAGAGAACAAATCAGATACCGCACACGAGGTATTGAATAGCTTATTGTTCTACTTTAAGGTCGCAGCTCCAGGCCAAAACTTTTTCCTCTGGAAGAATTCGGCAGACCATGGCGAGTCAATTGGCGTCTTAGTGGTGCTAGTTCGTGTAATAATGTACTTTACATGACCAGCCACTGCATCTAGCCCACCTAAGAAACCGTACGTCGTCTACCTTTTTCTCTAGCAAGAGCTACAACTAATGCGCCGCTCCAGTAAGAGTGAGGCGAATGCAACTCTCTCAGCTCACTCGTTGTTGGTTCCCGTAGAACGGGTAGGCACCATAGGCAGCGGCGTACATGCCCGGATCAGGGAACGGTGCGGGGTAGCCGTACCCGCTGTAGAACGGTGAAGCTGAGTAGTACATCCCGTTGTTCCACTGGCTGCCGTTGTCACTCCTCAACTGTGAATAGGAAATGTGGTATCAAGTTCCTGGTTATGTTTGCTGCACAATATTACAGTTTGTTTGCTGGAAGGTCGCCAAGAGGAGGTCAATACCTGCTTGTTTGCTGGATTGCGACCCCATGAAAGGCGCACAGTCTGTTTTCCAATGGTACTTCCATTTAGCCCTTGCAGTGCATGTTCTGCATTCTTTCTGGCAAAAGAAAAACAATGGCAACATTAATCAGATATCGCGATGGTACACAGACTCACAGAGGCAATTATACCTAACAAAAAGTATTTGGGGAACTGGAAATGTGAAATTTAAGGACTCGTACCTCTGAACAAACTGCACGAAGCCGCACTGTTTCCCAACTGGAATCTTTACAGACGAAATCTCACCATACTGGGAGAAGGTTTGCCTAAGGTCATCTTCACTAACATTTGGGTCAAGCCCACCGACAAATACCTACGAATAGTTAAAGAATGATGATGAAAAGAGAAAATATGTAGATTACATAAGTTAGAGGAAATGAATCTGTGCTCACGGTTGTGTTTGTCAAATCTTCATCTGATCGAGCAGATGAACCAGTAGACCCAGAAGTACCTAAAGCAACGATCTTTTTAGAAAATAGAAATAAATGGCCACCATTATCCAAAATAAATGTATATGATTCTGAAAGCAAACATTATCCAGTAGAATAATGGTAATAGTCATTCACAAGGCAACAGTTCACTATCATTCTCAGGTTCTTAACCAATCAGTGAGATACTGCACTACATCAACTTATCTCATCATTACCAATAGCAATCCATATCTTTCTAAAGATTACCGATTAACAATCCAACGCGAGGTTAAAATCACACAAATACCTGTTATATATATCACCAAGTATCAACCATGTCTTGAATTCATTTGCAGTTACAACATTTAGCTACTAACAAAAGATGTTCATTCCAAGACTAAAAGCAAGATATCACCCTTGTTAGCATTATTTCTCATTGTGCTTGTCTACTGAAAAGCAAATAAGTTTTCATTTAGTAGCAAGGACATGGTGGGACACTAGGGATGAAAAAGGAAGAGAGTAAAGCATATACACATCAAAGACATCAAACTCTAAAATCTATCAATTTACTCATCAAATGATGTACTAGAAAGTATGTGGGAAGAAATCTATATGCTAAGAAAATAAAAATAGCAAGATACACAATACAGAGCAAAAGTAAAGTTTTATGCAGTTGACAGACAATGATCAAACTAATGTGGATTAAATTGTGAATGAATCACACTCCAAAAAAATTCTGAATGTAAGCAAGTCTAGATGTGTGGTAATGTACAGGTGAAAATTTTAAAAGAAAGGGGGATGCTAAAGGGCAGAGTACTATCAAAAAGTAGTTCCACCTAGAATTATCTATGAATGCTTAAATTCATCAGAATCTTACCTCCACTCACAAAAGAATATTGTTTTGGACATCAACATAGTCCTCAAAAGCGTAACTTTGACCACTAATTTATATTGTAATAGATTTTTAAAGCTAATAAAGTTATATTTTTATGAAGTTCTTTAAGACAAATCTATACATACCATTTTTATGTGTTCAATCAAAATAGTGAAAAAAATATATCAATAACCAAATTGTAGATTGCACATACCCCAAAACAACATTATTTTTGTTAAGGATATAGAGTAGAGTTGTATTAGGATATAAAGTTTGTATTCTATTCCGCATATGTCTTATCTCTATATGGCATATCTCTTTTGTATTCTCCTATATATATGGCCCTTGTGCCTCATATCAATACACACACAATATTCATAACATGGTATCAGAGTTAAGGTTCAAACCTCTTAAACCCTAGCCTCCGCACATCTTCCGCTACCGCTGCCCCCGGAAGGATCAATCTCTACCCCCGGGGGCGGCCTCCTCATCTCCGGTCGGTGGATCCTCTTCTTGCGCCTCTCTTCGTTGTCGAGATGCCGCCATCGTCCTCTCTCCAAGGTTGAGATGACGGCGCTAAGTACCCAAACCGAGCTCTTGTATGGCATAGAGGAGTTCCGATGCTTTTCGGCTGGGTGAGAGTTGTTTCCATCAAGACACACATTCGGAAGGTTCTGATCTTATTATCGACTTTTACACTGAAGGTGGTGTTGCTCGCTCAGTCGCAACTCGCAAGGCTGTGATCCTCATGGAAGGAAGGAGTTCTCTGGTGTCGGTGTTAGGAGTTCTCATTTTTGCTACTCCGTATTTTGCTGCTCAGTATTTTGAGTCTTATAGGATTTTAAGTCTTCCGCTGCGTCCATTCAAGGGCCTGTTTGTTTTAGTTTCTGATAGCTGCAGCTACTCCCAGAATCTACAGTTTCTCCAAACAGTCCAGATTTTCATCTAGATTCTAAGTAGTCAGAAGTTATAGAATCTACAGTTGAAACAAATGGACTCCAAATCCATAGTTTTCTATCTTCAGTTCGTCTAAGCCATGTGTGTCCACAAAATTTTTGTGTCGGTCAGTCGATTGCTTTGTTAGCCTCAGTCCATCCTTTAGGATTTTGTATGGTCGGTACTGCCCCTCTTGCGCTTGTATGGCTCTTCTCTGGTTCGTCTTCACCGGATCTGACTTTGCCCCGTTCGGATCCAGCCTCATTCGTGCTGGATTCGGACTCCTCCGTGGGCGGCCTCTCGCGTCGCATCCCTGAGCTTTTAAGACTGCCGCGCTTTTTCTGTACTGCGTTTCTATTGCGCTTCTTGTGCACTGCGTCGCCGTTGTCTCGGTCTATGATGCCGCACTTTTTTTGCACCGCGCTTCTATTGCGCTTTTTGTGCATTGCGCCACTGCTGTCTCAGGGTTCGATCTGCTTTATGGGCTACTACATGATCTCGGATGGAGATCTTCTATTTTCGACACAACTTTCAAGAGCCATATGCTACGACGACGTTTCAAGACTTGGATTTTGGATTTTAATGTCAACTCTTTCAAATATAATGCTATTGCATACGCCTTGCATTTGAGGAGAGGTGTTAAGGATATAGAGTAGAGTTGTATTAGGATATAGAGTTTGTATTCTATTCCGCATATGCCTTATCTCTATATGGCATATCTCTTTTGTACTTTTCTATATATATGATCCTTGTGCCTCATATCAATACACACACAATATTCATAACAATTTTATGACTGGAGGGAGTTGGAAATAGTAACATAAGCTTCGGTGTATACAATCCCCCACTCTTCTCAATAGAACCCCCAAATTAATTTAGAACAAATAAAACCAAATCAAGGAACATTCATTCAATTGGACTTAAACTACAGTGAACTTTAACTTAAACCATATGAACAATGATAGAGAATCACACTATTCCCAAAGTGACCACAGACAGGTACAAAAAAATAATAGAGTAATATCTGTGCAAGTCTAACAAAATTATGCAGCAAATCAAATTAACAAAAGAGCAGTAACACACATATAACAGTCATTGTACAGATATAATGATCTGTCAAAGAACATAAATGAGATATAAGTATTGGTTCGGAGCATATAATGACTGAGAAACTTGTGAACTGAACCTGAAGATTTTCTGGGAGTTGCAGGACCAATTCTCATGGGCCTAGTAGAGCAGTACACACCATTCATCTCAGCCATGGCGTGTGTCTTCTCATGATCATCTCCAAATCTCACAAAACCATAGCCCTTCGATCTACCAGTGTTAGCATCAATAACAACTTTTGCACCTTTCACAGAGGAGTACCTGCTGGAGAAAGTCTCCAGTAATGTAGCATCATTGACATCAGAAGCAAGATCGCCTACAAATATGGAATGATCTGAAGCAATATCTGAACGCCTATCCCCCATGCTGAATGATGCCCAATTTAACCTAAAAGGCTGGTCAGTGTTTGGCATTATATGACCAGCAAAACCTTCAAGTACTTTTTCAGCCGCAGCATGACTGTAGAACTCTACAAATCCATATCCTTCTGATTGTCCAGTTTGCTTATTACGAATAACCTTTATTGCTACAACCTACAACATAATCAAACATTTTAGTATGAGCTTGAACTTGGGATGTTAAAATAAAGACAAAGAATGTAGAATAAAAGCAGATGATACATTTCACTTAGCACAAACAAATATATTCATCTAATTGACTGATCAGTTCAAATGTTAAGAGAAAATCAGAAGCAACAGACCAGTAAAAAAGCATGAGACTTTTTCTTTGATATGCCCAAAGTTTGGCATGTTTCATCAAGTCTTTCTCTATTGTTCTGAAGATGACCACATTTCTCCTTATTTTCACTGAATACAATGATAAAAATAAAATACAGCAAAAGCAAAGGACAGACAGTACATAGAACTGCAACTTACAAAAGAACGCTTTGTAAGTTCAGCCTGATAACATGTTAGCGCGTAGGAAATGGGAACAGGAAAAGCTAATGTCCCCATATTAATTACTAACGGAACACCTCGGTTTAATTGAACTAATTCAGTGGAGAGCTCACCTCTAAAATCTTAAACCCCAACTGATTTCATTCTAATGTTTGCAAAAGTAATTTGCCACCAGTATCATTTTCTCTTTTATATCAATCTACTTTCTATATCTTCACACCCTCCGTTACAAGCATGAGTTCGTTAATGGTACATAATGGAACCGGCAACATGTTTTATTAGTTCTTTAGTATCCACATAAAAAACATGTTTTATTATGAAAACATCACAATCCAACACTCAAAACTACCAAACGGAAAAAATCAATCATGCTAAACACACACACACACACACAAAAAACTAAAATAGACCAATCAGAGCTGCAACAGATGTGCGGCAATGGTACATCAAGGGAGCCGCCCGTTACGTGGTAGGCTAGCCACCAACCTGGCACATCAAGCCAAACATTTCCCATGACCAGTACAGACAGGCATATCGCGGCAGCCAATCTGATGAAACGAGAGCACTGCAAGTTCCCAGTTTTAGCTCGCAGATCCATGCCTTCCGATTGCCTTGCTAAGCCATTTCCTTTTCTGCACAGTGATCCAATCATTTGTACCCGCATCTGCACTACACACTGCAACCTTGTCGTAAGATCTCTCTCTCTCTCTCTCGTGCAACCCAAGAAACGAATCGCATTTTCGAAACTTATCACCGCATCAAAATGTCATTTTTAGTTAACTGGGACATGGATAAACGCACATTCATTTCACATGCTTGTCACATCAAGAAAAGGAGGGTCATAGGCGAGTGAAAAAGAAAGGATTTTTTTTTGTGGCTTTGGCTCGGGGACAGCATGGCCGTGGCCAAGATCTGGACTTGGGAGGGCCGGGCGCGCGTGCTCACCTCGCCGGTGTAGCCGAAGCAGCTGTGGAGGTAGTTCTCGTCCATCCAGTAATGGAGGTCGCCGACCCAGATGGTCTTGTTCTCCTCCTGGCCGCCCTGCACAGCGGCCGGGGAGCTTACCGCCACGGCCACGAGCGCCGCCCGTGGCGGAGGTGGCGGCGCGACCGCGTGGAATGGCACGAAGTGCGGCGCGAACTGGGGCAGCGCCGGCGCCATCTGTTGCGGCATCACCATGGCCGCCGCCCCGGCCACCCAATGAGGCGGTGGCGCGACCGCCGCCACCGGCGGAGGCGGCGCCCTCACCTGCTGCTGCTGCTTCTGCACGTCACCCCCGCCGTTCGCTGCCGCCGCCTGCATGGTCGCCTCAGCCGGTCGCCGCAGAGCTGTCTGTGCCTACGGCTCTGGTGAGAAAATTTGGAGGCGAGAAGAGGGAAGAAGAGGAGGAGCAGGAGCAGCCCGCGGGAGGGGGGGAGGAGAAGGCAAAAATAAAGCAGGCGGCGGCGGAGGATATGGGGGCGCGCGAGCCGTCCGATGGTGCGCGTGGAGGGCTTCGTGGCCGTCGGTTGGAGAATTTGACCGGATCCACGTCGATGTCGGCCTGCCTGACCCAGCCCTGCGGGTTACGCGTAGGGTCGTTTCTGACTTTCGATTAGGGTGCGGATTTGGATGCAGCGAGCGGCCGAGCTGATAACGATATATAATATAGTATAATAAATAAATGGTGAGAAAATAAATGAACTCGAATGAGAACTCATGGAAAACAATGGGGAAATAGCTCTCGAGTCTTGAGTTTGGAGAGCTAAAAGAACTCTTGAGCGTGGAAAAGGATGTAGTAATAAACTAATAATGGAAAAAAATGCGGAATAAGATATTAAGCTTTTATTTGGGTATTTTCGTTTTGATATTTAGTGAGCCAGATCCGATGTCAGATCACATGAATCCTAAACATTCATCGAAAATAATGCATCCTAAATATAGCTGTGACTGAGGGTTTACCGTTCTTTTTGAGGTTAGCAGTGTCTAGTTCTAAACAATCCCTTAGGCTGGTTCATGCAGGTAAATAGGTTGGTCTAAAAAATGCTGGTAAATAGGTTATTTTGGATAGTGGTAGAGCATAGCAAATCAAGTGTGTTTTTGTTTTTTTGTTGCGGCTAATGATTTTTATTTACATTTTCGATAAGACAGCGGGCAACGGAAACGTCGATACGGACGACACATATGGTTTTTAGTTTGAAAAGTCGTTTAAAGAATCCGCTTCAAAAGTTGTTCGTTTGTTTCGACTTTCAGAGAAAGTAAAAATCAAAAGTTAAAAACTCAAAAGAACATAACCTTTTACTTTTTCATGCTTTAGCATAAATAGGTTTATGCCGAACAAGCTTGATCTATGTTAGACCTTCTGTGCTGTGCTGTGTTCACGGTGGTGGGACCTGAGAGTCTTCACTGCTCCATGTGAGTTCAACGCCTATGTCAAGCAGGCATAGAAATCTTCTTTAAACAAATATGTGTTCAGCTAGGCCCTTTTTCAAAAAAAGCAGGCCGAATTTTTGCTCACATCAATTTGTTATACTTGTGATTTAGATAATTCTACAGCGTAGAGGTTAACATCGATGCACATATAATCAAGTACCAAAAAAAAAAAAGCGAGAGCAGATGGCGTTTACTAGACCCTAACCTCTTTTCCCGCAACAGTAACACCCCTTTCTGCCGGATATGCATAGCAGCATAGGCGGCATGGCCTAGCTAGCCACACGCAGAAGCAGAGAAAACAACCGGCTAACTGCAAGTTGCACCCACAGATTCAGACTCTAGCACTTGACCGCTCTGCTCACAGCCTCACACAGAGCCACAAGACAAAACCCTATCGCAGAGAAAAATGGCACCGCAGCCTTGCAGGCTACACGACATGAGTTGGGGCAAGGAGAAAAACATATGTTAGGACGTTCCACGATCCCTGCAATCCGCGTAGATCCCCAGCATATGGCGCTGAAAGCAAGCAGCCAAAGCCTCGGCTGGGCGCACCTGCAGCCCTCGAGCTGGCATCAGGTCACCTGCCTGCGCCTTCCCTTGCTAAGTAGAATCTGCAGAAGTGTGTGGGTGCTTGTTTGTTTGGTGCCCAACAAACAAACAAGCAGGATTCCACGTGGTCGCAATTTGCAAACATGGTTGTTGCAAGTGGTGGTCTGGTCTGTCGGCTCGCTTTCAGGTCGAAATGATTCAGGAGAGTGAGGCAGTAGTTTTCTGAAAGTTGAGGTGAGCATTGGTAGAAAACTTCAGGGAAATTGGTGAGTAATGCAGTTAGAACGGGGGTAACTGTTGTTTTTCGCCTGGTTGTTAACTTGTTATGATGCTATCTGATGTTCTTTTTCCCATCAATCAGAAATGGAGGGGACAAAAGAGAGAAGCACATATGTGGTGTTCTTTTAGGTTGTGACTTATAGTTTTTAACTGTGACTTATTAGTATAGTGAATAGTGATTGCTAAGAGAAGTCGAAGTTAAAAATCAGCTGAAAAACCAAAAAGAACGGGCCATAATACTACTTGTAGGCTTGAATTCATGAGAAGATAAACCTACATGTGGGCCAAAACTGAAGCCCAAATTAAGCAGGCTAAAATGGTACGCCAAGAGTCCAAACCCGGTGTGGAGTGTGGCGCCACAATATTAAGGCCATGTGCGACGTCAATGTCTTCTGTTTTTTTTTTTTGGTAGAAACCTCGATGAATGTTGTAGAGTAGAGTATGATGTGCATTTCAACAATTTTTTACGTTACATTAGTATTCTAGTACGTACTAGGACAGGATAGGCTCATAAAAGGGCAGGTGAAAAAGTTTATGATTGAGAAGAGTTTGACGGAGGTTGTCATCTTTGTCAGTGGTAACGTACGTCAAGGCTGCATCCTGCAGGTACATCAGATTCTGCACCGTATCCACTGTCATTTAGAAATGCAGTACTGTACCACAATGTTCATCGAAGGCAGGATGACAAGGGTCCAAGTCCATCAGTTTATATAACACAAAAAAGAAAGAAAGAAAAGGTTCCCTTATTAGATTTGCTGTCCTTTGATCTCCACAAAGATTCTGTCCCTCTGTTTGGTTGGCTCCTAAGGTGGTGGAACTTGGTTCTTACTTTGGTCCTTTCTTTTTCTTTTTCTTCTCTGTCCGATGGAACAGGTTCAGAGAACACAATTTTGCGCTCGATTGTAGCATACCGAATCAATAAACAAACTCTCCGGAGGCTGGACATGTCCCAATACCATTCTTCGCGTGAAGTTTTGATCGATTTACGGACGAGTCATACATAATGGACATGTGAAAGCAAGCAAGCTTTAGCCGTTGAACTAGTTGAACTCCGCTTCTAGTCGAGGGAGAAAATGCCTAGACTTTTTTGCGCGCCGTCGCTTTTCCAGCGCCAGATGGCCAGATTACTTGCGCGTTGCACTACTATAAAAAAAACAAATACTACACGTTTCATCACAAATAATTTACCAAAACCGTCAGTATTAAATACAATCATAGACGATTTTGATTTAGCGACCATCTATGTTACTAGCAGCGCTAAAACCGTTTGTGAAAAGATACTATCATAAATGGTTCATATTAAAAACCGACTGTGATACTTCACAGACAGTTACTAATAAGAACTGTTTATGATATTAACTCATCATAGACAGTTTGTATTAAAAATTGTCTATGATATTTCACTATCCGATTGTACCGTCCCCTTTATTCAAACTTTCACATTGAAGCGGTGTCGCAACCTCTTAACTACCGATCGGTACCGCTACCTAAATGCCCTTGTGTATATTGTCCACATGTCTCCCCCCAAACACTCCAAACCGAAGCGCTGCCTGCTAGCTCCCCCAAATTGATTGAAGCACCGCCTCCCCCAACAATGCTGACTACCTCCTCGAGCTCCTCCACCTCCGGTTGTGACGCCACGGTTCACTGCATAAGGCACTCTTGTCGTAAGAGTGTTTTGTGCAGTGTCACCGTCGAGACACAACGATGACGCTGCCGCTGTCTATCCATCATATCCTCAATCCAATCCCCTCCCCTCTCTTCCTTGATGCTTAGATATGAAATTACGAAATTATTGGATTGCTAAGGTTTTGGCCATATAAATCTTGATGTTCGTGTGTGTAAAAATTAATTGTTGATGCCTTAGTTCTTGTGATGATTGATGGATGGATAGGGTTTCGGCTTTTGTTGAAATTCATGTTTTATTGTAGGATGAAGACATGATGCCAAGGTTTTTTTTTGAAACAAGGGTAGACACTTTACCACATTCCATTAATTAATAGAGAGGAGAGAAAATAACAAAAATCCAAGATGAACGAAACCATCTCTTACACACCAAAACAACAAAACAACTACACTTGCAACCTATAAACAACAAGCCACCAAAGACATGGCTCCAAAGTTTATTGCACGATGCTTTTGTTATCATAAATATGTCTGCTTTGGTTCATTTGTATTATCTGATTACGCTATTTTATAGTGTAATTAGAGAATGTTGATGAACTGAAGGAGTCATATTTATGACAATACGAGAATGCAATCACAGATAGTTCTTAACTAGAACCGTCTGTGATAATAGATTATTATAAACAATTTATAGTAAGAACCGTCTGTGATAACTATTATCATAGACGGTTCTAGTTAAGAACCTTCTGTGATAAGAGTTGTCACATACGGTTCAAAAATTGTCTATAATACCGTTAGGGTATTACTGATATATAAATATAGACGGTTCATAAAACTATCAGTAGCGATGTTTTTGAATCATTTATGATGATTTTTTTGTAGTTGTATATGTTAGGTTGTACTGCTACAAAACGGCTGCCTCTGCTTGCCTTCATTTTTTACGCCGGTTCAGAGAGGAGCTGGAAACTAGTGGGACTCTTCCTTTTTCTCGTACGGTTTCATTGTATATGCATGTTGCAGATGCGAGGAAGGTCAAAGACGGCCAGGAGAAGGGAATCTTGGTTATATTGCCTGGAGAAAAGATACATCCTAGATATCTACTTGGATCTCATGCATGTTGTGTCTTTTTCGACCTACTACTACTTAGAGGTGTAATTAGATTGGATTCGAACGGATATTGTTTATCCTATATTTCATTCCATATTTTTTTCGGAGTTAGAGCCATGCATGGACAGTGTTAGATACAAATGTGGATATTCTCGGTCATAAATATGGAGCGAATATATATCACATCAAATATGAATAGTCTCGATTACAAATATTTAGCTAGGTATCATGTGAAAAGGTAAACCATATATACCGCACATGTAAGATCAATCAGCCGTAGATGATGTCAAAAAATGCAACTATATTACAAGTTCAACAAGCAAATTTAAACCATAAACATGGCCAGAAGACATCATATTACAAAGAATGTTCAAAACGCAACTACATTAGCAGTTCAATAAACATTTATGGACTACTACAGTTTGGCTACAAAAGTGTTATTAGAATAATATTGTAAAATTCCAAATTTTAGGGTTGTCAAAATATTATTTTCTAAATAGCTTTATAGAAATTTCTGTATTTTTCGCAATTAATTAAAGCTAAATTATAATTTTTCTACATCAAAATGATTTGATCTGATTAATTTAAAGTTCAATATCAAGTTGAAAGTATTTTATTTAGGTTTCAAATATTCAAATATGTCTTTGTGAATTTTATTGGATATTTGGAGTTTGTTTTGTATTTTTTGAAGCTTCTTTGAACCTTAACATTTTCTTTAATTCAAAATCATTTCTTTTCTTTTTTCCATGGGCTGAAATTTTCTCAGCCCATTTCCCTCTCTCCTGGGCAGTAGCCATCTTCCTCTTCCGTGAACCCCCTCCACCTCCAGCCCACCTCTCTTTCCCTCTCATCATTTCTTTTGGGCCGTCCAAATATCCAGATATCTGATATGAATTTATCTGGATAGCTCCAGTAAAATTCCTAGATAGCTCTAAATCCTATGGATATCTTTGTCCCGAATCCATTTCTATATCTGGCAAAAACTGTTTGGATCCAACTCCAAATCTGACAAGAATCACAGATGTCGGGTTTCACACTCTAAATTAGCTCTGAACTAGTTCAATCGGTCAAAAAGTGTCCGATCCGATTGCATCCTTCTACTACTCTAGTAGAGAAACTGTCCCGGGATTCCTTGTAGTACTTACTATACAGAGCTTGATTAGCTTCTGTAAAAGAAGGCTAGCTATCGTAATTAAATTGCTGCACAAAATATGACACAATCATGGTTCGTTCCTTTGGTTGACAGCCATGCAGGCGCAATATACTGACTGAAGCAAGTTGCTACGATATCTCTATGTTGATGATGCGCACGAACGGAGCCACTTTATACCTTCTTTTGCTCCATCTCGATTAATATATTTCTATCAATTTTTTAGGAGGTGTCTAGGCAAAATCAAAGTGATATTTTATTTAAGAGTACTCGTATTTTAATCCTTTGAATCTAGATCCAATAGACCTCATCATCCCCTCAATTATATAAATTCGCTCATCTCACTTCACCCCCAAATCTACCCCATCTACCCCGCCATGGCCGCCATCACCCAGCTCACCGGCTCCCCCATCGCCTCGCTGGCGTCACCTCCAACGTCAACGAGCCCCACCGGCGTCCATCTCCTCCGTCGTTCGTTCCCTCCCAACCACTTGCATCCCCTCCCCGACCCCACCCCAAACCCATCAGCGTGTGACCCTTCCTCCACCACGCCGTTGCCGTCCCCGGCGCCACCGTGGCCCACCGGTAAGCCCTACCCGCCACAGCTTCTGCTGCCCATAGCCTCTTCTGCTGCCGCACATCCTTAACCAACCGAATTCGACTCCACGCCCCAACGTCATTCCACTTGCCGATCACCGCCCATTGCGCTCCTCCAACCCATGACACCGCGGCGCCACTGCCATCTCGCTACCCCACCTCTCTTCCCCTCTCATCATTTCACTCTTGGGCCGTCAAAATATCTGGATATCCGATGTGAATTTATTTGGATAGTTTTGACAAAATTCGTGGATGACTCCAAATCCAACAGATACCTGTGTCCCGAATCCATTTTCGTATCCGGCAAAAAAAAATATCCGGATCTAACTCCAAAATCCGACAAGAATCACGGATGTCCAGTTTCATGCTCCAAATTTGCTCTGAACTGGTTCGGTTGGTAAAGTATCTGATCCGATTTTACCGCTACTACTACTCTACTAGAGAAACTGTTCCGGGATTCCTTGTAGTGCTTACTATACAAAGCTTGATTAGCTTCTGTAAAAGAAGGTTATCGTAATTAAATTTCTGCACGCACTATGAGAGAATCATGGTTCGTTCCTTTTGTTGACAGCCATGCATGCGCAATATATATACTAACTGAAGCAAGCTGCTACGATATCTCTATGTTGATGCGTATGCCTTCTTTTGCTCCATCTCGATTACTGGATTTCTATCAATTTTTTAGGAGGTGTTTAGGCAAAACTGAAGTGATATTTTATTTAAGAGTACTCGTATTTTAAGCCTTTGCAGATCCAATAGATCTTATTCACCCCTCAATTATATAAATTCTCTCGTCTCACTTCACCCCTAAACCCTACTCTATCTACCCCGCCGCGCCGCCGTTGCCATACTCATTGCCTCCCCCATAGCCTCACTGGCATCACCTTCAACGTCAACGAGCCCCACCGACGTTCATCTCCTCCGTTGCTCGTTTCCTCCAAGCCACTTGCCTCCCCTCCCGACCCCATCCCTAACCCCATCGACATGCCACCCTCACTCCGCCATGCCATCCCCAGCGCCACCGTGGCCCACCGGCAAGCCCTACCCACCACTACTTCCGCCGCCCATTGCCTCTTCCACCGTTGCACATCCTTAGCCAACCTAATTCGATTCCACTCCCGAGCGCCGTTCCACCCGCTAGCCGCTGCCCATCTCCCTCCTCCAACCCACGACACTAGCGGCCCCACCGCCCACTCGCTGCCCTACCCCACTACTAGTCTGCCACCGCCCCGCCTTTCTCTAAATTCGGGGTGCTTCGATGAACCTAACTCAAACCCAAATCCTAACCTTAACTCACTGGAGTTGCCACCAGAGCCAAAGAAGGAGGTGGAGTTCAAATCTTGAGGTAAAATTATATGGTGAAAAATGTGAGTGCTTAATCCTAAAAAAACGTAAGTACTAGTTAACAAATCTTTTTTTTAACTAGGGTGTTTTCACCGCTGCGTGGCTGGGGATGGAACCCAAGACAATGTGCTTGCCTGTGCACCCTACACTTACCGTTGAACTAGATTAATTTTATCGCTTGTTTTAAACTGGCAACTGGGGGAAATTACATAGTCGAACTGTTACGCATGCCATTTGCCATGCAGCGCCGACAAACGCCATCGATCACCGTCTAAACGGCGTCAGCTTGTCAACAAGGACGTGTGGCCTTGTCGAAAGAACGACCGGTTGGGAGACATGCATGCAAGACGCTATCACCCTGAAAAACTGTCCTAAAACTATCCTAGATGCACTCGTATTGTTACAAGAAGGAAGAGAGATCTAAGACAATGCTCACAACTTTATTCGAATCAACGGTTAATATACATGCAGATGCAGCACACATTCGATCGCCACGCTCTTCGTGCATGGTGAGCTGAGATTAAATTGTACATGAATACATGTATGAGCCACGCACAGGCTCGACTTGCTTCAAGCAATCCAACCAAGAGAACAATCAATACAGACAAGCTATATTGCAATTTGCTTAACCAAACCTTTTTATTGATCATATACCCTCTATTTAGATGAAAATTGAGGATTTACTCTTCTGATCCACGTGTCAGTGACTTATAATGACCCCACATGTCATTAAGTGTGGAGGGTAAATCCTCAATTTCCCAACTAAAGAGAGGATATATGATCCAATCCCCCAACCTAAAAATATGCATTCAGCCGTCGTTCAATCCCCTGCAGCCTTGTTGCCGATTCCGGGGGAGTGGCCAGGAGTAGTGGGGCTGTGGCCGTCGGTGGTCGCCATCTTCGTTGTTGCCGCGGGGCTTGATATAAGTGCTCTCTGCGACAATTTATAGTGGCCAGGAGTAGTGGGGCTGTGGCCGTCGGTGGTCGCCATCTTCGTTGTTGCCGTGGGACTTTCATGGCCTTGCACGGGATGACACCAGCCCTTGCATGCATAGGTTTCCTCGACCTTGCTCATCGTCGACGCCATCAGCCTCCTCGCCTCGCCGGGCGCCACGTGGCTCGACACCATCAAGATGATCAGAATGCATATGCACGACGATGATACCTTGGACCCTGCCATGTAAGTATGGAAATGCAAGTATGAATTATGCGCGGGAGGAAGGAAGAGCCAAATGGTGGTGGTCGGCACAGGCTTGTCCTAGTACAAATTCTGTACAATGGTAGGAGTGTACTAGTACTACTCTTCTCGTGTTTCTTAGTTTGATTTGAATGCTGTCTCTGCGGCAATTTATAGCGAGAGAAATCGCTGTGGTGTGCACTGTTGGCACAGCACAGAGATTGAACGCACACGAGTAAAGAATAAACAAACACACGAGAGAATTCTTTTTGTGGCAACGCATACCTTTTTTCTTTCACTGTTATTCACTCATTTCTCAATATGCTTAACAAGAAGTACACATCTTTAAATAAGCCTTATGCACACATCATCACACGACCTGTACTTCATGTACCAATTAACTCCACTAGCTTACAACTAGGATCTATTCTCATGCCACTGTTTAGGATTTTCTCCATGATCCGCACAACTCGACCAACTCATTGACTTAAGTTACATCGTTACTCGAACGCCCAGGTATGACTTATGACCACCACTGCTACTCGATTTACGAGTACATCTGCTACAACACACTCTCTTTTAAGATTGCTACAATAATTTTAAGGTTGTTACAATGACTTGCGACCATGACTACTACTCAACTTACAAGTACATTTGCTATAGTACACTCTCCTTTAAGACTACTACAGTAACTCTAAAATTGCTACAGTACTTTAACTTCTTATTTGACTCGCTATTTTGACTTCTACATGTACTCGAACACACAAGTACTCAATACACGACTACTATCAATAACAAGATTAGTTCTAACATGCACTATGGCAGTGCCAAATAGAAATAGGAGCTATTGGTACAAGGGACAAAAATAGAAAGGAAGCACTACACAATAAAAAAAGGAAATTGCTTTGACTCTTATGTTTGAACCAAACAAACACTTCGGACGCGGACGTGGCTCGTTCTTGTCCATATGACTATATCCTACTTTACTCCCTTGTCATCCACATGGCTACATCCTGCTCTACTCCCGTCTTTCCACTATAGCTATCCCTGCAGATCACATCGCTCTCTCTCTCTAGTCTTCTCCTTCCTGTTCTCTCTCTCCCCCACAACCTCTCTATCTAACTGCACATAGCCATGGCCAGATGGATCTCATCCTCCTCTCTCCTCTCTAACACTCACGTTGTACTGAAGTCCTGGGCGAAGGCCTCCCCTTTTGAGGCTGCAACCACTCATGCTCGAAGGCTCCGCTACAGCTGGATGCAAACTTTGTGAGTGCCGCAACCATGGTTGATGGAGAAGAAAGGGAAAGTTATTGCTCTATGGAGGCAATGTTGTAGCAGGTCATCAAATTGTTGCAAATAAGTGTTTTGAGATGTTTCATCGTTTGTATGTAGACAATATTATAGGAGGTTATTCAAATTGTTGCAATAAGTATTTCAAGATGTTTCATCTATTTATTTTAATTGTTGCAATAAAAATTTTTAAATGTTGCATTCAAGGTTTGGAAATATTGCATTCTCTTCTTTCAAATATTGCTCTTGTTAATTTGGATTGATGTAGTAACATGTTTTAGAAATTCTTGTATAGCTCATCCCATTTATTGCGCTTTGGTGCTTACTTGTTGCACTTCTTTGGTCACATTGTTGTGATTTATTGGCTTGTTTGTTGCGGATATTTTGGTGGTTGTTTTGTTGTGATTTATAGTTGATTGTTGTTGTGCTAGCTATGTGGGAGATGAGTAGACGATTTAAGATCCTCGGTTATCTTGGATTATCCATTTCTTTCAACTAGATGAGTCGTGAAAAATATTGCAAACACAATTGTTGATTATTGCATATATATTTTTAGAATGTTGTAACAGTGTAACTTCCTTTTTGAAATTAGATTTAATCATTTTAGGATTTCTACACTACTTTTCAAATATATTATGGTCTTATAGTGCATAAGATGTCTATTAGTATTCAAGATTTATTGAATCTATTGATAAATGAGAATTTTTAAGTGCTTTTTCAATGTTGCCACTTATCTGTACTCCTTAAAACGAATGAGTTAATGGTTGTTCCGTCCTCTCCCACTCCTTCTCACAAAAAAGATTTGCAGACTGACGTGTGGCCCCTCCCATCCTACCCCACCTCACGAAAC
Organism: Melocanna baccifera; assembly: GCA_036346265.1. Classification (NCBI taxonomy): domain Eukaryota; kingdom Viridiplantae; phylum Streptophyta; class Magnoliopsida; order Poales; family Poaceae; genus Melocanna; species Melocanna baccifera. Next base: position 13,727,660 of record CM070701.1, on the reverse strand, counting down.
TGTGCACTGCCACCTTCCACCGAATCTTCCTCCCACCTTCTCCCCCGTCTTCCCACGTTCTCTGCGTCTCCCCCGTTCTCCGCACCGCCTCCTCCCCTCCCTCATCCGTCGCTCCGCCCTCGCCTACTCCTCCCCATCCTGTGCCGCCGCCGCCTCCTCCTCCCCCGCTCCTCCTCTCCGTCGCCGCCTCCTCTTCCGCTCCGCCGCCTCCTCCCCTGCTCCGCCAACACCTCCTCCTCCCCCACCCCTCCGCTCCGCCGCCACCTCCTCCCCCGCTCCTCCTCTCCGCCAACGCCTCCTCCTCCCCCTACCCCTCCGCTGCAGGAGACGGCCGAGTGGGAGCAGGGCGAGGTGCCCAGGGGGAAGCCCATGTGGGGGGGGGGGGGGGGGGGAGTAGGAGGCGGCGGTTTGAGGGCGGAGAAGGGAGGCGATAACAGGGGTTGGGGTTGGGGAGGAGGGAGGATCTTGGCGGCGGTAGGGGAGTAGGAGGCGGCGGTGCGGGGGATGGAGAGGGTGAGGCGGCGACACGGGGGGTTGGGGGAGTAGGGGAGGAGGCGCCCGTGGGAGGAGGAGGTGGCGGCGGCGCGGGCTAGGGGGGAGGCGGTTCGGGGAGGAGGATGCGGCAGCGCGGGGGTGGCGGAGGAGTGGCGGCGGCGTGAGGGGGGCGGAGGTGGTCAAGTAACTGCCTTGACACGACGGTCACACCACTCCTCGCTGACAAGATGCCGCCGCCTCCTCCCTCCCGTCTCGCATACTTCTCCGCTCTCCAAGCCGCGACCCTTCCCCATCGCCAAGGCCCGGTTTTGATGTGGTGCCTAGCCCGACCGTCGCCACGGCCAGTCCGCGCCTCGACGCAGCGCTCTCTATGGGCCGTCCGCCTCCTCAACGCCGGCGGAGGACATGGACCGTGGCAGCGGGCTCTACAACCCAAGCGGGGACTTATTTGTCGGTCGTGGTCTCCAGCCTTTGGCTTTGCCTCGACGTCACCGTCGGCGCCAACCGCCTCGCCAAGGAGCTCCTCTCGCTCCACCGTGCCAAGATGCCCGCCGACGGTGCTGAAGTAGCCGCCTAGGCGGGTGTGGGCATCATGGCGGGCCCGCATTGGATGAAGAGGCCCGAGCGGCGCGGGCGCGGCGCCGTGGCGCCGACGCGATCTTGTTCACGGAGGTGCTCGGGACGCCGCCCCGCGGCCGGCCGCTTGCTTTGGCGAGGCGGCTCTTCGGCGTCTCGCATGGCACCGCCCGAGCGAGTTTAGTCCTCCTCATAGTGTCCTCTTCCATCGATATTGAGTTCGAGCGCTATGCTCCTTCTTAGTGTGGGGATATGGCGTGAGACAACGATGCAATAATTCATGTGTTTTTGTCGAACAGATTATGCAACTTGGCGAGCCAATTGAGGTCAAGATTTACGAGTGGAACACCGGTGGACTTCTTACAAGAATTGAGGCAAGAAAGAACCCATTTCCTTCATTTTTTGTCTCTTTATAACCATAAATAGTTGTACCCTCGTAGGGTTTAACATTCGTTTCAACTTCATTTCAGTGAGAGCATTCCTTCCCAAATTTGAGCTCATGGCGGGATAAATCGTTCAGCGACTTGAAGAACAATGTAAGGAATATTTGATGATTAATGATTTATTTCAATGCTCGAAACACCTTTCCTTTTTTTGTTAATGTTTTATTACTTCGTAGTTATCATACTTGGAAGCTTTGCACTTTTACTTATTAAGTCTTGTGATTATCTTTATTGAAGCGATTGGTTGTACACACAAGTTAGTCGCACCATGCGTGTGTGCATTACAAACTAGATGAAGAAACTAATGCCCTCATAACTAGTGAAAAGAAAGCATGGGTTAGTACACTGGCTTGTCTTCATAAGCTAGATGTTTTTTGCTATTATTATGCATATCATGAGACTTTTTTACTTGCTGGGGGGAAGACTCGCTGCAGCATGCTTTGTTCACTTTCATTTGTCGAGATGTAAGGGGCCATTTTAGGATTCTATTTCTTAATACCATGACCAAAATGAACTCATGCTTCTATTATCTCTTTCAAATTGATGTTTCAGTATCTTGTCATTTTGTGCAATCTTCCTTTTGATTTTTTTCAGAGAAATAGATTATGTATCAAACTATACCTATTGCATTAAGGAAGAAAATAAACCTATAGAAGTCGAAGATGTGGAATGGAGGTTCATGTAAATTTCGTTTATCTGTAAATTGTAGTGATCAAGTACCAAAATTCCATAGTTGAAATGTGGCCCAATCAAATATGGTGGCACCCATTTAAGTTAAATCTGGAGTATGATAAGTATGTCATGTATTTCATTTTTCTTTATCGGTTCAGACTCTGTGACCAATGCCATCAGGCTCACACCAATTGTGAATGTCAAGTTGGAGTATTATTGTGCCTCAACTTTCAATTTGTGTTTCCTTTGCTAGCGTCTCTCATGCTTGTTTGTTTCTTTTTATCAGTTCTTCCAATCACTAAGAAGGTTTTAACATCAAGTGGAGTATTAACCAGCCAACGGAAGGTCAGGCAACTGCATCTCACATTGTGATGGAATTAATTTCCTTCTTGCTGTAGTCTGTTTTTATCAGTGTTGTGTTGAGTGTTAATCTGTTGGCTTTAGACATGCCTCATAAGCGGCAATATATAACACCTATAGGCAGTGCAAGGTATGGATTGTTTATAATTTTCTTTTTACTTGCAGAACAGGAGGAATTAGTTTATGTGACTGCTTATGACATTCTCTTTGGTCATGTTTGGAAGATGCTCCTTATGCAGAGTTATGTTTCGCTTTGACACATGTGAAACAAAATTTATATTTATTGTAAATTTTAGAATCATACTGATATTATATATCACCTTTTTTGAGACTTCGGTGCAACGCACGGGCATTGTACTAGTACCTTGTAATGTTGCACATGTATACAAAAAATATTATAGATGTTGTATGAAATTGTTGCACCGATCTAGTGGATCGTACGATGGGAATGCTCTCACCAAATTACTATTTTTTTTCACATGCTAGTGCCATGGTAAAAACTATTTGTTCATGTGCACGCGTATGTTTTGTTATTCTGAAAATAAAAAAGGCTTCTGAAATGAACATGCACATTTAACTATTACGCAGTTTTACTTAGACAGATACAACGCGTGTAAATTGTTAAATTCATGCAATACTATTCGAGAAACACTTCTTGCAAAAGATTTCAGAAAAGGGTTGCATCATTTTGCATGGCACAATCTAGGAATCTTCTTTGCTTGCCTTCCTGGCCCATGGGAAGGAGGTGCTCACTGCATTGGTGTTCCGCTTGCATTCTGCTCCGTCGATCGGACAGCCATCTTTTGACTGGCCAAGCACATTAGCCGGCTCCCTGGACCTAGGAGGTCGCCTTTTAATCATTAATTCCGCAGCCTGATGACATGGAGGCGAAATATATTTCATGGACGAGCGACGGCTGCGCAAAGTGTTGCTCAGGACCAACGGTTTAGGGCACTCAACTGGTGCAGACCACTAACATGCGCAAAAAGTTCAGAGTTTTGGAGTACCATATTGCTAGAAATACTTGTCAAATGTGCTTTTGCCAAAACTATGATGGACGATTAAATGCAGCATTGGGGCACTAACAATGACCCCCAAGCATGGCTGGCTGTCTGAAGGTCTAAGCTTTGTACTTAATTGCAACATATTTTGCTACCATCCAGCTAAAGGAAGCACTTGGATTCCAAAATGCCAATTGTCTCAGCTTTAACTAGCTATATTTAGGTGAGGACCCGCAATTTCTAATTCGGTTTAAAATGACAAATTACGACTAAACATAATTTATTAAGCAATTAACTAAATTTATTAGAAGAGAATCATTTCCTTTAATTATATAACATACCAAATTAATATAATTGTTTTCTTGGTGATGGCTACAAGATGCCCTCTTGTAGGGACGAAGTGTTTTGGAGAGCACATGGCTAGCCTTGCTTTGGAAGGCTACGCACCGTTGTATTTGTATCCATATCAAAATAATGACTTCCAGCCCCGGCAGCCTAGGTTGTGCTCCTTGGTTGCTGCAGTGTTAAACAAATCCAACTTGGCAGAGTTAATACCATGATCGCGGCAAGTAGGCCACCTCAATGTTCACAAAAATGTACATTGCACCTAAGTATTGAGTTGGAACCTTCGTTGCAAGCTGAAAGGTACTCACAGATGAGCCTCTTGCGCAGGCCATACAGAAAGTCTGTAATTAAGTATGAACAACTTTGGGTTAGCGAAGCCCCTTGCATACATTTGTCTAGTCTGTCCACGCTTTCCGCCCATGGCCAACGGCAGTACCAAAGGGCAAAGCAATCTTTCTGAAAAAGCAGCTCATCTTGCTTGTTATTCAAAGAAGAGATAGGTTTATCTATTTCTACGTAGAAAGCGAAGCGAAATCGTACCAGATACTTGTTCCGTGCAGCAGCAACGGTCATCTCTTTATTCCAAATGTCTTACTGCATCGCCGACCTGGAATCCTTCAGAACGCGTCGGCTGAAATAAAATCACCGAAATTGACAAAATAATAGAACAACTAATTACATTTTCAGTTTTATTTAAAAAGTAACGTCGTCGAGGTGTAGCAGTCAGTATGCCACCTTTACATAAACTGCTTTCTTTTACTTACCTGAATCCTCAGATAGTTCTGCTCAGAATGTAATGCTTTGAAAACAGCAGCGATGTGGATATCCACCATATCTGCACTTGCCTGTGTGAAAATATCTACCAAGGGAGTGGATCCACTGCTAAATAACCAATCCAACACTCCCCATGATTTAACCTTTTGTGCATTGTAGTTCGCTTCAAACTTCGATGAGCCTGTGCCAAGTTAAATGACCAAAAATCGGCCATAGTCCATAGGTTTTATTGGGAAGAAATCTGGATTTTCCTTGAATATCTGCTTGGTTACTTCTCCAATGGCAACTAAGCCTAAACAACAGACAGATATTAGGTCTCTTTCAAAACTTAAAATTTCCCTTTAATTCTGAATCAGGTAAATTGTCAAGACATTTCCACCAAGATTGATGTGCACATTTCTGGTATTAAGTTATGCATAACTACAGATAACTGTAGTACCGGATTATTGGCAGCTACTCCTCCATCAATAAGATGGAACTCCTTGGTGTTTCCATGACACTCTTCAGTCTTGAAGTAGTGTGCAGGTTGATAAGTTGGAGCAGCGGATGTGCTGATGCAAATATCTGATAGCAGAGCATCCATCGTGTTGTTCTTCTTAACCTATGATATGAGAACAGAAAGTTCATTGTTGTGTAAATCTCCATCATTATAGATTGATGGAAGTTCCATTACTGGCTCCTAATCTTTTCCCTTTGAATTTATTTTGACACAGAAATTTGATATATTTTTATTTGGGTAGCATACATTTTCTGCGCCGTTAAAATGAATTGACTCAACTTGTTGAACCATATTTTACAGGTGCTGAACATCATATGACTCCTGAGACTTGAGACGGAGGGAGAGAGGGAAACCTCATAGGATGAGAAAATGGTTGGTTGTAGCCGCTTGATGTCGAAAGTTGGTATCACCACATTCGTTAAAGTCTGATGCAGCCTGGTGCTTCCTAAGTTCTTTCTCACAACCTCAGGCCAGCCGCGCTCGTGAGACTTGCTCTGCTGGCGCCGCCGAGCTTTCGCGAGAATCCACGAGAGGCGCACTGGGCGCCGCACTCGCAGCTCGCCGGCCGACCCCTCTGGCCGCCTGCTTCCCGCCCGCCGGCGCCGGCGGAAAGATCGGAGCCGAGCCGCCGCTGCCCGCCTTCCAGGTCGCCGGCGCCCCCAAGCTTTCGGCTCACCGCCCACCCGGCCGCCGGCTCGTCGCCCTCCAGGTCGCCGGCGTCTGCCGCTTACACCCGACCGCCGGCCCGCCGCCCTCCAAGTGCCGCATCCACCTGGCCGCCAGTGTTTTCTCTTTTGGCTGAGTCTTAGATTCGATCTGAATCTGAGATAATTAAGTAGGCAAAAAAAAGAAACAAAAGGTTTTGATCTAGATCTTCCCGCTGCCTTCGACGCCAGTGCCGTCCTCCACGCGTCGGTCTATCCACCGATCGCCGCCCTCTGTGTGCAGCGTCGTCACGTCGATCTACCTACCAACCGCTGCTCTCTATGTGCGGTGTTCTCTACTTTGCTGCCCTCTGTGTGCGGCGTCCTCCACCTCGCCACCCTCTGTGCACGGAGTCCTCCACTTCGCCGCCCTCCGTGCGCGGAGTCCTCCACTTCGCCGCCCTCTGTGCGTGGCGTCCTCCACTTCATCTGTTCGGTTGTATCCATCACAAATCCGTAGTCTCTACACTTCAGTTCATCTAAGTCATGCGAGTCTACAAATTTATTGTCAGTCATAGAAGTTTAGGAATTTTGTTTTGCATGACAGCAGCCGCCGCACTTCTCTCTGAGCCGCGTGTAGATCTAGAAGTCATTATGATGCCGCCGCTACTTTAGCCGCCGCCCCAAGCTTTTAAGGCCATCGTGCTTCTCCTGCACCTCGTGCATTGCGCCGCCGTCGTCTTGAGCTTCGATCTGCTGTTGTCATGCCTCTACCCCTATTCCATGGCAGCAGCTGCCGCTCTTCTCTTTGAGCCACGTGTAGATCGTAGAAGTCGTTATGATGCCGCCGCTACTGTAGCCGCCGCCCCGAGCTTTTAAGGTCATCGCGCTTCTTCTGCACCTTGTGCACTGTACCGCTGCCGTCTTGGGCTTCGATCTGCGCCGCCATGCTTCTATCATTTCTCTTCGGCTTGACTCGATTGTATTTTTCAAGAGTTGCACGCTACGACGACATCGTCAAGACTCGGATTTCGGAATTATTTTTGCTATTTTAGTAAGAACTCTTTTCAAATGTAATGCTATTGTATACGCCTTGCATTTGAGGGGTTGTTAAGGAAATGAGATAGAGTTATATTAGGAGATAGATTTTGTATCCTATTCCATATATGCCTTATCTCTATATGGCATATCCCCTTGTACTTTCTCCTATATATATAGCCATTTAGTCCTCATATCAATACACATAATATTCATAACACTTACCATCATAAAAAAGGTCCTAACACTGATCGAAATATCCTCATTATCCTACCAAATGCACCCCTAAACAAAGAAAACAAAATGTTTAGCAGCCGAATTTCCAATCAAATCAATGAAACGTATAATATATGTATTCACCTGGGAGCATGGTTCATATAAAATGCTTGAATATCCTTGGCTGCAAAAAGTGGTCTTTTCTTCTTGTTTGGTGCAGCCAGCATTGCAGTCACAAGCCCCCCTGTGCTAGTCCCAGCAATGACATCAAAGTAGTCTGCTAATCAGGCTTCCTCTCCATCAAGTTTCTTCAGAAATTAAACAGAAATGCTTTGATGAGAAGCAACGAAGCGCACCAATTAGTGTGTTTCTAAAGAAGGGGCATAAGCTGGTACAACTTGTTTTGTAGGCGTACCGAACTTATGCTAATACACAGGGCAAGGTAGCGAGTAGGTCAAAGAACAACTAAAATGAAAGGGGGGAACAATTTTACATAAGTATATTTCATGGTACTAAAAAGTTCACCTCACCAGGTCCAGAAGAGATATAACTACATAAGAATCAGATATTCTCAATTAGCAGAACTTTTTTTGTGGAGAATTAGCAGAAAACTGAACTAACGGAAGATGTGAAAAGGAAAAAAAATGCAAAGAATGTCAAACAACTTCTACAATTGTTCCATATTTATATATGCATTAAAAATGGTTAAAAAAACAGCCAACAAAAACTCAGTAGGTCTCATTCTGACACTAATGCAAAAGGTTTTTAAGATTTACTTGGGTTATGAAAGTCATAATTTGTTTATGGTTGAAGTTAACAAGATATTGTTAGTGACTCGAGTCCAACATTAAATGTTTTAAAATTTAAACTAGCAAACTAAACAATTAAAATTTCTAACTCTAAAGCGCACTTAACATGGAGTTTAAGCTATCATCTCTCTCACAAAGTTATTGTTGCCTTGGTGTAGGATCGGACATGGCAACAGAGGGGGGGGGTGAATGGTGCCTTTTTAAAAATTCCGCCCCAAATATTCACTCACTTTTCAGTCAAGAGCAAACTAAAATCAGCAATAAAATCTTGTCAAAAATAGCAGTAGACTGCACCCTAAAATAGCACTAAGAACTGCAGAAATCTGCACTACAAAACAGCACAGCTGGCCGAGAATAGAGTAGAGCAAACAGTAAATAAAATGCTGTCCAAAGCAGCCTGAAAAGCACAAAATAAAATCAGCTCAAAGTAAAAGCTGAAAAGCACAAAGCAAAAGCTGAAAAGCACAAAGCAAAAGCTGAAAAGCACAAAGTAAAAGCTGAAAAGCTCAAAGCAAAAGCTGAAAAGCATAAAGAAATCAGCAAAAAGAACTAGAGATTGCAGCAAGGAAATTCATGGATACTGCTATTTTGCTCTCGGGAATGTGCTAGTCATGGGACTATGAGAGAATTCCCAGTTCAAAGCAAACTCAAATTCGCAGTTCCTCACACAAGAACACGCCCCAAAATAAAATAAAATAGATGAAGAACTGGAGAGGAGACTTTTGCTCTTAGGAATATGCTAGCCAACTGGCTTTGAGAAGAAATCCGAAATAGAGCAAAAGAATCTGCAGCAAATAGAGCACAAGTAATAATAGGGAGATTTTTAGATTTTTGCTCTCGGTACATTCTAGCCAAGATGGCCTTGAGATATTTTTCCGATCATAGCAACCATAAATCAAAACATACTACAGACTAAAAGAGATATACTTTGAGATCATTGAGTTACTCATGGGGATGAACTGATCACTTGATCTTGAGGCCAACTCCCATCATGAGCAGCAAGAGAACTTAAGATAAAATTTGCTAGAACTTAACACAAAGATTGCTTTCGGGATGAACTAGCCAACGCGCTTTGAGATGAATCCCCGTTCAAAGTAAAGAAATATGTAGAGCAACTAGAACAAGAACATTAATTTAAAAAGAAAGCAAGCAAATGGCACAAGATATAAAATAAGCATGTTCATATTGAGACGAAGAGCGATGAATGATTATAACAAATGAATGTTTACATCAACTCTTCCATGTCTCATCCAAAAACACACACAAGGAGAGAATGAACCCTAAATCTTGCATAAAAAGAATTCTCTCCCAAGGGCACAAGCATTAGGACACCCTAACACTCACACCCATTTTTCTTTCTCTCTTTCTCAAGGTGCACTTCTCCACCTAGAGAGCACCTCTATTTATAACCTCCACTAATGGGTTTTACAAGTATACTTTACCCATTAGGTCACACCAACTCTCCACTAATGGGTTTACAAGCTTTCTTTACCCATTAGGTCACACCAACTCTCCACTAATGGGTTTACACACCATTTTACCCATTAGGTCACACCACCTCTCCACTAATGGATCATTTCCAAATAAAATCCGCTTCCGTTTGTGCAGCCTTGTGCATTTACCAAAATGCCCCTCCTGCACCTTCCTGGAAGCTTCCTTGTTTCTTGCCGCGAACGCCTCGCAGCCACTTTGAGTCCTCGCCGTCTTCGACACATCCCGACCGCTCGACCTCGGCCGCTGTGCCTAGTCCGGTCACCGTGTCTCGCCACGACTCGTCTCAAAGTCCTACATCATCACCGACAAGAAAACGCATTACATAGCACCGCACAAAATGATATAATTAAATATCCGTATCAGTAATTAGCACAAAAATACCCGGAACAAACTCAGACTTTTTAGGACACGCGTCAATTACTCATCACACAGCTGGGGTTATCTCCACATGGTCTCTCACTTGGCAATCTTGCAAGATATGAAACTCTATTGCACTGCATAACTACAAGTTTTACCTGCAACTCTGATTCTAGAAAGGCAAGAACAATAGCAGGAATGATTCCTCGAATCCCTCCACCATCGATAGAGAGTATTGTTATGAGGTCACCATAAGTTGGTGGGTGTCTACACAAGATGTGTTTTCCAGTCTCCATATTTCTACTGTCTTCAAGGGTAGGTTACAAACAATTGTATTAATAGACTCCGGGATGAGAAATTTCATGACATTGGCAGGTAGAGAAGGTCTAGCGTTCAGGAATAAATCATTATGCACAATATAAACAAGTTACAATCAGATCTTATCCAAGATGGAAACAAGTCAAACCTTCATTCATGAGAAGATATTGAGAACTAAAGTTGCAAAAGTACACGCTTAATTGTTTGACATCGTTAACAGTGGTGGTTAGGTTAGGTGTTTTCAAGGAACATAACTACGCAAGTTAAGAGGATTAGAAGATTAGGCTATACAAAATAAAAGATGAGCTGCCGAAACTTAATCAAGCTGTGTTTTGGGATGTAAAATGAACCTAGTAATGTGTTGAAATGTCCTTTTCCTGTCAAAAAACATACACAAAGAGAATTTCTCAAAATGGAAAGTGTTGCTTTATTGTGATGATTGAGAGGCTTGCATCTGCCAGTTATATTTGAAATGCCGTGCATATCTCTTCTTTTTGAGGGGATAAGCATCTCTTTCTCAGTCGCCCTTGGACTAAGGGATGTTCTTGTGCCCTGAAAAATGATCGCGGCAATTGGAACACCTCAGTGTTCACAAAAAATGTACATTGCACCTAAGTATTGAGTTGGAACTTCCGTTGCGAGCTAAAAGGTGCTCACAGATGAGCCTCTTGCGCAGCCCATACAGAAAGTCTGTAATTAAATATGAGCAACTTTGGGTTAGCGAAGCCCCTTGCATACATTTGTCTAGTCTGTCCACGCCCCAAATCCAATAGGAATTGATGGCTTTCCTCCCATGGCCAACGGCAGTACCAAAGGGCAAAGCAATATTTCTGAAAAAGCAGCTCATCTTGCCTGTTATTCAAAGGAGAGATAGGTTTATCTATTTCTACGCAGAAATCGAAGCAAAATCGTACCAGATACTTGTTCCGTGCAGCAGCACCGGCTGGTATCACCTTGTGATCGCAGGAAGTATCGGTGGCGAGCGGAAGCAAAGACAATAACAGAGATAATTCAATTATTAAGACTAACCAGTGTAACTTTATTTGATAGCAGCTATACTAATAGCTTAATTTTCTAAAGGACTTATTAACCAATTGTAAGAGTTTGCATAAACCAAATCACTATTAATGAATGACTATTTATCTAAATGTGATAAGTGTAGCAATGCCGGTGCATAAACTGATCATGTGCTACTCCTCACCATGCCTATCGCCTTGATTATTCACCTAAAACGACAACATAAGTAAGGGTGAGTCCAAAACTCAAAAGTACATAATAAAATGATAGCATCAACATACATGATAATCAACATTTACCACAATACCATCTCTTCTTCTTTTCTTATCATTAATAAACCATAATGCAATGCAATGCTATATCCACATACAACTTTTGAGTTCATACTGGTATTGTTGGGAGAGTGTCTCCCACCTTAGCCCAATCGACCCACCAGGCCGAAGCCCAATTATGCATGTAAAATTAGGCCCGCTAAGGTAATGTCAAAGAAATGACATGTTTGCCCTTACTAGTATATACCCCAAAAGGGCATTTGTGTAAACACCCTCTCTCGTGTCTATAAATATGACCCTTAGGGTACCATAGAGAAAGAAAACATTTGTGTAAGAAAAAGATTTGAATAGAGATTGAGTATCGCGTATACACTCTAAACCTCTCCCATCTCGTGAGTTTTAGGTTCCGGGTACCCCTCTTGGGCTCCCTGAAGCTCCAATGTCTGTTATTTGGTCTGTAATCATAACAGTTAGTGCTGACCGTGGGGAGTGATGTAGGAGCTATGAACTAAAGCAAAGGCGCCCACGGAAAATGGCACTGAAGAAGAAGACAACGCTTTCCTCGAAGCAAAAGAGGAGCGACACAGCCGCAAGGGTGAGGGAGCGGGTGGTTGAGGGCCCCTCATCCCTGTGGCAGCGGCACACCAGCATGGCCATGGTAAGCGCTATGGTAGGCCACGAAGATAGCCTCTTGGCGGCAGCGCGAGTTGCGGAGAGGGTAGTATCATAGCCAGAGCACCCCAACATTGACAGCTCCTAGTAGTTAGGGAGCTCTCTCCATCGAGGCGGTGACCTCTAGCAGCCCTAACACCTTCACAGCCACCATGTAGCGAGCCGAGGGTGCCTTGGTTCCAACGTTGGGCCCGAGTGAAAGAGGCTTGGAGACGATCTGAGGGATTCTACAACGGGAGCTGGCAGAATTACGAATGGCCATACAGGAGATGCGGGATGTGTGAAGCCAACAGACCCCTGCAACTGTAGCGGCAAAGGCGACTGCAGAAGGAATAGAGAGTCTAGGTGTTGCCGCTGGCGCATGTGGTGCCCCTCGATAGGTGGACTCCAAGTCCCCCCTCAGTGTGGGCCTATACGATTACATATAGAGTGCCCTACAGACTATAGGGTGAGTAGCAAGAAAAAGGGTTTGACAACTTCACACCTGCCAATCCCCTACCTGGGCATTAGATGGCACCGTGTTGGGTCCCATTCCATCGGCACACACCACCAATCCACGAGCCCAAGTTGGTAGGGCCACCGAGTGACCGACAAAGCGAAATCATTGTCGCAACTCGCCAAGATAAGTCCAAATGCATTCGTGGAAGGAATGAATAGACTTTCATGTCACATGAATGGTGCTCAGCATTATCGCGGCTCCGGGAGGTAGATCAAGTTGGGGGTCTGCCAGGTCACCCACGTGACCACAGTCATGCATATGAAGCATCCCCAGCAGTAGCTGCGCAGTCACCTGGGAGCAATGATTGCCATAGGCCCAAGCGATGTTGAGGGAGAGCACAAATGCATTGCGTATACGCCAGATGCTACTAACAAGGTCCTCCGTGCCATGTGACCTCACGGGCACTGAAACAGCCAGCTCGCCGAGCATCCCCTCCAACGCCTCCATGGACTCCCACACTGAATCAGCCCCCTGGTGACAAAAGCAGTGACCCTCTACAACCTCCACCACCAGACGGGCCTTCACCTACTCAAGGCCAGCGATTTGCTATAGAAAATTGAGCCTCCCCTCCATTGCCCTCCAGCGCTATGGCCTTCACATCGAGAATGGCCTCTGCCCCTCCATCTAGAGGAAGAGAATCCAATCCACCCACTCAGTAGCGAGCACCAAAGCCTCCTCCTCGGCTCTCCGAGCAACACCGAGCTATTCTTGTGCATTTGTTGCCTCACGGTGGATTGTCATCTGTAGCTTGCGTGATAGAGCTACCGTATGAAGAAAACAACACAAAATGAAGCATCGTGACCAAAATAAAGAAATAAGTGTTCGGTGGACAAAGTACCTTCACCTGAAAGCAACTTGGTCCTGCATGACTCGTGCACCCTCCGATCCAGCGAGGCATCAACGCAGTCCACGGTGGCTCACATGGAGCAAAGCGTGTCCAGCGAGGGAATGAAATTGCCTAGTGTGAGCCAATGAACGTCGCCCCAAGACCTCCGTTAGAGTTGACCGGGATGCCTCCTTGGCAAGCATTGTAACTACTTTGCTTCGAACCACCACATCACTGGATGTCTACGCAGTCACCACTGGAGAAAGAGGGGTGACTATTGAGGGTGACAACATTAGGGAACAGAGCAGAGATAGCATGTGAAGTCCTAGAAACTGAAGGAAGGACTCAAACCTGCGACAAAGTCACCGGGGACGTGGATTGGAGTTCGATCGCCATCGAGATGTGTGGGGCTTTGCACAGGGGAACTTGCTAGAGTGGAGTCTACCACTTCACCTTAGGGGCTTCGAGGGGTCGCCAATTCAGCTAGAATCCTCCTCCATCATGCCTAAAGCAACCATGTACCTTGTGGTAGGGCCAGTCGATAGAGAGTTGAAACTGGTACACTTCACCAATGCCTAGGCGAAGCACATGAGTCTGGGTCTGCCACCGGCTCGGAAAACCTCAAGGTGTGTAGGTCCACCTCCACTCCACAATGTGGCCTTCTGCCTTGCCTTCGATGGCAGTCCCTGGATTGTCTAGATGTAGGCACCATCGGTGCTATCCTCACTATCGCCCTCCCCCTCCCTCGTCAAGCCATCTTCGGCCCCACTCAGTTCCTTCACGTTGGCCTTCAACATAAGGGGAGCAGGGGCCACCAACAAAACAAGATTGCAGCAATGGGGGGAGGCGAATCTTCATGCCCATTAGGGTCCTCATGGCCACCGCCATCCTCACCATCTACAGCGAAGGGCATGGGGCTCTTAGGCACCGAAAGGCTGAGAGCCTCACACACACGGTTGACGCAAGGGCCGTCGGCGGTGGTGTCGGCCTAAAGGTTGTGTTCCTTCAGGATATAGGGGCTAAGGAACACAACCGTAGCCCTCTCAGCCGCCTCTAGCAATGGCACTGAAAGACGTTCATGGAGGAAAGATTAAGAGGGGCAAACAGAAAACATCCAAGCACACAAAATAATCTAAAATGTACTTGGATCCATAGGCCTTGCGAGCTGGGTCATGGGACCCTAGAGCCCATCCTCACGGGTAGGCATGATCTTCAGCACCCAGCTTTGAGCCAGCACAGCCATGCGGAGCATACAAAATTCCTCCGCAAGTTCACACATGTTCATGCGCCACGCAAGCACACTGTGCCTCTTTATGTGAGCCTAGTCATCTTGGTGGAGCTTCATGCGCAGAGAAGGCACAAAGTCCATGCTTCGCTGGTCCAACGAAGGTAGCTACCTAGCTCGATGTTGTGGTAGAACCACATCCACACCCGTTGGACTCCCACTTCATCCACGTGGACTTGGAAGGGAAGTCCTTCGAGTAACCAAAACGGACCTAGAAATTGGTACATGCCAGGTTGGAGAACTAGTCTTACCCACTTCGGTTAGCACCAAGCATCGTATAGGGACACAAAGAGCAGCGTGCTCGAAACAATGGTCTCTGATTGAGTGGCCCATGAGAATATCACCAGTCGTGCAATGGCATTCGCGGTCAGCTAAGGAAGCTAAAGGTCGTACGCCCGAAGCACCTCACCCACAAAGCGTGTAGACAGAATGCAAAGGCCAACATCGAAGTACATGATGAAGACATGTGTCTTGTTGTCCCTCAACTGGGGAAAAAACCTCTACTATGGCCGACCGACGAATGAGCTACCGATTGGAGACCTTGTCGTCCTACACAAGTGCGTCCAAGAGGTCGTTGGTCACCATGAATGGCTGAGCGTGTTTACAAATGAACCGACTCACTCCAACCCCCTCCAACATTTACCGATGGCGAGCCCAAATTGTGCATCCTCAAGGAAACACCATTGTGAGTGCCACCGCCATGGCTAGATGATGCCACAGACACGCCTGCATGGCCAATGTGCTCGCTTCCTTAGGTCATGCTAGGGACAATGGGGGTGAACACGTGCAGGGTTGTCGAGAAGGCTAAGCACCGGTTGAAAACAGAAAACACAAGCTAATGCTTGACAGTAAGCAAGAAGAACAAAAATGGAGGGCGGCAAAAGGAAATGCTAGGAAGAAATAAAGAAACGTGAACCGTCATACGCCATAATATCGATGGGACATGCATGCCTTTTCAGGAGGCACGCACACCCCTATAATAGGTGAAACTGCCCATGTCCCATGGCTGGATTAATGCCACGTGTACGATGCCAACGGCGTGTGCTTAGGGCCAATGTACGGCGGGCATGGGAGCCCAGGAGGTGGGACACGAGGAAGGAAACGAAGACCATGGGTGGAGCACATGAAATAAAGTGCACAACACGAACTGAAGGCATGCACTTGGAGAGGCCCCGCATGGGGACGGCATGCCTCGGCCAAGGATTGGACGATGAAGGTAGCACCATGGATCAAAGAAGGCTCCAGCAAACGCGCAAAGCTCAACCATAAGGCGAGCACATCGAAGAAGCCGGCCCACGGGGAAGGGTGCCGAAGGGTAAACACCGACGCATGGGATCCAGCTGTACACCCTAGAGGTGTCTCAAGGAAACCACAGCCAACAACCAACACAACACAAGCATACAACATCTCAAGGATTGAACCGGTGGGATAAAGGGACGAGAGGGCCAAAGAGTGAACATGGTTTTGATCTAGCAGTTGTGAAGCCTTTGACCATGAGAAGCTACTGTTAGGGGAGTGGCCCCCACCTTGACCCAATCGCCCCACTAGGCCGAATCCCACTTATATGTATAACTAAATAGTAGGCCCACTAAGGCAATGATAAAGAAAGGACATATTTGCCCTTACTAGTAGAGACCCCAAAGGAGGCATTTGTGTAAATACCCTCTTCCATAGCTATAAATATAACCCCTAGGGTACCATAGAGAGGAGAATATTTGTGCAAGAAAAAGACTTGAGTAGAGATCAAGTACCACACATACACTTTACACCTCTTCCCTCTTGTGAGTTTTAGGCGCCGAGTACCCTCTTGGGCTCCCCGAAGCTCCAGTGCTTGCTTGTTTGGCCTATAGCCATAACAAATATAGCTGAGGAAATACCCGCCGATGTACAACCTCTACTTCTATCCTGGCCCAAAGTAGTTCTTATTCAAAAGCACTCCAAACTAATCATATAGCTTTTTCACTAACCTGGCCCATACACTCCAGACTAACTATATGATTTACTCACCACCCTAGCTCATTTTCTCTTTTCATGATGTGAATGCATATGGTGCAATATTTTCATTACTCATTTACCACATACCAAAGCATCGATAACCATTAACATCATCCTTTCATATTCATCAACCACATCATATGTAGCAAGATTCATGCATATAAATACAACATGGCAAGTAAATGCAATTACTCAAAACAACAATAAATAATAATCTATTATTCTAACCATAAAGAAAGATGTGATGACTGTCGATCAACCCGAAATGAAGCATTAGAATCTGATAACAAATATGGTACAATATCTCAATACACATCTATAATATGCAAATATGATCACGTGCTTCTACGCTTAAACAAGCATCTCCTCTTCTCCCGACTCACTGATAATTGTTGTCGTAGTATTCAAATAAGCATAACTCACAACCTAGTAACCCAAATATATTAAATAGTATATTTTATGTAATCTACACAACATTTACTATATTTTTCTAGTTATGTAAATTTCTGGATAAGGTTGTCTAAGCCCTCGTTTTCAATCCTGAAGGTCAGTCGTCTGAAATGATTTTGGAAGGTAGATATCACAATTTCATAACTAATTTTTTTACAACACGAAACATAGAAAAGGACACAACTTCTGGAATATAAAAATAACTATCTACATCTTTTTAGTTATGCCTATAATTTAATTTGGCCATGAACACAACTGCTACCAGTGATGACAACCTTCCCATAAGCATAACCTTCAGACCACTTAACCAAATTCGGTTTTCTAGCATGCCACGAAGAGCTTAGACCAAGCTCTACAACTCTCATACGAACCCAAAGCCTTGATTCAGGCATCTACTAATTTTAATCTATAAATTACCGTGTACTGTCCAATCACGATGAGTAACTGGACAGCGAGCTTACAAATTTTTTAACTTTTAATCTATCCAACGAAATTAAGTGTTTAAGTAGTCTATGAAAAACTTACCAAGTTATTTACAACTATCTAGTGATAAAATTCTCTGACTAACCACGTAAAGTGTCCAAAATGGTACTACTAGTCATGGTCAGGAAAATGATCTAATAACAATGATTTCAGCACTTCTAACCATGAAGTCTCGCATCTAACGGCACTAAACTAAATCAAAAATCAATCTATAGCATTAGAAGATGAGGAGTGAGGATTTTGGTCATTACCCTATATGCGAACATCGAATGCAACGGTGAAAACGTTGACGTCTTTCTTCCTCCTCTCCTTCTCTTCCTCTCGTTCTCTGTCCAGTTGCTCCCTTCTCTTCTGATCTGCTTCAGCCAGAAAAGCACAATACTGCCCCTGGTCTTCATCTTCTCCTCTTCTGCTTTCTCTGCCCTTCCATCTCTTCTTCTCTGCCTTGCTGTTTCCATCTCTCTAGCAGTACGCAGCAGCACGCAGCAGTGGCATCTGCGTACAGGGAGGAAGCAGCAGCAGTAGCACGCAGCAGCCCTCGGCCAAACAGACGGCCAGAAGTGCAACAACTGCATGGTGCGGTGGCTGCGGCCGGCCGCGCGCAGCAGGATGCATGTGGATGTCGGCAGGGCGAAAGCAGAAGAAAGGCACGCGTGTAGAAAGGCGGCGGCTGCTGCTTGCGACGAGTGCGTGGCTGTGGCCGATTCCGGGGCTGTGGCCAGTAGTGGTGGGGCGGTTGCCTGCCTTCATTTTTTACGCCCAATTGTGCCATGGAAAGGAGGTGCTCATTGCATTGGTGTTTCGCTTGTATTATGCTCCGTCGATCGGACAGCCATCTTTTGACTGGTCAAGCACATTAGCCGGCTCCCAGGACCTAGGAGGTCGCCTTTTAATCATTAATTCCGCAGCCTGATGACTTGGAGGCGAAATATATTTCATGTACAAAAAGAAAAAAGAAAAAGGAAGAAAAATAAAAATAAAAGAAAGAGAAGAAATTTTATAATATGTATATATATATATATATATATATATATATATATATATATATATATATATATACACCCACGTATGAAAATATGCTTATACACACATGCATATGTATATACATAAATATGCAAAGACAATATCTATCCAGCGACAATTAATTAATCCTGACACCAATTTATTAACCTAACAAATTTTCAAATTAGCAAAAATAACAATCAACAATAAGTGAACAAAAATTAGGATTTAAATATAAATACTACAGCAGATCGTGAATTGATAGGAGGTCACCACAGAGACACCTCGATGTAACATATATTTTATATGTCTGTAAATTAAATCATATCATACGTATTAACTGCAGGCGACGAACCGAGTCAGGGGGAGGGCTTTACCTAAACTTACCTGATGACTTGGAGGCGAAATATATTTCATGGACGAGTGACGGCTGCGCAAAGTGTTGCTCAGGACCAACGGTTTAGGGCACTCAACTGGTGCAGACCACTAATGAAACAAAACCGAGTTTTGTCAAATATCTGAATTTTCGGCTTTCTCTGAATCTTAGCTATTCCAAGCCCAAGTCCAGCTAATCCCGCACCTATTGCGACCCAACCCGACCCAATTCCCTGCCAGAACCGCCCCCAATTCATCTCTTTCGCGCGGCACTGTAGCTGTCCAAAAAATCTTGCCGCCGCCTTTGCTTTGCTGCCACCCGTGCACAGCTTTCCCTACTGTCGTTGCCTTGCTGCGCCAGCTACTTCGTGCCATGCCTAGCAAGCCTCCGACAAGCTTTAATTGTTCCTTACCCATCTGTCTTGCCGCTCGATCAAAAAAATCAGCCCCGCCGCCTGATATTTCTGTTGGCGACTACCTTGCTCGTTCAAACTGACTTGACAGCCTCAACATCTTTTGACCGCCGCAACCTGCTCCCCAAGATTGCCAGAACCTCCCCCTGCCAGCCAGGACCACGTTTCCCTGAGCTCTCCCGAAGCCCCTGGCTTCACCCCGCCGCCGGTACCAGGGCACGCCCAAACCGCCACCCTCGGCTATTTAAACCCCGGCAACCCCTTCCATCTGGTAGCACACCCCCACAGCAACCCCTAACCGCCCCCAATCGTCCCTGATCACACCCTACCACTGGAAAGCATCCAAGGACCCGAGGTATGTTCAAAATCCCAATCCGATGATCCTCTCAATTAGAATCCAATTGCTCTTGTGTGAAGCATCCTTAGGCCCCCACAAAGCCATCCCGAACCTCCCCCTAGCCTCCCTTCCACCCTATAGCCCTGGCCACGGTCGCCGCCGCCGGCCATGGCACGCCACCGTGGACAGCCCAAGCTAGGTATTCCCCTACCAATCCAGTGCCTCCCTGAGCTTCCTCAAGTCCCATAGATGCTCAAAAACCAGTGCAATCTCCTCGCTAACCCCAGTTCACCGTTTGCCGCTCAAAAATCCAAAAAAATGTGCGAGTACCGCTACCGGCGATCGCCGGAATCCTAGCCGGTGCCGACCCCAAAAATGGGTTCCCTAGAACCCCAATTATCCACCTGTGCCCACCGATCCCGTCGCAAGTCGTCGCAACCCTAGAATTTGGCATCGTCACCTCCCTCTGTTTTGCCGATCGTGCAACCGAACGGTGGAGAAGAAGAGCAGTAATCGGGCTCGGTTACTGTAGCAAGTCGACCCGCCTGAACAGTAGCCTCAAACCCGGTACTGTTCATAGCAGACCCGTTAAGGCAAAATTTCTCCATTTTGTCTATTTTGAGCCTCCAAATCTATTTCCGAGGTCCGATTCCCCATACCCAGCCTCCAAAAAAAACCCTAAACCCTTTTATTTGGAATTTTTTTGAATTGATTTGAATTTTATTTATTTTCTTTTCGGTCCAAATTCAATCCTTCGAATACGGACCTAATTTATTTATTTCTTTTGTTTTCTCGCTTAGCCTTCGACGCTACGGATCAATCAGTTAGGGAGGAAGGAACTTCAGCTCGAGCCCAAGATTTTGAAGAACATGAGATAGTTGAAATCGAGCATTCGCAAGGCAAGTCACTTGATTTTTGAACATATTGCACCCAAGTTTCATTAATTATTTATTTACCTGTATTTCCATTATGTTATTTGCGCATCGTCATTTTATGTACAACTAAATGTTTAATTGCCATGATATAGTTATGTCCCACCACCGATAAAAAGCCCAGTTTACTTGATAGCCACATACACCTTGACAACTCAGTAATATTAGTAATACTATCTAATTAATCATAGTAGTATAGGAAAGTCAATTGTCTCATATTGTTAAGCAAGGGCATTTCGCCAGTAATATTTGTGAAAGTGAATTTGAAAAAGTAAAAGTAAAATCCATAAAGTAAACAAAGAGATACTTTATGTGATAGGTTACACTGTCGTCGGGCAGTGGAAAATGTGTAAAAAGAAAAAGGGAAATGGTTTGAAGTAGATGGGCCCGATAGATTGAAGAGACTTGTGCTCAGCAAGAACATAGTGATTGCTCAACCACAAGTTTGATTCATCAATCCTGGTTTAGTACCTACTCAAATCGGTTTAACACTCCAGGCATGTACAGAAGGAAGGATTTGGTATGAGAAGGGGTAAAATCATACAAATCCGGTAGGATCCACTCGGGATAGGAGAAAAACATTCGACTTAGCTAGTGGATGCCCGGGTCCGTACTAGAGGTCTACCGAGCGGAGGTTAAACAAAGAAGTGAGCAGTGAGCAATCTTGTTTTCTTAACTCTGTCGCGGGAGTTATGAAATCTTGTGGGTAAAGCTGGGCAAACTCTTCGGAGTAAATCACATACGTATCTTTGATACGCCGTGCTTCCGATATACGAAGCTGTGTTCAATGGGTGATTCCGTTGTTGATGCATAAGTAGGGACGAAAAGGTTTTAATGGTTTTGGTAATGATAAAATATGGAAAGTCAAGTAAAGAAACCCCCATTTATTAAATATTATATCATTTTATTGTTTTAAACTGTAAAAGTTTACGAAATAAAACTGCATCCACATAAAATAATAGAGCCACTATGCCATTTTATTGAAATCTCTTGCATGTAATTACTTAGCACTTCCACATGTGACTTGTTGAGTACGGTGGTTGTACTCATACTTGCAAACAAAAATTAAACAGAGTATGCGTCGCAAGATCAAGGAGTCTACGAAGTCGAAGACGAAGGTGCGTGCGACGAGTAAGACGGTTGATTTTAGGGTTGTTCTGCACTCAGGCCTACCTGTGGTGCCTTTTTGTTTTTGGCTACGATGTACACTCAATTACAGTGCCTCGCAGTTGAACAGTCCTGGGCAGCTGCGAGATGAACAGTAAGTACTGCCCCTGGAAACGGGGGTGTTACAGAGTGGTATCAGAGCCTGCTTGCTTGACTGTAGGACGACCCTAAGTAAGTTAGAATGTTTGCTAAAATTATTTTAAAAGTAAAAAAGGAATTACGTAAAATATCAGTATTATTCTCGTATTAATCTTTCTCTTGTCTACCTTACCTAATTCCCAGTTTTGATTTCAAAAATAATTAATCTCCCTCTCGCCTAAATCTCAAAATGTCAATGTATGTAGATGGTACACGGCAAGTAATCTGCGGATGAAGCTGTGTACATTATAGATTATGATAATATAGGAGTAGTAACCCCTCAGCAATAGAATCTTTTGATTGTGTAACACATGTTGTAATATATACCTCGTATGTATGGTATGTGTTTGACTTGTTTAAAGAATAAAAACTATGTTTGCGTACGTAAATAATTTGATTGTCATTAAATATCTTTACCTTACTTCTGCAAAAAAATTGCTATCTACCTTATTCACTCTAGCTTCTTACCTTGCTCTATCTGTTCTTATCTAAACTCCAAATCTTACTTAATTGCAACATATTTTGCTACCATCCAGCTAAAGGAAGCACTTGGATTCCAAAATGCCAATTGTCTCAGCTTTAACTAGCTACATTTAGGTGAGGACCCGCAATTTCTAATTCGGTTTAAAATGACAAATTACAACTAAACATAATTTATTAAGCAATTTACTAAATTTATTACAAGAGAATCATTTCCTTTAATTATATAACATACCAAATTAATATAATTGTTTTCAAAGAACAAGTCCAATTAATAGGTACAAACCACCTCACAATTTACAAATACATCTCAACACAAGTAGAAGTAGCGTGTGTCCATTGAAACATTTACAGTCCTGTTACAACAAATAATCACATCAGTTAAGTGATAATTAAAAGTATTCTTCAAATCAGAGAAAAATACAATAGTCCATATTACATTAATTACAATCTAGTTACATCAATGTTTGCAAAGCTAGAGTAACAAGCATTTAATAATTGAGAGAAGAATCTATAACAGGAGACAAAAAGACCGAACAAAATAATTAATCAAAAGTCAAGTCCCTTCTTTGGGTTAGCGAAAGTCTGTAATTAAATATGAGCAACTTTGGGTTAGCGAAGCCCCTTGCATACATTTGTCTAGTCTGTCCACGCCCCAAATCCAATAGGAATTGATGTCTTTCCTCCCATGGCCAACGGCAGTACCAAAGGGCAAAGCAATCTTTCTGAAAAAGCAGCTCATCTTGCCTGTTATTCAAAGGAGAGTTAGGTTCAGAGAAGATCTGGAAACCAGTGGGACTCTCCCTTTTTCTCGTACGGTACTCTCCCTTTTTCTCGTACGGTTTCACCGCTGCGTGGCTGGGGATGGAACCCAAGACAATGTGCATGCATGTGCACCCTGCACTTATCGTTGAACTAGATTAATTTTATCGCTTGTTTTAAACTGGCAACTGGGGGAAATTACATAGTCGAACTGTTACGCGTGCCATTTGCCATCCAGCGCCGACCAACGCCATCGATCACCGTCTAAACGGCGTCAGCTTGTCAACAACGACGTGTACGGCCTTGCCGAAAGAACGACCGATTGGGAGACATGCATGCAAGAGGCTATCAACCTGAAAAACTGTCCTAAAACTATCCTAGAGCACGAATGGGCGACCTCACGCTAAGTGGAAACCCTAGATGCACTCGTATTCTTACAAGAAGGAAGAGACATCTAAGACAATGCTCACAACTTTATTCGAATCAACGGTTAATATACATGCAGCACACATTCGATCGAATCCAACCAAGAGAACAATCAATATAGACAAGATATATTGCACTTTGCTTGACCAAACCTAAAAATATGCATTCAGCCGTCGTTCAATTCCCAGCGGCCTTGTTGCCGATTCCGGGGATGTGTCCGATTCCGGGGCTGTGGCCTGGAGAAGTGTTCTTTTGTGGCAACGAATTCCCTGCGGCCTTGTTGCCGATTCCGGAGCTGTGGCCGGGAGTAGTGGGGCTGTGGCCGTCGGTGGTCGCCATCTTCATTGTTGCCGCGGGGCTTGCATGGCCTTGCACGGGATGACACCAGCCCTTGCATGCATAGGTTTCCTCGACCTTGCTCGTCGTCGACGCCATGATCAGCCTCCTCTCCTCGCGGGGCACCATGAGGATCGACACCATCAAGATGATCAGAATGCATATGCATGACGATGATACCTTGGACCCTGCCATGTAAGTATGGAAATGCAAGTATGAAGTATGCGCGGGAGGAAGGAAGAGCCAAATGGTGGTGGTCGGCACAGGCTTGTAGTAGTACAAATTCTGTACACTGGTAGGAGTATACTAGTACTACTCTTGTGTTTCTTAGCTTGAATAGAATGCTGTCTCTGCGACAATTTATAGGGAGAGAAATTGCTGTGGTGTGCACTGTTGGCACAGCCTAGGGATTGAACGCACACGAGTGAAAAATGAATAAACATAGGAGAGAGTTCTTTTGTGGCAATGCACGCTTTTTTTTCTTTCACTGATATTCACTCCCTTCTCAATTTGCTTAATAGGAAGTACACGATTTTAAATAAGCCTCACGCACACACCATCACATGACCTGTACTCCACGCACCTTTAGATTTTTTTCACTATTCAGTAATTTTATTTTTTTCTGATTTTTTTAGATTTTTTTAGGCTTTTACCTTTTTTCCCGTATTCCTTTGCAATATCTGTGATGAGCTAACATGTTTTTTATTTTTATATTTTTTTTAAATTTAATTATGCCAAATAAGCTAACTCAGCTACAGTAAAAAAATAAGCTAGCTACAGTAAAAAAGCCATAAACAGAAGCTAAACTGAGCACTACCTAAAGAATGAATAAACACACGACAGAGTTCTTTTTATGGCAACGCATGCCTTTTTTCTTTCACTATTATTCACTCACTTCTCAATATGCTTAACAGGAAGTACACAACTTTAAATAAGCCTTACGCACACATCATCACATGACCTGTACTTCACGTACCAATTAACTCCACTAGCTTACAACTAGGACCTATTCTCATGCCACTATCTGGAATTTTCTCCATGATTCGCACGACTCAGCCAACTCATTGACTCAAGTTATGATCATTACTCAAACGCCTAGGTACAACTTACGACCACGACTGCTACTTGACTTACGAATACATCTGCTACAACACACTCTCTTTTAAGATTACTACAATAACTTTAAGATTGTTATAGTGACTTACGACCATGACTACTACTTGACTTACAAGTACATTTGCTATAGTACACTCTCCTTTAAGACTACTATAGTAACTCTAAGATTGCTACAATACTTTAACTTCTTATTCGACTCGCTACTTCGACTTCTACACGTACTCAAACACACAAGTACTTGACACACGACTACTATCAATAACAAGATTAGTTCCAACATGCACTACGACAGTGCCAAATAGAAATAGGAGCTATTGGTACGAGGGATAAAAATAGAAAGGAAGCACTACACAATAAAAAAAGGAAATTGCTTTGACTCTTACGTTCGAACCAAACAAACACTCCGGACGCAGACGTGGCTCATTCTTGTCCACATGACTATATCCTACTTTACTCCCTTGTCATCCACATGGTCACATCCTGCTCTACTCCTGTCTTTCCACTACAGTTATCCCTACAGATCACATCGCTCTCTCTCTAGTCTTCTCCTTCATGTTCTCTCTCTCACACACAACCTCTCTATCTAACTGCACATAGCCATGGCCAAATGGATCTCATCCTCCTCTCTCCTCTCTAACACTCACGTTGTACTGAAGTCCTGGGTAGAAGGCCTTCCCTTCTGAGGCTGCCACCACTCATGCTCGAAGGCTCAGCTACAGCTGGATGCAAACTTTGTGAGTGCCGCAACCATAGTCGATGGAGAAGAAAGGGCAAGTTATTGCTCTATGGAGGCAATGTTGCAGCGGGTCATCAAATTGTTGCAAACAAGTGTTTTGAGATGTTCCATCGTTTGTATGTAGACAATATTATAGGAGGTTATTCAAATTGTTGCAATAAGTATTTCAAGATTTTTCATCTATTTATTTTAATTGTTGCAATAAAAATTTTTACATGTTGCATTCGAGGTTTGGAAATATTGCATTCTCTTCTTTCAAATATTGCTCTTGTTAATTTGGATTGATGTAGTAACATGTTCTAGAAATTCTTGTATAGCTCATCCCATTTGTTGCACTTTGGTGCTTACTTGTTGCGCTTCTTTGGTCACATTGTTGTGATTTATTGGCTTATTTGTTGCAGATATTTTGGTGGTTGTTTTGTTGTGATTTTATAGTTGATTGTTGTTGTGTTAGTTATGTGGGAGATGAGTAGATAGTTTAAGATCCTCGGTTATCTTGGATTCTCCATTTCTTTCAACTAGATGCATAAGTCGTGAAAAATATTGCAAACACAATTGTTGATAATTGCATCTATATTTTTAGAATGTTGCAACAGTGTAACTTCCTTTTGAAATTAGATTCAATCGTTTTAGGATTTTTACACTACGTTTCAAATATATTATGGTCTTATAGTGCATAAGATGTCTATTAGTATTCAAGATTTATTGAATCTATTGATAAATGAGAATTTTTAAGTGCTTTTTCAATGTTGCCACTTATACTTTGTAATGTTGCACATGTATACAAAAATTATTATAGATGTTGTATGAAATTGTTGCACCGATCTAGTGGATCGTAAGATGGGAATGCTCTCACCAAATTGCATGGCACAATCTAGGAATCTTCTTTGCTTGCCTTCCTGGTCCATGGAAAGGAGGTGCTCGATCATTGCTGGTGTTTCGCTTTGCATTCTGCTCCGTCGATCAGACAGCCATCTTTTGACTGGTCAAGCACATTAGCCGGCTCCCTGGACCTAGGAGGTCGCCTTTTAATCATTAATTCCGCAGCCTATGACTTGGAGGCGAAATATATTTCATGGACGAGCGACGGCTGCGCAAAGTGTTGCTCAGAACCAACGGTTTAGGGCACTCAACTGGTGCAGACCACTAACATGTGCAAAAAGTTCAGAGTTTTGGAGTACCATATTGCTAGAAATACTTGTCAAATGTGCTTTTCCCAAAACTATGGTGGACGATTAAATGCAGCATTGGGGCACTAACAATGACCCCCAAGCATGGCTGGCTGTCTGAAGGTCTAAGCTTTGTACTTAATTGCAACATATTTTGCTACCATCCAGCTAAAGGAAGCACTTGGATTCCAAAATGCCAATTGTCTCAGTTTTAACTAGCTATATTTAGGTGAGGACCCGCAATTTCTAATTCGGTTTAAAATGACAAATTACGACTAAACATAATTTATTAAGCAATTAACTAAGTTTATTACAAGAGAATCATTTCCTTTAATTATATAACATACCAAATTAATATAATTGTTTTCTTGGTGATGGCTACAAGGCTACGCACCGTTGTATTTGTATCCATATCAAAATAACGACTTCCAGCCCCCCTGCAGCCTAGGTTGTGCTCCTTGGTTGCTGCAATGTTAAACAAATCCAACTTGGCAGATCGCAGCAATTGGGCCACCTCAGTGTTCACAAAAAATGTACATTGCATCTAAGTATTGAGTTGGAACTTTCGTTGCAAGCTAAAAGGTACTCACAGATGAGCCTCTTGCGCAGGCCATACAGAAAGTCTGTAAAAATATGAACAACTTTGGGTTAGCGAAGCCCCTTGCATCCAATAGGAATTGATGGCTTTCCGCCCATGGCCAACGGCAGTACCAAAGGGCAAAGCAATATTTCTGAAAAAGCAGCTCATCTTGCTTGTTATTCAAGGGAGAGATAGGTTTATCTATTTCTACGTAGAAAGCGAAGCGAAATCGTACCAGATACTTGTTCCGTGCAGCAGCAACGGTCATCTCTTTATTCCAAATGTCTTACTGCATCGCCGACCTGGAATCCTTCAGAACACGTCGGCAGAAATAAAATCACCGAAGTTGACAAAATAATAGAACAACTAATTACATTTTCAGTCAGTATGCCACCTTTACATTTATTTTACTATGTTACAATGAAATTTCAACAAATTGCTAACTGCTGGAAGTCATGCAGCGAAATTTTCTCTTCGGCAGGGCATTGCATAAAAGAAACCCAACGTTCTTCATTTTGGAGATCTTTCCTCGCGAATTTGCCTTTCATCAGATAGCTGCTTCACAAATCTGCAAATACCAGAGGTGCTAAGTAGCTCATAATGAATTATCATAAGCTGATTGGTGGTGGCAAGTTCACCTCTTGAGGGCTTCCTCGTTGGTCATCTCTGTGCCGTTACAAGCAGGCACCATATGAACAGGCTCCAAATTTGCCCAACATTGGCAAGCTTCTCCTAGTAATCTTTGGTGGCAACATCAACCGAGGAGAGTGTCCCATGTAGAGTATCATCCTGTTATTCCAAAATGGCATTCTTTTCGATAAAGAAGCTGATTTATTAGTTATTACTTACTACAACATAAACTGCTTTCTTTTACTTACCTGAATCCTCAGATAGTTCTGCTCAGAATGTAATGCTTTGAAAACAGCAGCGATGTGGATATCCACCATATCTGCACTTGCCTGTGTGAAAATATCTACCAAGGGAGTGGATCCACTGCTAAATAACCAATCCAACACTCCCCATGATTTAACCTTTTGTGCATTCTAGTTCGCTTCAAACTTCGATGAGCCTGTGCCAAGTGAAATGACCAAAAATCGGCCATAGTCCATAGGTTTTATTGGGAAGAAATCTGGATTTTCCTTGAATATCTGCTTGGTTACTTCTCCAATGGCAACTAAGCCTAAACAACAGAGACATATATTAGGTCTCTTTCAAAATTAAAATTTCCCTTTAATTCTGAATCGGGTAAATTTGTCAAGACATTTCCACCAAGATTGATGTGCACATTTCTGGTATTAAGTTATGCATAAGTACAGATAACTGTAGTACCGGATTATTGGCAGCTACTCCTCCATCAATAAGATGGAACTCCTTGGTGTTTCCATGACAATCTTCAGTCTTGAAGTAGTGTGCAGGTAGATAAGTTGGAGCAGCGGATGTGCTGATGCAAATATCTGAGCAGAGCATCCATCGTGTTGTTCTTCTTAACGTATGATATGAGAACAGAAAGTTCATTGTTGTGTAAATCTCCATCATTATAGATTGATGGAAGTTCCATTACTGGCTCCTAATCTTTTCCCTTTGAATTTATTTTGACACAGAAGTTTGATATATTTTTATTTGGGTAGCATACATTTTCTGCGCCGTTAAAATGAATTGACTCAACTTGTTGAACCATATTTTGCAGGTACTGAACATCATATGACTCCTGAGACCTGAGACGGAGGGAGAGAGGGAAACCTCATAGGACAAGAAAATGGTTGGTTGTAGCCGCTTGATGTCGAAAGTTGGTATCACCACATTCGTTAAAGTCTGATGCAGCCTGGTGCTTCCTATGTTCTTTCTCACAACTTCATGAAGGTACTTACCATCATAAAAAGGTCCTGACAATGATCGAAATATCCTCATTATCCTACCAAATGCACCCCTAAACAAAGAAAACAAAATGTTTAGCAGCCGAATTTCCAATCAAATCAATGAAACGTATAATATATGTATTCACCTAAGCTGTGGGAAAATTTTGGGAGCATGGTTCGTATAAAATGCTTGAATATCCTTGGCTGCAAAAAGTGGTCTTTTCTTCTTGTTTGGTGCAGCCAGTATTGCAGTCACAAGCCCCCCTGTGCTAGTCCCAGCAATGACATCAAAGTAGTCTGCTAATCAGGCTTCCTCTCCATCAAGTTTCTTCAGAAATTAAACAGAATTGTTTTGATGAGAAGCAACGAAGCTCACCAATTAGTGTGTTTCTAAAGAAGGGGCATAAGCTGGTACAACTTGTTTTGTAGGCGTACCAAACTTATGCTAATACACAGGGCAAGGTAGCGAGCAGGTCAAAGAACTGTTAAGGAAATAGAGTTGTATTAGAATATAGAGTTTGTATTCTATTTCGTATATGCTTTATCTCTATATGGCATATATCCTGCTGTACTCTTCTATATACATAGCCCTTTGGGTCTCATATCAATACATACAATATTCATAACATGGTATCAGAGCTTAGGTTAAAACCCTAACCTCAATCTCGATCTACTTCCGCTACTGCCAGGGGCGGAGCTCTCAATATGGCAAGGTATGGCGCTCGCCATACCTTAAATTCCCAGGAATTTTTACCCCTAAATCACTCTGTATCATGAGCACATCAAAGAAAATGAAGTTTCGCTGGAAAAAACTCACCGTCGGATTTAGAATGTTTGCAGCTTACACGAACCGTTATGTGGTCCTATGGGCCTTTGGCCTTTTTGTTGGCATGGTACATGCAGACTACGGCAGAACGGCCTGCTTCCTAGCTAGCTGGACTAGGAGCCAGAGCCATCCAGATGAGTATACCGTATACGGTCATCTACGAGACTCGACGTTTCAACTTCACGGAATCGTCGTTTCGTGTCCCCGCCCTGCGGCGCCGGCGTCTCACGGCGTCTACTGAGATATATTCTGATGATTTCTCCTATTCCGATAAGAGAGATATAAAAGATCAACTTGAACTATTTATTATTCATGTGAGAAGACTTGAGGAGTTTAGAGATTGCCATGATCTTGCAAGCCTAGCTGCAAAATTAGTTGAACTTAACAGGCATATTGTATTCCCATTGGTTTATCGCCTGGTTGAGTTGGCATTGATACTTCCAGTGGCGACGGCATCAGTTGAAAGGGTCTTTTCGGCTATGAAGATTATCAAAACAGAATTGCGCAACAAGATGTCAGATGCTTGGCTTAATGACTTAATGGTTTGCTACATTGAGCGAGAGATATTCAAAGGAATTGATCTTGAGAAGATTAAGAAATCATTTCAGAAAAATAAAGATAGGCAAGTGCAATTGCCTAGATCGCCTAGACGCAATTGAAGTACGTTATCACTCGGTTAGTTTATTGACTTCACTTGTATCTTTTTATTTATCCTAAATATTTATACTTATATAGTAGGTGACGATCATTGTATGTTATATGTGTATAAACCAATTTAATCAGAAATCTTTGCTACCTATATTATCGATTTCGCCATACCTTAAATTTTTTTCATCCTCCGCCACTGGCTACTGCTGCCCTCGGGAGGATCGATCTCCGCTCCTGGGGTGGTAACTTCTTCTCCCGAAATCTGTTGTTCCCCTGTGCTCATAGCGCATGGCTTCCATGGACGACGCGAGCAACCTGTGCTCACAAAAAATGTTAGGCCACCTCAGTGTTCACAAAAAATGTACATTGCACCAAAGCATTGAGTTGGAACTTTCGTTGCAAGCTAAAAGGTGCTCACAGATGAGCCTCTTGCGCAGCCCATACAGAAAGTCTGTAATTAAATATGAACAACTTTGGGTTAGCGAAGCCCCTTGCATACATTTGTCTAGTCTGTCCACGCTCCAAATCCAATAGGAATTGATGGCTTTCCTCCCATGGCCAACGGCAGTACCAAAGGGCAAAGCAATATTTCTGAAAAAGCAGCTCATCTTGCCTGTTATTCAAAGGAGAGATAGGTTTATCTATTTCTACGTAGAAATCGAAGCAAAATCGTACCAGATACTTGTTCCGTGCAGCAGCACCGGCTGGTATCACCTTGTGATCGCAGGAAGTATCGGTGGCGAGCGGAAGCAAAGACAATAACAGAGATAATTCAATTATTAAGACTAACCAGTGTAACTTTATTTGATAGCAGCTATACTAATAGCTTAATTTTCTAAAGGACTTATTAACCAATGCAAAACCAAATCACTATTAATGAATGACTATTTATCTAAATATGATAATTGTAGCAATGCCGGTGCATAAACTGATCATGTGCTACTCCATTACCATGCCTATCGCCTTGATTATTCACCTAAAACGACAACATAAGTAAGAGTGAGTCCAAAACTCAAAAGTACATAATAAAATGATAGCATCAATATACATGATAATCAACATTTACCACAATACCATCTCTTCTTCTTTTCTTATCATTAATAAACCATAATGCAATGCAATGCTATATCCACATATAACTTTTGAGTTCATACTGGTATTGTTGGGAGAGTGTCTCCCACCTTAGCCCAATCGACCCACCAGGCCGAAGCCCAATTATGCATGTAAAATTAGGCCCGCTAAGGTAATGTCAAAGAAATGACATGTTTGCCCTTACTAGTATATACCCCAAAAGGGCATTTGTGTAAACACCCTCTCTCGTGTCTATAAATAGACCCCTAGGGTACCATAGAGAAAGAGAACATTTGTGTAAGAAAGAGACTTGAATAGAGATTGAGTACCGTGTATACACTCCACATCTCTCCCATCTCGTGAGTTTTAGGTTCCGGGTACTCCTCTTGGGCTCCCTGAAGCTCCAGTGTCTGTTGTTTGGTCTGTAATCATAACAGTTAGTGCTGACCGTGGGGAGTGACGTAGGAGCTACGAGCTGAAGCAAAGGTGCGCAAGGAAAATGGCATTGAAGAAGAAGACGTTTTCCTCGAAGAAAAAGAGGAGCGGCACAGCCGCAAGGGTGAGGGAGCGGGTAGTTGAGGGCCCCTCGTCCCAATGGTAGCAGCACACTGGCATGGCCATGGTAAGCGCCGTGGTAGGCCACAAATATAGCCTCTTGGCGGCAGTGCAAGTTGCAGAGAGGGTAGCATCATAGCCAGAGCACCACAACATCGACGGCTCCCAGTAGTTACGGAGCTCCCCCATCGAGTCGGTGACCTCTGGCGGCCCCAGCACCTTCATCGCCACCATGTAGCGAGCCGAGAGCCGAGGGCACCTTGGTTCCAATGTTGGGCTAGAGTGAAAGAGGCTTGGAGACGATTTGGGGGATTCTACAGCGGGAGTTGGCAGAACAACGGATGGCCATACAGGAGATGCGAGATGTGTGAAGCCAGACCCCCGCAGTTGTAGTGACAAAGGCGGCCACAGAAGGAACAGAGAGTCTAGGTGTTGCCGCTAGCGCCTATGGGGACCCTCGATAGGTGGACCCCGAGTCCCCCCTCAGTGTGGGCCTATAAGATTACATATAGGGCGCCCTTCAGACTACATGGCGAGTAGCAAGAAAAAGGGTTTGACGGCTTCACACCTGCCAATCCCCTACCTGGGCATCAGATAGCACCGCGTTGGGTCCCATTCCATCGGCACACACCACCAAGCCACGAGCCCAAGTTGGTAGGGCCACCGAGTGACCGACAGAGCGAAATCTTTGCCGCAACTCGCCAAGATAAGTCCAAATGCATTCGTGGAAGGAATGAATAGACTTTTGTGTCACATGAATGGTGCTCAACATTGTCACAGCTCCGGGAGGTAGATCAAGTTGGGGGTCTGCCAGGTCACCCACGTGACCACAGTCATGTATATGAAGCATCCTCAGCAGTAGCTGTGCAGTCACCTGGAAGCATTGATTGCCATAGGCTTGGGCGATGTTGAGGGAGAGCACAAATGCATTGCGTATACGCCAGATGCTACTAACAAGGTCCTCCGTGCCATGTGACCTCATGGGCACTGAAATAGCCAGCTCACTGAGCGTCCCCTCCAACGCCTCCATGGACTCCCACACTGAATCAGCCCCCTGGTCACAAAGGCGGTGACCCTCTGCAATCTCCACCACCAGACGGGCCTTCACCTACACAAGGCCAGTGATTTGCTATAGAAAATTGTGCCTCCCCTTTGTTGCCCTCCAACGCTATGGCCTTCACATCGAGAATGGCCTCTGCCCCTCCATCTAGAGGAAGAGAATCCAATCCACCCACTCAGTAGCGAGCACCAAAGCCTCCTCCTCGGCTCTTCGAGCAACACCGAGCTATTCTTGTGCATTTGTTGCCTCGCGGTGGTTGTCGTCTGTAGCTCACGTGATAGAGCTACCGTATGAAGAAAACAACACAAAATGAAGCATCGTGGCCAAAATAAAGAAATAAGTGTTCGATGGACAAAGTACCATCACCTCATAGGCCTCAAGGGCGCTGAAAAGCAACTTGGTCCTGCATGACTCGTGCACCCTCCGATCCAGCGAAGCATCAACGCAGTCCACGGTGGCTCACATGGAGTGAAGCGTGTCCAGCAAGGGAATGAAATTGCCCAGTGTGAGCCAATGAACGTCGCCCCAAGACGAGCTGACCGGGATGCCTCCTTGGCAAGCATTGTAACTACTCTGCTTCGAACCACCACATCACCGGATGTCTACGCAGTCACCAATGGAGAAGGATGGGTGACTATCGAGGGTGACAACATCAGGGAACAGAGCAGAGATAGCGTGTGAAGTCCTAGAAACTGAAGGAAGGACTCAAACCTTTGACAGAGTCATTGGGGACGTGGATTGGAGTTCGACCGCCATCGGGATGTGTGGGGCTTTGCACAGGGGAACTTGCTGGAGTGGAGTCTACCACTTCACCTTAAAGGCTTCGAGGGGTCGCCAATTTAGAGCTAGAATCCTCCTCCATCATGCCTAAAGCAACCATGTACCTAGTGGCAGGGCCGGTCGATAGAGAGTTGAAACTGGTACACTTTACCAAATGCCTAGGCGAAGCACTTGAGTCTGGGTCTGCCACCGGCTCGGAAAACCTCAAGGTGTGTAGGTCCACCTCCACTCCACAGCGTGGCCTTTTGCCTTGCCTTCGATGAAAGTCCCTGGATTGTCCAGATGGCAGGCACCATCGGTGCTATCCTCACTATAGCCCTCCCCTACCCTCGTCAAGCCATCTTCGGCCCCACTCAGTTCCTTCGCGTTGGCCTTCAACATAAGGGGAGTAGGGGTCACCAACAAAACAAGATTGCGGCAATAGGGGGAGGTGAATCTTTATGCCCATCGGGGTCCTCATGGCCACCGCCATCCTCACCATCACTTCCCCGTGATCCATGGGTGCGACCACCTACAGTGAAGGGCATGGGGCTCTCAGGCACCGGAAGGTTGAGAGCCTCACACACACGGTTGATGAAGGGCCGTTAGAGGTGGTGTCGGCCTAAAGGCTGTGTTCCTTATCTCTGTTCTTTCTGGATAAGGTTGTCTAAGCCCTCGTTTTCAATCCTGAAGGTCAGTCTGAAATGATTTTGGAAGGTAGATATCACAATTTCATAACTAATTTTTTTTACAACACGAAACATAGAAAAGGACACAACTTCTGGAATATAAAAATAACTATATGCATCTTTTTAGTTATGCCCATAATTTAATTTGGCCATGAACACAACTGCTACCAGTGATGACAGGTTTCTAGATAGCAACCTTCCCATAAACATAACCTTCAGACCACTTAACCAAATTCGGTTTTCTAGCATGCAACGAAGAGCTTAGACCAAGCTCTACAACTCTCATATGAACCCAAAGCCTTGATTCAGGAATCTACTAATTTTAATTTATAAATTACTGTGCACTGTCCAATCACGATGAGTAACTGGACAGCGAGCTTACAATTTTTTTAACTTTTAATCTATCCAACAAAATTAAATGTTTAAGTACTCTATGAAAAACTTACAAAGTTATTTACAACTATCTAGTGATAAAATTCTCTGACTAACCACGTAAAGTGCCCAAAATGGTACTACTAGTCATGGTCACGAAAATAATCTAATAACAATGATTTCAGCACTTCTATCCATGAAGTCTCGCATCTAACGGCACTAAAGTAATATCAAAAATCAATCTATAGCATTAGAAGACGAGGAGTGAGGATTTTGGTCATTACCCTATATGCGAACATCGAAGACGACGGTGAAAACGTTGACGTCTTTCTTCCTCCTCTCCTCTTCCTCTCATTCTCTGTCCAGTTGCTCCCTTCTCTTCTGATCTGCTTCAGCCAGAAAATCGCAACACTGCCCCTGGTCTTCATCTTCTCCTCTTCTGCTTTCTCTGCCCTTCCATCTCTTCTTCTCTGCCTTGCTGCTTCCTTCTCTCTAGCAGTACGCAGCAGCACGCAGCAGTGGCATCTGCGTACAGGGAGGAAGCAGCAGCAGTAGCACGCAGCAGCCCTCGGCCAAACAGACGGCCAGAAGTGCAACAACTGCATGGTGCGGTGGCTGCGGCCGGCCGCGCGCAGCAGGATGCATGCGGATGTCGGCAGGGCGACGGTATCCTTCTTGATCAGGCACGCGTGTAGAAAGGCGGCGGCTGCTGCTTGCGACGAGTGCGTCGAGCGCAGTGATCAACCAACTAAGTGGGGCCGAGGGAATAAATATGGAAGCCGAATAGAGAATATGGAAGCCGACCAACGCCATCGATCACCGTCTAAACGGCGTCAGCTTGTCAACAACGACGTGTGGCCTTGCCGAAAGAACGATCGATTGGGAGACATGCATGCAAGACGCTATCAACCTGAAAAACTGTCCTAAAACTATCCTAGAGCACGAATGGGCGACCTCACGCTAAGCGGAAACCCTAGATGCACTCGTATTGTTACAAGAAGGAAGAGACATCTAAGACAATGCTCACAACTTTATTCGAATCAACGGTTAATATACATGCAGCACAGATTCGATCGCCATGCTCTTCGTGCATGGTGAGCTGAGATTAATTTGTACGTGCCTACATGTATGAGCCACGCATAGGCTCGACTTGCTTCAAGCAATCCAACCAAGAGAACAATCAATATAGACAAGCTATATTGCACTTTGTTTAACCAAACCTAAAAATATGCATTCAGCCGTACTAGTTAACAAATCTTTTTTTAAACTAGGGTGTTTTCACCGCTGCGTGGCTGGGGATGGAACCCAAGACAATGTGCTTGCATGTGCACCCTGCACATATCTTTGAACTAGATTAATTTTATCGCTTGTTTTAAACTGGCAACTGGGGGAAATTACATAGTCGAACTGTTACGCTTGCCATCCAGCGCCGACCAACGCCATCGATCACCGTCTAAACGGCGTCAGCTTGTCAACAACGACGTGTACGGCCTTGCCGAAAGAACGACCGATTGGGAGACATGCATGCAAGACGCTATCAACCTGAAAAACTGTCCTAAAACTATCCTAGAGCACGAATGGGTGACCTCACGCTAAGTGGAAACCCTAGATGCACTCGTATTGTTACAAGAAGGAAGAGAGATCTAAGACAATGCTCACAACTTTATTCGAATCAACGGTTAATATACATGCAGCACACATTCGATCGCCACGCTCTTCGTGCATGGTGAGCTGAGATTAATTCGTACATGTATGAGCCACGCACAGGCTCGACTTGCTTCAAGCAATCCAACCAAGAGAACAATCAATATTATAGACAAGATATATTGCACTTTACTTAACCAGCCGTCGTTCAATTCCCTGCGGCCTTGTTGCCGATTCCGGGGCTGTGGCCTGGAGAAGTGTTCTTTTGTGGCAACGAATTCCCTGCGGCCTTGTTGCCGATTCCGGAGCTGTGGCCGGGAGTAGTGGGGCTGTGGCCGTCGGTGGTCGCCATCTTCATTGTTGCCGCGGGGCTTGCATGGCCTTGCACGGGATGACACCAGCCCTTGCATGCATAGGTTTCCTCGACCTTGCTCGTCGTCGACGCCATGATCAGCCTCCTCGCCTCGCGGGGCACCATGAGGATCGACACCATCAAGATGATCAGAATGCATATGCATGACGATGATACCTTGGACCCTGCCATGTAAGTATGGAAATGCAAGTATGAAGTATGCGCGGGAGGAAGGAAGAGCCAAATGGTGGTGGTCGGCACAGGCTTGTAGTAGTACAAATTCTGTACAGTGGTAGGAGTATACTAGTGCTACTCTTCTCGTGTTTCTTAGCTTGATTTGAATGCTGTCTCTGCGACAATTTATAGGGAGAGAAAATGCTGTGGTGTGCACTGTTGGCACAGCCTAGGATTGAACGCACACGAGTAAAGAATGAACAAACACACGAGAGAATTCTTTTTGTGGCAACGCATGCCTTTTTTTTTCTCACTGTTATTCACTCACCTCTCAATATGCTTAACAAGAAGTACATAACTTTAAATAAACCTTACACACACATCATCACACGATCTGTACTTCACGTACCAATTAACTCCACTAGCTTACAAGTTACAACTAGGACCTTTTCTCATGCCACTGTCTGGGATTTTCTCCCTGATCTGCACAACTCGACCAACTCATTGACTTAAGTTAGGATCGTTACTCGAACGCCTAGGTACAACTAGGGGTGGAAACGAGCCGAGCCGAGCCGGCTCGAGCCAGTCTCGGCCGAGCTCACACCGAGCCGAGCCATGGCTCAGCTCGGCTCGTTTAGAAACTGAGCTAGAAGGCATGCTCGGCTCAGGCTCAACAGATGGCTCGAGCCGGCTCGCGAGCACGAGAAAAGGCTTGGTCTGGGCTCCCTCCCTGCGGCGGCCGCCCAGATCCGCCGCCTCTCGGTCTGGGCTCCCTCCCCGCCGCCCAGATCCGCCGCCGCCTCTCGGTCTACGCCGCTCGGAGCACCGGCGACGCGGGGGGAGGGGAGAGGTGGCAACATCGGCCACCGGGGAGGATCGGCGGCGGGGGAGAGGGGATCGACGACGGGGGAGAGGCGGTGGCACCGGGGGGGTGGTGGATCGGCGACGGGGGAGAGCTACTCGACCACGATTGCTACTCGATTTACGACCATGACTACTACTCGACTTACAAGTACATTTGCTATAGTACACTCTCCTTTAATATTGCTACAGTAACTCTAAGATTGTTGCAGTACTTTAACTTCTTATTCGACTCGCTATTTTGACTTCTACATGTACTTGAACACACAAGTACTCGATACACAACTACTATCAATAACAAGATTAGTTCCAACATGCACTAGGCAGTGCCAAATAGAAATAGGAGCTATTGGTATGAGGGACAAAAATAGAAAGGAAGCACTACACAATAAAAAAAGGAAATTGCTTTGACTCTTACATTGAAACCAAACAAACACTCCGGACGCGGATGTGGCTCGTTCTTGTTCACATGACTATATCCTACTTTACTCCCTTGTCATCCACATGGCTACATCCTGCTCTACTCCTATCTTTCCACTACAGCTATCCCTGCAGATCACATCGCTCTCTCTCTAGTCTTCTCCTTCCTGCTCTCTCTCTCCCACAACCTCGCTATCTAACTGCACATAGCCATGGTCAGATGGATCTCATCCTCCTCTCTCCTCTTTCCTCTCTAACACTCACGTTGTACTGAAGTCCCGGGTGAAGGTCTCCCCTTCTGAGGCTGCCACCACTCATGCTCGAAGGCTCCGCTGTAGCTGGATGCAAACTTTGTGAGTGTCGCAGCCATGGTTGATGGAGAAGAAAAGGCAAGTTATTGCTCTACGGACGCAATGTTGCAACGGGTCATCAAATTGTTGCAAATAAGTGTTATGGGATGTTTCATCGTTTGTATGTAGACAATATTATAGGAGGTTATTCAAATTGTTGCAATAAGTATTTCAAGATGTTTCATCTATTTATTTTAATTGTTGCAATAAAAATTTTTAAATGTTGCATTCAAGGTTTGAAAATATTGCATTCTCTTCTTTCAAATATTGCTCTTGTTAATTTGGATTAATGCAGTAACATGTTCTAGAAATTCTTGCATAGCTCATCCCATTTGTTGCGCTTTGGTGCTTGTTGCGCTTCTTTGGTCACATTGTTGTGATTTATTGGCTTGTTTGCTGCAGATATTTTGGTGGTTGTTTTGTTGCGATTTATAGTTGATTGTTGTTGTGCTAGCTATGTGGGAGATGAGTAGATAGTTTAAGATCTTTGGTTATCTTGGATTCTCCATTTCTTTTAACTAGATGAGTCGTGAAAAATATTGCAAACACAATTGTTGATTATTGCATCTATATTTTTAGAATGTTGTAACAGTGTAAATTCCTTTTTGAAATTAGATGTAATTAATTGTTTTAGGATTTTTACACTACTTTTCAAATATATTATGGTCCTATAGTGCATAAGATGTCTATTAGTATTCAAGATTTATTGAATCTATTGATAAATGAGAATTTTTAAGTACTTTTTCAATGTTGCCACTTATACTTTGTAATGTTGCACATGTATACAAAAATTATTATAGATATTGTATGAAATTGTTGCACCGATCTAGTGGATCGTACGATAGGAATGCTCTCACCAAATTACTATTTTTTCACATGCTAGTGCCTCGGACAAAAACTATCTGTTCATGTGCACGCGTGTGTTTTGTTATTCTGAAAATAAAAAAGGCTTCTGAAATGAACATGCACATTTAACTATTACGCAGTTTTACTTGGACAGATACAACGCGTGTAAATTGTTAAATTCATGCAATACCACTCGAGAAACACTTCTTGCAAAAGATTTCAGAAAAGGGTTGCATCATTTTGCATGGCACAATCTAGGAATCTTCTTTGCTTGCCTTCCTGGTCCATGGAAAGGAGGTGCTCATTGCATTGGTGTTTCGCTTGCATTCTGCTCCGTCGATCAGACAGCCATCTTTTGACTGGTCAAGCACATTAGCCGGCTCCCTGGACCTAGGAGGTCGCCTTTTAATCATTAATTCCGCAGCCTGATGACTTGGAGGCGAAATATATTTCATGGACGAGCGACGGCTGCGCAAAGTGTTGCTCAGAACCAACGGTTTAGGGCACTCAACTGGTGCAGACCACTAACATGCGCAAAAAGTTCAGAGTTTTGGAGTACCATATTCCTAGAAATACTTGTCAAATGTGCTTTTGCCAAAACTATGATGGACGATTAAATGCAGCATTGGGGCACTAACAATGACCCCCAAGCATGGCTGGCTGTCTGAAGGTCTAAGCTTTGTACTTAATTGCAACATATTTTGCTACCATCCAGCTAAAGGAAGCACTAGGATTCCAAAATGCCAATTGTCTCAGCTTTAACTAGCTATATTTAGGTGAGGACCCGCAATTTCTAATTCGGTTTAAAATGACAAATTACGACTAAACATAATTTATTAAGCAATTAACTAAATTTATTACAAGAGAATCATTTCCTTTAATTATATAACATACCAAATAATATAATTGTTTTCTTGGTGATGGCTATAAGATGTCCTTTTCTTGTAGGGACGAAGTGTTTTGGAGAGCACATGGCTAGCCTTGTTTTGGAAGGCTACGCACCGTCGTATTTGTATCCATATCAAAATAATGACTTTCAGCCCCCCTGCAGCCTAGGTTGTGCTCCTTGGTTGCTGCAATGTTAAACAAATCCAACTTGGCAGATCGCAGCAATTGGGCCACCTCAGTGTTCACAAAAAATGTACATTGCACCTAAGTACTGAGTTGGAACTTTCGTTGCAAGCTGAAAGGTACTCACAGATGAGCCTCTTGCGCAGGCCATACAGAAAGTCTGTAATTAAATATGAACAACTTTGGGTTAGCGAAGCCCCTTGCATACATTTGTCTAGTCTGTCCACGCTCCAAATCCAATAGGAATTGATGTCTTTCCGCCCATGGCCAACGGCAGTACCAAAGGGCAAAGCAATCTTTCTGACAAAGCAGCTCATCTTGTTTGTTATTCAAAGAAGAGAAAGGTTTATCTATTTCTACGTAGAAAGCGAAGCAAAATCGTACCAGATACTTGTTCCGTGCAGCAGCAACGGTTATCTCTTTATTCCAAATGTCTTACTGCATCGCCGACCTGGAATCCTTCAGAACACGTCGGCTGAAATAAAATCACCGAAATTGACAAAATAATAGAACAACTAATTACATTTTCAGTTTTATTTAAAAAGTGACGTCGTCGAGGTGTAGCAGTCAGTATGCCACCTTTACATTTATTTTACTATGTTACAATGAAACTTCAACAAATTGCTAACTGCTGGAAGTCATGCAGAGAAATTTTCTCTTTGGCAGGGCATTGCATAAAAGAGACCCAACGTTCTTCATTTTGGAGATCTTTCCTCGCGAATTTGCCTTTCATCAGATAGCTGCTTCGCAAATCTGCAAATACCAGAGGTGCTAAGTAGCTCATAAGTAATTATCATAAGCTGATTGGTGGTGGCAAGTTCACCTCTTGAGGGCTTCCTCGTCGGTCATCTCTGTGTCGTCACAAGCAGGCACCATATGACCAGTCTCCAAATTTGCCCGAGACAGGTTTCTTTAGTAGCATATCTCCAACATTGGCAAGCTTCTCCAAGTT
The DNA here is from genome assembly GCA_036346265.1 of Melocanna baccifera. Classification (NCBI taxonomy): domain Eukaryota; kingdom Viridiplantae; phylum Streptophyta; class Magnoliopsida; order Poales; family Poaceae; genus Melocanna; species Melocanna baccifera. Next base: position 13,685,645 of record CM070701.1, on the reverse strand, counting down.
ATCTTTGGTGGCAACATCAACCAAGGAGAGTGTCCCATGTAGAGTATCATCCAGTTATTCCAAAATGGCATTCTTTTCGATAAAGAAGCTGATTTATTAGTTATTACTTTTTTTTAGATTAAGGAATAATCAATATTCTGACCTCCAACATTCACAAGTGAATGAGTATAGCCGTTCCACAAACCCAGACACAAAATTTAAACCACACCTCACCACATGGTGAAACACAAATTCAGATAACCTAATTAACAAAAGGACTCAACCTTCTATCCTGTTCCTACTTCCCCATCCAAACTTGTTGCAAAAATCCATCACCATGATCTCCAACCTTTGGCATCCAACCTTTAGTGGACTTCTCTCTTCTCTTTAGATAGCTGCGACCATTGCCTGATCCAGTACGTCCCCCTGAAAATGACCTATAAGAAAGAATGAGCAGAGTTCCTTTTGAAAACAATGTCATTTCTACTCAACCACAAAGCCTAACATAGAGCCGCAACTCCAATTAAAATCTGATTTCTAAGTTTAGAGGAGAACCTCCCAAGCCAAGAACCAAACAAATGAGCTACGCTAGTAGGTGGTGAAATATTAAAGATAATAAAAACCGAATTCCAAATGGATCTTGCAACGTGACACTCAAAAAAGAGATGTTGAATAGATTCCTCAAAGCTACAAAAACATCTAGTGCATCCATTCCAACGCCTCTTAACCAAATTGTCTTTAGTTAAAATCACCCCTCTCTTCAAATACCAAAGAAAAATTTTAATCTTCAAAGATATATTAGTCCTCCAAAAGATATTTTTCCCTGATAACTCTTCTCCTTTCATAATATCTTTGTACAAAGATTGAACTGAAAAGGAACCATTCTTATGTAAATTCCAAACAAAAACATCTTCCTTTTTATTTAAAGAAACCGACACTACTATATAAACCAACTCCAGCCAAGCCAACAGTTTCTCCCCTGTCAAAGCACGTCTAAACGAAATATTCAAGGGGGTCCTACTAAAAACCTGTGAAACTGTAACATTTTTCCTTCTAACAATCCTATACAACAGAGGGTATCTATCCATTAGCGATTCCTTTCCTAACCAAAGATCTTCCTAAAATCTAGTTTGGTGACAATTGTTGACTTTGAATCTACCCTTTGTCATGAATTGGTCCTTTACTTCCATGAGCCCAACCCAAAATTGTGAATCCCCTGGATTTTTCCCTACTTGCGACAAGGTTTTATTCTTTAAATACTTTTTCTTGAGCATATCTTGTCAAAGACCTTCTTCATTCAGAAGCTTAAACAACCATTTGCTTAGAAAACATTTATTTTGAACTTCCAAATTTAGAATGCCCAATCCTCCCATACATTTTGGTTTACAAAGAATACTCCATCTCGCAAGCCTATATTTCTTTTTGTGTTCATCACATTGCCAAAAAAATTTGGATCTATAATAATCCAGTTTTTTAAAGATTCCTTTAGGAATTGCGAAAAAGGACATCATAAACATTGGGAGGCTTGATAGCACCGAGTTTATCAAAACAAGCCTGCCTCCCACTGACAACATATTGCCCTTCCAGCTACTAAGTTTTTTCTGAAACCTCTCTTCAACTAACCTCCAATCCTTACTCAAAATCTTACGGAAGTGCATAGGGATACCAAGATATCTAAAAGGAAAACTTCCCTCCTTACAACCAAACAACTCAACATAATCCAAACATTTTTCTTTTGCCGCCCCAAAACAAAAAAGCTCACTTTTATGGAAATTGATCTTAAGATCAGACAAATTTTCAAAGGTACATAGTACCAATTTCATGTTCTTTGCCTCCTCTAAATCATTTTCCATAAAAAGAATAGAATCATCCGCATATTGTAATATTGAAAGACCATCCTCTACCAGAGTTGGTACCAAACCCCTAAACTGCCCATTGATTTTTGCTCGAGAAATAAGAGTCGCCAACATATCAGCTACTAGATTGAAAAGGATTGGCGAAAGAGGATCACCTTGCCTTAATCCTTTCCTTGTTTGGAAGTAATGACCCATCTCATCATTCACTTTTACCCCCACACTTCCTTTACTAACCACTGACTCAATCCATTTACACCAAATCGGAGAAAAATCCTTCATTCTCAAAGTTTGTTGTAGGAACGACCAATTAACCTTGTCATAAGCCTTCTCAAAGTCTAGTTTGAGAATGAGCCCCTCTTTCTTTTCAGCTCATGTATTGTTTCATGCAACACTACTACTCCTTCCATAATATTTCTTCCTGGCAAAAACGCCGTTTGCGAAGGTTTAATCACTCTGCTGGCTATCCCAGTTATTCTATTAGCCAAGACCTTTGTAAATATCTTAAAACTCACATTAAGCATACAAATTGGCTTGTACTGTTGAATTTGTTTGACCTCTTTTTGCTTAGGTAAAAGAGTTATAATCCCAAAATTCAAACTATAAAGAGGAAGATCCCCTTCATGGAAATCTTTAAATATGGCCATTAGGTCATCTTTAATTAGACTCCAAAACACTTGATAAAACTCCGCTAGAAATCCATCAGGACCCGGGGCTTTATTGTGTTTTAATTGAAAAATAGCTTCTCTTACTTCTTTTTCAGTAAACTTTTCAATTAAAAAATTATTTTCATTCTCCGTTACTTGAAGTATGTCATCTATTTGAAGCTCATCGAGAGAAAATACATTTCTCTGTGATGAGCCAAATAGCCCTTTAAAATACTTTGTAATAAAAATCTTTAAATCCTCCTTACCTTCAATTACACTTTCTTCCTGTTCAAGTCTAAAAATTCTAGTTTTCCTTCTTTTACCATTAGCCACCAATTGAAAATATTTGGTGTTACTATCCCCCTGAAGCAAATCTGTAGATTTAGCCCTCTGAAACCATCTAATATCTTCTTCCCTAAGCAACTGAGCCAACCTTTCTTTAACACTTTGCTTAAGGTCAATTTCTTGTTGACTTAGAAGTTGCTCTTCTGCTTTTTTGTCTAACTCACCAGCAATCTTAAAGAGCTCTTGCTTTTCTTTTATCAAGTGTTACTTCTCAAATGGCAACTAAGCCTAAACAACAGAGACAGATATTAGGTCTCTTTCAAAAAATAAAATTTCCCTTTAATTCTGAATCAGGTAAATTTGTCAAGACATTTCCACCAAGATTGATGTGCACATTTCTGGTATTAAGTTATGCATAACTATAGATAACTGTAGTACCGGATTATTGGAAGGTACTCCTCCATCAATAAGATGGAACTCCTTGGTGTTTCCATGAGAATCTTCAGTCTTGAAGTAGTGTGCAGGTAGATAAGTTGGAGCAGAGGATGTGCTGATGCAAATATCTGATAGCAGAGCATCCATCGTGTTCTTCTTCTTAACCTATGATATGAGAACAGAAAGTTCATTGTTGTGTAAATCTCCATCATTATAGATTGATGGAAGTTCCATTACTGGCTCCTAATCTTTCCCTTTGAATTTATTTTGACACAGAAATTTGATATATTTTTATTTGGGTAGCATACATTTTCTGCGCCGTTAAAATGAATTGACTCAACTTGCTGAACCATATTTTACAGGTACTAAACATCATATGACTCCTGAGACTTGAGACGGATGGAGAGAGGGAAACCTCATAGGACGAGAAAATGGTTGGTTGTAGCCGCTTGATGTCGAAAGTTGGTATCACCACATACGTTGAAGTCTGATGCACCCTGGTGCTTCCTAAGTTCTTGCTCACAACTTCATGAAGGTACTTACCATCATAAAAAGGTCCTGACACTGATCGAAATATCCTCATTATCCAACCAAATACACCCCTAAACAAAGAAAACAAAATGTTTAGCAGCCGAATTTCGAATCAAATCAATGAAACGTAAAATATATGTATTCACCTAAGCTATGGGAAAATTTTGGGGGCGTGGTTCATATAAAATGCTTGAATATCCTTGGCTGCAAAAAGTGGTCTTTTCTTCTTGTTTGGTGCAGCCAGCATTGCAGTCACAAGCCCCCCGGTGCTAGTCCCAGCAATGAAATCAAAGTAGTCTGCTAATCAGGCTTCCTCTCCATCAAGTTTCTTCAGAAATTAAACATAATTGTTTTGATGAGAAGCAACGAAGCGCACCAATTAGTGTTTCTAAAGAAGGGGCATAATGTCGAGACCCGGAACGACACTCCAAGTCCCTCTGTGTAAATCGCACTATCCGAGGAAAAGCTAGTGTACACAGGGTAAACAGTGATGTATATCACGCAAAATCACCAGAATTATATTAAACAAATTTGTGGCCATATGGCCAAGTCTTACAATAAAATGGCACGAGGCTAACTGAAAATAAAAGCAGCGGAAAAACAATAAAGGTGGCAGCGTAGCCCATCCAACCTCCCACAGGCGAATAACTGTAAGACGCGTCCTACTCGCTGAAGTAGTCTTCACCGTCAAAGTCTAGCAACAGATTTAAGCAAGGTGAGTACTTTAAAGTACTCCACAAGTTACACCGGGAATATAACAGATTGAATGCATGCATAATGGATTTCAAGGAAGGCTTAATGGGTTAATTTGCAAAAAAGCAATACTTGAATTTAAATACAATAATGTAGGTATGAAAAGCTGAATTTTAATATATCATAAGAAACAATACTTTAACAACGTATTAACGTTAGTGTAGGCTCCGACCTACACTAACCTAACCACGGGCCTTCCACCCGGACCATTGTTAAAACCACTGTTGTTTGTCCGAAAATCAAGTTTTATAAAAACCAAGTCTAATCTGTGAAAACTCCACTCAGCATGTCCATGATCATAGACACGGCTATCCAGGATAGATTATCACTCTGCAGAGGTGTACAACTATACCCACAAGATGTGTCCTCCCGCTTGAGCCACGCGATTAACACACTGCCTTAGGTGTGCGGCGGGGAATTCACGACAAGGTTGTTCCAAAGATCCATAGCCAAAACAGTCACGCCACCACTAAGGTTTCACCACAACTCGAATCCATGAGTTGGAGCCCCCTCTTGTGCCATGTGAGACATCTCGCGGCCTACACCACGCTCACATTCAGCCTATAGCAAAACTATATTTGGAACTTCACAAATTACTTAGCCAAGTCCATCCCATACCGGACTTGTGGCAGTACGAAGTGACTTCGTAAAATGAATCACAGAAACGGTCCTTAGGTTGACTTAAACTTAGTCCACATACCCACATGCACAACAATCAACCGGGTGTCACCAAACACGAGACATGCCGACACCCACCACCTAACCATTAGCCTAAGTCCAAATCATAAGTTTCTATTTTCATTTTTAAACCATTTTGTAAACAATCCTTGACTCACCGAAGTCAAGAATTCATTTTCAAAGTCTGTCATTTCATGTGAAAGAGTTGATCCCACCTAAAATTATACTAAGTCAGGCTAAGCAATTCTATAAAATTTCTAGTTAATACTAAGGTACTAACTAGTTTTTAACTAAGGTGATAAGATGTATGAATTCGATATTCAAATTGGCTATAATCAAGGGTCATGGGCATAACTAAAGTTTAAAACAATTTTTAAATTACATTTGAATAAAGTATGCATGCATATACAGTAAAACAATATAAATAAATTCAAAATAATAGGGTCAACTTGGTCAAATGTGTAACTTGCCTTGCTTGAAGTCCTGCTACGAATCATCGAAGTCGTAATCTCCCGAATCGTCAAAATCTAACGTAAAGAACCAATTCAAAAGAAATTCAAAAACAAAATTCAAAAAATTCAAAATGAGGCCAGAAATGGAAAAGTTCATGATTTTAGAAAAATTTAAAAATTTGAACGGGATAATTTAGAGTTAAAATGAAGAAGTTATGGCCTTCTAAAGTTTTAATACAAATAAAAAGAAAAGGAGACATTTTCTGGAATTAATTTTATACTGAAAAATATTTATGACGTCAGCAGGCAATTTTCTTGAATTAATTTTCTAAAGGAAAATTGAGATTATGACGTCAGCACCATAATTGATTTTTCGGTCGAATTATTTTTTAAAAGGAAAAAGTGGTTTATTGCGTCAGCATGACGTCAACCCTGATATTTAATTATTCAAAACTAAGACTGACAGGTGGGGCCGGTGTGCGGTGGACTAGGTCCACGGACCGGAGTGAGGGTGAGGTGGCACGCGTCTGACTGGGCGTGAGGTGGCGTTGGCGTGGCGGTTTTTGGGGTGACGTGGCCACCACGTATGCGCCACGTGGCTGCCACGCAGCTCGAATTGCTGACGAAGCATGGCCGAATGATGTGGCGGCCGGGCGCTTGCGTGGCCGAGGTCGGGCGCTTAACTGGCCGCCACTTGGCTGCCACGAAGGCTTGGCCGCCGACGTGGCATCGCCGGCCGGAGGGGGGGGCGCGGGACCCCATGGTCACCGGCGCTCCGGCGGGCGGCGGCACCGGCCGATGTGCCAAGACTGAGATGGGAGCGAGGGGAACTCGACGGTACCTCGCGGCGAGTCCGAAGATGATCGGAGAGGGCGGGCAACGGCGAGGAGTGGCGGTCGGAGGAGCTGATCGGCGGCGGGATGCTCTAGTGGCGAAGAAGCTCGGGGAAGGGGCGGAGGGGGTGCACACTGCTCCACTGAAGCTCGGAGTGGCGGCGGCGTAGCACGATGATCCCCGAGGCAGCGAGAATTGCTCATCGAAGTTCCACCGACGGCGGAGAGGAAGGACGCACGGGGCGACGGCGCTAGGAGTGAGCTTGAGCACATTGAGAGGGGTCCTCGGGGAGGGTATATATAGGCGGAGGAGGGCGCAAGGGGATTTAATGGCTCGCCGGAGTGAAGTGGCCGTGAATGGCGCAAGACGGCGATAATGAGCCTTAAACCGAGGGAAAACGGACGAATTGATGGCAGCGGGGGAAATGGGAATGAATGCACAAATGCACGGGAGGAATGGCAGGGAGTAACTAAAGTTTCAAAACTTCGGTTACGGCGTTAATGGCGGCGGCGTCGCGCGAGGAAGGAAAGGGCGGGGACGATGGATCTGACCGGTGGGACCCAACAGTCAGCGAGAGAAAGAAAAGAGAAAGGGCGAGGGCGGCGGTTGGATTGGTGACAGGTGGCCAGGAGAGGTAATCGGAGCTGTGAGGTGTTAAGTGAAGGGGTAAGTGAAAAGACGTGGCTGAGATTCCATCCGGCAAAAAAGGTTTAATCTGAGCCGTTGGGGTTGCGAACGGAGGGGTAAGTGGCTGCGAACGAGCGAGATCAGTTTTGACAACGGTGGAGGGCTCAGATAGAGGCATGTGTCGGTTAGAGGGAAGTGGAAGGCGGGCAAAGCGGTAAGTTGGCATGGGCGATAGAGATTAGACCGACGGAGGGGTGGTCGGCCCGATGCTTGCCATGTGTCAGCACGAGGAAGGGAAAGCGGGGACAGGGTTAAATGAGAATGGACGGCCGGGATTAGATCGGCGACGGGGGATTTGATCCGGTTGCGACACCTGTCAGCCCGGGGATTTTTGGATTTAATTTCTTTTCAGATTTTTGCAAAAATGCTAGGAGGCTTTAAAATATTCGAAAAATACCAAATAAATTTTAAAAATTTCAGAAAAATTCAGAGAACCTTCTAGAACAATTTTAGACTTAATAAAAATATTTTTAACTTGATTTGATATTTAGATTTTGCAAAAAAAACAAATTGACTTTACAAGGAGAGTTTTAAATCTTTGAAAAATTCTGAAAATTTTTATAAATTACAGAAAGACTTAGAAAATGAAATGAACTTATTTTTGACTTTGCAAAATGAAATAATTAAACTTTGGCTTTTATAAACTGCAAATTTTAACTTCGCTCACTTCAGAGCTTGAAAATAAAATCTAGAAAAATCCAATTAAACTCCAGAAGATATCAATGATTAATTTGAATTAGTTTTATACAGATTTTCAAATACCCTTAATTTGATAATGCATAAAATTTTCTTTTAAATTATTTTTCACAACAAAAGCCTCTTTTAAAACAGAAGTTTATGCAATTAAATTTTTACAGACTTAAGCAACCAAAAGCAAATGTTTTATTTTAAATTAAATCATCTTTTTTTTGAAATAAACAGCTAGGTTGTTGCACATAAGCTGGTACAACTTGTTTTGTAGGCGTACCAAACTTATGCTAATACACAGGGCAAGGTAGCGAGCAGGTCAAACAACAACTAAAATGAAAGGGGGGGAACAATTTTACATAAGTATATTTCATGGTACTAAAAAGTTCAGCTCACCTGGTCCAGAAGAGATAACTACATAAGAATCAGATATTTTCAATTAGCAGAACTTTTTTTGTGAAGAATTAGCAGAAAACTGAACTAACGGAAGATGTGAAAAAGAAAAAAATGCTAAGAATGTCAAACAACTTCTACAATTGTTCAATATTTACATATGCATTAAAAATGGTAAAAAAAAACAGCCAACAAAAAAATCAGTAGGTCTCATTCTGACACTAATGCAAAAGGTTTTTAAGATTTACTAGGGTTATGAAAGTCATAATTTGTTTATGGTTGAAGTTAACAAGATATTGTTAGCGAATCGAGTTCAACATTAAATGTTTTAAATTTTAAACTAGCAAACTAAACAATTAAATTTTCTAAATCTAAAGCGCAGTTAACATGGAGTTTACCTATCATCTCTCTGACAAAGTTATTGTTGCCTTGGCAATCTTGCAAGACATGAAACTCTATTGCACTGCATAACTACAGTTTTACCTGCAACTCTGATTCTAGAAAGGCAAGAACAACAGCAGGAATGATTCCTCGAATCCCTCCACCATCGATAGAGAGTATTGTTATGAGGTCACCATAAGTTGGTGGGTGTCTACACAAGATGCGTTTTCCAGTCTCCATATTTCTACTGTCTTCAAGGGTAGGTTACAAACAATTGTATTTCTCTGAGCGCAGTGATTTTGAGTGCTCAAGTTAATGTAGGAAACAAGTATTAATAGACTTCGGGATGAGAAATTTCATGACATTGGCAGGTAGAGAAGGTCTAGCGTTCAGGAATAAATTATTATGCACAATATAAACAAGTTACAATCAGATCTTATACAAGATGGAAACAAGTCAAACCTTCATTCATGAGAAGATATTGAGAACTAAAGTTGCAAAAGTACACACTTAATTGTTTGACATCGTTAACAGTGGTGGTTAGGTTAGGTGTTTTCAAGGAACATAACTATGCAAGTTAAGAGGATTAGAAGATTAGGCTATACAAAATAAAAGTTGAGCTGCTGAAACTTAATCAAGCTGTGTTTTGGGATGTAAAATGAACCTAGTAATGTATTGAAATGTCCTTTTCCTGTCAAAAAACATACACAAAGAGAATTTCTCAAAATGGAAAGTGTTGCTTTATTGTGATGATTGAGAGGCTTGCATCTGCCAGTTAGATTTGAAATGCCTTGCATATCTCTTCTTTTTGAGGGGATAAACATCTCTTTCTCAGTCGCCCTTGGACTAAGGGATGTTCTTGTGCCCTGAAGTAGCTGCCGGAAAAAGAAATTCGTACGATCCAAATGTTGATCATGTTGGACAATTGACCATCAGTCCATCACTTATATGGTACCATAAAATCATAGCTTTCTGTTCTATTTCAAGCTGATTTTGCTTGCATCAATGCACGCAACCTATAGAATAAGATGACCAATTTGTGCACTACTTCAAGTTGATAGAACTAAATTAGAAAAAAAATCTTAGGCATGTATAGCCCTTACACGATAACATCAGAAGAAGCTGCACTGCTGCAGCATTTGATTTTAGGCAGTATGCAGCTATAGAAAAAACAACCAGGTTGCCAGCTGCAATTCAATTTGTGCCAGCTTTGATTTAGCTGGATGCAAATGATGCATTGTTACATACTATTCTGTACATCAAATGAATTTATGAAAGGTCATCAACATTTTTGCATAGGTAAATGAGGGGGAAGAGCGTAAACTTCCAGCTTTCTCTAGGCTAATAGTGTAAGCAAAGGTGATCTTGTGCGTCAAGAAATAGGTCATATGGCAACTTGATAAGACCATAATATCGTATTGTGAAAAAATATTTAGGGCTTCAGGACCCTTTGAATGAAGAATGGTAAAAAAACAATTGATTTCTCAAAGGAAGCAAAAACAAAAGAAGGAATGATAACTATACAAAATACTTATCCCAAATCCGGAGTATTTAATATAAGAGCACCCTTTTTCTAGTCCCAAACTTTGTTTCCTACATGAGAGATGAAAACAATTATGAATTATGATACATGACATGTCAATGTTGCACATCACAAGAAATCGTCACGTCAACAGTATGTGGTTGGATTTAAAATGAGCTGAGTGATTGTTGTAAGTCCAATCATATCTATTTCAAGAGAATGATTAATCCTTATATAATTTAAGAGAAGATTTGCAACTGGACCCATATGCAAGAAATTTAATGTCGTAATTACCAGATATGCTGGTGCTGACTCTATTTCAGTTCAGTCTGTTGTCTCGCTGCTGGCACCCATGCAAATCTTTTCACAATTACCTAGCTTCCTTGTGAACCATCATGTATTAACGCTACATCAATCTTTCTGACGCTGCAACAACAAACTAAGTTGGTGCAACATTAGTCTGTAATTTCTAGCAACATGCTACGATTTATGCAATAAAACATTTTCTGCATATAGCAAATAGCTTACTCAATAAGCATTCCCTTTGCCAGATGAGAGGAGAAACATCATTTGGTCAATGATACAGCAGCAAGGCAACTAAAGGAAGCACTGTGCAAAGCCCCGATGAAGCAGCAAATGAATGGGAAACGGTTGTCCAAGACATTATCCATGCCTTGCAGGACAAAGAAAGCTGCATGCCTGGGGACAGGGAGCTCCTTAGTCATTACAGTGGGGGTCTCCTCAAGAATACCGTCGAACAGGTAGGTGCATGAAAAGGGCTTCAATGGCCTCAGTCCTCACTACTATTTGTTATCCAATTGCTGGCTCATCATAGTAGTCATGGCTTGGCTGTGTGGTTGCTTAGGCTGCTCCTGGACTCACTTGCGGGTAACAAGTATCACTGTACCAGCACCACTTCACATTTGAGCGAGAGGATTGCACTTTGGCAGAAGCCTCTCTTAGGCTGTCATGTCATGCAACAAGATCAGAAGGGATGTCCGGAAGAGAATGTTAGCAATGCTTTATACTTGTTGGAAAGTTAAGCCAGAAATGGAAATACAGACAGTATGCTGTATACCCGATTGGAGACTTCTAGAAGTAAATATCTGCACGAAAGGGCCCCGAGATAAATCTGATACAGGTGAGCTAATTGCTTTCTTTTGAAATTCGAGAACTTAATGTTCATATCTTAGCTTTCTTAAACATTTTTAAAATGCAAATTTTGCAATTGAAAAGAATAGCAGACTAACTGAGTCTGAATTTGAACTCCAAAGGATGTTAACAAAAATAGTTCATATAGACTGAACATGTCTACCTAAGAACTTTCAAAACAAAAATGTTCATAGGAAAATTCAAATTTAATGCACTCTGATACCCAATTCGAGGACAATGACGAGGTCATGTATAGTAGTGGAGCACCGGAGATCTCATCCGCGGTTGAGAAATTCGGCAATGACGCAGACCTGAGCCTCCGTCTGCGCGCACATTGGGGAGAAGAGGTGGAAGCCGTGGCCCTGCCCGTCCGCCTCCCAGACCTCCACCTCGCCGCGCCACCCACTTCCCCCCAACTTGTCACAATATAGCCTTCCCCCACCCCTCATGGCGTCCTTGCCCCCAACGCACACCAGCACGCGCCCGCACCCCAGCCCGGCCAGGCTGGGCGCGCCCTCCGCCATCGGGTTGATCCACGGGTCGTCGCACCCGCTGGTCCCCGGGCACACTACCGGCCACAACCGGACCAGCTCGCGGAGCAACGCCATGCCCATCTCGTCAGACTCGGAGCTGTCGCCTCCCAAAAAGTAGGGATGGATCAGCACGAGCGAGTTCACCTTCACGCCGTGGCCCAGCTCCTCGGCGCCAGCGCGCATTGCGGTGTGGTGCGCGATGTTGGCGCCCGCGCTCTCGCCGCCCACATGGACGCGCCCGAAGTCCGCGTGGGCGGTCAGCCAGGGCTCGAGCCCCTGGCCGGCAGCGTGCGCGGCCACCCACTGGAGCGCGGCCCACGCGTCGCCGTAGAGCGCGGGGACCGGGTGCTCCGGCGCGAGGCGGTACTCCACCGACACGACGATGGCGCCGGCCCGCGAGGCGAGGTGGTTGGCGTGGCCGTGCACGGCGGCGTCGAACGCCGAGCCGAGGCAGAAGCCGCCGCCGTGGAAGAATACGAGGACGGGGAACTTGCCCCCATGGCCGCCGGCGGGGGCCGCGGGGAGGTACACGCGCGCCAACAGGCAGTCTGCTGGGAGGATGGCGACGTCCTTTGAGGAGACGCCGGTGGCGGCGTCGGTGGAGGGCGGGGCGAAGTCGATCGGCAGGAAGCGCTCGACGCGGCCGCTCTTGTAGACGCGGATGAAATTTGGGGCGTCATGGATGACCTCATCGCCGCCGGCGTCGGACATGGCGTGGCGGTCGAGATCGGAGAGGCGCTGCGGGTGCAAGGCTAGGCAGCTAGGGTGAACGATTTTGAATGCTCAAACAGAAGAGATCAGTGAACTGGAGGAGCCCTCGTGTCTAGCTAATTCAGAGTTGGAATCTGGATTCTGGAAGGTTCTATTTGACCACGCAGACCGTGAGGCGGTGACCCAGCGGCCGCCGCAGCTGCAGCGGCGCAGCCATGAGCCCGCGAGGCCGCGAGGATTCAAATGATAATATATATAATTATTCAAGGGTTCCAATGCAAATATCATCTGTCACAGCTCAATCTAGACCGCTTAATTTGATCGAACGACCAACCTTTCCTAAATCAATCTGAACCGCTTAGGTTGGATCTAACGATTACTAAAGATCCAAGTTGGATCTCAGATCTATCTTTGTGAACGGAGTAGGAAAATATCACTATTTACTCTCTTTTTTCAAATTTAGCCATCAAATATTTATTTTTTAAAAAAAATCATGCCAAGTTAGAGAAGTTTGGCACGTCACTAGCTAAGATACAGTAGTTTGGCAGAGTTAGACAGGTGCCTGTCACATATGGTAGATCTATAAAAGAAGCTATTTTTGAAAAAATAATGTTCGATGAGTAAATTTAAAAAAATGGTTTTAATGAAATTTGTGTGCTCAATTCATATCTTGTTCGTGATCGACGGAGAGCTGCCTCCTGCCACTCGGCTACCTCACTGGCGTGCAGGTCCGCACTACACGGGGCCTACTTGTCGGCGTCTCGGCTCTGCGCTAGATAGCAAGAACGGCTGCTCCTTTGCCACCGCCAGTTCACCGGAGCTCAGCCGCTTTCCGACCGTCCTTCACACTCATCTCCTTCCTCGCTGAGGCCCCGCCGCCGCGCACATCAACCTGTACCTATGCAGCTGGTTCTAGTAGTCTCTTCTTTTCAACCCCTCTCTGCTCCTGTCTCGGGCTCTCGGCAGCTATAGCGAGGAGGCGGCGGCGTCTGCACCACTCCGACCGATCTGGATGTGGTACGGACATGGACACCGCTCTTGAAACCGAATCATTGGGTGCCATGAAATGCTATAGAAAGAGAAGGGAGAAAGAATCCATAGAGAGAGAGAGAGAAATGGAATCCTTTCCTTTTTTCAATTAGAATTCGAGATTGAGGCAATGCAGCTCTGAAGTCTGAACTAGGTGTGAATGAAGGACGAGCTAAGACACCTTGCTCACGGTATCGATCAATTTAACCTCACGAAGTAGCTGATTCGTTGGAGGTTCATTGCTCATTGGCTCGTCAGAAGTGTTTTTAACATGCGGAAAAAATCCCATAATCAGATAAATACGTCATCACATACACCAGATATTTCACATACTGCAATAGAACTATAGTAACATAACATACCAATCTTTGTTTGACGGTGAGACATCTCACTGACATTTTATGAAACTAGAATCTTTAGGATTAGACAGCATGCTTTGAAATTTTCATTTAACCTGAACTTCTGAAGCAGGATCATTTTTCTGACGGTACCATAAGAAACTGGCAAAACCATAGCACGTAGCACTGAATTTTCTTTGTAAAGGCATACGATCTGCCTTTGTACTTGTGACAGGGTCGTGGCCTGTGGGAGTTAAGAAAAGAATGCAAAGGAGTGAGACAAGCTTTACAAAACCGAAAGCGTCAAGAATCAGCTGAAACTCTTGGAAGAGAGGGGATCAAACGTGAAGATTTCTCATTTGAGTTTGTACTTTGTCAACCATGTTCAACTGAGACCATCCAACCAAAAGGACTAATCGTTCATCCATCATCGCCATCCATTTTTCTGCCCTTCAGCTACCAGATTACCCACTGACTTTTATCAACCTATTTTCCAAATCAACTCCATAAAAAATCCAAACAAAAAAAGGTCCAAATCCAACTACACATCAACGTGGATCATGTTCAATTGAGCTCAACCAACCTAACAAACCAAACAAAAACACTCATCCGCCAACACCTTCACCAACGAACCCACACCCCGACTCTGCCATGGCCGGTTCCGGCGCCACCAATGGCGAGGTCGTCTTCGAGGCCTCGCACTGCATCCACGTCTTAGAGTGGCCACGTTGAGCGCTACTTCTGCTATAAAACGCACGACAAATATAGAGAATCAAGATAATTGGATATAAGGATTTAACGTGGAAAACTCTTGCTGAAAAAAACACAAATACACGAAGGCGGAATTCATAATATGAGAAGATATTTACAATAAGATATTGCTCTTCCTATAGACTACATTGCTATATTTACAGTGATTACAAAGAGACTTTAGGTAGAAAGTAGAACTCCGTGTTGAAAATAGAAACAAACCGAATAGGATTCAGATCACACTTTAATAATTTTCACCTTAAGACGTATTTATTCCTGTAGCTAAAATATCGATTCTCCTCAAAGTAAGTCTTCATCACCAAACCTTGTGTCTCGAAAGTCCATCGAACTAATCAATGAGTTAGACTATATCAGTCTTCTCTATAAACTTCTCCTATGGCGTTGTATAAATATAGTGAAGAATTTATCTTATGTACGTTTTACATCCTCCACTTGGAACATATAACTCGACAAACAATGCCCATTAAAGAGTAACTTGTACATGTGATCATTATGCACATCAAACTGTTAACTGTAAAAATAACTGAATCTCATGACATGGTTAAAAATTGCTCATAAAAGAACGTTCGGATCAAAGTAACTATTGGGTTGTCAATGGAGCAGAAACAATATCTGCAATAGATCCCTTATATTGAGTTGAGATAACTAGAACGTATTGCACCTGTAATACCAACATTGTAGTATCTATGCAGATAATTAACTCATTCTTGCATTTTAAATTCTTCATCTCGTACTTATATTTGGAGCATAACCTTCACTAATGAATATGAAATTCTAGATAATATTATGTTAGCTACGGTTGAGGGAGGATCCCCACGTTACCTTGGGCCCACGACAACTTTGACATGACGACACACGTCTTCGAATCTACCCAAGATAAGGTTCGCGGACCAACCCCGAAGTTCGCCCCGAACAAGGTCCATGTCACCCCGGACGGGGTTCGGCAAACAAGACAAAGCCCGAAGACTGACTTTAGCCAAGATCCGGAGTCCCTCCGGACGAGGTCCAAGGGTCGACACAAGACAAAGTCCGGAGGCCAATCTCAGGCGAAGTCTGGAGGTCGACCGTAGAGGCCAACCTCAAATGAGGTCTGGGAGCAACTCCGAGCGAGGTCCGTGGACCAACCCTAGAGTCCCTCGAACGTGGCAGGGCCCACTTGGTGTGAAGGACAAAAATACTCTTAGGAGTAAGCTAAACTCCGAGGGCAGACTTGTAACTTTCCACTATATAAATAGAACCCCTTGTAAGTGCAGAGGAGGAGGCCATTTGGTAACGCTAGACACCTATATGCAATACACTTATTCATCCATCTACGTGAAGGTCCTCCAAACCCCCTCCAGACTTCGCTCTGGACTATGTCCGCGTGGCGGTCCTCCATACCCCCTCTGCACCATCTCCACTCGGGTGTCCCAAGCTTCCTCCATGCCACCTCCACTTCGGTGTCCCAAACCCCCTCCATGCCATCTCTATTTGAGTGCCCTGAACCCCCTCCATGCCATATCCATTCAGGTGCCCTAGACCCTCCCCAAGCTATCTCCACTTGGGTCCTGGACCCCCTCCACGCTATCTCCACTCGGATGCCGCGGACTCCCTCCACGCCTTGAACCCTCTATGGACACCCTCGCTCCACACCTCGGGTTATGTCTAGGACACCTCCAGAAATGTGCTCCGGGGCTTCAAACTTTGCTCTCCCGCTTCGTGTCGCCCTGGTCGGCCTTCGCTCCACGCCCCGACCGGCCTCCACTTCGCTTAGAATCTTTATCTTTACTAATTTAATATTTTCATATAAACCCTTGTGTTAATTCTAGAAGGCAAAAAGGCTAGAAATTTCCATAATAATAAAAAAATATCAAGAAATTTTCACATTAATCAAAAAAATAAAAACATCTTGACCATCCAATTTACATAAAGATGTAACCTACATAAAACATTTAAAATTCTAAATACATTTTGGATTATACATGTTTGAAAAGTCGTACGGTGGGCTCGTCGACGCCAGCGGGGACCCAATCGTTGCCGTCCATCCAGTTTGGGGTGAAAACGGATCGGATATTTTTCGACCGACCGACCGTCGAATCCGAGTCAGATCGAATTCGAATAGTCATATCGGATAATTATCGGATTCGGAGTCGGATTCGGATAGTTGTTTTCGGATATGGATTCGGATTCGAAAAAGAACTATCCGACAGATACAGATACTATCTAGGAATCTATCGGATAATACCCGGATATATTTATCGGATATCTGGTCCATCAGCCAAATCATCATTTTCAGCCCATTAGCAAATCCAAATAAATTTCAACAAATCCAATAAATGCAAATAACTCCAAAAAATTCTAGAAGATTCACAGAAAATACTATAAATCTAGAAGAACTTAGGGAAATAACATAAACTATTTGTAGCTTTTAGAAAATAGTTAAAATAAATTTTTTTGCTCTTAGTTTTCAAATAAAATCTAAAAAAATCCAAATAAATTTTAACAAATCCAATAAAATGCAAATAACTTTGAAAATTTTCAAAAAATTCACAAATTACTATAAATCTAGGAGAGCTCTGGGAAAATAATATAAACTATTTTTAGCTTTTAGAAAATAGTTAAAATAAGTTTTCTTGGTCTGTGCTTTCAAATAAAATCTAGAAAAATCCAAACAAATTCCAACAAATCCAATAAAATCCAAATAAGTTTCCTGGAAGTGTAAAAAATCTGGTGAAGCCATCTTTGAAATATTTTCTACCAGAACCCTACCAAAAATTTTCTTTAGAAATACATGGTGGGTATCGTGCGCACTATGTATGCCCTTTGTATTCCTGCGTAATATCCAATTAGGTATTCGTTATCGTATTCGCAACTACTCCGTATTCGTTTCGTATCTGTGACCGACACTACCTAAATTCGTATTCTTATCAGGTACTATTCGTATTTCAGTCTGAATCCGAGAAAAAATATAGAATAGGATATGGAATGAGTAATATTCGATCGAATTCGATCCGTTTTCACCCCCTATATCCAGTGGACGCGTCCGCTCTTGTACAGGATGAGGAACGGCGAGAAGTAGAACGCCACGATGTTGTCCGTGCTCATGGAGCCGTTCCCCGGGGCAAGCCAGGCGCCGGTGGCAGCCACGCTCTGTGGTGGCGCGGGAGCAAGAAGACGAACAGAGGAGCAGGAGGAGTAGAAGCAAGGCGAGTTTGGCAAGGAGCGCGAGTCTGGCGAGCTGTCGCTTGATCTTGGCAAACATTCTCTTACGTGCCTGCTGCAACTAACTTGACGAGGATTAGAGTAGAGGAGCAAGCTAAAGAGCGAAAAAAAACCGGGATTTGGGAGTTTGGTAGATGAACCTAAATAAATACTACTTGTCCATGCTACTACAGATACGATCACAACACAAAATTGTGAGGTTTGGTTGTCCTTGGAGATTACGCTGCTCGTGTTTTGTGGGAGATTGCTCATGTTTTGTGAGAGATTTGGGTGGTGATGGGACTAGGAATGCGAGGGACCGGTGGTGGTGGTCCTGGACCGGTGGTGGTGATGGGACTAGGAATGCTCATGTTTTACTTTCATCTTTTAGATTTTTTAAAATCTAAAAGATGAAAGTAAAAAAAACTAAAAACTAGAAGTAAAAAAATCAAAAGCTAAATAATAAAGGTAGAAATAATCTGGATCGTCCATCCAGAGATGAACGGCCAGATCAGGCCAAAGTCACGTCTGACGTAGTCGAAGCTACGTCAGAGAATACGCGCCGCATCCCAAGGGCCAAGGGGAGAGGGGAAGACAGACGCCAACTCGTGCTGGCTAAACTGTTTTGGCCCTTTTTTTTACTTTTGACTTCGATTTCTTTGGAGGTCAAAACAAACGAAACAACTTTTTTAGAAAATTGAAACAAAGGGGACGTCTTCTCTAAACAACTTCTCGGACCTAAAACCTCTCTGGAGGTCAAAACAAACAGAACAACTTTTTTACAAAATTGAAACAAATGGGGCGTCTTCTCCAAACGACTTCTCAGACCTAAAACCGTGTGTGCCGTTTCCGTTGGCGTCTTTATTATCCACCGTCATCTTAAAAAACATAGAAAAAATCATCAGCTGTAGTCCAAAAAAATAGGCTTTATGGAGCTATCTGGGTTGACAATTATTGGTGCCCAGTTTGTTTCTTTGTGTATGCCTTTTCCCACTTAAAAATCTTATGTCAGGTATCTGGTCTGGTCAGATGAGTCTGCTGAGATTCGTGGCTTACGCCTTCGCCTTTCTCCAGTCTCACCAAGGTCCAAACTACAAACCGATAAAATATTAAAATAGAATCCCAGGTTTGCTGGCCTATGATGAACTAGTAGCAATGGTGCCTGCTAGGTAGGGTAGTGGTAGTGGTGGACTAATGGTGCCTCTCGCCATGTTAAGATCAGCATTTGTAAAACACCACTCCTAGTATGGAGATTATCATCAATGCCAATTAAATTCAATTTATTTCCATAGTTCAAAACGTTTTTATGTTTGTGCCCCCATGGAATGACGTGGTGACCCTTGCCTCATCCTTGGTTGTACCCCTACTCCCTCTTGCAGAGCTAAACCCTACTGGCCACCTCACTTGGAGACGAAAAGTTGCACACCCTCCTCCTCTCACTCGTGCTTGGACATTGCGCTCATTGCCGTCACTTGAGTCTCGCTTGTGAGGTTGTACTCCTTGTCTCTTTGTTGTTCTCCTTGTGGAAGATATCGCTTTCCTTCACCTCCATCGTAACTACTCTAACTCACTTTCTCGTAGTTGAAATGGTCGTGCTACACCATCGCTGCTCTCTACGCTGGTGCAAACCCTACATCAATTTTTGGGGAGGCAATAGTATTGAGGTAGGAGACGATGGGGGATGGTGGTATGGGCAAATATTGGAGGTGGAATGGGTTCTATGGGGTGGAGTCGGAGAACATGACTTGATCATGCTGCAACGAGGTGGAGGCAGTGGTAGAAGATGTGCTATTGCCCACGGACGACAGTGCACTTTGCAGGGATCCTCTAACACGTTGAAAAGATGGTAGGCTGCCACACGAACTAGGCATTGGAGGTAGCAAGGATAAGGCGGCGACGTTAAGAGGCGAAGAAGATAACCCATTATTGAAAGTTGATGTAGGGAAGACAAAGGAATTTTGTGAAGGGTAAAGCCACCTTTTGCATGGACGGTGGTGGGTGGCACGACAATGATAGTGGTGCATGGATTAGGTTGGGTGAGGCTAGGCCGCGAGGAATGGAGACGGTGCAACCAAGAAGCACGGCACCAGTGGCTGCTGGAGACGGTAGTGGCGGTAAAAGGGGACGCTAGAGTGGGAGATGAATGTGTCTAGTAGTAGCTAGGAGAGGGAAGGTGCAGTAGAGGCAGGAGAGCGCGGGACGAGCATAACAACAGAAATAGTAGTGTGTTATGATGTAGAAGTATATTAGTAATGTTCTTAATGAATTAGTCGTGTTTTTAATGAATTAGTGCAAGGCGTGTAGATCAGAAACTTAAAAAGTGTCGAGACGGTCAGTACACTAACTCCGGCAAGCAATTTGATCTGTAGAGTGGTACGATTAGGTGATTATTGGTACTACTGGCCTTGTTTCCTCTGAAATTTGCTGATCGTTGGTTGCATCAAACGGTTCGATGAGACTGCGACGTGAAGGATCCGGATCCGGCCACACCAGATCTCTCTCTGATCCCATCGCCCAAGTCCGCTTGGTACCACCCACTTGGACTCCAGAATCCTCGCGACGGCTGCTGTGGGCCGCTCTCCCCTCGCTCCGCTTGCCGCACTGCTCTTCCGCTTCCTTATCCACACCTCAAACCCGGCGCCACAGAGCAAAAGGCCCACGCCGCCATGGACCCCGGCTCCGAGCTCGAGTACGAGATGCCCGGCGTCCTGCGCCTGTACAAGAGTGGCCGCATCGAGCGCTTCGACGGCACCGACACCGTCCAGCCCTCCCCCTCCGGAGACCCCGCCAACGGCGTGGCCTCCAAGGACGTCGTCCTCGACCCCGCCGCCGGCATCTCCGCCCGCCTCTACCTGCCCCTAGCCGCCGTGGCGGAGCCCGGCAAGAAGCTCCCCGTCGTCATCTTCTTCCACGGCGGCGCCTTCGTGGTCCATACCACCGCCTCCCCGCTCTACCACATGTACGCCGCCTCCCTCGCCGCCGCGGCCCCTGCCGTCGTCGTCTCTGCTGACTACCGCCTCGCCCCGGAGCACCGCGTCCCGGCCGCCTACGACGACGCCTTCGCCGCCCTCAAGGCGGTCGTCGCTGCGTGCCGCCCGGACGGCGCCGAGCCCTGGCTCGCCGCGCACGGCGACGCCTCCCGCGTCGTCCTCACCGGCGACAGCGCCGGCGCCAACATGTCGCACAACGCGGCGATAAGGCTGCGGAAGGAAGGCATCGAGGGCTACGGCGACAGGGTCAGCGGCGTCGCGCTTCTGCACCCCTACTTCTGGGGGAAAGAACCGCTGGGCGGGGAGTCCACCGACGCCGGCTACCGCGGCCAGTTCGATCGCACGTGGGAGTTCGTCTGCGGCGGCAAGTTCGGCCTCGATCACCCGTACGTCGACCCGGCGGCGTCACCGGAAGAGTGGAGGCAGGTCGGGTGCGGTCGCGTGCTGGTCACCACGGCGGAGCACTGCTGGTTCGTGGAGAGGGCGCGGGCGTACGCGGAGGGGATCAAGAAGTGCGGGTGGGAGGGCGAGCTCGAGTTCTACGAGACAAAGGGCGAGGGGCATGTCTACTTCTTGCCCAAGCCCGACTGCGACAATGCCGTCAAGGAGCTCGCCGTCGTGGCCGAATTCGTCAGGCGCTGTTGAGGCTGCTTCGCTTGTTCGTCCGGTGAGTTATTTTGTTACGCCGCGGAGGCGCGGACTTATTCGTAGCCTACTTCTTTCTAGAAGTGCGCTAAAAAGGCCAATTTATGTCTGTGAGATGACGTATGTATGTTCGCCTTCATTGTAATAAAAAAAAGTTACTAAAGAATTTTGCATCTACTGAACTTTTGTGTGCCAACTAGGGCTGTGCATTTTATAACCGAACCGAAAAAATCGGATCAAAAAAACCGAACCGAAAAAACCGGATCAAAAAAACCGAACCGAACCGATCAACTCGGTTTGACCGGTTTTCGGTATTCGGTTCGGTTATCAGATTTTAGAGTTTTTTTGAGTTCGGTTTTTTCGGAAAAAACCGGCTAAAAACCGAAAAAATCGAAAAAACCGAACTAGTACAAATTGAGTGTATGTTAGTAGTATATGTAGTAGTATATGTTAGTAGTATATGTAATATACTTTAGTAAATATGTATTATACTTCGGTATATGTAGTATATGTTAGTAGTATATGTATTATATGTTACTCCCATCGGTTTTTGCCAGCTAGTAGTATATGTATTATCGTCTACTCATCTCGCTAGTCGCTATATCGTTATCAATTCGCGTTAACTTTGGTAAATACGGTATTTACCGATACCACACCGAAATAAATTGGGATTTACCAAAACCGAACCGTATTTCTAAAAATACCGTATATAACCGAATTACTAACACCGTATTTACCGTATATACCGTATAAATCGAATCGTACAAACCGAAAAAACCGAATGCACAGCCCTAGTGCCAACCAGTCGTCATTCCCGTGATAAAGGTTTTTGGGTTACGTAACGTTTACAGTTGGCATTGTCCTGTGCTTCAACTTCTAGAGTAGGTGAGCAGCACGTAAGGTAGCGATATTGTAGAACACTGTTCTAGTTCACACTATATTTTGGTTTTAAGCACTTTCGACTCAACAACTCATGAAACTTCACACTATATGTTTTAAGCACTTTTGACTCAACAACCCATGAAACTTCATCTCACAATTCGACAGATCAACTCACACAGCAAGAAATTGATCCATTTCAGTCACCTTTCTCCACTCTTTTGTTGACAAACAATTTTTGATATGCTTGCAAGTTGCAATAGAAAAGAACAGTTTTTTTATTACACTTTCAATAGAAAGCGAGCTGTACTGATAGCACACACTCGCATCATCAGTGCCAAAGACTCGTCACACCCCCTGGACTCCAACCACTCCACCATGCCGCACCACCCGCTCGACATCACGGCCTGATGGTACGCCACCGCCCTTGGCGGTGCAACGTCGAAATTTTTAAATAATTAATTTTTAATTTTAAATTATAGTATCATACCTATTTTTATTTATTTTTTACAGTTTTGGCCATACGTTGTTCTACGGTTGAAACATTTAGACTACTCGTCCAACCGTTATGCGACTAAACCATGTTGCCCAACTATGGAGCGATAATACCCCAAGTTGTCCAATGGTTTGACGATAATCCTCTAAACACCCAACCATTGGACGATTTTTAAAAATATATAATTATTTTATTAATTCGATGGAAATAATTGTGGAGGGGTAAATGTCAATTGTTATAGGTATGTAACATTTTGTAAATCTTATTTGTAAGTTGTTTTTTTAAATAAAGGGCCAGACAATGTCGGTTGATTTATTTGTGATTTTCATAGATTGTGAATGTTATAAAATCTGTTAAACTCGTAATAATATTTTACGATCGTCGTATGTTGTTGTAGTGCGATAAATTTTCTGAAAAATTTTGTGAAGATGATTAAGGTAGCAATGATTCATAAGTAAGAACGTAAGTGATATTACGATACAACTGGGAATTCATACACGGAGAATTTTAAATAAATGACATAAGGAAAACAATACGACCGTTCATCCGACAAGGGGTTATATGGCATGCAAGCTAACGAACTAAGGATGGTACACGTATGCCTTTAGAGAATTAGAGATACATAGGGCATATGAAAGAAGAGTGTCAAACTACTGCGTGGAACATGGTTATTTGCCCTTGCAACTCAGCTCGGCATTGTAGTCCTCGCCGTCGGCCATGGCCTTGGCCGCCAATTTGCGCCTTCCCTCACGCTCCTCCTCATGAGCTTCCCACTCCTTGCGCTGCACGCCTCTAGGTGAGCTTGTCTCCTGTCAGATACGCTCGCTTTGATCTTCGCTGCGGCGCCGCTCCTCCGTCCTCTTGCGTGTCGTCTGGGCGTCCCACTCCTCGCAGTCTAGAGTCCGCTAGTTGTGCGGGTAGATCTCCCGGTCAATCCATTTGCGGTAGGCGCATAGCGGATCTAGAGACTATGAGAGGAGGGGAGAGTTTGTTAGTGCGTGTCATATAAGAGAACTGGTAAGAAAATATATTCTAGCAGGTCAGAATAGTCCCAGGTGCAGTTACTGCAACCACAGTAACGCATGCTTAAGCTCAACCGCTTCTTGGATTTGAAGAACTTACATGCGTTCCTACACTACCAGAGGGCCAAGGGTAGAATCTGATTGTTGCTATCAACGCCAATTGCTGTTAGAATCTGCTCCTTGTATTTCCCTATTAGAAATGTCCTGTTGACTAAGATCACTGATAATATGTGCCTAAAATGGTCGATGCAGGCACCGAAGGCTAAGAAGGCCCTATGCAAAACTAGATAACTAGGCGGTCTTCTGGACGGTTTGTCCTTCACAGCAATGTATGTACTCGGGTTCTTGTCCCGCAGCACCTCGAGCATACGACAAAGGTTGTCGTAAGTCGCCTTGAAAGAATTGAACCTCTTTTCCAAAACCTTCTGCTTCACACGCCATGTCTTGGCGTAGCTATTTTTGTACTTGAATTTTTGCTCAATAGCCACCATGATGTGCTTAGCCTCTATGTCCTTCTTCTTCACTATCTCATTGTACATGAGATTGGCTATGAAGGTGGATGTCAGGTTGCGATACTTGGACAAAACACTACTAAGCACGTAGGAGTGCGGTTCCACCTTCGAGACAATCTAGTGATTCTTGTACTTATGTTTGCATGCGTGCTCACGCCAAAGACAACCAACCTGCTCGTAGAGCATGGTATGCTGCTTCGGGCTAGATTTTAGGACCAAAAACATCCTCTGTATGGATAAGGTTCACAGCTTAAAAGCATCCTGCAATGATCCCTTATCAGTGAAAATTGCATGAAGCTAAACCTCTATAGCATGATACTCTCATAGTGATTCATGCTTGTCGTGCACAGAAAAACCCTCAGCATCCACGCTATTCCATGCCTGTGGTATGGGACCTTCATCCTCATCGAAAGAGCCATCGTCATCCTCTTCTAAGGCTTCCTCCTCCGCATAGGCCATCTAGTCATCGATGTCCATGTAACGTATGTTGTTGACATACTCCCCTATGTCCACCTGTCCAATTGGCTCAGCTTGCGTCATGCGATATTCGTGGTCTGCCTCAATAACATCTGCATTCGCCTGTCGGGTGGGCTCAACGTGTGGTGTGCGATATTCGGTTCTACCGACTCAACATCTTCCACCGCGTCCTCTTGGTGAACCACGTGCTATGCGCTCGAGCTGCTCCTACCAATCGAACCTCCTGTGACTTCCTTCAAACATAGTTGCACGAGTAGCACACACTCATAACCACGTCATCGACAGCCTTCCACAACTCCCTTCTATGCAACCGTGCGTATCAATCTCCTCAACTCCCACTAAATTTCCATGGCAGACTAGCTCCAAAGCCCATGTAGGATAACACTGCACACCTCGGAGTCTAAGGAGAAGCTGTGTGTGAGCCCGTACAGACATCTCCGATTTGAGAATTCTCTCACGTCTAGGAGTACCATACTGACTTGCGGAAATTATTTAGGTTAACACCGTATGGACCTTCACGAATAGTACCAATACTGTAATGCACTTTCAATGTTATACGTTCCAACATGACTGATTTTTCACTGCAAATATTACCATTTATCAACATACATTCACTAAATACGTGCTAACTAAATACATACCTACATGTTGATTATATTCATATGAGAATAAGAACAGATGAGACTATTACTTTCACGCAAAGAACTTTTCTTCTTATCAACGAGCTTCTTTTGTCTTCCTCTCTAACCTTACAAGCTCCTTTTCTTCTCTCGAGCTTCTCTCCTCTCCTTCACTCCCTCTTCTGATTTCCTCTTCTCTCCTTCACTCCCTCTCCCAAGCTCCTCTACTTCTCCATGTCTCATCTCCCTCTTCCAAGCTTCTCTGCTTCTCCTCTCGCAACCTTCTCCCCCTCTCCTTCTCTCCCTTTGTTTCACCTCTCTCAAGCTCTTCTCATTCTTTTTGCAAGAGAAATGATGAGAGCGCCCGTGAGGATGTCGGGTCAAAGAGAGAAGGACAGGCTGGCAACAAGTAGTCACCCAACCGTTGGGCGACTAGAGGCAGTAGTCGCCGCATGGTTGGGCGACATAGGAAATTTGCCCAACTATTGGGCGACTTGGCCTCGTGTTGTCTAACGGTTGGGCGATTTGGCCTCGTGTCACCCAACAGTTGGGCGATTTGTCCTTGTCGTCCAATCGTGCGGTGATAGATGGTCATTTCTGCAAAATAAAAAAATACGGATATAATACTGTAATTTGAAATTAAAAATTAATTATTGAAAAAATTGTGCGATGTCTCTCTCGGCCAAGCAAACAAGCAGCTTCCGGGTTCCCAACTTCTGCAACTTGACGCTCCATGAGCCATTGGGTTCAACCTCGAATCATCTAACCCTTCTGTGCCATGTGGACATATTAGGTGCCAATGCTTTCAAGCACTTTTATATGGGGGAGGGTCTCAGCTGAGGCTCCTCCCCATTCACCATTGACTTGATGGGCCCCATGCCATATCAACGGTGGATGAGAAGAGCCTCAGTTGAGACCCTCTCTCATTGGATTTTCTTTTCAGTGCTTCTCCATTAGCTCTCTCATGTCCATGACCTCTCCATCAACTGGTTCCTTCCCTCCTAACATAGGATGAAATATGATTGCCCTCAGTGGCGGATCCAAAATCAAAATTTAAGGGGGGCTAATAGGAATTTTCATATTGCTCTCCCTCCTTTTCTGCTTGGTTGTTACATCTTGTTGAATTAGTTAAGAGGAAGACAGAGAGGTAGCAAAGCACATTTTCAAATAATATAGCAAAGAAGTAAGTTTGTGCAAGCATGCTATATAGATCATAATACTCATACATGAAACAAAATTGTGATCTGCCCTCAAGGATGTAGAAGCACGCATCTGCATACATTCAAGCATTTTCCTAACTTTGCATGTTTTGGTTGTGTGATGCGGAACAGCAATCAAAGGGCTCATGGCATGCCCCTTACTCCTCACGCATAACGTCGAACACCTCAAGTGCAGACTAGACAAGGGCAGAAAAGGCGGTAAATCGAGATACTTACGCACGAATAGGAGCATTCTACGGAGGTAGCCACTACATGGAAGAATATAGAGATGGGGGGAGCGGGAAGTTACATGCGCGCCGGCAGTCGTGGAAGGAGCGGCCGTCGGCGCGGGGCCAGTTGGCGTCCTCGGCGAGGTGGCGCCGCAGCTCCTTCCTCCTCTCCCGCCGCTTGTCACCAGTAACCCCCGCCGGAGAGTACGTTCCTGTCGCCACCACCGACATCGCCGGAAACTATGTGCGCGTCGCCGGCTAACTGCTCGATGTCGTCAGCCCAGATCAGGCTCAACCGTGTCGCCATCCACGCCAATCCTCTCGCCGGATAGGCCAAGCCCAGGCTCCTATACGGGGGGCCAAGGGGAGCGGCCGGCGTAGGGGGGGCGCCAGCCCCACCTGACCCCCGGTGGGTCCGCCACTGATTGCCCTATCTACTAGTGCCCCTGGGGTTAAGCCATCCTGAGTGCCGACCATCATTGCTATGTTGTGAACAATGTTCCCGCCTCCACTGTCGCTAGCCAAGAAGATGCGGCCGGTATCATCGTGCTCCGATAGCCATGGATCAACCCTTGATGCCACCCAATTGAGCGCCATCCAGGAATCGTCGTAGGCTATCGAAAGCGGGTGATCTGGTGCAAGGCGGTAGTTGACTGACACAGCTAGGACACTGGCCTTGGAGACAGCGGAGTTGAGGTACCTATGGTACATCGGAGAGGCTGCCAATTCAAGGACGAGGCCACTGCCGTGGAAGTAGACAACGATGGGCAGCTTCTTGCGCTCAGAATTGGAATCGGGGAGGTCGGGGAGTAAGAGGCGGGCAAAGACACCAGTGGCGCTGTTGATGACGATGTCCTTGGAGGTCACCCTGGTGGCGGCGTCGAAGCCCGGTGGGGTGGTGTCTGTGCCGAAGAGATGCTCCACACGGCCATCATCATAGACGCGGAGGAGCAGCGAGTCAAATCGCAGTTTGGTGGCTGGATCCATTGCTGCTACCAGTAAAACTGTGGCGACGAGATAAGGTTGAACACTTGTGCTGCTTAATACTGGATTCTCCCTCCTTCCACCACCAGCCCTTTAATGCTAGGCCCTCATTAGGCTGTAACACCATGTGGTGGTAACTCCATAAAAGTGATGAGTATTTAATATTGCTTGTACCTTACTTTTGTTAATTAAGTTTAATTTTTATGAATTTGCATTTTAACCTGTGCTTTTCTGGTAGCACCGGTCAAACTGGTATGGGATAGCGGTCTAATCGCTATGGGGAGTGCGGTCAAACTTGCCGTGCTTTGGTGGTCTAACTGGCGCGATATGACCGGCCATATTGGTAGTCCAATCGGGGGAGAGCTGGCGGTCTGATCGGCTTGATGACCGCGGTCAAACTGGCCCCTGTTTTTGAGAGGAGTTTGTTTTGAGTTGTTTCCTATGGTTTTGGTTATGTTAGTCACGGTGGGAGTCTGTGCAAATGTTAGTCATGGTGTGTTTATGCAAGTGTTAGTCATGATGTGTGATTTCCTTAAGAGGTGATCTAGAGGAACTTCTCGAGTTTACTCGGTTTTCCTCAAGAGGTGATTTTGGATTTTACTCGTGAGTAATTTGGGTGGAATTGTGCTATGATCTTGCTTACCATAACATATCAGAACCTATCTAAAATCACCTAGATTATATAGAACTCACAAGTAAGAGTAGATTGATATTTCTCTTTTTTGCCCGATTTTAGTATAAACCTCCTTCAAATGAAAAAAATGTCAGAACTTTGACAACGATTCTCTCGATAATTGATTGAAATATGTTTGTGACATCGTAGAAAAGATGCATATCAAATTCAAGTCATTTGAATCATCAGATTAAAAGTTACATAAATTCTTGGTTTTGAAATCATACTGATTTTACTGTTCAAACCTAGGAGTCTGACCGCTAGCAATTAGATGTTTGACTGGTGTTAGGTTACTTTTCTAGAGTTTTGCTATCTGCTGCTCTGAACTTTGATGAATTTATGTATTCACCCTGTGTTATTATTGATATATGAGAAGAGATTTTGAAAAAAAAAATCATTTATCCTCTTTTAACTCACCGTACTCGATCCTAAGTAGGCCCTCGTCGTTTTACACATGATGGAACAGAGCTTAATAATGCAATTCAGCAATCGGATACATACGTGTTATCGTCGTTTTACACATGATGGAACAGAGCTCAATAATGCAATTCAGCAATCGGATACATACCAGTTACACATCAATCAATTTATTTATCCATCCATCTCAAGCCGTCGCGTCGTAGTCACACATTTCTCACTTCCCGGGCGGCAGGGCCAGCGAAGAACGAGACCAGCCGGTCCATGAGTGCCACAGCCTCATGGCAGCCGGGCTTGTGGAGGAAGAAGACGTGCTCCTCGCCCTTGGACTCGAACCGCTCCGCCGTACCGCGCCATCCGCTCGCCGCGACGGCCTCGTAGTAGGCCCTCGCCCTCGGCTGACAGAAGTCCCTCTCCGCCTCGCAGACGAGCAGCCTCTTGCACGCCAGGTTCTGCAGACTCGGCGCGACGGCGGCCATCGGGTTCATCCGCGGGTCGTCCGGCCCGTCCGTCGCCTCCGGGCACACGATGCTCCATAGCTTCTCCGTTGTCGCCATCATCTCCGGTGACTCGCCGTCGATGGGCTCTCTCCCACCGAACCCGGCATGGAGCAAAACCGCACCCTCGATCCGTGCCGCCGTGTCCGAGCCTTCTAACCCGGCCATCATTGCAACGTTGTGCGCTATGTTCCCGCCGGCGCTGTCACCGGCCAAGAAGACACGGCCGAGGTCACCGTGCCGTGACAACCAAGGGTCAGCACCTGAAACCACCCACTTGAGTGCGCGGAAAGAGTCCTCGTAGCCGACCGGGAACGGATGCTCGGGCGCGAGGCGGTAGTTGACTGACACCGCGAGCACGCCTGCCCTCGCGGCCAGTGAGTTGAGGTAGCCGTGGTACGTTGGTGAGGCGGCCGACTCGACGATGAAGCCGCCGCCATGGAAGTAAAGGAGGACGGGGAGCTTCTTGTTGGCGTCGGACAGGGTGGTCATGTCCGGCAGGTAGAGGCGGACGTAGACGCCGGTGTCACTGTCGATGACGACATCTCTGGAGGTGACACCGGTGGTGGTGTCGACGCCCGGGGGCACCGTGTCGGTGCCGGTCAGGCGGTCGGCGCGCCGGTCCTTGTATATGCGGATAAAGGGTGCATCGAATATGATCTCCGAACTCGGATCCATGGAGAGAGTGGCCGTGGAATAGGCTGGTACTGGCAGGACGTTGAGGCCGGTCCAGGATAGTGCTTTTAGCTACATGTGCTTGTAGATAAACAGGACTCAATCATGTCCATCAATTAAGTCAGAAGTACAGGTCGTTCTCCGCATGGCAAAATATTCTTCGGTCTACAACATGTTGATTTGTGATCCAAATTCTATATATAGATAAGGCCAGCTTCTGGACGGAGCGTAGCGGAGGCCCGTCGCCGGAGGCTTAGGGCCGGAGCGGAGCGAGTCTGGCCGCCCATTGTGCAAGGCCGTGCACCCGTGGACGCTGGGAGTGCGGAGGCGAAGCCCCCGCGGTATGGATCGTAGTCAAATTAGGGTTTCCTTGTTATATATATCCTGTAAGCCGCCGGTTGGGATAGATCATCAGAGTTGTAAATCCCCGGCGTTGTAACCTCACCCCGATATAGTGAAGATTATTGCTGGCTGGCGCCCGTGGTTTTTCCCTTCTCGCATTGGGAGGGTTTTCCACGTTAAATCTTGTGTCTCTCTGCGATTGATCTTGTTTACTTCGTCGTTTCTTCCGCCGTCGCGTGCAACACAACATGTGTTGGAAATTAATCTTGACTAAGTCTATCCGTAATTAGCAAGTGCATTATTTGTACTCTTGTATAAACAGATACTCTGGCGAAGGAAAGAAACGAGTTGGATTGTGTGAGTCCGGCCACTCCTATCTATGTGTGTATCATAAATACTTATATGTGTATAGAAAATTAGGAGTTGAGTGATTCAACTCCAACAAAATGTGGTAAGCTGAAGATGACTGAATGGACAGTCGACCAACTCTACCGACTTGATTAATGAGATTAGAACCTAATAGTGTAACCGAGTGTCAGATGCTATAGATGAAAGTAACGCTGCAAAATGTAAACAGAAAATGATTTTAATTACACCAATATCCGGTACTCTAGTTATCTGCTTCACTGTAACAACTAGCAATTACAGAGTGAATTGCAAGCTGTGGATTTATAGTCTTAATGGAGTGATTTATCGTTTCTATATTCAAAGGCCCCGTGTGTCTACTTCATGAGCACAGAAGAACTGGCAGGAAATTAGGAATGCAATGATGAAGTCCATCTAGAAACATTTGACAGGAAACTCTGAAAGTGAAAGAGGCCACACAGGAGGCGGCTAAAAATCGGTACAGGGGAAAAGTGATCCTGGGTGATTAGGCAGTTCTATGATGTATGCTATTATAAAATATACGATAAAAATAGACATCAAAAGAATGGAAATATGAATTTTATGTGAAAACCCTTTATGGAAAAAATCACAAATACGTGAAGGCAAAATTCACTATACAAGAAGATGGTACATATATAAGTTAGAAAATAAAAGTCTATAATGGAGAAAGGAATAAGATCCCAGTCTCCCATGAAATAGAGACATATCATAAACTAAAATAATAACATTCTCAAAAACGAGAATAGCACCTTACTCAGAGAGTCTCAAAAGATGACGGTAAAGAATTGTAATCGAAAGCACCTCGAGTAGATACGTCCATTCATGCCACCATTGTCGTCTGCACTGCCACCTCCCATGGTCTCTTCATAGCCATGGCAACCCATTTTACCGGTCGCCCGCGTCACCCACCTCTCCCCTTGCCGGCACCATAGCCATCATCGCCTGCCCTCTGTTTCCCCTCTATTCTATGCTCTCTCTCTAGAATGCTAAAGGGCGAAAATACCATTTTTGAATTTTTTTTCTCACCTAAATGGCATTTAATGGAGCAAATGGATGAAAAAACCAATGGCAACAATATTCTCTCGAGTTTTTGTATTTTCAATGGCATTTGGCAGCGACTCTTTTTTGTGATGGTACTTTTTAACTTGCAAACAATTGCGATACCGAGCATGCAGTTCAGAAGTAGGCAACGGTGCAAATGATATGGGCTTATTCTTTTTTTAGCTTATGGCTGTGGTTTATGATTTTTGGATGAAAATTTTGAATTTTGGGCTATTCGCGACAGATATTACGAATAGAGATACTCGTTTACGATTTTGACTTATATAGATGTTGGCTTTTAGCGTATACTACAATTAACTTATAGATCCCGTCTTAAAAAAATACTCTATTTAAAAGTTAGATACTATAATAAAAATCAAAACCTACTTTAAAAAACCACAAAGAACAGGGCCATTAAACTATTTCCCTACTCAAGCCCAGTTGACCAACCCCAACAATATGTGTGCACTTGGAAGTTGTTGGAACTTGACTCCATTTATTTTTCATCCGACGCAGAATCTTTCTTCCTAGAAGAAAAATGACAATCAAGAACAACCAGTAAGAACAATGAACTCGAGAGTTTGTTCACAGAGCACGAATTAATCCCAGTACTAAATAGACAGCAAGTACTAGTGTGGTACTGATCACTTCAGGTCAATGGCTAGCAACGAAAGCAACCACTCGATCCATCAGCGCGACCGCCTCGCGGCTGCCGGGCTTGTTGAGGAAGAAGACGTGCGGCTGGCCTTCCGACTCGAACCACTCCGCTTCCCCGCCCCACCCGCTGGCCTTCACGGCCTCGTAGTAGGTCAGCCCCCTCGGCGCTAGCAAGTCCGCCGCCGCCGTGCAGACCAGCATCCTCTCGCACGCCAGCTTCGTCAGGCTCGGCGCACCGGCGGCCATCGGGTTCATCCTCGGATCGTCCAGCCCGTCCCTCGCACCCGGGAAGATGATGGACCATCTCTTCTTGGTGCCTTCCCAGTATTCTGCTGGCTCTGTCTCCATCTTTTGTTCACTGCTAAAAGAAGGGTGGAGTAAGAGAGCACCTTCTATGCGTACCGGTGCCGCGGCCTGCAAGCCAGTCAAACCCGCGGCGATGGCCATGTTGTGGGCTATGTTCCCTCCGGCGCTGTCGCCGGCTAAGAAGACACGGCCAATGTCGCCGTACTTGGACAGCCAGAGATCAACGCCAGACACTGACCAGTTGAGCGCCGTCCAGGAGTCGTCGTAGGCGGCCGGAAGCAGGTACTCAGGCGCAAGGCGGTAGTCGACGGATACAGCGACGACGCGGGCATTGGCGACTAGCGAGTTGAGGTAGCGGTGGTACAGAGGATTGCCGGCCGACGCGACGATGAAGGCGCCACCGTGGAAGTAGACGAGGATCGGGAGCTTCTTGTTGCTGCCGGGTGAAGCCGCCTGGATGTCTGGACAGTCTGGTAGGTAGAGGCGGACGGCGACGCCGTTCCCAGCGTCGATCACGACGTCTTTGGAGGTGACGCCAGTGTCGGCGTCGAAGCCGGCGGGCACGGTGTCCGTGCCGAAGGGACGGTCGGCGTGGCCGTCCTTGTATAATCGGAAGATACCGGCGTCAACAACGATCTCGGTGCTGCGGGAATCCATCGTCCAGCGCTGGATCGGACAACTTGTCAAGCACTAAGAAAACAGAATGGGACGGCGGAGCTGGTCAGTATAGAATTTTATATTACACTCGGCAGCAGCGGCAGCAGCACGAGGAGCACGCTATTTGAGAAATATTTGGTTTGAGATTGATTACTTACTCCAGCTTTTTTTTTTTACTATCCAGTATTCATCTTTTTTTTAAATTTTTCTAGATATTTTAGACTTTTTTACATTTTTGTTTTTTCTCGTATTCCTTTGTATTGTCCGTGATAGACTAACATACTTTTTTCTATTTTTATATTTTTTTTAAATTTAATTATGCTTAAAAAGCCAAATCAGCTACAGTAAAAAAACCCAGCTACAGTGAAATTTCAGCCAAAAACCAGAAAACATCGCTAAAAAGAACACCCCTTAAGGTTGTAAAAAAACTCGAGACTCACGAGTTACTCAAGCTCGACTCGTTCTAAGCTCGATTTGAACTCGGTTTGAGCTTTAAACGAGCCGAATTCGAACTTGATCTCGAGCTCACAAGCTTCATCGAGCCGAGCTCGAATAGTTCGCAAGTCTCGATTCAAACTTAAATAGTAATACATATTAGCTCTTGCCGAGTTTACCTAAGCCGAACTCGAGTTCGAGCTTTTTTATTGTTAAAAATTAGTGCATATTTAAATTATTTTGACCGTTATCAAGCTCACTTAAGCCGAGCTCTAACTCAAACTTTTTTATTGTTGAAAATTAGTGTATAATAAATTATTTTAATTATTATCGAGTTTCAACGAGCTGAACTCGAGCCTACTTGAGCTTCGACCGAGCCGAGCTCGAGTTCAGATTCAAGCTCGAATCCCAATTTGAACTCGGTTTAAGTTTCTATCAAACTCGACTCGTTTACAACATACTGATGTATTAGATCCTTCTTTCTTCCCTGTCTATCCATCAGATTATGATTACAACGTGTAGCGCTGTAGCTGGCCAAAAGTTTCACATGAAGATGAAGTATTGGACACAGGACAAATGCAAGTGTAGCCATACTTTGGCATTATTGGCTAAAGGTTTTCTCAACTTGTACGCATTGATCCATCAGATCAGAAGCATAAGCAATTCTTTTAGGTGTTACAGATAAATAAAGGAACAATAGAAAACAACAAATCGAGCAGTACATGTTAGAATTAATCTTGTTTTTTTTTGTAAGTTTGTTAGATATGGTAAAAGTCTAAGTTGTATATGAAGGGTAGTTGTCGAGTCTTTTCTTTAGTTGATAGTATGAGTCCGTGTTTTGTTCGGAAAAGTATGAGTATATAAGTAAGGATAATATATGAGTTAGAAGACAAACTATGAGGAGCGGGGGGCGATCGGTGTGATTGAGAGGAAGAGGAAGAAGGAAAAGAAGAAAGAGTGGAGCGGTTGGTGCTCTGGAAAAATAATTGTGTTGCGTTACAGTAAATTAAAGTGCTGTGACGAAACATGATATGAGAGTAAGGATCGAAGAAACTGCAATAGTACAACACAAACAGAAAACGAGTATAATGACACTGTGGTTTGATTTTTCTGCTCCGCTGCAACAGGTTGAAAATACTGGATTGCTGGAGTAGCCAGTCGCATTACTGTGGAAATCTGAAATCTCAATATCCCATTATACAAATCATGAGCAGTCAGAGATAAAAGTCAATCAGGTAACGGATTGAAATCGACAAAATTAATTATTTTTTAAAGTTCCAGCACCGCCGGCTTGAAATTAAGCAGGAAAAAAAAAACAAAAACATATTTACATGGCGTACTAAAACACGCTGAAAGGAAAACACAAAATCAGAAGAGATTTACACTGGGAGGGGGCACCACCCAAAACAGAACGCAAAGGAGAAAAGAGAAGAAACTATGCGACGCTCTGCAGGCCATGCGACCCGGCTAAACTCCAGGTTCTTGCTTCTTCTGTGATCAGGTCAACGATCCTATGAGACGTGGAGTACTCTTGCTTGGAAACACAGCGATTCCTCTCCGTCCACACATGCCAGTTTGTCACCTCGGCCGACGTTCTGCACCTCGGCCGACGTTCTGCAGTTGAGCCACCACTCGAGGAGCCAGTTCCCTGGTTTGAGTTGTTGGCATTTGAGGCTGGCTTGGTTTGTGTCTTTAGTTTATTGTTTATGTATAGATAAACTTTATTCAGTTTGAAATTGATATGTCTTTTTAAGGTAGAGTCTACAGAAAAATTATAGTACAAACTATACCGAGTTCAATTATACCGGTTAAAATCACATGCAAGTATTTTTTTCTCTGCGTGCTATCTCTCACAAACAGACCAAAATTCAAGAGCCACAGCCATAAGCCATAACATAAAATAACCCACTCTGGATTTCTCTTAGTCACCAGGCAATCTTTGAAAAGGTGGCAGTAGGGCTGTAAACGAGCCGAACTTGAACGAGTTTGGCCTGGTAAGCTCGAGCTCAGGAGAAACTCGAGCTGAGCTCGAGCGAGCTTGAGATTGACATCGAGCTTTAAGCTGAGCTCGAGCTCGGCTCGGACAAAACTCGTGCTTGCTCGAGCTCGGCTCGTGTAGGCTCGGTGTCGATTGCCGAGGGACTGGGAGTATAGAGGGAGTACATGCTGGCAGTTGGGGGAGCCGGGCAAGTAGCGGGAGGAGGTGGCGCCGAAAGGCTGAGCCGGCCGAAGGTTCGGAGGAGCCGTGGCTGAGCTGCAGGGGGTGGGCCGGCCATGGATCTGGCCGGATCCGGGTCAAGGAGGGGCGGTGGTGGCAGGGGAGAGGAGGGGCGCCGAGGGGAGGAGGAGGCGGCAGGCAGGAGGGCGAGGAGGGCGGCGGGCGGCCGAGGAGGCGCGCGCGGTAGGGGAGAGGAGGCGCCAGGAGAGAGAGAGGCGCGGCGGGGAGAGGAAGGGGACGGAGGAGAGGAAGGGGACGGGGGGGGCGGCTGCGGGGGGGCGAGGGGCGGCGACAGGGGAGAGGAGGGGCGACGGGGGGAGCGGCGGGGGAGAGGAAGGGGATAGGGGGGTAGTGGGGACCGGGAACTCGTAGTGGGACTGTGGGAGTGGGGGGCATAAAAAAATCTTAAGCTCGTGAGCTATTCGAGTTCGGTTCGTTGAAGCTTGTGAGTTTGAGATCAAGTTGGAATTCGGCTCGTTTAGAGCTTGAGCCAAGCTCGAATCGAGTCTTTTGCGAGCCAAGCTTGAGCAGCTCACGAGCCTCGAGCTTTTTTTACAGCCTTAGGTGGTAGGTTGTTTCCAACTCGCTTATACAGAGGGGCAAAAATAGTTACTTGGCCTACAAAACTAATTAGTTGGTTGAACTATAAAAGGCTTTGTGTCAGCAAACTCAATTTGAGAGCTCAAGTAGCACAATATTGTATGGGTTCTTTTGAGCTATGATTTCTGGCTTTTGCTTTATAGCTTTTGAATTTTGATTGTTTGTGAAAGAAAGTACAAAGATAGAGACAGTCATATGCGATTTTGATCGGTATAGCTAAAGTCATTACATTGTCTATTACAATCAACTTTAGACTGTCTTGAAAAAACATATTGTTTAAAAGCTAGTTACTATAGTAAAAATCATAAGCATAAAGCTCAAAAAAATCTAGCCATTATTACAACCAAGTCATCGGGGGTGTTTTAATAGGCAGAGCTTATGGTTTTTTATTGGAGTTTTTTTGGCTGAAATAGAATAGTAA
Organism: Melocanna baccifera; assembly: GCA_036346265.1. Taxonomy (NCBI): domain Eukaryota; kingdom Viridiplantae; phylum Streptophyta; class Magnoliopsida; order Poales; family Poaceae; genus Melocanna; species Melocanna baccifera. The sequence goes on along the minus strand of CM070701.1, from coordinate 13,648,434 downwards.
TGATCAGAAAAAGTAGCTATGATAACAAAATTTGAAAAGTGATTTTTAAAATATACGGACATGGAGAAGACGGAGGAGACCAATTGGCAATACCGCAATAGAAATGTTTAAATCGGTTTTCGATTTCTCCGAATAAAAGACAGAAAATGAAGTTGATTTGAACACAGAGCCCATAATGAGGGGAATAGGAAACCCAGAGCTCATCCCAGTTTACCGCTGCGCCTCTTAGCCCAGCTTTCTCCCCACCGTACGCGGCTAGCCTTGAGGCATGCGGCCCACACGTTACAGTGACACAAGTGGAGCGTTTTCCTTTTGTCCGCTACTCCTGGACGGCTGGCCGTACCACTAGCTAAAAAAAGGGCGAAAATCCCTAAATAAGACGAGAGTCCACAGTCAATATGTACCCTCTCCAATTAGGTCTGCTGTTTGCAACCTGAAATCAGCATATGCTGCCTCTCTTCTGCATGAGATTTTCTTTATTGCTTTAACCTCTCCTGCGACCTGCATGCAGACTGAAGAGAAGTATTATTCTTTGTACACTTGCTGAAACTATCCCCTTAAATATGATTATTCGAGCCAGCCAACTGAGTGCTTGCAGTACCAAATGTGCGTGTGTGTGGAGAGAGAGAGAGGTGATCTACACCTCCACCCATTTTGCCATGGTGGTTGATCACTTGATGGTCATGAGCACTTAACGTATTATAGGCCCACAATGCGTATTAAACACGCAGACTAGCAAACTGTTAGGCTTCAAGCCTGCACGGCTGCACCGCCAACCTATGCCGAACGAAGCCGCCGCCGTGTCTGTGCGGAAATAAGCCGATCGCGAGACATGTCATGTGCAGTATTGAATGCGTCCGGAAGGTGGAGGCAGACCAAGCCGCCGATGACACAGTGCCGTTGCCTTTTGTCTGCATCTGTGTACGCACGACGTGCACGAGTCCCCATTACGTGCCCAGGTGGCTGTTGCAAGCTCCCTGACGGGCACCATGCCGGCCGCGCAAACACGAACCGGACTCGCTCAAAAACACGGTGGAATCCGCCGCAAGCATTCACAAAACAGTGGCTCAGGCTCGTCTAACGCCCGCAATGATAACCCACCACACCGCACCATCACGCACCGACAGCGCCTCATGATGGCGAGCGCCGGCGCCACCCATCCGGCTGCACGTCCCCGATCCAACGGCTGAGTATTCATCGCTGCACTGGCGCGAGCCTTGGGGGCAAAGCACGGCAAAGAGGTGTTCTTTTATGCTATGATTAATGCTTTTTAGTTATATTTTTTGATACGATAACAGACTATAAAGATATGGATATAGATGATATATATTATTTTAGGCTTAAAAATTTATTTAGAGAATCAGTTTTTAGAGACTGTCTTATTTTAATATTTAGCTTTTTAATTTTTAGAGGAGTGAAAAGTTATAAACTGAAGATAAAAGCCAAATGGAGCATACACCAACCAAGTACGCCTGTCCCCGCGCGCGGCGGTGCTGCCTGCGCGCGGCGCATTATTGGGCGCATGCAGGCTCACATGCGCGCTCCACCGCTGAGACGGAGGGGGAGACCGATGAATTTGGTGGTGGGGATCGCCTCACATTCTCGTGCCAGAGAGCTCCTTTTTGGCAATGATTAAACTAGCTTTTCTGACTGTTGCATGGGCAGGACACGGCGCCAGCTCAGGGCGTGGTGAGAGACGAGCGGCTCGTTAAGGCTCGTAGGGCACAGGCCATTTATTTGCTCATGTCAAGCAAGGGCCGAACAGAACTGACGCATTTTTTTTAAGTAAACTATTTTTATTTAAAAAAAATCACAGATAATATCGATTGATCTATTTATGATTTTTGTAGATTATGAAAGATCTAAAATTTGTTAGATTCGTAACAACCTTTTGTGATCATCATATGTTGTTGTAGTGCAAGAAATTTCCTGAAAATTTTTTTGAGAATGATTTACATAGCAATGATTGGTACATATGAATATAAATAATATTGTTATGCAACCGAGTATTCATATGTGGAGAACTTATTTTGTCATGTTGTCGGATGCCTTCGTACGCGAGGAATTGAATGTGAAAAGACGACGAGATGTGATGTTGCGAATTAAAATAGACTTCATGATAAGGCTGGCAATAACACGGCGCACTGGGTCTGTTTACGTGCGTGAGAAACAACATCATGCACGATATAACAAACCGAAATACTCCTACGATACATATGTGCCTTTTTGGAATATAAAAAAATTCGACTTTCGAGGGACTAGTGCGGAACGGCCCGACCTACTGCGTAGATCGAGGCTATTTTTTCTTCATTGCAATGTCGGCGTTAAACTCCTTGGAGGCCTCTTTGGCCTTGGCCATTTTCCTCTTTTTCTCGTGCTCCTTTTCGCAAGCCTCGCACTTTCTGCGCGTGCAAGCTTTGAGATGAGTTTTTGTCTCCCGACGTATACGCTCAATTTGCTTGTCATTGCGGTGCTCCTCCTCCCGGATCTCGCAAACCCTTTTGACATCCCACTCCTTGTAGTTGAGAGTTCGCTAGTCATGTGGATGGATCTCTAGGTCGATCCACTTGCGGTAGCCACATAGCGGTTCCGGGGACTGCGAATAGATAGGAGAGGTTGTTAGTGTGTACTTTGAAAGAGAAATAGTAGGGGAACATACTATAACTGGTACTTACTGGCTGTTGATAGCTGCTCGTATCCTAACAACGATCGAGGTAGTACAGGAGTAGTTCACGCAACCCTAGTAATGCATGTTGAGGCTGAACCGCTACTTAGACTTGAAGAACTTGCATAGGTCTTGCACCAACAAAGGAACGGCGTTTCCCCTCTCAGGAGGGTGTTATGGCAAAAGCTCAGTTGGAACGTTCACGCTAGGGTTGCTGCTCCGAGAGGCATCATTGCAGGGAGCTGACCTCGTGGCATGCTTCGCTTGTTCGGCCCAGGCTACAGTAACCCTTAATTATTCGTCACGGGCCACAACAGACCTTGCTAGGTCGTGGGTCTCCTCTCATTGCTTCATCATCTTTTTCCATTACTTCTTCTACCTCTTGTCCATCCCAACATGGTGAAGCAAGCTCTGGTGCAGTGTTGAGTTTGGTTGTGCAGTGTTCTCTTCCAAATCTATTCTACCTTATTTTGTAAGCCAAAGGGTTGGCATGGTGTGGTTTATTTTATGTGACTAGTCTGTGAGGCAGAGTGTTGCTTGTCCTTTTAAAAAGTACCTTGCGAGGCAGAGTGTTTTTACTATGCGAAGCTGCCCCTGTCTAATCTTGTTATCGCGCAAAGTTGTCCCTGTCTGGTTTTGTCACTGTGCAAAGCTGCCCATATCTGGTCTTGTCACTGCGTAAAGCTACCCCCTTTAGTCTTGTCCCTGAGTAAAGCTGCCCCCGTCTACTATTGTCACTGCGCAAAGATAGCCCCTTTGGTCTTGTCATTACGCAATGATGGCCAACCCGCTGGAAGTGTTGTTTTGATTCGCTCTATTACATGTATTGCTTTGTATGTTTTACGTATACGCAATGCATATCTTGTTTAGTGTTGTCAGTGCATAACATCGTCCAGGCAAAGCTGCACCAAGCTTACGCATTCATTGAGTGGACTATTCCAGCGGTGCATCGCGTGCATCAAAGTAGACGCATCAAGATGCATCAACAAATGGACGTCGTAAAGAGGAGTACAAAAAAGAACACAATAGTATTGTGTACATCACATAGTAAGTAAGAAATGCAGGAACTACAGAAACAATAAAAGTACAGCCAACACAGTCGGAAGGCCCGCACTAAAACCCCCAGCAGCACTCGCAACACCCCCTTCATCGCCCCCGGCCCACTCCAGCTCCACGTCCTCTCGTACGACCTTACTTGGTTTTCCTCTGTGCTAGGTGTCGGTTCCTCGGCCCCGACAGGGAAAGACGGTCAGGCGGCCTGATCTCACACGGTACAAGAGGGGTGGATAACATTGCCGCCTTTGTGGGTACCGGAGCACCAACGAGCTATGACCCGAGAGAACATCGTGGTGTGGGCTGAGGTGTCGGGTCTGAGTCCACAAGGTAGTCGTGCATGTCCTGGTCACCTGGAGATGTCCCTAATATGTTGAATGGATCAAGACCTTTAGTGCAAAGATTGTTAGTTAATCAAATAAGGCGATGCCAACAAACAAACATTGATGCAACGTACCCTATGATAGCACCATGGCGCGTGAAAAGCCATCCCGCTGGAAGTACGGTAGGTCGTACGTACCCTGTGTGTGCTGCGTGTGGAAGACGAAGGAGTTTGGAGGAATCACGTACTACGACGCTGGTGATACGGGCATGTGCCCAACCGGACTCTCTGACCTCATCAGGCCGTGGTGGTGTCTGTTGTGGATTGGTCGAGCCTCTAACCTCGTTAGGCTGTGCCACACATGGCCACACCGACCCTCCTGCCAGTTGTGCTGCCACAGGACGGCGCCGGTGCACATATTGACTATGTAGCAGGCGTTGACGGGTCAACCTCCGGGAGACTGATGCATAACAACAGGCCAAGAATATGTGTGGGTCAAGCTGTGATGTGACGGAAAGCCTAGGCTGCCTCCTCACGTGTGACCTCCGCACTATCGGTCATCCTCTAAAATGCGGAGCGGGAATCCCTCTCAATCTCAGTAACAATGTCCACCTACAATGAAAACACGGCAAGGTGAGACTTATAAGTGGGGTCCAAAGAAGCAAAGTTTTAAAAAAAGATGTAACGTACCACGCGGTGCATGTTTTACGTGAAGTGCATAGGGTATATGTCGGTTGGTGCTTGGATGCATGGTGCGGGCGAGTCGGCAGCAAGTACCAACCTGGTACATGTCCAAGGAGTGTACCAGTGAAGGTACTCCTCGTACGCATTGCGGTCGTAGTGGGTGTCCTCGTGCACACAGTCTTGCAGCGCGCCCTCCCACTACTGTACCCACGTGTCCATCCTCCTCCCCTAGTCCGTGCCGTAGTGGACTCCCTTCCTACTGTGCCTACAAGATGTAATATGTCGTTAGAAGTCGTGCATATGAGACACCAAAAAAGATGCCGGACATTATCCGACTCTAACGCTAACTTGAAGTAATTAATTCGTACAAACCATTCATTTTCCTCATGCACTCGGCTAGAGTACCCACTACAACTAACCGACTTTCTAGTTATTTACCAAATAATAGTCGATTACGCATGCACCAACATAACACCGTTACTACTACAGTATTTCTCACAAACAACACTATTTCTCCATCACAGACTGCTTTCTTCTCTAACTAAAATTTTATATGTGTGCTACTTATACTATTTATAAATTAACAAGATTCTAATTTATTATTTATTTCTGTAACTATATTTTTCTGCGGGTGCTAGTTATATACAAATTAAAAAGATTCCGATTTACTATTTTTTCTCTAACTATAGAAGAGCCTTCCCTCCTCTTCTTCTCCCTTCTCTACCTTTTCCCGTTCTTTCCTCTCCTCTCCCCCTTTTCTTTCTTTCCTCCTCTCGCTCGGCCGGGAGGGGGGTGCGACTGCCACTAAGTCATTATATAAGCCACCCAGTCACCCAACCGTTTGATGACTGGAAGCTGCAATCGCCAATGGTTGGGCGACTGGAATGTGTCGCCCAACCGTTCGACGACTATATTAATGGTGCTCAACTGTTGGGCATCTGTATTATTGTTGCCAACAGTTGGGCGATACATTCCAGCCGTTAGGTGACACATCACTAATTTTGTAAGTAATATAATCGTAAGTATATTTTCATATTTTTAAATAAAAAATAAATTATTTTAAAAAAAATCTAGAACTGACAGTCCTCGGCATCAGAAGCTTCATAACTCGAACGCTTTATGGGGAGTTACGTCCCGTCGTCGTCTCCGAAGGGCGGAGTCAGGCATCGCTACGCTGCTGAGGGTACTGACTGCTGATGGCTGTGTAATGGTACCGAAGAGCTGGCCTTGCTCAAAGGCAACGCAAGCTGGAAAGGAGGACAAACTGAACTTTCGCGAGGTGCGGTGCGGATCGCAGAGTACAGATTATACATCAGCTGGCACACCGTTACCATTCTGTAAAGAGGAACAGTTTTATTCATATCCTGGAGCTTGGGAACGCTGTGCCTAGCTAGCGAAGCAAAAGGTTGGCACCATCTGTTCAGTGCATTTTGAGGAGCCCCCACGCGTGCGCAGAAGTTGAGTACAGTTTCGTGACAGGCTGAGGCGAATTTGATGCAGGATATGACAGCACACAGCATCACCGTCGAAGCATGCTGTCGACGTTTGAACGTCGATCTCACCTAACAGTAGGGAACAATAAACACCGACTCCTAATGTATTGCTTTATCGATGGTTAGATTACCGTGTTCTTAGGACTCTATGTACCAAGAACGGGATGTGGCTTATACGAGCGATCTATTATACGATGTTACTATCCACTGCTCGGCTGATACTTATATGATTGACGAAGAGGCGGCAGTTGGAGGTGTCAGAGAAGACGTTCCACGAAACATGGAGAAACACATATGTTGATGGCACCGGTTGGGAGTTGCAGTTATTGTTAAAGAGAAAATCCTATAGTTGTTTATATCGAACTTCTAGGGTAGTTATTGTCACAGTGACAGATAATGTGGTTATGCACATATTTAAAAACATGCACATGGTATTTACGATAAAGAGATACTTACTGCAGTCTATGTTGGACACTTGTATATCTCTTGAAAATATTCCCTCAACCAGCGGTAATATATATAAGATACCAGCTGGTTAAGATATAATGTATTAAATAAATATATATTAAGGAAACATAATATCCTCGGCGCATGCATCGTACAAGTACAGTTTGTTTCAGCCGAGGATGTATCTATTAAGGCCCCTGCACAAGAATGGGCAGCTCTGTTCAGAACGCCATACTCAGATCGTTCTCGTCTCCTTTAAGCTAGGATGGGTACAGGTTCACTGACAAGCCCGAGCTTAGCGTCCAGCAGCGCTGTATTCTGAAGGCATGGGCATTGGCTCGCAGACCATGTATTGGATTGAGACTTGCAACAGTATGTGTGGCTCTGCTCAAGTTCATTATTCATGGTGCACTCCACATATGCCTCATGCATGTAAGGAGATCAGGGACCAAGAGTAAAGTTGGTTAAGGCTATAAACAAAACCGTTTCAATACTCACAAGCGATGGATCCTTGAGGCGAGAAAGTTGAGAGGCCAACCATCAGCCTCATGATGTAGACCTCGTGCAGGGTCGATCCGAGACATCACTTCCGCGAAACCCTGAAGTACACGATCGTGAGCAGATACAGATATATCCTTTCCAACACCACACATTCACAATCACGGGAACGGAAATTTCTCTGAGAAAAGAGCACGAGAACGGTATTTTCGGCTCGTCATATCAGCAGCTCCAAGTTTTTAGCCTCATGACTCGAAGCGTTGTCGAAGATCGTTGTCATCCTCTTTACGAACGGGCACAACCCGGCAGCTCTGAATTTAGTACACGATAAACTGTTGGTCGTGGACGGTAGCCGAAATTTTTACACCGGAAGAAAGGAAGTAGTAGGAGTAAAGCTCACACCTTGGACCCTTGGTCCACATGAATCATCAAATGTTCGATGCTGTGCAGTGCCCACACTTAACTCAATAATTTCGAACTGAAACCCACCCTGACATGACATGATCACATGAGTACAATAACAACATCATGTACATGTATTTGTGCAATCTGATGATTGTTTGTTGGAATAATTTTCATGATTGTTTGTTGGAATAGGTTCATAATAATCTAGATAAAATTTTATATTATTTGGATCTACGGATCAAAAGTTCTCTTAATTTTGGTTTTTGAAGTCGTGTTGAAAATATTATTTATCGCTCTAATTTTACTGTAGCAACCAGTCAGACCTCCGTTATAAGGTCAGTTAGACCGTTGGGAAGGATTAGATTCCAAGTCTTGTTGATTTGAACTAGTTAATTTGATTTTTATCTGAGAATTTTATATTCTACACCTCTATAGGTGTCTGAAAATATAATTTTGAATACTTGAATGAAATTTTGAGTTGGTATCATTCATCCCTTCTCTGTTACCATATTCGGTCTACCAGATGAAAGAAAAAACAATATTGATCTTATACACTACAGTGATTCTGTTAACATACACACTGATTGTTGGGACTTCAGTGTTGGGACTGCGAGTTTTGTTTTTGTAGCCATGATGCCGAGCATGGGCGAATCAATCTGCTGCATTGGTGCATTCGATGCAAAGTAGCAAAGGTTACACATCGCCATGGTACAGATTTATAGGCAGGCACTGGACACCCTCGACATAGAAAAGTTCATAATCCTTCAGTGACAGTGCCATTTGCCAGATCGGATCGATCTTGCACCGGGCGGCAAGTACTGCATAACAGCATGAACCGACACGATCAAAGAAGAACAAACAACATATCGGCAGTGACATTGATAGAACTCAGAAGTGTTTATGAAGACTACTATTGTCCCCGTGAGCCTGTGACGTAATATTTTTAGCGATCCGGGCATTAGTTCTGTATGCTCGGCCGAAACATTTTGAGATTATATATGCAATATTTATCACTCATGTATGTAACAAAAAAAGAACGATGAAAGATGCAACATTCGTAGATAGTGTGTGTGATATATTTAACCACCATATGTAACAAAATATTTTTGCAAAAATATCAATGTTGCTGTTGTGGCTACGGGCCAAATAATAATGAATGAGGGTACTAGTATACTATGTATAATGGAAAAAATATCTCTCCTCTCTTCACCTGGAGGAGGTGTGTGTGTATGAAACCTCTTTTCACACCTAGGTGTAATTACACTCTATGTCATATCTTACACAGTAGAGAGTATCTTGTGGTGTAACGGATGGTATGTACGTGTAGTATATAGGTATTTAAGATCATCTAGATGGTATGGACAATTTTTCAGATATGGTATGTAGATTTTTTTTGGTATACTCCTTTTTATATGCATATATGATGGTATTTACAAAATACGCTAAAAACTATGGACTTCCTTATAATTTTTTCATATGGTTCATATTAGAGTATCTTATAATTAGTATACGAGTATATCCAAAGTGATAAAGAAATATTTCAAGTTCGTTTAGGTGGTATATTAGAGGTGGGTATAATTACACCTGAGAGTAAAAGATATTTTCCTATATATATATAGCCATAAGGTCCACTTTACAATGTTACCTCTATCGATGGGTACTATTCTTAGGATATACATGTCTTATCGGGTCTTATTAGACCTCCTAGACCAGCAGACCGAATGGATGTAGGTAGGGACCTACCCCACAACAGTTGCACGGATTGATACTAATTGTTGCACGAATGATAATGAAATGTTGCATAAGCAAACAACTACCTCCGAAGAGGAAGCCGACGATAGCTGCCGAATCTGGTGGCACCACGCCCGAAGAGGAAGCCGACGATAGCTGCCGAATCTGGTGGCACCACGCCCGAAGAGGAAGTCGATGGCGGCAGCCAGATCAGGCAGCGCCGCGCCCGAAGACGGGGTGGCTAGGCTCGTTATCATCGCCGCATGGGGTCATGTTGGTGCAGGAGATGAAGAGAGTGTGGAAAGGGAGAGAATGAGGAGAGAGTGAGAGAATGAAGTGGAGTGAAGCCGTTCAATATAAAATCTCGGTCTATACGTTTGTACAGTACCAATACCCATATTTTTATGGCACGGCTCCACAGAAGCTGTAACTTTTGCAAGAGTACAGGGTCTGCAAGCTCCAGGCATCACCGCGCCTTGTGTGCCGGTTCCTTGCCTTTGCGACAAAGTTAGCGCCCGAGCACTAAACACTGTAGCGCTCATTGTGGCTGCGCGATGGGCGATCGCGATAGGCGATGGCGGACAAAACACTGTAGCACTTTTCTTTTTTTTTTTGGTTTTTTTATGTTTTATTTTTTTTTCCGTATTCCTTTGTATTGTCTGTGATAGATTAGCGTGCCGCTTTTATTTTTATATTTTTAAATTTAATTATGTCTAATAAGCCAACTCAGTTATAGTAAAAAATCAATCAGCTATAGTAAAATTTTAATAAAAATCAAAAGCCATCGTTATTCCGAACGCTTCCTAGTAAACCGGTGGTGTTGGATCGTTTCAGGCCACTGATCGGCACTAGGCAGATGCCGCACCACTCACTGGGACAGGTCGAGATGGTAGAGCCCTATATTAAGGTACTAGACCAGCTCGACGGCGTGTAGGAGCAACAACGCAAGCGAGCGTGCTAATGGCATTGAGTATTAGATGGGCACGCGTTTTACAGCGACCTGCGAATGCTCCCCGTTGTAGTGTTGTGCTAATCCATTGTAGATTGTAGCCTTGCAGCGCTGAAACAATTGAAAAGAAGTGTGAACCGGCATTTTCTGAAGAACCTGAATCTTTAGACGATCAAGCAGTGGACCTGAAAAACCCACTCCAGTTCGTCAAAAGAGAAGATTCACTTTGTAAATCAGCTAATCAAGGGGCAGAAATTGCGCCATTACAGGCATGCATTGGTCTAGACTTTTTGGCGAGAAAGTATGAACCGCGAGGGCACCCAGGCACATGCGCTGCACGGTGCAGCGCAGCGGGAAAGGAAGGCCGGGCCGGCGTTAAAGCGGAGGAAAGCCTACCACGATCCGCGGCACAAAAATAGTGCGGTGCGCCCAGCCTTTGTCGGTTGCCTCCGCACATATAAGCGGACCGATCCCGTGGCAGCCTCTCCGAGACACACGCAGCTACAGACACTTCACTACTCTTCACACTGCCACTGTCCGCACTGCTCTGCTGCCCATGGCCTCGCGGATCTTGCTCCCCGTGCTCCTATTCCTCCTCTGCTGGCATTGCGGCAGCGGAGCGCCGGCGGTGGCGAGGCGGCAGCTGCAGGCGCGGGTGCGCCCCAACTCGCAGTCGCAGGTCAAGTTCGACTTCTCGCCGTTCTTGATCGAGTACAAGAGCGGCGTCGTGAAGCGGCTCATGGGCACCAACGTGGTGGCCGCGTCCGCGGACGCACTCACCGGCGTCACCTCCAGGGACGTCGTCATGGACCCGGCCACCGGCCTCGCCGCGCGGCTCTACCTCCCGAGCTTCCGCGCAAGTTACAGGGTCCCCGTGCTCGTCTACTTCCACGGCGGCGCGTTCGTCGTCGAGTCGGCGTTCACGCCCATTTACCACAGCTATCTCAACACCCTCGCTGCCAGGGCCGGCGTTGTGGCCGTGTCGGTGAACTACCGCCTCGCGCCGGAGCACCCGCTGCCGGCCGCGTACGACGACTCGTGGGCGGCGCTCAAATGGGTGCTCGCCAATGCGGTGCCCGGGTCGGACCCGTGGCTCTCCCAGTACGGCGACCTGTCCCGCCTGTTCCTCGCCGGCGACAGCGCCGGCGGCAACATCGCGCACAACCTCGCATTGCGCGCCGGGGAGGAAGGTCTGGACGGCGGCGCAAGAATCAAGGGCGTGGCGCTACTCGATCCGTACTTCCAGGGCCGGAGCCCGGTGGGGGCCGACTCCATGGACCCGGGATACCTCCAGTCGGCGGAGCGCACATGGAGCTTCATCTGCGCGGGGAAGTACCCGATCGACCACCCGTACGCGAACCCGCTCGCACTGCCGGCGTCCTCGTGGCAGCGCCTCGGCTGCACCCGCGTGCTGGTCACCGTGTCGGAGCTGGACCGCCTGAGCCCGTGGCAGCGCGCGTACTACGCCACGCTCCGGAGCAGCGGCTGGCCCGGCCAGGCCGAGCTCTACGAGACCCCCGGCGAGGGCCACGTCTACTTCCTCACCAAGCTCAGCACGCCCCAGGCGCAAGCCGAGATGGCCACCCTCGTCGCCTTCATTAACCGCAACTAGCAGTTACTAGCTGCGCGCGGTGGCAACCAGTAACTGCCGCGCTACTACTACTACTACTACTATAGTAACTAGCGAGAAAGGAGGAGGAGGTGATTACTTTTTTGTTTTTACCTTCTTTTGAGTCGATTCCTTTCACTACGGTCAAGAGAACGTATACGTTAGCCACTAGTAGTCACAGTACCATACTATAGCGTCACCCTGTCATTACCGACCGACTGCAACGTGTAATTGTTTTGTACTACCAATGACATGGTGGTGATCAATGAACGGTGATTTGTCGGAGTGGATTTCTCCGAGGCAGCAGCAGCAGCAGCATCGTGCATGCGCCGGCCGGTGCGGCCGAGGATGTGTGTCTCACTCACCTCCATTTTCTTTTTCTCCGGGGCGAGTGCTGAGTGTCAGTGCGTTTCCAGCATTTGGGGGGCTCGGTTGCTCCGCCTCGGCCCGCGCCGGCCGGTGGTAGTGGGGATTGGACTCGCGTGTTCGGACGGTGCAGAGTCGAAGGTTGCGCGCACTGCCGCGGCAACCGTTGTTTTTGGACCACCGACGAGGCGTCGTTCCCGCATTAGGGAGTTTTGCCTGCGCAGCAACGGCAAACTCGCAGTCTGAAGACAGGACGGAATGCAAGCCATCATGGTGTGTCTCTGGTGCAAGACACCTTTTGATTCGGAATGCAATGCACACACGCAGCTAGCTACCTAGCTTGTCAAAATGTTCACACTCACATGGGGTGTTTTAATTAGCTGCACATTTCGGAACTTTTGAGCTTGCACGAATATCCTCCCCATGCTTTCCTCGGCAGAAATACGTTCCAGGCTACCAGGTTTGAACTCACTTAAATCGAGCTCGAGTTGGAGTCGAGCTTAGATCTAAACTCGAACTTGACTCGGCTAAACTCATTCAAGCTCGATTACAATTAAAGTAATTTATTATACATTGAGTTTTAACAATAAGAAAAGTTCAAATTCCAGCTCTACTTGAGTAAACTTGATAACATGCACACTGCTTTACTCGAACGTAGAATGAATCAAACTCAAGTAACTCGTGAGATTCAAACCTTTTTTTTTTCTTTAAGCCATTAGCTGCCGCCTTCGCTAATGGCCGTGGAAAATTAGCTGCTCGGCGTCACTTTCCCCTCGTTAATTGCTCAGCATGTACGCCGGTGACTACGGCGGGGAACGGGCGCCCGCGCCTCCCACTTCCCGTTAATATGTTGCCCTGTTCTGCCGACTGGACATGGACTTTTGTCTGGTCCGAATCTGAAAGCTGCGTGCCGTGCAGTGTGCAGGAGCAGGACGACGTGTGGCCAGTGGCGGTGTCCACGGGTACGGCCGCGCCTGCAATCTCGCGTTCTCGACGCAGACATCGCAGAGCAACGATCGGTGTGCCTCTGCGCGCATGTGAGCGTCTTTTTCTTGGGTTTTCGGGCCTTTTCAATGTTTTCGTGGTCTCGCAACGCACAATTGGTTGTTTATTGGCATCCTGCCTCTCTGGGAAACATTGGTGATTAGGTCACGCCTTCTCTCGTAGCATATTTTGGTGGGGAATTAGCGATACTTGACCTAAGGGACGGTTACAGGCTTATACTATGTATCTTCACTTGCACCGCCTGTCATGGAAACGGATCGGATACTTGTGACACTCACTTTTAAAACCAAGCTAGTTTACACTACGCTGCACTACCATATAATATATGTTGATCCTATTATGTAGGCCTCATATATAATAAGGTAAAAAAGAAAGAAGATTGTTTGGATAGCAGAGTACAGTGTATAGGATGGTAATTCCGTCGTGGGGGTGGAAGCGTAGGTAAATCCCCATGAGGACGAGGCTGAGGGGAAAATCTCCCCTCACGGGAATAGAGACGGGTGGTTCTTCCTCACGGATTTCATGTGGATTTAATAAAATTTTAAAATATATTATTTTTGTTATATATTATAATTTTTAAATATGAGATATTAAATCTGAGGTGTGCTACGATAGAAATATTTTATACTTCTTGTGTCTATAGGTCAAATAGGTTCTTTCATAGTGTGGCTGATGAGAAGTAGGCTAAGTTGCCACTTTTCTTATGGATGGCACACGGGGGTGGATCAAGTGCAGTGGTCTGGTCATGTAACCCAGACTGACGACCTACACACAATCCATAGTAGCACTTCCATGCATACAAGATGTTACTCCATAAACTTAATTGAGGTTAGTGTGTGGTGACCCCAATGACTTAAGTGACACATTTTTCTAGATATGCCTCTGGTGGCAGTTTACGTTTGGTGCAAATAACTCTGATGTTGGCATTTTTTTGTGGTGGCCGAAGAAACATTTCGCTATTCTTTTCCTTTTCTTTAAATTATGTGTAACTCAATGCCGTGATGGTGTATGAACATGCCTATAGGTGCAAAGCTAGGCATGGTGCCATATATGCCATTAGTATACTCAAAATTTTAGAAAACCAACAGGAACAGGGGCGCGGCGGATCGGTACTGTTCCCACGAGGTGAGGAAGGGAGTGATCCTAAATTAATTCAAATGGCACAAGAATATACTATCAAGTTACTTTATATAATCTCTCTTAATAGTGCATCGATTTAATCTATAATCCAGTCTTTCAACCTTTCTTCCAAGACCAATAAAAATAAAAAAGAATCTTATACTACTTATACATTTGTCTTGAACTTTATTTTGATCTTTACCATACACTTTGACATGCTCAATTTTGAGACTTAACCTACGTGATACTTAACAAATACATTAGTCACATATTCATATATTATCATTAATTACTAAAACTATTTTTAAGGGTCTAGATGATTTCACCAGGGAATAAAGTCCTCAAGTGATAATCGACACGCCTCACCGCCTGCCACCTCCATCAAAGTGGACCACGATGCATCCTCTGTGATAACTGTAGCTATGCACTTCGAGGCACCCCATCGTCGGACGTTTGCACTGTAGCTGCTAGAGAAGGAGGGATCGCTATTGAGGGCAACAACATAAGGGAACATATCAGGCAGCATCCTTGCGGGCCTTATGCGGATGACACAACCATCTTCCTACACCCTTCCCGGTTGCCTTTCCTCTACTCCTGAGATGGTGGACACCAAACCACTCACAACTTGATGTCAACACACTCATCCATGTCCTTCAAAAATTTGGCAATGGCACAGGTCTTCATATAAACTTCCAAAAAATATGTTCAATGAAGTCTCTTCTTCTCAGTCCTGAGAGTGGCACCAATTTGTCAAACTTGAAAAATTAGGAAAATCGTGAAGGGATTGACTTACAAGTCATGCTCAATGATTTATCGGCCATTCTTACTAACCTCCCTCTGGAATACCTAGGGCTACCCCTTGCAATTTGAAGACTTCGTCGTCTACACTTCCAAAGGCTACAAGACAAAGTGTCAACTCGGCTATTGAGCTAGCGTGGTAAATTGTTGACTTTTGTAGGTTAGAAAATTATGGCCAAGTCAATCGTAAATGCCCAAGCGACCTAACTCCTCACGACCATCAAACCGCCAGCTGAGGTGCTCCAGTTTTTAAACAAATGGATGAGATAATTTCTTAGGGCCAGTTCCGATTAACTAACGGGGGAGAAATGTAAGGTCAGTTGAGACAAGGTGTGCAAACCCACTCATCTTGGTGGGCTAGGCCTCTTGGACCTCCAACACTTTGCACGTGCCTTACAAATTAGATGGTTTTGGTTTGAGTGGACGACCACAAACAAGCCATGGAAAGGAATGCAAACCCCCTATGACGATCACAATAATCAATTATTTGTGGCAGCCACCTCCATTACAATCGGTGATGGTAAAATAGCAAGCTTTGAAACTCGGCTAGGGCATATGGGAGACGCCTGCGCAACATTGCCCCGTGTCTTTTGATGCCTCCATAAGAAAAACCGATCCTTGCATGCGGCTCTAACTGATAATAGATGGTTGGAAGATATCAATTGGTTGGCCAACACAACTGCATAGCAAATTCAAGAACTCGTCACCCTCTAGGGCCACATATCCTCCCTAAACCTCCAGGAAGTGGCAGAGGATTACATACCCAAAAGCTCACTCCACACGTAAACTATATTGCAACCTTAGCATACAAAGCACAATTCTTGGGCACAATAGGCACCTTCATAAATCCTCTTGTTTGGAAGGCTTGAGCCCCTCAAAAATGCAAAATCTCCGTATAGTTGGCTTTGCAAAATAGACTGTGGACTATTGATCGCCTCTCCTTGAGAGGATGGCCAAACCAATCGGTTTGCCCCCTTTGTAGGATCTTCCCCAAAACAGCTATCCACCTCTTCGTTGAATACCGCTACACAAAGAGAATTTAGTCTCTCATCAGCCAATGGGTTACTTTGGACTCCATAGATCCAACTTCTTCACACTCCACCGCCTCCGTCCGGCATTGGTGGGAGTCCGCATTTCTCAAGCCAAATGTGTCTCGCAAACCTCTAACTTTCTTAATGATGCTCATTATTTAGGAGATCCGGAAAAATGAAACTATCATATTTTTCATTCGGTAGAGGCATCCCCATATCCCTTCTCATTAAAATTAAGGAAGAGTCTCAAATGTGACTTTTGCTTGGGGCAAAAGGCTTTGCGGAGGTCATATCAAACTCTGTAACATCTTAATTTCCTCTTTCCAGGT
Organism: Melocanna baccifera; assembly: GCA_036346265.1. Taxonomy (NCBI): domain Eukaryota; kingdom Viridiplantae; phylum Streptophyta; class Magnoliopsida; order Poales; family Poaceae; genus Melocanna; species Melocanna baccifera. The sequence continues at coordinate 13,631,930 of CM070701.1, read as the reverse complement.
GTGGCCTTTCTAGCCTAAATCCCTCAACCTGTATATCATTTCTACTCCCAGTTTTTAATATCAGGCAATGCTCCTCAGTTTTTAATATAAGGCAATGCTCCTGCCCATTTGAAAAAATAAAGTGTGGCTGTAACAATCTAATCTACCACTGCATGGCAGAAATGGTAAAGGTAATAGCACGATTCTGTGTCTATGTTTTGAATCCATTTCGAAGGTGTATCTGTTACATTGTTCTGATTGCATTACACGAAATGACGATGTTATTGATAATTTCAATGAGAATGCAAATTTGAGGCACAAGTTCAATACATACTTGTAAGTAAAACTTATACTCGAACCGCTATTCAACCCGGTGAAAGAAAAACATTAACAAGTTCAACACATCACGTCTTAAGAGCCCTGCGCACACACACATGCAGAGCAACTCAGGCCGCGGCTATGAACGCCGCGACGCAGTCCCTGAGCTGCTTGGCGTTCTCGCACCCGGGCTTGTCAAGGAAGAACACGTGATCCTCCCCATCCGACCCGTGCCACGCTGTGGTCCCGCGCCACCCGCTCGCGGCCACGGCCTCGTAGTACGCGCGGCTCCTCGCGGCCAGCCCGTCTATCAGCCCCGCGCACACGAGCATCCTCTCGCACCCGAGCTTCTCCAGCGCAGGCGCGCCCCGCGCCAGTGGGTTCATCCTCGGGTCGTCGGCGCCGCTGACCGCCCCCGGGCAGGCGTAGGACCAAATCATCCCGGTGGACACGGCAGCGGCCTGGGGCTCCCCCTCGATCGCCGTGTTCCCGCCGAACCACGGGTGCAGCAGTATTGCACCCTCTATTCTTGGTCCGTTGTTGGAGCCCGCCCTCACGAGCATCTCGTGCGCGATGTTGGCGCCGGCACTGTCGCCGGCGAGGAACAGTCGGGCCGTGTCGCCGTGCTCGGCAATCCAGTCGTCTTGCGCTGAGACCGCCCATTGGAGCGCGGCCCAGGAATCGTCGTAGGCAGCGGGGAGTGGGTGCTCCGGGGCCAGGCGGTAGTCGACGGACACCGCGAGGACACCGGCCGCCGCAGCGAGGGCGTTGACGTGGTTGTGGTACGCGGCGGAGTCGGCCGACCCGATGACGAAGGCGCCGCCGTGTAAGTAGACGAGGACCGGGAGCTTATTGGAGGGTTCATGGAGCCTGGGAAGGTAGAGGCGCACGGAGAGGCCGGTGTCTGCGTCGAGGACGACGTCCTTGGAGGTGACGCCGGTGGCCTCGTCAACGCCAGCAGGCAAGACGGGAGATCGGTCAAGGCGGTCCATCTTGCCGCTCTTGTAGATGCGGAAGTGGGCCGGGGCCTCGAGCATCACCTCGTCGGCGTCGGGTTCCATGGCCATGGAGATCCAAGGTGTTGTTTTGGCCTTGGTGTGAGGACTGAGATAAGCTTCAGAAGATAAGTCGGGATTTAAACGGCGCAATGGCCGAGAAGGCGATAGGCGGACGACGAGGTAGGGCCTAGCGTCTACACGCTTAGCGGCTAAATTAAAAATAAAGACAACAGATTGAAGATGAGCTATCATGCATATATATTTGATGTAAATAACTAAACGATTAATGTAAAATTGTAAAACTTGCAAACGTATAAGTCATTACGGACACGTAAGATCAAACTGCAATGGAGCTGAACAGCCAAAGGCCGCTTAAGCGAACTGTCGTCCTGGCTAACTGATTTTGGCTAAGACGCAACAACAGGGCTCTATCTAGCGCCTACGCCCGCCTAGAAGACCACCCAATATCGTCTTTTAAAGCACTGAAACAGCGATAAGGTCCTTTTTCCATGCAAACACCCTCACCCCACAGTTATCAGTCATCCTTCATTTATATTTTAATATATATGTAACTATGCAGCTTTTAAATAGTGATACATAGAGTTAGACCCGCTCATTTTAGCTTCAATTTTTAGGTTCAGTTTTTTTTTACTATTCAGTAATTCGTCTTTTTCTTAATTTTTTTAGATTTTTTTGCATTTTTCTTTTTTTCCGTGTTCCTTTGCATTGTCCGTGATGGGCTAACAATTTTTTTCTATTTTACATTTTTTTAAATTTAATTATACCTAAAAAGCTAAATCATTCTGATAAAAAAAATCATTCTGATGAAAATTTCAGCTAAAAACTAAAAACTATAGCTAAAACAATCACCCTTAGTAACAGGCTGAGAGGGAGTTGCACCTGACCGCACGTATTTTCTGCTCTTGGATGATAATCAATGGTCCAAAACTCAAATAAATGCAATGGAAAAATAGGGGGAGAAGGATAAGGCCATTAATCTGTACCGCACAGTCATCATGCAACTAGCCACCACATCCCCTCTGCTACCACAAAAATACCAGGCTATCAGCTTACAGCTTTCCAAAAAATCTACGCAAAATTTGATAGGGAAAAGTAAAAACAGCAGTACAAGCCATCAGCTTGCAGCTTTCTTAGGACCTGACATTTGCGCTGCGCGTCAGGCGTTCGCGTTTTTCCACGCGCTATAGTAAAAATTATTTTTTTCGTTTTGTTTTTTTTCGTATTTCTTTGTATCGTCTACTCTATATTTATATACCTTTTATTTTTTTATTTTTTAAAATTTAATTATACTCAATAAATTAACTTAACTATAGTATTTTTTCAGTCAGCTACAATATTTTTTCAACAAAAAGCAAAAATTATGATTATTCCGAACCTCCAAATTGATCAAAATAACGTGTAAATGCCGAAGGGAGAGAGTATCACAGTTATTACTGCAGTTGGTCTGAGCCCGGTGTATCTTGATTGCACATGGAGCCAGCCGTACCGCTCTTCCTGTAGCAGGAGCAAAAGATCTACCTCTCACGTCGAATCGATGATGGTTCTCTCTCACATCACATCATGATGCCGGATATTTGTAGCTTCACGTTCTTTTGAAGAGTGAATAATCGATAATACTCCATGTCCTGTCCTTTCGTTTTTTCAATGGTCATGTTCCGTACTCATAGGCAGTGGACATTGTCAAATAAGGGCACAGGCCCTGCGCTGATTTTAAATTTTATTAGTTAGAGTCAAGCTTATCTCTATATATCAAAAATCAATGCCCTCACATTAAAAACTACATCTATCTAAAAAAACTTAAACACATTAATAAACAAAAAGAAGAAAAAAGAAAAACACGTAAAACATTAACAAAGTAAGATACTTCAAAAAATACGTACAAATTGAAGTTGGTACGATATAACATATTAACTAACAATGAAAAAATAAAATAATAAAAACTACTTGAATAGATCAAGTATGGGCCACCAGCTAGTTTAGCACCAAGCCAATATCAGCCTAAGCGTCTAAGCCAACACCAGCCTCAAACCAAGAAGGCAACGCTAGGTTTAGTCTAAGTCTTACCTAGGAATGGCAATCGGACGCGGCGGGTACGGGTAGTACTCACCCATACCCATATCCGCGATCTCGATTTACACCCACAGGTATACCCACGAAGGACGACGGGCGAAGAATTTTACCCATACCCATCGCTCGTGGGCATACCCGTTTACCCGCGAACTGAGAGTCATCATCTAAGAGTTGAACTAATGACAGATATGTATAAGCAGCAGCTATTGCTAGGAAATATAATAACTATCTTTTGTAGTTCTATTTAAATTCAATTTTAAACTAGTAGATTTTCTTACTAGAGTCATTTCCAAACTTATTATGAAAATTAATCATCCCCTAGATCAGGAACTAAAGAGTTTAGAATCAGTTATAAGTAACAATAATAGAGAAGGGAATTGCACAATTAAAGAGAATCCCCCTTAATTGAAGTATTAAAATACGCATATATAAGTAATCATGCACCAAGTAATTGCAAACAAGGAGTGCTTCTAATGAGGAATTATAGAATTACAATCAGTAAGAATTGTCCCGATTATCTCAAAGACACGCATCTTTTTGTGGGTAAACGGACGAGATGGGTATGGACGAAGCTTACCCATACCCGTACCCGTTTACCCGACGGGCAGAGTGTTTCCCCCATTTCCATACCCATGGATAAAAAAACATCATATACCCGACTCTATTATGGTATTTACCCACGGACGCACGGGTAAACAGGCACAATTACCATACCTAGTCTTACCTACCTTTTCATATTCCCCACACCACATATGTAGCCTTTGATGAGTTGTTCCTTTCATCTATAGCGACGACATGCCCGATGTCAGAGCTGTCATCATCCGGGAGAACACCGGCCACTTCTCGACTGTGCTTGCATGCATCGAACTCGGATGGTGTGGTTAGATTTCTGGTGTGTTAATCTCATTGCACGCATATGCAAATGGAGTAAATCTCGATATATGTATCAATGTATGTAGTATGGCCGACGGTCACAGCAATATGTGAGATCGTCTACTAACCAATCGTCGCCTCATCCTGGCTGATAGGCTCCTTACTTCAAAGTTTAATGATCTTTAAAACTAATGAAGTAACGATCGGCCGACCAAAATATGTACTAAATTTTGTAATTTAGATTTTATAGTTTCAATTCTATGATCTTTAAAATATTTGTGGATTAGGACTTTAATATTAGAATGCCCTGTTTTAATTTTTGCAACAAGTGAATTAGACAATTTTTCAATGTGTTTCAATAGCTAACCATATTTTGTTCTTGGATTTATCCTAAATCATTCACTAATTATAAGTTTCTTGATTTTATTAAGTTGTCTGGCAAAGAGTTATTTATCATTAAACTTTGTTATGGAGTTAGTTCATGTTATAAAATTTAGAATATATTACTATCTATTATAGTATTAATGGATACATTGATAAATATATGTATGGAGCATGACGTGTTGGTCATTTTTATTCTGGATCCGATACAGGACACTACACCTTGGGGCACGGAGAGGCCGGCATCTCACGTGTCGCCGTGGAGGGCGACGCCCTCGGAGCCAACGCCAGTGCCATTGCCTTCGCCGCGGGCCAATACACACCATGCAGTTTTGGATTGACAAATTGATGTAAGATCACTAGATCAGTGCTGCACAAGATGACGCGGGAAGGGGACATCAGGGTATGGGCGGCAAGGAAGAAGGACGTGCATTGTTGGTGGTCTCTGGCCGCGCTGAGCGTTCCGCGTTTTTTCACACTATACATTTTTTTAATCTTTTTTATTTTAGATTTTTATTTTTTTATTTCTTTGTATTATTTATGATAGGTAAATATTTTTATTTTAATTTTTAAATTTAATTATGTGAAATAAGTAAACTCAGTTACACTAATAAATAAATTAATTACAGTAAAAAAAACTATAAATCACTACTATTCTGAACACCTCTCAATTACAAGATGGTGCTGAAGTATACTTTCTAACTTTTTTTAATTGTCTAAAACTTGTCTAAAACTTGTTAAGCTTTTAGGTGAAATGGTGGTCTCCGTTGCTTTGCCATCGACAAACCTAAGAATGCACCATTTAATAACATGAGGTAGTATTCCATTCTTATAAATAACAACATTATATGTAGTTTGGAATGAGTTCACTGCAATGTTTGATGCGGCTCAATAACTCTTTCCAGTCGCGTATCCGCATCATCCTCCTTTCTTCAAGAAAAGCCGTCCTCGGCTTTTGATAACTAAATTGTACTAAACAAAGAATACAACGTGTATGCATGGTATATATATTTGTCATCAACACTTCTTACGTTAGCACATCATGAACATCTGAATGTGTAATAAGCGAAAAGAACAACACATACGCATGGTATATGTTGAGTAAAGAGGATCATCAAACATAATATAGCACAAAGAATCGTTAGGAGATATTCTAGTAAGAACTTCCTTATGAGTAATCAATTCCACATTATGTAAATTGAGCAAAGAAATTTCAGAACATGGAGTTTTCAGTTGATCATATGAGCTCTCAAAATTACTCACCTTTGCATAACTAAATTCAGCACCACTATTATTACCTTTATCGTCCTTCTCAGATGATGTAGGTGCTGAGGGTTTAAAATTGTTAAAATGTACCCTCGGGGCAGCAAACACTTTATCCCTTCCCGTGGTTATCTCCTCATTTGGCTTCAAAGGTGCCGGTTGTTGAATGTTCAATTCTTCATCTTTAATGTCAACTTGCACAATGTGAGAAACAACACTAGAAGTAGAAATTAATGTGTTAGTTTCTGGCTAACGCAATATTGGGAAAACATAATTGCGGTTCACTTTGCGTCTACGGTACTTGGTGAGTCTTAACACGAAGAGAGCCTTGAAATATATCGTTCATCTTTTTTTAATAGGTTAAGCTTTTAGTAGAGCCTTGATGCAAGGGGAGTGTTGAAATATGATGTCAATCTTTTCTACATCATAAGCTTTTAGGTAGAGCTAGTTGATATATAAAACTCAACGGATGAGAGCACCTCCTATTTCCCTCTACCTTTGCCTATGTTGCTATGGATTTGTTCTTTTTTGTTTCGACTTATGACTTTTAATTATGGCTTATGAACTACTCGTGAGAGAGTTTCAGCTCGAACAAACTTTAGTGACATAAACTTGTGTAGTATTCCATTCTTATAAATAACAACATTATATGTTTTGACACGATGTTTGATGCGGCTCAATAACTCTTTCCAGTTGATATATGAAATCTTTTCTACATCATAAGCTTTTAGGTAGAGCTAGTTGATATATAAAACTCAACGGATGAGAGCACCTCCTATTTTCCTCTGCCTTTGCCTATGTTGCTATGGATTTATTCTTTTTTGCTTCAACTTATGACTTTTAATTATGGCTTATGAACTACTCGTGAGAGAGTACGAAGTGACATAAACTTATGTGCGGTTTTGACCGATATAAATGAAGTCGTTACAGTGTATATTACAATCAACTTCTAGACATCATCTTAAAAAGATACCCCGTTTGAAAGCTAGTTACTATCAAAAAATCGAACAGTAGCTTTTAAAAGCCGAAAAGAAGAGATCCTACGCAACGTACAATTGATGCCTAGGCAGACCCAAAGGTTTTCGAAAACAAAGGAGAGAAAATGTTTATGGGTGGGTTTTTTCAGCGACTTATGGTTTATTGTTGCGGCTTATGTTTTTGGTCAAATACGAGCGCTTGTATGAACAAACCGAATACCGATAAGCCACTTAAAAAAGTTTATCCCAATAAACCACTTCAAAATGGTAGAAAAAACCATCCTGTGTGTTTGAGAAACCATAAAACATACGCCATAGGCCTTGTTCTTTTGGGTTTTTTTGTGTATTTTGGTTTTGTCTTCTTTAGAAGTTGAAATAAATGGGATGACTTTTCCAAGCCGCTTTTACAAATGGCTTTCTGAGCTCAAAGCTATGTGCGCCGTCTATATCCACATCTTTGTCGTTTGTCATTGTCTTTAAAAATACAAACAAAAACCTATCAACTGTAGTTCAAAAGAACAGGGTGCCATATGTCTCCAATCTTCATCGTGATTGCGACCGCACCCTCTGACTTGCCCATTGTTGGAGGCAGTGGTGGATTCAGGATTGAAGGATGTCCTGAGCTAAATTTGAACCAAGTAATAGTCTAGCATACCATAAATGTATCATTGATATGAAAATTTTGCTTAACGCTCAATACTTGAAGAGTTCAAGTTTTCAACACAAATCACAATAAAGAAAGCATATGAAATCATACAGAATGTAGCGTAATAAAGATATATCAAGTACCTCAAATCCTAAATGGAGAATGTAGCGGCTAGCCTACCATTTCATCATCAATAGTAGGACAAGAATCAGATTCTACAAAGATAATATAAAAAATAAAATAAAATAAGATAAAGATAAATTTAAAGAGCATGAATATTACATTTAAAATAAACTAACTTACCACTTGCACGAGAAAGTTGTTTCTTGCGTGACCTCATCCCTTAAAAACACTCTAAAATCTTCTCATCTTTAATTCTTGCTGTGTTAAGTGAGGTAAACTATCAACTAAGAATTAAGATAATATTCATCTTCTAATAATTAAACTATCAACTATCTCATATCTATACACAATTATACACTGCAAATATAAACTCTTAACTCTAAAATAGTAAATTAAGAGAGGTAAAAAAATCTTACCAGGCTCACTCCGTCACTCGATCAGACCCACAGGCCACAGCCTCACTCGATCTCTCCGGTCTCCCTCTGTCCTCTCTTACTCTCTCTATCTCTCAGCCTCTTAGGCCTCAGCGGCTCCTCGCCAAGCGCCAGCAGCTAGCTCCCCTCGGCCCTTGCCGCTTGCGCCGCTTGCCCGCTCTCGCGCCTCTTGCGATCGCTTCCTCTCGCCTTCCCCGCGCGCGCGCGCTGCTCCTCTCGACCTCGCGCCGCCGGCCTCCTCGCCTCTGTCGCTTGCTCCGGTTCCCCGCGCCCCCCCACGCGCCGACAGCTCCCTACCCCTGGATGGTCGGATCTCGCTCCCTACCCTCGGATGGCCGGATCTAGCTCCCCCGGCAACCGTGAGCCCTCTCTCCTAACTTCCGCAGCTTGCAGGTCAGTTGTAATGTTCCAATTGTGCTAGGGTTTGTCATTTGTGAATTGATGATGTCTTAGTAGGCTGGGCCGATGAGATAGATCTGTTGGGCTTCTGAGGACAATGGGCTATTTTCATTTTTTGTATTTTCTTTGCAAGCCGCCGGTCTCCCTACCATCGCCTCGTCGGTGGCCACGCCGGCAGTGTGTGCTTGCTGTGGGGCTACTATTCTGGGCCTTGGGTCAATGTGGGGTAGATATTTTTTTAAGTATATATTAGAGAGGGTAGTATTAGTAGTTTTGCTGGGTCTCGAGCTATAGCCTATCCAGCCCAAGGCCTAGTTCCGCCCCTGGTTGGAGGCCACCCTCACGAGCTTGGGAAATTATCGATGGACAATGTTGGCATAAGTTCTTTGCGATTTTGTTCGAAAGAGATCATATATGGTTTAACCACGGTTGCTTGTAGCTTAAGGCCCCGTTCGTTTCAGCTTTTTTTTTTCACTATTCAGTAATTTATCTTTTTCTGAATTCTTTTAGATTTTTTGAGATTTTTTGTATTTTTCTTTTTTTCCCGTGTTCCTTTGCATTGTTCGTGATGGGCTAACATATTTTTTTTCTATTTTTACATTTTTTTAAATTTAATTATGCCCAAAAAAGCTAAATCAGCTACAGTAAAAAAACCAACTACAGTGAAATTTCAACCAAAAACCAGAAGTCATCGCTAAAACGATCACCCCCTAAATATGCATATACATCAATGTTCCCAACAACGAAGTATAGGCTTTTTCAGGATAGCTACTTATAGGCCGATTATCATGTGTATTATTATAATTTTTTTATAAGAGATGTTTCTATACTTTTTCTTAATAGTGATTTATATAATTTTTAAAGTATGAAGAATGATGGATAGATGTTATTTACCTCTTTATATGTTTTGATATTACTACTACTCTTGTTAGAGAGGAAAATATATAAGAAGCACCTCTCATTTTTTATAGGTCATTTCTATGCTGGATGACAAGATAAATAACATGCGATTTGCACAATCTGAAATTGTGTAAACAAATCTGTGTGAGCAGAACCAAAGGATGTCAAATTTCTTCAGGTTAAAAAGTACTTCAAGATTTACCTGAAACACGCTATGACATGATTCCTTAGGTTGATGCAGCTCTCTAAGCCAGCACGCCCTTGGGCTGCCACCTGCTCGGAGCCTCACCCACGCCACGCCTCCAACCTGCAGCCCTTCCCTCCCCCACTCGTCGCGCTCTAGGCTGCCGTGCATCCCTCTCGTCGGCTCGCCGCTCTATTCGTCGTCTGCCAGCCATCGCCATCAGCCCGTCGCAGGTCACTGCCTCGTTCAAGGGTTAGGACTTAGAACATGGAGGAGGCGTGAGACAGTTGGGGGAATGGGAATCTGAAGTCAAGTTGCTTTGCTTGGAGCTCGCTCGACTCGATCGGTGTGGCCCTAGTCCATGCCAGGCTTAACAAAGGGACAGACAGGCCTACGGCACGAAAACAAACCGACGAACGAAGAAAACTGCGACGTCCTATCTTTCTTCTACGTCGGCTTGGCACGGCAGTCTCCTCCCCTCGCCGGAGGCCGGTGGGTGCTGGGATCTAGAAGGCCAAGGGGGTTCCGGTCGGAGGGGGAGCTCGAGCGACCTCGACACATGGGACGGTCCGCCCCTGGTAGCACTGGCAACCGATAAGCCTTGGAAGAGAAGGCTTTTAAGTGGTGGTAAGGTCGGTACAGCAGTCCAGGATCATCAGATAAAGTATGCGAGGGAGTGTGTCCCTAAGCAGCTGACCGCATGTACTTTGCGACCTTGGATGACAGATCAATGGCCCAAATCAAAGCAACGGAAAAATAAAAGGCAAACTTCCAAGAACATCAAGCTTTTTTTTTGTAAACATCCAAGAACAGCACACTTGACTAACCTAGGCGTACTTGTTTCTAGAATACAAGAGTTTGCAGTTTAGTTTACAAGCTATACACAACAGCCAGTAAACAGAAGACGCTAGCTCGACATGTACGAAACAGAGATGAAATCAGAATGGTTCAGAAGATAGCAATTTTTCACACCAGCAGTTTGGAAGGGTACGAGACCCATTACACAATTTGCTTGTGTTTTATTCTCATTTTATTAAAGAAACTTTGTTAACAGAAAATCTCCTATAAGCATGAAAAATGCACAAATGTAACACTACCATGAGACAATTCAACAGCTGCAAGAAGGTATTAAGGCATCATAAAAAATAAAGAAGACGTTCCTTACTGTACAGCAGAAGAGATCATTGGCAGTGAAAAATTGATCTATGCACTGATATATGCAGTCATATGATATCCTATTGGACAGCTAGCCGCTGGAGAAGGTCTATGAGGACCTGTAAGCACACATCATCTGTGAATATGACGTCTCCCCCAGGAGAAGGATTAGCAGAGTTATATGTAACGGATGGATTTAGCTTTGCCAGTAAAAATCGAACCTACAGTTTCAGAGGAAAGTAATACTTAGTTCTTTTTAGAAAATGTAACAGCATAAAAGAATGCTAAAAATGCAGCACCCAATTTTTATCTACCTCGCACCACTTACCTCCATTACATTTGCTTGGATACAAGAGAGAGGTGTGGAAAGAGAAAGTTAGGGGGGGGTGAGATTTTAAAATGTGAGATATACTTAGTTGAAAAACAGGTAGTACCCTCACAAAAAAGGGGTGTTAGATGGCTAATTGTTCCCATAATTTAATTCTATTGAAATGCTGGTAGGTTTTACTATTCTGCTAAAGCATAGACTCTGTTAATTCGATCATACACCAAATTTGAGACCTGATATTTAGACATGACAATGGCTAAATTATGAGAGTATGAGACTGATGAAAATATCTACAAACTAGCATGACAAGAAAAAGGCTAAATACCAATGATTATAAACCAGAGTGTTCAATAATGTGATTTCTGAAATTTGGCTTCCCATGCATATTAGACAATTACTCATTTGGTGTCTCTCTAAATGCTAATTCAATTGAAACATAGCTCTAGTTATACAAGAGAGCTTCTAAAGTTCTAAGGACAGGCATTTATTAGGAGCCTGAGAATAACAAGGTTGTTGCTTTACACTCCAGATACACCAAAATTAACTCAGAACATATGGAGCTACTACCCAGAAGCCCAGAAGTATTCTATAAGCATACAGAATACTATACTGGGATAATGCAGTGTACTCTACCATAGTACTGAGAGTGTCAAACTACTTTACTCAACTAACATGTCATATCACGCAAGTGAAATACTCCAGTAGAAAGCTCTTTAGTGATATATGACTAAGTTACTAACAGCTCATTATTTCCGCATCCCTTTGATTAGGTCCCAGAGCATCTTCTTATATGTTCAAGAGAAAGTTAGGACTTCAAACATACTTAACTAGCCCAGAAAATATCAAGCTCATCTGCATCATCTGCAAATAGAACTAGGAAAACTCAGAGAGAACACAATAAAACATTAATAATAATTACCTGAGATCCATATTGATCACAGACTACCAAACGGGGTACAGGAAACCGCTCCTTGATTATTGTATCAGCTTCCTCATGTGGAGCTTTTAACAACTGGCCAAATACCTGAACATCATACAAGGTTAAGCACTGGATGAAAACTACAGCATGTACTCGGCAATGCAGTCTAGATGAAATCCACCTTGACCACTAAATCATGGAAAGAAAGATATTTTGATGGGAAGGTGGGAAATTAAATTATAATAGATTACAAGATGTCTTTAATAAATAATAAGCAAACAAAACGGTTGCGTGCAATGCGTCATAGTTGAAAAATATTACCTCGTGGCCTTCTTGATCTTGGTAACCAGCATTTCGCCACTGTGCAATGGTTGTCCCATGGAATATGACAACCGTAAAATAAGAATCCAATAAAAGGATCCTGTTAGCAGTAATTGCAGTTACATCCAAGAGAACTGGCTCTGGCCCTGACTGAAATGAATAGGATATAAGTGAAGGCTGAATCATCACAACTGCGTTGGCTACATTTTCCCTGTCCAACATCATCCTAAAATATGCAGTTTCATCAGGACTATTATTAAAAACCTGCATGAGAAGTAAACAATTTAGTATGTAAAAATGTAGATTTTCCATCTTTGATGCATTGTTTAATGAACAAAGGCGAACCAACTACCTGAACAAACTGCGAACGCCTCAAATTAAACATAAACTGGGGAAATATAGATAGACATGGAGACAAACTGAAGGATGAGGGTGTTTCCTTCTGATAGTCTCCAAATTTGGAACATAAACATATCAAAGCTCGATCAAGCCATCTTATTGGATCAAAATCAGCCTGAAAGAATACACGACAAGATAATGAAGATATAGCTTGAATTTAGAATTATAAAAGGTGTGAATTATTTCAGAGAAACTATGACATCAACAACTGAGTCAATGTGTATAGCTGAAATTAAACTGCTTCGGATGTATTTGCGGTTAGCAAGTCATATGATTTCCAAATCCTTCCAGATACGCCTAACCTATACACTCCATGGCTTTATGGGCATTGTACACAACAGAACAGAGGAGGAATATGTGAATGCGTAATTGCAGTAGGCTTTTGAATTTTGAACTCATGCTTCGAATGCAAATAGTTGTTTACCTTTTTTTGTGTTCATGTTTAAACTTCCCAAACCGATTTCGATAAAGCAAGGCAAGATGAGATTCATGATCTATTCTGATTTTCAGCTTGTATGATAACATAGAGTTCTGATAAAAATTATCCATCTCATCAAAATAACAAATGAGTTCATATTATGTACAAAAACATCTAAAAATGAAGTAATAACATATTTGTATTAACTTTTGAACAATTTATATAGCAGATATGTCGCAAGTACCTCAGTTTCCATTTTAAATGAGACCAAGCGTGCCATGACTGCAGCGGCAGCTTGTTGATCAAAGCCAGCTATCAGCTCCTAAAACACATAAAACTTATTAAGGAACAGTTGCCTACAATTTATTTCAATAGAGAAACAAAGAAACACCAGAAAACACATTGGAAAGGAATATATTTAAGCCCTGTGCCTGTATTTTTTACAAGGAAAACTTATTCATAAATATCAGACAAAGCAATTACAGCCGGCAAAAAGAAAAATTATTGGAAATTTATTATAATCAAAGTGATCAAAGACAGAAACTTGCCTGCACACTATCAGAACCAGAAACCCATCTTCTGGATATTGTAGTAGCTCGTAATCTCATCTGACCGTCATGATGCTGATAGCTGGATGAGGCACCCTCAAGTCAGTCAGGTAAATACAGCTAAAACAGGGTCAGCTGCTTAGCAAGAGCAAAAAGGCGGAAGGAATAAAAATGATTCTTAATTGAAAGTAGAACTGATTGCTTGTTGATTGACCAATTGAATCTGATCCATCTTTTCTTGCAATATCATATACTAAACAAAGTGATGTTTTTTTTGTCAAGACCACACATCTTCCAAGCACTAGTGTTTCCCTGTCCAATAACAGTATCCGAGGATAGAGGACTTTTCTGCATATGACAAGCAGTGTTAGACACAACACAACATTACATAATCTTATCATTCTATAAGCTAACAACATCTAACGAAGTAGCTATCATACCTTCTCCAGGGAAGTACAAGGTCCAATAATGCCTTGAATCTTTACTTCTTTTGAGAAGTTTATCTCAAGAATACCACTGTAAAGGCAATTTAAACATATTATATAAATCAAACAGTCAAATTTTCACAAACAATGAATGTAAAATATTGAAGAAATATTAGGTTAAGTTAGGTTATTCATGTTAGAGATATATGTATAGATTGTTATTCCCCATTGTTATGAGGGGTTCTTTGCATATTTACCACCTGTACTTTGTGTATATATACCGGCCCATTGGCCTCATATTGAATACAAGTGCTATTCATAACATGGTATCAGCGCGTACCTAGGGTTTCCATCGCCGCTTGCCGCCCGCCGCTATCCCGCCGACGACTCAGGCGCCTCACGCCGCGCGCCTCTCCGCCGCCCGAGGCCGCCGCGCGCTCGCTCCCTCGCCGTCTTCCCGACGGCTCCTCATCGCGCGCTCGGCTCCTCACCGTCCCCGCTCGGCCGATCCGTCCGCCGCCGGGCCTCCACTCCGTCGCCGCCGCCGCCTCCGCCCGCGGCTACTCCCTCCGCCCGGCCGCTTCCTCCGCGCTGCTGCCCGCTGGCCGCCGCTCTCGCGCGCCGCTCCCGCGCCGCCGCTCCCACGCGCTGCCGCTGCGCTGCCGGCCGCTTCCACGCCGCTAACGGCGCGCCGCCTCCTGCGTGTGTGCGTGTGTGTGTTCTTAACAGCCGAGGCCCGCATAAGTGTTAGGTTTCGCCCCAAAAACGCCGATCTAACCGCCGCGCCGCCCGGCCACGCTCGTTAGACTTCGTTGTCTTGGTCGCCGCGCCGTCGGTAGCCGCCTACCAATGGGCACCGCTTTCTCCTCGCTCGCTTCTCGGTGGTCTTTGATGGTGTTAATTACACCGACTTCGTGTCTCACATGCGCATTCACATGCGTGGTCTTCGCCTCGGGCGCCCTCTCGGCGATGTCACCGCCCGCCTTGCCCTATTCCTCCGACGAGCCCACGCTGTTGCATTGCCCCGATACCGATAAGGCTGCTCTCGAGGCCGCCGATTGCCGATGATGAAGCCGCCTCGCTACCAGAGGCTCGATTTCTACAAGGATCGCTCGACCACCTACACTCGGTGGTGCGATGACGACGCCGGCCGCCGCTGTCTTCATCGCCATATCCACCTCGCTCTCTTCGAGGTTGTGGACTCTTCGCTTTCCGGATGTGGACTCATCTTCGCCGCCACGAGCCCTCCGTGATGCCTCGCACTGTCCGTGGTTCGCCATGAGCACTCTCTTCACAGGTGATGCTATCGTTGACGCCTTTACGCCGAGCTCTGCATCGCGTCGCTTGACTCTCTCCGCACCGCCGGCCGCTGCTCCCGCCCGTGCTGCTCGATATACGTGCCGACCGAGTTTCAGCTGGTCTACGAGTTCCTTACTCGCCTTCGCCCCGAAGTTCGAGCAAAGGCGTGCCAGCCTCCTTGCACGCCACCTCGTGTCACTCTCCGAGGCTCTCACCGAGATACGCGCAGAGACTCGCCGAGTGGTGCTGGTCCGATGCCACTCCTCTGCGTGCTCGCCGCCGCCTCACCGCTACATCGCTTTCTCCAGTGGCCGCCATGTGGTGGTGGCCGCCCTTCATCTGAGGTGGCCGCCTCACTGCTCCTTACTGCGACAAGGCCGCCACATTGAGTCCTGTGCTATAAGAAGAAGCGGCATCCGCCACGCCGTTCTTCTCCACGGCACTAGTGCTTTTACGCCGACGTCAGATCGACTTCTTCAGCAGCTTTCTCTCGAGCAAGAGATAGCCGACTTCGACGCCGCTTGCCGCTTGTGTTCTCCTCGACAGTTCTCGCAGGTTATGCTCACGACTCTTCGGCACCGAGAAACCACCCCTACACGCTCAAGTACCTCCCGTGGATTCTTGATTCGGAGCATCTTTTCACATGACTCTGATTCTTCCACTGTCTTTTATTACACCTCTTGATTCTCCTGCCGCTGTTCTTACTGCGATGGTACATCTCTTTCGTCTCTCGGTCGAGGATCTCTTAGCAACTCATCCTTTCATGTTCCTTCGTTGCTCATATTTCTCGCCTCACTATGCGCCTTCTTCTCAAGGGCGACATCGACCTTGGTTATCGTGTCATTCTCGACTCGACTCTTGTTGTGTTCAGACCGCCACACGGAGCTCGTTGGTTCTCGCCTCGCGCCGTGACTCACGCGCTTCGGGAGCTTGACCGCTTCACCTTCCTTCCGCCGCCACCATCGCCGCCGCTCTCCGCTTCGCCACTTCGTCTCACCGGCTCTTTTCAGCGGCATCACCGCCTTGGTCATCCGTGGATCTCGCCTGCCGCCCTTAGTTCGCCGTGGTCTTCGGGTCTGCCTCTCGAGACGTGTCTTTAGACCGCTGTACGTGTAAGTTAGGTAAACAAATTCAGCTTCCTTATCCTCATAGTGAGTCTCGTGTCTCAGCGTCCTTTTGATCTTGTTCATTCGGATGTTTGGGGTCCGGCTCCTTCGCTTTGAAAGGGGTCATCGATATTATATCATATTTATAGATGATTTCTCTCGCCACACTTGAATATATTTCATGTCTTCTCGTAGTGAGGTCTTGTCTATCTATAAACAATTTGCCACTATGATTCACACACAATTCTCCACTCCTATTCGTGTCTTTCGTGCCGATTCTCACGGCGAGTACCTCTCTCGCACTGCGCGCTTTCCTTGCGAGCAGGGACTCTCGCCGCTTCTCTTGTCCCGGTGCTCATGCTCGAATGGTGTCACCGAGCGCAAGCATCGCCACCTCCTTGAGACGGCTCGTACTCGATGATTGCCGCCTATTCCACCTCATTTTTGGGCCGAGGTCTGTTTCCATCGCCACCTATCTCATCAACATCCAGCCTCTTTCGCTCTTCGTGGTGCGATCCTGTTGAGCGCCTCTATGGTCTTCTTCCGACTACTCGCTTTCATATGTTTGGCTGCGTTTGCTACGCTCTCTCGCCGAGAACGCACCAAACCGACCGCCACCTGTTGAGTGTGTCTTTTGGGATACAGGCAGAGCACAAGGGCTATCGGCTGGGATCCGGTTGGTCGAGGATGCGGGTTTCTCGGGATGTGACTTTCGGCGAGTCTCGCCCATTCTACCCACGCCCCGCCTCTCCTCCGACTTCCTCTGTGGAGTCTCTGTCTTTCTTGACCTTTCCGTATACACCTATATCTGCTTTTGCCCTTGTCCACTGCTCCATCGAGTCTCCACATATTCCCCTGTGGCATCTCCGCCGCTGTCGCCGCTGCGCCGCCTCCTACGACTCCCGTGCTCCTCCCACTACAAGCACCTATCTTCTACACTCGTCGACCTCGTATTGAGGATCTTCCGGATGAGACATCTTCTCCGATGTTCCATCTTCTTTGATGGTACATGTTCCCTGATGGGTCATCTTCTCTCGCTACGCTCTCCACGATCGCCACCGATTCGGCCTCCCGCTGTTTTGCCTTTGCCGGTGCAGCTACTCGTGAGCCTTGCTCTCCCACCGGATGTCATTACTCACCCCGAGTGGCAACTTGCCATGGCCGAGGAGATTGCTGCCTCGAGCGCATCGGTAGTTGGGATCTTATTCCTTTCCATCTCATTCTCGCCCCATCACGTGTAAGTGGGTCAATAAGATTAAGACTCGCCTGATGGCTCTCTTGAGCGCTATAAGGCACGCCTTGTTGCTCGTGGCTTCCAGCAGAGCATGGTGTTGACTACGACGAGACTTTTGCTCTGCTGCCCACATGACCACCGCTCGCACTCTTCTTTCGGTGGCTTCGCTCGCCATCGTCTGCGCTTTCACGCTTGATGTCAAGAATGCCTTTCTTAATGGCGAATGCGTGAGGAGGTCTACATGCATCCGCCACCGGGTATTCTCGCTCTCGAGGGCATGGTCTGCCGCCTTCGTCGCTCTCTCTATGGCCTTAAGCAAGCCCTCGTGCTTGGTTTGAGCGCTTCTCCTCTGTGGTCACTGCTGCGGCTTTTCAGCTAGTGATCATGATCCTCGCTCTTTATCCACACTTCGCCTCGTGGTGGACTCTTCTTCTTACGTATGTTGATGATATGATCATTACGGAGATGATTCTCGAGTATATTGCCTTTGTCAAGGCTCGTCTTAGTGAGCAGCTCCTTATGCCTGGATCTTGGTCCTCTTCGTTATTTCCTTAGGATTGAGGTTATTTCCACTCCGGATGGTTTCTTTATGTCCCAAGAGAAATATATTCAGGATCTTCTTGATCGCGCTCTCTCATCGACAACAGATCGTTGAGACTCCCATGGAGCTCAATGTTCACCTCCGACTCTCGATGGCGAGCCTCTTTACGATCCGACTCGCTATCGTCACCTTGTTGGGAGTCTTGTCTACCTTGTCATTACTCGTCCGGATATCACTTATCCAGCTCATATTCTCGAGTCGGTTTGTTTCAGCTCACTCAGTCCACTACACCCACCTTCTT
Source organism: Melocanna baccifera (assembly GCA_036346265.1). Classification (NCBI taxonomy): domain Eukaryota; kingdom Viridiplantae; phylum Streptophyta; class Magnoliopsida; order Poales; family Poaceae; genus Melocanna; species Melocanna baccifera. Next base: position 13,613,370 of record CM070701.1, on the reverse strand, counting down.
CGAGTTCTCGCGATACTTTCGTGGACTATCTCTCGCCTCTTTCTTTCCTTGTTCCAGCTGCATTCTGACTTCAAGCCTATTCAGATGCTACTTGGGCGGCGATCCATCCGATCGCGGTCTATCTCTCGCATCGTGTTTTTCTTGGTGGTTCTCTTATTGCCCGAAAACGAAGAAACAGATCACGTGTCCCGCTCGAGTCAGAGGTCGAGTTACGAGCTATGGCTCTCTTGACAGAGAGATAACTTGGCTACGGTGGTTACTTGAGGATTTTGGTGTTTCTGTCACTACACCGACTCCTCTTTTGTCGAACGAGATGTGTGTTATCAGGTGTGCTCGTGATCCGTGAAGCATGAGCTCACCAAGCATATTGGTGTTGATGCTTCTTTCATGAGGTCTTGTATGCATGATCAGGTGATTACTCTTCAGTATGTGCCTTCAGAGCTTCAGATAGCGGATTTCTTCACGAAGGCCCAGACTCGAGCACAGCACAGCTTCTCCCTCTCCAAACTCAGTGTTGTTGATCCACCATGAGTTTGAGGGGGGTGTTAGAGATATATGTATAGATTGTTATTCCCCATTGTTATGAGGGGTTCTTTGCATATTTACCACCTGTACTTTGTGTATATATACCGGCCCATTGGCCTCATATTGAATACAAGCGCTATTCATAACAATTCAAAGCCAGAAAAGTTCCAATACGGCCTTATATAACTGTCCATGACAAACCGACATGGAATTATCGGACTGCTGCAGAAGCAACAGGAAGAAAAAAAGATGTATTGGACAAGACCTCCTAGTTTCAAGGATATAATAATTAGCTACAAATGAAAGTCTGAGACACCTTTGAGTTTGGATAAAAAATCATATTCTGTGCTGAAAAGCGGATTTCTTATTTGCAACCATGCCAGCCATTGGGGTCGTTCTTTTGGGCTGCAATTTATGACTTTTGACTAAAATTTTTGAATTCTGGTTGTTTGTAAGAGAGTACGGAGAGAAAGACACTTGCGTACAATTTTGTTAGATATAGCTAAAGTCGGTACAGTATCTACTACAATTAACTCGTAGACCCCGCCGTAAAAAAACACTTGTTTGAAAGCTAGTTACTATAGATAAACCATAAGCTAGTAGCCCAAAAGAACAACTCTAATCTCTATCTACTATACAGTAAAATTGCAAGCGATGCACTAGATGCAATGTTCTAAATAGTAGTCAGCAAGCAGTCACCACATATTTAGGTGCACATCCGGGTTAATAGCCTTGATATGCAGAGCAGCTGGGCTTCCTTGAAAGCTTTAGCGGCTGCATGTGCGACTTTAGTGGCTGGTACATAGAACACTGAGTCACCGAATAGATATGACTTGCAAGTTGCAAGTGTTCTAAAAGGAGGAAGTGAAAATCTCTGCATCACACTATCATGAAAAGGGGCTACAATAAAGCAGTAGTTTGCCAATGGAGAAGTGAAGCATGTGAAAAAAGGCTATAAAGAAAGCATGTGAAAAGTTCAAAAGCAAGGTAACTCAATTTAAATACTTACTTTTCATTTTGTATATAAACAATGGAACAAAATTACAGAACCAATGTTACCACTCCAAATAAATCAAGCGGGACAAAGAATAGTTTACTTGAATGATAACCCAAGGTCATCATCTGATGACTGAAAAATGTGGAGAAGTGAGTCTTTGAAAATGGAGTGACCAAAACTTTCAGCAAGCATAGCAATTCCCCCAGTCTTCTCAATTGCAACCTTCATTTCAGCAGCACCAACCTGAAAAATGCAAACACAAAGAAATTATTAGTTCAGATTAAGATAACCATGCATCTCAATCCACATATTAAAAATATTGTACACAGAGGTGTTACCAATGGCTTGTGCACTCAAGTTTTCATAATTGTATTTAGTTGCCATAGGAAGCAACTGTGTAGTGTCTTGCATGCAAACATTGAAAACAGTACCCACCCGCCCACACCATAACAACTAATGTTTTACATGCAATGACCAAATAGGGTAGGTACTAGTTAGTTAATGGGTATATCAAAATACTTAGCATTATGATACTGATTTTGGCTAGGAATCTAGTTCATGTTTTAAAATTATGCATATGGATGGTATATTCTGATGCATTAACATCTGTATGTAATGAAACCATGGACTTTCAGGAAGAGCAGGAAACTACAAATGTATGTAATTATCTTTAGGTCCATAAAGATTAGTTCATACAAGTTATATACACCAACAGCTAGAAAAACAATGACAAAAGTGTGAAATTGTCAGAAAATACTCAGCAAGCTGATTTTCATCCATAAAAAGGTATTTATGACCTCATACTTAATAAGAAATAAACAACAGACCTGGTCGACTGCACAAGCAAACAAATCCAGCACATGTCCTTGGTGCACAAGCTGCTTGGCAATCTGATCATAGAACTTGACAGCTTTTCCATAAAGTGGAGCTGAGTCTTTATCAAGGTCTTTGTGTGAGCGAATTGGCTCTGATAAGTATTTGGATACAATCTGGAAATTTCACAAGATGGTCATCATACAACAGAACAAAGCATATAAAAGAAACATATGTCTAGTTGTCTATGCCACACAATTTCGTGTTATGAAAATCATAGTTGACACTAATGTTCAAGCATAATAAATATTTGTACTCAGAGCAATTAGACAGAATAAACTGGTGCATCCTGTGATAGAGGACCTATCGGTGGGAAGAGAGCTGTGGTAAAACCAATGAAAACAATGAGATAAACATGATTTTACCTTTTTCAAGAAAAGAAACAGTAGTATCTTGTGACATAACATAGGTAGAATGCTAGAGCATGAAACTAGAAGGGTGGTCTCACTTTTTTCAATCACTTATGGTTATATCTCATAGCATAAAGCAAACAAACGAATCCATAGTATTTGTATAAGAGGTGCACCGACGTAGTCCCCAAGCACAAATTTAAGAAGCAACATTTCTAGTTGGAAGAAATTATTACGAACTCCTAATGATATTTTAGAATTGAAAAGAACGTTTTGAAAAAGAGAGATAAACTATGGCAGATTGGTAGGTCTACTATTTCACTATGTACAGCATCAGATCCATACAACTCCAGTCTCCAGGTCATGTGAAAATATTTCATTCCCTTTCGAAACATAATGGTGGAACCTACCTCGTAATTACAAAATTATGGCATTTCCCAGAACTTCTAGTCCCTATGTGAAAACTTCACAGAAAAAGGATGGTAGTATGGGGGCAAGTACATTCCCAGTTGCCCATCTAAACGACATGTTAATCCACCGCTGACGATATAGATAAACGAATAGCATAAAAGAGAATGGAATTCATGCAATAGAATTTGGACTTACAGAACCAGGTCCCTCTGTAGATGGACCACCAACAAATGCCATAATCCTAGCACCTGATCCAGGGACACAAACCCCTACGAGGCTGGCTGCCACACTTAATGCAGCTCCAGTGCATCTTGATGCACGTTGATAAGCTGGAACAGGCCAAGGGTCCTTTTGTTCTTCTATAACCTACACATACAGTCAAATCATATCATGGAGTTGCAACATTGACGATTGAGAATATGATATTATGTCAATGTATTATATGGACAATATTATTTCTTATTCAACACAAACTCGCACTCAGAAGCAGGCAACAGGAACCTAGCAATGCTCTCTGATGAAAGACCATCCCTGGTACCAGCGATCACCCCTGTGGTGGGCTTTTTCTTCCCTGCAAAGAAGCACATTTGCTCCAATATTTGGTCCTTGGCGGCCTCCTTTGTTCCCTAGAACACATGACTTTGGCAACAAGCCAAAACCCAATTCATGAATCTATATGCACCAATATTGAACATATAACTAAATAAAAACCTCAACTATTGAATAAAACAATTAGGAATGGAACATTAATGAATGATCATTGAATCATTACCTGCACATGTCCCACCAAAAGTAATGAATCCAACAAGGGAATTATCTGGCAATAGCTCAACAGCTTGTGCCAGTGCAGACTTCAAATAACCAATTTCTTCCTCAATCATGCAAGTATCGACAACAAAAATGGAAACTGATGGCACTGCAGGAACTGTTTCGGCAGAGGATATGTACTCAACAGTGGTAAAGTGAGGAAAGAGTTCTGCAGGGAGGTTGTTTTCTGAGATCGAGGAGTAGTGTTGAGGAAATTGATTGCGCTGAAAGCAGAATGGACAGATCCAGATCTTAGCGACATAGTCAACAATGGAGAAAGGGTTGAGGATGGAACGGCAAATGCGACAGCGAAGGGGGGAATATGGGAGAACTGGATATCAGGAATTGACCTCGGAGGAGTATGTTAAGGGTATTAAAAATATAATAGGATTGATTTAGGTATATTTTTATATGTTTGGGTTTTTTATCTGTATATGATATATTCTTCTGTAATATTTTTTTGTACTCTCTATATATATTGTCCATTGAATCTCTTCAATATACACACAATATTCATAATATGGTATCAAAGCAAAGGTAAGACTAGGACTTATCTTTCTTAGCATCTGCTCATCTTCCGTATCTGCTACCCCCAGGAGGAGATCTCCGCTCCCGGGGGCGGCTACCTGGTCTTGGTCCTATTGCCTCCCCTGTAGCGGTCGAGCAAAAGGCACCACCACTCCATCACGCGACTATGCCACCAGCCTCGGCAACTGGCTCGTCCATCTCCAACACGTGTGCCATTGTCATCATCGGGCTAGCTCCTAGATATCAAACCTGACCAGGCGGGCCCCACTTCTTGGTCAGGCACGGCGATTTCTACCGTATGATGGGCAGTCAGCGGGCGCTCCACCGTCACCGGCTAAGCGGATGCAGTAGTACGAGCTCGTGCTCCGCCTTGCCTTGCGCGGCCACTGCACTGACGCGGTCCAAGGCGGCCGCGGTTGCCGCCGTGCTCGCGCTCTTCACCGTCGGATCTTCTGCATCTTCCTCGTCGCGCTTTGCCACGAGTTCGGCCAGATCCGGCCGCCTCACCTCGGATCTGGCCACCTCGCCTCGGATCTGACCACCTCCCTTGACATCTCGCTACACCTCCTTCGCACCCACCAACCTGGCGCGCTCCACGCCCGTCGACCTCGCCGTCGTGGGAGGTGGGCCCGCGGGGCTCACTGTGGCGCAGCGTGTCATCGAGGCGGGCCCCTCCGTCTGCGCCATCGACCCCTCCCCAGTGCTCGTTTGGCCCAACAATTAGGGCGTCTGGGTCAATGAGTTTGACGCCATGGGCCTCTCTCACTGCCTTGACACCATCTGGCAGCGGATAGGGTGTTTTGGATGAAAATAAAGGAAGAGATAGGGTGTTAAAAAAAAGCGTCTGTGTCGGGCTGATTTTCATTTTGAGTCCTCCGCTTGTGTCTATCTAAGTCCGTAGTTTTTTTTATTTTTTTTCAATTCGTCTGAGCCGTGCAAGTTCATATATTTATTGTCAGTCATAAAAATGTAAGAATTTTGTTTTGCAATAGCAGCCGCCGCTCTTCTTTCTGACCCGTGTGCAGATTATAGAAGTCATTATGATGCCGCCGCTTTTTTAGCCGTCGCCTCGAACTTCTAAGGCCGCCGCGCTTCTTCTGCATCTTGTGCACTGCGCCGCCACCGTTTTGAACTTCGATCTGCGTTGCCATGCTTCTATCTATTTCTCTTCGGCTTGATTTGACAGTATTTTTCAAGAGTTGTACGCTACGACGACATTATCAAGACTCGAACTTCGAATTTTTGCTATTTTAGTGATAACTCTTTTTAAATGCAATGCTATTGCATATACTTTGCACTTGAAGGGGGTATTAAGGGTATTAGAGATATAATATGATTACTTTAGTTGTTTTTTTATATGCTTAGGTTTCCTTATCCGTATATAGAATATTCTCTGTAATATCTCTTTGTACTCTCTATATATATTGATCATTGAGTTTTTTTTAATATACACATAATATTTATAACAGAGTATAGATGGCAGAAACAGGGACCACACAAAATGTGCAAGTCTGTGTAGCACGTCCATAGCAACGACAAATAGCAGAGGTGACAAGAGATCTCCTTGGCGCAATCCACGGTGATGGAAGAGCTTACTTCCTGCCAAACCATTTAGGAGAACTTGACTTGATGTAGTTGACAAGAGAAGCGCTATCCAGTCACACCAGCGGTTATCAAGATCTCGGTGCGGCAGGATTTTGAGCAAAAAAGGCCAAGCTAGGGTATCAAAAGCTTTAACGATGTCTATCTTGAGGAGAATTTTGTGCTCATTTGATCTTCGAAGCACACGGATGGCGCCTTGAACGAATTGGAAGTTGTCATGGATCGTTCGCACCTTGATGAAAGTGCTCTGGCTTATGTGAACTAAGTTGTCTATGTGAGGCTGGAGGCGCAAAGCAAGAACTTTGGCTACGATTTTTGCAAAACTATGGAGGAGGCTGATGGGCCTGAAATCTTTTGGGTGTTGAGCATCGGGCTTCTTGGGAACAAGGGTGATAAGGGACAAGTTGAGCCATTGGAAGCCCCTTCGATCACCACTGAAAAAGCACTAATGGCCAACATGAAGTCCGGCTTGATAATAGGGCCTGAAAAAGCATTGATGGCCAACATGATGGCCTATTTTGATGGAGGAGGTTTTGGAGTTTCTAGGGACTTCGTTTAAACAAAAATACCCCCCAAAAAAAGGCTCAACTTGAGGCCCCACCTCACATTCGTTTTTACTCAGTTCACATCATCAGGAAAAGATCAAGATCCAACAGTGTTGTGTGATGGCTCCCCCACTAAGCATTTTCCCTATAAGCTTGTTTTTGGTTATGTAATGCAGAAAATGAAATTGCAGGGACCCAAGTTGTACCACAGTTAGCATAGTTAAGTAGGAGTAAGTCTTGGGACCTCACTGTAGCTTGCACGCCATTCTTCCACCCTATAACTAACAGTAACAGTGAACTAGAAGTGATTGATTAAGCAAGTTCATCGACTTGCCATGCTAATCAAATTTTCAGTTCGACCTTGTGGCAACACTGGGACCAGGCATCAAATCTGTTAGGGTTGATCACTTTCAAAACAACTTATCATGAAAAAGTATCTTTGGAAAAAACATACTAAAAAGCTTGCTATTAAAAATTGTACAGGATCATCCTTTGAAAAATGGAACAATGAAACTGTTTGCCACAAATAATCCATAACCGCTAGCTCCTACATGTCGCCCTAGATGCAATGCCATAGTAGCTTCTTGATTTGTGTATTGCATGAGGCAACTAGTCCAAATCTTCTAGGGTCTAAACTCTAGTAAGCACCAGGATAGAGTACTCCAACACATGGCGAGTTATACCACTATCCTTGTACTGGTGAACCTTTTTTTTTCTGAAGTCAAGATTTTGTTTTGATTTGTAGGAGCTTTAGTAAGGAAGCTCATCATTGAGGAGAAAGTGCTTTATTGAAAGCCTCCAAAGGATCATCTCGTCCTTGCTTAATTATAGCTTAGCATATCGTATGGAGCAAATTAATTTTGATGGACCAGAGGTGTACTGCTGCTTCAGTCTTCAGTTCAGTGTACTGTTACTAGATCTGCTTGATTATCCATGTGCCCTATTGCTGTTGAGCGAGCTGTAAAAGTGCAAAAACGTTCAAATGACCGCAAATTTGCCCGTTATGGCTCCACAAGTCATGACACAATAGGAAAACGGCCCTACACACCGAGCTGAACTGCCCCACACCAAAGCTCTCCTTAACTGAAGAGCGAAGACCAGTAGTTCCTCTCTTGACAATCAAAGCTGTCGCCCTGAGCTCTCTGCATGCACAGTCGCACACACTATTTTAGACTGACAGATAAGGCAATTGTCTTTCCTTCATTGAATTCTCTGGGTTTCTGAATCCTGAACTCTCAATTTGCACAGAATTGGTCCCATCGGATCAGAATTCACATTTTTCAGAGCTATAGACTGTGGCAGTGTCGAGTGTGTACTGTGTAGTGGAGTGCTCTGCCCCTCGAGCAATTCTGCAGATGCCACTGCTTTAGCAAATATCTTTTCCTTTTGGTCATATCATTTGACAAGCCATCGAGTAAAATCAACCAAGCGTGCGCTCCTGCTTCACTTTGTTCCTTCTACATTTTGTAGGGCAAAGTTCTGTCTTTACCTCATCCAAATGGAACAAAAGAACATCTTACATAGAAAACCATTTTCAGAAAAGAACAAAAAAACCAAATGAAAACAAAGCTATATCATTTTTTTAAGACTCTGAGTAGAGATTAAAACTACAACATGCAGCTCTGGAAATCGGAAAGTACATCACAGTTATTCAGGACACGATTACACGAACACCTGGAAAGAGCAAATCCTTACAGAGAGATAACAACAAGATTACAAGAACACTCCTTTCGTCTCCCACACAACGAAGTAAACTATACCTGAAAACTTGCAGACATCGTCACATATCGGCAGTGTTTGCTAACATGGACGGTTCAAGGTTCTTGGCTAATGGTGACGCCGGTTAACTACTACTAGTAGTCTTGTAACTGTAAGCAGGAGCGGGGCTGCTGCTGCACCGCTTGCGCCATTTCCACGAGTCGGTCGGCGAGCTGGGCAGCGGTGGCAGGACGGCGGGACGACGGCACAGCCCGAAAGGCCACCCCTCGCAGTCCCGGAAGCCCTCCCACATCACCGGCGACCGCAGCGGCGGCGGCGGGTCCATGTCCAACGACGCGACGGTTGCCACCCGGCTCGTGCTGTGCGAGAAGAAGCTCTTCACCGAGAAGAACGCCTCGCTCTCGTCGTCGGCGTCGCAGCCGCCATCATAACCTGCCTCCTCCTCTTCCTTCTCCTTCTTCTTTTCCTCCACTACGCACTTCTTAGGACTAGAAACCTTCTCAAGAACGCTTCTCGGATCGAGTGGAGTGAAAGACCAGACGAATGTGCTCGATAGAGTCGGCGAGTCCACGCTGCACCTCGACCGCTTCTTCATCTGCCGGTTCCTCATCTCGTTGATTATCACCTGCACCATCAACGCAAGAACGCGTACGTCCGCGCCATGCTTACCTTACGTGAATGGATCGATCAAGAACTTAGAAATTGAGCACACGTACATATGCACATGCCATGTGCTGCCGTTATTACCTGCTTCGTGTCGAGCACATCGTCGAGGCTGCTGTCGTCGTCGCTGTCCTCACCGGAGCTCCACCCGGCGGAGGGGATCCTGACGCAGGGGACATGGCAGTGCGCGTAGGTCTCCTTGATGAGGGAGGAGAGGGACTTGCAGTGGTTGGTGGCGGGGAGCTTGGGGTGGTAGTGCTGTGCCAGGCAAGGCATTGCTCCTTGCAAGGGATCGATCGATATGCTGCAGCGAGCGATCGTGTTGCTTGTGCAACGTTCATGCGATCGAGGGTGCGTGCAATCTGATGAGGAGTTGTGCGTATAAATGGGATTTTGCTGCTGTGGAGAGTGCGTTTTTAGAGGAGGGATGTGGACGTGCATGACAAGTGCCCCGCAACTTGAAAAGAGAGGCTCTCGATCGTATTGGAGCCTGTAGAGTTTGTAATCCTTTGGGTTGAAGGCTAAGTAAGAGATATTTGAGCTCAACAGTATAGTAGAAATCGCGGCGTCCAGTTCCAAATAGAATTTACTCTCTCTCTCTCTCTCTCTCTCTCTGTACTACGTGTTCAGTACGAAGATTGTCGTATATACTTTCAGTTACACTGCTCTCATAATCTGGAATTCAAAAGGGAGCAAATCGCATCATCATTAGTAAATAGTGCCTCAACAAGAGAGCACAACCCCAACTACACCACTTGTTTAATCTACAAGGTTCTTGCTCCGAGGTACCAAACCGGTATGCTTTTCCGGTGAAACGTCGCCGCTCGGATAAATTTGCCTTCTTGACTACACTCGCCCGGCGCTAAATGCAGACGAGTACTAACCGTGCAGTGTACTCGTAAATGCACTGCTCAAGGTCCGATCAACGTGTTAAATGGGAGAACGACACCTTAGAGCCGCCTGCATAAATTAATCTGACTTTTCCGTTGTCGTGGCAGCGTCAGATCATGCTTCCAAGCCTGCGCCTATTAGCTCGTTTCTGCGCCTATCATACTTCCACGGTGGTTTCGCCGTCGTGACCGTTGTTTTCGCGGCCTCTCTTGAAGCAAACGCTAAACCAACCTCGCACCCACTCTATGCCGAGCGTGAGGCGAAGCCGAACGAACGCCACTGCGCATAGGGTTCTCAACGATGATGAGGTCACCGAGCACCGAGGAGAGAAAGCTAGAAGCCTAGCTAGAACTTATGCAGCCTTCTCGTACAAGAAAGAGGAAAAAACGCAAGCCAACATTTCCGGTAGTGGTTTGATGTAGCTTTCAGGAGCATGGGGAATCAAAGATCAAGATGCAAAAGGCTTTTTTTTTCTTCACACGATATATGAGTAAGGATCTTATTGGTGCGGTGAGAATGCGATTCTGAAAATGAAATGCATCGGTTTGTCTAGTAACAATCAGTAGGAAGAGATCAAAGGGAAAGTGCAAAATGATTACTTAAACAACTACGTACTAAACAAGATGAATTAGTTGTCTGTGTACAAATGCTTTGCCGTACATGGCAAGTAGCACGCGCATACGCAAAATTCAAAGTGCAACGCAAGTGAAACCGATGAGAGATGTGACCACGTTGTCTTTGTCCAGGTAACTTGCCGGTAACGGCAGATCTGATTTTACAAACAACAAATGCTGATAGATTATCCATTAGCATCAGCATACAACACAAAGCCGTTCTGTACAGGATGCGGTCCTAGCTTAGCAGAACAATACGGTAACAAGATACTGACGAACTATTGATCACAGCAAGAACGGCCACTAACAAGGATTTTTTTTGTAATTTTTTTGTAAAGGGGCTGTTTAGAACAGAAAGCATCCAAGATTCCAAGTCAGTAAGCATTCATTTTAGCAGTTGTACAGGTGAACAAGTGACTGGTGAGAGCATTAAATCAGTCAATAAACAACATTAACCAAAAGAGACGTACCAATAACCACCATATAAGCACCTTTAATTTAATTTCCAGCGGCTTGAATTGACAAAGATGGTTAGCTGAATATAACAGTCAAAACGTCATTTATCACATTACAACCAGCAGGAGCTAGCATACAGTAACAAAAAAAAGGAGCTAGTGTACGAAAGAAAGAATGAATAAGCTACGAGTGCACACTATGTTGTGGACGATCAGAGGTGTATTCTTCCAAAAATAGGAGGTGACATGTTCCAATCTTTGCTGACCAACATACAGCCAGAGGCAAATATGTATCATGAGGTTTTATTTATAACCAATCGTGTTTTAAGAGAACAAGAGCCACAGCCCAGAACAATGGATGCCGATACAGAATCAGATGCCTGCAGTTCTATTCCCCCATCCTCACTGACCAAAATTCCCATCTCACCAAGCTCACACGAAGTGATCAAAAAATAATCACCACACCTACAAGGGTACAATAGCTCCACAGCATCAGCAGAACTTTCAACAATCATGTCCTCAATTTCAATATCAGATGCAATAATTTCAAGGTTCTGTCTAGATGATTGCAGCTGGTTATCATACACCGCTCGAGATTCAGGATAGCGTAGGATTTCCCATGCTCTTTGCACACTAAAAAATTCCTGTTGCTCATTGGAAGACACAAACGACTCAAGAGTTATCTGTGCTTTGTCAGGATGTGTATTTAGAGCAGCAGACTTGTATGCCGCGCGGATTTCATCATATGTAGCATCTTCACACACAGATAGAATTTCATATAAGGTCTTCTGGGTGGAAATGCTGCTGCCTAGAAGCATGGTGGAAGCTGGATCACTGTCTCTGGACTGGACAAGAAGTAAAAAAAGAGCAAAAGCAAAACAGGAAACAAAAAAAAAATATGTAATTTAAGTTGATCACTTCTTCGTCACAAAAGAATTGTGAGTCGAAGCAGAATAGAACCTACGATATAATATATATATTTCTTAAAAAAATGCAGTGCAAAGAATTAGTATATTTCTCCAGCTTCTGTAATGTTCAGAAACAGCCTTTCTATCAAGGGAAACAGACTTCAGTTTGAAATTTTGAGCTCAATCTGGAAGCTCTGTACCAATTTTATATTTGATATTGCAGATTGTTTTTATGAGGATTTAATTAACTTCAGTTTTCCTTAAGAAACAGAGACCAGTCCAAATCAGTAACTTTTAAACTCCACTTGAGGGCCATCCACCGCAAGATCAGCAGCATAACTAAAAAAATTTGGCAAGAATGAAGGACCCTTGTTATATCTAGGAGCCTATTGAAGGGCCCAACAAACTCCCAAACAGTCTGACACTCTCGATATGACCATCAGAACCAAAGTATAGGCTTCAGATTTTGATCTAAAATCATCACAAGAGAGTAAAAATTAGGGAGAATTAAGCCAGTTTGGTCCTCAAAGTTTCCCTCTAGACTCACTTCCATCCCTTAACTTTGAAAAAGGCCAAGTAGGTCCTCAAAACTTTTCCTTTCAGACCAAAGAGGGACCTTAGTCCACATGGCATGCCATATGTGCAGGATGAGTGGGATCCTAGGTGAGTCAGCCAAGAGGAAAAGACTTCTTCGCCCCTCCATCTAGTCCAACAATATGCCATTACTTTCCCAGGAAACAAATAAGTTTTCAACCATTTTCCCCCCAACCCTTTCGTTTGTTCGGCTGTTCCAATGGTCAATGGAGGGCGAACCCTAGCAGGCAACGAGCGGCGGCCAGAGGCGAGCAGCTGATTTAGTGCTGTCTAGAAAGGTTTTGCATGCACGCATGCATTCTATTTAGTCGTGACCGATGGAGACAATGGAAGTACTCTCTCCAGTCACAAATATATATCATTTTGGAAAACGTCCAGTCAAATTTTCGAAACTTTGGCTATTAATATCTTTTAAAATATTTATATCGGATACATGAAAATCATCCGTGTAGATTTATCTCAAAAGTACTTTCATAATATTATAATTTTATTGGGTTTCATAAACATATTATAATAAAAATTAGTGGTCAAAGTGGTATTCTAGGGACCGTGTCAGTGCCCAAAACGACCGGAGGGAGTAATAATCTAGGTTTTTTCTTTTTTAATATGAAGTACTAGTCGTCTAGTTGTACAGTAGCCAGTTAGCCGAAAAGCTCCCATGCCCATTAACCTGACTGCTCCGAACCATTTAAGGGTACTTCATGGGTAGGGGCCTTGTTGTCTTTGCACTCACCTCCATGGATTAGGATCCGACTCATACTGCACGGCACGCCATGTGAACTGAGGTTTCTTTTTGGCCTGAAAAGCAAAGTTTGAGGACATGCTTGGCCTTTTTCAAAGATGAGGGATGGAAGTGAGTTTGAAGGGAAACTTTAGCACCAAATTGGCTATTCTCGCTAAAAATTACTTGGATCTGGAGGGCAAACTCTCCCTCTCTTTTTTTAAGAAAAAAACAGCCATCAGATTTCCTGAGATCAATCAGCACATGCTGGCAAGGCATGTCATGTAGCCATATCTTTTCATAATCCTTCAATAGCCAGTTACAATTAGCGATCTTTTCTTTTGCGACAACACAGTTAGCTATCTTATATACAAGGGAATATCAACCACTTCAAATACTACCATGATAGATTCATAAAGGAACCGCATCAGTAATAGAGACAAGCTCTGGCTCAATTTACAGCAGCAGCGAGATAGAGAGAGATATCATACCGAGGCTAACACTGACGAGCAGGAGAACGGCGAGGGGCTTGGCGGCCGATGCAGCCCGGGAGTTCTGGGGTCGACAGCGTGGGGAAGTGGAGAAGGGTGTTGGTGGAACTGTGTGCAGGTGAATAGCGTCGAATCTGACTGGGGCGCAACAACTGATGATAAGAGGCGGCGGCGACAAGGGAGAGATCCGAGAACCGAGAGGAGACGGCCGGCGCGCCGAGCAACGGCGGGGAGGAAAACTGGAGAAGAGTTTGATGGGGAATTACCGAATTAGGGATTTAGGGCTTGCTTGTCGAGGCATCCGTTGGATGCAAGTTAAAGAAGCAGCAGTCGTAGGATCAAACCGGCAGTATATCCTCTGTGTCTGTTCTGTACTTCTGTCCCACGAAAAACGATATGATTTTTTCCTGATTTTTTTTCATGGGTAGTTTTAACTATGCAAAGAGAAGGCAGCGTTAAACTCAGCGATACAAACAATTTCACCAAACAATGTTCCATTCTTCGTAAATTACTCTAAAGATAAAAACTAATATAATAGGACAACAAACAGTGCTAAAAAGCTCATAAGCAATAGATTTACGGTATCATAGATTTATTATATATCCTAACTGAATGTATGTGTTTTACTATAAAAACACCAAAAATATATCATACTGCTCAACACGTTGAGTCACTATGTGGGGATTGACTTACTCAACACACCCTCGGCCCCACCTTCATGCTCGGCCGAGCTCTAACAAAGGTGGCGCCACGTCTCTACGTCCTTGGCTCTACCGTATATCCGATAGAGTTTCATTATTTTTTTTTCTATTTTTTTGTTCTAGAATTTTTAGGAAAGTGGAATATGTTTGTTGGTATATTGATTTTTTTGTTTTTTACTTTTAGTAAACACGTGAAAGATTGACGTGTCTAGTGAAAAACAAGATACAACAGGGTTTGAATGGAAAGTAGAAAAAAAGAAATCAAATTACAAGATTGCACTAAAGGGACCTCCCTAACTATGCAACCTGTTTGTAGCGTACCATCAAATTAGGGGTTTTTAGGCTGCAGTTGGTGATTTTTTGTTACAACTGATGGTTTTTGTCTATACCTTTCGACACGATAACGGACAGTGGATACACCAATATAGATAACGTATACGGTTTTAGGTTCGAGAAGTCATTTGAAGAGTTCACTTCAAGAACATGTTCCATTTCAACATTTAGCTTTTTGACTTCTAAAGAAACCAAAAACCAAAAGGACAAAACCGTTTAGAGAATTTGCTTTAATACTTCTGCATTATCCCATGCTTTTAACTCGTCTCAATCTCGAACACTCTTTTCAGACTATCTAGACCAACAAAATGACGATGGTGTCCAGTCGACGTCGCCATGCCTTTCGACGACTTTGCTCCTCCTTCCGGTTGAACTGTGCTTGATCGATGGCTTACAAATGAAATTGTTGTTTATCCTGTCTTCATTAGAGATTTTTTAGGGAAGGTGAAAAGAGTAGTTGGGAGAGACAATGTACCACCGTGACCGTGACTACCACCATCACTTCCAAGCAGTAGAGGGTAGAGGTACAATGATGGTCCCCCGAAATGAACAGTCTTGACCTCCACATCCGTAATGCTAAAACTGAAGACATGCCAGATAACAGAGGAACGCAAAACAGGATACATATTTTCTTCGGTACCTGCAGATTCTCATTTCCACAACGACGTAACTACTTCCGGTCAACCCGAGCTAAAATCCAAGCAAAAACCCTTCTCAGCAGAGAATAACCGAAAGGGGGAAAGATTCAGGTCAGGATTTGTTCGTAGCAACCGCCAACCGGTCACCCGTACCGCAGCATGATCGCGTCGCCCGCACCTTGGCTTCGCCTGACGCCGAGACTCACCGGCCAGCCGAAAATCTACCGCGCCCCACAACCGCAGGTCGCACGCATATCTCCGCGGGCCCCACGGGCGCCACGGCCCACCCAGCACAACCGGGGCCTCCTCGCGCGGCGCATCTGCCACAGTACACACACTAGTGCTCGCGCGCTTCGGCCGGCGCATTCCCCGTTTCCGTCCACGGACACGGTCCGCGCGCCCCGCCCCACTCGGCGGGAGAGTGGCAGCCTGGCGCGCGCACGCGGCCACCGTTTCCATTCACAGGTCCGCGCGCCCCGCCCCGCCCCACCCGGCAGGTGAGAGGCAGCCTGGCGCGCGCACGCGGCCACAGTGGGCAGTGGCGCCCCACGGCCGGGCGCGCCCAAGTAAGTACAGCCAGTCACGAGCCGTGACAGCACACCGCCCCCGTGCGACACCGACACGTCCCGCGGCCGCTCCGCCTTCCCTTGTGCCGCGCCACGATGGCTAGCTGGTGTTAATCTATCTACTATTATACTATTAAAGCAGAGAAAAAAGTCAACAGTTCGCTTTTTAGAGCTAAAAAGTTTCACGTTAATAAAAAATAATCTAATCATCCATCCGGTAGACCCAAGTTATAACGTCTTTGATAAAAAAAAAGAGTCTATATTAAATACAATAAAAATAAATAAAATTCAGAATAAAAATTAAATGAAGATCAGTAGATAAATTTGTATACAAATTCCAACCTAAAACTAAAATTCGAAATAAAAAATAAAATAAGAAATTTGATTTCCATATAGGCTCCAAAGAACTTCAAACGAAAAGTAAAATTCAAAATAAAAATTATATGAAAATTAGTAGTTGAATTTGTATATAAATTTAAACCTAAAATTTAAATTTGGAATGAAAGATAAAATAAAATTAGCAATTTGATTCGAAATAAGTCTACTTTATCCCATCAACTATCGTGTTGGTCTAAATTTTAACCTCTAACTACGAAACTGGATAGCCGACACCCCTTAACTATCAAAACCGGGCAACTTACCCCCTTGAGACTATTCCACCCCGATTTTTATCCATGTGGTGCTGATATGGCAATAGTTTTTGACAAGTTAGATAGGTTTTGGTGACATGGATACTAGTCATCTAAGTCAGCAAATAAAAATAATACTGGTCAACATGCCATGCTCTATGACTTCTTCCACTACATTTTCTTCTCTCTCCCTTCCACTGCCAGCAATCAAAGCGGGCGGGGTGGAGCTTGGCCATGGCGATAGTGGTCCGGTAGCTCACTAGCATGGGCGACTACTTGGAAAGCACCAGTGAGGTATGTGTAGATTGGGATTGGGCTAGGACAACATGAGGTGGTGTGGCACCAGGAGTGGGGCGAAAACAAGGGAGATGGTGGCAGCCACCCATAGCGGTGGCACTCTAACAGTCAGAGGTCGTCGAGAGTGGACTGGACAGGTTTAGGGCGAGGCAAGGTGACCCCAGTGGTGACAGGCTAGCTCAGGATGCGGGGTAGAGGTGAGGCAACGTGCGATGACAAAATAGGGGTGGGTTGGTCGCATGGCATCGGTGGTATTCCAGCAAGGATTCAGATGGGAGGGATTCAACTTGCCTGAGCACGATGGAGCTGATGATTACCTTTGGTTTGGGTGGTAGGATGACATAGAGCTCGAATTTGGGTGATTTTCATGGCGATGGTAGGGAAGGGCAGTGACGGTGGTCAAATTGGTCCTGGGTGATGGAAGGGGATGGAAGCCACCACAAGCCTCCTCCTCCCACCATCACCTACCTTGCACGTGCACTACTTGATCCCATTGATGGGGAAGTCAGTATGGAGCTCATAATGGCAGCGAAGGTCGGTGAGGAGAGGGGCATGGAGAACTAGTAGCGGTGCAGATCCTATAGATCTAGGCACTTTGGTCACCAAGCCACTTCCTTTGCCCACTCCAATCGCTGGTGACTGCTGCTTGTCTACCACTCTGGTCGCCAGGCATCATTCTTCTCTTACTCTGGAAGGAAGTTGATGCTAAACTGCGTGTGGCGGCATCCTTATCTTGCCATATTTGGGAGGCCATGGCGAGGTGTGCAGTCGCCACCACATACTGCCTCTGCTTGTGCCAGCGTTGCCTAAGAGTTCTCTGTGGTCACTGCATCCTATTTTAGTCCTCGCCAAGCACAGTCAGCACTGAGCTCAGCCAAGCCACTTCCATGACCACCCCTGATTTACTCTTTGTTTTGAGCGAGACATAGTAAACAGGGGGAGAGAGAGGAGGTGATTTGGTTGATGAGGTGGCAAAAATCTGGTGACCTGGATGCTAATGTAGATGCTATGTTAGCGAAACCACTACCACATATGTGCCACATCAGTTCAATAACAGGGTGGAATAGTCTCGAGGGGTAAGTTGCTAGGTTTTGATAGTTAAGGGGTTTCGATTACCTGATTTTTGTAGATAGAGTTTGAAATTTAGACCAACACGATAGTAAAGTAGACTTATTCCATTTGATTTCCATACAAACTCCAAAGAACTTTAAAGTAAAACTAAAATTTGGAATAAAAATCAAATGAAAATTAGTAGCTGGATTAGTATACGAATTCAAACCTAAAACTGAAATAAAAAATAAAAATAGTAATTTGATTTCTATACGAACTCCAAAATAAAATCCCTAAATAGCTTAAATTTCGAATAAAAATGAAATAAAAATACTAGTTGGAGTTGTATGCGATTCCAACCTGAAACTATAAAAAAGAACTCCATATCATGTAGGATCCAATAATATGCAAATATGGAGTAAAAATCAAAGAAAAATTAGCAATTTTGATTTTATATGAATTCTAAATTAAAATATCTAAATATGTAAAATTCATAATAAAAATGAAATGAAAAATTACCAATTATATTTGCATATAAATTCAACCTACACCTAAAAAACTCTATGTCATATAAAATCCAAAATTATGCTAATTCAAGAGAAACCACCACGTTACTCTCAAGAGCTAGAAATCACCATGTGAATCAATGGAAAAAAGAGAAAAGATTTACACCGTCGATAGTGATGGATTCAAATTATAACGTTGTAGATTAACGGGAACGGACTATAAAATGAATACACTTTGGTAATAAATATGACTCTAATGTTGTAGATATATACAATACATATTATTTCGAGATGTCAATCTATATATGTAGTATCTAGTAACGAGAGAAAGGAACCCCATAATTAAAGCAATAGAGAAGAATAACACAGGAATGCTCTACCAAGATCAAGTTCATCAACACGTTAGTCAAATCAGTGAATAAAATATGGTTTTCATGGAGAAAAAAATATGAAAGAATGCGCCCCGGCTTCCTTGTGCATGCAAAAATCAGCGAGAGCCGGCTGCCATCGTCCACCATAGAGAGCAAAACGATGGTCAATTCTTATGCATAGCCTTAGTGAAATTCCATCTAAAAACAAATTAGTTTTAGACACCTAAATTGTCCGTTAATACATAACGAATCTAGTCGTGCAAACTGCGCAGCCCATTCGGCTAGTTAATAAGAACTCCACTCGGAATCTCTCGCCGCGGACGAGCGCCCATAAGCTATAGCATAAGCTCGCGCGGCTCCCCCACCTAATCCTATCGTTATCTCCTCCCATCCCACCCAACCCGGCCCCGTAATACCCCAACAAACACCCACCGGCACAGGCGCGTTGTTAGCCCAGGGAAAAGACAAGGATAACAAGGGAAGGGAAAAAAAGGCATGGCTGCCGCGGCCGCGGCCGCCGCCGTGACGGCGGTGTCGGGCTGCAGTAAGCGCGAGAGCGACAATGTGGGCTCCGACTTGTCAGTCTCTCACTCTCCCTCCCTGCCTTCTTCTCATGACAAGAGCTAACCCCCATTCGAAGCTGTTCTCCTGTGTACAGAACTTTGCACACGCTGTGGCTGATTTCTCTCTCCTTTCTCTTCCTTGTGTGCTGTCCCTTGTTACGCGCAGGCCCAAGAAGGCGAAGAAGGGGAGATCGCCGCCGGAGAAGGAGGTGGAGGCGTTCTTCGCCGCGGCGGAGAGCAGCGTGTTGCGGCGATTCGCGGCCAAGTGAGTATAGCACATCTTGGGGAAAGCTACGAGGCTCGGGTTAGGGATTTATTTATAGCTAGCATGCAAAGCAGCAGCAGCGCGCTCGGCAGTGGGCCTGTAATTCCGTTGAAGTAACCGAAGCTCGCAACTGTCAGCGTGGTGCTGCCCTCGCACAGTAAAAACGCCAAACGGAGTTACTGTGCTGGCTTGTAACTACACTAGAGCAGCATATGGCTTGCCCTGTATTCTTCTGTTGCTACTTGCTACTCTCTTTTTTTCTCCTCTTAGAAAGGAATGTTGCTACTGCTAGAGTAGGAACTGAACAAAATTACTACCTAGCTTGGAGTTTTGGGGCCTCTGAAAAAATGGAGTTTTGGGGATCATGGAATATCTCGAACAGAAAAGGAATTCTCTTTTTGCAGCTTAACTTCCAACTGGGCTTTTCTAAAAGAATTCCAACTGGGACAGACTGTGGTGAGGTTTTCCAACTGGGACAGGCTGTGAAGTTCGACAACATGCTAGTGGCCCAAAATTTTGAATTGCTTTCCAAATTTAAAACCAATTTTAGTTTTGCCAACTCAGCTCAAGCGTCTGGCAAATTTGAAGCAAGTGTTCAAAAGTAGACAGTGCAATAACCAGCGTTGTTAACTTGTAATAATAACGTGTGGATCTTTTGGTTCTGTTGAAGGTACAACTATGACGTTGTCAAGGACGCTCCAATGGACGGCCGGTACGAGTGGGTCCGGTTAAGCCCGTAAAGAATGCCGCAACAGCCAGTCAAATGTCAGATGCACAGACCACTTGTGTCCATTTGTGTTCTTTTTTTGAAGTTACCACCGTGTCATGCTTCAGCTGTAACTATGCTCGTGAGATGGCTAATTCTGTAAAAGCTCACCCTGTACGTCAGTGGATGTCTCACCTGTGACTTGTGTGCCTAACCTGTCGTTGTGTGCTAGTCTTGAAGAACTTGTCATCATGTGCTTAATTTGTCGTGTACTTAGAGTTTCATCTCATGCTATCAAAACTAGCCCCGATCTAATGGGCCACTGGTACGGACTAGTGTACATACTACTTGGTTGTCTCGATTAACTAGTGTTGGTCCATAGGCTAAGCTGTGGACCTAAACAAGACACAATGAGATCATAAACCATGCCGTATTAGCCCAAACACTTTAAGCTGACGACCAGCCATGGCTTGCATGCCTCGATGCCCTCCACTAGCCTCCATGCACTAACATCGGTGTGCCACCCCTCTACCACCTCCTCTAGTGCCAACACGCTGCCCACCTCCTTCTCCACCCAGCCCCTCCATTGTCGAATCCGTCGCCCACCTCCTCCACCGCCCATTCGTCACTAGATCCATCGCCCACCACCACCCATCCACCACCTTCGCAGCCACCCCTCACTAGCCACCTCCTCCGCTACCACCCCTCTGTCGTCGGACCTACTACCAACCTCCTTGACTCCAGTGCTAGCCGCTACCCCTCCAAGTGACACCAGTCCCTCGCGCCATCGCCTCCTTCCCCTCATCTTGCCCTCCAGCGTTGCCTCTCGCCTCATCTCCGCCCTTCGGTCACTACCTCCCCATCGCCTTGACGAGCTAGGGTTGGGCCATGCCTAGCATGACATGGTACTATGTGTGTTGGGTTGGACGGGACTAGCCCAAGCACGACATGACTGATCGGGCGGGCCGGCACGGTCCATTTAGGTGTGGGATGTGCCATGTCTAAACCAGATCAACAGTACTGTGCTTCGGGCCGGCAAGGTTACCCTACCCATTTGTCCACCTCTAACCAAGACCACAAGAACTTTTCATTTTGTAAACTGTGCAAAAGAACATTTTTGTTCTAACATCCAAGAGATAAGTCGCCTGTTTGGAGATCTTTGCAAGGATTGAAATGTTTTCTATAAAATTCCTAGGTTCTAAACATGCCCAACAAGTGCTATGGGCCCAAACAAAAAATCTAGGAAGATTCACGCATAACCTGAAACAATGTTACACGATTTTAAATAGCACCTTATTCAAATACAAATTAGTCTCCCATATCAGAAGCTTTTTTTATTTGACTCGCGTATTCCAAACTTCTAAAATCTGAAGCGAGCTATACAAGAATATAAATTCACGCATAACCTGAAACAATGTTACACGATTGTAAATAGCACCTTATTCAAATACAAATTAGTCTCCCATATCAGAATCTTATTTGATTTGACTCACGCGTATTCCAAACTTCTTAAATCTCAAGCGAGCTATACAAGAATATAAGCGATGACACAGTTCCTTGGCACCAAGGAAATATGGTCATTTGTTCGATTCACCCAGGCTGTATGTCTCTTTTAACCTACGCATTTATCACAGATTACTTTGCACTATCGATGATGATGCATATCGTATGTCTTAATGTATACTGATTATAGCTTAGCAAAGGACTGACTGTATGCTGGATCAATGCAGACAACGACCTGAAAAAGTTCCACATGAAAAATTGTAAGGTGCATTACAGTAGACAAGAACGGACTCGTCAGTTGTTGTAGCAACGGTGGTACCTTGCCAACGCTCCTGCCAGAATGAAGATATTCTACTGCATCTGCCACGGAAGCAACACCCAAGAATTTCTTGGGGTCAAGGGAAACCTGTTGTATGCAGTGCGCAATAAGTTAGAAAAATAAAAGAATTATTTAATATTATTGTATGAAGATATAAATCATTGCTGGCTGGGTGTAGGGAGAAATGACAACAAGAACAGCATTGTGACATGTTCATATTAGTAAATCAACAGAAAAAATCAATTCATTGACAAGAATGTGTCGAAGTACAACGTAGCTCAGTTCACCAGCACAGGCTAAGTACAAAACAATTCTGTACGAGGGAACCGCTGAGGGTACTAGTTTCCAGTTGGCTCCCAATGGATCCCAGCTAGGTAGGGTACGTACGACAGTCCGAAAACTAATCTCCAGTATTATTACAGTAAAAAATTGTTGGAAATCATTCAGTTTCTGGTTACTTGGTTAGAAAAAAGGTGAAACATCGAGCTGTGTATGTATTTCTCCCATTATTTAAAATAACATTACGGAGAAATGTTATTATGTGAATATAGCACGAAAGTGGCAAAAAAATATATATTACTAAAAATTGATGACAGACGTTTTAAAGTCGCTAAGAAAAAAGAGAAAAAGTTAGAAATTCTCATAAAAAGCAAAACATCTGACCCTTAATCAAGTGGGTCCTAATTAAGCGAAATTATAGCAGTCGTTAGATATTATTGCTTAAAAATATATTTCTTCTTAATTTAAAAGTTTACTCTTTATTTCCTAATCTAGAGCATCACATGCCAATGGGATTCTATTTGGTACTGCCTCCTTCGTTCATTGACACGTCTCCAAGCTAAGTTTGAGCAGACTCATACTCAGTTGCTAGCTCACCACCCTCGTGTGACTCTTTTGGAGGCCCTTATAGCAGTTCGCACTGAGAACATTCGTCTATATGGTGCGAGTCTGTTGTTGTCACCGTCGTTTCCTTGGTTTTGGCAGTCTCTCTAGCTTCTACACCTGTTACGCCTCGGTTGCTCTTTCCTTAGTTGCGCTTCCACTAGCTACAGCTGTTGTTGGTAGGGGACTCTACTACACATATTGCAATAAGAATGGACATGTGGAGCAATTCTACTACAAGCAGAAGGATTTTTGTCGTGGTGGCCGTCCTTCGAGGGGCACTGGAGGTTCCTCCTCTCAGTGGAGTCCTGGTGCCTCTGACACTCAGCAGTTTCTCATACTATTAGGCCGCATGGTTGCTTTTGTATCGTTCGGTTCTGTTGGTTTTACTGCTCAGTCTTTCGATGAAAGACCATATTCTACTTCTTCTTCATCAGGTATATCACCTTGGATTCTTGATTTTGGTGCTTTCTTTCATATGACATCTGATTCCGCCTGTCTTACTTCCATTAGTCCTTTAGCTGCTCCTATTACTATTCAAACAGCAGATGGTATCTCTCTTTCTGTTGAAGGATGAGGCAGTCTTTTAAATTCACCTTTTTATGTTTCTACTGTTTCTCATGTTCCAAAATTAACCATGCAGCTCATATCTGCCGGCCAGCTCACTGATCATGATTGTCGTGTTATTCTCGATTCTGATTCTTGTTGTGTTCAGGATCGCCGTACGGGGACTTTGGTTGGTACTGGCCCTCGCCGTCGTGACTCACAATGGCTCTAGGAGCTCGATTGCCTTCATTTTCCTTTCGCTGCCCCTGTCAGTCTTGTCGCCTCCACCACTACCTTCGCATCTACTGCAGCCTCCATCGCATCTTTTGCTCAGTGGCATCATCGTTTAGAACATCTTTGTGGGTCACATATATCTTCATTACTTCATTGTGGTCTTTTAGGATTTGTGTCTGGTGATGTTTCTATTAATTATTAGGATTGTAAGCTTGGCAAATAGCTTTAATTCCTCTATCCTTCAAGTGAGTCAGTATCTCAGTATTTTTTTATTTTGTTCATTCTGATATATGGGAACTAGCTCCTTTCATTTCAAAAGGATGTTATCGATATTATATAATTTTTATTGATGATTTTTCTCGGCATACGTGGATATGCTTTATGTCATCTCGTAGTGAGGTTCTATCCATCTACAAGACTTTTGTCACCATTGTAAGTACTCAGTTTGACTCTCCTATTTGTGTTTTTTGTACTGATTCCACTGGGAGTACTTGCTGGAGTTCTTCGTGGTTTGCTTGCCGAGCAGGGTATTCTCTCTTAGTTTTCTTATCCTGATACTCATACTCAGAATGTTGTGGCTGAATGCAAGCGTCGTCATTTTTTTTTTGTGACTGCTCGTGCTCTTATGTTTGCTTCTACTGTTCCACCACACTTCTGTATTTCTAGTGCCACTTTTCTAATCAACATTTAGCTCTCCTCTACTCTTCAAGGTGGGATCCCAGTTGAGCGTCTCTATGGCAAGACTCATGATTACTCCAGTCTTCGCTTCTTTGGGTGTGTGTGATATGTTTTTCTTGCACCTTGTGAGCGCACCAAGCTGACCACTCAGTCTGTTAAGTGTATTTTTTAGGCTATAGTGTTAAGCATAAGGGATATCGTTTTGGGATCTTGTTGGCTGACGGATGCAGATTTCTCGATATGTTACTTTTGATTAGTCTCGTCCTTTCTATCCTCGCTCTTCTCCTTTTTCCACTTCACATCTCTTGTCGAGCCGCTTTCCTTCCTGATTTTTCCTTCCACCCCCATAGTCACAACTCCTCCATCATAGCCTTTGGTCTCTTCGGTGCCTCCTTCCCAGTTGACACCTTCTTCACCACCAGCGCCCTCTTCCGAGGTTGCTCCTTACCTTGTTTCTTCTTATCCTCTCTACTATACTTGTCGTCCGCGAGTTGAGGATTCTTCTGATGTGCCCTCTCCTTGTGATGGGTCATCTTCTTCAGTCTTTCCTTGCTATGCTCTTTACGATCGCCAGTCTACTCGGCCTCTTGAGTGTTTTGGTTTTGCTGCTGCTGCTCTTGCCGAACTGCTTCTTACCATGATGCTGTTGTTCATCAGGAGTGGCAGCATGTGATGGCAAAGGAGATTGTTGCCCTTGAGCATACTAGCACGTGGGATCTTGTTCCTCTTCTTGCGCGTGTTATTCCTATCACATGCAAGTGGGTCTATAAGGTTAAGACCCGCTCTGATGGTTCTCTTGAGCGTTACAAGGCCCATCTTATAGCGCATGGTTTTTAACAGAGCATGGTCGTGATTACGATAAGACCTTTACTCCTATCGCTCATATGACCATTGTTCGCACTCTTCTTACTGTGGCCTCTGTTCGACAATAGTCTATCTTTCAGTTGGATGTCAAGAATGTGTTTCTCAATGACAAGTTGCATGAGGAGGTCTACATGTAGCCGCCCCTAAGTACTCTGTTCCTGAGGGTATGGTTTGTCGCCTTCATCGATCTCTCTATGACCTCAAGAAAGCTCCTCGTACCTAGTTTGATCGCTTCTCTTCTGTTGTCACTGCAACTAGTTTCTCCGCTAGTGCTAGTTTGATCGTTTCTCTTCTAGTTGTCACTGCAACTAGTTTCTCCGCAAGTGCTCATGATCTTACTATTTTTATTCACACTTTGCCTCGTGTTCGAACAGTTCTCCTTTTGTATATTGGTGATATGATTATTACTGGAAATGATTCTCAGTACATCACTTTTGTCAAGGAGCGTCTTCATGAGCATGTTCTCATGTCTGATCTAGGTCTTTTTTGCTACTTTCTTGGGATTGAGATTATTTCTATTTCTGAGGGTTTCTATCTATCCCAAAAAAGTATATTCAGATTTTCTTGATCGTGCCTCTCTTATTGATATCAGCGTACACCTAAGACTTCCATGAAGTTTAATGTTCATTTTCGTCCCACTGATGATGAGCCTCTTACTGATTCTACTCGCTATTATCACCTTATTGGGAGCCTTGTTTATCTTGGTTTCACTCATGCTAATATTTCGTACCATGTGCATATCTTGAGTTAGTTTGTTTCTGCTCCCACTCAGCTCCACTATAGTCATCTTCTTCGTATTCTATGATATCTTCAAGGAACTATCTCTTATTGTCTCTTTTTTCTTTACTCAAGCCCTTTACACTTCAGGCATATTCTGATACCACATGGGCTAGTAATCTTTCTGATCGTCGATCTCTCTCTGTTATTGCGTTTTTCTTGGTGGTTCTCTCATTGCTTGGAAGATTAAGAAGCAAACAACAATTCGTTGTTCGAGTGCCAAGGCTGACTTGTGAGCTATCCCTTTATTGATTGTGGAAGTTATTTGGCTACGGTGGTTACTTAAGGATTTTGGTGTTTCTGTTTCTACACTGACTCATCTTTTGTCTGACAGTACAAGTGCTATTAGTATTGCTAAAGATCTGATGAAGTATGAGCTTACAAAGCATATTGATGTTGATACTTCTTACATACGGATACAGGTGTAAGACCAGGTTGTTGCTCTTCAATATATGCCTTCTAGCTTCAATTGGCAGACTTTTTCACAAAGACATAGATCGAGCCCAACACGGCTTTTTCCACTCCAAACTTCATGTTGTTAATCCACCATAAGTTTGAAGGGGTGTTAGATATGTACTATATAGAAAGCTGTGTATTTACCCTATTGTGTGAGGGTTTCTGCATATATACCATATCTATACGTGTATATATATTGATCTATTGGCCTCATGATTACTACAAGCGCTATTCATAATAGATACGTGTGCCAAACAAGCATACTATGTTGGTGTAACCTGGCCAGTTGGCACCCAGCGCCAGTATACCCACATGCTGGCACACTCACACAAGCGATGGAGCCAAGTCGAAATGCGAAGGACAGCGTGGGCCCCAACGACCAGTGCCATTTTCACTGCCATGATTAACAACAACATTTGTGTCAAGTAGATTTAGTGGAGATCACTAAAGACAACCTAGAATACTTACGAGTAAATTCATTAGCGAGGCATATTTGCATAATGGATCGTTATAGAGATCACAATTATCCTCCACAACTAGAACTTTGATATCTCATCTCTCTATCAAGGCTTCATCAGATCTATAGCAAATTGTTAAGCATATAAGGGTATTTATGTCTTTTCCTAGTTTCTAGGGTTTAGTTGTGTCCCTTAAGTCTTGTACTATATATTGCCCTTTGGGCTATACGATTCATCTATTCATCCATAAATCTAACATGGTATCAGAGTCTAGGTTCGTACCCTAGCCTTTGCTCGTCTTCCACCTCTGCTGCCCTTGGGAGGATCAATCGCCGCTCCTGGGGGTGGCTATCTCCCAGATGCCGTCGTCCTCTTCTTTGGGTAGCCACCGCTGCGGGCGTTCTTCTCGCCGCCGCTAAATCCACCGGGACCAGATTCGATTCGTGTGCATCGCCACTCCCGGATCCGTCCTTGCCCCGCTCAGATTCGGCCTCCTCCATGCCAGATCCAACTCATTGCCGCCGGCCTCTTCGCGCATCTGGCAGTTGCCACCGCTTAGTGCTTGTTGCTGTCGCCGTTGTTGTGCATAGCCTCCTCTGCCGATACCGCGTGGCCGCCTTGCCACTACTCGGTGCTCGTCGCTATCGCCGTTCATTGCCGTCAGATCTAGGCTCATCGACTTCAGATCTGGGCTCCAACTGCTGCCGGCACTTGCCTCATCGATTTATTAGCTCGATTCATAGATCCGCCACAGCCTCCTCCGAATCCGCCAGCTCGTCACCGCCAACCTCGGCTCCTGTCGGAGCTCAGACTTCATCATAGTCACCGAGCTCGGATCCTCGTTGCCATATCCTCTCATCTTCGCTGCCATATCCACCGCCACCAAGCCCGGTCATCATCGTCTCTCCATCGTTGATGTCCTTCGGTCGACTCTATGTCTCCTGGGTGGCTTCTTCGTGTGAATCCGTTGCTGCCTCTTTCGCGTCTAGGAGAGAGAGATGGGCAGAGGGAGAGGCCAAGGCGAACTATGGGGAAAGGGAAGGAAGGGCGAGGAAGGCCACGTCGTGTTCCTCGTCCCCCTCTCCTCTCCGCTCTCTCTCCATCGCCTTCGCATTGTTCATGATTTGATTCAACTCGATTCTCCCTAAGAAAAGGAAAGAAGGTTCGGGAACGATGGGATTATTTTCATGCTGCGGAGCAAATGTTGTTGGCAAGAGGAAGAAGCATGATGATCCCTATGTTCCGGTCCCTACTCTAGGCGGTAACTATAGAGGCTGATGTCTTTTGAGTCTTTAGTAGTTTGGTGTTACTGTTGTTAGTATCTGTAATTTTGAGTCTTCTGTTGCATTCATTCAAAACCGTAGTCTTCTATCTTCTAGTTCGTTTAAGTCGTGCAAGTCCACAAATTTCTATATCAGTTAGTCGATTGCTTTACTAGCCTTAGTCCATCCTCTAGGATTCAGTGTGGCCTTTCACATGACAGCAGCCGCCACTCTTTTCTTTGAGCCGCCGCAAATCGTAGAAGTCTTTATGATGCTGCCGTCACGAGCTTCTAAGGCTGTTGCGCTTCTTCTGCATTGCGCTTATTGTGCACTACGCAGCCGCCGTCTCGGACTTCGATCTGCTTTATGGGCTACAAACATGTTATATGGGATGCCACATGATCTTATATGGAGATCTTCTGACTTGGATGCCACACAATTTTCAAGAGCTGCACTCTACGACGACGTCTTCAAGACTTGAATTTTAGATTTTTCTTATTTTAGTGTCAACTCTTTTAAATGCAATGGTATTACATACACCATGTATTTGAGGGGGGTATTAAGGATATAAGAGTATCTATATCTTTTCCTAGTTTCTACGGTTTAGATGTATCCCTTAAGTCTTGTACTATATATTGCCCTTTGGGTTATAATACATGTGTGATTCATCTATTCATCTATAGATCTAACACAAAATATTTGTAAAATGAATTCTGATGGATATGCTCAGAAGGTTGATCCTTGTAAGCTTCTGCCATCCTTTGTTTACTAATCACTCCATCCACAATTTGCATAGAAAAAATTTAAGTGTAACATAACACAAAAGGAAATACTAGGGTGCAAGGACCCAACATGAAGGTGACTCATAACGCTTTAGTCCTTATTAAGATGTTATTGTTTAAAGATATATTTCTTCTTAATTTAGAAGAGAAGATAATCCGTATTAAGAAACAAATTTTAAACAACCTAAACCCAAATTTTAAACTAGATGGCCCACCAACCTTTTTTATGATCTGCAAAAATAATAGAAATTTGAAATGAAAAACAAAAGGAAATTAGCCATCTTATTTTTATTTAACTACAAATTAAAACCTATACACAACTAAATTTTGGAATAAAAATTAGATGAAAATTAGTAGTTGGATTTGTATACGAATTCTAACATAAAACTGAGATAAAAATAATAACAGAAATTAACAAAAAAAATCATAATTAAAAATAAAAAGAAATTAGAAAATGTGATTTTTCATACAAACTCCAAATTAAAACCCCATACATAGCTGAAATTTGGAACAAAATTGAGATGAAAATTAGTAGTTGGATTTGTATTCTAACTCTAATCTAAAACTAAACATTGAAATTAAATAAAAATAATAGCAATAAATAACATAATTTTGGAATGAAAAATAAAAGGTAATCAATAATTTGATTTTAATACGAACTTCAAATAAAAACCAACTGCATAGCTGAAATTCGAATAAAAAATTAAACTGTTGGATTTGTATCTAACCTAAAACTAAAATTTTGAATTAAATAAAAATAAATTTGAGATTAAAGAAAGAGTCCATATCAAATACTATAAGAAATAACATAAATTCTAAATAAAATTAGCAGTTGGATTTATAAATGAATTCTAACATAAAACTAAAAAAGAAAGTATATAAGAAGTGCAATTCAAAAATATGCAAATTTAGAATAAAAGTCAAAGAAAATTAGCGTTTGTTTTTAATTCCAGACTACGTGAAAATAGAAAATTTGGTTTTATTCAGAATTAAAATTACAGAAATATTCTATTTGAGAAAAAATAAATAAGATAATAAATTTTATTTGTGTGTGTGTGTGTGTGTGTATATATATATATATATTAGGAATCAAAATCTATTATATAGTAAAAATCGATCACAAGTAGTTTACAATCGGTAAGAAAAAAGGTAATTGCTAAAAAGTCTCACAAAAATATAAAACATTATGACTATTTGTTTGGTAGACCTTCACGGAATGGATGGATTGAGAGTGAAATCATTAACATGTGTTCACTCGGCTGTACGATATAAGTTATATGGTGTGCGTTATGAGCATGTAGTATAGACAAACATTACAATAATAAAAACGATGATGGTATAAATGGAAATATTATGTAATGCTATGTTTACTGTTTGCTACATAAGTATTTCCGTCAAAAAGTATCTGGGGAAGAAATTTTTGGTCACATGTGATAAGTATTAGGGAATAGAGTGAGTATTTTCTCTCATATAATATATAATATTAAAACATCACAAATGAAATTCTGCAATAATCTATTTGTCAAAAAGCAAAATCACATATATATATATATATATATATATATATTGCTAAATCATTTAGACATGTTTTAAGGGTGATACCCGTGCAAGTGCGCAGGCCACTTTGCTAGTTGGTAAGAACAATTCATGGCTTTGTTTTTTGCTTAGCATGGTGAGATTTCTGCCTTGTAAATTTCTGGTTACTGCCATTTTCCTGACTGCCGTCACACACAGTACCAAGCAGCAAATACACATTATGAAGCATACCTTTAGCTTTCCAGAGGCATACAGGTCAAAAAGTTTGTCAAGATGATCTTGCCACAGGTTGGCATACTGAATTAGGAAAAATCCAGCCTGAAATTGGAAAGGAAAGAGCTCATAGTTTCAAGGAGTACACTACAAAAGAATTCTATGGAATGCAGCATCTATCTATATGGCTCAATGTGACAATGTCTGTCCTACAGTCTGTGAAGTATGCAGGCAATTTTGAGAGTGAAAGTGGTATATAGCTACTGGAAAGTTCGATTTGTTTATCAAAATATGACAGTTCTTAGACCTAGATATAGATAGAGAGGCTCCACTCCTAGTTAAAGGCAGTGTTACTTGGACATGGACACGGAAATCGAAATTCGACTCAGATTCAGATGTCCGACTTTGCAAACGAAAAAAATAGGATCAAAGACTTAGCTACTATATTCCATTTGAAGCCTTCACTTCTTCTACTATTCACCTTTCTTTACTCCATCAAAGCCATGGTAGAGAAAGAGATCAGCATTATTTCTTTCTTCTAGTCTTCCTCTAGCTTTGCTTCGCCTAGTTATGATCATGAATAGGGATTTCGAGCCAGCTATTGTTGCCTTTCCCTATCTAGTCTCTTCCTCATTCACCTAGAATGCTGTTAAGGGTGTCCGATGAGTGTCGGAGAGTGTCCGACATGGCAAAAAAATTTCGGACTCTGGTGTCCTGCTAACACTGGTTAAAGGTTGCTTCTTGTCTATTGTTATGGTATCCTGAATACACATGCTAACAAAAAAACAAGCTCATATCATGTTAACTATAATCTATTCAATGGGCTAAACAAGCATCACATTTTTAATACTGCAATGGCATGGTCAGTTTCAACTATAGTAAGAGTGCACTTTGCCATGATCAATTTATTAAATCGCAAATAAAAATGTAGTATATGGCAACTGAGAAGTTCTGGTGTTCTGCTGCACATACATACCACAGTTTGACTTTTTCCAAGAATCTTCTCACATAGTCCAGTGTAATTCTGTGGCTTCCAGCCATTCTCTCCTTGATACTGAATACATTAAAAAATTGTTCACTACCAACTATTGTCTATTCATGTATAAGCTACAATATCCTACAAGGAAAACAGGATAATTACCAACACAAATTCAGGTAACTGCCAACATAATCATAATAAATCAATGAAGTTCCCTAGGTATATTTGCAAGTTTCCAACCATTAATGTAGATACATTCAATAATATATTAACAGTTTGCAATGACACCTCACAGTATTCCCAGAGGGTGTTCTTTGCTCCACCAAATGAAAACTACACTAATGCACCTGTTTAGCACCTCAACTCCTCATTTGTTTTGAAAATCCATGCAATCTTCCATTTGGTGAAGCACGGAACAAATTTCCCATATTCCATTTCACCCCACTAAAGTTGCCATTCAGAGTGCGTAATAAATCAATAAGTGTGAGGTTCAGAGGC
Source organism: Melocanna baccifera (assembly GCA_036346265.1). Classification (NCBI taxonomy): domain Eukaryota; kingdom Viridiplantae; phylum Streptophyta; class Magnoliopsida; order Poales; family Poaceae; genus Melocanna; species Melocanna baccifera. The sequence continues at coordinate 13,581,064 of CM070701.1, read as the reverse complement.
TGTCAAAAATATATACCTGGGAGATCATACCAATTACAATAAGACGTCCCTGGATTGCTAGCGCATTTAAGCACAAATCAAACATTTCTCCACCTACAGATTCATATATGATATCTACACCTCTTGGATACTCATTTTTCAGAACCTGAAATCAAACGGTCAAACAATCCTTAATTACTATAATCATTGCGAAGAACATATAATGGATCAATGCAAAACAGCTTACAGTCGTTTGAAAGTTGAAAGTTTAAACTAATTACTTCAGAAGTACACCTACTCAGTATAAATTATAAATTATAGACACTCTACAGAGACGAAAGAGCATACATGTAAGTCAAGCATGCCCAACAAACATTGTGCATTATCCGTGGCACATGAAACATCATGCAAGTGTAAGAATAAAATTACTTGCAAGATTATATCCTGGTAAGTAAATGTAGTACACAACCACATAACGGAAACATATATTGGACTAGACAATAAATTTGGAACATTTTATGTCAGCACAGAAAGCAAGTAAAGGTGAAGCTACCGAGCTCAAACACTTAGACAAATTAACCACACACTAGAGCAAAATTGCATTATAAGCAGTAGAAGTATGAAACGTTGAAACAAAAACTCACATCTTTGATCTTTTCATTCTTATAGTTAATAACTCGATCAACCCCGAAGGAAGCTAGAAGCGCAGCTTTACTTTCACCTCCACATGTGGCAACAACCTTGTTGCCTGCTAATTTTGCAAGCTAGTGAAAGTGATAGAAAAGCATTTAGGACAAGAGGACACGTTTCAAGGTTAAAAACCAATAACAGTTGCTCAAAAAACAGAGTAACATAAAGACGAAAAAGAGAACAAAAGATGATAAATCTGACTATGACCTAGAAATACCTTGTTCAATGCAGCAAAAAGTGCATGTAAGTGGCCACAACATGACCCTACTGCTAGTTAACTACGAAAGATAATTATATGTTCTCCAATTTTCTTGAAATAGTTATCTTGTTCAAGTTCAGAAAATGACTTGAAGCATTATAATTCTACCTCCTCGATGAACTATATAAGTAGATGGGCAATTGAGCATTACATAAAAAAAAAGGCACAGTAATATTATTGAAATGCCACAGCTCACCTGAACAGCAAATTGTCCTGTTCCACCAGCAGCTGCTGTGACTAAAACAACCTGCCCAGATGTCAGTTGACCAGCCTAAAGGCAGCAGAAATCAAATCCGCATCAGACCAGGAAGGAGGTTATATTTTCTAACTCTGAACTTGAAGATTTTTGAACAAGATATGGGGTCAAAAACAAATGGTATACGACAAACAAAATAAACAGAACTGACGATCAAGAGAACCTTTTCAAGAGCAATTGAAGCAGTCAATCCTGATGTTAGCATAGCGACAACCTCTGGGTCTGGTTTTGGCACAGGAAGAAGTTGTTTGGCTGGAACCTTTCATCAGAAAGATGCAAAGCCAAAAGAATTGTTACTGGTAGAGAGAGGTAACATTTCAAAAGTCAAAAGGCAGGAGAGATTTCATTCAAAGGGAGCAGGAGATAGTAGGTAATTTATTGTGTAACAAAAACACATAGAATGCAGTACCAGCGTGAATTCAGCATAGCTCCCAAAAGTCATAAGGGCCACAGGAGTGCCAACTTTGATATGGTTCACTGAATCTCCAACAGAAGCAACAATTCCCACAGCCTGTATATATTGGTTTTATGGATAATAAAATATATTAATTTCTCCTGTGAAAAAGGTTAGGACTTATGCTGCAGCAGCATATTAAATCATAGGAAATGCACGCTGGTTTTGATGTAAGTATGGTTATGCCACTGAGTTCTCTGCTATCTTCTATGCGGTTCCCATACTATTAGATTCTATTGTTAGAATTCCTTATAAATAAGGAGGAATTGCCATCTTTTGGGATTACATAAGAAAGAAAAGAAAAAAACATTCCCCTCTTATCTTTTTCTCAACAAGCAGCCTCAGAGCCTTGTATCCGCACCAAGAGGAAGATTCTCCCTGCTGCCGATCAAGGGCGAGCGCCCTATCCTCGCCCTTTGGGCCCTTACCATGAAAGCATATAACATTAACGGATCAACTATAGTTTATGCCATGATGCAGTTGGTCCCAAGGAGTTATGAACATGCTTTATTAGTAGTAGTGTTGTTGTTGTTGTCGTCTGCTGCTGCTACCACTATTATTTTTTGCAACATGTGGAATGTTGATGACAAAGGTGATAACGCTGCTGTTGTTAGTAAGTTATTCGTTATGGTTAACTTGCGACATCGAACTATCAGAGGCATTACAACGCTTGATCCAGGAAGACAGAAAGATGGTGCACATTTTTACGCAGAACAACATCTCAAAAGCAAAATCAAACATTAAGCATGATTTTAAGTTTCAAAATGGACATATGGGAACATCAGTAACCTCAAAACCAGCATCAAATGGAAGGTGTGCAGCAGCTTCTTTAGCATTACCACTGAAATAACGTCCAGAGCTGAAGTTTACCTGAAACACATTACAAAAATCTTCCAAAGGTTAAGCAACGGGGAATCAAAAGAAAAGTGATTGAAAATACAAATACAAGGACTTACATCACTAGCATTTACACCAGCGTATATTATTTTAACTAGAGCACTGTGTGGTTTCATGGGCAATCTCAGTCGCACACGATCAAGTCTTGTAGCATTGCGGAAATTATGGCTGAGTGTGTGAACAACTCTACAGAAGCATCATTAGGAGACACTTATTAATAAAATAAATATGATTTTGAGTATCCCTACGAATATTCCAGTGTGTGAAACATAAGAACTGACAGGCCATTGCTATTAGAGGAATAGAGTTAACCTAGAACCTATTGTATAAAATATTTTTTGGACCAATTTTGTTGTGCTACCTCTCAACCATATTATATGAGCCATTATAGACGATGCATAGCAAAGATTTCATAAACTGGCATTCGTATCATGTCCAACAAATAGAATTCCATGGAAATCCATATTTTTCTGTACAATTGACAAAATGAAGTACCAGTAGAGTCAATGTTCAGCTATTTGGTCAGATATTCTATTGCAAATGTCAAGTGCCCAAGAACAAAAAAATGCAAAATAACAGAAACTGGAATATTCCCTCACATAAAAAAGAACAGGAATTGGCATGTCCTAACTTTGCCTTGAACCACAATTCCTGGATGAAAATAGCAAGATCTTGATTCTTAGGGTAGAACCCAATGACCGATAAAATTTTCTATAAAGGGATAGTAAATCCAATAAGATCATAACAATCAATACATCAGCTGGCATATACGATACAAATACAGCTTTTCTGTCAGTAAATGTGCAGTGCTGTGCAAAATATGCAACCTAAAGCCTGCTCACTGTCTGCTTAAGTGATTAGATCAGCGATTTTAACCATTTTAGGGAAGGACTCAAACAATAAAAACAAATAAAGTACTGCAGAGCAGTTATTATTTATTTATAAGAATATTCACTGCAGAGCAGTTGTTATTTATTTATAAGAATATTCCAGAAGTCCTTAGAAAAATATAAATATAACTTAGCAGGACTACTTACATCTTCTCAAAGAATTCAGGTGTATGGATGCTAGGAAATATATGCTTTGTTAATGTCCTTTTTGACTTCGAGGAATACACCAGATACTTTTTTTCTTCCTCTGATGTTGGCCAGTATACCATTCCTCTTCGTTTAGATATCCAAAGGCAAGCACCAGCCTTGCTCTCATCTTCTATAAGCTCAAATGCACCTAATCCAAATACAGAGGGGTTATTTCAGATAACAAGAAAAGAGAAAGGTAAAACATCACATGCAAGTAGGTCCCCACATATCTAAAATAGTAAAGTACACAATAGGTTTAAACATGCACACATGTGTCACTTGGGCCATTATTGAGTTACATGCACCAACTAATTCACCCAAAAGCTTAAGCTAATGAGGAAAGGTGGACAATTCACTTATACTTCAATACTCTTCATGTGTAGGCTCTCTCAGGCCTAAGAGTGGAATAAAAGTGGGCTGCAATTATTATGTTTTAATTGCACCAATCGGGTCTCGAACTCAAGACATCTTGGTTCTGATACCATATTGAGTTTCATGCACCAACCAGTTCACCCAAAAACTTAAACTGATGAGAAAAGATGGGCAATTTACTTATACTTTAGGGGTACACTATATAAGGAAGTCAAGGCAGGTCGAAACCATACCTACTAACTACCTAGTACGGATGGTTGGCATAGTCAGTTTGACCCATTCTAAGGAACGGAATGTTCTGCTCAACCTAGGTCGAGCTACTCCACCTTCCTGATCCACACATCTTGTTGATATTCGTACTCATAATCACTCATTAATACATACATCACCTAGGATCAGATCGTAAGTACCAAAGACTCTACCAAATCTTTGAAAAGGTTATATACTTTATATAATACTCCATCTGTTTAGAAATGTATGACGTTTTACAAAGCATACAGTCAAACGTTTTAAATTCTGACTACTTATATATATAAAAAATATTTAGATTGGTCAAATCAAAATGTTATCATCAGATTAGTTATGAAAAATATTTCCATAATATAATTTTATATTTGTTAATGAACATATTCATACAAACAGTAGTAGTCAAAGTTGCATGTTGGAGACCGTGTGATACAGATCAACCAGCGATAAATGCCGATTGATGCGCAAATAGCCCAATCTTTTGTGGTACCATTCACGAAACCTCGCAAACCGATCTAATATGATCAAATTGTAAGAACAAGGTATTCTCAACTTGCACACAAGAATCGATCTTTCTCTCTTGCTGGTACTCACGAATTCTCTTCTCCCTCTCACGGCAATATCTCCCCTCTTCACAACAATGCCTTCAATTCACCTCACGAACACACCCGAACATGGTGGCAAGTGGCTTTTCTGTTTTATTTCATATTCTAAACATAATTTTGGTCTTACATGGGGGTATCCCTTGGCCTTATATTGGTGCCTCCAAGGGCACGGCCATAGAACACATGCACGAACTAAGGCCGAACACGACTTAAACACACGCACAAACTCAGCACACACGGCAAAGGCCGAAACAAACTGAAAAAACGTGATCTACCTTACTACTTGGACTCTATCCCTAGGAAACAAACTAAAAATAAAAACAAACTCATATTTATCCTAAACATTGATTTGAATTGGTATGGGTCCAATCCGTATGGAAATAATGTGAGAAGACACACCCTCCTTTGTTCCTGGCTTGGATTCAGTTCCTGTCTCCTTCTCTAGCTCGTAGCTCTTTCCCTCCTGGCTCAAACCTTCTTGGCTCAGCCTCTTATCTAGCTTGGCTACCCTTCCCCCTTTCGGTGACCTGGCTATCCAGCTTGGTTTCCTGGCTTGGCATAGCTTGGAGTCCAACTCCCACACGCCCTTCTTTCTTCACACACAAGAAATAACCTCTCCCTTGGCTTCACACGGCAATCACGTGGTCCATGCTCTCGGCTTGCCCTTTGAACCACATGGCCACGCTCTTCATGCGCCTCACCACCTCCATGCGGCCTCCTCTCATGTGGCCGAATTAGGGTTTTGCTTCCCCCCTCTCAGCTAGCACGCAGCTCATGCACGCATGCAGTGTAACATTCCAAAAATTTGTTGTCTTTAAAATTTTAATTTCAAATTAATTATTTCAAATATTTGGATTTTATGAGTAATCCTGGAAGGTAATCTCAATTCCATTCCAAAATTCCAATTCCCAAATTCAAATTCTAGAATTCACAAAAAATCAAATTTCCAAAAAATATCAATTCCATTTTTCTTGGTCGAACCCATTTTTCTTTGCTCATCTTTTCTTTTCCTTTCTTTTCTTTTTAAGGATATTAGTTAATTCGACATTGTTATACCTTCATTTGATATTGATATCCATGTACCATTGTCACCTTATGCTATCCTTGTATCAGTATTGAGATTATAATACTTTTAATAATTTTAAAATGGTAGAATTGCTTAGATAGGCTTATCGGTCACTATAGCCCTATTGGTGCAAATAATGTTATCAAATCTCTAAAAATTGTTTTTATCAAGTGTTTGGCAATAGGTATTGCCATTGGTTTATAAAATAAAATAAAATGGTGAAATTTTGTTTTAGATTTGGGCGGATGGTAAGATTGGATTGGTGCAGATTGAGCACGAGATCTTGTATTGTGAATTGATCGCCCTAGTTAATTAAGAACCGACACTTCTAATTGTCTAAACTGAGCACTACCGTATAACCACAAGCCTATATGGGTACGATTTGGCTAATTAATTTGCAATGGTTTAGGTTAGAATCGCCAATAGTATGAGTGGGTGTCGGATGGAGACAGTTTCACATATAGTGCAAGAGGGGCTTCTGACTAGGTAGATGGAACCCTTCAGCGGTGAAACCTTAGCGGGCAGAGTCTACTTAGGCTAGTGTATTGTAAAGGCCTTATGATAATCACTTTGGTCGCACGCCTAAGTAAGCGTGTACTGGCCAACAGAATAATTTGATTATCTCTTATGGATAAAGTTGTACAATCTCTACAGAGTGTAAAACTATTTGAATAGCCGTGCCCACCGTTTAGGGTGGGCAATGTGCGCTTTCACATGGTAGATTTTTAGTTTTAGTTTCAAAGTAAAATCTTTTCGGAATTTGAGAGTGGTTGGAACTCTCGGGTGCGTGTTCTAGTGGATAGAGCCAGTGCGGGTGGATGGAACCCGTAATCTTGAACCTTGGCGGTTAGAGCATGTCTGCTAGTATAGGTGGTTGGAACCTTCACTAGAAAATTTAATCTAGTTTTAATTATTGCAACTACTTTGTTAAATTGATGCTTGAAAAATATATAATGGTAATTGAACTAAAAATGATGCTTTGTGCAAAAGAACCATGTTATCTTTCCTTTGTTAGGCCTTGCATATAATTGCATTTTTTCAAGACTTACGTAGTACTCTATGTACTCACCTTGTAATCTGCAAAACCATCTCAGAGGAATATGAAAACGCTGAAGGAGACTGCAACTACTTCGCATGTGGCTTCGACGAAGGCTTTCTGGAGGTATAGGTTATGCTTCCCCAATCAATTGCTGTCTTGAATTGATGAGTTATCTTCCAAGTTTATTTTTGTTTGGGAGTGGCCCCTACCTTGGCCCAAATGGCCCACGGTGCTAGCAGGACAGGTCGGTAGCTTCATGGAAGCCCACAAGGCTAGGGAAAGGGCATATATGCCCCTAGAAAAATAGATTTAGATAGGAGTGTTTATATAACTCCAAGGACTTAGATAGGAGTGTTTATGTAACTCCAAATAGAAGAAAGGACATGTGTACCCCTATAAAGATAAGAGCACATAGGGATATCTATGTAAATAAGCCCACATGGTTATATATACACGCTTGAGTGCGCCACGGGGAAGACCATAACACTCTTTTTTAGCAAAAGGTCAGACACTACTAACTTCCAATACATTAGCACAGACTTCTATTGTTGTCTCCAGTGTAAGGTTACGAGTAGCCTTTCGACGGCCTTCTAGTGACCCCCTCTTTACTATTTAGTGTGTAACCACAACAATTTTATTTTCTTCCGCTTTGAGTTTTTAAGTCTGTGAGATCTTATAACCTCATTTGTAATAAGTGATTATAAGAACGGTACTTTATTATTGACATGAAGCATTGTTGTGCACTAATTTTGATCTAGAACTAGTGCGGTAATACACAGAGGGTTCGGATTCGGAAATCCGGTCTCGACAGCAGGCCCATGCGGCTTGCCCATGCACCCTCGTTCCTTATGCGGCTGAGTGCTTAGCACTAGGGTTTCTCCCTTCTTCCTCCCACAACCGGCCTCCCTCTCCTCCCTCTTGGTTGTAGCTTCTTGTTACAAAACAACACCAATTTGAAATGTAATTCCATATTGTAGCTTGGAATCACAATTCAAAGTAGCATTGGTACTTGGCACCGCATCACCGTGTCGATGTTCAAAACGTCATACATTTTTGAACAGAGGGAGTAATAATATTATTTTTCAGTTTCATCTCAGTATGAATAACTTTTTGCTTTTACAATTCTAATATGTAATTTGAGTGTATGTATTAATGTTTTATGTTAATGGTAAAAACTTTACAATTCTGCTGCCTTGTCTCCTGTGGTAAAAAAAACAGCACATAGGGAGCAGTGAGATTCCCTCAATTCTTTAATCGCAAATTGTGACATGTACAAAAAAAATAGTACCTATTTTCTAAGGAAGATACATAATTCAACAGTTCAGTTCTTTAGCCTTTTGATATTTGAAAATCAATTAAACCTACAGTTCTCAAGTTCAGGAACCCTAGCAAGCTATTCCTACAAGTCTATCATGTACTTTAGTCAATTTATAAAAATGGATACGCATGTTTCACATAGAAAAAAATGTACACAAATGTCCATATTCATTTTTATCATTTGAAACACCCAATCTCAACTGAATGTTGGAACAATTCATCTAACGCTCAACAATAACTTGTAGCAATCATGACATGCCAATTATGGATAATAAGTAGACAATCAAATGAAATAATTAGTTACAACTTAACAAGGTGAGAAATAGTATACCATTAACAACATCCTCCATCTTCAAAAAACCTCCAAGCGCATCTACTAATATGCGATTTACTTGTTCTCCCATATTAGTTTGGACAAACTGCATACATCAGTCCAATATACAGGTCAAGATATATACTACTCAATTACTCATGAAATATCACGATTGCCTTTGTCCCTTCTAGATGTTAACCATGAGACAAAATGATAAACAAGTCTGTTTGGGATAAATTTAAAGTGAGCGTGACTTGCAAGAGTGTAAATTATGCTCAACTAGCCTGCAGTTACAAAATGTGGATATCAACTCTCACTGATATCCACTAATTTTCTCAGATGGAACTATCGATAAATTTGGTCCACGTAGTTAATTTTACAATTTTATTCAACTACATGTCCATACCGGTTTAATTCGAGTAAAGAACAAGAATCATATAAGATTTTAATTGTGCATGGGTGTAAAAGAGCTCTGACCAGGGCCTAAAAGAGCTCTGCCCCTGGCCCTTGAGAATTGAGATAGTGTGCACTTACACTGGCTGGTCAACCTGGTAAGTTTTCCTGTTCATATAAATTTATGTATTAGAGAATACAGTGCACTCTTACCAGTGTCAAGTTAATATTTTGCATATTACAAAATTTATCAGCAAATTATGACAAGCTTGAGACAAAGAACATAGCCACAGTTTCAATGCAACTATAATGAAGGCAAGTCAACAAGTGACACTGTGACTGACAAAATGAGAAATATTTGCCTCCAGTCATGCAATTTCTTAATACCTCAGGGCAGAGCACATTGACACGAATGCCATGCCGTTTCAATGGAGCAAGTGATCTTGTAAACATGACCACACCACCTGCAAAAAATGAAGTTTGAGCTCACATAGTGTACACATGCTTCAAACGGATCTTACAATATACAGAAGGAACACATAGTTAATATTGTAAAGATCAGCTGGTTTCAGTGTCAAGCATTTTACATGACCAAAATGTAAACTTATGTACAAGTTGTGACTTGTAAATTCACAATATGTCAAACCACATAGACAAGTAATTAGGTGCGTATTATTTTCCACAAATCAATAGTCAAAGTTATAAAAAAAAATTCTAACTGGCTTTATATTGCAACTGCAATCTGCTGCCAAAAAAAGTGCATATAGATGATAGATCAGTCTTTAGCATGACTAATGATGTACTACCATTGACCTGCATGTACTTACTGCAAAAGCACTTCCAGTCTGCCAACAATGCATACCTTTTCTATTTTATCCATTAGAAACCTCTGAAAGTCAAAGATAACAAAGCAACAAATTTGCATTTAAAAAGGAAAGGCTACATTTTAACACAGAAGCTAAACAGTTGATCAACTTTCTGCAGCTCATTTTAATGAAGTGCATACATGATTACATTAACATGAAGATGGATGAAAATATTATGGACTTCTAGATAATTTATAGTTCACCAAACATTTAGCAGATTTATGGCCTTCTACTGAGTGCATTTAGCAGAGAACTGAGGAAGCCAAAGAAAAATAACAGATTTATCGTTCCCAACAAAGTTTATAGGACAAATTCGATTATTAGTTAATAGTTACTCATTAACTTGGTAAGAAGAACAAAGGTATAAAACCAATATACACAGACAGCAAACAAATAATATGACAGTAGAAATTGCAGTTAAATATGATGAATAAAACAACCATAGGCTCTACATAGTCTCTTCCCTAGCGGGCTAATTTTTCAAATTGTATAGGGCTATAGGCATCCTGGTTCCCCCTTTCTCTATCATAACCTGTGGAGACAAGTTACTCAATAACAAGATACAATTTATCTCTATTTACAAAAGGTATGTATATCCATTTTAGTAAATACATGACAACTTTTAAGCACATTAATTACTATTTTTGAGTAGTGTATAACTTTTGTCATTACAATACCAGTTTAAGTATTTATCTTCATTTGTCTAAAAATGTATTTATCTTCGTTTTTCTTTGAAAAATGCAGCTTATGTACTTACCACATCACAATGTACACATTTTAAAATATCACCATTTTAAGTATATATTTTTGTTAAGGATATAGAGTTTGTATTCTATTCCTTATATGCCTCTTTATCTCTATATGGTATATTCCTCATGTACTCTCTATATATATTGTTTATTGGGCTTCTTCAATATACACACAATATTCATAACATGGTATCAAAACCAAGGTAGGGTTAGAGTTTACCTTTCCTAGCCTCCACTCATCTTCCACATCTGCTGCCCCTGGGAGGATATCTCTGCTCTCAGGGCGGCTACTTCTCTTTGGTTGTCACCAAGCCTATCCGACCACCCTCGAGCCGTTGCGCTCTTCTCTGCTGCCGCACTCTTTCCTACCTCTCGCTAGTGATGATCCTAGAGGCTCTAGTGGCTATGGTAGAGGTGGTCCATGCATGGGGAGTGGTGACTGATATGGGAGTGGTGGACCTACTCCGCTTTGATGGAGGTTACCTTGGAGGAGAGCAAAGATTTGCATATATGTTTTGCTTTACTGTTCTACCTATTAGAATAATTAGATATTCCATATATGCGCTTACCATGTATGCGCCTTCCATGTATATGCTTTCCATATATGCGCTTACCATATATGCGCCTTCCATATATATGCTTTCCTTGTATACCTACTCCAGGCCAATATATATACAAGCCACCCTAGCCCTTTAGCTGTGTGGTGTTTACCTCAATCTCTCTACCTTTCTACATGGTATCAGAGCCTACCTGAATTTCTTTTCCGCTGTCCACCTCCTCTTCCGCAATCTGCACCACCACCCGGCCGCCTCCTCCTCACAGACGTCGCCGCCGCTTCCCTCTCCAGAAGTCGTCGCCGCCTTCTTCCCCGAAGGCCGCCGTCGTCTGCACCAACACCCAGCCGCCGCCTCCTTCTCACGGACGCCGCCTTCCCTCTTTGAACGCCGTTGCCGCCTCCTTCCCCGGAGGCCGCCGCCGCCGTTGCGTCGACCGCCGTTGCCGGCGCCTCCTCCTCCATTGTCGGCGCCGCTGGTCTTGCCGTCGGCGCCGCTCCTCGTACTCTCCGCCGGGCCGCCGCCTCTCCACCGCCTCTCCATTGGGCGCGCCTTGCTCCTCCCGGCTCCACGGTGCTTCTCGATCGGATCGAGAAGTGCCACCTATTTATATAGGTAAAAAAACAGCAGCAGAAGAAGATCTGGTCTTACGCCACACCTCCCCGACCATGGCGACCCCTCCCGCGGATCCAATTGTTGCCACTGCCACCGCCGGTGCGATCGCGCCTGTCGCCCCTCCGATCGTCCTCAACCCCTACTGCACGATCGTCGTCAAGTCCCATGTGCCGACCACCCTCAATCTGAAGACACCGAACTACTCCTGATGGTCCAAATTCTTTCGGACCATGTGCACAAAGTTCGGCCTCCTCTCCCATATCGGCAAGCAAACCACGGCGCATCGCGGCGATGCTAAGCGGGTCCTCGCCGACTCGTAGTCCTCGGTGGTTGTATGGCTCGTCTTGACGACATCCTCGACTCGCGATGGTGGTCAAGAGAATGCCGTGACCTTTGGGTGCATGATCGTATTGTTTAGCGACAACAAGGAATCCGCGCGATCTTCTTCAACAACGATTTCACTCGCTCGTTCAAGGGATTTGTCCATCACCGTTGCGGCCCGCGGATGAAGGTCCTCGGCGACGAGCTCGCGCCATCGGCTACCCCATCAACGACACGCGGCTCATCCTCAACTTGCGCATGGCATCAACCCGTGCTTCTCCGCTGTCGGCGACGCCGCCAACTCCGTCGTTCCTTCATTCGCGAGCGCGGTCCATGCTCGCTCTCAAGGAGACTCGCCTTACAACGCGAGCCAAGATCGCCACCACGCGGCCTTGTTCGCCTCGGCGCTCCTCGGCTGCGTCATCGATACTACTCGGACCGCTCGGCTCGTGATGGGCGTCGCGGTGGCCGCAACCGCCGTGGCGGCGGCGGTCGGCCGTGGCGCCGATACCGGCTTCGGGGTAGCCGCGTACCACCGTCTCCACCGACCGGTCCCTGGTTCTGCTTCAACCCGTGGACCGCCCCTACCGGCGGTCAGTGACGCCCCTCGCCTGCTCACGGCCTCCTCGGCGCTCCATCTCAGGCTCATACGGCCTTCACGCCATCCCGACCTTCCGCCTCGCGGACACAGGGATCGGCGGGGCACGATTACTCTGTTGAACCAATGGTGTCCAAGGACATGGTGGTGGGTCATGGGCAATGACGCCACTTCCCACATGACGACAGATGACGGTACACTCCTCTCTTCCCACCCTCCACCTCATTCGGTCGTCACTGTTGGCAACGGTTCTCGTCTCCCTGTCGTTTCTCGTGGTCACACTTTTCTTCACACACCAACCACCCGTTTTCTCCTTCCCAACACTCTTGTTGTCCCTAACTTAGTCCACAACCTTCTTTATGTTAGACAATTCACTCATGATAACCATTGCTCTATTGAGTTTGACGCCTTTGGTTTTTCTATTAAGGATCCCCGGACACAGCGTGTGATGCTTTGCTACGATAGTGCAGGCGACCTCTACACCATACCTCCAGTCGCCACCTCAGCTCCACCCAGCACCCACATCGCCGTCTCCTCCCAGTTATGGCATCAGCGTCTTGGTCATCCCGGCATCGCCAGCCTCGACACCCTCCATAAAAACTCGCTCATCTCATGTAATAAAGTAGACCGATCTCTTTGCCAGTCCTGTCAACTTGGCAAACATACGCGTCTCCCTTTTGTTACCTCTTCTTCGCGCTCCTCTGCACCATTTGAGCGAGTTCATTGTGATGTGTGGACATCCCCAGTTCCTAGCATATCTGGTTTTCTTTATTTTCTAGTGTTACTTGATGATTTCTCTCACTATTGTTGGACTTTTCCTCTTAGAAAGAAATCAGAAGTTTCCCAGCTTTTAGCAGATTTCACCGCCTATGCTAGCACACAATTCGGCTTTCCCTTAAAATCTATACAAGCCGACAACGGCACCGAATTTGTGAACCACACCAACACATCCTTCCTTGCTTCCCACGGCATTACCCTACGCCTCTCTTGCCCATACACATCCCCGCAGAATGGCAAAGCCGAGCGCATCATTCGCACCCTTAACAATGCGGTCCGCACGCTCCTGCTCCACGCCACTATGCCTCTCAAGTACTGGGCCGAGGCGCTAGCAAATGCCACCTATCTCATCAACCGTTGCCCATCCTCCTCTGTCGGTGGTGACATTCCACATACCCTCCTTCACCGCTCCCGCCACATGCAGTCATCTCGGGTTTTGGTTGTCTTTACTTCGAACCTTCTCGCCATACGCCCATAAACTTGCTCCACGTTCCACGGCTTGTGTCTTCCTCGGTTACCCTTCTCACCATAAGAAGTGCCATTTGTCTCGATCTCGCCACCAAGCGTGTCATCATCTCCGTCATGTTGTCTTTGATGAAAGCATATTCCGTTTGCGGTGGTGACCGATCTTCACCCCTCCTCTTGCTCAGACTTGATTTCCTCGACGGCGACTCTACCATGCTGGTGCCTCGCCTTCGCTGCAATGGCACCCTGCGGTACCCGGATGTTGCTCCGCGCTGCATGGTGTCGGCGATCATCTCCTTCGTCCACGGCGCCATCCGTCGCTCGCGCCACGACCGCGTGCATCCGGTTTACTCGAGGGCGGCCACGTCGCGGCTCCTCCGACCAATTGCACGGCAGTTACGATCACGAGCTCCCGAGCATGGTACCAGCAGTTCACCTCCTACATCCGCGGCATTGGTTTCGTCGCCTCCTCAGACATGTCCTGTTTGTCCTTCATCGGGACCGACATAGCCTACTGCGCTCTCGTCAGCGACATCGTCCTCACGGCTTCCACCCAGGTCTTCTCCAACATCTCACGGGCTTGCTTCACTCGGAGTTTGCCATGCGGACCTCGGTGACTGCGCTTCTTCCTCGGCATCTCCGTCGCGCGCTCCTTCAACGGCCTCTTCTGTCTCGGGCGATATCTTTGTTGATCTCTGCGGCAATGGCGGCATGGTGAGTGTCACCCTACGGCCACACGGTGGACACTCACGCCAAGCTATCCGGCCACGCCAGACTCCGTGGCGATCCGTCCGAGTATCGCGAGCCTTGCGGGGCTCTGCGATGCGACACTCACACGTCGACTTGGCGTGCCGTCCGACAAGTATGCCTTTTCATGCATGATCCGTGGGAGCCCCATCTCGCGTTGATCAAATGCATCTGCGGTATGTCAAGGGTGCGCTCGATGCGGTCTTCATTGGTCTCTCCCGGCGACATCCATCACGCCTACTCGGCGCCGATTTGGTGTTGCCCGACTTCGCGACGCTCCACCTCCGCTCTGCATTTATCTCGGGGATAATCTTGTCTCTTGGTCCTCAGCGTCGGACAACCGTGTCTCGATCAAGTGTAGAAGCCGAGTGCCGTCTTGTTGCCCGTCTTTGTGGCGAGTGTTGCGGCTACGGCAACTTCTCCAGAACTTCACGCCCGATTGCTTGGCGGCCGTTGTTGTCTACTGCGACAATGTCAGCGCCATCTACATGTCAACTAATCCCGTCCAGCGTCGGCGTACGAAGCACATCAAGATTGACATTCACTTCGTCCGCGAGAAGGTTTCACTTGGTGAGGTTCGTGTTCTGCACGTACCATCCTCCCATCAGTTCGCGGACATCATGACAAAAGGTCTCCCGACGCAGCTGTTTTAAGATTTTCGATCCATTCTTTGCGTCCGAACTGCCGCTACGACTGCGGGCGGGTATTAGAATAATTAGATATTCCATATATGCGCTTACCATGTATGCGTCTTCCATGTATATGCTTTCCATATATGCGCTTACCATGTATACGCCTTCCATGTATATGCTTTCCTTGAATGCCTACTCCAGGCCAATATATATACAAGCCACCCCAGCCCTTTAGCTGTGTGGTGTTTATCCCAATCTCTCTACCTTTCTACACTACCGAAGCTGTGCTGAGGTGTTGGATTTTGGGGTCCAGTTGTCAGTTGTGTCTGGCTGTTGCTGTTAGTATTTGCTGCCATTGAGTCCCTTTCTTTTTCTTTTAGGTCTTTCATTACATCTATCTAAGTCCGCATCTATCTTCTAGTTCGTCTAAGCCGTGCGAGTCCACATATTTTTATGTCAGTTAGTCGATTGCTTTACTAGCCTCAGACCATCATCTAGGATTCAGTGTGGCATTTCGCATGATAACAAATGCCGCTCTTCTCTGTGAGTCACGTGCAGGTCGTAGAAGTCATTATGATGCCGCCGATTCTTTTTGAGCCGCCGCCCCGAGCTTTTAAGGCCGTCGCGCTTCTTCTGCACTGTGTTTCTATTGCGCTTCTTATGCACTGCGTCGCCGTCGTCTCGGGCTTCGATCTACTTTATGGGTTGCCACCATACTTTATGGGCTACCGCACGACTTCAGATGGAGATCTTCTATTTTTAACATAATTTTCAAGAGCCGCATGTTACAACGACATTTACAAGACTTAGATTTTAGATTTTTCCTATTTTAATGTTAACTCTTTCAAATGTAATATTATTGCATACGCTTTGCATTTAAGGAGGGTGTTAAGGATATAGAGTTTATATTCTATTCCTTATATGCCTCCTTATCTCTATATGGTATATTCCTCTTGTACTCTCTATATATATTGCTCATTGAGTCTCTTCAATATACACACAATATTCATAACAATTTTAATATATCAAGGAAGTGCAAACCTTTTGTCCCACTATAAATGGGTTCATAGTGCATAGGAAATAGGCCAGCAACTGAACCAATATTTATTATGACACCAGGCTTCTTCTGGGATCGCATTATTTGAGTCTGCAGTGAATAAATCCAACCATTAGTACTGTACATGTGCCATTTGCAGGGAGTAAATATAAATAACCTGCCCAACAATTGATATTACCTTTTGAATTAGTGTACAAGTGAAGAATTCAAACTCCATGAATAATACAAGCCTGATTTGTCAATTGTCATTGATCTTAAATTCTATCCTACTTCTTGATCTCAAGGAAACCCTAAGGGCAGGCTATATTATGGCAATGGAACTATTAACTCTTAACTTCTCCAATGATGAAAACTAAAAAGGGAAAACCCAATACCTTCTTTTTCCTCTTAAACAACTGGATCAACAGAAATTGAAATCATATGCATTTCCTAATCATTTATCTAAAATAACAAACGACAGGACCAGCACTCATTGTTTCTACAAATAGTTTGAGTTACTGAATAAACCAACTTGACAATTCTACTCCAACAGTTAACGAGAGACTTACTGCAATGCGAGTACCATCAATAACAGCAACAAGATTCACATTTACGGCACGCCTCCATGTGCTAGTTCCATCAGATCTATCATCATAAACTAATGATTTGTTGACAAATCCAGCACAATTGATGCATACATTTAGTCCACCATACGTGTGTATATGTTTCCCAAAAGCAGCAGCAAGAGCATCTACACATAAAATCAGTGAAACTTTAAGACCATGGCAAACATGAATGCAAGAGAAATTAGCTTTCAGTTAGCAGTTGAAACCATAATGCAAGTTATCCAATGTTCAATGACAAAATAAATCTCAATAGTACAACTACAACAATAAAATACCCTGTTAAAAGCAATTTGATGCTTCTTGAAAGCACAAGAAAGCAATACCATATTAATCAATTATGGTCTAAAAAATACAAGATACTATATACATTTCTGAAACACAGCAGGGATGGTTTGCTAACTTTATTTCACAGAGGGTTTCCAGCTAGTAAGAAAATTTCAGCTAGTGCTTACAAATAAAAAGATTAGACGTTATGCCAAAAATATATGATGCTTGTAAGCTGTAAGGTTATATTCTTGAACTATATTTTTGTTATGAATAACGCTTGTATTCATCATAAGACCAATGAGCCAATATATATATACACATACAGGTATAGCATATATGCAAAAAACCCCCTTATACAGCAATGTAAATATACAACTTATATAATACATATCTAAACCCCCTCAAACTCATAGTGGATCAACAACATGAAGTTTGGAGAGGTATAAGTTGTGTTGGGCTCTAGTCTGTGCCTTTGTGAAGAAGCCGCCAACTGAAACTCGGAAGACACATACTGAAGAGTAACAACCTGGTTTTGTACCTGTGTCTACATATAGGAAGCATCAACAAGCACGAGGAGCTTGTTTGAGGCCATAGAGAGATTGGCGAAGGCGACAAACCATACCCTTAGGAACAGAATACTTAGGGGGCGGTTGTATGTAGACCTCCTCACGCAATTCGCTATTGAGAAACGCATTCTTGACATCCAACTAAAGATAGACTATTGTCGAATACAGGCCACAGCAAGAAGAGTGCGAACAGTGGTCATGTGAGCGACAGGAGCAAATGTCTCATCGTAGTCACAACCATACTCCTTCTGAAAATCATGCGCTACAAGACAAGTCTTGTAGCGCTCAAGAGAACCATCAGAGCGAGTCTTAATCTTATAAACCCACTTGCACATGATAGGAGTAACACGCGCATGAAGAGGAACAAAACCCCACGTGCCAGTACGCCCAAGGGCAGCAATCTCCTCTACCATCGCATGCTACCACTCCTGATGAACAATAGTATCACAAAAGAAGTCAGTTTGGCAAGAGCAGTGCCAACAAAACCAAAACACTCGGAAGGACGAATAGACTGGCGATCACGAAGAGCATAGCGAGGGGAGGCCGAAGAGAATGATCCATCAGAAAGAGAGGACACATCAAAAGAATCCTCAACTCGTGGACGATGAGTATAGTAGAGATGATAAGAAGGAACAAGGTTAGGAGTAACCTCGGGAGAGGGTGCTGGTGGTGAAGAAGGTGCCGACTAGGCCGAAGAGATCAAAGGCTGTGGTGGAAGAGTGGTGACTATGGGAGTGGAAGAAAAAGTCAAGAAAGAAAGTGGCTCGACAAGAGATACTAAAGTGGAGGATGGAGAATGGGAGAATAGAAAAATGAGACTCATCAAAAGTAACATCTCGAGAAATCCACATCCGTCGGCCAACAGGATCCCAACAACGATGTCCCTTGTGCTCAACACTATAGCATAGAAAAATGCACTTAATAGGCTGAGTGGTCAGCTTGGTGCACTCACAAGGTGCAAAAAGAATATAGTGCACACACCTAAAGAGGCAAAAACTGGAATAATTAGAAATTTTGCCACAGAGACACTCAATTGGGATTCTACCCTAAAGAGCAGAGGAGGGTTGAATATTGATTAGAAAAGTAGCAATAGAAACAGACTTAGCCCAGAAGTATGGTAGAACAGCAGAAGCAAACATAAGAGCACGAGATGTCTCAAGAAGATGACGATGCTTACGTTCAGCCACACCATTCTGAGTATGAGCACCGAGACAAGAAAACTGAGAGAGAGTGCCTTGCTCAGCAAAAAAGCCACGAAGGACTCCCAACAAGTACTCTCGGTGGAATCAGCGCGAAAAACACGAATAGGAAAGCCAAACCATGGTGGCAAAAGTCTTGTAGATGGATAGAATCTCACTACAAGATGACATAAAATATATCCACGTATGCCGAGAAAAATCATCAATAAAAATGATAATATCGATGACCTCCTTTCGAAACGAAAGGAGTAAGTTCCCATACATCAGAATGAACAAGATCAAAAGGACACTAAGACGTTGACTCACTAGAAGGATAGGGGAGTTGAAACTATTTGCTAAGCGTACAATCTTGACAATTGAGAAAAACATCACCAGACACGGACCCTAAAAGATCACAATGAAGTAAAAAAAGACATACGTGACCCACAAAGATTGAGAAAAAAAGATGCATCACGAGCGAACACGGACCCTTGAAAAGACCACGGCTCCCGAAATAAAAAGACATACGTGACCCACAAGAATCGAATAGATGTCAACTATAATCAGTGAGTTGGCCAGCAAATATGAGTTGCATGGTTAGTTTTAGAACATGAAAAACAACAGGAACGTGAATAGATGAATTTGAAAGAGTGCCTCGTCCTCTGACAGAAAGAGAGGTACTATCTGCTGTTTGAATAGTGATAGGAGCAACTAATGGACTAATGGAAGTGAGAGTGGTGCAATCAGATGTCATATGAAAGGATGTCCAGAATTAAGAATCCAAGGTGATATACCTGAGAAAAGAGAAGTAGAAGGTGATCTCTCACCACAAGATTAAATGGCCAAGAGAACTCGACGATCTGACAACCATGCAACCTAACAATGTGACACCAAGACTCATTGTGAGGAGGACTCCAATGCCCCTGAGAGAACGAGCACCACGACGAAAATCCTTCTTCTTGTAGCAAAACTACTTCATATGTCCATCCTTATTGCAATATGTGTAATGGAGTCCCTTACTAACAAAAACTATCTCCCAAAGCGGTGTAGTGGCGGCGGTGCGGCGGTGTAGAAGCTAAAGAAACCGCCAAAACCAAAGAAAACGGCGATGACGATAGTATCTTCATGCGAGCGATTGCAAGGGCCAATACTAACCAAAGTCTTCGATCTAACGCCATATCGCGAACAGTTGATCTCATCCACGAACATCTCCAAAAATCTCGAATCATCGGTGAGATGAGAATAACAACAAGAATAGCGAAAGCACGACAACCATGATCGGTGAGTTGGCATCCTCAAACGGCAAATATGAGTTGCATGGTTAGTTTTAAAATATGAAAACAACTTCATTGGTAAGAAACAACGTTGACCAATATGAAAAGACTCGAATTTGAAAGAGTGTCTCTTTCTTTTTTCCTTTTTTCGCTAGCCTCTGCTTTTACTCAGTCGGTTCGGTCAAAAACCAATCGAGAACTATCGTCACAAGCCAATTGAATAGTGATAGGAGCAACTAATAGACTAATGGAAGTGACAGAGGCGGCGATGGCTAGGGACGACAGATCCGGCCTCGGCTAGTAGATCGACGGCGGTAAACCTCACGGGTGGCGGTCTTCGTCGGCTGTCTTTGCGATTAGCGGCGGTTGGGCGGCGAGATCTAGCCTCGCGTAGATCGGCGGCCTCGATCAATGAGAGGCGACGGACTACGGCGGCGGTCTCCCAACGGAGAAAGCGGCGATCAATGAGCAGCCAGCAAGAAAGCCAGATCCGACACAAGCTCAGAGATGCGGCCGGCGTTGGCTAATGGCAGATGAGACATAGGCGGATCGGAGTGGCGTCGAGAAGACCCATCGGCCAACCTTAACAGTAGCCAGAGCGATGGTGATGCGAAGAAGAGGATCCGGCATTTAAAAGCACATATAAGCGACAGCGGTTGAGGAAGAATAGCGATGTCGGGTGAAACCCTAGGTATGACAAAACCCTAGGTTCTAATACCATGTTATGAATAGCGCTTGTATTCATCATGAGACCAATGGACCAATATATATACACGTACATGTATGGTATATATACATGAAACCCCTTATATAATAGGGTAAATACACAGTTTATATAATACACATCTAACAACTTTATCGAGAATGAATAAATTTATTGTATGGCGAGAATTGCAATTAGATATCAAAAGACCATCACAATTCATCAGTCAAATGTCATTACTTGAGTTGTGATGTTTTGTTCATTGTCGCTGCCAAAATTTTTAGCCTAAGCAAGCTACAAGTGTAGATTGAAAAATTACGTGTACAAGAAAATTAATTGTCATTACTTGTTTCCCTTAAAAAAACTCTTACCTGCATTAGTAACATCACACTTAATGAATATGGCAGATGGAACTCTATGATATCCATGAAACTGCTTGCTTTCCTTTTGAACTAATGAAACAACTTCTCTTCCATTTTCTTCAGAGAAATCGACAACTGTCACAAATAGACCCTTTTGTGCAAGAGCAATGCAAAGTGCTTTCCCTTGAAAATTTAAAAAAACTGTTAGAACGTGCAATGAAATATCTAGTGGAGTCACTTTTCCTACACAAATTCAATTAAATCGTGGCTTTTGAGGCTCAGATATTACAAAGGGATTACATTTGTTACACTTTTCGAGATTAATTGTTGTTACAAATGGAAATGCATACCATGGTTTCGTATTATGTAGTACCAAACCAAGCAGAAATTTTAGTTTGTTTCCAGAAAACCTACAATTAGAATCCTTAAGGTTTGATCCCCTTTTGGCTAGCAAAGTCTCATGATCTCATCACAGTTATATGTTACAACAATTTGCAAACCGCTCTGATGGTTGGTAGATCATTATGATATAGTATCACTGCGAGGTACCAAATCCAAAAATACAAGCATACAAGTGCACGCGTTGACTGTTGTTGGTGGGAGTGTACCAAAAATCCTTGCAAATGATACATATGGCATATGGGTCGAAGGGGCAACCAAAATTAACATGCTATGATCCAGAACCGCGCGCTCGAGCACCAGGATCTTACCCTCGCGGAAGCGTGCCTCACTAAAGCCATCACTGGCTGCGATGTGTCTACGCCGCTTCTGCCTGCCTGGTTGCGCGATGGTGAACAGAGAGACCACCAAATTCATGACTAGGAGATCCCCCTGTCCGACAGCGGCGGCGGCGTTTCCATATCCGGCCACCACTTCCGGCGGCAGCAACAATTCTACATCGCTGGAGGCCTGGAGCTCCGATTGGCTGCAAAGCGTGCAAATCAAAGCGCAGAGAGAGAGAGAGAGAGAGAGAGAGAGAGAGGTGAGGAGGGAGGGAGGTGAAGCGTTTGCAGGCAGCAGAGAGAGAGGTGTGCATCCATCCGGCCAGGCTATGGAGCCCATCCACGAAACCAAACAAGCCACGGCCCAACCCAACTACCAGCGAACCACTCGCGCCTGAATCGGGCGCGCGCGCGCATACGCACGGAGAGAGACGGGGTGCTCCTTACCGATGCCGGAGGCGCCGCCTGTGACGAGGGCCGACATGCCGGGCTTCAGCTCCATCTCGCCGGCGCGGGGGAAAATCCGACGAGCTTCTGGCTAGGATTCGCAACGGAGAAGGCGAGAGAGGTACGGAGTGAGACGAGGCGAGGAGAGGGGAGGACCGATAAGGTATTAGAGTAGACAATTCGCCCGGCCGGCCGGTGGAGCTGCCGAGGAGCTGAGATGATGACAAGCGACGGCAACGAGGGAGGGACGCAGCCAGGTGCCCAGGCAAGAACCCCGCCGCCGCGTTTGTCTTGCTCTGTCTCTCGTCTTCCGTATGATTTGTTCGCCGAGACGATTCGAATTTGGAGCGTGCCGCGCCTGTGCGGGTGGCCAGCCGCAGCCGCAAGGGCGAGCACGTCTGCACGTCCCGCTGCTCCTCGCCAGAGCCGGCGACCCCTTCTCCACCTTATCCGGTTGTTCCTCTTCGGCGTGTAAAATTGTAATGTAGTTCGAGGGTCCCAAGCCGCTTGCATTAATCCGGGCCGTTTGGGTTCGATCGAGCGGTGACAGATGACCCATCTATAATCGCGATCCTTCCGCGAGATCCAGATTAAGGAGTAAATTAACAAATCTGCATCACTTAGGGTCTCGACTGTATATTTACCTGTTCCCTTCTCCTACGCCGCCTTAATCTGGACCGCCGGAACAGATCAGACGGTACAAAAAGAAGAGAATTCCGGACGGAACCACCAGGAACGTCCACCCTATCTCGAGTAGAATCTGTGCCCATCTCGAACGCATCCAGCCCCTAAGCTTGATGCAACGGCACCCATCGGAGGTGCCACTCGGACGTAATCCCCAGGAGCGTCCTCCGCAGGTGCCGCCACGAGAGAGTCTACCATGGCCAAGCTGAAGCAAACTGGTGGCCGCATTATGACAGAGGAGGGCCCGGTCGCCACCACCATCGAGTGACGGCAACGCACGTCGACAGGGCGGTGGCGCTGCGTCCATCCGTTGGCTGGTTTCCTGACCTATAGACCTTCCACTTCGACTCCGACGAGATGCGGTTGCAGTCTTGGTGTTTTGTCTGACGTTCTAAAGGCGAATCATAAGTGTAAATGAAAGTATGAGATCATGAAGAGGTCACTCTACTATTGTGATGAGTAATTAATTTTTGGTTTAAGAGAGTTTGAGGTGTTTGAGTTTGGATTTTAGGAGATTGCAATTTGAGAGTTGCTTTGTCAAGGTTGGCGGTTTGACTGGCATTGTGCTAGCGATCAGACTGGTCAGGAGCTGGTCGTGCATGGCAATCAGATCGCCTCTAGGTCAAAAAATGACCTTGGGACACCAAACACTTGTGTGGGAGTGTTTGGGGATCAGTTTGTACCTAGTCTCATGAAAATGGACACTCGGATCGAAACTAAATAGAGTTTCATCCAAATTTCAGAAAGAATGTTTTCTGGTGCACTTTGGTGATCTGACCGGTTGAGCACCGAAGATATACCAGTGTGGTCTAGGTGGTCTGACCGGCCTTATGTGGCGGTCAGACCAGCCCAAGGGAACTTTGCAAGTGCCGATGAGGCCGGGTGGGATGAGGGCAATTATCACGAGGACCAAGGTGAGGTGGACACTCTATATGGTGGTTAGGACGAGTAGGTGTCTAATGGAGCAGGGCAGGCGAGAGATAGGGTATATGTTCTGTATCTACTGTATTTAAATAAGTATAGTAAAGACCATAGCCTTGCGTGGTAAATGCTGTAATAAAGGTATAATATTTATTTTATTGTTTTGCTACGCTATTCTGGTAAGACTTATTATTCGTTGGAGTAGTGTTCTTCAGAGCAAACAATAAGAATATGTTGCTTATGTATGATTACCCTTTGGTAATGACACAGGGCATCTCAGAGACAACAGCGGATGGCGCACACGATTTTCGGCTCGGGAAGCCGTTTAGAGAAACGGTTTCAAGAAACAACCTGAAGAAACCACCCTATTTGTTTCGGTTTATAGAAAAGCCAAAGCCAAAAACCACAAAAAAGAACAGGGCCGACGCCATCAGCCAGCCATTTATACGTGGAGAAATGATATGAAAAGAAGTTCTTATCATCAGTTAATCGTGTTATATGTAATTAGGGGGGTCTATTTATATGATTACTTACGCTATATGAAGTATAAGTTACATTTTTTAACCATTGAATCAAGATTAGATTAAATACACAAATCTAAAAGGAAATATAATGACTAGGAAAATCGATAAAAAAAAAACAACCTACAAATAGCAACGCGTCCCTTTTAACGCGTTTACTATTTCTTGGATCATCACATCAACGCGTCCCTTTTAACGCTGCTTTCCATCTTAAATTGTATACTACTGATCACGTCATCAGCCAGCTCTTTGCGGTACTTATCTTCTTCTCCGCAAGAGAATTAGAGTATGCGCACTGCGTCCCTAGGTGCTAAACCAATACTACAGGAGAAAAAAATTTCTTAGCAACAAAAACGTTGAACGTTTAATTAGCAAGCTTATAGGTGGTGCTAAGAATTAAAGCAAAAATAGTTAACAATGATATTATAGATAGAGGTGATATGTACACCTTAGCTCTTGCTTTAGATGTTAAGGTGTGTGTGTGTGTATGCTCTTAGAACCTTGGCTAACTCCTTACCACTATTGCATGCACATTAAAGTTATCCACCCCAAACGTCACAAGGAACTGCACAAATTAAACCCCCCCTAATTCCTAATCTCTTTCCATGCATCCCATTACAGCTGTCGACCTAAGCGAGTTGCCACTTGCCACCCACTCGCGCGCGCAACGTCGCAAGCACAAACCCTACAACGCAAAGTCTTGGACACACCACGCCCACGGTCACCACCTCCACTGTTGAAGCCAACCACACCTCCCCTCCCCTCCCCCTCCCCCACCACCACCCCTCTCCACCACGACCTCCCCATCGCCCTCCCACGACTTCGCCTTCCCCTCTCCTCTCCGCTTTCGTATCTGCCTCCTCCTTTCCACGCCCACCTCCGCGCCCTTCCGCTTCCGGCCGCCGTTCGTGCCGCCGACATGTCCTGCAGTACACCCCTCGGCCGCGTCGGCAGCGACCTCAGCCACAACAACTACGCCAAAGAAAACAACCATCAAACCACAATCCAGAGCAGTAGAAGCAAGGACAGGGATAGGGACAAGGCCAAGAACAAGGCCTCCCCTTTCTTCTCGAGCCTCGGCGGCGTGTGGAGAGGCGAGAGCAGAGAGACGGCTGGCAAGGCAGAGGAGAAGAGGAAGGGAAAGGCGAAGAGAGGGCTGGACGTGGGCCAGTGGGTGAAGAAATACATGACGTCAATGGTGGAGCAGCTGTTCGCCTCCTTCTCCCGGCACGGGGAGAGGGAGAGGGAGAGGCGGGAGCAGCGGCGGTGGCCGCACTCGTTCTCGGTACGCGGCCCGAACACCACGAGGGAGCGAGAGCGATGGAGGCGCCGGAGGGTGCAGCTGTCGTCGGCGCCGGCATCGCTGCGTGCGTCGCCGGCGAACAGCGGGCACCTGTCTGTGGGAGGGTCGGTGAAGGTCTCGACCTCGTCGGAGGAGAGCACGATGGAGGAGCTGCAGAGCGCCATCGAGGCCGCCATCGCGCACTGCAAGAACTCCATCGCCGTGGCCAAGCAGACGGCGGGGACCGGCTAGTGTAAATGGTGAAGTGGCGGCGTCCGGCGTGCATGCGTGCACATGTGCTGATTGCCGCGCGTACGTACGTGAGTTTCAGTAGCTTACGACGGGCTTCAGAAATCAGAAGTTTGAAACGGTACGGTTCGATCTCAGATTCTCATGTGTCCATGTAAAGATGCAAAAACAGATGGCAATCAAGCGCTGTGCAAGTAGTATATGTTTGCACAATTTTACTCGTGTGGATCGAGGCTTATGATCTGTGTTCGGAATTTCGCATGCTGACTTAGTAAAAGTCTTCTTAGAGAGTGGAATCTTGGGAGAGGCCAGTTGCTGTCGTTCAATAAAAGACTAGGACCCCGCTTTCCAAAAAAAACGACTAGGACCGTTTCTATACACCAATTTGCAGCCGAAATGCTGATAGCAACTCCAATGTTAATCTTGACTCTTGAGGTAATTGAAGCCCACCACGCAAGCACTCACACCAATCACCATGTATGTATTACCGGCCTAGATTCCATGGACATTTTTACCATGAGTAAATCCAGCTCATGCAAATGCACGACAGGAGACGAGCCAGTGGGTGTAGCATCGAGCTTTTGTTGGTACTTCTTCGAAGGTTGATTCGTTACATTTTTCTTGGCAATCGCCATCAAGCTTCGACCCTTCGCGTCTCCAAAGATGGTCGGACCGTTGTGCCTGCGCGCTTGTAAGGTCACGTACGTGAAGGTGATGTGTGATGACTATTTAACTGTTATACAAGAGTTGTTGAAGTTTGATTTTGACTGTTTACTGAAGTTCAGAGTTGTTGTCAGGTTAGGTTTGGTCTGACCGGTATGTGGGGTACAGTTTGATCAGTTTCCTGTTATCAGAAAAGGGTTGAGTCGGTTTGGGCGGTCAGACCTAACAATGATCGGTAGTCTGATCGGTGGGCAGTCTAACAGCCATAGAGAGAACGATTAGACCAGTTGTTTACGGTTAGAGAACGGTGAGAAGTGTTTTTTAATGGTTTAAGTGTGTGTATTTCATAAGAGCTATGGATTGGTTGAGTTGAGTTGTGTGATACATTATTTTAACTAACGTAAATCAAGTGCATGGAACTTGTACTTAAGATGGTTACTTAGTTTTTGGATGTGCATGTGGCTTAGAGAAAGGTAGTGGTGAATGACAATGACTGGGACTAGGCACGAGAGTTGAGATTTGTGCGATTGGGTAAGTCTGGGTGGGGCTACGTGGCTTAAGTGGGAAGCACAGAAAAGAAATTATCATAAAGAGGCGAGTTGGTACATGTGATATACCAAGTGACTTGGGCGGTGCAAGTAGAGATGGTCCGAGGGAGATCAGATGTATGAAGACTTGACGGTAAACCATTTGGCGCCACGGGTTACGTGTCACAGTATGTGAAGATGCTTTGATATAAAGACTTTGTTTTGGTGTTGCTTCGAGGAAAAGGAATGGAATCGTGAAGGTAGAGGGGCATTTTGGTAAATTGCATGATACTGAAAAAGAGGTGGTGTGCAAAATCACGACGAAGGCACAAGTGGCCAAGATCAAGCAAATGGAGGACAAGAGCATGAATCAAGTTATTGGAGTGTCATTGTGAATGGTGCTTTGAAAAGTATGCTCAAGTGTTAAATATAGAACCCATTATGTTGTTAGGTTGTCAGGTTAGCCCATATGTAAGTGGAGAGGATCCACGAAGTGGTTTAGATTTAGGGTTCGAGAGTTGATAAGGAGTTATGCCTCCTCTATAAAAGAGATGGAGAGGTGATCGAGAGACTTGAGTCTCTTGAGTTTTGTGCTCATGAATAGGGGAGAGGGTGAGCTTAGAATTAGTGAAATTATGAGTTGTCTGTGCTCTTGAGTGGGCCATGTTCTCTTGGTGTGGAGCGATTGTAATCCTTCATCTTCAAGTGAAATAGATATCCTAATTTCATCCAAGTGCTAATGTTCATGTTTCTCATGTTGTGTTTTTTATTTGCATTGTGTTTTGCTTGGTTTCTCTCCTTTCTTAATGTTGTTGGTTGCCAAAGATGTGTAAGAGATGAAAGAACCTTCTAGAGGTCAGATCATGTCTATCTAAGTATCCCAACAACAAGTTTTTGAAGATTACCTCGAGTTTGTCTAGTTTTGGATTGGAAGGAGTGATTTCTTGAAAGTTTTTGTTCTAGGTGTTTTGGCTTGGAGCTTTGCTATAGTTTAGCTTGCTAGGACGTGGAGTTGATCCAAGGTCATCTTGACCATTCTTATCCCACGAGCAAGCTTTGGGCTTCAGAATCGTTTTTGGTTCAGTTTTGGTGTAATATTTCTTGAAGTAAATAAAGATTAGAACTTTGATAATAATCTATGAGATTGTTGATTGGAATATGTTCATATGATTCTAAGGAAGCTATGCTTCAAGTTTCATAAGATTTGGAATTGTCGTTTAAAAGTTAGCTCCTTTTTAATTTTTGAATTCGTGTTGGTTTTTGTTCTGTGCTGAGCAAGAGGTCGAACCACCCATTGCATCATGCTTAGACCATCCGTGCCCGTGATGTCTTGTTTTGCTTTGTTTTTCTTGGTGATTTTCTCATGGTTGGTTGGGATATGATCTTTATAGTTCTTCATAGTTATTGAAGTGAAAGATCTCTGTGAAGCTTGAAAGAGGTTATCTTGGTTTTGGATTTTGGCTTCAGTTCTCGTGGGTTCTTTATGCTCAATTATTGGCTTTGTTGTTAGGTGCGGTCAAACCGCCATATACCTCACAGTCAAACTAGTCCTGTGTGAGTGCGGCCAGACCGACTCAAGGTTTTTGGCTCAGTTGCTTGAGGACTTCTCTGTTGTGCTTTGATTATTCTTTGATCTTAGCAGCTCTACAGCTACTAGAGTTAAGAGTTCAGGAATACTTTGGGGAATAAAGTTGAGCTCTCCCCTTGGATAGCCGGCCATCGATCCTACAGCGCTCACCGTGCAGCACCACAGTGGTGGCACCTAGGCAGCCAACCAACGCCCGCGCGCGTTAGCCAAGCTTCCCCGGGGCGGCCGGGTCGCACTCATGCGCGTGCCCGCGGTCACACCCCCTTATCACACGCGCGGCAAACCTGGCCGGCCGCGCAACCGCCACGCGCGGTGCGGTGCGTCACGTATGCTGTGTAGTACGCGTTCGTTGCCGTTGTGGTTGTGTGCAACGCGGGTCTTGTGATGGACACCGACGCATTGGACTTCAAAGTTTTGACATCTCATCTTCCCCTTTGCAGCATCCAACGATGGCGAGTTTTGAGCGAGTTCATGTCCGCGGCTGAAGTTGGGTTGGACTGAGAACTATTCCAATCCAGCCACCAAAATTGTCATGCCATCAACCCCGTTAATTGGGCCATTATCGGCTCAATCTAGTATCCACAGAACCTCCAACACAAAGGCCGACCGATCGTAGGCGAGTAGAGTGGCCCATGGGAGCGCTTCAATAAGGCTAACGCCTTAGCGATGCGAAGCAAGTTGAGAAACGGTACCTGTCACGGGCCTTCGGCTAAGTTTAGATACGGGGGAAAGCAACGGACCGGCCACCCGTGAAGATGTGGTACGTGCATTGAGACCTAGTCTCAGAGGATGATGTTGCGGCATGGATATTGTTCAGCTGTACTTGCTGAACACAACGTATTGAAACCAAAACCAGCCTTGACTGCTTGACCGACCCTCCTCGCCCAACATTGCAAGCCCCAGTCCAACACAATCTGACAAAAATGACCCCTAGGTACAGACACAGCAGTGTGGCAGAGCTAGCACCTGACCTTTTGGCCGGGCCATGCCATGCAGCTGCAGCTGCACTGCACCATGCACCACAAGAAAAGATACCTCCACCTTCTGGATCCGTTCTCTTCAAATCAGAATTCAGAGGCCGAGATCCCGTGGCCGCCTGCAGCTATAGCCAGCGCTGGCCCCCCTCCCTCACCCTGCCCATGCCATCAAAAAATTTCCTACTGCGCTGGGCAGGGCAGGCATTTGTTTTTGTCCTGTGGCCACCCCATTTCTGTCAGAGAGTGCAGTGGCAGGGGCAGCTAAGCCACCCCAAGCACAACCAGATGCATGACACTGGCTCAAACCTGCAACCTTTGGAAGCCTTCGATCTATATACTATTATAGTCTTGCTACGTTTCTGTTCTTTCTTGTTTGAATCTTCCGTAACAGGCTAGCACACAACTTCGACCTAGCTCCACATCATTCAAAAATGGTTTCGTTTACACTTGTTTCATCTATCAGCGGACGAGCAAGGGAGCAGCTAAAGAACACGTACCAAGGACCACACCATGTGGGGAAAAATAGATACATTTAACTGGCCCTTTCAATTCAAAACACCAGAGGCACAGTAAGAGCAGTTAATTTCACCCCGACGACCCAACCAAAAACTAAAGATCAAAATTCCCTTTTTACACCCAAAAAAAGGCAACAAAGAGGTAAAAGGAAATGCACATTCACGGCCCCCAAACTTCTTCATAGTTTGGTCCTCCAATGAAGCGCTGACCGAGCTGCCAGATCATCAACAAGTTGATGATGAACAGCTCAGCATCCAATCACGCGCTACTTCACTAATCACTCGTCACGTCCCCATCTGGATCAGTCGTTGCGCTTGTTGCTTCAGTCTCTCGTGCCTCCCTGCTGACCTCCAAGACCCTGAAAATGTTGCATGCACTTGTTGTCACTTGAAACGGAAAAGAACACCAGTGGTACCGCTAAAATTTCTGTGCAATCTGGTGCGTTGTGTTATGAAGTACTACATGCAATGCATCCGGCTCCAAACTTTGAGAAATCTTGGATGCAGAAAGTGTACTGTGCTGCACAAATTAAGAGACTCTTGCAGGGGCTTCAATAATCGAAAAATGGCAATGCGACAAGCTAATGGGACAATGCATAGCATAGTGTACTCGTGTAGTACTACTCGGGTACTAAAGATCCAAGAGCTGTAACCTTACCATATGGGCGTCGGCCGTCGACGTGCCGGCAACAGCGTCGGCAGCGGGCTTCTTGGGCGCCTTCTTGAGGCCAAGCAGCTCCTTCCACCGGATGTTGGGCGCGCGAGGCGCGCGCCCATGGCGGTCGTCCGCGCGCAGCTCGTCGCGCAGCG
The DNA here is from genome assembly GCA_036346265.1 of Melocanna baccifera. Lineage (NCBI taxonomy): Eukaryota > Viridiplantae > Streptophyta > Magnoliopsida > Poales > Poaceae > Melocanna > Melocanna baccifera. Next base: position 13,549,857 of record CM070701.1, on the reverse strand, counting down.
TCTGGGGCCGGGCGCCGGCGCCGTGGCCGTGCGGGGCCTCCTGGAGCGGAAGGAGGCGGCCCTTGGAGAAGAGCTGGTCGGCGGCCATCATCGGGTGGCTACCGACGGAGAACTCGAAGTCCGCGTCCCCCGGCGCGCGGGCCGACATAGGCGCCGCGGCGGCCGGCGGCGGCGGCTCGAGCGCGAAGTCGCTGGAGAAGGATATCCGCGGCGCCATGAACGACTGGTGGTGCTCCGGGTTGTACATGTTAACACATGCCATGCATTAGCCTCACGAGCATCTCGCTAGCCTCCCCCCTCTCGCGCCGGCGCCGCTCCTGTGCTGCCGTGCCGAAGCTATAGGCTCTAGGAGAGGAGCAGAAGCCACTAATCACTTGTAGGGTGGGTCGGCGCGCTTATGGTTTTTGGCTAATGAGTGGCTCGTTGGTGGGTGGCCAACGCTTGTACTTGCGATATGTGAGTGATGAGTGATGAGTAGTTGTGTGTGGGAGGCTGGGGTTATATATAGTGGGATGGGAGTGAGGACGGCCGGGAGAGAGGAAGAGCAACCGCGCGCATGCATCGGACGGACGGCAGGCCGGATGGACGTTGGATGTGGCGTTTTGGTTGGACTTGGACGCGGAATGTGCGTGGAGGCACGCGAGGGGTAGCATCTAGATCTGCCGTGTAGGGCGCTAGCTAGGCCGAGATGGATTTGTAATGTGGTTTCGGGCGTGTCCTCCAGGCCGGCCGCAGGGAAGGGGATGAGGGGGATGCATGGGCTGTGCGTACGCTTCCTCGGAGGGCTGCTGCTGGAGGCGAAATGGGAGCATCCTTGCAAAAAAGAAAAAAAGAAAATATTTTAGTGTATATCATTTACTAAGAACTAGCCATATTCCCCCGCAGCTACGTGGCGCGAGAAATTACAATAGGTAGGTTATATCGAACATAGCTCTACTAGTTATACATGTCTGATGCTTGCTTACGATGAAATACAGTAGAAATACAAATGTAACAACTCTCAATATATGAACCTATTAAAATCAACGGTGTAAATCTTTCTTTTTTCTTTAATTAGTGTGAGATTTTTAATTATTAAGAACGAACGTGATAGCTTTTTTCACTTTGTTCTAATAATATGTTGGGTTTGTACAGTAAGAGATTCACAGAAAACACTATATAGTTCCTGTAAAATTCCTAGCAAACCCCTCTATTTCAAATTGGAAGTAATGACCATATGACATTCTCCGCTACCTTCACTATTTCATCATCTTGTTTGTAGGGACATCCTTGCATCAAACCAACAACAATTAATAACGAGGGACATGGCCTATGGAAGTGCGTAGGCAAATGATAAGGGTGCCAAGAGGCAAGATAGGTGAAGCTATAATCTTTTCTTGTGCAAAAGTAAACCTAGATATTTTAGGTCGGTAGGTCGGTTGACCGTAGAAGTTCCCCGTAAAAGCCACGCATCAGTACTGTTTAGAGCAATAAGATACATATGATGTCTTCTTTTTTACTTGATATTTTTAATTTTTTATAATCTCTGAGATATGATTTTAATTGTTATTTTTTTTATATCTTTAGATTAAAATGTGCCAATAAAATTATAATATCATTAAAGTATTTTTAACCACGAATCTAAAAATACAATTTCATATACTTAACTAAGATATTTTTAAATCTATTGATGATCAAACTATAGAAAATTTGATGGTACGAATTCTAGATAATCAAGGAAAAAATCAGAGTGAGTACTTCGAGTCAAGATCTCGGCGTGGAAATAAGGCTATTGAATATTCCCTTTTCTTTTCTTCATTCGCATTGAAAAGAATGAGATTGGCTGGTCGGCTGGTCGTACGTCGAAGCTAGCTATCATGCACAATGTTAACGGTTATCAACTGTCTTGTATTCACACAGAACGTGTACATTTCCAAGCATTCTGTTGACGACGTAATATATTCCATAAATCACTTACTAGGACCAGTCCACATGTCTACAATTCTGTTTGGTTTGAAGGATGTACTCGGCCTAAGATGGGTTGGTCACGTCGGACTGTACAATGGCTCCGTTCTTTTTTTATTTTTTAGTTAGATTTTGGTTTTGATTTCTATTAACGGGTGGTTTCATCAAATCTATCAACCGTAACTAAAAATCATTAACCACAACTTAAAAAAACAGACCAACAATGAATTCATAATTAGGGCAAGGTGACCTAGAATTAATCAAAGCATTCATCAATCCAAACACGTTCATTATTATTCTCACGCGCACAGATGTTAGTTGCCATTCATGTGATATCGTACTTAGGGGTGGCAATTCTCCCCACGGGGGCATGAGCCCACGGGGAATTTTCCCATTGGGGGCAAAGACGCTCTCTCCCCACAGGGGAATGGGGGCGGGGCCCACTAGGCTAGTGGGGTGGAGACGGAGGTCGTCTTCCCCCTCTAAGGCCCCACGAGGACCTGGTAAAAAATAAAAAATATTTTAAAGTAATATAGTATAGTTTTAAATATAGAAGATTATATTATTTTTTTATATTTAGACTAAAACTCGAATCTATATGTTAGAATATATATTTTAAAATTATAATTTGTAAAAAGTATGCCTAAGTAATTATAAATTAATAGAAAAAATTATATTATTATTATTAAAAAATATTTAAACCTATTTTTAATCTTCGCATGAATCCCTATAGGGGTCGGATCCCCGTGAGGACTAGGGGCAGGGGGCTGGAGGTCAGGACAGGGGGTCTCCCCAAGGACCCCTGGCCCGTTGCCACCCCTAATCGTACTAGACATACTGGCACACAACTAACTGAGAACGTGAAATGTTTAGGGCAATCACGAAATATAATTTATTTATTCATATCACAAAGAGTTACATATATATATAGCCTAGTATGGCTAATGAAAACACATGACCAATGTGAACACAAGACTAATATGAACACAACACAAGATTAATATGAACTCAAGAAGTTAAGCACAAAGCACGAGGAGACGAGGTGTTCGGTAACCAAAGGGTCAGGCTAACACGCCCCCGCAGTCTGAGCGTTGGCAATGCGGACGTTCATGCTGGATCTGAACTCCATGAAGACAAAGGTAGGCAACCCCTTAGTGAAGATATCTGCAAATTGTGATAACGTCGGTACATGAAGAACACGGATATGACCGAGGGCGATGCTCTCCCAGTGGTGTGATGGCTCGTACTTGCGGACGACGGGCCGACAATGATGATCTGGCGTGATGACGACGATAGATGGGACACTTGAAAGGCTGTGGAGAGAGGCCCATGTCGGCAAGCATGCCGCATCATGCCACAACATCATCGGAGGAGAGGAGGCGCCGGAGAGGTCAAAGCCAAGGCAGTGAAATCCGGAGCCGAGTAACATCAACGGGTCGGTAAGGTGACGCAAGCTGATCTATGATCGAAAAAGTAGAAAAAAACCCGATCTGAAGATGACTGAGAAAAACTCTAATTGGTAGCCGATCGGATAATTGGCGACACGACTTAAATTACGGGTTACGCAGTCCCCGGGAAAGATCATGGAGACGAGATCATCTTCCAGGAGCGGCACGGCGGAAGCTGTGGAGACGGCGGCTCAGGAGCGGCACCGCTCTGATACCATGAGAGCGTGAAATATTTGGAGCAATTATGCAATATAATTTATTGATTTAAGTCACAAAAGATTACATATATGTAGTCTAGCATGACTAATGGGAACACATGACTAATACAAACACAAAATTAATGTGAACACAATATAAGATTAATGTGCACTAAAGAGATTAAGTATAAAGTACAAAGAGATAAGACGTTCGATAACTAAAAGGTTATACTAAACACTGACTAATGATGCTACTTTCCCAGGTTGCGTATAATTTGGTTGTTTGTCTTGACGCACGCACACTGCACCCCCTGTCAAGTTGTCGAACAGATCTTAAGCAGCAATTTAGCACCGCTATCATATAGTACAGAGAAAATTGGTTTGCATTAGAGTAAAGCCCCCATGCCTGGACAAAGCGATAGCACATGCTAGCTCCCTTTGTGCAAGTGGGAGCACTACACGACTACACGCACCTCCCGCGCGTCTATCCCTACACATACATTCTCTGCAACGCCGTGGCCGCCTTTCCGGTTTTCCTTTGTCCATGTCCCGCCTAATAACGCCGTAACTGTGGCTGGCATGTGAAGCATTATAGACTAGTACAGTGGAGTAAGTTTTATAGGCAAACCACCTTGTCGTTATATATTAAATGGTGATTGATCATGGGAGACATCACGACCAGTGCAAATGCCAGTGCACTTAATTTAAGCGTTTTGCCTCCATGAACGGCCAGGTACGTCGTACGAGTACGTGCTTTGGCTACTAATGTAGTGTAAAATGGCTGTGCATCGACAATAGATGTACATGCGTATACACAGGGAGCTAGCAACAATTTGATTGGGCTTTGACTGGCATGGGATAAGCTGGGGACGTCGACAGCTCGAAAGGACCACGTGATCCGGAGAAAGCTGGCGTGTTTTTTTTTTTCTACGGCTTTGGCTTATGAGTTATAGCTGTAGTTTTTAGTTCTAACATGTGTTTATATAAATGAAACGAATGCTGATAAATTATTTTAAAAATATTATCCCGCTAGTCAGCTTCAATTTATGTAAACGAATCGAATGCTGAGAAACTGCTTCAAAAATATTGTCCCGCTAAATCGCTTCAAAACAACGATAAAAAATACATCCGATTTATTTGTTAGAGAAAAATCATAAATTATAACCTAAAGAAACCCACCCATCTTCTCCCTCCGGTACATACAGTGAGTACATGACACATCTCTCTTTGTGTTGGTCACCTCTCTGTACAAGCTTCCCATCCATCCGTCCATCGTATAACAAAGGAGAGCAACTACTGAACAGTATACCGTTGGAAGGACTTCCGACAGTATAAGGTGTTCCTCGTCGTCGCGCTGCCCCGAGCAACTCCGCACGCCTCCTCTGCCGCCCCGCCCCCTCCACCACCACCCGCGGTAGATGGTGCTATCGTCGCCTCGCTGCGCAGCCCCCGACCCCTACCCACCGTGCCGCCCCGTCCAACCTAACTGTCACAGCTGCCGCTACCACTGTTCTACTACCCCGCCCATCGCCCCTACCGTCGCTCGCCGCCGGGCCGTCGCCTCCCCCCGATCTCCTTCTATGTCCGGGGCAAAGGTGAACCCGTAGTGGGGAAGGCGGATTTTCCTCCCCCGACGCTAGATCCGGTGACGATGCCCCTTCAGGCTGTCGGATCCAGTGCATGGCGGTGCCGGCGATAGAGGAGAGTTGAGGGATGGCAGCGGCGAGGAATAGAGAACAAGAGGGAGCAGGGGAGAAAGGCTGTGGTAGCCGAGCGGCCAAAAAAATATCCTATCAAAAACTTTAAAATTTGTACGGCTTTAAATTGAACAGTTGTCGACTCATCGAAAGGCAAATGAACGGAATTCCGTTCGTTAGCATTTCTCGTAACGAAGACAACGACTTTCTGCATGCAGACTGACCTGCAGCACCTCAGCACTTCTGCTGGCTAGCTAGACTACTGCTGCTACTGCCATGCGTACTACAGCATTGAAACTTTGAAAGCCAGGCCAGCTTGTGCGGTTGCATGCAAGGACTGGGGGATAAACAAGATGCGAATGCAACACCCATACATTATTTGGCTTTTGTCCCGTGGTCTTTTTAGCTAGCTATTCGTCAATCAGAGCTTCAGTATGTACGTACGTACGTTACTAGTACTTCGTAGCTAGCTAGGCTTGCGTCACGTACGTATTCATCACTCTGCTTTCAGGGTATCAAATGTTCTCGGTTTCGATTTCTGACTTATAGTGTACTATTATTTAAACCATCTTATTTAAGCTGAATTGAGGAAACCATGGTATCGATCTGGCCAGCAATGGGTTAAGGGTCCACCCAGTTAGGCTAAACTTTGATGGTTTATGGCTAAAATTACACTGTAACTGGCTTATTTTACACTATAATTGATGATGGCTTGTAGCACCCCATATACCAATATAAGATACTATTATGGAACATCATCGCCAAAGTAAGTATAGATAAAAGCAATAATAGAAATCGCGGAGAAATTAAATCTTTTAAAAGTACTTTATTAGAGAATCAGCAGAAGCTAAAATAAATATTTAAAACATGGGACCATCCACTTCTAACCAAATGAAGAACAAATGAAATAACCAACTAGTGGCAAGTCCCGGTGCTGAAAACTCTAGTGCTCCCACACATGTATGATGTTATTATTCTACTGGCCTTTTACCTGAGAATAGAAAGAGCAAGTGTGAGATTTAGAAATCTCAGCAAGTACCTAACAACGGTCGCAACACGGTGGGTAAATGATAAGTAATGCAAGTAAGTAATTAACACAAGTGAAGGCAATGAAACCAGATTACAAAAAAACAATGATAAGGATTAGAGATTGAAGTAACAAAAATGGTGGGATTACAACAATGATAATTATGATACGACAAGTTATGGCAATGGCAAATGTGATATAGCAAGTTATGGCAAAGACACTGGCGATTACTTCGCACATACCTGGTTATACGAGAATAATCAGATACAGCGTTGTCCTCGACTATATAACCACTGACGGGATCTAATATCTTGAGCAACAAAAATGTACGACCCCCGTACATTACTAGATGGGTGGCAATCTCCTATATGTGGGTAACTGTAGGCCAGGTAACCATTATATTATCAACCGATTATATGGTAAGAGATTGAGATGAGTAAGAAAAGACTATGATAAGGTTAGGACACGTGAAAGGATTTGTTGGGGTTAGAAACGAAAGGCCTAATACCCAATAACAACAATATGAAATGATAATATGGTGATAAAGGTGACTATTATATTATAAGTAGATTATACCGTATGAATTCAAGGGAATAAGAGATAGCAAAGATAATACTATGATAAGTGGAAGGATATGCTAAGACTGGAAATGGAAAGTATAACTCCCAATAAGAGGGTAGTAAGGAACAATAATAAGGTGATAGAGATCTAGGAATTAATCTAAAAGAAGCATTATAACATAGCTCACATAAAAGTTGTCAACCAAGTTTTATCATGTGACAAGTGATTATTAGTCATATTAACAAGTATTATAAATATGCAAATCTGTCATAGCTCACATACAACATAATATAATAATTGATAATGAAACAGAGAAACATAAACATAGCAGTCTTAACGTTAAAAGATTACTACTGATCTAACCCCTAATTTAAACATGTATTATATACTATCCCTTATCAATTATTTAAGCATAATTTCTAAAATATTAATAAAAGCATGAATTTCAGAACATCATTAACGGAGCATTTTTCAATAACCTAAAAGCATGTATAAATTGGATAACCTAGAACATCATGATATAACACCACATTAACAATCTAAAACTAGGCATGCATTAACAGTATGATAATAACTTGCAAGCATTTGTGATATGATAATAACTCGGTAAGTGTTAGTGATATGATAATGACAGATAAGCATGAGTGATGTGGATAATAACCAAGTAAGCTTTAATGAGATAATAATTGTAATCAATGGCAAGGGTGACAAATAATCAGCGAACATGGGGTATGTGAAACGGAAAGGTTATGATCGCGAGGTATTTGCCTTGAGCACGCTCAGCAGAACCGCTGCACGAATGATCGGGAATGCGCAACTGCCTGAACACTCCCTCAACAGCTGCGTGCGAACCTACAAAGTGGAACGAAGACGGATCAGATCAAGCTAAGATAAACTTGTGGAAAGGGCTGCAGGAGATGGTTCGGTCGAAAAAGATCGCGTTCACAAAGATCCACCGTGCGAATCGCCGTTCGGCCGTGCGAATCGTCGTTCGATCGACCGAACGCTCATTCGGCCATGCGAATGGCATCCCGGTGCAAGGACTAGCAAAACGCCGTGCGTACACACAATTCGGCCACGTCCCAGCTAACCGAATCACGGCCTGTGGAAACCGGACTTTGGTTACTTCGGCCACCGTCGGCCAAGGCCCTGCCCTCACCGGCCGCACCACTTGGGCTGCGCCACCTCGGCCTACGCTCCGCACGGCCACCACGCCGCCTTGGCCTAGGCTTCGCCAGCTGCCGCTGACTAGCCATCGCGTCGACCGATGTGCCTCCTTCGGCCATGCGTGCCGCCACTAGCAGCCGCACTGTACCACGCCCGACCTCCTACGTCGCCGCATCACCATCGCCTTTGCTGCTGCCGGTCGGCGCCCGTGCCGCTACCGCCGCCACCGGCCTTGGCTACGTCGCCCTCGCCGCCGGCGTTAGGCCCTAAGCCGCCCGAATGGGAGAGAGAGAGAAAGATATGGAGAGAGAGAGAAGTGGATAGAGAAATAGATTGGAAGGGATGGAGAGAGACGTAGATGGGAATATATCCTTTTAGCCATATTTGGGAGGTAATTAGCTAATTTAATTGGTAATTAATATATTGTTGGTTTTTGAATAGTTGAGAAATTTCCCTAAATTTTTGGATGCTACATGGTTTATTTGGCATAATTAAATTTTAAAGAATAAAAATAAAAATAGATTAGTCTATCACGGATAATATAAATAAACACAGAAAAAAATAGGCAATAAAGCTTAAAAAACCAAAAAAAGATAAAATTTACAAATAGTAAAAAATAAATCAAAAGTTAAAAACTGAAACCTAAATGAGCAGGTTAAAAGCATTGAGATCAGCTGTGGCCTGCCCGGCTACAGCACGTGGCTTGTAGCTAGTGGGTGTGGATGCAACATGGCTATGGAGGACTCGTTTGTCGTCGTACGTGCTTCATAATTAGCCGCACTGTCGACTTATATCTTATTTTAATTTCTCAAGTACTGTGTGTAAATCAACTCTGTGTAGATTCTGTACCATTAGTAAGCGAACAATATAATGTTTGTTAGGTATTGTTTGATGGAGTACGCACTAAAGTAAAGCACTACTAAGGGGTGATCAGAATAGCGGTGACTTTTGGTTGAAAAAATACTGTAACTAGTTGAAAAAACATTGTAACTGAATTAGTGGATAGTGTAGTGAATAGTGAAAAAAAGCTAAATCTAAAAATTGAAACCCAAAAAAACCGAAACAATCACCCCTAATTAAAACCCGGCCGGTTGATTCGAAACTAGATGGACTGTGAGTCTGACAGTCAACAGGACAAGTGTGTGGTTCTTTCAATTCTTGGTCCCTGGTCAAAACGGGAAGACACGATCACCGTGCCCTGAACAGCGACGTACTGTAAGCACGAAACACAATTTCCAACCATTTTTCCCTTCTCCGTCCCCTGTCAAGCATCGCATGACCGAAAAAGAAATAATTTCTAAAAGGGGGAGAAGAGCTTGGGAGATTGGCAAGCGTGCAGGCATGCAGCTGACCCGACGCCGACGGAAGTGCGACGCGCAGAGCCCGCGACACTGTACGTGTCCCGGCCGGCCGCGGGAGGGGTCGTCCGTCCTTCCGCAGCGGCATGGACGCGAACGGCGAATCGAAGGGATCGATGGCGACGCGCGCGCGTAAGCATATGCACGTCGTCGATGCACGATTGATTGATTGGCTAGCTTAGGTGGGGCCCCCTCGCCTCTTTCAGGTGTCATGCCTCACATGTCTATACTAGTACTCCACCATATGCTTGCACAAAGCGTAGGAGCGACGTAGCAATATAGGAGTAAACAGTACCTTGCTATTAATCTAAATTGCATGTCCTTGGACTTGATCATCGGACAGTGCAACATTAGGATTCTTGATATTAATTTAAATTGCATGCCCTTAGACCTCGATGTAGGATTACATATGAGCCCTTCAATAAGAAAAATTAACTACAAAAAAATGGATGGTTTGGTTGAATACTTGCCTGATGCTATGACTTCTAAAACCAGTTAAAATCTATAAAAAGAGTTAATCGAGCTCTAATATCACTTATAGGACCGGTATAGCAATAGAGGGGGGTGAATGGTGCTTTCAATTTTTTCTCAAGTATTCATTAATTCTTCACTCTAATAGCTATAAGAAGCTATGAAGATCAAGAAACCAAAATTCCAAAAATTCATCGTGCTACAGTAAAAAAATACTATTTTAAAAATCCAAATTTTTATGTAACTTTTGATCCGTAGATCCAAAAGACTTTATACTTGAATGAAGGCTAGATCAGGAACTTAAAAACCTATCCCAACCAAAAATATTGAAAGAACTTAAGAGGATTGGGATCTTGTGGTTCGTGAAGTTCTGCTACACCAAAACCCAGTCAAAACTACAAATTGAGTCAACTCTCAAACCAAGATTTTGAATCACTTAAAATTTGGTATGTATCTTCTCTAGGATATTAAGAACCTATTTGAATCAACAATCAAGAAAATTATTGCCAAAGTTCTGATATTTTTCTGTTTGAAGGAAGATTGCATCAAAATCAGGTAAAAACTAAAAACGATGAATATGACTTACTCATGTGTGAATGATGGGCAAGATGGCTCTAGATATATTCCCATATATCATAACAAGTTAGAACATCCAAGGAATCAAGGTGAAAACAACTGGATCAAAAATCACTCGGAAAGACCAAATTAAGCAAAAGCTGGGCAACTTCAAAAACTTGTCAAATCTGATTACTACATGGATAAAGATTGATTTCCAAAATATATATTTATCACTTAGTCATCCTTGGCATCATCCAGTAAGACCTACAAAGAAGAGAGGTAAGATCAAAACCAATCAAAACAAGAGCAAATCAAGCAAAACAAAATAGATCCATGAGAGATGAACAAACTTGATATATTGCTACTTGAGGATGAATATTTTATAGCACTCTACCTGAAAAACAAGAGAGCACACTACAATACTCACACTTCTCAAACCCTAACCCTAAAATACATGGTTTCAATGAGTAAAGTTAAGATGGTTGGATAGTTAACTTGCAAGTTTCTATCCTAATCCGTTAAATAGACTAGGCAACCAGCCCTATTCAATTCTAATAGATACTATCCACTTAACACAAATAAAAAAACCTGTTAACCCCACATAAACAAAGATTTTACTCACATACTACACTTATTCACGCTTTTCAAAGCATATAAGTTCGAATATGTTAAGTTCTTAGTTTTTTATCCAACTTGATTTTATCAGTTTATTCTTGACCTAAACTGCTCTCCGAAGTGCCACGATTTTGATCTAAAGTATTTTTTGGTATTTTGGTCAACTTTCCAAAATACTCTTTTTTGACTCGCTTTTCATCTTCCCTTGTAAGCAATTATCATGCTTGCCACATGTAGGTGCAGCACTAGCTTACCACACGTCGACAAGTCTCTCCTGTTTTGATTCCATCGGACCGATTAAGTCATATGGTACAACTCATCGTTTGAACTTTCCTTCAACATTTTTTTGTCTTCCTTGTGTCATGCTTGAGCTCAACCATCTCACCCATGCTGGCATATCCAAAGATCAAGGAATTATTTTCGGATACAAGTTTTTCGTAACTTCACCCATATTAGCTAAAACATGCTCCATGCCACACATATGCATGATATAGGTCAAACCAAATTATTCCATGACTTCAAATTTTTAAAGTCATCTATTTTAACTGAAGCAACATAAGCTGGCCGATCAGACCATCGTCTCTACAAGTTATCTTAGAAAATCTATAAATTTATAATTTTTAAATTTTTATTTCTCTAAAATAACAATAAATTGTAATAAAACTGAAGCCTTCTTCCACGGTCCTTCACAAAGCACAACACATAGGAAACGTGCCTCGTATCAGCTAGCTAGCCCGCTCTGAGTGCCATGTGATGTGTGGCGGCATCTAGGACACTTCTCGGATTGGTCACCATGTAGGTATCTGAATCTATTTCATGTATGATGTAGCTAGCTAGGTATGTGATGACTATATAATCCCGGGCACCGTATACCTGCCCAAGCATGTTGTCCTAGGTATCGAATCCTACACGATTTGGCTTATAGACTCAGTAGCATCTAGCTGGTGTAACTAAGGTCATGATAATATTAACTTCTGTTTCTCCGTCTTTTATTTAAAAAAAGTTAAAAATCAATATAAATATCTGATTTTTTTATTTTTTTTGCTTTAAAAATAAAATAGAGGGTTATAGACATATCACTTACCTTACTCTTGTTTCTAACTTGTGCACACATAACTCTCTTACTTTTTACATCACTCATCTCTTATTCTAAAAACTACTACTTTTAATCACTATTATTTACTTTCAAACAAAAATTATAGATCATATCTAATATAAATAGACCCTAAAACTAAGCAGTGAACGGTCAGTGCCTCACTGAAAAGAAAGGCGTCGTAGGCCCGGGGCCATCTGACCTCTCTTTCTCTCTCTAGCATGCACGGCATTAGCTAGCTACTATTTCGCCAGTGAAGCATCAGACAAATGGTCTCCTGGCCTCCTGGGTAAAACTGGAGTAATTACACCGTCTGGAAAGCATCATCCCTGGCCTGGAACGTCTGTGGAGTACTACTAATGTTGCAGTCGTACCGACCGGTACCAGGTAAACAAGGATCTGTTTATATAGTCTTTTAACTTTGTTTTTAGTTTTGATTTATAAATAATAATATCTTATAAAGAAGTTTGTATAAAGAGACATTCGAATATGATTTTAGTCAATATAAATAGAGTCGCTGAAGTATATACTACAATCGACTAATAAACCTATTTTGAAAAGGCATTTCGTTCAAAAGTTAGGTACTAAAAAGCCTATTTATTATAAAAAACAGTTTTTAAAAGTTAATATAAACAGAATCGAAGACCAACATTTTTACTACTCTTTAAGAGAATAAAAATACAGAGTGGCCTGATGGCCTGGTTGGAATCAACGTTCTGGCATGCAACGGCGCCCGCTGCAGTGTGAGAGAATCGGTGCGGCTTTCCACGTAAATAACGGTAAATTTGTTCAAAGCCCAGCCTTTTTCTGGGTTCCCGTGTTCGCCTGCGCTGCTGGGGCGCGCGCGGCAGAACGTCCACAGGGCGCTGGTTTCGCGCATAAACAAAGTGAAAGCGAGGCGATGATTGCATTGGATTGAACTGAACCCACCGATCGATGATGCCTATGCATGGTGCCCCATTTCCTCTTTGATCATTTGAAAGGTAGCAGCTGGACCGGACCGGAGCTCAGCTCGCTAGCTAGATCGCCCAGCTTTTACTCCAGGCGCCTAAAGTTGCTGAACGCGTAGGCAAAGGCTACTCCGATCCCTCGCTGACTCGCAGTGGGGTGTGTGCGCTGGAGCTGCAATCGGCCAGTTGGGGGTGCAGTTTGACCGTCCAATTGCAACCCATGTGCGAGGTTGCAAGAGCACGGCAGGAGATAAGGCTGGGTCCAATGGCAGCCGGCCCATCGCTGCGGCTGGTGATCAGGCGGGATCTGGATGTGATGCAGTACTTCGGCCGGCGACGCCATGATAAGAAAGCTGGTGCTCGAACTAATCTTTAAAGAACACTAGTATTGAATTGGCAATCCTTGTGTATCTCAGTTTCTCGTGTGCATAAGGGATTTGATTGAACATCTCCGGATGAGAGAGTTATTCTTATGAAAATTCCTTTAATAATATAGTATACTATATTATAGAAAAATTTATACTACAAAATCCACCTTTTTTTTCATAGACCAAATTAAGGGGTCTTTCCCTGGACTATATAAAGCAGAGTAAAGAGTTTAGAAAAAGGAATAGAAATGTTGAGATGCCAGCTTAATTGCATGCCGCAGATCAAAAACTACCACTCGTGATAGTACACTAGGAAACTTGCTCCCATTACCGAATCACAGGAGTAGAGCTCCAGCTACAGGGATAAGCAGAATCACCACCAACAGAGGAGGCAAAACAGCATCAGAGAAAGCGAAGCATTATTTCACATGCATAAAAAAATAACCAATCATGGGTAGATGAGCTGTCGTGCAAAGAGACATGGCAGGTAGCTGGCTCCAAAGGCTACAAGTAACAGTCAAAGTTAACACACAAGTTGATGATACAGTACACCACATATTAGCTGCCTGCCCCAAGTAAAATATGTATGATGCTACATGGTCACAAGTCATCACCGGTCCATATGTTATATGTTCATGCATGACGAGCAACGACGCATCCAGCGTCTCCCTTTGGGAATGACCGAATGAGTGTAAAATTAGGCCGACCTAGTTAGGTTATCTTTGGAGCTTTAGGGAGGCTTATGAGTGTCATTTTCTCGAATAAGCTCAAAAGCGTCACTGGTTTGGTTTTAGTTTATTCCGTTAATCCTCTCTGAGGGCATCTCCGTGATGTAATCCTATATCTGAGAGGGCAAAGAGCTCTAGTCTATAGCATGGTCACAAATAGCCTGATAGTTCTGCTAGATTTTAGTGTGTACTCTATAGATAATGTGGAATCCTTATAGATAGTACTTAGTTAGGACCATTGGAGATGCCCTGAGAGGCAAAGAGCCGTGCATGGTCACATGCATGCTGCATGCATGTCTTGTTGGCAGAAAAAAAGCGCGAGGAAAAAGAAATGGTGGGATCATGCATGCACGGGCCACCCAGCTGATGGCGTGGTCAGTACTCCAATAGTCAATTGAGTAAATGCAACCCTAGGTTGCTTAGTTACAAAAGCTAGGGTGGTTTGTTTTGCATGGAGGGCCGTAGGCAAGACGACAAAATGGCTGTGACCTTACGAGGTGTGAGCGACATGCTTGGTAATTGGTGCGGTTTATTCATCAAGCAGTAAAGTATCATGGAGTAACAACGCTTTTTCGGAGGAGTAAATAACAACGCTTTTGTTACGGAACTATTTATGATTTGTCACTACAAAGAGTTGCATGTGAGGATTTCACATGTTAGTGACATACCAAGTGGCAAATTCTTAAGTGAGTAACTTTGTAATAACAAATCTGCAAAAATGTATTCCCACTTCAGTGAATCACTAGTATTACAAAAAAAATCATGCAATGAGTATGGTAAGAGACGAGGACCACTAATTTGAGGTCGCCCTCAGTGAAGCCATCTCACGGGACTTACACCCTGAGGGTGTCCATGTCATCTTCCCCATCATTTTCCACTTCCTACCTCCACCTCCCCACTCTCGAACTTTTCTCCTATTCGGCGATCTACTTGAAAATACCAAACTTTCCAAATTATGAAATTTAAAAATAAAAATTCAACTAGAGAAAAATTTCAAATATGGAAATTTCAACTCGATTCAAATTTTAAAAAGCCAAATTAGGATTAGGGCCGAGGCGCGAACAGTGGAGCCAAGCTCGAACTCGAGCTTATTACCAGGGGGAGTGTAGAATTGAAAGGGGAATAGGGCGAGAAAGAATAGGGAAGAAGACCAAGAGATGATTTGAAGCCTCCATGTGCCGCTTATGGGACGCAATTGAAGCTCCAGGCTGCTCCTAGGCTGCAGGGGCGGAGCTAGGCATGGTGCCGTATATGCATTAGCACACCCAAAATTTTAGAAAACCAACAAGGAGCAGGGGCTTGGTGGCTGGCGATGATGCAAGGCGAGCAGTGGAGCTAGAGCACACGAGCAAGGGGAGCGGCGAAGTGTCACCATTGCTCCCACGAGGCGAGGAGGGGGTGAGAAGCCAAAGGGGGCAAGGTGTGGTGCTCGGCAACCGATGTGGGCTGTGGGTAGTGACGCGGCGAGGGGGCAAAAGGACGGTGCCCAGAGACCAGAGTGGGCCGTGGGCTACGGCGTCGGTGGGTGGCGCTATCGTGTGAACACCCATTAAAGACTTTCTAGCTCCGCCATTGCCAGGCTATTATAGGGAAGAGCCTATGTAGTTAACCATAAATTAGGAAAACTGTAAGAAGGCACCAAAAATATTTACAACCTTCCTTCAGGACTTTAGGCAGCTAGCTAGTTATTAGGCTTTTTTGGGCCACGGATTATAGTTTTTGGTTATGACTTATTAGCATAATAAATAATGATCACTGAAAAAAGTTAAAAACTAAAAGCTGTTGAAAAATTAAAAAGAATATGGGCCTATTCTTTTCAGATTCTCAAAACGGCTTTTGTCTTTTGCTACAGTACCTAACTTTCAAACGGAGTATTTTTTTTAAGATGAAGTCTACAAGTTAATTATAGTACACGTTAAAAAGCCCAATATTTGTACCATCTAAAATCGCAAGTGAGTATCTCTCTCCATAATCTCTGTCTCAAACAGCTAAAATTCAAAAATTTCAACCAAAAGCCATAAACCGCAGCAAAAAAGAACAGACTTAATATAAATTTCACATGAATTTTCTAGGAAATGCTAATCGTCCGATGCATCGTCCTGCAATAATGTGAAAATGTACTTTAACTTTATAAGTGAAGGCCACGAACCTTTTTGGGGATTTTTTTTTCTAGAGGAGAAGAACGCATCTTATTTTGGAAAGCTAGGGTGATTTGTTTTGCATGGAGGGCCATAGGCTAAGGAGTACGGGCAACAGAAGAGGTGACCCAAATCATGGACAACATCACAAGAGACCCAAATAGTGATTTTGGTCTCCCTCATTGGGCATTCTCCGTTGGGTAATTGGGTTATCACAAGGTCTCGATGTTTTCCAGGCTATGCCAAAGTTTGGCCTGGGCCAAACTGGGCTTCCCATTCATAGTTGATCAAGCTCGATCCATATCATGCCAGAATCTGTGGACTACATAGAGCTCAACTCTATTCGGCCCTCTCATGATGTGATGTCAGTATAGCCCAAAGAAAAGGACAACTTATAGTCCGCTGGATTCATTTTAACTTTATTTTTAAATTCCTTCGGTTCCGTTTAGAACACAAGATTTTCATAGCAACATTTCAGAAATTTCTCAATCTTCATATGAATCGGGAAAAATTCCCATATTCTAGACACCCTGCCTAATTGACCAATCTACGAAGAGTGTTACTGATCTTTTTTTTTCTTTGCACAGCTTTTGTTCCCTCTTATAAACCTGAAGTCAAAGCTAAACATGTAGATTGTTTTTGGGCTTTAAGTTTTACCTACACTATAAACCCCAAATAAGACGAAATAGGTGAAGGGAACTTGTGAATCTTTTACTTGTTAACTTTTTGTCTTTTTTGCATCAACCGAAGAAGCCCCCGTGTGGAAATCCCAACAGGTAGTCTGCTTACAGCATACATGATCAATCGATCGATAATTACATGCCATCAGAAGAACATAAAGACGACACCGATTGATTATCACAGAACAAAGGCTCAAAATTAATCGTTCTTACGGGCACCAGAGGGTCGAGAACGCACTGTCAATTCCTCTCAGAGAGCAAATTAACATCAACGGCAGCCATGGCGCTAGCTAGGCAAAGGCGAGCCTGCCAGCCGGCCGTGTGTATCAAACACAAAAATACAGGCATAGAGCACAAACCCACACGGTGCATAAGTTGAGTTTACACAAGAAAGCAAGTTAAGGTGACAAGCGGTCGAGAGCTTATTTAGCGGGGGGCTGCATGCACGCATGGAGCGAGGCGAGCGAGCTAGCCCTAGTAGGCGACGATCCTGAGGCCGAGGCTCCTCTGCGCGTACTCGATGAGCCCGTCCACCTCGCTGTCGTCGATGTAGCCGTCGCCGTCCGCGTCGGCGTAGCTGATGCCGCGCTTGCTCTTCCACCCCGTGAAGCGCGCGCGGATGGCGCGCATCGCGCGCCGCAGCTCGTCGCGGCTGATGCGCCCGTCCCGGTCCACGTCGAACCGCCGAAGCCACTCCTTGAACTCGTCCACCGTCATGTCCCCGTCCAGCGACCGCGTCGTCGTCGCCACCGTCATGTTCCTGATCGCCATCACAACCTCGATCTCCTGCCGGCCTCCTCTGCTCCTCCGATCAACCAGCACAGTTAATCCTCTCCTCTGTAATGAGAGCTACCTCGATGCTGTCTCTGAATGCCTCTGAATGTGCAGCAGCGTGTTGCTCTTATATAAGCAAAGGCCTGCACCACGCACGGCTTAAAATATGTCAATACACGGCAGAAATCGTCAGCTTAATTACGTTTGTCACGGTTGCTACCTCGCCTAGCGATCTTTTGCGGCTTAGCTTATTTAGAACGCGTTGTGGTGGTAGCTTCTTTCTCTGTAGATTTGGTGGTCGACAAATAGTTCACGGCCAGGTCCAAGAATATATCGCTGGTTTGATTGGGCAGTCTAGATCAGTGTGCACGTTGAATGGAGCAAGAATCTGCATCAAGTGGCTCAAAAGAAAGGAAAGTTGCAGATGCATTTGGGAAGTCGATGCGGAATAGAATCGTGTAAAGCTACACAAGATAAGAACGGCCGCACAATGTGGGAATCTGCAAAGGGGAATTGGGTTTCTACAATGGAAAATCGGACGATATGTTTTTAAAAGGTGGAATAGGATGCCGAGATTAGGCCTGCATTGTTGTGCTCGCGTCTAAAATTCTCCAATCCTATACATGTGTATCATTTTTCTCATGTTGCAGCCTTGAAGGAAGTATATATCAAGTAAAAAATCAGCCTTTTTTTGCGAGGGAAGTCAAACTTGAGCTTGACGTGTGTCTATATACATAATGCTACTTATTTTTTAACTGTTCAAATTAATAATTCTCTAAACCAACTATCCAATCTTTAACCTTTAAAATTAGGGTCTACCAAATTAGGGTAGATGCTTTTCTTTTCCCTTTTTGGAGAATTATTTTCAATTTTTTATATCTCTAAGGCAGGTACCAAATGTAAACCTTTAAAATTAGGGTCTATCAAATTAAGGGCTAGATTTTTTTTAGAATTTCTAAACTAATTTTCTTCTTTTTTTACCAATTATGAATTCCCATGTCAACAGCTTTTATTATATAATTGATTTATAACAATGCTATTTTATGGATAATCGTTAGCTTAATTCCCTAAGGACAGCAACTGTTCATCATGCGATCTCATTTGCAAGATAGGACTTCAAATATCAAGCTGGAAGTTTGAAGCTTTTAGTTGAAAGGTGAAATTTTTAGGTAAGTATATTTCATATTTCTTTGCTCAATCTATTTAGAAACACACCACGTTGGGAGCATCTGATCCAGGTTCTAGGCTCTCCTAGCGGAGGTGATTGAAAGTGACACTCAGAAGGGGGACATTACACTAGTACCATCCACTGGATGCTTAGATCTTGTTTCAAATAGTAATATATTCTAATTTTTGAAAGCTAAATACCGTTTAAAATAATATTAGCTTCTTAACGCATCTTTTATTCTTTTCTTTGCATTATCCGTAGAAATATAAGCTTTTTTATTTTTTTAATTAAATACATCAGAAAAAAGTTGATAGTCGTTACAGTATTATTTTAGCTAAAATACACAATACTTTAAAATAGACTCTTAGTAGGAATAACTGCACAACATCTATTTGATGATACTATAGAAAGACAACAATATCCAAAATTTATAGTACTGAGTACTGAGACAGCTAGTATTATAGTTACTAGCAACGTAAGTGCGGCACCACGCCGCGCTAGCTACTATGTGGACCGAAGTAAAAGAGACGAAAATTCGCTACCACATGGACCGAAATAAAAGAGACAAAAATTCGTATAAGGGGATTATCTGAAAAAGCGAGGAGAATTGCGGGGGTTTGGGGAAGAAATGACGTGCTAGGGACCTCTCCAAAAAAAAAATCAAGGACTCACACGTAATTTCAAAGAAACCGCGGGGTGTTATCCAGTAAAAAGAGAGCGGATGGGCTTTTTCGTAAAAAATTAAGAGCCTTTTCGAAAGAACCAATGGCCTGTACGTAATTACTTGAAACCGCGGGGCGTTATCCAGTAAAAGATGAGCGGAGAGGCTTTTTCGCAAAAAACTAAGAACCTTTTCGAAAGAACCGCGGACCTGTGTGTAAATACAAAAATACGGGAGTGTTATTTGCGAAGTTGACATGTGGCATGGGTGGGGGAATGGGAATTCCCCCAACTTTGTTATATGGATGGTGCAACGCACGAGCTACCCACCATTTTAACAAGAAGACCATATTCCAGTTACAGTCACGTGCGAGCCGGTACATACGCCATTCTCCACATCTGGAACCTAGTATGGGGAAGGGATTTTGTTGGGGTGGGCCTCATGATGAGGCACGTCAGCGCCGTTCATCAAGGCGAATCAACAGTTGGTGTGGGACCTTAGGGTGAGGCTCTCCTCATATACCTGTTTTCCCTACTATGGGACAATCTAGAGGCCAAGGCTCCTCTGTGCGTACTGGGCTAGGTTGTCGATCTCGTTGTTGTTGATGTAGTCGTCGTTGTTCGTGTCGGCATAACCGATCCCATGCTTGCTCTTCCACCCTATGAACATGGCCCGCATCGCGCGCCGCAGCTCGTCGTGGCTGATGTGGCTATCGCCGTTGATGTCAAACTGCTGTTGCTATAGTTATCATTTGAGAGAGAAGAGTAAGTGTTGTGGTATCCTCTCTTATCCTCCTTATAGAGTGACTGTAAAATGATCATCCATAAGTAATAATGTAATCAACTTTATTTATCTCCCATGAAGTCTTCTTGTCTTGGTTGATATGCTCCTGTCCTTGTTGGTTCTTTATCTCTTTTCTCTCTTCTTAATCGTGTTGTGTGCCAAGGGCATGTAAGTGATAAAGATGACTCATGTAGATCAAATTTCATCCATCTAGTTACTGTGGTTTGTAAGATCTCGAAGTTGCTCAGTTCTTACTTGATTTAGAGTCCTTCTTGAGGCTTCTCGATTTGAGGGTTCTAGCTTTGTTGGGTGATTTTGCTTGATGTGACATGTGGAAACATATCTAGAATCATCTTAGATGCTCTTAATCTACGAGTAAGTTGTATCTTAAGTTTTTTATATTTGTCCAGTTTTAGTGTAACCTTGTATGTTTTGAGGAAATGGTAGGATTTTGACTAAGATCCTTGCGATCCTTAGATAAAATAGGTATCTCAGACCCTCAACAAGGTGTATGTAAAGTTTGATCTCATTTGATAATACATTTTGAAGTTTACATTAAAAGTGGTTTGGACTCGAGTTGGTTTCCTGTTCTGGGAACAAGGAAACGGTCAAGTCGCTTCCGGGCCCAATCAGACCGTTGGCTTATAGCTAGTCAGACTGGTTAGGTGCAGAGTTTGTGCATCTTCATTGTTTCGGACTGTTGCTTAGTTGTAGGTAGTGAAATATGATTTTCTTAGCTCTCCAACTCTGGAGTAAAAGATTTCTGGTACTTAAGAGAAAATTTAAGAAGACACTATTTACTCCACGTGTTGCCATTGCCAGTCCTACACGTCTAAATTTCTCCAATCCTACACATGTGTATCATTTTTCTCATGTTGCATCCTTGAGGTAGGGATGCAAATGAAGCGGATAATTTCTGTCCGACCGACCAACCAAAAGTGCACGAAGCGAATACGGAAAAGGTAAATGAGTATCCGGCATTATCTATATCCGACTCCAACCCTAAGGGAAAAAAATATGAAATAGGATATAGGATGAGTGATATCCATCCGTATATATCTGTATGTCAAGTAATATGAGAAAGTTTATTGTGACTTCACTTAGGAACAAGATAACATATATGCAGATTATCACATCTAAATAGGCGGGGAATATTAAGTACTCTTCCTTCGACATCTTGACAATTAGTCTCTTTGTGTTCGCTCTGATTGCATCCTACTATCCAGTGCCATGTGTAAAGAAGCGGATAATTTTTGTTCAACCGACCGTCCGAATATTTATGGAACGAATACAGAATAGATAAATAGATATCCGGTATTATCTATGTCTGACTCTAAGAAAAAATATAGAATAGAATACAGAATAAGCGAGATTCATTCGTATCAACTTTGATTGCACCCTACTTGAAGAAAGTATGAAGTAAAAAATCAGCCTTATTTTTGCGAGGAATGTCAACTTGAGCTTGACGTGCGTGTCTATATACGCAATGCTACATACCTTTGAACTGTTCAAATTAATAATTCTCTAAACCAATTGTCAAACCCTCAGCTTTTAAAATTAGGATATACCAAATTAAGAGTAGATGCTTTTGCTTTCTTTTCATTTGAATTATTTTCAAATTTTTAGATCTCTATGCCAAGTATCTAATCTAAATCTTTAAAATTAGGGTCTATCATATTAAAGGCTAGATTTTTATAGAACTTCCAGCCTATTTTTTTCCATTGTGAATTATCATGCTATTAGCTTTTATTATATAATAGATATATTTACGACAATGCTATGTTATGGATAACCATTAGCTTAATTCCCTAGGGACACTAACTGCTCATCATGCGATCTCATTTGCAAGCCAGGACGTGCATCCGATCCCCACTTGTCCTTTCCTACTTTCACTGCACTTGGCGCACTAGAGAGGAAAGATTCCAAAGTGGGTCTCCACGTAATATGTGTGGATTTGTCATCGAAATTACTTCAATATCATTATATTTTTTATAAAATATAACTAAAAAATAATGATTCAAATATATATAAAAAATATGTCGATATCCAATAAGTAAAAAAGAATAGAGCTAGTACCAGCCCCTAGACAATTAAAAGTTCTATATAATGCATTATAGTTTTGAATTTAGCTTGAGTCGAAAGTTTGATTTTTTTAGTTGAAAGTCTTAATTTTTGAGATGAAAGTTTCAAATATCGAGTTGGAAGTTTGAAGTTTTTAAGTTGACAGGTGAAATTTTAGGTAAGTATTGTTCATATTTATTTGCTCAATCTAAACACACCACGTTGGCAGCATCCGATCCAAGTTCTAGGCTCTCCTGGCTATTTATACTGGTGGTTGGAAGTGACACACTCAGAAGGGGTAAGTTACACTAGTACCGTCCAACATCTATTTGATGATACTAGAGAAAGAGTACAATATTCAAAATGTACAATACTGATACTGTTGTAGCATCGACACAATAGAGGTACTGAATATCTTTCTCCATGGAAGAAGGCAAGATTTAGAAGTGAGCTAAACTAGAAGGGAGGATCCGCCAGAAGGCCCCCCACTAGGATCACTCTAGGGGGCTATATATATAGACTAGCAAAATTCAATTTACAAGATATACATGTTCCATGCTAAGGTACACGTGTCCCATGCTAAGACACACATGTCCCCTTATCTACACTACTGGGCTTGTTATACATGAGTAGGCCGATTCTAAGGGGGAGTTGGGCCATCCCCACAACAGATACAATGTACTATTATGTGCTATTGCATACGTGGAACTTTTGCCATTTAGTTATATTAACACTAGTTATGCAATGCATGAGCTACCCACTATTTCAACAAGACCTTATTCCAGTTACAGTCACGTGCGAGCCAGTAAGAAGGGACGGGGAGATGGGTCTCGGGCTGGTTGGGCAATAATCTGATGCCTAGAAAAAATAGTAAGAATTTTTAGTATATATATATATATATATATATATATATATAATTTTTTGAGTACATAGTATTAGACCCAACGTTTACGGTCCAGCTTGAGGCACATTCGCAGCCGACCAGTCCAGTTCCCAAGCGTCGAAGCCGGCCCAGACGAGATGGCCATGGCCCAGCGCGGAGTGCTCTAGCCCGACCTCAGTGCCTTACTGCAAGCAGCCCTAGCCCAACGACTCCTCTCCACCGCCTAGCGTCGCCTGCCTACCCTCACCACCTCGGTGCGAGTGCGACGACGCCTCCTCTCCAGACTCCAGGCTCCAGCTCTCTTCACCGGCTGGCTCACCTAGAGGCCGACGCCGTCCCCAGCCTCCTCTCTAGTCTCCAGCGCCTCCCGCGGGACTCCCTGCGCAGTGTCGGCCGCACGCCTCCACCACCTCGGCACGACGACGCTTTCTCTCCAGGCTCCAGCTCTCCTTACCGGCTTACCAGGAGGCCGGAGGCCAGCCCCGCCCTCCGTCTCCTCTCTAGTCTCTAGTGCCTCCTGCAGGACTCCCTGCGCAGCGCCGCCCGCCCACCCCTACCACCTCGACTTCTCCTCTCCAGGCTCCAGCTCTCCTTACCGGCTCACTCGGAGGCCGGCGCCGCACCCCGCCTCCTCTCCAGTCTCCAGCGCCTCCTGTAGGACGCACTGCGCAACGCCGCCCACCCGCCCCCCATCAACTTGGTGCCTCCTCACCAGGCTCCAGCTCTCCTCAATCCTCACCCGGAGGCTGGAGGCCAGCGCTGCCCCGCCTTGTCTCCAACACCTCCTGCGGTGAGTTATAGTAGCGCTGCCCCGCCTTGTCTCCAACACCTCCTGCGGTGAGTTATAGTTTGCATCCTATACATTCCACAACGTAGGTAATCTCTCCCCAACATTTTTATGGTTTCAACTGGAAACCGAATGCTCTGTAGCTTGTTCTTTTAGTCAGTGTGAAGCTGCAGCATGCCATAGCAATTTTGACGTCAAAGGGTGCAAGGATGAATGCATCTGGACCGAAGATAATGCCACAGGATGATCTCTTTTGGTTCAAGAAAAAAGAGTTTCTCCTGTGGCTGATTCATTTCATTCTCTTGCAGGTACATATTTGTTGCTATGTTTTATCTATTTTGTGACTTTTGTCGTATCGTTAAATATGGAATTTAAATTTTATTTTGATTGTGCATTTGTGTTGTAATTTTATTATACCTTTTAGTTTCGGTTTTGAGCTTTTGTGAAATTATGGCACCGCCGCTACCAGTACGTACTCTGTTCTCCACATGAGTACGGTCGAGACCCTAGTATGGGACTATCCGCAGGCCGAGACTCCTGTGCGCGTACTGGACTAGGCCGTCGTCCCGTCGATCTCGCTGTCGTCGATGTAGCCGTCGCCGTGCGCGTCGGCATTGCTGATCCCGCGCTTGCTCTTCCACCGCGTGAACCGCACGCGCATGGCCCGCATCGCGCGCCGCAGCTCGTCGCGGCTGACGCGCGGTCGTCGCCGTCGACGTCGAACTGCCGTATCCACACCTTGAACTCGTCCGCCGTCATGCTGCGGCCGTTGTCGACGGAGCGCTGCTTCATCTTGAAGGGCATCAGCACTATGCACGGAACCAACAGACCAACTAACTGACAGATATCGAGCTTGTACAGTAGTATGTGTGTGTGTTTTCCCTTAGCCAGGTATATCCACATGTGTCTGCCTGGTTGTTGTTCTTGTATACGCACGACCTAGGTATCCGTAAAAAGAAGACATGGATGGGGAATATATGCATCCATATCCTATCTGATCTCCAGTATTTACCAGATCTCTGTTGGAATTATCGATCTGAGCCGTATCTCAATTTGATCTAATTTTGGATTAAAACATAGATAATTAAACCTCATGTTTTCCTTCCTCTGTCTCTTGCAATCCTTTGTTTTTCCTGTATTGCATCCGAACATCTTTTTTGAAGTTTTACTGAGTTTTTGGTTCCTCTGAGATTTGGGGATATGACATTTAATTCCTGCGTTTTTTTTCTATCCTGTGTTTTGAGTTTCAGGCCCTAACCTTTTTACTCTGTTCTCCTCTTTCTTACTAAAATTCGGCCGGCGACTCATGATCATTTTCCTACTTCTTTTTTAATTCATAACTAGCAAACAAACTTATGCTTGATGTCTGGATGTAGAGGGATTGATTTTGCACATTTCAAAGCAGAACGCACTAAAGAACTACAATGAACATGCATGGGAGGACAGCAGCGCAGCAGACATCTTGACCTGAAAGTGTATTTATCCCTTCAGCAAATGGATATAGCTTTGGCACTATCCAATTTGCATCTGATGCATCTACACCGTTGCTACCTTGACAGCTAAACTGGCACTTGACTAGGTACTACTTCTCCGGTGGTTTCGTTGCAAGTAAATATTGGATGGAGATCCCCTTGAGGCTAGAGAGCGATCATGAAGTTCAGTGGAACCAGGAACATATCATCGGTCATTCGGTCAAGGAAAATATATTTAACTGCTTTATTATCTAATTTACTGTTGTTAACATAAGCATAAGCAGTACAACGAAATATTCTCAAGTTTGACTAATATGCTGGAGAATCAGACCATATATCAATTAAAGTCTTCTTATCAATAACTAAATTTGGTGACCGATTAATCAAATAACAAGCAGTGGAAGTGGCTTCAGCCCAATAACTCTTAGATAATCCATAGTTTAATAACATACAACGTACCTTCTCCACGATGATTCTATTTATGCGTTCGGTCACACCGTTTTGTTGAGAAGTGCCTAGAGCGGTCTAATGTCACAGTACCTTTTGACTTGCATAAAGTTTCAAATTCTCCTAAACAAAACTCCAAACCATTGTCGATATGAAGTTTCTTGATATGCTTGCCAGTTTGTCTCTGAATTATAATATTCCACTTCTTGAATATCTTAAATATATCTGATTTGTGATTCATGAAGTATGTCCAAACTCTTCGTGAATAATCATCAATAATGGTCAACATATAGCTTGCATCTCTAAGTGACGATATGCGAGATTCTTCCTATAAACCAGAATGAACATAATTTAATATGCTTTTTGTAAAGTGAGTTGCAGTGCTAAATTTCACCCTTTTTGCTTGCCAAAAACATAATATTCATAAAATTTCAATTTGTTGATGCTTTAACCATCAAGAAATCCTCTTTTGCATAATTCTAACTTCACTCATATGCCCTAGACGTAAATACCAAAGATTAGTAGCATTATGATCGAATAATTTATTTGAGACAACAGCAACATTACCTGAAATTATAGCAACTCACAAATGATATAAGTTGGCAGCCTTCATATCACCCTTCATCACAACAAGAGAGCCTTCGGTGACATTCAGAACTCCACCTCCACCTGAATACTTCTATCCTTTAACATCAAGGGTACTCAACGAGATAAGATTTCTCTTCAAATTCGGAATATGACAAACATTCGATAAAGTTATGATGATACCATCAAACATCTTGATCTGGATAGAACCAATACTTGCAACCTTACATGGTGTATTATCACCCATCAACACAGATCCACTTGGTATAGCTTCATACGTAATGAACCACTCACAGCTCAGGCTCATGTGGAAAGAACAGACTAAATCAAGAATTCATTCATCATCGGTGTTGCAATTACCAACAAAAGCAACGAGAATATATCTATCAGAACCTTCTTTAGTGACAACGGTGGCTCTAAGTTCATTCTCTTGTTAATTCTTCTTGAAATTGTTATTCTTCTCTCCTTATTCTACTAATTTCAACACTCGGATATGTCATGATCATTCTTCTTGCAATACCTGCATGACTTCGTATTTCTGAATTTAGATCTACCTCTATATCTGCTTTTTTTGCTTCTGTCTTTTGAATTGCCATTTGAACCATTCTTATATTGCC
The DNA here is from genome assembly GCA_036346265.1 of Melocanna baccifera. Taxonomy (NCBI): domain Eukaryota; kingdom Viridiplantae; phylum Streptophyta; class Magnoliopsida; order Poales; family Poaceae; genus Melocanna; species Melocanna baccifera. The sequence continues at coordinate 13,522,619 of CM070701.1, read as the reverse complement.
TACCATGGACAGACAAATCTTCTGCATGTGTACTTGAACTTTCATCGAGAACTATAAGTTTCATCTTTTTCTTAGCATACAAAGCTTCATAAATTTCACTGAGAGCAAGAGTATCTCGGCTATATAGAATAATATATCGTCCGTAAATTATTTATTTGTATAGTGTGCACAAATAAATATTTTGATGAAAATTAAATTCGTGCACACTATACAAATAAATAATTTACAAACGAAAATTAAATTTATGCACATTGTACAAATAAATAATTTAGGACGAAAATTATATTCGTCCACACTGTATAAATAAATTATGGACAAAAATTTTTAGATTACCTAATTACAAAAGATTTCAAATAAAAACTACAATCTAATGTAAAAAATAATACGGGGGTGGTGCGCTCCCCGACCGCACCACCGCACACGTGTTAACGCCAGATAGTTGTGCGGTCGGGCAGGGGGCTATATTTGAAATTTTCGAGTTCTAGAGGCTTTTTCGAAATTTTGAAGATCAAACATGTCACATGTGTCCAAAATTCCGAAGATGATGTGCTGATGCCACTTGCGCCGCACGGATCGAGGAAGCGTTGTTGAAGATGTGCTGCGTTGTGCTTTCGATCGACTTCACCTTCTGTCGCCCACCGAGGCAAGCGCTCGGCTATACATAACGGAACTTCGACGTGACTCAGAGATGGAGATGCGAAGGCGTTTCAGATTCATCAATTCGATGATGCCAATTTTTTTCCTTTCTTTCGAATGTGCTATGCTCTGATACCGCTTGTTGCAAATAATGAACAGAAAATAGAAACGAGAGACATAAATTTTTACATGAAAAACTTTTGCGGGAAAAACCACAGACACTCGAAGGCAAATCATTATAATGAAGAAATATTACAATGGAGCGCTTGCTCTTCCTATTGACTCCTAGAGCACATATATAGGGTGAGGGAACCGAGTCTCACACAGAGGAGAAATCGAATCAGAGTCGGTTACTACAGATTGATACCATGCTAATACAACCTGTGTATACACCTGTCATGGCACGTCTGGTATGAGACGATAAAATATCCTACACGAACACGATATAAATTTGAATCAACTTTTCAACAAACTAAACCAGCATTGGTTTCAGTTTGGTGCGTTTATTCCACGCAGTATGTACCGTACATAGGCATGATCACATATTTACCTCAGGATGTTCATGCAGCTCGGCTCAAGGTTTTTCCTTGGGCGAGTCATCATGACCATGAAATCATCCATGTCCTCAAACCCATCATGGTTACTGTCAATCTCCCGCACCATCTTCCTGCAGTCCTCAGGCTGCACTCGTCGCCCAGCTTTGCGCAGCACCTCCATCACCTCCTCGGCGCTGATCCTGCCGTCCTCGTCCTTGTCGAACACGAAGAACGCCCGGCGTATGTCCGCCAACTGCACGCCGCTCCTGTGCATCTCGATGAACTCCTCGAAGTCTACGTAGCCGTCCTTCTTGTAGTCGGCGATGCACACCATCCGCTTTGCCTCGCCGGCGGCTGCGGCGTCGGCCTTCCCGAACCTCTGCAGGAGCGCCTGGAGATCACCCCTGGAGATCCAGCCGGGCTGGCCCGCGATCTTGTTGAACACTTTCTTCATCTCGTCGCCGTCAGGTTTGTAGATCTCCATCAAGTCGGAGGGCTGCCGGTCCCTGGCGGACAGCAGCCGTCCGGTTGACCGGAGCTTCGCTAGATTGTACTTGAAGGTCAAAATGCTCAGATGCGACATTTTGCAGCTGATTTGCTGCAACTAGCTAGCTTGAGATAATGGACAAGTCCAATTGATCTGTCCAGGCAGCTTCTGTGTGCCCTTCATGAAAGTTTATAGAGGCATATTGGGTTCTGAGTCCTGAACAAAAGTGGCCAGAATACAGATGCCTGACAGCTGCAAAAAGTTTCAGAATTTGGGATTCCTCTAGAGCTTGTGCTAACAGGCAACCTCAAAGCAGAAAGGAGGGGAAAAGATGGACCATGCCAACATGAAAAGTAAGAATCTAATCTGTAGCGGCTCGGGGTAATACAGGCCAAATTTTCAAAAATTGAGCCAAGTGCTCCCATGAAATTTATTATTTCCTTTTCTTTATGAATTATACCATTTATCTGTCAGTGAAGAACAAAAGGGAACAATTGCTAGGTAGATAGTAGTTTACAACGCTTAAAGAATGGCATACCATCGTGTACCGTGCCTGAAACAGAGATTGTGTAGTGGAAAGAATCACAGGTTAAATCTTCGCACAATCTATCCAGCAGCGTTAATAAACTTGCAACCTGCCAAACGGACAGGGTCATCAAATTATGGCGGTTTCCCATTGTCTAACTCGTCCATCTTTTCAATGTCCTCGCGATATGTAATTTTCCGAACATAACCTACAGAATAAATAAAATGCCCGTCCAACAGGCACAGAAAGAAGTCAGCGCATAAAATCTCCCAGAAGGAAAGAACAGTGAATGCAGTAGCAAGCACCATGATATTAACAAGATGTCAAGATCCCAATTTTTAAAAGTTAATCCCTCAAGCTCTACTAGAAGCTCTGATAGGCTCGAGCTATTTACTTTTCCATTACAAAAAAGCCTACACAATTTGGCAGCATCAGCCAACCATCTTGCTGTCCATTCATCCACTGGCCAAAGGGATTACAATCATGTGTCCTCCACAGACACACCTACAGGTCTTATGCAAATTCCATCAACGGTTTTGTCTATCAGATCAGATTGCATAACTAACTTTGCAAGTTATTAGATTTCAATACCACCCTTACAGTTAACCAGTGCTCCAATATTTAATGCATTTTCAAGCTTCCACTGAAAAAACATTTACCTAAGTAACTTGATGGCATGTCAATGGCAACTTAATTCAAACTAGAATAAACCCCCTATACTTCTTCTTTGTACCATATGATCTGAAGAGCTATGGTACCTCAGTAGCATAGACAATTCAAAAATACAAACACTAACCCACAATCAAAGACTTCAGCATGTGTTCAGTTTCTCACACAACGGCACAAGCTGGTGCAAACACAGTGCATGTTGGAAATCAGAGGAGCAACGCACACACTCCTGGTGGTGAACACACACGCACGGGAGAGAGAGAGATACAAAGTATTATTTTGGTGCTGCACAGCCGCAGCTTTTTTTTTTCACTCTAGGTCTCTATTCTCAAAATGCTAAGTACATGATTATATAGGCCAACTAGTAGCCCATGCATATACCCAAAACATAACTCCTATAACATAACTCCCGTGACATAACTCTCATGCATAACTTCCATGACATAACTCCCATACATAACTCCCATGACATAATTCCCATGTATAACTCCCATGACATAACTCCCATGCATAACTTCTAAATACATGTAACACATAACTGATGACCCGATCATCCCGGCTACTCGCCATCAGTATTTCCTGCACCTGTTATCTAGGATCAATTCGTAGGTTCAAGTGGCTCCCCGCTACTCCGGACTCTCCGGTTCTCCTGCACCCAGAATAACTCCGTGCAATACTGCACTGGTACAATTTCAGACAAACCACCTGTTGCACCATACACACATGCAAATATACTAAAGAAAAGACTAAGTCTAGATTATTTCCTAACAGTGCATGCTCCGTTGCAGAGATGATTGTCAATGCAAAGTGGCATCAAGCTCATTTATAACAGTCAGCAGCACTTCCTTTTCTCATGGTCAGATTCATTCTTTGATAGTTAGTGATAGATCTGCCGATAATTCAGAGCAAACAAGCAAGCCCTTTAGTCCCCTCAACTTAAGCAGCAAGTTATCCACATCCGATGGCTAGGATCCATACTCAACAATCTATCACATGTAAGGTGTTTGGATGTGGGGACTTTTCTGAAAATTCTCAAAATTGCCCCCTATCCAAACAGGCCAGAGACTTCTTTTTGGTGAGAATCTTGCTATATCCTTGGTCCATGTGAAATGGGCACATCACATGGTTAAATCAGATAGTTTAGTGATATAGCTATTCCTGAATAGACAAGAGAGACTAATGCATTGGATTCTAGGTTAACAGAAGTCCCAGTTCTCCCATTGTTGTTCATCTGCACATGTCAAGAGCAACATAATTGTGGGCTATGGCATTGTATGAAGTTTATACAGTTCCTAATCTCACCCAAAGCCTGCCGCCTCATTCACTTTTTTATCGTTAACATAAACTATCATCATTATTGCTACTTCACTAGCATCTGCAATTAATATGCTTAATTCAGATTCACCTGTCTTATTTGAGCTTTCATGAATATCAGGGGCTGAGGGAGTGCATTGTTTATTATGCACCAATTTTTGGGGTATCACATGTTTTCTCATGATTCCTAGTCAACTCTTGAGCACCACAAAATCAATTACCTTTGCTGCAATTTACTCCCACAAAATTCATAATTTGTCATCATGCCTACCACCAAAAAAATTGCGATTTTTGTGTGTTTTATTGCTCTTGGCACCCAAGGTACGTACCAAAGAAAAGGGAGATTGGAGCAACAGAGGACTGATGGTCCAATTCTAAATCTGAGTTTTTTTTAATATCGTTTTAGCACAGAGGGTTATATCCACGATATATCATGAATTAGGTGCCATATCAAAGATGTTTACAATCTTGATTTTTGCAAAAGGCAGATGCTGCACTAAAAACTTTGCCATTGAGGTTCAACACATGTTAATGCTGGCAGTTCATAACCACAATGCACCCCCACCAGTAACATTATTATTCTTTACTGCAAGTCAAAGTGTGTGAATTCTTTCTAAAGTAAGAATTCATCACAAGTTCACAACTACATCACACCTAGTCGCAAAGTGCAAGCCTTAATTCAATCTCCATCCTTCCCACGATCGCAATAGTAACTTTCCTGGCAAGAAGATCTGGATACATTGGGAACCTCCACTTCCCTTTCCTAGAGCTCCTCCAAGTTACCTCCCAACAATAACCACAATACGAGGTAAGAGAAAGAAAGAGCAAGAGATCTCACCAATGCCAGCGCAAGGCACGCACTTGCAGATGGTTTCCCTCCCCTTCTTCCTGAAGTAGCTCACCAGCCCTGTCCCCTGGCAGCTCCGGCACTTGCCCGTCCACTCGTACGAAACAGTCTTGCAATCCTTCAACCCAAAGCCACACAAACACACATCCCAAAATTACCAACAAATCCAGCGCCAACTCACGACAAACGCACGCTTGCACCGCAACCGCACCCACCTCGATCTCCACGTCGCAGCTGAGGCGGCGGTCGAGCTCCTCCCGCGACATCGGCTCGGTGTCCGGAACGGTCAGGGGGATCGGGAGCGGCTCCACTTCGTCGACAAGGTAGCTCTCCCTGTCCCCGGACCACCAGTCCCACCACCTCCTCCTTCCCCCCTTCTTCTTCTCCTCAGCATCCTCCTTGGCCTTGACGCGCACGCCGGGGTCGCGCGCGGCGACGCGCCCGCCGGAAGTGGAGGGATCGGTGTCGGTCGGGCGGCGGGGGCGGAACCATTCCGGCGAAGATGCCGCGCCGGTGGTGTTGGCGGCCGCCGGCGGCGGCGGGTGGTGGGGGCGCCGCTGGCGGCGGGGGAGGGGGATGGAGGGGTTGGGGAGGGAGGAGAGAAGCGGGCTGGGGTTCGTGGGAGTCATGGAGACGGGGGTGGGGTTTGCGTCTGGGAAACAGAGGTCATCGCCGGCGACGAGGCGGGAGTGGGAGCGACGGGGAAGCGGGCGATGTGGCAATGAGCGCGAGGAAGGAAGAGGAGGAGATAATAAAATGGGGAAATGAGTAGAGACGAGGGAGATGTTTTGCGTGGGCTGGACCGGAAAATGGGCTGGGCCTATGGGATATGGGCCTTGCAACTATTCCGGGGTGGGTTTCAACGCCATGCCATTGAAAACTTAACATTTCTTAATTTGTGTAGAATTTCCACTCGAATAAAATTGGATAGATTGTAGTCGTAAAGTGAAAGTCTAATTAGTGTTATTGTTTGCCTATAAAAAAATTTACACTTTTACATACAGATAAACAAACTGAATTAAGTACCACACAGTTTATAGTGTATAAGTACGTACACAAGAACACCATGATGTACGATTGCTGGTGCGTGTCCTTATCTTCACTGCGCTGTTGTCTGTCGATGGCTTGTCATTATCCCATGAACATCTCATTAGTGATAATCTGAACAACTTTCTGTTCCTTGTAATGTTGTTGTTAACTAAGGTTATTCCCCGGGTGTATACCTAAGAGATTCTTCGCCATTCACTGCAGGACGGTGCGGAGGCACAAGCTTAGAATACAACGTTCGTGATCACTCACTGGAACCTAATGTCCGTTCTGCTCTTGAGGCTGCTTGGAATCATGCCTTGTAAACTGTTATTCTGCACAAACCTGTGAAACAAGAGCTCAAGTAGTCACAAAATGGCGGGATGAACTCAACTTCTAAAGGTCAAGATAGCAAGATTATAACTGGATAATGAAGCAACAACTTGACCAAGTAGGATTACATGTTGAAGCTGCTTACAGTTCTTGAAGTCTTGGAAGGTTTCCGAGCGATGGAGGAATCGGCCGTGCCAATCGGTTGCTCTCCAGATGCCTCCAAATCAGAAATGCAACCAGATTAGCTAAATGAACAACCAAATTCTTCAGAAAAGTTTATTGAGTAGCAATTCTAAACTTCCTGAAAAATCATTGAGCACTAAGCAATTACGAATGTTAGTACTCACAAAGAAACCAAATGATGCAGCAGGGGGCTCATGTCTGGAATTGGTCTTGTCAGAATGTTCCTCGCAAGCCAACTGCAACCACCATTGCCCCAATTAAACACTCAATTTGTTTTTCACTTAGCACGCACATCTAACATCAGTTTGTTTCAAGAAGCTTACATGCTCGAGCTTGCAATCAGATTGTGAAGGATCATGTGAGAAAGTCCTGTTTAATATTGTGATGACTCATTGTAACATTTCTAGAGTGGTTATTTGATTTTGTAAAGATCGCACTTTGGTAAAATTAGTTTTGGGTAGAAATTGAGATTTCTACCCAAGCGTCATTGCCTAGGAACATGGCCGTGGCGCGCTCCGCGTCCTCAAGCGTCAATCCTGCAAAAACATAAAGCTGGGTGAATAATGATACGTCACGCACCGAAGGCAATGCCGCGGTTCACCAAAGTGCTTACGAGGATCCATCGGCCTGGCAACGAAGCTACACTAGGTCGGACACCGTCATCTCGGGTGGGACCAATCTAGACATGCCACGAATGCATTAGCAGGGATACCCTAAACATGAGGTATTCCTCCGCCAGGTCATGCATGTTAAATCAAAGAGTGACCTCCACAAGCCTTTGGGCGTGGTGCTCATCAACGTGATCGAGGGTCACAGAGGGAGACATATTGAAGTCCATCACACGACTCATCCACCTTAGAGTATGCTGCCTTCTAGCGGTGGTAGAACCAGCACCGCATCCAGCTCGACTTCCACTTCGTCTATGTTGCATTTACCGAAAAAGCTTCATGCACACCTAACGAAGCATGAAGTTGATGCGCTTGAAGTTGGAATATTCGCCCTTTGTAACCTTCTTTGGTTGGCACAGAGCATCGTGCAGGAAGGTGAACAGGGCGGGGTTGGGCCATGACGTCTCTGCCCGACACGCCCAGCAGTACACTGCCAACCGGATGATAGCATTCGGAGTTAGGTGTGCCACTATGCTTGTCATGACTCTTTTTCAATATTTTATTATGCCTCGAATGTTCAGTATTTCCTCATATGCCCAAATTCCTCTCCCTTTTCACGCCAACCGTAAAATTCTGAGTGAGAGTGTCTGCTTCTAGCATTTGCTTTAAATTATCCCAAAGTTTTAGCAATAAATGGCTATTATACTACTTCGAGAGTAAAATTTTATTGGCGTGAAACTAACATATAATTTATAATATGAAAGATGGGGTTTTATACAGACTTCAAGTTTTTGGGTGTAAGTTATTCCGTACTTATTTGAGATTCATAGCATTTTCTAGTCGTGGTAATCCTTTTAAGATTTAACATTTGAATAGATGTCTTGTGCCTTCAAGAGGGACAATTTTTCTATTACCATCTGGACATTAATGCACAAAGAACTAGTGAACTGAGGTATATCATTCCCTTCAAATGTCAAGCATAATATTTACAAATTTTGTTCCATGCATGATTAATTATTTTACTGTAAGTAAGATATTCTATTAACACATAATACAAGGAAATAAATCATAAAAGAAATATGATGCTCCAAGGTGTACTAAGTCTAAAGTTTCACAAATTTACAGAAGCTCATATACCTAAAAACCATATTTTTAGGATTTTTTAGAATTTCATATTAATCTTTAATGAATTTCTCTAGATTTATCTACGAGACCGCAATACGTAACAGATTGGTTTGTGATTTGCATATATTGCACCTTATTGAATAATTTGTGCTGATAATACATTGAGAAACGATGATAATAATCTCTAATGCATCCATACAACCAATCAATAAGAATATAATAGATCAGTCACTAAGAACACAATTAAAAGAGAATACCAAAATATAGTCTTTATTAATTATCATATTTATTCTCATTGTATATATTCTTATCTATTTATAGTCTAAATTTTTCAGAAATAAATTTGATATATTGCCCATGATGTAACCTTCAAGGTCGTAGAGAACACTAACCTTGCTGCCAGCGCATCACAAGATAGCTGTGCGTGCACGTAGGTAGTGAGTAAGGCTGTAAAGAAAGCTCGAGGACTCGTGAGCTACTCAAGTTCGACTCATTCTAAACTTGATTTGAGCTCGGCTCGAGTTTTAAACGAGTCGAACTCGAGCTTGATCTTGAGCTCGTGAGATTCACTAAGTCGAGCTTGAATAGTTTGCAAGTCTCGATTCGAGTTTAAATAATAATACATATTAACTTTTACCGAGCTTACTCGAGCCAAACTTGAGCTCGAACTTTTTTATTGTTGAAAATTAGTGCATATTTGAATTATTTTGGCCATTATCGAGGTTACTCGAATGAGCTCAAACTCAAACTTTTCTTATTATTGAAAATTAGTACATAATAAATTATTTTAATTATTATCAAGTTTCAATGAGCCGAGCTTGAGCCTTCGAGCTTCGACCAAGCCGAGCTCAAGTCCAGGTTCAAGCTCGAATCCCAATTTGAGTTTGAATCAAGCTTCTATCGAACTTGAGCTCGAAAGGTCAGGCTCACTCAAGCTCGACTCATTTACAGTCGTATTAGCGAGAAAGCAATCCTATTTATTTTTTTTTTCTTTTTTCCGAAAAAGAACGTGCTAGTGGTTAGGCCCGAACAACATCTGGGCCTGGCGGGCCAGGGTTTTATTGGACCGCATTAATTTGGTCAAGTCTACTGTGGCCTAGCATTTGGATTATGGACCAATAGTAAACTGATTTCTGGTACTCTCCTAATATGGACCGAAACATGTATGGTACGTAATTTCTTCTAGAGTACACCTAGGCTCCGTAAGCTAATGGTTCCTCTCCAAATAAGAAAGAAAGAAAAGACTGCCTTGCTGCCGTTGCAGGCTTCATCCTGTGCAGCACAGGTCCACAGCTCGAGGGCCAGCTCCAAACCGTTGTTAGTTTTTAGCTTTTAAAAACCAAAAAACTATTTATAATAAATTGGCTTTCTCACATGACTTTCTCTCTTTTTTTTCTTATTTTTTAATTAAATGACTTAGAAAAGTTGCAAACCGCTAGATACCATTTCAGCAAAACACCAAAACCCAAATGCCATAAAAAAAAGAGCCCGAATTGAGGTTGAGGTGCTACTGGAGCGGAGTTCAACTGTCCAAGTCAAAACTGGAAGAAAGCGCCACCGCCGCTCTAAGCAATCGCGTGCTAAACACCACCTCATCCATCGGTTCTAATATTACAGAGCATGTTGGTAACTGGATCCAGGGTTCAGACGGTTCCGGCCGCTCAGCTCGAGGCACGCATAAACAACGGAAAATGTTATCTTCATTGTTAAACTACAGTGACAACGAGAAATATAATAAAGAAGCAGTTATTAAATTTCACCTTTATCCAAATTGTTGTCACTTAGATACAATTTAATGATTTCATTTGGAAAATTGACTCAAGAACTATTCTTTTGGACACCTTGATTTGCCAATTTTCATGTCTTCTCTCGCTCCTTCAGATTGTGTGCCTAACATTGACCACATCAAATATACTATCAATGTAGAGAGTTAAGATCCATGAACGACTTTGATGAATAGAAGGTAACGTTGTCAAATAACTTTTACAACAACAGATTCACATTATAACTCCCGATGGTAGAGGTACCACTCGGGCAAATAAAGAACTGTAATTAAAAAATACCTCTTTAGTTGAGTCTCCATTGCTTCAATACAATCCTTCTTAAGTTCCGCCGACCACTTTTAGCAATTTGCGCTCAAACTCTTCTTCTATCTTGGGAAGATCCTCCTTCCGAATGCCAAGCCTATTTTAATTTTCAAAAGGCAAAGAAAACATGTAAGAGCCATAAAATAAGATTGACTATGTCTAGGATGCACAGCAGATGCATAATCAAGGTTTCCTCGCAAATCAAGATCCCAACAATATGCGAGATAGCCTACAAGATAAAACATGTACGCGGTTGGCCATGCCATGATCTCAATTGTCTTGCAATATATCGACAATCTCGATGCAAGTCAACCATAGGATTTATGCATTCCTTCTCTCATGAGAAATTTCAATCTCATCCAAGTCTTGGTTAAGAATCACAAAGGAGTGCTACTCGTAATAGCATGCACCGTGGTCAAGTGCCCAATCGCAAATGATCCAGATGCTTCAATAATCAAGCAAAAGATGCATCTCTAGAGAACATTAGCGTGATATGTCCAGATGCAGATTACTTAACCAAATACGCTATCTCAAAACTAAGTTGACAATATTAAGACGAAGACACGTATTGGCAATATTAAGATGAAGACACATATCTTTACATACTTTTGTTTATCTTTTCAAACTCGCAAGAGGAGACCCATATTCTTCTTGTCACTCCTCGTGAGTGGCTTCTTAATTCTTTCTCAACTTTCTCAAGAGCTTCCAACATCATAGCCTCAAGACCAAGATCATCTCAAGGCCACTCCTGTATCACACAAAAGAAACATTTATACAAGCAATGAACGCCACAAATTTATAATATGGGCAAACATTGTGTCAATTTGATTAGAAGTGTCCTTTTGGTCAGCAAGAATATTAAGCATTTTGGAAAGCATAGAGAAAAAGACTATACAAAAAGGGTAATGGATGTACTTTATTCGATCTCCAAGGGTATTCAAGTAAGTCCGTGCATCGTGATACCCTTCAGAAAAGTCTCAATAGTATATTTAATTCTCCGAGAGTCGAAAGAAGATCTCGCCTCGCATTTAGACAATATCGCATAATTAGGTGATCGTAAATAACATCAAGATTAAATGAGTAGAATGGGGTTACCACCAAACATCAAATGTATTTTAATCTAGGTGAGCTCATCAAAAGAGTAGATGAGACTTTAATCACTCTCACCTTTTACTTCGGAGGAAATAGAAATAGACATTGTGATCAAGCACCTGACACTCGTGGAACATGCCACTATCTTAAAGGTCTTAAAGCAAAAAGGTTTTGATGACAAGTGGATTTCTTGGATCAAGCAAATCCTTCATTCCGTGACTTCTTCTATTCTTTTAAATGGAGTTCAGTGCAAGTCATTTCATTGCAAGCGTGGTGTTCATTAGGGATCCTCTCTCCCATCTCCTCTTTATTTTAGTGCAGATCTCCTTCATTTAATTGTGAATGATACTCATCGTCGAGGCCTTTTACATCTATTGACTCAACTTTCAAGGGAATTAGACTTTCCAATAACTCAATATGCCGATGATACATTGCTTTGCTCATGATGCGTGCCTCAGCCCGCAACTCTTCCTGCGCTTAAAAGATCTGTTACAAACTTATGAGCAATCTACGGTGAATGTATGCTATAATAAATCATGCCTAATACCAATTAATGTGTCGAGGAAAGTATCGTTATAACCGGAGTGTTTGGATGTCAAGTTGGGACCTTGCCATTTACATATTTGGGACTACCCTTGGGTATTACAAAACCGAGAATCTAGGATTTTGCACTATTAACAATCACATTGAAAGTTGTCTTTCAAACTTGTTCGCTCACTTGTCTTACGAAGGTTGGTTAATAATGGTGAACTCTACATTATCTCAATTACGACCTTTTACATGTGCTCTCTAAAACTTCCTATGGTGTTATAGAAACTATTGATCGAGCACTAAGCATTGCCTGGAGAGGCAATGATCTCAATATTAGGGGCAAAGCCCTAGCAGATGGAGTCGAGTCTATCGACCTAAGTCAAAAGGAGGCTTAGGCATTATCAATCTCTGTTACAAAATAAAGCACCGCCCATGAAGAACCTCCATAAATTCTATAATCGCCTAGCCCCGCTGCAGGTGAAATTAATTTGGAACAAATATCGTTGTTCTCAAGTACCCCATGCAAATCATGGTCACCGCCAATAAGAAGTGCCATGTCCACCATTTGTTTCTTCAATCCAACACCGCCTCAATGTCGCTACATTGTAGCACTCAAAAGGTTCCCTGGAGGAAATTTGCTGATCATGTTACCACGTGCAGGATGTTGAGAAAAAAACATTTTTTGTGGTAACAGAACTACAACAGACTGCTTACCTTACAGTTTGATCGGAGGACCTTTATGACAGTCTTAGCTCCAAAGAGGAAAGCATCACTGTCTGAAGTGTTGTATATGTTTTCATAACGTGTTGTAGCTGTGTTATCATATGCATTACTTGTTGTCTGCCTGCTTTCCGATGTCCCCACTTTGCAGTGAAGTTCAGTTCAAAATTATGCATGGAAAAGAGATGAACATATACAAATTGTTAACTACAGATTAACATTTTCCATTATGATGTGATGATTATACTACTATAATGTATCAACGGATATTCAGAGCTTGTTTGGAATATAATGAAACTACTCTTATTACAGGAAAAACTTCCCAGATTATCCCCCCGTCTAAGTGTGGAGCTCATACAAAAGAAAATATCCACAAATGCTTGATCGTAAGTAGATTGTTTTACTTAAAAAGTTTAATGAATTAATTTTGCATTAAGAGCTGCAGTTGTAAGTCTTCCAATATATACTATGGTGGTTGGTGTATTTTTTCTTGATTGTAATCCATGATTTTCAATTTGCTTAATTTATTTCATGTAAGTTTTTTGGGTGTGCGTGTGTGGCTTAGAAGAAAATATCCATATAGAGAGACAAGAGACATCCAAATACTTGTTTTGGTTCTCAAGAAGATCTACACGCTAATGCTTTATAGTCAGCCATGCCACAAGAAAATACAAGTATGTGAACATAAATTATACACATAGGCTATCAATGCTGAATTTTCTCATCATAAACAAATGAAAACCTTGCTTTGTTGGAGATGAGAACCATGTACGCCTATGCAAATGCATGATTTGCTAGGGGAGAAACAAGATTCATACCAAGATATCCATATGAATGTATCCGAATACATTTATTCATGTCATGCAGTCTATTCTACCTTTATTTAATTTCCTAATTTTGAGGCAAAATATGACCTACACATGATTGATGTAAGCAGATAGTTTATGATAAGTAAGTTCTTGGGTCATGATAAGGCTATGCTTTTGTTCTGGTTCACCGTGATGGGGCAAAATTCTCTATCTGGATGGAGAAACAACTACGAACATATCACTAGGAACATATAATGGCTAGCCACTATTGTAGCTGTAGACCTGCTATTATGTATGGACTTGGGATTGTCCAGCTTTCTATAAATAACTTTACCGTTGCTATTTATCCAACAGTGGTTGATGGACATCGTGGTCCAAAACAACGTGCACCAACAATATACCACATGCTATAACCGGATCTTTAGATGTGACGCATCCAACGTTGCATGCCGAGTTTTTCAACGTTAGACGATGAAGATGCGCTAATCAAACACATACGTTGTGTACATATCCATCTTGTAGTAACGCGTCGACATGGGTATTGCTACAAGGCGATTGCTCAAATGGTAGGTTGTTTTATACACATATGTTATAATGGTACGCACATTATTGCATATTCTATTAGTTATTAATTAGATGCCCTACAAACTTTAGGTAGGAATCGTGACCACGATGTGGCAAATGAAGTTCGCTACCATACCACCAGGTGCAAACACAACCAAGCCATGGTCAGCGCAGGCTCGCATTACATTCGAGCAAAATGGAGCGAGATGTCGTGATGCAGCTCCTACACCGTGAGCAAAAGCTAGCAAGACGAGAACGTGAAAGAGCACGACGCCAAAGTTTAACACCGAACAAAGGGAAGAGATTAATGCCCGTCGAAGAGCACAACGAGAGCACGTGTCCAAAGTTTAACATCGATCGGGCCGGTGAGATTAATGCCCGCCGAAAATTAGCCAAAGCGGCGAGATACCATTTCAGCAAAACACCAAAACCCAAATGCCATAAAAAAGAGCCCGAATTGAGGTTGAGGTGCTACTGGAGCGGAGTTCAACTGTCCAAGTCAAAACTGGAAGAAAGCGCCACCGCCGCTCTAAGCAATCGCGTGCTAAACACCACCTCATCCATCGGTTCTAATATTACAGAGCATGTTGGTAACTGGATCCAGGGTTCAGACGGTTCCGGCCGCTCAGCTCGAGGCACGCATAAACAACGGAAGTCTGCATCTCACGACGTCGTCGTTGCTTCGAGCGGCAAAAAGGCGAGCCCCTCCAAGTCTCAAGTCCCCGCAGATCGGTTGCATCGAAGTCCTCTGCTCCGCTCGTGCGCCAAGGCTACATCCTCTTCCTTCCCCTCCCCTTTGCGGCGCGAACAAGGGGGGCCGAAGCAAAATGGACAGGAAGCGGACGCGGCTGCCCCGCCAGTCGCCGCAGCCGTCGAAGCTGAGCGCCGTGTGGACCGTCGGGATGCTCATCGCGCTCTGCTTCGCCGCTCTGCCGCTCTTCCTCGTGCTGTCGCGCGGGCGGCCGAACCTGTCCGACGTGTGGCAGATGGGCATCAGAATCACCGCGCGCCATGGTACGTACGTGCTTGTCTTCGTGCAGTATCGTAGCATTACTCACCTCTCGATCCGTGCAGAGGATGCGAGGAAACAGTCAGAGCCTTCGGACTCTCCTCCGGCGAGCCGGGACAGGCTCCTCGGCGGGCTCCTCTCGCCGGACGTCAGCGGGACCTCCTGCCTGAGCCGGTACCAATCGTCTCTCTACCGCAAGGCTTCGCCGCACTCGCCGTCGCCGTACCTCGTGTCCCGGCTCCGCAAGTACGAGGCGCTCCACCGCAAGTGCGGCCCCGGAACGCTCTTCTACAAGAAGTCCCTGATGCAGCTCACCTCCGCCCACAGCATGGGCCTCGTCGAGTGCAACTACCTCGTGTGGACGCCCTTCAACAACCTCGGCGACCGCATGCTCTCCATGTCGTCCGCCTTCCTCTACGCGCTCCTCACCCACCGCGTCTTCCTCGTGCACGTCACCGGTGACATGGCCGACCTCTTCTGCGAGCCCTTCCCGGGCGCGTCGTGGGAGCTCCCGGCGGGCTTCCTCGTCGCCAACCTCACGCGGCTCCACCGCGGCAGCGAGCACAGCTACGCGAACCTGCTCAGGAACAAGAAGGTCAGGAACGACGACCCCGCCGGCGTGCGGTCCGAGTCACTGCCATCGTACGCGTACATCCACCTGGAGCACGACTACCAGCAGCAGGACCAGCTCTTCTTCTGCGACGACGACCAGACCGTCCTGGGCAAGGTGAACTGGCTGATACTGCGCTCCGACCTCTACTTCGTACCGGGGATGTTCCTCGTGCCGCAGTTCGAGGACGAGCTCCGTTGGATGTTCCCGGCCCAGGACACGGTGTTCCACCACATCGGCAGGTACCTGTTCCACCCGTCGAACAAGGTGTGGGGGCTCATCACGAGGTACTACATGTCGTACATGGCCAAGTTCGAAGAAAAGATTGGCCTTCAGATCACGACCTTCGCCTGGAACCCCGTGCCGCCGGAGGAGTACTTCAAGCAGATCACGGCCTGCACGAGTCAGGAGAAGATTCTGCCCGAAGTCGATCCCAATGCGGCCTCGAGCGCGCATGAGGCGGTCGCGACGACGTCGAAGGCGGTGCTCGTCAGCTCCGCGCAGTCGGAGTACGCCGAGAAGCTGAAGTCCATGTACTACGAGCACACGACGGTGACCGGCGAGGCCGTCAGCGTGCTGCAGCCCAGCGCCGGGAAGCAGCCGCACAACCAGAAGGCGCTGGCGGAGATATTCCTGCAGAGCTATTGCGACGTGTCGGTGGTGAGCGGCTGGTCCACCGCGGGGTACGTCGGCCACGGCCTCGCCGGGGTGAAGCCGTGGCTGCTGCTGACGCCAAGGAACCAGACGGCGGCCGACCCGCCCTGCGTTTCAACTACGTCCATGGAGCCGTGCTTCCACGCACCACCGAGCTATGATTGCAGGGCCAAGAAGAATGGGGACCTCGGTGCTGTTCTCCGGCATGTCAGGCATTGCGAGGATGTCGGCGACGGGTTAAAACTATTTGACTGATTTTGGATTTTTTTGGGTACAGTTTGATCAGATCCAGGTACAATTTTCAATGGTTCCAGAAGTGAGGCAGAGAAAGAGTTGCAGAATAATTCAAGGATGTATTGTTTTCAGATGTAAGCTGAATAAGTATTGTGACCTTTTTTTGGTTGAAAGAAACCATTTGAGTTCTTGATTTCTTGTTTGGCTAAATGTATCTAAGCAAAAGCATATAAATGCAACGAATTGCACATCTACAATTTGAACTGTATTGTTTCTAAACTGGGGTGTTCCCCATACAGTTAAAATGCAATGTTTCAACTTTTCAATTGATTTGTACTGTGCCAGTATTAGCCTATTAGACCCTTCCAAGCAAAAGTATTCTTTTTTTCCCGAGAGAACAAGTTGTCAAGCTATACGACAAAAAACAGCACTTGTCAAGAAGTTCCACAGTATGCTTCTCACGCAATTAGCATACTGGCAAAAGAGAGAACTTCATTAGTACAATGGAAGATTACAAGATGAAACGTATGACTCAAATCAGATTTAATTTCTGAACAATAATTACAATTGTGGAGTCAAAATTTTGTAACCTACTTGCTACATGTACAAAAGAATCACTCCAAAAGAAATTGGCAATCTACCAGTGAAAAGGAGGGTCACTTTAAATTTGTCTTCCTCCTAGACATGAACATCGTCACTATGGACCGTGGGAAGAACGATTTGCGCAGCTTTGACTCTGCTATCGTGGTTGTTGCTATAGTGTCAGCTCTAGGTAGGCACGCTCCGTTCATATGAGGATTGGAAATAGATGATCCTGCTGAGTCAAAAGAGCATGAAGTGTTCTTCAGACTGGAGATTTCCGCAATGGCAAGAGCCGCCTCTCCCGCCTTCCGCTGTTGCTCATGCTTGGCTCTCCTCTTCCTCAGCTCGTTCTCCAAGGTTAACTTGCCAACCTGTGCGGCATTGGCTTTCTCCAGTGCGGCCCTTAGCGCAACCCTCCTATCGTCAATCTGCATGGTCAGCTGATCCAACTTATCCAATCTCCTCGCCTCTGCCTCCTTCGCCTCCTTGATCTTCTCAACCGCCTTGATGACCCGCTTCTTGGCGAGGTCCTCAGCTTCCTGCACTCTCTTGCTCAACACATCATACTCTTCAAGTGACAACATCACATTGCTGTTGCTTCTTCGGTCAGCTTGGAGTTCTACTTCTGCTTCCTGTTTGTATTCTTGCAGTGCATTTGCTGAGGCCATTGCAATTTCTTCTGATGCATTAACTGCAAGTATCTCCCTCGACACTGCTTCTAGCCTCAACTGGACAACATTGACCTCTGCCTTCGCTCGGTCTGCCTCTTCCCTAGCCTTTGCCACCTCATAGTGGGCCAACCGAGCCTTCGCCTTTGCTTGTTCCGCTTCTTGAGTTGCCTGCTGTAGCTCTACAGGCATTTCAGCAGCTTTTGTTCTCTCCTGCACCATGGTGAGCTCAGACGTCATCTTGCTCAGTTCTTCCTGGAGAGATGAGACAGAAATGGATGCAAGTTGGTCCTTCTGCCTCAATGCCGTGAGGTCTGTCTTCTCCTTCTCTAGATCAGCTCGCAATGTAGCAGCAGCATTCCATAGACCTTTCACCTCATCCTTGGCTTTTTCAATGTCTGTCCTCATATCCTCAAGCTCCTTCCTGGTCTTTGCCAGCATCACCCGAACACTAACCATTGGTCTCTCTTCCTCTCCAGCCTCAATTGCCACTGTCCCTTCCAGATAAGCAGAGAACTCATCTTGCAGATTCACCAGCAATGCAGAGGCAGCTTCTAGCTTGGACTCAAGATCTTTATTGGCTGACAGCTCATCACTCAGCTTTTGAACCTCCTCGTCATCTTGCTTCAGCTCATTCTGCCAATTCACCTTTTCTTGCTGATACGCCAAAGCCACATTTATTCTTTGCTCCTCTGCTATAATATGGGCAGCGTGTGAAGAGGTCAGTGACTCTTTCAGTGAGATGAGCTCGAGGGTGAGGTCCTCGACAGTCTTCTCAATATCCTGTGACACAACCGTGGATTCGCGTGCTCTAGTCTCAGCAATATCCTTTTGAGCAATTAAAGATGTGTACTCCTTCTGAAATTGCGCTAACTCCTCTTTCACTGACTGCAAGTCCGCTAAGGCAGTAGCATGGCGTTTTTTCGTGAGCTCAATCTCTGCCTTTACAGCAGCACTCTCTCTGCGAGCAATGCCCTGTTGTATCTCTTTGAACCGTATCTCAACAAGCTCTGCGTCTTGCTGTGCTTGCACTGCCTCAGTCTGTGCTTTCTCCTGGCTTAACTTCAGCCCTTCTATGATCGTCCTGGTGCTACACAGCTCCTGCAGAACTTTGCTTTTCTGTAATTCTGCAACTTCCACTCTTCTCTGGTACTTGGGAGCATCTTCCTGCGCCTTGTCAAGCGCGAGTTGGACATGTTTGCGTCTCTGAACAAAATGGTTGGAATGGAAAGTCACGATAAGTTTAACTCTAATGCACCAAAACAAGGCATTAAGATGTATGAAAAACAATTCATAGTAATAGACATCACCTCTTTCCAGTCAAGAATCCCTCCGAATTTGCTTACAGCATCTTTAACAGATTCGATTGGTGCTGCAGTGTCTACAAGGACTCTATTATCTATAGCCTGAATGAAGCGTTCGGCAATCTCTGCTGCTTTAAAAATGTTTCTTTCAGCAGAGTTGTGGCGACTTATTCCCTTCCCTTCGAGCTGGTTATGGCAATTCTCCTCTACTTTGTTTGCACGTAACTCATTAATTGTAAGGGAACTTAAATCTTCACTAAAATGTCTAGTGTGACCATCGCAACTTATTCCCTTCCCTTCAAACTTGTTGTGGCAATTCTCCTCAATGTTATTTACACGTAAATCATTAATTGCAAGGGAACTTAAATCTTCACTTAAATGTCTAGTATGACCACCTGAGGAACTTCCAGGAAAATCAAATGAAACAAGAGGCTCTGAATAAGTAGAGCTTGCCAGTAAATCAACAGAGTTAGGAGCAACAGATACTTGTGGCACCCCTTCAACATTCAGACCTTCCATTCCGCGGCATGCAGGATATTAACGAATAGCAAGTTCAAATAATTGTCATGGATAGAGTTACTGCTGGGTACCTGGCAAGTAATTACCCTGTTAGTTAAAAGGAAACAGAACACTGTTACACATTCCCACTCATGAGTCATGACAATTACCAATATCATACGAGGTAGGTTAACAATGTTTTCCTGACGACAAGAAAAAGATGGTTGATCTAGAAAGGAAATATTTTTAAGCATTCATATGACTAGTGCAACCCATTTATAATGCATCGTGTAAATGCATGTAAATTTCCTTATGAAGACAAGAGGAGTTGAGCTCTGCCAGAAAATTTCCATGTGCATTGCTTTTAATATTTACAGAAAGACTTGACCAAATTAGTTGTATTGTCCTCTATGCTAACAACAACGCACAATATTCAAATGTTAGCCAAGTCGTCAGGAATTGTGTGCTGGCAGGACGAGACATTTAACATCCATATAGACCAGATCATCAAAGCACGATGTATGCATCTCCATGAACTCGAGATACAAGCCACGATTTTCCGAATACTAAAGTTCTTAAAACTGATAACTGCAATGAATTTTTAGGACTACTTCTCTGGCAATTGGCATGTATCTGACTCGTGCATCTATATACACAGTTGTGGTAGTACAATGAACACGGCTTATGGTTTCAAAAGTATTGATTTGTAAAATGTACTATCTCACGTACAAAATAGCAGTGCAATTTCGATGACACATGAACAGGGAATTTCAACCGTTTTGCAATCTTCATTGCGCTTCGAATTGCTACCAAGATAGTTAATTTCACATGGTTATTGCAACAATTTGGTATTTTTCCAGGAAGAGAAAAATCGACTCCAGTTGCAAAAGAAAAAAATTATCATCATTCATGAATCATGATGCACCCCGGTGGATAAATACAAGCAATTTCTGCCCAAATTGAATAAATGCAGATCACACTGTAACAACAAACTACAACGAGCGAACCAATCAACCGAAAAAAGTAGGAACACTGGAACAGATAGATATTACAGTACCTCACGTGAATCCTTTTTCTTCCTTTTCCTTCATAGCAAGCGGTTCCCCAAAGGAAGGAGAAAGAATCAGATTGGAGTTCGCGATGGAGAGAGGAGGGGCGGAGAAAGACAGGCAGTGGTGGGGAGGCAATACCGCGCGCCAAGCATGGAGATCCTCGAGTGCACCAGAGATAAATTTTCGGCTATTTTTGGGATATGGTGTTGCCGCTGTTCCACAAGAGGCCCGGTTCCAGGCTTTTCGGCAGGAGCCGAAGCACCCGCGGGGGTCAAACGACCCAGCTCCAATGTCAAGCCGGCGCCGCCACTTCCCGACCTTCGCGCCGCTAGCCACGCCTCCTCGGCTGTCTCTGTCAGACTGTCACCAGCCGCCGCCTCCCGAGCGTCTCCACCGCCTCGAAGGTCGCCGCCGCCAGTCGACGCTTCCCGGACGGTCTCCTCTCCTAGTCACAGGTTCCAGTTCCATCCCCGTTACTCCCTACGATCGTCTCCCCCGCCGCCGCTCTGCCTCCGGTCACCGCCCGTGCGTGAGATGACGAATCGGATCGAGAAGAGGGAAGGATTGTGATTGGAGCGAAATGAGTATTCGAGGAAAAGAAAAGAATAGTGAATTTATTTCTTTCGAGTGAGGGCAAACTTGTTCAAACGTTATAATGGATTTTTGGCCCGAATTTTGGCTAATAAACCTCCAAATTACAGATATATAAAGTGGCTGTTAAAAACTAGAGTGGGAGTAGTTTTTTCTATGCGAAAATGCAACTATACCATATATATTCTCTATTCTTTTTTAGTTTATGATTTCTCCCAAACAAAAAAAGGAACGAATTCTTTGTCACTTTTTCGAAGCCACTTATTAGGACAACGTTTTGAAATGACTTATCAGCTTATCGTCATTAGGTTTGTTTGTACAAGCACATACTCTAATGGCAAAAAATAATAGCCACAACCTAAAAGAATAAGCCCATAATTAAAGAAGAGCTGACATACCTTGTCAACATCATGTCACATACAAGCCAAAGGGGACATGTTAAGGTGGAGTGGTAGCATAAGTGTTGAGGCCTTGAGGGTGAAGGCTAATGTATTCGGTGACTCGTGCCGTAGTCTTTTTAAGATTTAAAAAGTAGTGCTATAAAAGAGCTTTAGATGAATTCTAATAAGATTAGGATTCTTACTTTCTTTTAGAATAGGATAGCTACTTTACTTTAGAGAAGCACTAGGGGGCTATATAAAACCATAAAGGGTGGTTGTAGAAAACCCAAGTAACCAAGCAACAAAGTAAAGAAGCTACTTATCCAAAGATAGATGTGCGAATTAGAGGTTAAGTTATTCTTTAGCACTAGACTTTTATATATATAAATGATCCAAGGGTCTTAAAAAGATTTGAGAGGATTGTGAACGAATAATAATCTCTTGTACTCTTTTGATATTGTACTTAAAGAATTTATTATTGCATTTGTCAAATCTTTTTCTCTTTGTTGTGATTATTTCAACGTCGTTATTTTGGTTCACTCTATCTACAAAGATTCATTTTCTTCATTCTTGATACCGTGTACGCTCGTGTTGCATATCACAAACTCTGATTCAATCTATAGGCTGTTGTTTATAAAGAGTATCAGAGTACAACAAGTAGTATCAGAGCTAAAGTTGGATTAACCTGATTTGTTAGAAAGTCAGTAAAGCATTAGATGGCACAAAATCAAGATCGATGTTGACGATATGGAATTAAATAGAGAAATTTGATGATAGAGAAAATTTTAGCATGTAGCAATGTATGATAAAGGATATCCTTGTCTACTAGGAGCTAATCGATGCTCTTCAAGAGGACAAACCAAAAAGACGTTTGACGAAAACTGGAAGATGATGGAACGGAAGGTTGTCAATACAATCCGTTTATATCTTTCTGATGAGTTAAATTAGTCGATAATTAAGGAGAATTCACCAAAAAATTATGGAAGTATTTAGAAGAATTGTATATGACAAAATCACTGACAAACCGATGAATGCTGAATCAATAACTATATAGGTTGTATACGGAGAAAAGGTACACGATTCATTGATCATCTAAATATCTTTAACAAGCTTGTCATATAGTTGATTAGTGTATAACAGATAGGTTAGTCCAAGAAGGATAGATGGGATTGTTTGATCTAAATCCAACATGTAAAATCCGACTTTTGGTGTAAATTTTATCATCGTAGCAAACTGGTTATAGTACAAGCTATGGAAAATACTAGGCGGTGGATAGCCTAATTGTGATGGCATTTGGATTGCTCTAGGGTTTGAGTCTTGCTAGCTATATAGTTTATATATTGAGAAAGTTACTCATACATTTGACACATCACTATTGTTCCGTATGTTTGGAGTTTTAAGTATCGGCGTTAAAAAATAGAGAAACCAATGTAGAGTTCTTACGGATTATTGCAGCGATTACTAAGCCCTTGGATCTTGTTCCAAGGATGGAAGCATAACCCAAGTGCACAATATTGTGCTTTTGGATGGGGTGGGCTCTCCTAATCTCAATACCCGGATGCCACCGTGGATGATTGTTCCTAAGAAAACTAGAATCTAGAAATCAACTATGCCGATTGAGTGAAACCCTAGCCCAGTAAAAAACCAAGGCGACGGATGGGTCGGTGGCTAGCCCGCTGCGACCGGCCGATTCCCCGGTTTGGCCGACGAAAAAACCCAACCACTCCTTACAGCTGGAGCCGCGGGCGCCGGCAATAAATGCTCGCGCTTATCCCGAATCGCACAGCCGGAGCCCCCGTGCGGACACGCTCGTTTGACCGTTCCCTGCTGCAGCTGCACGGGTGGCACACGTCGGAATCGTGGAGAACCGGTGTTGGGCTGTTGGCCCGCGCACCCAGTCGCCACTTGTCCTCTCTGGTCCTTGCAAACGAGTACGTGGCGAGTAGCTGCCGGTGGTGCTTGGCTGCGCCAGCTTCACTCGCTTCCGGTGGTTTGGTCCGTTGTGAATTTCAACGTGAAAGGGATGCATCTTAGAGAATTTGAATTTACAGCCCAACGTATTGATACTATGCGACTACTAGTATTTTTCACAGTAGCTAAGTTCCTATCTCTCTATCTGCCACTAACAAGTCAACTGAACTCATGTTGGCTCATTACTAAAAAAAACTAGTATTGGCTGCGCTCTTCACCATTCTGTGTACTCGTCAATCACCACCCAGAGGCAACAGCTGCAACTTGTCTCAACCGCACCAAGTCCTAAAAACAGTTTGCACCAAAAAATCATCGAGAATATTCCCTACCCATTACTATACAATTCTTGTTGCTTCCTCTCAACAAAAGAATACGCCTCCTCTAGCAAATTAATCCAACTCAATTTAACGAACTTACCAACTATGCTTTTTGTTCAAACTAGCCGAACATCCGTGCCTTGCAACGGATAAAAAAAATATAATATTACTTCTGCACATCGAGTTGATATCATCGATATCGATCTGCTCTATACCACCGGCTCCACCTCATCGTTCGGTCACGCTTCAACCAAGATATCGTACATCTATCAACATGCTCGGTCTACACCAGTCCTCAGCTCTGCCACTATACCAATAGAGCTTTGTTGTGACTAACACTACAATTTGCACAATTAGTTTGTTGGGAGATGGTTTTTTTGTTTTTTTAAGAAATTTTTTAGGGACAATTTGCACAATTTGTTTGTTGGGAGATGGTTTTTTTTGTTTTTTTAGAAATCTTTTAGGGATGGGGAATTTGTTTTACTTGAGAGGTTGTTATAATTTTTTTAGGAATGTGAAAATAAAGACGAGAGAATGGCATACCAACATTACCACCAACTATTTCTTTTATACTTAGTAAAGAAAGACAATGCAGTAGAGCTATACAAATAAACAAATGATATTCCAGTTAGTCTAATCCAACGGTTTCCTTTCAAAAAAAAGGAGTGTAATCCAACGGCCAAGATATGATCACACCGGTACAAGAGCTCAAATACTAGACGCTGCACCCGAGAATGGCGGGAACCAGAGGTCGCCTTCGTCCAGCTTCATGAGATCCTCCAAGCCTTCCCACAGCTGGTCTCCCAATTGATCCACACCCAGCTGCCACTCTCCCGGCGTCCTCTCCTCGTCAATCCCACTGCACGGTGACGGTGTCAGAGTCTCGGGTTTCGCCACCATGACAGCATCACCACTATTGCCGTTTCTGTGTCCAGGCAAAGGCTCATAGTACGGGAAATTGCACTTGGCACGCGGGCCCCGGAACTCGATGGCGGCGCAGTCGTAGGCCCTGGCGGCCTCCTCCGCCGTGTCGAACGTCCCGAGCCACTTGCGCACCGCGCGGCGCGGGTCGCGGATCTCCGCTGCCCACTTCCCCCACGGCCTCTGCCGCACGCCGCGGTACATGTTGTTCTTCCTCCTCCGCCTCCTCTGCCCTCCTGCCGCAGCCGCCATTTGTTCTGTGCCATAATTCACTTCCAGTACCATCTCTGGCGCCCCCGCCTCGGACCCAAAGAAGTCGCACCCGAGGCAGCCGTCGATGCCGCACAGCCTGCACACCTCCCCGCACGCCACGGTAACTATCTCCGGCGGCGCCGTTCTGTACCCGGAGACGACGTGCCGCAGCGCGGCCACGATGAAGGCGTGCTCCTGCTCCGGGGTGATCAACCGGCCGGCTAACTCCATCACGGTGTTGGCATCCACGGAGCTCGAGGCCTGTATCCCGTGATCATCCAACTGTGCCTTGAAATCTTGCTTCGTGGCCATTGCTGAGATCAGCTTCTCGGTCATGACTGCGCGGAGGCGCTTGCTTAAGCTCTTCTGCTCAGTGAGTGGAAGCTTAGAGTGCTGGGAGCCTGGGAGTGTGCTTGAACTGAAGCGGGAAGTACGGGCGGGTGGGGGCGCTTATGTAGAGAGGTGAAGTGGCGAACATCGCAAGCAACACGGCGACTTGGTGCGTATGTACAGAACGGCGCCAGGACATACGTGCGTTGCTCGGACCGACGTCGTAGTTGATTTTTCCGCTGCTAGGAGGAGCTAACCCTGTGGAAAACGTGTGGACGCGGGAAGCTCGAGTATCGTGTGGAGGTGACATGGCGCCGTGAGGGATCGGCCAGCAGCTCGAGGGGTGGAATAGTCTGCCAAGAAAAGTCAAAGCGCAGGAGGCCTAGCTAAGAAGTCAAAATAATATCAGTATTGTCTCTTTAGTTCGTATGCTAGCGTAGAACCCTAGCTAAGTTTACTTTCCCCAAATCTTTTCTCTGAAATCTGGAAGATTTTTTGCGATTGTTCACTGCTCGGGTCCTGACAGCCTCGAACTCTTCTCTCCTCCTCCTTATCGCCTCCGCTCTATCGGCGTGGATGGAGGTCCGCCCGGACTGATTCCTTTTGCTGGTAAGCCCTAACTTGCTTGGATTGAGTCCACTTTGACCTACCAATCTGTTCTGGTCTTTGCTGTGAGCAATCGAATCCGAATATTTCTGCGATACTCCGTCCAATCAGCGTAAATGCGTCTATTATTGAAAGGGTATGGGTAGATTTCTGCCCCCATTTGTGCAATTGTTTGAAATGTTTAGTTTGTGTCACAGTACGTATCAGTTAACTGTCAAAGCAGAATGATCTTAACTCTGCATAAGCTGCTAAACGTGGAATTTACTGGCTTGGTATCAGGTTAACTACCATGAAGTAACTGAATGAATGTGTGAATATGCTAACTGAAGTTATGTTTGGAAAGCACAGAATATATGTGATATATAGACAACTTGTGCAACTTTGAAAAGGTATGAAACATCCACAGTTTGTGCCCTAATTCGATGAATATCTATTTTGTTGTGAAATAATTCTGACCTAATGTACTATGCTATACTGCTTTTTTTTAACCTTTTCCATTGCTTTGCCGATTTCTGTTGTCTTTTTATTGCTTGATTCTCGGAGGACTTCATGAGAGAAATGTTTGTTGCTTTACTTTGAGCAACACTATTACTAGGTCTTTAATCTGCATACTGGAACTTCAAAAAACCCCTATTCTGTTTGCTGCTTGAATAGTCCATTTGGACGTGGATCTGGTGTGTTACGTATTGGGCTGATGCTGTCCCATCCTTTTTGGGGCTTGTATCTTGCTTCAACAATAGGCTATAATTTCTCCTATGAGATCTTTAATCCATACTTTGCAATTTTTTTTGGTTTCTCCCCGCCCCGCTCGTTTCGGCTTTTTTTCGGCTGCTTTTTTTCATTATTCAGTATTTCATCTTTTTTTGAATTTTTAAAGATATTTTAGGCTTTTTTGTATTTTCTTTTTTTTCTCGTGTTCCTTTGTATTGTCCATAATGGGTTAACATGTTTTTTCTTCTATTTTTACATTTTTTTAAAATTAATTATGCCCAAAAAGCCAAATCAACTACAGTGAAAATTTCAGCCAAAAGCCAGAAGCTATCGCTAAAACGAGCGCCGCAGGGCTTCCCATATTTGTTCACATAGACTTCGTGAACAATGAAGACAAGCAGCGTCTAGAAGCTCAAGTAGCTGTTGCATCAGAGCATGCGCTTCCTGGCAAAGTCACAGTAGAAAATCCAAAATCCATTCAACACTGCAATCATGGTGCTGGTGATACTGGTTCTGCTGCTTTCACCAATGTTGGTTATGATGAGTTGGTAACATCCAATCCCAATGGTAGTGTGTATGGTAAAAATTCAACTTCAGTTTCCCTTAATGCCACAAGCAATCCTGAGGCTCCTTTTTCTAGTGGAAATGAGGGTACAATTGATAATTCAGCTGCAGGAACTGGCACCTCTACTTTCCAACTGAACATGCTTTGTTCAATCGAAACATCAACAAGATGGTGCCTGGCCTAGTTACCGAGCAAGCTTATGAGGATGGTACTGTCAGGCTTACACTTTCTTGTTTTGATGTTTCCTAGCAGTAAAAAACACATGGCTAAGTGTGTTTAATATATTTTTTCAGTTGTATATTCGGCTGAAGAGGATAGTCAGGACAAATTGTTTGGATTTCAGTGCCTGGATAACCCTTATCGAGCAGACAGAAAATGTTACTGAGGTATTGGTTCTCCGTATATACGGATGTCCTGTATTTTAATGTGCGATGTAAAATATTGCAAGATAAACTTCTGTTCTCTGCTTGAAGGATTGCAATGAAAGAAACCAGTTGATAAACTCAAGAAATTAATGCATTATTTTTGTAGCTGATTCTTGGCCTTAATGTTGTTACTAATTTTAATCTGAAGATTTTGATCTTACTTTCTTAGCTGATGGAATGCTTATAGATTGTTGTGGTACTCTTGCTCCAAATCATATGATGCATTTCTGTTATCTTCTGATGCCTGTTATCTGTCTTGCCCAGAACAACATTGGAAAAATTCGTAAAGTCTATGATGCATTTCTTTCTGAATTTCCTCTCTGCTTTGGATACTGGACGAAATATGTGGACCATGAAGGGCATCTTGATAGCATCGAGAAGATTGTCAAGGTGTATGAACGGGCTGTTCTTGCAGTCACATATTCTGTGGATATCTGGGTTAACTATTGTCAATTTGCAATTTTGAGGTACGATGATCCAGATATTATAAGAAGGTACAAGGATGTTCTTTTGTCTGTTCATAATTATGTTTTGCCATCGGATGCTAATTATGATTTGCATCTTTTCTAACCATATTTTGGAATGGATGGACAGGGAGACCATGTGCATGGAATAAAGGTTCGGTGGGCATATGTTAAAGCTAAACCTAAAACTTTAGCATCTCTTCTATTATTTTGTCCTCTTTATATGGTTTTGTTGCCATATTTACATTAGTAGTGTGGTAATTCCTGAGTTCTGCTACTTTTAAGTTCGCTACCGCTGAGGTCACCATCCCTGCCACATTTAACAAAATTGCTGCATGGAAGACATGCTCACATATGAGCTAAGATGGCCTTTTTGCACACAGTTCTACAGGAATGTTGTGTTACTTATGGAAGGTAAATGTAGTGCATTTGTGCCACATTGGAAGTTTCATCAAACATAAAAAATTATATGAATTTAGTTGGTTTGACTATTATTTTGGGCATTCTTAACTTCTGCTGGGACAATAACATCTCTTCATGTTCTGAATTTTCAGGCTCTTTAAACGAGGTTTAGCATGTGTGGGAACAGATTATCGTTCTGGTGCATTGTGGGATGAGTACATTAGATATGAAGAATCACAGCAGACATGGAGCCGTTTAGCAGTGATTTACACAATGATCCTGGAGCATCCTATACAACAGCTTGATCATTATCTTAGTTGGTAACTTTCCTCTTTGTTTGAGTATCATTTTTTCAATCTATTTTGATATTTCAACATACGATACTTAGAGATGCGATCTGCCAGCTGATTCTGTTGTTTTTCTGAAATTAATTTAGATGCACCGTTGGCCTCTTTTGGTCTTGAACTTGACTTTTTTTCCTCTCCCTACTCTCTAGAGAAACCATGTACAGTTAGTCCTGTGTTATACATGGCAATATGAGGCATCTTCTATCCTTAATTAAAAACATTCTGCATACAATGTATAGAATATATATGCCAACTAATCAGCTTGGAGGAGTTGGCTTTGGCTACAGTCTTTTGAACTTCATAAATTGATCATATTGTTATGAATATTGTATACGTATTGAAGAGGTCTAATAGGCTACACACACACATAGAGTACAAAAGGAATATGCTATATAGAGATAAGGAAGGCATATAAGAAATAGAATACAAATTCTATATTCTTAACACCCCTCTCAAATGCAATATATATATATATATAGATATATACATATACATATATATAGATATATACATATACATATATATACATATATACATATACATATATATACATATATACATATACATATATATACATATACATATATATATATATATACATATACATATATATAGTACAAAAGGAATATACCATATAGAGATAAGGAAGACATATAAGAAATAGAATACAAATTCTATATTCTTAACACCCATCTCAAATGCAAGATGTATACAATATCATTACATTTGAAATAGTTGACATTAAAATAGGGGGGGAAAATCCAAAATACAAGTCTTGTAAACATCGTCGTAGCATGCGGCTCTTGAAAATTGTGTTGAAAATAGAATATCTCTATCCGAGGTCGTATGATAGCCTATAAAGTATGGTGGTAACCCATAAAGCAGATGAAAGCTCGAGACGGCGGCGGTGCAATGCACAAGAAGCGTGATGGTCTTAAAAGCTCGGGGCGGCGGCTCAAAGAGAAGCGGTGGCATCATAATGATCTCTACGACCTACACGTGGCTCAGAGAAAAGAGCGGCGGCTGCCATATGAAAAACCACACTAAATCTTAGAGAATGGACTGAGGCTAGCGAAGCAATCGACTAACTGACATAGAAATTTGTAGACTCGTATGGTTTAAACGAACTAGAAGATAAATGCTATGGATTTGAATTGACGCAGCAGAAGACTCAAAATCCTAAAAGACTCAAAATACTAAGTAGCAAAACTGATAGCTTCCAACACCAAAGATCTCATTCCCCCCATGAACATCATAGCTGCAGAAAAGATGAGATAGTCGACTAGAAAAGTCAACATCATAGCAGAGCAACAACGCAAAAGTGACAGCAAGGCAGAGCAATAGAGAAGTCGATATCTTCTCCTCTCTCCTTGTCTTTCTCCATCTCAGTCGCACCTCATCACATGAGGCATAGCAACGCATCAGAGAAAACACGGTAGAGAAAATAAAGTCGTCCACACAGCACAGCAAGGAAGCAAAGCCGATCCGCAACAGAAGCAGCGCGACGGCACGATGAGCTTCCGGGAGGAAAGCGTTAGAGATCATGGGTCACCGGGAAGCTCGCAGACAAAGGAGTGGCCCCACACGAGCTCCTTTAGACCGCCACGGTCGAGTAGTGCCCTCCCCACCGCCGCTCTTCTCCACGGTGGTTGATGAAGCCAGCGCCTTGCTGGCTGCATCCCAGAGAGATAGCGGCGACATCAAGAGAGGAGAGCCACACGGATGACTGTGAAGAGCCCGGCAGCGGCGGCGGCTGCCGGATCTGACGCGTAAGAGGCCGGATCTGAGCGGGGCATGCCCTTGGCGTGGAAGGCAGCGATGAGCGACTTGAGCTCCGCCTGGCTGCCGTACTTGGACTCGTAGAGCCGGCCCGACATGTACCCCTGCGGCGCAACGGAGTGCGATGGCGGCGGGAGCCAGACGTGCATGGCCTCGGACGCGGCGATGTCGTCGACACGCCCTTTGAGGAAGTTGTACCACCCGCCCTGCTTCTTCCACAACTCCCAGTTGAACCCCTGCATCAACATGCACGTTTAGAGCCGATCTCACCTTACAATGTCATAATATTCCCATGTTACATATCAGCATATGAGCATAACGTGATACCTGGAAGAGGACCTGAGCCTGGGCCAAGTGGGAGCCCAAGCAAAGTAACACGAAGACTAGGAGGCTGCACGGTGTGGCCGAGTGCTTTGAGCTTTGCTAGCCAATGACTCAAAACGCAAGAGATACTTTGAGCTGTGCGTGGAGTGCCATGCTCGATCGTGCATGGTAATTTACAGGTGCAGTCGGGCGACACTGGGCCCGTGGATTGGGTTTAACGGATAGGTTCCGTTGCTCCCAACGAGAAGAGAAACGGCATATCGTCGATGGTACCTTGGATCGCGTGCAGGGACGCAGCGAACAGAGTATGGGTGGTCCGTTACAGGAGGCGCCTTTTGGGTGCGCACGCGGCTTCCATTTGTTTCGTGTTGGGTACGAGTATTGGCTTGGAGGTCGATCGGAATAAAATTCTATGGGACGGGGGGGGTCTTAACCTCACCTCGTAAGGCTCCGTCTCAGATCTTGCCAACTAGTTGCACAGATCTCAAAGCAACCTCTCAAACTGCCTCTCCTTGCCCTAGTATCCTTTGCCTATTTTGAAAAAAAAGGGCCATGGAGGAGGAGGTGTTCATGGCGGTGAAGAGGACGGAGCACGTCGAGTTGATGTCCCAGGCGGTGGCGGTGGCACTGGTGGTGGGGAAGGGGAAGTGCGTTGGTGTGGAGCCCAGGACGGTGAGGGTGTTCTGCGATGACTCTGATGCGATTGACTCGTCGAGTGATGAGGAGGCAGCCGAGCGCCGGAGGGTGAAGCGCCATGTGCAGGAGATCCGGCTGCAGCTGGCGGTGCCAGCAAAGGGGAGGGGAGCGGAGGTGGCGTCAGCGGCGAAGGCATCGGTGGCATTTGCGAGCGCAAAGCCGAGGGTGGTGGTGCTCGGGAGGAAGAGGAAGGCTGGCGCGGACGCCTGCGGCAAGCCGCGGTGCCGTGGCGTGCCACGGCAGCCGTGGGGGAAGTACATGGCGGAGATCCGGAACTCGTGGCGGGCCTGGCGGCGGGTGAGGGTGTGGCTCGACACCGCCGAGGAGGCCAAGCATTTATTTTCAACAATTATCTATACTATATATATAATAGTATAGACAACCATTATCTATAATATTTTTCATATCATTTATAAACAACACTAAAGACAGTTCATACAACGGATTATCTTACATGTCTCTGTAGACAATTTTTTCATGATATAATGTTTTTGTTATGTTACAGTCGACTATTTCATGAAAAATAGTTCAATTCTCTAGACTCCCTCTCTCTTTCACATTATTTCATGTTCTACGTGGTAAGCTTTATAGATAGCTGATATCACACTTTTGTAAATGCTTTTCCTT
This sequence comes from Melocanna baccifera, assembly GCA_036346265.1. NCBI lineage: Eukaryota > Viridiplantae > Streptophyta > Magnoliopsida > Poales > Poaceae > Melocanna > Melocanna baccifera. Next base: position 13,490,207 of record CM070701.1, on the reverse strand, counting down.
AGATGGATGCTCAATTAGATATAGTTGCTCCCATCCCATGCATTTTGGAGTTGGGGTTTTCCATGCATGCGTGCCTGGCAGCTGCTTGATCTCATCCGAAACAGAGAGAAGCCGTCTCTTAGCCCGGGTGCTGCTGCTGCACTCCTCCATTGGCCGTTGTCAAAGTTGTCTACTACATTGTAGATACGTCGAAGTGTGCAAAACACAACGATGCAGGTGTCTCTCTTCCGACCCAATACCATGCATGCATGCATCGTTGCCATTCAATGGCATCTGATCCACAGATCGATCCAGATTCCAGTAGGGCACGTACGCACGTAATTAGGCCGGAGGATGCATGTAGGCCGGCCCAGGATAAGAATAATTGGCATAGTTTATTATTCGTACGAAATAGAACAGACACGAATGTCGGCCCAGATAAGCAATTGGGCCTACGAATAAAACTGGATACAAGGGGAAAGGGAATGTGCCCGTGTGGTGCCTGGCACGTCGTTTGCTATATGCCGCGCGCGTGGCGTATAGCAACGCGCTTTCCACCCCGACCCATGCCCCATTAACACCACGCTTTGCACACGTGGGCTGCTAACAAATTTAAAAGCAGCCCCACTCCTTCCTCTCTCTCCTTGCTCTCTCTCTCAACCCCTCTCACTGCCTTGCCTCACTCCTCATAGATGATGGGGCAGTAGCTAGAGACTGGGGGAGGACGAAGGAGGCAGCGTGGTCTCTTGCACATGTCGTCGGTGACACGGTGGACAATTGAATCGGTTGGGCGGGGTGAGGAAGACAACGGGATCCAGCGGCCACTAGCAAGGACGAGGTACAAATCTTGTGCATGTCGGTGATGAGTGCAAGACGGTGGCAGAGTGTATGTCGATGATGTGTAGGTTGGCGACGGGATCCGGCAGTCAGAAGAGTCAGAGTCGTTTACCGTGTCCTCGCCATTGCCGCCAATAGATCTCACCATCATTGCCTCTGGATCCACGGCTACATCCTTCTTCCCTAGCTCCACCATTGCCTCAGTCGAATATCGCTATCCCAGCCACCAACGTGTGCAAGAGGCCACGCCACATTTGCCCCCCTCCCCACCACCAATCTGCATCACTATCCCGTGGCTGATGGGGATAGAGACAAGATAGTGAGAGAGCAGGGGAAGAGAGAGGAGATGGAAAAGACAAGTGGGTGTGGATGCTTTGGGATTTGTGTTATTCCATGTGTCCAGCAAAGAGTAGAGGTCCTTCAGATATAGAAAAGATCCGGGTCATATAAAACTTTTATCCCGAGAAAGCAGACACATTCAGATTTGAATGAAGTCAAGCACTCACCTGTGAAGGACCGAAGGTTGGTTCGTTTGACTTGCTTTATTTTTTTCTTTTCTTTTCATTTTGTTGCATCTTTTGTTCTACCATATTGTTCTATTAACAAATTTTATTTGTTTCAACTAATTATCTTGATTTATTCCACCAATATTTTTTTCATTTACGACTAATAGTTTTTAATTATTTTCACTAATAGTCTTTGAATTGTTCCAATGAGAAACATTTAATTTGGTCCATTAATATTTTTTCCAATATCATCGATAAACTATGGAACATCATTGATTAACCTTTGGAATATTGAAATCGAACACGTGGAACATTGGTCCACCCTGTTACAGCTTCATGTGTGGAACATCATTGCTGAACTATTGGAACATTAAAAAATTTGCATGGAACATTATTGATGAGCTGTTGAAAAATTGAAAACAAATGCATGGAACATTGTTGATGAACTGTTGCAACATTGAAAATAAATGCATGAAAATCGTTGATGAACCATTGGAACATTGAAAAAATATTTAGAACATTTTATTTTATCTTCTGAACATGCAAAATCCACTCATTTCAGTTTTCCTACGTAATTCAAAAAGATATGCACCTGAACATCGTCCTTGAACCAATGAAACATTATTGATGAGTGGTTGAAACATTGAAAAATGGTGTGGAACATGCGTTTAATCAATTGGAACATATTGTAGCCTCTTATTTCATCCCCTAACCGTCCTCTTTTTCGTAAAAAAAATAAAATTATAGAACAATGACAATGAACTACTCAATATATTTGACAAGGGTCGAATAATCCATTAAATATGGATTTAATATGCAATTAAGCCTCTAAGCTATTGTGATCATAGATCACTTGAAGCAATATTGTCCGAGTATCCCTAGTCGGAGGATTACTACTTGAGTACCTCTGGTAGGAGGATTACTACCCGATCAACTACTACTTGGAGATCCTATGATTTGATAACTACGCTTAACTCATGCAGTTTCCCGTGTGGAGAAATAGGGCACATGCACCCCTAACTCCAATAACCACACATGATTAAGCCCTATGCCTACGATAATAACCCTCCTATGGTTGTTGCTACGATCTTCTCCCACTAACAAATAATAAATTGATAGTTGTTTTTCAGATCTCTCTCGCTGACAGCAACTGTTTTTTGGCCAGACGCGAGGAATCAATAAGGCGCCTGTTCTAGTAGGACAACTGACGTCTCTTCAGCGCTATTTAAGTATTACGAGAGAAGATGAAGACACACAAGATCAAGTACTAGACAACTGAGGCAACAAATAGCAAAGTTAGGTCTAGCCAACGGGGGCGAGGACGGTGGTGGAGACGTGTAGACCTCACTGGAGAGAAAGAAGAAAGAGAGAAGGAGGTGGAGCCGCTGGTCGGAGAAAAGCACTGGACGAACTGACGCTCGCTGGATCTAGTTGCATTGCGGAGCTACAAACTGAGGAAGACGAGCGTTCAGAAAGAGTCGGGAAGGGATAAGGTTGGTGGAGATGTTCACTACTTAGCTAAGTTGTGATTGTTCACCGCATAGACCCTCCCATAAAAAAAGCTTAATTTATCACATCAGTCAGAGATTGAGCTAGGTACCGGTTGGATGATGACGATTATATGTTTCTAATCACCAACAATAGCAGTGAAGTTTTTTTGTGATTACGAGGAAAACGTACACCACATGTACATATACGCGAGTGTGTTCTTTTAGCATACGTTTAGATAGATGGAGAATAAAGATAAATCTATAGCTTTACAAAATTTCTACTAAAGTGTGCTCATATGTGTATAACAGGTGAACATCACCGGTACACACGATGATCTGTCGTCAGATTCCCTAACCTTCCCCCAGGTCATTTTATCTTGGCCAACAACTTCACCGCTGAAAGCTCTTAGTCCTTTTTCCTTTCTAATGCAAACATCTCGCAGAGGGTACCGCGCGAGGAAGGACGATCTCCGGTGCGCCACCACCGAAATGATTGACCAATGTAGGAGGTGTGCACGCACCCGAACGAACACGAGGCGACAATCCGCACCAGACGCTTGCAGATCTTCGCGGCATCCTCCTCGGGGTCCCATGTGATGGCGACTCGACGTCCGGATAGAGAGAACCCCAAAGCGACCTGTCTTTTGGCCCCGAAATACTGTAGTAGCAACGAAAACACTGTAGTATTTTTATCACGTAGTGAAATTTTTTTTGTTTTTTGGTTTTTTTGCATTCTGTTTTTTTTCTCATATTCCTTTGCATTGTCCGCACTAGACTAGCGAGCCGTTTTTATTTTTACATTTTTTAAATTTAATTATGTCTAATATGCTATTCAGCTACAGTAAAAAAATCAACCAGCTACAATATTTTTTCAGTAAAAATCAAAAACCATCACTATTCCGATCACTCCTTCAGGGAACGCGAGTGCAAAACTGCAGATCCTTATCGCAGTGTCCGTTTGTCGTGACCCAGCGTTGGCACTTGGCAGTAATGTTCTAGTGCAAGCTGACGACGATGTACTCCGCCACTTACCTGGCGGCATTGCATGCAAATGAACGAGTGAGAACTCCTGATCCGAGCAACAGCTCAAGAAAAGAATGCGTCTTTCCAGGCCGTGTAAAATCATTCTTGGGACCCCATAAAGAAAGAGAAGAAAAGCTTTGTAGAGCGAGCTGAGCCGTACAGTGCACAGCCACGCAGATGAATTCTAGAAAACGCTGCTCCTGCGCTACTCCGACGACAAGGGTACGATCAATCAGAACGGGGGCCTTTTCCAGATTCGATTGATCGACCGGCTTTTGTTGGATTCTGCTCCTTCGCTTTTTGGCTGTCGAGTTTTTATCGATCCATACGTGCCAGTGCGGATAGCCTTGCTCAGGCGCGCCCATGTGATGAATATTGAAATCCGATAAGGTTCGCCGCTTTATCCCCCAGGTTCATTTGGCAGCAGTTTTATGTTCGACCTAGATAGGTCGGATTCACGCTGCATCTATTGCGTACTTGCATTCATCTTCTTCGTTTTGCACGGATACATACTTTACGCACGTATGTCGAAGAAGCGAACACGAGCCGTGATCGCTGGAACTCGGCGCGCGTCGTTCTCGCTCTCGGCGATCGATCTGATCTGGCCATGTCGCCGGGACGCACAATTTGACGCAAAAGCGCGAGCATATTCCATCTCCCACGTCGTGTCACGCGCCGAGCTCGCAGGCGTTAATATCCACGGCCGCCCGGGCTGGAGCCGAGCACAAATACCGGCTTCTCGATCGGGAGCTGGCCACCGCACGCCCCGTCCGATCGGGCCCGAAACCAGATCACGTCTCTCCACGCGACCCCACAAGAGGTCGTTCAAAAGTCTGGATTTTTATTCCCCGCCTTTAGGGACCCATCCACCGGTCCATCCGTTCCTTTTTGTTGGCGGGTTATATTTTTTCAGTTTCTCAAAATAGTTTTTATTTTTTATTATAATATCTAATTTTTAAACAGAGTGTTTTTAGATAGAATCTACAAGTTAATTATAGTATACGTTAAAAACCCAACATCTATACCATCCAAAATCACAAGTAAGTATCTCTCCGTAATCTCTATCGCAAACAGCTAAAATTTCAACAAAAAAAAGTCACAACATAAAAGAATAGACCCTTATAGGGAACCTGTACATGGACTGGTTTTTTCCCTTTAACTTATCACTTTCTATTATAGTAACTAATTTTCATATTTTTTAAGATAAGATCTACATATAAATTATATTAGACACTAAAGTTTAGTTATATCAATCAAAATCATATACAACTATTTTTTTTATAAAAAGATAGAATTCAAAAACTCGGTACCAAATGCCAAATTCACAGAAAAAAAACCCACCCATATCCGTCTTTGGCATGCCAAGTGCATAAATATCCGTGTTGCCATCGGTCGTATAGTTGCAGCCTTTCGCTGCCGTGGGGGTAACGTGGCTGTGCGTACGTGCTTGGCGGAGGAATCGAGCGGCGCGGATTCCCAGCTTTCGGCGGCGAGCTCGACCGCGCCGACGCGTGCGCGCGGTGAAAAGAAGAGGGAGAGGGAGATGGACATCGTATTCCATCGTGCGCGCGCTGTGGAAGCGGGAGATGCACGCATCCAATCTCCGCGATGCAAAATCGTGGATGGAGCGATGGATGGATCTGGATTTGGTCGTGCCGCCGTCTCCACACAAGTGGTACGTCGTCGTGCACGAGCTTGAGCCATTCGTGTGTGTATAGCGTGTGATCGTGACGGCCTGTTAGAGATGAAGATAACTGTTAATTAGGACTGGACGGCTGGCCTTAGATCCACCGTAGTAGAGGATAATCGTGCATGTTTGGTGCTCGTATCTCAATGAAAACTTTTCTGAAGATGGAACATAGCACAGTCATTGAGGAATCGCCTATTTCCGGACGTCTCGATATCTCGAGCTTATCACACGTGCTCAATCTGGACGGTTGAATGATCCATCGCAAAGCCCAAACACAAGTGCAAACATAGATGAATTAATCCTGATCTCTAACACGTGGTGATTAACATAGAGAAAATAACCACACAGTTATAACTAGTCAACTAGATCTATTCGAACCCTAGTCTAAACCGAGTTTTGAGCTAACCTCTAGTGTTAGACGTGAGCTAGCCCAGCTGACTATCTTGGCCTCACAGATGCTCTTTTTTAAAAAAAAAGCTATTTCAACATAGGCCCGGATTTACTGGCTTTATAACGGCTAAGACCACTAAAAGTATGTACAATATTGTAGACGGTGGTTGTTTATAATACATCTTCATATCATCTATAGATATAATTAATAACATCTTATATAATGATTGTCTTTATATTTGTCTGTAATGACCTCACATAATTAATAAATAGTTTATATAGTTATCTATATAATGGTATATATAGAAAAAAGTCGTCTATAAGATCATCTATTAAATACTAGACAATATTTTTCTCTCTTCTCTTTCTCTCTATTACATCATCTAAAATCTTATGTATTATAGACTTACAAACATGTAACATGTACCATTTTATATGCCATAATTAGCGGGTATCGATGGTATCAATACTAGCGGAGGTCGCCTCCTCGGCCGTTAGAATCTACCTCCTTCCTCTTCCCCACATTGTTGCCACAACATCTTATCCAACCATCTTTTACGAAGCTTTAAAATAATGCGACTTAAAAAAACATATAGAAAACAACTAAATAGTTATAGCTACATGTATTCATATTCCAGTTTAAACCGAGTTTTGATCTAACCTCAAAGATTTAGGCATGATCCCAGCTGAGTATCTTGGGCTCAAATCCTTAAAAAAAACTTGATATTCATTTTTTTTTGAAAAAATAAAGCTTTTTCAACGTAGGCTCGGGTTTAGTAGCCTAGTTATGACGGCTAGGACCACTAATTAGTATGTGTCGATGGTATCGGAACCAAGAGAGGTCGCCTCCCTCAAGCCGTTGGAATTTACTCCTTCCTCTTCCCCATATATATATAAATAAAAATAACCGATGAGATTCAAATCACCTTCCTTATTTTAAGAGCCGGACAAGAAAATTCCATAATAATTCTAAAAAAATTTAAAAATTCTCACATTAATCGAGAAAAAGAGAAGCATCTCTACCACTTATTTTGGTGGTATTAGATTTATAACGGTGCAGATTAATCATGTATGTATATTAGAATTGTATTACAAATACAATTGTATTTCAATCATAGAAAGTAAAGTTGTATATCAAATATAACTATATCATAATATCTAACTACGTAATTACACCGGTAAATATGATATTTCCTTCGTCTACAAACGCAGGTAGTTTTTTATTTTTTACAGTCTCCAATGTAAGACTTTGATTATGATTTATTATCATAATATACTAGTAAAAATAATAAAAATATGTATTATGAAATTTTTTTGTAAGATAAAGCTAATGGTATTATTTTTATATAGTCAATCTATATATTTTAACATATATTAATGGTTAAAACTTGAAAGCTTCACCACACAAAACCCACGACAACCTACATTTGTAGACAGAGGAAGTAGTTGGCACAATAACATCTTCTCGAACCATCTTTTAAAAAGCTTCAAAATAATGCAAGAATTTTTAGCTATCTAACTTTCAATTGAATTAAGAAAAAACTGACAATCTAAGTTTCAATTGTTTAATTGAAAGAAAACTTTCAAATTAAAAGCTTGCAACTTGGGTTTGGGTAAGCTTTAACGTGGATTGCAAGACCTTTCACCTTCCAATTTCAACTCGATTAAAAGGACTTTCAACCCTCATTACGATGTTGAGGAGCTGGGTTAGTGAGGTACAATGGGTGAGGTGAGTTATTTTGGCATGTGTCTTATGATTTTGACTTAAATTTTTAAATTTTAGCTATTCGAGAGAGAGTACGAAGAAAAATACTTATGTGCAATTTTGACTGATATAGATGAAGTCAGAACAGTGTCTACTATAATCAATTTGTAGACCATACCTTGAAAAAATACTCTATTTAAAAGTTAATTATTATAGAAAATCAAACCATAAACCTAAAAAAACCCACCTAATGACACACCCAAAGTACATTCTGTTGGTGCAAAAAAAGGTTCCCCAAGCTGCGAGAGGAGGCACTAGGAGCAACCGATGGCGATATCGCCATGGCCAGCATGATTTTTGGGGCTAGGTTTCGGTATGGGGATAGTGGCGGGGAGCAATTGGATTGAGAAAAGAGTTGTTTTGTGCTTGTGCAGTAGTCGGTATACGCAATGGTCGCGATATAGAATCACGCTTGGGGGTGACACTAAGGCTATGTTGGTTTGAAGTTAAAATAATCGGGTTAGTTAATTTTAACCTAACTAGATTAACTTAACATAAATTTTATGTTTGTTAATAAATCTTGTTAATCTAAATTATCATTTTGCTAGATTAATTGGGTTATCTGGGTTAGCACTAGAAAAACAAATTTTAAGAGAGTTATTATGTTGGGTTAATTAATTTATTCTACTAATTTGATGGGTTAATTTAATTCTACGTTAGAAAGATTAAAACGCTTTAATTGGGTTAATTAATTTTCCCTAACCAATGTATTTGGTGGGTTAAATCACTAACCCGCCTCTTAACCCTAAATGAAACGGGGCCTAAGTAGTAGACGGAGTGGGGCGACAATATGGTCTAAGATAAGATCACACGATCAAGCGGTGTGCATGTGCAGGCGTCCGCGGAAATCCAACGAGGGCCAATACTTCTAGCAAAATCAGACATTTATTATTCTTTAGACAGAAATAATGATACATAACGTTCAAACATAATGCACATCTGTACCTAAGGAAAGTAAATCATGGAAGAAACGAAGTCTAATACATTGTGGGGAGGGACAGGAATAATGTAGGAGACAAACTCAAAACTGTTAACTAGAAAGGAACTGGTTGTTGCACGGGCTGACTAATCGTACCAACTTGCATAAAACAGATCAATCGTACCAACTTGCGTAAAAGTCGGTGGGCGATTGATCCCGCGCCCTGATCTTAAACCGATCAATCTCTACCGTGGAATTGGCAACTTGCACCGGGCCATCACCTGACGAGCACAACGCGAGCCATATATGTGGCCTGCGCCGCCACCGGGACGGCCGGGGCCAGAGGGAACACGCGGACGGCGACGGGAGGCCCATCCGGCGGTCCAGGCACCGACATCGGCGAGCATCCGTGGGCCAGCCCGTGGCACAAGTTGACGCGAACGGCGATTCGGTCGGTGGACCGTAGCGCCGCGGCCACTGCTCCCGGCTCGCCCACCGCGCCTGCAAGTTGCACCGGGATAACGCTCATGCAGCGGCTGATGGCGACGGCTTCTGGTGTGGCCGCGGTCGTTCATGTGCTCGCGCGCGCGCGGTTGTTGGTTGGTTGCCAAAACCGCGATGCCATGGCCACCAGGGCGTTCACCGGCACGCACCGCGACGTGTGGTCGGGACACGGGAGTCCACGCCGGCCGCGCAATCCACAATAAATACTGAGACGCACAGTGCGCGTGATCGAGCAAGCACGGCCGGTTCTAGAGCAACCTCAAACGGTCCGACCAAGCGGATCTCCGCGACAGCGACGTCGGGCGTGACCGGCGGGGAACCACTGGCCCAGAACGACGCAGGTGCACGAATCCAACTTATCGTAGTTATCGCGTTACAGGGATGTGCAGTGCTAGCTTAACGGCCTGGAAGGGGCACCTCGAGCTCGTGCCGATCAGCGGGAGGCGGCACGGCTGATACGCCCGTGACGCGCGCGTCGAAATCTCTGGTACTGTGCACTGAGCTTTCCGGAGAAAGAGAGCACTGCTAAGAGTGTTGGTCAAGTTTGGGTTGGATGCTTCCTTCTCGATCTCGGATGGTATGCACATGGGTCCCGAGATTGATCTTGATCAATCTATATTTTACTCTTTCGATGGTAGGGTTCTTGATTGAGCTAGCCTGTTCAGTTTCTACGGTTTCTGCTAGGGCGAGATCAGAACTCAGAAGAACGCTCGAGTGTCAAAAGCTGACTCGACCGTGGTTTCTTGCCTACTGACGAGAGTAATGATCTAGAATTATGTCCAGCTTAAGATCGACTTTGGGAGTGGCTGGATTTGCAGGATTTATCGCTCCGATTGACACAGCCGTTCATGCCCCTTCCCCACATCTTTCGCTTTTCAGATTTGAAGCTTCATTCACGTGAAGTAGTATTTCATTAAGACATTCATATATGGAGTACAGTATTACTCATATATAGACGAATGCAACTTGCATGAAGATTTAAATAAAATCAGTAGGCATGGAATTAAGGTTCCTGAATCAATGCCATCATTTCCAAACTTATTTTCGATAGGAGCTGAGCATAAATGATCCTTGCTTTGATCATGTGGTGATGCCGGAGGCACGTACAAAAAGACTGAAGAAACATGCAGGGATACAGATGATCATGCAGAGCATGCTTTATTGCCTTCGCTTCAGGATGCGAAGAAACTACACGTGAGTGCCACCTACCACAAGGTTAAAATCGTTTCACATCATTTTATATTGTAACAACTGTGAGTATGATATATAACCCTATAGCTCAAGTTGCAGGAGATCACCAGATATTAAGGAAGCACTAGGTAGCTCTAGATGTTACCATCTTCCTAGTCAGCAATGAAGCCATGTCGAGAAGCAAGTATCACAGTCGGAAAGCCATTGCTTATCTTGTCCTGCTATATATGTAAACATCAATAACATCAGATGTTCCAAATCTATGTTTTTCTCGAAGCAGTACGCAACTATTCATGGCCTCCAAATTCTACTCTGTGAACTGAACATCTGCAACGGAAGCCACTCGTAGGTTCTTGAATGTTTGTTTTTGCCGCTGTGAAAACGATCGGGTTTACGCTCGGGAAAAGAGCGTCAACTCGTCGATGCAGCGATGGATATGACACTGAGATAGCCACTGCGAAAGAGTTAGAAGCCGACTCCAAATTGTAATTGAAGAATATGGGATCTGAACTTTCAGTCTCCATTAGTACTAGGACCCAGGCCGAATTTGCTCGAGTCCAGGTACATCTCAATATTCATCTTATGCGAAGCACCAAGACAATTTCTCTTTAAAAATGGTCAGTGTCAACCCAAGTTCCCAATGTTCTTGGGGCAATAAGCCAATAACCACTTCGGGATCAAACAGAACACCTTTTTATTTCTGAGCGTGACCACTCTAAATAACAAATGCCCTCCTACATTGAACTCTCTTATTCTTTTATTCATTCAGCAAATACAATTCCGTCTTTCATTGTCTGATCGCTATGGATGGTTTTCTTTTGTACTATGGTTTTGGTTTAAATATTTGAATTTAGCTGTTCGCAAAGAAAGATTACGAAGAAAGAGCAGTTGTGTGAGATTTTGATTGGTATAATTGAAGTCGGTATAATGTGTGCTGTAATTAATAGTAGATTTCATCTTTAAAAATATATAGTTTAAAAACTAGTTACTATAATAAAAAAATAAAAAGTCAAAAACAAAACCAGATCAACCCACCCGTAAACAGAAACCTTCCTAAATTATGGAACTATGGGTAAGGCAAAGGCCGTGATCAGGCAAAGGAGAGCACGCAACTAACCACCCGCATCCCTGCTATGTACGTCCTATGACCACACTCTCCTTGCTACAATTGTGAGCATTTGACGAACACAACTTGCACACCACTTTATGAAGAAGAAAGCGTACCATTGATGCAAATAACTGATCCGTTGCGAGCAGTTTTCCCGATTCCCCGAATGGGATACCGCGCACGCGTGGTTAGCCAATTTGCAGGGCACATCACACGTCTACCGGCAATAATCATGTGTGCGAGGCGCAAGCTGTTGGCTTCTCGAAGTAGAAACCGGCGGTGTCCTCCCCTCCACTCCCCGCGCGCGCGGAGGCTGCCCAGAACCGTCTCGAAGCCGCCTCGCGACACGTGTCCCCGCCCGAGCTGGCCGCGACGTCGACACGAACCAGATCCGTGGCCCCGGCCCCGGCCCTGGCTGGAACACTCGGGAGCCACCACCTGGCCGACCCGATCTCGTGTAGACACGGCGTGTCCGCGGCTGATGTGGGGGTCCCACGGGCCAGGAGGGGGACGCCGGGCTGTCTGGCTTTTGGTTCGGCCCACGATTGGTGACCCCACTGTCAGGGACCCACCGGCCACCGCTACGCCCAGCTGGCGCCCGGCGGGCACCGGGGCCGTGCGTACGGCCGGGGCCAGGGCCTCACGTGCCCCATCATGGCCGTCCATTTCGGCGGGGACGGCTGCTCGGCTCAGTTGCGAGTTGATCTGACACCGTTACATCCAGTTTCAACTTCTGTCTTAAATAATTTTTTTACCTTTTATATTATTTAAGATAGAAATCACTTAAAATATATCAATTTTTAATTTTAATTTATTTCAGTTTTTTTATTTTTTCACTTTTTCACTTTCTTTTTATGTATTCCTTTGTATTGTCCATAATAATATAACATTTTTCTCATTTTTTTATAAAAAGTTAACAGCTGCTACAGTATAATTTCAGTCGGAAGCCGAAAACCAAAGGCCCCAGCCAAAGCCTCTTTGAGTGCAATCTAGCAAGCAATGGGACGCTTCCAATGTTTTCTTGCTTGGTATGTATAAGGGATCGTTTTAGCTTTTAAAAACTTTGGCTTCTAACTTCAGCTTTTTTTACTATTCACTACACTATCCACTAACTCAGTTACAGTAAAAAAAAGTTAGCTACAGTAAAAAAAACCAAAAACCAAAAGCCATCGCCAAAACGATCACCCCTATTTTGCTAATGGATTTTACTTATGACTTATAGTTTTTGGCTGAAAATAAATACAGTGATAGAAAAAAATGCTTTTAGAGGAGTGGGAGTGGTGGAAAAAGTGAAGGAAAGATGTATACGCGTGATCGGAGTGAGAGGAGTAAAACACATGATATACCATGACTCTCTGTCTTATCTTCAGAGTGAGAAAAGTGAAAAAACCACTTTAAAAAAATAGATGTTTGTATTATTTTTAATTTTTCTAAACAAACGTTAATACTAACAGGGCCTAATACGGATTCGGCGTGTGCACCGGACGTCGCACTGATGTATAGTACTCCGCTGGAGAGTGGTCTTCACGGAGGACTTAACTAGAAAAAACGGCTAAGGGGGTGATCGGAATAGCGATGGCTTTTAGCTTTTAGCATCTTGCTAGAAGCTGAAACTTTTAGAAGCCGTTCCGATCACCCCCTAAGCATCTTGCCTGCAACGTAAGGCCTTGTTTAGTACGCAGCAATTTTTTAGGAAATATTAATCCCTATTAAAATCGCTCTTCAATTCCCTGTTCCAGGACCTAAGCGAAATATTCCGTTGGTTTGCATTTAACACCACACATTCACCATATCAATAACATGTATCATGGAGATATTGTCTTCAACTGTCCTTCTATGTCGACCATCTTATACCACTGGAATGAGTCGCGCTTGTAAAGGCGAATCCTTGTAAATAGAAGTATTGCTTTGCTATTTTGTAACTTGCCAGATTTTTGTTAAATCTAACTCAATTTTTCTGGTTATGGGATTAGCTTTGACATGCGTGCATGATTATCATTTGACCCAATGTATCAAAAACTGTGACTCTTAGAATAAATCAGTCACCTTAGGGCACTTACAATAGTTCAGATGATTGCTATCTGTATATACATGCATATCACACATAGACAACAAAAAAGACAGATTGTACAATAGGCTGTCTATTTAGTTATCTACAACCTCATCAAAAAAGACAACAAAAAAGATAACTTGTAAAAAAGACGGCTCGTACAAAGCTCGCAACGCCGTCTCTTCGCTTAGGAGCACGAGCGCAGGCCGTCTCTTTGCGAGAGAATGGCTTGTGTCTCTCCCTTCCTTAATTACAGTCCACGTCAGATGATTTTGCTATGTTGATATGATAAAAGACGGTACCTGTCTTTCCATTGTACCTGGCCTTATACACAAACTGCACTATATATAGACGTAAACCTACATTTTACTCCATACATAGGATATTCAATTTTGTTTCTAGAATACTTTCTCTGTTGTTTTTAAGTTGTCATTTTAGAATGCGTAAAGTCAAATTTCAAAACTTTGACCATTAATATACACAAAAGTAATTAGATTTTCAAGTGGAAATGATATTACTAGATTTTCACCAAATATGCTTTCATATCATTATATTTTTAATAATTTCTATTAACATTTTTGTTAGCGGTGCTCCGGATCTCTCTCCAGGCCGTTCATTGCTTTCCTTGCATGGTGGTGTTTATTTTTCCTTGCATGGCTCAGGCCATTCATTACTTTCCTTGCATGGTAACGCGTCCGTTATTTCCTTGCATGGTAACGCGTCTGTTACGTCCGGCCTGATGCCTCGGATATATATATCATTGTATCGCATCCATTAAGCTAATCAATGAAACATTGCGTGATAATCCTCGCTTACAATATTAAGTAGAAAAAGTAATGGTCAAAAGTGTGTATTGGAGATTATGTTGATGTCCAAAATGATTAGTTCAAAAATAACTATCCAACCTTGATAACTCTCACATAATCCTGATTAAGACCACCATTTACTTTTTTTCATAGCAGATAATTAAGAACATCATTTAATTGGGAAGGTTCCATTTCCACATGATGCCATGCTTAGTTATCCTTGTGATCTCATTGAGCAATGCAAGATGAATTAATCAACCCCAAAATCAGAGGTGAAATTCGTGCTCCCCTCGACAACCACATGCTTAATCAGTAGTAGTAGTACTTATCTTCATACATGCACGTTTTATCCTCTTACGTTCCCATTGAGAGACCTGCTGCCAACCCAGCGGCCACGACCTTCCATATTGCCCCTCCCCCTCTCTCTCGCGCGCGCTCCCTCTATAAATACCACGCAAGGCCTTCCCACGCCCTCCACCATTCGAGAGATCCATCGAAGATTTTTTGTCCTCTCTCCTCCCTCTCCTCACAGCTCTGTCTCTCTCCTCTCCTAGCAGCGGCATATATTGCGCACACAGACACGAGCACACACCAAGTAGGAAAACAGCGAGTTTCAGAACAAACTGGTCTAAGTGATCCTTTCTCGAGGACCATTTGGATGGCTTTCTTCATCCTCATGTGCATCTTCATTTCTCTAGCCTTCGTGTCCTACGTCCGCTACGCAAGACGGCAGAAGAGGAAAGGCCAGGCCTATGCCCATGGGCAAGCCGTCAAGCTGCCCCCTGGCTCCATGGGCTGGCCTTGCATCGGCGAGACCCTTCAGCTCTACTCCCAAGACCCCAACGTGTTCTTCGCCTCCAAACAGAAGAGGTTCGTTGGTGGCTAGTCAACCACATCGATCCTTCAGCTTGTTCCTTCTACAAACCTTTTGCAAGACGCAAAACATGCAACATGTACACATGCATGTTGTTAGCTTTTGATGCATGGGAAGAAGTTACTAACGACCGGAGTTGCGGCGTGCGTATGCATGTCATGGCTTGTGCAGGTACGGTGAGATCTTCAAGACGCACCTTCTGGGTTGCCCGTCCGTGATGCTGGCGAGCCCGGAGGCGGCGCGGTTCGTGCTGGTGACGCAGGCGCACCTGTTCAAGCCGACGTACCCGCGGAGCAAGGAGCGCATGATCGGGCCGTGGGCGCTCTTCTTCCACCAGGGCGACTACCACCTCCGCCTGCGCAGGCTCGTGCAGGGCCCGCTAGGCCCCGAGGCGCTGCGCGCACTCGTGCCGGAGGTCGAGGCCGCCGTGAGGTCCACGCTCGCCTCCTGGGACGGCAACGTCACGAGCACGTTCCACGCCATGAAGAGGGTAAGCAAAGCACACGCAGTTTGCAGACATGCATGCGCGTACGTGTGATCTGCGTGCCTTCATGAGCGATGCATGCCGGTAACGTAGGATTGGTTGCTGACGATGTTAATTTGGGGCGTGTTTCTTTCTTTCAGCTCTCGTTCGATGTCGGCATCGTGACGATATTCGGCGGGCGGCTGGACGAGCGGCGGAAGGCGGAGCTCAGGCAGAATTACGCCGTCGTGGAGAAGGGTTACAACTCCTTCCCCAACAGCCTCCCCGGGACGCGCTACTACAAGGCAATACAGGTAAGCAATAAGCGACAGCCGGGCATGTGACGGCACGAATAGTATTAGCACATACATACATACTCTAGTGCCTTGTTCACGTTCTGGTACGTCTCCGCAGCAACAGTACCCATATATGGCATGTGACCGAGTTGAATTCTGCTTTAATTAACTGTAGGCGAGGCGGCGGCTGCACGGCGTGCTGAGCGACATCATGCGTGAGCGGCGGGCGCGCGGCGAGCCTGGCTCCGACCTCCTCGGCTGCCTCATGCAGTCGCCGGGCGACGATGGCGCGCTCCACACCGACGAGCAGGTCGCCGACAACGTCATCGGCGTGTTGTTCGCGGCGCAGGACACGACGGCCAGCGTGCTCACCTGGATCGTCAAGTACCTCCACGACCACCCCAAGCTCCTCGAGGCCGTCAGGGCGGAGCAGATGGCGATCCGCGAGGCGAACGACGGCGGGAAGCGGCCGCTGACGTGGGCGCAGACCAGGAGCATGGCGCTCACGCATAGGGTGCGTACCATACACGAAAGCTTCAGGAGTTTTTAGCCTTCGACGCGCGAGCGCGCGCGGCGGGACGAGTAAAAACTCCCCCGTTTTTTACTGCGATTCCCGTGTTCTTGTTGGTTACTGATGGCGCCGTTTCTTGTTCCCATCTCGTCCGCCGTCCAGGTGATTTTGGAGAGCTTAAGGATGGCGAGCATCATCTCGTTCACGTTCAGGGAGGCCGTGGCTGACGTGGAGTACAAAGGTACGCACGTGCACAGCCTACGGCGGACGTGGAGCCACGTAACCGTAGAGGGCCATTTCTGGCACTCCTTTTTACACCAGCGTACAAAACCGCGGGCATTTTTAATTCTGACGACGCGACCGTTTTTTTTCCCCTGGCGTGTAGGATTCCTTATCCCCAAGGGGTGGAAGGTGATGCCGCTCTTCAGGAACATCCATCACAACCCGGACTACTTCCAGGATCCACAAAAGTTCGACCCTTCTAGATTCGAGGTATGGGTCTCCTCGCTGCAGTGCTTGATGTGGATGCGTCTGAAGATACTGAAAATTGTTCCTTTCGATGCATTAAATCCCCTCTTCGTTGGTCAATATATTCAGCTCAACACTGCTAGCTAATACAGTACTATTGGCTAATAGCAAGTTTTTGTGACGTTTAATTGACTGGTTTCTTCTTTTTTTTCTGTGGTCTGTTCAGTTTCAGAAATAACTTGGACCGTCTAACCAATTAGTTGATTCTACACCTAAGGTCCAGTCAAATATTGCAGTTTGCTTTCAGAACATTTATACTCCCATATGAAACAATGTACAGAACTAGAAAATGGGAGTAATTAACTAGCACATGGTTTCTTTTTTTTAAAAAAAACTAGTATATGGCCAAATACATTACCATCTGTCCCAAGCAATGGGAATTGCTTCATAACCATTGGACAAACCCACAATCCACAGTGCGATGGATCATGGATATCCAACCTACCATTGTTGACGCCAACCTTATCTAGAAGATCTGAAGCTGTCTTTATTTTCCATTACAGCCGCAACAAATACTACCATCCATGCAGAGCCTCAAAACCCAGAACTCTTTTCTGAATCCTTTTCTGGTTCTGTGGAATGCATATGCAGGTGGCGCCGCGACCGAGCACCTTCATGCCATTTGGGAACGGCGTGCACGCGTGCCCGGGAAACGAGCTGGCGAAGCTCGAGATGCTTGTCCTCATCCATCACCTGGCCACCGGCTACAGGTTCGTGCCTCTCCACACAGATTCGCCATATATTCCCCCTTGTCCTCGTGGACCAGAGCGCCCCATGGCTGTTGCCACTTCATTGGACCCTTCCCCCGGCGCCACATTCCGCAAAGATGCATACTCCAATCTGCATCCATAAGCCTGTGGGGGTCGTTCACCGTCTTGCACAGCTCCCACTCCTATATGGAGTACTGCTACTACTGATCACTGCCATAGCGACAGCTGAGGTGGCAGTTTAGAATTGGAGTACTGATTGATGTGTTCATGCTTGATGCTGCAGGTGGGAGATCGTTGGATCCAGTGACGAGGTCGAGTACAGCCCATTCCCTGTTCCCAAGTATGGCCTGCTCGCCAAATTATGGAGGGAAAACAGTGTCAGCATGGATAGAAAGGGTTGCCAGGATGATGATGATAATGACGACGACGTAGTAATAGCTTGATCAGGCATTTAACGTAGATAGCTAGAGAGCATCGTTTCTTTCTTTTGTGCCCTTCTCCTCAAGTTCAATCGGAGGAGAACATGTGGCATTTTGGTTCAGTGAATCGACGTAGTAATAATGAGGGCAGTGAATAATTTTCGTTCAGTGAATTATCTGGTTTCGGATGATAATGAAAATCTAAGCTGTGTTTATTTTGTCAATGATGCAATATCATTGATATTCACCCAAAATAACTAGTAGTGTTCCCGATGTTTGGCTCCCGTTTGTTCCCACATATACGTGTTGCAGCGTGATCGTGTCGTAAAACACACGGCAATATATAAAACAACGAAGAATAATCAGATTTAACGTGAAAAACTCTTGTGAAAAAACCATAAATACACAATAAAATTATTATATAAAAAAGTTAAAGTACATTTTTGATGTACTTGTAGTGCATTGTCATCTATCAAGAGACTTGCAGGGGGTTTAAATAGTCTTGAAACAAAAGTCCCAACTGAAGAAGGTTTAAATAGTCTTGGAAACAAAAGTCCCAAAAACAGAGATCTAGTCGAAAACTGGAATAGTAACCTACTCAAAAATGGAAACAACACCCTACTCGGAGACGAGATAGTGTCTCAGAAGATGACGGTGAAGAGTTGTAGTTGAAAGTGTCTCAAATAGCTACATCTGACTTTAGTAGGTACAAACACCTTTAGACACTATGATAGTGCAAATTGGTGTAGAGTTCATCTTGAACTCAAAGATGATATCAATCATGAACTCAAAGATGATATCAATCATAACATTCGATCAATTCACATTACCGACTTGTCAAACTGGTTAGAATATATTGTTGAGCAAAATATGATCGGATTCTTCAAGTGGTTGGATCCCAAATTTGATCACAAAATACAACAACATTCACCTTAAACCAAATTTCTCCAATAGCGAAAAATCAAAAAAACTTATTATGGGAACTAGCTTTGTCGTTATCAGCTTGATTATCATGAGTACTGATCTTGCATACTTTAACATCACCTTGAGAAATTACTCTTCAGATGAAGTCATATCTGATATAAATGTGGTTTGCTCTCTCATGGAATATTTGATCTTTTGTAAGATAAATAGCACTCTCACTATCAGAGTGAATATTGGTGCAAGATATACTTCCACAAAGCATAGTATACAGACCTCTTAGTCAAATGGATTCTTTATAGTCTTCTTAAATAACCATGTACTCGGTTTCAGTGGTCGAAAGAGCAACAGTAGTTTGCAGACAAGCTTTTTAGTTTACAACACAACCTCCAAAAGTGAATATCTAACCAGTAAGAGATCTCTCTTATCTAAATCTCTAGCAAAGTCAGAATTCACATATCCGACTAGTCCATCACTGGTCCTTCTAAACTGCAAACAAGTATTAGAAGTACCCCTCAAATATATGAAGATTCACTTAAATGCTTTTTAGTGGTCTTTCCCTGAATTAGCAGTATATCTACTGACAACACTCAAAGCATGAGATAGGTGAGACAAGAGCAGACCATGGCGTATATAAATGATTCGACTATACCTGCATACGGAACACTTGATATATATTCAACTTCTTTAACTATTTGCGAACTTGATGCTGAAGAGAGTTTGAAATGTGCATTCAACAGAGTGATGGTCAGTTTGGTCTCGTGCATGTTGAGATGATGAAGTGTTTTTTTCAATATACCCTCTCTAACTCTGGTATAACTTTCCAAATTGATGATCTGTCGGACCCGGAGCAACAACTCATGGAATCTTTGTGTAAATCGCACTAATCTAGGATCAAACTAGTGCACATAGTGGATAATAAAGATTCATATCATGCATAATGATATTTATTTATTAACTAAATATAGGCCTGATGGCCAAAGTTTACATCAATAGTTCATAAATCAAAATCAAATATAAGCAGCGAAAGAAAAACAATAAAGCAGCAACCCATCCTGCCTGCTAATAGGCGAATGATTGTAAGACGTAGCCTATTCGTCATTATCCTCACCGAAGTTAATGAAATCCTTCTTTGAAAATAGTGAATGAAGCAACATGAGTACATAAAGTACTTCACAAGTTACACCAGGAGGTTTAACAGAGTTCATGCATACATAGAAGGTATAATAAGGTTAATTGAGCGTAAAGCAAAATTTAAGTAAATACTATAAATGGATTCAAAAGTTGAATTTGATACATATTTTGAAAACCAAAGTTTAATCCGTGAAAAACTTTGCTCAACTTGCTCATGACCGTGGACACGACTATCCAGGATAGTTTTACACTCTGCAGAGGTTGTACAACTTTACCCATAAGATATGATTATCACAAATTAACGTGCGACTAAGAAAATTATAACAAGATATTTACAATGCAAAGTCTTCAACCAGGCCAAGTCAACACTAAGATTTCACCCAAGTAAGGAATCCATCAGATCGGGATCCCCTCTTGAGCCGAGTGATACTTCTCATGACCTATGTTACGCTCATTTTCAATCTACAACAAGACTCAGATTGGGATCCGCAAATTAGTCACTCAAGACTATCCAAAACCAGTCTTGTGGTAGTACGGTAGGGCTTTGTAGCAGTAGCTCACTAACCCGTCCTTAATTTGACTTAGACTCAAACCATAAATCATTTGTGCCTGATAATCAACATTGTGTCACCGAATAACAATGCATACTAGCACCCACTACCTAACCATTAGCCTAGGTCTAAACCAAGTTTTTATATTTTATTTTGAAATATTTCATATATCTTCTTAACTTAGCAAAATCAAGAATACATTTTAGAAACCATCATTTGATGTGAAATAAATATTTTCACCAAAATTATTCTAAGTATGGCTAAGCAATTCTACAAAATTTTTAGTTAATACTAATACACTAACTAGGTTTTTATCTAGGGTGACAAGGCACAGGAAGTTCAATATTAAATTTGGCCATAAACAAAAGATTTGAGTATAACTAGAATTTAAATCAATAGTAAACTAAGTTTGAATAAAAATACTCATGCATAATAATTTAAAAATAACATAAATAATTTGAATTACTGGTAGCAACATGATCAAAAGTGTACCTACTTTACTCGAAGTCTTGGTGCTACGAGTTGTCGAAATCGTACGCTTCGGAGTCATCGTAATCTATACACGAAGAACCAAAGTAAAATAAATTGAAACAAAACTAAAAAATTCAAAAAGATCCTAGAAATGGGTAGTTTAGGATTTTAGAAGAATTTAAAATTTTAAACAATTCCAATCAGAGCTAGTATGAAGGAGAACGAGCTCCAAAAATTTCAAAACTAAAGAAAATGGAAAAAAGAGGATTTTCTGGAATTATTTTATAAAGGAAAATGTATTTATGACGTCAGTAGAGAATTACTGAAATTATTTTCCTCAAGAAAAATTAAGATTATGATGTTAGCAAAGAAATTGAATTTTTGGCTGAAATAAATTTCTAAAGGAAAAATTGATTTATGATATTATGCTGATGTCAGCCCTACATGTGGTAGGTGATGTGGCTGCTAGGTGTCTGACAAGTGGCACTAACGTGGCATGGGTCGGATTTTTGTTGATGTGGCACGTGACATGGTGTTGGCGTGGCGACACGTGGTAGCTGACATGGCTTAGGAGCAGTCAGGTGCTGCGTGGCGCGACACGTGACGCTGATGTGGCTACCATGTGGGTCGGGTGCGGACGTGGCTTGTCATGTTGCTGCCATGTTGTTGACCGGTGGGCTGAGAAGGGGAGGTTAGAGGAAACCGTCGGATGAAGATCGAGCGGCTGTGATGCACGGGAAAGTTCAGATCAGTCCGAACAGCAAGAGTACTTCAGACCGTCTGATCAGGAATGGATCGTCCAATTGACAGGGAAAAGTTCAGACCAGTCTGAAAGGCAAGAGACTTTCGGTCGTCTGATCGACAACAGACCATCCAATCGATAAGGAAATGTTCGAACCATCCGAATGACAAAGGGCTTTTGGCCATCCGATTTGCAACGGACCGTCCGATCGATAAGAAAATGCTCGGACCGTCCGAACAACAAAGGACGTTTGAACCGTCCAATCTAAGGGGTGAAACGTTCAGACTGTCTAATCATTCAAAGAAACGTTCGGATCATTCCGAACGGCTAGAGGTGTTCTTACCAGAGAGAGATGGAAGGCAGCTGGCGGCGGGGAGGTATGATGGCGGCAGCGAGGGTGTCGGCGGCGAGGTAGCTCCAGCAGCGTGTTTGCTCGAGAAGAGGCGATGGGGGTTCGCACGGTGACGAGGAAGGAGTAAGTGGCATCAACGAGGTGCAAGGCGAACGTAGGTTCCTGGAATTCCTCACTAGAGATTGCCTTGCGGCCAGCGTATGAGGAAAAGGCGCTAGGAGGCCCGGGTGAATGGGAGAAGAAGATGAGGAGTGGGTGAGGGGTGGCACGACTAGAGGATCTCCAAGGGGGGAGGGTTATAGGGGGCAGGGAAGAGCGCGAGGCTTTGTACTTCTACATTTGTCCACTGCGTTTAAGAGAAAGAACATATAGAAAACAGAAGAAATTTGGAAAAATTGTAGGCATGCAATAATCACATTCATGAGAGAGCTGCATGTCTTAATTAGAAACTTTGGGCTTGACATCATATTCCTTGGCAAAACTACAAAGGAAACTCGTTGCTAGACACTAGAGATATGATCTTATTAAAAGTTGTTCCCAGTGTAATACTAGTCAAGCCCTTGTCACTGACTCCATGTGAATAAGAAATGAAGGCCAACGGCCACTAAACCTAATGTTCTTTTCTCTAGAACACAATATAGGTGATTCTCTCTCACAACTACTCAGGATTGACTTGTTCTTACCCATCCGCAAGCTGAGGACGATAGACGAGACGAGCACCACGTCCTCCTCTTCGAGCCACCCCCTCGCACCGCTGGATCTCGTCATTCCTGTCCCCGCCACCGAAAGAGGTGGCGGCGGCTCCAGATGATGCGTGGCGCCGAGGAGCCGGATCACTTCAAGGCCTCCGCGCCTCCAATGGCGCGTAGCCAGTGGCGGTGGTCGGCTGTGCCGAGATGAACGAACCAAAGGACTAGAGGAGAGGCTCTCCGACTCGGAGTCGTTGGAGTCAAGCGGTTTGATCGAACCAGAAGGAAATTCGAGGACGCGAAGGTGTTGGGTGTTAAGCGGAGAAGTGGCATTGGGCTTGGGCCTTCATGGGCCATCGTTTCTACAATGTCAGCCTGTTAGCCGGCCTGCTCCTACGAGAGTAATCGCTTTTTTTCATGGTCCGCGCACTTGTGTAGCCATCGTTTTAAAATTATATTTAAATAGTTTGATGCAGTGGCTTACCTGCCCTTCGGGCAAGATCGGGCGGCCGTCCGAGCTCCATTGCCGGCCGGACACCCCCTCCTCCTCCTCTAGAGATGGCGCCACCATGGCTGCGCATCCTGCGTCTTGGAGTGCGTCGTGCGGTCCTGGTGCCCATGGCGGCCAGAGCGCAGCGCAGCTGCTCGTTGGCTTCGTCAGAGAATCATGATGATACTCCACTCCGGCAAGTAGGCAACTTCCTCTCTTCCCATCTTGTGTACTGTTCATCCTCACTTCAATTTTTCATAAAATTTGTGATTCACACTAAATTTTAGCATAGCATGCATCATAGGTCATAGGAAAGATTTTTCCTACTCCCACAACCTGATGCAATTCATCAAACAGATGGTGTGCAAGCTGAACTTACCACGCATGGAATGTGAATAGCTAGATCCCACCAGTGGAAGATTTGAATGGGCTTATTAGCAAAAACAAAACATGAGGGAGGAATTCAGAATGGGATGGCATGGCCAAATTGACTAAATCTCTTCGTTCCTCATTAGTGTGTATTCACATGCTTTTAACATGTCCTACATCTTATCACTTGATGAACCATTGTTTGATCTCATCTGGTTGTAGCACCTGTCTGTGTGCTGGCAAAATTCTGAAACATGTTGCTTCGAGGAAGCATAAGAACTTTTTCACAAATCTTATTAGGTTTAATAAGAAGCTGATTTTGTCTCCTTGCCGGGAAAAAATGAGTAGGCTGCAAGCAAGAGCTCACTGAACCTCCAACCGTTGTCAAACTTGGCCAAAAGTTGTTGAGATAAGTCTTTGTTACTAGTAGCTGGGCGTTGTGTCAACATACACCGCATTAGCTAATACAAGCAACCATAAACCAAGCCAATGCATTTACTCACACAATGGAGTCATGTGCTTGCATCACTTGATGCATGTATGGAATGGTACAGACAACCAATTAGCTCTTGATGTTTCTAAGATACCATGTATCTGCCCAAAAGACTGACACTAAAGGCAAAATATGGTTGTCTTGTTTCTATTTGTGTCATGTGAATTATGCTTTCCTGTTTCTATCACGCACAAAATGAGACTTGACAAAAAAATTGATCAGTTCCAGGCATTGTGCACTCTACAGTGATTTGAGTTGGTTTAAACCGTGTTTTTCATAAACTTTTGATGACTTCCATGAACTTCACCCTTTTGGATCTTTGAGTCCTTGAGAATACCAGAACTAAACTTTTCAAAGTTGTAGTCTTGTGCAGGCCAAATGTATAAGTATTGACTTTGAATGTAACTTGCCTGAAAGTCTACTTATGTATTTTATCAACTGTTTCAGATTTTGGAAATGACCTGAGGATGAAGTTGAAGACAGTGGTGCTAACATTGATCTGGATTCACAAAGGAAAGGAAAATGTGTTGTTTTGAAAATATCTACAAGACAAGTAAATAAACTTGCTCAACCTTTCTGTGGCACTTAGACCTTTAGCCATATGCATGAACCTTTTCCATAGATTGCTAAACAAAGCACTGGAATTTTGAGTTGATTGTAATTTTGAAAACTCTCTCTGGATGAACATCACCAATTTGGTCACTTGATGTTGGAATGTTTTTTTTTGCGTCAAGCTCTCCTGGGAGTTGATACTATCAATCATAGATATCAGAATTGCTAAAGTTGAATTAATATTATAGTTGTATATAGCGTTAATATTCTTGTTCTGCACACAACATTTTTGCTCTCAATTAATTTTCTTTGTATCCATGTGTACTTTTGAGTGCGTGGAGTTATAGACTATTTGGATTTAGACCCTGACATGGTTTACTTCCACATGTCATTTGATGAACTACATTAGTTTTGTGGGTGATCTTATGCATTGTGAAGAATCAAATTCATTGTTCAATGTTGGTATATATATTAAGGAATTTTGATCAATCATATCCTATATTGTAGTTTTTTATTGCTTTTTGTATACTACTAAGGTAAAGAGTGTGCATTTACATTGTTATCGTATATTAATCCTGATCCACGCGCCCTACCTCCGATTTTTTCTTGGGTCCGCCACTAGTTTGATAATAACATATGTGGTTGTGTTTTTAGAATAGGAAAAACACTTGTGTGAGAAAGGATTATGCGTGGAAAGCATATGGTCGCAATTTTTAGACCATTATCATTTAGATTCAATTTTCATGTTTTCAAAAATTGGTTTTATTTGTATTATGATAGAGAGTATACATATTTCTCACAGAGGTTATACCTTTAGATGAAATACCTGTCGATATTTTGTATTTTCATATCTTCGTGCCGAAACCATCCTTTCATCTCTACAAAAGAAGGCATCCCTATTAAATATTAATTTAATTTGCCAAATATGCGTGAACTTTTTATGAATTATAAATAATCAATTGTATTCATATTCATGTACTTTATTTTCAAACAATTTGCAATTTTTTAAAACAAGCACTTGGAAGCTTGAAATATTCACATAACACCACTTACTACCAGACTACAACTGCGACACGCTGCATCCTCCTCGCTAGTAGACTGTCGCGTCTCACCGTCACCGCCTATCTTGGCATGGCCGCCGCCATCCTAGCCTTCAAATTCGTCGGTTTCCGTCGCTGCCGAGTTCTCCTTCTACGCGGCCGCTAGTTGCTATGATCATCCTCATCCTTGTGCGCTGCCAAAAAGGGCTCTCCATCCTGGGGAACATGCCATGCTCGGCGCATCGTCTCCGTTACATCGTCGGATTCTGCCGCTAACGAGTTCCTCCTCCTATGTGGCCGCCACCCTCATATCGCCCGTTCCAACCGCTATGGTCATCGATCCCTGCCTTTGCGCGCCACCAAAAACGGGTTCTCCATCTCCAGGAACATGCCATGCTCGGCGCGTAGTCTTCGTTGCGTTGTCAGAGCACCGCCGTCGCCGCGCCTTGGCCTCCATTGTCTAGCTAGCCCGTCTGTGGGTGGGGTGGTCACGAGAAGTCCGTTCGTGGGTGGGTTGGTTGTCAAAGGATAAGAGGGATTGGATTTATTTTCTTTTACATTTAAATTACCTCTCAGGAATAGATTAAATATAAGATCACAAGATTAACGGTGGATTTTTTTCTTTATAATCAAGGCCACCAAATTAAGCCCAGATATTTTTCTTTTTAATGAGATTTCTACTATATTTATCTTTTTTCTAATAGCATCCAACGAACCGCTATAGTTTAACTTTAAGTAAGGTTCACTAGATTAAGGGCCAGTTGTTTTTTTTCTTTTTGATGAGAGTTTCTAGTATATTTTCCCCTTTTTTAGCGGTTCTAAAAGACATCATGAGTTTTTAGTATATGATAACTAGTCATCAACCCATGCATGCGCACTGGGTTACATGTTTTTAATAATGCTTGTAATATTCTCATATAAATTTAATTCAAGTTCATATTAATTTGCATATCATAATTTTTCATTTAAAAAATTAAAATTTCAACTTTCTAATTTCAATTTCAACTTTACACATGTTTGGACACCGCACTTTTATGGTATGTATGTGTGTGTATGGACACAACACTTTTTTAAAATTAGTGTACATGAGGATGCCACCCACATTTTCCTTGGAACCGTTCATTCCGTAAATACAAATACTTGCGCTATATTTCCATGATACATGTTAAACCACCTGAGGCTCTACCGTACTCTTGGATTTACATCCTACGTTAAAGATAAAAACTACTTGAAAGTATATAATTGGTTTGTACATATACGTATGTATTGGATAGATTATCCATCTTAATTACTTTAGAGCTATTTGGTATATCCATATAGCTTGATCATAACTAGTAGTTGTAACACCTCGACCTATGATGGCCTATGTGTGTGTATAAGAATACGGATTAGTCCCATATTGCTAGTTTAATATGAGAAGTAATAACATATAAATCTATAGGCACCATTGGTAATAACCTCCGGTTAACCGTTTTACACGAAACGAAGACGAAAGCGTAAGCAGGTTATTACATGTACATAGCTTATCCATAATGAGGTTAGGCCTAAGTCAGCTTAGACCCTAGGACGTTACAGTAGCACACATATATCTATGTGACAACTTGATCATGACAATTCGAGGCTCATGAGAAAAACACCGGAAACAAATCGATTAGAGATGGTTGTACAACATAACTCTAATTATCTGCTGACGGTCTTAAATAGTTAAATGGCATAGCTTGCATTATGAAATCAAGTGTGTGATACAAGAGCTGTTCCATTAAACTTAGCACAAATATAAGCAATAAAAAAATATAAAATGTCAATGTAGCAGCTTGGTGTGCATGCATAGTTTGCTTAGGGTTCCTGCAATTAATTTTGTTACAGGAAAATGACCAACGGTGGCCGGTGTACGGACGCGACGTTCCGTACAGACGTCGGTACGTCTATATGGACGTAATGTTCTGTACGCCGACAACTGCAATATGTATCTAACATATACAGTGACAAGAAATAAAAGAGCAATAGTTCATTCTCAAATCTCTTGCAATAAATTTGTTGCCGCTCATTATTGCTTGTGCTGCCAGCCTGGAGGTCAAGGCGTCCTGGAGGATGAGCTCTCGTGTCGTGGTCTCCGTGGCCCTCCTTGTCTTTCCTCTACTTACTATTATTTTAATGTGTTTTTCATGGATTATTTGCCGTCTTTGGCCTGGTGACGTTACTTTCTTGAGGAAGTCCGAATCTTCCTGGAGTCGGTATCGATTTTTTTAAGCTAGAGTTCGTATCGCTTTAAAGTGACATGCGGACATAACGTGGCCTTGCGTCGACATACGATTCGATCCATTTGATTATAACCGTGAAAAGAATAATGATTAAGATCTTGTCCTTTTTCAATTATTGTGAGGAATAATGATCAAGATCTTGTCTTATTTTAAGGGGGTGTATATACAATATTTGTAAGTTTTTTAGATAAAATTAGTTAAATTTTAGGATATTAGATTGAAGATTCAACGTCTCAGATTCAGATCACTCATTTTTTTGAAGAGGGTATAAGAGATCAGTTGGATGGAGATCTAACGTTCTAGATTCGGAGCACTCATTTTTTTAAAAGAAATATGGCAAAATCCGTTGGATGAAGATTCAATACCTCAAAATCTAACTGATTTTACTTTTAAAAATATGTGAATGTTGTATAGCAATTCTTTTTTTCAATTATTGTGAGAGCATCTATCTTTTATTTTCTCTAATTAATATGATAATTTCTAGATTATTATATGTATGATTAATGTGGAAGCTCCTGAAGAAGCCTCTAATCAGTAAAAAATAAGATATTAGTATTTTTCTTGATTAATATGATAATTCCTAGCTTTTATCACATCTAAGATTAATGTGAGAGCTTCCGAAGAAGTCTCTAATTAATAAAGATAAAAGATAGATTACAAGGGGATTCTCCAAAGGAAAAGATAAGTGTAACGATTCTTGCACACGGAAAATAAATAGGGGTTCTTGCACACGGAAAATAAACAGAGGAAAACAAATCAGTCTGTATTTCACGATAAAAACTTCAAGCTACCATGTATACCTCAACAAGGTGAAGCTTCACACCCCGTCGGATTTAGTACTAGCACTAGATTCTCCAGTGTCCAAACCTTTCTGTGTTGAATTGGATCAACACGCAGCAAGAGCCTGCTGCGTCGCTTCGATCAGCATGAGCTCCTCCTCTTTCTTCCAATCCTCCTACTACTTCTCTAGCATTCCTCAAATCAAATTCTTAGACGCGTTCTTTGGTGTCCTTATTTTGTTTGGCTTAATTTTGCCTAAGCACAAGGTTGATCCTACCATCCTTGCCATCAACCTCGCCGTGCATGCACGCATACAAAGAGCGCGCGCGCACTGGGCAGCCGCGGCCGACCGGCCGGTGAGGTCACGGCCGCGGCACGCCAGTTGTGGAACCTAGTTCTCGCCGCCGCACCGCGCCGGAACCGAGGGCGGCACGCTGACCCACGGCCCGCCTATCCTGATCATCTTGATCGGCCGCTCGCTGGCCGCGGCGTCCTCGCACCGCACCCGCTTCCTCGTGGCGTCCTTGAGAAGGACGCCGAACAGCTTCACGCTCTTCTCCTCGCACCCTTGCTGCTCTTTGTCCGCCGCGCGGCGCTGCTCACTGCCGAGCGCGTCTCGCATGTCCTCCTGCATCAGCAGCCGGAGGTCGAGCTGCCTGACGTCGAGGAAGCGCGAGAGGAAGCCCAGGAGCTCCTCGCAGTGCCGCCGCGCCTGCGCCAGCTCCGCGGTCAGCGTGTGGTTGTCCTTCTTGAGCTGCTCGTTCTCGTTGGTGAGGTCTGGACGAGGCGGCGAGGACGCCGAGGAAGAGCTGTGGTCGTTGCCGGCGCCGGACGTGGTGGCCGACGCGGGAGGCAGTGGGGGCAGTGGCGGTGGGAACGCGCCGTTTACGCCGCTGACGCAGGATTTGGAGGACGGGGGCGTCGTCGCCTTGCGGCGGCGGATGCCTGAGAGGAGGCCTTGCTCGCCTCGCCGGAAGTTCTCGTTCGCGAACTCCCACCGGTCCGGCACCACCTTCCGGAAACCCTGCATGAATAACCGCCATCGCACATTAGGAAACTGACTATAGCAGCATGATCAATGAGCTGTGTACAGCAATTTCCTCTTTTTTTGCGACCAATGTACATCAATTTCAATGAACGGAAATTTCCGTTCATTGATGTGCACATTTCATTGAAATTTGAGTCTAAATTCTTTTTCATCTGTTAAAAATACATATTTCAACAAGTTCACCGATTTCGATCTAATTCTCTCGTCTCCTTTTTAAAAAAACTTTTGTCTTCACAGACAGCTACGTGCAAAACGGTTTAGGTGTCCACTCTGTCGTAGGAAGTACCGATCGAAGTACTGCCCTGATTGTTTTGATTTTTTTTTGCTTCAGCTTTTAACTTCAGTTTTTTTCACTATTCACTACACTATTCACTAACTCAGCTACAGTAAAAAAACTAGCTACAATAAAATTTCAACCAAAAATCATCGCTAAAACGATCACCAGTGAAATCACCAGCTGTAGTGGTACTGTTCTTTGTAAAATACTATAAACTTGAAGAATCATCGTAAGCTCATCGGTGAGTTGTTTTCTTAGTTTAATTGCCCCAGTGATTGCTAAGCGAATGGAGTTTCTTCAGTGTATATTATAAAAACATAATGATCACATCAATATTCTTCTGGTCAACAGGTTGATTATAAATGCAAGCAACTAAACAAATTGCTTGAAGAAGTTAAAAGCAAAGACGATCTAGCAAAGGGAAGCAGGCATTAAGCGAGAACAATATAGGTGTTAAAAAGTATTTCCCTGCACGTCATACGATCAAATGAGCGTTTAGCCACAAGACGTGCGAAACCTCTCAGAACGGAAAAGGACACGTTCATAGAGTTTTGTTTTGCTATATGAATAGTAATAGTCTATAGAGAAACTTATAAAAACAAACAATCGTATATGATTTTTTACCGATATAAATAAAATTATGCAGTGTGCTTTTAAAAGCTAATATAAACAGTGCCTTCCTCAACGATTCCGTTGAATTCCAGACCAGATCACGTCAAGCCCGTACACCTATCAGTCGCTGACAACAATATCTTCATATAAAAACGCCTTTGGCGCTCACATTCATATCATCTCTCTTCTAATTAGAACAGTTCAAAGATTACAAGACCAGATTAAGCTAGCAAGCTGTCGGTGACTTAGGTGCGAAGCTTTGACTACTAGCACTGGACGTGTCAACATGTCATGCACCAAACTCTTGTGACTTGGCCAACGAAGGAATATAATCGCACACATGTTCTACCGAAGAAATTCTCCTTGTCTCCCCCACAAACACAATTAAAAGGCAAACAAAGACTAGTTCGGCGCCTACCCTGGATAATCCATGTGCAGTGCAGCTACCATGGGTCCAAGCCCTAGCTAAACCTTCTAGGCGATCATAGAAGGGCCCAGAAAACGTTAATCCATCCGAAAGTTCCACCAAGATTCCCCGTCCATATATATACATATACATATAGACATATTCATACACACACACACACACACACACATATATATATATATATATATATATATATATATATATATATATATATATATATATATATATATATATATATATATATATATATATATACACACACACACACACCCATTATGTGTATATACATATAACCTTTTCAGCTCATGCCTTGTAGTTTTCACCAAACAAACAAATGAGATACTTCTTTACCACCTTTTTAAAATAGCTTATCAGAATAACCTTTTCGAATTGGTATTCGGTTCATTCGCATAAACATAGATGTTAGAACAAAAACACCAGTCATACCTATAAACCATCAATCACAATAAAAAACCCACCCAGACGTAGGGACGCACTAAAAGAAAATAATGGTTTTGTCGCCATTAAAACAATTATCAATCCGTGGCGTGTCAAGCGAGAGAACAGAGCAAGAGGCACCTAGTTATTCGCTTTCATGGAACGTACTGTTTACATTCATTTCTTGCGTGTTGCTACGTGTTCACTGCGAGGCGAAATGAACCTGGAAACGTTCACCTTACCTTTTTTTTTTGTCCCAAGCACACAGCAAAGGCATGTATTCGGTAGGTTTTTCTGAGCTTATTATTTGATTTTTTACTATAACTAATTTTTAAATAAAGTATTTTTTAAGATAAAATTTACAAATCGATTGTAACAAGTATTATACCAACTTTATCTATATCGATCAAAATCGCACATAAGTATCTTTTATACTTACTCACAAATAGTCAAAATTTAAAATTTTAAGTTAAAAACCATAAGCTACAACAAAAAAAACCATCCAATATTATATGTGGATATCCACATCCATGGTACGTGTCACTTTCCATCATTTTTCAACGCTAAGATGATAAACATGCTGCTAATCCTTAGGCCCGGCTCTATTGCAGAGTTGTGGTTTCACTTACACTCGTGGTCCCAGGGGTGGAGCCACCGCCCAGCGAACTTGTGCGGCCGCCTGAGCTCGCCGGCAATGAGCTGTGGACTTCACGTGGGCGGAGAGCTAGACATCGGCGGGCGCGTGGAAGTGGGCGTGAGCCGGAGAGTCCGGCATGTGTGGACATGGCCGTGAGCCGAAGAGTCCGGCGTCGCGTGGACATGAGTGGTGTGCCCGGACTTCAGGAAAATACCGGCTCCGCCACTGCATAGTCTATTCTAGAGTTGTGGTTTCTTTCTCTTTTTGGCACCAGAGTTGTGCGCACGATTTCAATTTGTTAAAAAAAATATATATATCAGCAAGACCTGGAAGAAACAAAACTCCTGACAGCATAACCGGCCACGTTGTCAAAAAGGAAAAGGAGAAAGAGAACGTCAGCGGAAGGGTCGGCCTCTCTTTTCAATGTATTTTTTTTTTGGGTTCCCTGTCTGTTTCCCCCTCTTATTCCGAAGACCATGCTTTGCGTGGGAAACCAAAGAGTTGTTGCATACTATTGACTTACTTTAGACACCCACACACACACTGACGCGTAGCTAATTTGTAGTCGTCTTTCGTCTCAGTGCTAGGCCAGTACAGTGCACGGATTTTATGGTCGCGCGACGACAAGAAAAAGCCCTAGGTGCTTCTGTTCTTCTTTTCACGTTTTAGGTCGACCAAAAGGCGCTTCGAGGCTAGTATCTTAGTCGTCGTTTGCCCGGTCGCAAATATTCACGATTTTTATATAATCATACAGAATAAAAACATTAAAAAATTTTATACGGGTTTGAACTTTCTCCTAAAAGAATAACGACCCTACATCATGTGCTATTGTTGTTGAGAAAACACTTACAAACATAAACAGTGCAAAAAACTACACATTACTTACATAACTGATTACTTCCTACCAAGACCTATCCCCCCTAGACATCTCAAGATTCTTCCCTTATATTGGGGACGAATCGACGGCGGTTACTTTTTACCAGAAGACATCTTGACACTTCGGAAGTTAATCGCTGAATGACGGTTGTTGTCAAAGAGATGTGGATAGCAGTTTATCATAGGATGGTTATTGTCAGAGAGACATAGGCAAGATCGTGTGCAGTTATAACGTACGTTCTAACTGCTTTGTTAGGCTAACCCACTGTAAGAGTAAGTTAATTGTAAGAGTAAGTTAATTGTATATAGAAGAACAACCAGATCATCATAATAGAACTTGCGGCTAACTAGTTGTAGTATAACTTACAACTAGGTGGTCGTAGCATAACTTACGACTAGGTGGCCGTAGTAAGAGTTACGATAAGGTAGTCGTACTAGATCTTATGAGTAGGTTGTCGTAGCAAAATCTACGACTAAGCTATCGTAACAGACCTTACGATTAGATAGTCGTAGTAAAACCTACGACTATTTTACGAAATTTCTTATTCATCGTAAAGAGATATATTCGAAGAATATGATGACGTAATGAATAGAAATTATTACATCCTCGACACAGCTAATTAGCTTAGCTAGCTCGAGATGTTTCATTCAGATACTAGTAGTACTCCATATATACAGCGCCGATCGAAGGTCGAACGGCTTTAGACAGAGAACCCACCACGAACACTGAAACATGTACAGCCGCAGGTGACCATAAACGTCTGGGTACAACTGAGCTACTAGATTCCAGAACGAGCTAGCTAGCTGAGCCAACAAATCGACGAGCTTTACACAACCCCACCCAAAAATATCATTTAGGGCGCGACTGTTCGAAATAGCCTCTGATTTTTTATAAATTAAAAATATCTAAAACATGTTGTTTTTTAATGTGCTTTTTCTTTCCTTTTCTTTTTGTTACCTACAAAGATATAACAGTCTAAAAAACTAACAATTATTATAGTATTATTTTAACTAAAAACTAAAAAAACATGGCTAAATGCAAAAAGACAAAGCATTTTTAGCTAGGTGAGACTAAATTTTGCCGATCAATAGTAAGTACGGTACAGTGACTAGTACTGAGGACATGTACTAGCTGTACTCAACGCGTGATTACGTGTGGGACGTGTCGACAACAGAAGCGGGGCACGAGTACATCATTCCACGGACACGTCAGGGACGTGTCTGGAAGCTGTCGCGCGTATCTCTCTGCAGTACAAGGCTCGACCACTCGCTAGCTCGGTAGGCACGCAGTTCTGGACAGTCTCAACAACGAACACCTCACAGTCGGGTGAGCAAGTCGTCGAGGCATCGATCGAACAGACGAGACGACCAAGACAGCTATGGAAACGAAAACAACACGGTAGAACTCGCGAGCAGTTCAGCTAGCTAGCCCGGCCGTGACACCGAAAGCTCGCCCACAGACAAAAAATAAGCATCCAACGAGTATTTATATCTAATATAATACGGTAATCCAAACAAAAACTGATAGTAATCAACAATTAACCCAACACATACGAAGCTGCGTACGCTACGCGGATGATGTAACAGTAGGTCGATCTGAAGGAGGAGATCGGAGAGAATTAATACGTACGTAGGTGTTGAGCTGGCGGACGAAGGAGGAGAAGTTGCAGTGCTTGAAGTGAAGCGGGAGGAGGTCGCGGGCGAACTCCACGGGCTTCCACACCACGAACGACCGCCCCTTCTCCCCCCACGAGATCACCTCGTCCGTCGCGCGCTCCTCCACCATCTGGTGCGTCTTCGTCAGGAACGGCGCCGGCCCGCCGCTTCCCCTCCCACCACCACCACCACCGTTCTGCGGCTGCTGCGCCGCCGGCGCCCCAGCCATCTCACAAATTCGATCACCTACAGCTAGCTAGCTATATATCTCTCTACCTACTGACTAACTGATCACTTGTAGTCTTGTACTGTATATGTATATGGCTGTGGTGTAACAAGGAGCTAGCTAGTAGGAGCCGGCCGAGAAGAGGAGGAGAGCGGTGAGGAACTCCCAGTCCCAGACGTAGAATCCGGTGACGGCCGCCCTCCGACCGCAGCCGCCCGCCTCTACTCCCATGTAACCGGCGAGGTGGGGGGCCGGCTTCGATGGTTGGGTTGTCGCGATGGTCGCTGCTGGCTCTAAGCTTCGCCTGTGCAGGCCGTGGCGCGGGATATAAAAGACGGAGGAGCTACCTCAGCGCGATATATGATGATCATTTCTGTCGTCACGCCGTCGTGGGCGCGCGAGCGAGGGGAGGGGACGAGGCGAGAGCGGCGGTCGCTCTCGAGGTTTGGCTTTGCGTTTCAGCGTCCGCGTTTGTTTGGGTCAGTGTGCCCCTCTGCGTGCTCGCCCCAGCCGGTCCAAACAGGAAGCTTCCTCCTCTCTAGAGTCGTGGGCGCCGTGCCCTCTACCCCTTCCCGTGCACTCCTCCCACCGTGCACCAACCCATAAAAATACATAAGAAATAGGAGAGAGAAGAAGTCCGCTTTTGACTTATTTAAAATTGAAATAAACACAAAAGTTTTTTAGTCAAATTCTGTAAACTCGTCCTAAAAAATATAGATAAAAATCTTAGGCTATAAGTAAAAGTCATCGATGGTAGTAAAAAAAAAAGATAGGCCCATTGAGATTGAGGTGTACTACGGTGGGACGGGCGCAGGGATGGGGTGGCCCGGCCGGGCTGCCTGTAAGACGAATCGGGTGTCCTTTTGGTCAGCGTCACCGTACCCGCGCCGCTTCGCTTCCTTCCCAGAAAACTTCAGGAGGCGGGATTTCTGCCCTTTCCTGTAATCTTTTCTTTCTTCAGGCAGGCAGGGGACCAAAGCCGTGTGGAAAAGCAACGCATGAAAGCGGACTCCTCGCCGGTTTGTCCACATCTTCCCACCCATCGATCCGCGGACGGCACCACGGCTCAGTTGGGCGGCCTCGTGGATCTTGATCCGAACACCATAAACCGTGCTGCAAGAACAGGCCATTTTATCTATACCTCAAATGTAATCCGCACTGGGTCTTCTTTTTTGAGAAATTTTACGTAATTCGTACTGTATCAGGAACTAGAAATAGGAGGATGTCATGACTGTTGCTTCTCAGAAATCGTTTAGTCTGTAAATTTGGCGGCACCGATAGAGCGGTGTTGGATCATTGGAGCTAGCTGCTTTCATTATTAGGAAATGGAATGACACGATTACACGAGACAGAGCACATGAATCAAGGGCTAATCAGAAACGAGAATTGTCAAGGCGCGAACCATCGGCCATCGTATTATATTTTATGATCCAAATATAGTCAGTTCTGATCACTTCTAGTCGGGTTCAATCACTGCTGATCTTTTTCGATCACTTGAAGAGTGCTCATGTTTTGCTCAAGCAACACGAATTAGTCGAAAGTTATGATTGGGATAATGTTCGTGATAGACTCTACGATGACTAAAGTCAGACGTGGCTACTTGACGTGATAGACTCTACGATGATTAAAGTCAGACGTGGCTACTTGAGGGGCTTTCTACTATAACTCTTTACTATTATCTTCTAAGTGGTGATTGTTTTAGCGATGGCTTTTGGCTTTTTTTTCTGTAGCTGGCTTTTTTTTCTGTAGCTGAGTTAGTGGTCAGTGTAGTGAATAGTGAAAAAACCTGAAGCGAGAAGCTGAAGCTTTTAAAAGCCAAAATGATCACCACGAAAAGTGTTATTCCCGTCTCTGAGAAGATTATTATTCTAATTTTCGAGTATATCTTTGTTTCATTGCAGACTAGGATTGTTCCTTTCTCCGTTATAGACTCTTGTTTCCTAGCATACACACACACACATAGTCGCACAGTTGACATACGATGAAGTTTTCCATACTTATAATCTCTCCCCATATAATGAATTTTGCCTTTGTGTGTCCGTTGTTTTTTCCGTAAGGATTTTCCATGTTAAATATATACTCCCGTTTTTTGATTATGTACTTTTACCGTACGTTTTAAAACAAGTGATATCAGATCTCTAGGTTTAAGATTAAAATCGCTGTCCTGGGAGGAGCAAACTCCCAGCACGACCATCACACAAACAAGGTTGCCCTACACACCATCGAGGTGCAACATCGAGGACTCACCTCGACTCTATTCCATGATTCGACTCCATATTGAGCGTTGACCCGCACTCTATCCAACGACTGTTTTAGCGCTGGTTCTACCAATATCATGGCTCAAAGACATGCCTTGACATTATACTGCGCCATCTCAGTCGATTGTCATCTTCCATCAAGAGACTATGTCGTTAACTCTGTATGTTTTTTGTTGGAGGTAGAGTTCATTGCAATCCAGATCGTCGTGACCATTATTAGTGGCATTCATGCGAAATTAATCATTGGCGATTTATTTGACTATGTATCGTTTACTATGATAATATATATATATATATATATATATATATTCTAAGGCGGAATTACAACATTTCAACATAATTTGGGCTATGCTTGATTGAAGAGACTTTAAAGGAAGAAAATGGTAGTTATAGGGACAACTGAATTTGATATTTCTTTCACTAGTTAGATATGTTACAATTTGGACTGCTTACGCGACCATCATAGAGTAGGAGGAATTCTACTCAATGTGAAGATTGTTGTATGTTATAATTCGAATCTGGCCGGGTTCGACCACCGACCACTTCTAGTCGGATCTGACCACTGCTGATCTTTTCGATTGCTTGAAGAGTATGATCAGACTTCGCTCAAGCAATATGAACTGATCAGAAATTATGATTGGGATTATCTTTGTGTATGTGATGGTTTTACGCTAACTAGAGTCAGACGTGTCTATTTAAGACGCTTCCAACTATAACTCTTTACTGTTATCTTCTGAAACTCTTTGAGTGGGTGTTGTTCTCGTTTTCGAGAAAGTTATTGTTCCAGTTTTTTAGTAGATCTCTGTTTCATACTGCGCCATCTCCATCAATGCTCTTTTACCTCAGTCGATCGTCATCTTCCATCAAGAGACTATGTCGTCAACTCTATGTGTTTTCCGTTGGAGGTAGAGTTCATTGCAATCCAGGTCATTGTGCCCATCATTAGTGGTATCCATGCAAAATTAATCATTAGTGATTTATTTGACTATCCATCGTTTATTATGTGTTACTATGATAAGATAGATATGTATATATATTCTAAGGTGGAGTTACAACATTTCAACATAATTTGGGCTATACTTGATTGAAGAGACTTTAAAAGAAGAAGAAAATGCTAGTTGTAGAGACAATTGAATTTGATGTTTCGTTCATCATTATATATGTTGCAATTTGGACCACTTGCATGACTATCATGGAGGAGTTTATTGCATTTTCGTTTTCTCTATATGAGAAATTCTATTCAAGGTGAAGATTGTTGTATTTTTATAATTCGAATCTGGCTGGGTCCGACCACTGCTTATCTTTTCGATTGTTTAAAGAGTCCGACCAGGTTTCACTCAAGCAACACGAACCGATCGGAAGTTATGACTGGGATTATCTTTGTGTCTGTGATGGCTTTGTGCCAACTAGAGTTAGACGTGATTACTTGATGCACTTTCGACTACAACTTTTCACCGTTATTTTCTGAGACTCTTCAAGTGGGGTGTTGTTTCTGTTTTCAAGAAAGTTATTATTCCAGTTTTCCAGTAGATCTCTGTTTCATTACTGACTATGACTATGTTCCTTTTTCCATTAAGGACTCTATTAGGAATTCTTATTTTCTAGCCTATATATGTACCATTTAGACACACGGTAGAGATATGTCGAAATTCCATGTATATGATGTCGAAATTCCTTGTATATGTAATCTCCACATATAGTGAATTCTATCCTCGTACACCTATGATTTTTCCTGCAAGAGTTTTTTTAGTTAAATTCGTGTCTCTTATTCTTTTTATCATTTATCTTTACGGTGCATTTGTAACACTAAGCATGGACATGTAGCTGACTAGCCGATGTTGAGCCATGGAGCTGACGAGAGCAACATTTAAAACATTGGACTTGCGACAATTGGTTGCCTGTGTATATTGGAGGGTATATCTTTTTTAACTTATGATTTATAATTTTTTTTGAACAAATAAACGGGCCAATTTCTTATCGTTATTTTGAAATGATTTATCAGAATAAAATTTAGAAATAATTTATCAATTTTTGATTTATTTATATAAGTACTCGTATTGAGATGAAAAGTTATGAGCCGCGTTACAAAAGAAATGGCCATCATTAGCTATTTCGACTGCAGTGCAGTCGCTGTGCACACCGAATCCATTCGCCCGCACGAATCTTGGAGCATAGGTACTTCACCCCTGGCATGCATCTATCATCCCGGTACGGAGAACACAGTGTCCAGTGAGAGCCCTAATATTAAAGCAGGAGTAATGACTCGCAGGCGTCATTCTAGAATTTTGGGCACTGTTGGACTCATAGTTTTTCAAAATTTCATTTTTAGTCTCTCGAAGTAAGAAATTCCACAAATGAACCCCGTTTGAGCGCGTGTTTACGGGAGACCGCCACGTGTCCCGGTCGTGCGGACCGCCGCGATCGCCATCGTTCATCGGTCGTGCGGTACTGCATCGCACGATCGGCTCGCAGACGCGCGCGCTGCGCGTATGCCCCAGTGACCACACGACTCCCGTCCCGCCCCGCCCGAGCGCACGTCTGCCTCGCTTTCGCTTCGCTTCGCCTCATACGTCCCATACGACGTCGCGCGCTCGGGCACCAAAATGCGCGGTCACTGGGGCATACGCGCGCTCGGGCGGACGGTCGCGCGCTCGGGCGCGTACGCAGGCCGATCGTGCGATCTGGTACCGCACGACCTGATGAACAGTGCGGTCGTGCGGTACCAGACCGCACGACCGGGACACGTGGCGGCCTCCCGTAAACACGCGCTCAAACGGGGTCTATTTGTGGAATTTTTTGCTTCGGAAGGCCAAAAATGAAATTTCAGAGAGCTATGGGTCTATCAGTGTCCAAATTTCGCCATTCTAGAGCGTGTCTGCAGTACAGCACGTCCTATTACACCAACTCCCAAATAGTTCCTATCACTCTTTACTCTTTAGACCAGAGGAGAAGATTATGGTCTATTCCTTTGTGTTTAGTATTTTAGCTTCTGATTTATTTTTTATTTTATATATTTTTTTTTGGTATTTCTAAGTTTTTAATTGTTTTTTGTATTTGTTTGTATTATAGATGATGGGTTAATCTATTTTTTATTTTTAAATCTTTTAAAATTA
The DNA here is from genome assembly GCA_036346265.1 of Melocanna baccifera. Lineage (NCBI taxonomy): Eukaryota > Viridiplantae > Streptophyta > Magnoliopsida > Poales > Poaceae > Melocanna > Melocanna baccifera. The sequence continues at coordinate 13,449,735 of CM070701.1, read as the reverse complement.
ACTATATCAAATAAGTTATCTTCAATTACAGTGTAATTTCAGCCATAAATCATCAAATTTCAATCCAATTGAGCATATACATACATACATACACACACATATCTGCTCCAAAGTCTTATCTTCCGTGGATATGTCCTGGGTCCATTCTTAGCTCGCTCGGTTGCATTGCACCCTACTCAACGAGTCAACATCACACACCACGAAATTAGCAGACGGCGAACTAGGCAAATTAGACGGATATACCCGGACCCGTTTGGACTAGCGCGCGGTGGCTGGCCGTGTTTTTCTTCCCGGGGGTTGGTTGCCTGTCAAACTCGGTGATTGCAAGCAAACGCCTCACCAACTGAAACAAAAGCGGGGCGGAGAAAATGAGGCCGGGGAAGGTGGAGAGGCGGAGTGGAGGCTCTTGCTGACCGCCGATGCGCGATAAACTTCTGACTTTTGGCGCCAGATCCGCTCAACTTCTCGCCGGTCTGCGTTCGTGTCGTACATGTTTGTTGCAGGCTGGCATCCAGCTCCAGCTCCAGCAGGGGGCCCGAGATCAACGCTAGCTGCTGGCTAGCTGGTCCTTCCGCTGATTTCACCCGAGGACGCAGACGGGCTAAAGGTGTTGGGGAAGGTTCTGCTTGCTGCTTATCTGACCCCTCGGCTGGAAAGATGTGCTTTTTCTTGGGGTGATTGGTTGAAAATAGCGGCGCTCGATGCTGCTGCAGAAAGAGAATTTTGGGATTGGAAGATTGGAAGATGAATTTTAGAAGATATATGGGTCTAATTTTTTGAACTGTGGTTTATGATATTTTACTATGATTTATTAGTTTAATAAATAGTGATAGTTAAAAAAATTATAGCCAAAAGCCAATTAAAAAGCTAAAAAGAACGGGCATACTAAATTTCATGCAAATTTTGGTGTTCCGAACTGGTTTTTCTTTTTCTAACAGTCATCACCAATCAGTCCACACAGACCACACGTAATAACAATAAACAGAAAAGCTAGTTCTCCCTTTTTTTGTGAAAAGCCGAAAAGAACGGTAATACTAAGCTTTCTTTTGTGTGTGTGCACGAGATTGCAGTCGAATTTCTAACGTTTGGATTTGGATGTGTTTGAAGAATCCTATGCCTCCACTTCGTTCTCCCGTGGCTTGACCGAATCTCCAACAAGCTGTGAGGCATCCAATCGATATCCAACGGTCCAAAAACAATTGACTTCTTTCACCCAGAAAAATAGTTAACAAACATATAGGTCCTCGGGAAAAAAACATATAGACAACCCCCATTTTCCTTCTTGAAAACTAAGCAATACTATACCGTCACATTGCTTTTCAACAGTATACAAAGCAGGTGACGCTACGATTGGGAAGCAAGTGTTGCGTGTATGTTGTGCCTTTGAAGTGGAACGGCAACTCGAAACGAAAGAGAGGCCTCGAGAGTTCTAGACGATTCTGTCGGCCCTGGCCTGTTAACCATTCACCTAGCCCAATAGTACGTCTTCTACTTGTTTCATAATATGGGACGCCAAATGGGACTAGATGGCCCATATTAGCTTGGTCCAGCCTGTTTAATGTTCTTTGTTTTGCATCATTTTTCTGGAAGAACGGAGTGTCCGAGAGCTCATCAGAGAAGGCCTTGCAAGAGATGTTAAGCGTGACGTGGTTCTGCAGCGCTGCGAGTGGCTCAAGTTTCATGAAACTCTATAATGTTGTTTTTTAGGAGATTTCATGATTAAATTTTATAACTAGTTTTATAATATTTCATAAAATTGTAAGAGATTTTTATGTCTAAATTAACTAAGTTGCATGATGTTTTATGCCTAGTTCCATAGTGTTTTATTAAATTTTAGAAGGTTTCATAATTAAGTTTAATGTTGTTTCAAGAGGTTTAATGCCTTAATTGATTAAGTTTTATGACGTTTTATAAAGTTTAAAAGGTTTTATGTCTAAATTAACTAGGTTTCATGATGTTTCATAAAGTTTTAAGAGTTTTTATGCCCAAATTGACTATGTTTCATGATTAGGTGATATGCTCTGATACCAAGATGATACAATGTCGTCCAATCTTCTCGACGTATGATTGGATACTCACGGGAGTCTTGATGAATCGTAGCAATCCTTCAATATCAGTGTAAAGGATGAACACTCTTTAATCCGCCAAAACACACTCGCGTCGATTTCGCTGACCACCAAGCGAATATCTATCGTGCACCCAATTCCGGACGATCTTGATTGAAGAACACTCCTAATTCCCTATGGAATTTCGGTAGCAAACTCGAACAAACTTTAGTAGATTGACCTTTCTCAAAGGTGGTCTGAGCCCTAAGGCTGCCAATACATGGCTTATATAGCCCATTGGGACATCCATATAGTTTACAAACCGAGTACAACTCAACCCTATATATTTTTAGATACAAACTCTCACAAAAAGAAAATTAGGTTTTACAGCCGTCATATTGTTTTGGTCATAACTTTTGATTCATGATGAATTTAAAAGTGGGACTAGATCCATTGTGTAGCTCTTGAAATTATCTTTCCAACGAGTATAAGAACACTTAAATCGGACTCCGTTTGTGAAAGTTATGTTATTTTTAATAACTGCCTATCAGGCTGTTCCGAACCGAATCTGAATTGAATTCTGAGTTGAATTCGAGTTTGAATCTAGTTGAGCTTGTGGGAGGTACGAATTGGGCTTAAAAATCTTATCCAAAACTTGTAGTTTAAGTCATTGAGCTCCTCCCTTTGGCTTTCCTTCTGTATGGACTTTCTTCCCTCAATTCATATGGACCTTTCTCTTGTGTGCTCATTTCCATATACGGTTTAATAATTCTTTCTAGTTGAATAAAATATTTAACTGAAAAGTATAAGATACGTGCATATCCGTATGATTAGGTTTTATGATGTTTCATAAAGTTTCAGAAGCTTTTATGTCTAAATTGACTAGGTTTCATGATTAAATTTTATGATGTTTCATAAGGTTTCGTAAAGTTTCGGAGATTTTATACCTAAGCTGACTAAGTTTCATGATGTTTTATCAAGTTTTACAAGGTTTCATATCTAAATTGATTAGTATTCATGTTTAAGTTTCATGATATTTATGAGGTTTCGTAAAATTTTAGAAGGTTTTTTTTGTCCAATTTAACTAAGTTTCATGAGACAAAAAGGGTAGGCCGGATTACCCAAACCCAAAGATAGCAAGGCGTCCAACGATACATTAGGGCATCTCCAATGGTCCAATTTGCATGACACATCAGTGGAGGAAAGAGAGTATGCAAAAAAATCGGCGTTCCTAAGCACTAGGCCAACGATACATGTATTCAAATAGCTATCCTTATAGACAGTCATTTGTATGCTAGCTATTTGGTTGATGATGTGGAAGTCTCCTAGTTAGTTGCTAACTAGGATCATTAGAGATGCCCTTATTATGTAGGCAATTGCAACAAGTAATCGCCCAGAAAAGCCACTGGCTCGCTGCACTGGCCACTGGTGCTGCTGGTGTGGGAATCGCATCTGCGATTTTTTTTACCCATCCGTAGACATCCTGGTGGCAGTGTAGTGTCAAATATGAGCTTTTCAATTGGATCAAACTTACGAGATTGATGAGGTGGCTGCGGCAGGTGAGGGCTAGCATGTCGCCTACGCCAAAAAAATTTGCTCATTCAGCTTTGTCTCATTTCTATCGCATGCTCTATTTGAAACGCAGGACCTCGTAAAAATCATGCAGAGAATTACCAGTATGCTTAGGAAACTAATGTGTTACAACGCTACGCACGCCTGCAGGAGACTTGACAATTTTGCAAACATGTTCGGAACGATTATGGCGTATTTACAGTTTTACGTTACTCATCGTTGCATTGGAAGTGAAGAATGGTAGGGCCAAACTACTGTACACACCGCTGGGCATTAGGACTGCATAATTTCTCAGGCTACAATTTTTTTTTGCAGAACAACATTTCCAAGAAATTACGAGCAATTTCAATCGATTATATCTCTCCCCTCTTCATATTGTGCTGTACGTATTGCGTGCACATGATCGTACAATGAGTACGAAACCAAACATGAATAATGCGGTGGCTGCCTCTGCTGCACCCGCACGAATGAACCCATAATAAGGCTGTTTGATTAGACTGAAATTTAGTAGTTTATAGTTAAAATTATACTGTAATTGATGATGATTTATTTGATAAAATTAATTTAAAATTTTAAAATAGAAAAAAAAACAGATTAATCCATCACGTATAATACAAACGATTCTACAAAAATATTGTCTATTTCAAATGGTACTACAAGATTATTATTGTACTACAGTGCTCATCTGTAAGTCGCAACTCGCAAGTGCTCGCAACAGTGGCAATAAGCACATATAAGTCTTCAAAAAGTCTTGCATGTCAAGTACCGTACGCGCACAACAAATTAGTAGTGTGCCTTACTGGCTCAGGTTGAAGTTTCTACGGCACCATGCAATTTAAATTTTAGTTTTTACTTTTTTTCACTATTTTTTTATTTTTATTTTTTTGTATATTTATTTACATTGTACATGATAGGTTAACATGTTTTTTATTTTTAAATTTGTTTAAATTTAATTATATCAAATAAATCAACTCAATTATAATAAAAAAAATAAACTAACTAGTTAAAAAAACTATAAACTATTGTTATTATGAACACCCCGTACAAAAGAAGATGCGCCTGTAATAACAAGTTGCCAACAGAACCAGCTCGAGTCGAATGGAATCACACGCTGCTTGCGTCTAGGATGGACATCGATCTTTTTTGTAGTCGTATAGTTTGATTTAATATTAATTTATATATAAATTATAAGTATTTTTAGAAGTAAGCTAACGAGTCGATCTAAGTTATAACAAAACCTAAATTTATTTAAAATCAACTTATTTTAATATTTAACTAATTAATAAATATAATTAACATAATTTTAAATCGAGCAATAACCTTAGTAACAGCTTTTTTTTCACCCCTGCTACCACGAGACTATCGCTTTCTCCCGCCACGCGCAGCCGCATATGGGATCCGGATTCCTGAAGTACAAGAGCAAAGTCAGATAGCAAACATAGCAAAGACGACTACAAATCGCTGTAACCATTCCATTGTTCACGTAGCAAATTTACTGTGGTATCGATAGTATTATGCACTGTAGGCTATGCTCTAATCCATGCATCTGAAATCGGATGACTTTATAATCAGCATGACCTCAGATCTCTCAAGTGGGGCCACAGCCCGCAGCCGGAGGGCCCACCCTTGGACAATCTCCTCCTCCTATTCGCAGCTTCCCCTACGCCCCACGGCCGCAGCTTCCCGCTATATAACGCGCTCCGCCAATCTCCTCTCCTCTCCGCAGCGAAACCGCAGTTTTCTCGCCACTCAGAAGCTGCTCACTCCCCGCATCCGAACGCAGAAGGGAAGCAGGGAGGTTGCAAAGGGAGTTGAGACGATTGCCATGGTGGACGTGGACCACCGGATGGTGGGGCTAGCCCCGGCGGCACACGCAGCCGGCCTGCGCCGCCTTTCCACCCGCGCGGCGGCGGGCCCCGCGTCGGCGTCAGGGTCCCCGCGCCACGGGCTACATTCCTTCGACGGCGTGGCGTCGGCCGTGCTCTCCCACCTCCGGGCGTCCGGAGTGGCCATCCTCCCGGGGCTCTCGGACGCGGAGCTTGCGCGCGCGGAGGCCGAGATGGGGTTCACGTTCCCGCCCGACCTCCGCGCCGTGCTGGTGCTCGGGCTTCCGTCGGGGCCGGGCTTCCCAGACTGGCGCGGGCGCGCGGGGCTCCGCGCGGCGTTCGACCTGCCCGTCGCGGCGGCGTCCCTGCAGATCACGAGGGGCGCGCTGTGGCCGCGGTGCTGGGGGCCGAGGCCGGCAGACCCCGGCCGCGCGCGGCGGCTCGCGCGCTCCGCCATCCGCCGCGCGCCGCTGCTCGTGCCGCTGTTCGACCGGTGCTACCTGCCCTGCCGCCACAGTCTCGCGGGGAATCCCGTGTTCTTCGTCACCGACGACCGCGTCCTCTGCTGCGGCCTTGACGTCCTCCACTTCTTCACCCGCGAGTCGTCCTTCCAGCCGCTGGACCTCGCCTCCCCATTGGCCACTCCCTCCTCCGGCATGAGCACGCCGTACACGCGCCGGAACCTCGACGCAGTCTGCGGCCGACAGGCCCCGCGCTGGATCGAGTTCTGGAGCGACGCCGCCTCCGACCGTCGCCGCCGCGACTCATCATCCTCTGAAGCCTCCACCGCCTCTTCGTCCTCCTCAGGCTGCCCCTCGCCACCTCCGAGGTCGACCCCACGCTGGGTCGACAACTACCTCAACAAGCTCGGATCGGTGCTCAAGAAAGGTGGCTGGAGAGACAGAGAGGTGGACGAGATGGTCGAGGTGGGAGGCTCCGGACTGTTCGACGGCGACGAGGCGCCCGTGGCCGACGCCGAGGCTGTGCTCGACGCACTGCTGCTGAAAACGGACCGGTGGTCACACTCGCTCAGGCGAGCCGGGTGGAGCTCCGAGGACGTGTCGGACGCGCTCGGGCTGGACTTGCGGCGGGGCATGGAGCGGCCGCGGCCTGCCGTGCGGATACCGCCGGAGATCGCCGCCAAGGTCCAGGGCCTCGCGCAGGCGGTGGCGAGGTCGTGACCTCACCGGCGCCGGCCGGACAAATGGTGGCGCCTGCCGTTTCTTCTTCCTCTTCTTTTATTTTTTTTCTCCCCACATAGAAGGGATTAAACAACACTTGTATGTGTAGTGAAAAGTAAACTAGCCCATGTTCGCATGCATGAATACACAAGTAAATTAAGCTATGTTCATGTGCATGATGAACCATTAATCGTAAGAAACAGTGTCCCGGCAGCGAAAACTAATGGCAGAGTAAATTAACACTGAGCAGCCACCTTGCTCTCCCCCTTCTTTCTCCATGGATATCTTTTCTCTTGTTTGCATGTGTTGGATACCGTTAGTTTCCTTGAATCTTTACCAGTCTCGGTGGGTGGGTGCTGATGAATGCTGCTTCTCATATACTGAGTTAGCGTCCTCCAAAAAAACAACAGATCATGCGAAACTTACATCAATCCGAACGTAAGGGATCATGCGAAACTTCGATACAAGATTTGCTTCAGAATGTTGATATATATCCTAACCCCTCGCATTGGTTGACCAGCGACCAAGAGTTTCAGCTACGTTTGAGACTGTAGCTTGTGTTTCCTTCAGTGTTCAGCATACTCCCAATTGCCTCTGCTATTCTTTTCTTTCTTTGCGAACTAAGCTTCGTAGTGCTAGTTCATTGCTTAATGCAGTAATAACCAGGGTTCAATGTTTCGTTTTGAAAAAAATCTCGGAGGGCAGCGAGATGAACAAAAGAACGAAATTTCATTCATTTCGTTCAAAAATCAGACGAAAAATTCAGAATTTTGACCAAATTTAACCAAAACTTAGATGAAATTTGGATAAAATTCAAATGAGGGATAAATTGGCCAAAATTTGACTGAACCATTCTTCTCTTGGAGGTAATGAAATGGATGAATTTTTCTGTTGCACCCTGGTAACTAATTAACGACCCCTCTCTCACACTTTTTCCTTGATCAGAAGGGAAGGAACATTGGGGGACGATTGGGGAAGCATCAAGCATGCAGTTGGCCATGCACGCACGCGTTCGCTCTTCCTGTCCGTTTCTTTTCCTTGTGCCACGGTGTACTCACCCTAAAAGAAAGGCTTCGTCCCTTGTTTCCGCTGGGGCAAGTCGCTGCAGCACACGCGCGGGTAGCCTGTGTCCCCTGGGGCAAGGCTCTGTCCTACGTGAACCAGGCTGGTCCCTCCCCCGCATTGCTTGTGATCGACAGCTTTAGGATCCATCGATTGATCACTTGATGCCCGAGGGAGGGGGTGCGCAGGGCGGAGTCAGAAATTAGACATAGATAGAGCTCATATTCTACGTAGATTTTTTTTTTGTATAATATGGGCCGTATTAAAAGTACTCAAGAAAACAAGGCCGCGAGCTTGTGATTCAAGTTCGCTATTTCAACGCAAACATTAGTTGCATCCATCTAATTTCTCCAGAAAATGTTTTTAGATCAAGCAAATAAACATCGGTTAAAATTAAGATATTTTCCTAATTCCTACAAACACACTGAATGCCACAGAAAAGAAACGAAAACCCAGCTAAATTGCACATACTACTTTCGTTTCAGACGACCTCGCTTGGAAGGAAGTATATGTTCAGTTTGCCGCCTAACCACCGAAAGACAGAGGAAACGAAGTAAGCAAGTGCACAGGGGGCATTACCCTAAAATTTTTAAATCAGTAGCAATACATAGGGTGCTGAGAAAAATGAAACTGACAAATTGTGTTGCACAAACATTAGCTTCCTCCAGGCTCAATTAAAGGCGGCTCCGGCAGACACAAGATTTGGAGATATCCTTAGACCGGATGACGGTCCTGCCCTCGATACAAATATTGTAGACGCGAGTCGAAACTTACGACTAAAGAGAACATACTTAAAAGTACTTAGAGAAAGGGCGTTTGGACTTCGACCTACTCTAATAGGGCCCGTTTTACTTGGCGCAGTTTGTGAGTTAGCCAAATATAACTGAAGTTTGTTATCTTTAATAAAGCTGTTAACGTAACCATAGGGGGACTGGCCCCAGCCAGCCCCCCTTCTCTCCGCCCCCTGGGGGTGTGCACCATTAATGCACCGGCGTGCTCACCGCCGGGCACGCAGCAGGTAAAAGCGGCTTGCGTCGCGGTTGGCGCCCGCCCATGCCCGTGTGCATGCCCGACATGCACGTAGATGTGGTCCTGTGCTGCTGAGTTCTGGAAAAAAGAAGAAGAGGGGGCTCTGCACTTCTGCAGTCTACAGTGACAATGCAGTCATGGTTGCATATGCAGCAAATTTACCAACAGTAACTGAAAATTAAGTTTGTAAAGATTTTCATGCAAGTTTTTCATATGCAGGGTCTATCTGATAAAACATATATATGCCGCTGTCGTCCTGTCACCATCCTTCACTTTCGTAGTTCCATCTTACCCGCTTGTTTGCTACTAGCCAGCGATCGCAGTCAAATACTATATATAGTTGATCTGATCTCATCTATTTGGGAGATCAATAATTATCACGGCAACTTGTGACGAAATTTCTTGCTGCCGGCTGATACATACGACCTTTGGTCCCTGGGTTTAATAAGAAAAAGGTTAGTGTACCTTTCTGCAGACAAATTCAGGACTTAATTACCCTGTCGCACTGAACACTACTGGACTTGTCTGTGAGCTCTTGGCGTTGCCCCGGAACGAAACGTACCTACGAACTCTAGCTGCAACCACTGCTGTAACGAACACGGAGTAAACATTTAGTTTGGTGGACCTAATCGAAACGGGCCACGATTAATTCCGACTCTAGCAACTGACAAAAAATCTTGTAGCTTCTTATCTCAAAAGTACATCAGAATTGACATTCTTTTGTGGTCCTTCACCCCTTAGCTTGCACACACACTCACTCTCTCTCTCTCTGCAGTTTAATTCTTTAAGTAAGGAACAGGAACAGCAGAAGCTCTGCAGTTTAATTCTTTAAGTAAGGAAAAACATATACTTTAGCTTGCACTATATTCGCCTTTTGAGGCTTGGACAAACCCTTGCATGGACAGTTCACACCCGAGACAAGACGAGGGCTCAAACAGTTTATTTCGGTTGTAAAGTACGCTGCAGTTTGGCTCACTTTGCTTGGCAAGGGAGCACACGGCGAACAAAGTATAGTTCATTCCACTGGACGGTAGCATCTCAAACAAATTCGGATTATCCAGGGTGCACGCATGGTACGTACAAATTATGGTAGTCACGTTGCGCACCCCAGGACCACAGTCACCGCTGTAAAGTACGCTAGCTCGAGGTTGCATGGCAGTATGGCACGGCTGCTTCCGACCGCGAGGAGACACCGAACGGCCAGGCCGGAGTAGTTTAAGCCGCGTTTACGACGCGGCACGATCTTGGCGCAGCGCCGTGTGCTGGTACGGCGCGGGCTCGGCGACACCGCGCCAGCCCACGGCTGCCGCTGTAGTTTCGCGTCCTGCCGCGGTCGCGCGCGAGGAGCCGTGAGCGGGCGGGCCGGGCATTCGCGGTGGCCGGTACTGACGGGCCTCGTGGTTGCACTGCGTGCAGGTGCTGGTGACTCACTCACTCACCTGGGGGGAAGCAGCCAGCGGAGCACAACCACCAGGACATGAGGACACAGCGGCAGCAGGTGTGATTTGATTCGGTCACGGCTCGGCTTTGTATGAGCTTTTGGGGGCGGTTTTGTTGGGGCCTCCGTGGCAGAGGCTGCCGTGCAAGGGAGCCTTGCCGACGCTGGTTTCCTCCGAAATTTCATCGCGATCAGAGCATTATTAGACGATAAACATGGATGCCTGCTGGCTGCTGCATGCCCCCACACAAAACCTCAAGGGACCCAACCAAAATAGAACCATCAAGTCACGAACCATTCAGCAGGACGCGTCTGCAAAATATCGGGCGCGAAAGAATTGAAGATCTGCAGAACAGAGCAGCTGCACCTTGATCCTAGGGCCACAAATGCACTACCTCCTCGACTGCTGTAATACTCTACGCAGAAGATTGTTTGAATCTGGCAGACGGCTTGCTTTGCTTAGGCCCAGGGTGTTTTCACTACGGATCTCTTGGGATGTGTTAAGTACACAGTAGGCAGTTCTCTACGGGTCCCGTTTCGCTGATCTCCAAGAGCGACCTATTGTCTCTTGCCCGTTGACAAGAGATGTCTTTTGTCTCCCCCTTTCTTGCTTGAATCCGAGCGAGATACTGCATACTAGTAGCACGCATGTCAAATTTACTCACTGTGATGGGGACCAGCCGCTGTTAAGTACTAACGAAAGAGGAAGAGTATTTGTCTCTGGTCTGCGTACTGCGTTATCTTGTCGTTCCGGCTGGGCAAGAAGCTGCATGCTTGATACGAATCTTGCTGTGTAGTTACTCGTACGTCATCGTCGTGCACGTTTGGGTCTGGCGCCACAGTGATCCCATTATGTTCGTTGCATATTATATAGTATGCACGGGATATTTCAAGTCTACCTGCTCGCTTCTTTCTGGGATAGATGTTCAGTTCAGCTTAAATAAATTGGCTTATGACTTATTTTGTACTGTAGCTAGTTTATTTTTTACTGTAACTGATAATGGCTTATTTGACGTAATTAAATTTCAAAAAGAAAAAGAAAAAATAGGTTAACCCATCACGTGCAATGCAAACGAATACGGAAAAAAAAGAAAGACAAAAAACCTCAAAAAACCAAAAAACTAAAGTAAGTAATTTTACTACCAATCACATGGGCGAGGCTAACCATGGCCTTAGACACGATACTGTTGGTCTAACCCAAGTATGATACGGCATGAACAGTAAACAGGTTGTGTCAGCTGGTTCAACGGGCGTACCGTGCTCGGACCGGTCCCTTGGCACCACACACACCATACTGAAGCACAGCCTAGCCTAGCACCATATGACACACTATTTACCCCTCAACTCTCATAAGAAGAGTGCAACGATTTTTCTATGGTAGTGTAATAAAATTACTTATGAATGATAGTAAAATTACTTGTGTTATGGTTCTCTTAGCCCACTCTTCCATTTCGAGTACCGACTAGGCATGACTTAGTAGTAAAATTACTTGTGACCCACGTAGTAAAATTACTTCAACCTTCTCCTCTCGCGCCACGATTGATGATGCAAATTACTTCGATTAGCTCGATGGGTTGTTGGGCTAAACTTACTTATGATTTACAGCAAATTGCCCCCCTTTGCCTTTGTCTAGTTGCCCCATTCCTCTTAGCCCCTGCCCCTAGCCCCTGTGGCCCTGCCATATGTAACGTGTAACGGTCGGATCAAGACACACTTCCAGCGCCGGCGACTAAATGTCACTTCGATATTCGTACTACGTTACACAACACAATTACCAATCCCAGGGCAAGATCTTCATTCGGAACGAGGTGTCATGTCCCCAGGTGTACTCCTCCGGCTGCAGCTCGGCGTCAGCTTGTCCACGTCGAACATTTATCATGAGCTCAATGCCTAACTAGCGTACGAAATGTTCTGTTCAGGCAAGGATCCGATGGAGATCTTGCACTGCATTTGTGCTGTTGAATTTGTAGCTCGTAGTTGGGTAGCTACTAGGGGTAAGGGTGTCAACCAGATTTAAATTATTCATTATTTATATCTGAACTATTTGATGTATCGAGACTTAAAAAGTATCAATTATATTTTTATTGTTTATTTCGTCCGACTCTCGAATCTGAACTATTTTATTAGTTGATACTAGAGTAGCTACTAGGATACAAGGTAGGCTGGACCGTTGGAGCCTCGAGGCGATGAGCGTCGTGCGGGCGTGCCCCAATCTCCACGACAAAGTTGCCACCGTCCTTTTCATCCCATCACGCAAGCGGGCGGGCTCGGCTGACCGGAGAACAGTCTGGTCGTAGGCTCGTAGCTAGGAAGAGAAATTTCGGTCCATGGATCAATCATCTTTAGCCCATATTGTGTTTGCCAATGGGCCGGTCCTGTGTTTGGCCCACATCGACCAATAGTCAACAGTTGAGGCCGGCCTAAGGATGGCAACAGGCACAAACCCACTGGGTTTTACCATCTCAAATCCGTGCCCATGAAAGTTGAACGTGCCTGTTAAAAAACCTATGCCCGTGACAGGTACAATTTTTTGCCCAGACCCATGCCCACTCAGGTAACGGGTATCCATGGGTCGCCTATGGGTAGGAGTAGCACATAAGTAGGGATGGCAATGGGTACCCGAAACCCGATACCCGGTGGGTTTTTACTCTATTAGGGCATGGGTCTAAGTTAATTTCTTAACTCACGGGTTTGGAATGGCAAAACCCAACAGGTTTGTACTCGTTGCCAGATGCGTCGTGCCGCCGCCGCTGTGGGGAGGATTCGGGATTTTAGAGCGGGGATTGGGGAGGAATGAGGATTGATCGAGTGAGCAAGTGAGCTAGGGTTTACATCTTTTATTTGTATTAGTTGGGCCAGGCCGGCTGTTATAGGTCGGTATGGGCTGGTTTGCTAGGCTGATTTGCCGAGTTTATATTACACATGGGTTTACGGGTTCGGGTACTATAGGAACGTACCCGAACCCAGTAGACCCGATGGGTTAGACTTTTTTCCCATTAAGAAACCCATGGGTTAGAAAATTGATTCAGACTCATGCCCTAATAGCGTAAAAACCCACCGGATATCGGGTTCGGTACCCATTGCCATCCCTAGGCTGGCCACGTCTGTTCTTCTTTTGCAAAATCGGATAAATGCCACTGCACTGATATGGCTTGGAAAATTTCTATCAGCTGTGTGATGCCGATATGTCGGTCCGGCCCCACGTGTCGATGAGATATCAAGTGACATTCGTCGAACTGCGAAACTCTGCATTTTGTTTGAGAGGCCACGTCTAAATGTGACTCTGATCCAATTCGATACATACACGATAACAGTGCCAAAAACAGATTCAAGCAAGGGACTTTTGAGTTAAACAAGTCTGCTTATCCCATTACACACAGCAGCAACACATACCGCAAGTACAACAATCAGATACACACCTAGCTTTAGTTAGCCATCAAGCCAGCTGCAGGATGTTTCATGGATCCCATGACTTAACTGTCGTAGCTACTGGGCGACGAAATGGATTTTGGAATTTATTGACATTCTCTAGAAAGGGTACTGTCAATAAGCCCGTTGGCACGGAAACCACTAAGAGAACGCCCAATAACTTCTCTAGTCTCTCTAGGATGCAAGCTAGAAGAAGGTTGGCATGATGCAAACCCAGACAGCTCTACACAGTCTGCAGGATTGCTAAATTAAAGCTGTTCTTACGCTTTCACTCCTCTACTACATAGTCTACATGTCAGTCTTTGAGGCTGCTACAGAAACAGCAGCAGAAGGAAAATAGCAGATCAATCAAGCCCAAGTCTGTTCATCATCGGTTTACAACAGAGAAATTGTATGTACAAGCGCCACTGAAGGTAGGCGTGTGGCATCTCATCGACTGTTCGATCATCACCAGGGACCAGACAGTGTTCTTCGCAAGCAAAGTCTCTTCTTCCGCCCGAATGGATCCTTCACCATTTCGGCTACCTGTTAGCAGTGAAACAAATGTCCAATCATTACGTATATAGGTGGTTATTATTAGGATATCTGCTGATACCAATGGCACTGTAACCTAGTACTACCGAGTGCTGACAGTTACAATTTGCAAGAAGCCAGGCTCCAAGAACCAAATCGTTTGGTTAATCTTGCTAATTATAATAAGTTACTCGAGCTAGCCATTAATGTTGCGTCCCAATGGAAATTCAGTCAAAACGAAATATCGTCCATGCACTGTGGAGTAATAGGTAAACCAACAGCATACACGACACTCATGTTGTCAGCATTTCCAAAGTGTAGTGTTGGTGAGTAATAAATCGATTACTACAACTGAAATGAATTAGCAAACCAAGCGGTATGGAAGCATGAAACATTATAAATGGAAAGTATGTTGAACTAAATATGCCGGAAAGAATTTTTTTGCGTGGGTAAAACAACTCTCTTCCTACAATTGAACAAATCCCAGTCAAAATCCTGCAAATTTACCAGTCCAACAAGAGGTCGCATAACTAGAGTTACAAGAGCCAGCAAGTTGCGTTTACCAACGTTGCGGCGTGATCATAGAATGAATCAAAATTCCATCGTACATTGTTTCACCAAGAAAAACGTGCAAAACAAGAATAATTGATGAATTACATGGTGAAGAAAGTAGGTTCCAAATACTTGGGTTTTGATCAAAGATTTATATTTTTTGTTGTTTGTAGACTAATATAGGAAATATAACGAAGACAAACTTTAAAAGACCACATATAATTTCTTTTTACACATATAAGGTATTTGAGATGAAAAATATGGAAGTTTATTTTGTGAGATCAAAAAAAGAGAAAGCTATAGGGAACAAATTGACAAACATAGTACAATTTATACATGAGGTAATTTTGGGATTCTCCTAAAAAAGGAACATGCAACTAGTGATGTTATAAAAGCATGTTTAGTACCCTAGCCTCTAACTCAATCATCTTAACGAAAATGACATGTTTTAGCAAACTGGAGACATCATATTGATATATAAATAAAGATAAGAAAGTTCGACATTGGCAAAAGGCATAAGCAATTACCTCGTTTTTCTGCATTTCCATAATTTCTGCCTGCACGATAAAGACAATGAAAAAAGATCAGGACTTTGAATATAATAGCTCATACTCGTATTCGAAGTATGGTATTGTAATGCTATTCATTGGGATGTTTTCTGGTCACTAACAATGCTAGGAGCGTAGGATCACAACCGCAAGTGTACAACTATAGGAAGTGTGAGCTGGATATGTAGCCTGTTTGAAAGAGATAGAACTCGGGTTGGGAAGCATAGCACGCAAAACATGTGTTGCCGGGTGCTGTGTTTATATTGCCGACTGTGCTAGATACGAAATAGTAAGTACACGAGATTACATCAAATTAGCTAGATATTCAGGGATCGGTTGCTATCTATACACGGTAGCTATACAAGGAAGAATATCGCTAACATCCTTCCGTAGTCTCATCGTGAGGTTGCCGAACACTGAGACTGGAGCGAAAGGCATGAAACAATTGGGTCGGCAGACCTTTTGTCATCACATCAGCAAACTGGTGAGACGAAGGAATGTGCAAAACGCGAACCTGACCGATAAATACCTTTCCCGAACAAAATGAATGTCAATTTCGATGTGCTTGGTTCATCGATGTTGCACCGGGTTTGATGACACATAGATGGCGCTCACGTTGTCACAATAAACAACGGTGGTAGACTGGAGGGGTTGGTGAAGTTCCAGTAGGAGTTGGTGAAGCCAACATCATTCAGCAACAGCATGGGCGACGGCTCAGTTTTCAGTCTCGACGCTCGAGCGAGACACTGTAGATTGCCTCTTGGAGGACCATGAGATAAGATTATCGGCTAGGTAGACACAGTATCCGAAAGTAGAGAGGCAGAAATCTGAGCAGCCGGCCCAATCAACGTCAAAGTAGGCGGTCAACGTAGTCACTGGTGACACGTGAAGCTGAAGACTGTAGTCCATAGTGCCCTTGACATAGCGAAGAATACGCTTGACAAGGGCAAGATGAGGCTCCCGAGGGTCATGCATGAAGAGGCAGACATGTTGCACGGCGTATGCGAGGTCAGGCAGTGTGAGAGTGAGATACTGAAGGGCACCGGCCATGCTTTGGTACTCGGTTGGATCGGACACAGGAGCTCCATCAGCTGCAGAAAGTTTGGAGCGGGTGTCAACAGCAGGCACCGTTGGGTGGCAGTCGGCCATGCCGGCACGCTGAAGAAGGTCCGCACATATTTGGCGCTGGGATAAGAATAGGTCTGAACAAGTTTGAGTAACGGAGATTCCCAGAAAGAAGTGAAGATCCCCCAAGTCGGTCATAGAAAACTAGGGACGAAGTCGTTGAGAAAGGCGATGAAGAAGCTCGGGTGAAGAGGCCATCAATATGGTGTCGTTGATGTGCAAATGGAGGTAGGCAAGGTGTGGACCATCCTTGAGGACAAAGAGAGACGTGTCAGTAGCCGAAGTAAAGAAGCCCAAGGTGTGAATGTAGGTGGCAAAGTGTTGGTACCACACATGAGGGGCTTGCTTGAGACCGTAGAGCGACTTCTTTAGATGGCATCATGTGAAGGACGGGCCGGATCGACGAAGCCGGTCGGTTGTTGACAATAGACCGTCTCATCAAGAGTGCCATGAAGAAAAGCATTCTTGACGTCAAGTTTGCGTATGGGCGAGGAGCACGAGGCGGTAATGCTGAGCATAACTCGAATGGTGGATGGCTTATGACCGGGTTGAAGGTATCATGAAAGTCGATGCTGGGTTGTTGAGAGTAGCCATGCACTACCCAACGTGCCTTATGCCGAGCAAGAGACCCGTCGACGTGAAATTTGTGCTTGAAAATCCACTTGCAGGTGACAACATTGGTGCCAGGGGACGAGGAACAAGAGACCAGGTCTCGTTGTCGATGAGGGATTGGTATTCTTCGGCCATGGCTTTGAAGCCACTAAGGATCAGCAAGAGCAATTTTGTATGTCTTCGGCAGCGAAGAGATACCAGAGTGAATCGCCGAGAGATTGAGATAGTCCACAGGCTTGACAATCCTAGATTTTGCCTGTGTGACCATCTGGTGAGGTCCCAGTGTCAGTTGGGGCACTGGGATAGGGGCGAGCACACAACCATGTCACCAGATGCCGGGGAGCCACCAGAGGATCCCGGTGCACCGGGATGAGATAGCACACAGACGTGCATCATGAGGTTCGAGGGCGCCGGCGTGCCTGGGGAAATCGCGGCTAGGGAGAGTGTCGCCTTGCCAAGGGAGGCTGCCGAGGGGGCGCTACCGTGCCATGAGAGGCCGTCGCCGTACCACGGGAGGCTGCCGTGTGAGGTGCCACGATGTCAAGGGAGTGCGAGGGCGCTGCCACGCTAAGGGAGGGTGTCATCGCGCCAAGGAATGCCGCCGAGTAGGGCGCCATCGTGCCATGGGAGGTCACCGAGTGGGGTGTCGCCGAGTGAGACACCACCGCTCCATAAGAGGTCGCCGCATGGGGCACTTGGAGGGGGGGTGGAAGAAGGCGAAGGCACAACACTGTTACCTGCAGGCACAAAAAGACAGAGGCAGTGGTGGCCTCATCTGAAAGAAAATCAAGGGAGGATGTTGAAGCAAGGGGATTTTGTTGTGCGAACGGGAAAACGTCCTCGTTGAAAAAAACAACATGACGCGAGGTGTGAACTTGCCCGAGGAGACGTCAAGGCAGCGATACCCTTTGTGCAAACTCAGGTAGCTGAGAAACACACAGGGGATTGATCGAGGAGAGAGTTTGTGGGGAGCTGTGGAAGATATGTTAAGGTAACATAGACAACCAAAAACCCGAAGGTGTGTGTAGGATGGGTGCTGTGGTGGAGTTTATAGAAGGGGTGGTGTTGTTTGTGATGGGTGAGAGTCGGCAATTTAGAAGGTAGGTCGCGACGGCCAAAGCTTCAACCCAATAAGAAGGTGGCATGTGAGCATGGAGGAGAAGTGTTCGCACGATGTTGTTGATTGTGCGAATGGTACGTTCAGCCTTGTCATTTTGTTGGGAAGTATATGGACATGAGAGGCGAGGGAGAATGCTGTGACGTGCAAGAAAGTCAGAATTAGCAGAATTGACAAACTCGGTGCCATTATAAGCTTGGATTTTTTAACGAGAGGCCGAATTGAGTTAAGGCGTAGGCGTGAAAATGGAGAAAATGTTGGTGGACAACAGATTTTCGATGGAGAGGAAAAGTCCAACAAAAATGAGTAAAATCATCAGTAATAACAAGACAACATTGAAAGCTTGAATTACTCAAAATTGGGGATATCCACAAATCACAATGGATTAACTCAAAAGGTACAGAAGTAGAAGACATAGATGTGTAAAACGATAGACGCACATGCTTGCCAAGTTCACAAGAATGACAGAGTGTGTGAGATACTTTATTGAACGAAATAGAACTAGACTTATTGAGTGTGCTGAGGACGACAAGGTTGGGATGACCAAAACGTTGATGCCAAAGAGCAGCGGGGGCGGTGACGGAGACATGGGCACGGTGCGATGAAGAAGGGGTGGCTGTGGATATGGTCTAGAGGTCCCCATCGCTATTGCAATGAAAAATCACGTGCCACGTTCTAAGGTCCTTCACAGAGAAACCACATGAGTCAAATTCGATGGAACATGAATTATCGCGAGTGAATTTGCAGACGAAAATGAGATTTTTGATTAAGGCACAAGAACATTGTTTAAAACAAAGTTGAAAGAAGGGGTTGAGAGGTGCGTGTAACTGTGAAGGCGAACGGGAACACGTGTACCATCACCAACAATGACGATAGTCGGATGGATAGAGGGTGAAGGGAGGTGAGTATACCATGTTAGAATTTTTCGTTCTAAACAAAAACAGCACACGTCGTTGTCCTTCTCTTTCTTTCTAGAACGCATTGACGTCACCAATTCTTGTCTCGTTCAGGATTTGCTTCACGCTCAAAAATCACGGCCAGACTTCCTCCCTGCAAAACGCCTGCCGTGCCTGCTCTTCTTTTCCTTCCGAGACCACCAGCGTTGCCTATTACTTTCTCCAGGAAAATATGACCAAGCAGAAAATCTGCTGCAGCAGCACTCGTCTTTTTCTTGCTCTTCCGAATCGAACAACACAACAGCCTGCTTCTTGCCTCCCTGGCTTCTATCTCTACGCTCCCTTGCTGCTAACTTCGCTGCTCTTTCTTTTCCATGACTCTGCATGCTTTTGAAGGCTACAAAGTGACTTGCATACGGACTTGTACGCCATACGGACTCATACACCTGTTCGTATACGTATACACGACAAGCGAACTAATATACGTATTCTATCCTTACGTTGCACACTCGGACACGAAACAAGATTAAAACTCTAACATACTGTCCTCGGAGGCCATGTGAGACGTGGTGCCAGAGTCCATGATCCACCTGGCCTGAGGGGAGGTGGTGAGGCCGTTCAACACGGCAATCAAACTGCCCGGTCCCACTGTGGCATGACAGGGGAGCTGGGCGTCGACACCTGGAGTAGGGCGGAGGTGGTGTGGTACACCTGAGGGCCCACCGGGGGATGAGGGCCGAGAATACCCACGCGGGGGGCTGGGCGTCAGTTCACCACATCGGGAGTGACCGCCCATGGGTTGAAGCAAACACAGGGGGCCGGCTAGCTGAGGAGCCAACATGCGTGATGAAGACAACTGGCCGTCGTGGTGCTGCTTGCCCTGGTGGTTCTTCTCGCCATGCTTGAAGTTGCGACCACTACAGCCACTCGTGGAATCAGGCGTCGTGTTCGGCGCTAGGGAGCGGCACCCACTTGATCCTCAGCCGGAAGACGGTGCCGACGCCAGAAGAGCAATGTCGGTGGTGACCTTGCTTTCGTTGTCCAAACAGAGTTCCTTTAGAGTGAGCATGGAGCGTGTCTTGGCGAAGGTGAGGAAGGGCTTGGCATTGGCAATGTCATCGGCGGTGTTGAAGAAGTGAGCGTTGAGGCTGTGGAGAAGATTGAGGACGAGCTATGGTTCAGAGACGGCGTGGCCGAAGTCATGCAGAGAATTGGCCAACATCTTGAGGCGTTGGTAGTACTCCGAGATGGAGAGATCGCCCTAAACCATGAAGTAGAACTGGTTGCTGAGGAAGATCACGCGGGACTCCTTGTTGGCGTTGAACAATGTGTCGATGGCAACCTAGAGAGCGCGAGCAGTCTGGTCCGGCTCCATGGTGACGTCGAGGATGTTGTCGCTAACGGAACCGTAGAGCCAGCTGAGGACGGAGAAGTCATCCTGGACCCAGAGGGAGTTGGTCAGGTTGGCCAGAGCATCAATGTGTGCAAGAAGCCCCGAACTTGCCGCACATCGATTTGAAGGAGGACCACTTGCTGTGGTTCGAGCACTTGAGGTTGAAGATGATCGGGACGTGCGTCTTGACAGTGACGGTGCTGAACGGACTCAGGAGGACTGGTGGTGCCACAACGTCTAGGGCACTGGAGCCGGTGCTAGTGCCTGGACTGGCCTCCGTGTCATGCTGAGCCATGGCAAATGGGAGGAGGAAGGCCAGAGACGACACGTGCGCGAGGTGGAGAGCAGTGGAAGAGAGGGATCAGAATTAATCTGATACCATGAAAGGGATAGAACTCATGTTGGGAAGCACACAACACAAAACATGTGTTGCCAAGTGATGTGTTTATATTGCTGGCTGTGTCGGATAGAAATAGTAAGTACATGAGATTACAACAAATCAGCCAGATAATCAGGGATCGGTTGCCATCTATACACGGTAGCGATTGCTATCTATACATAGTAGCTATACAAGGAAGAATATCGCTAACACTGTTGATATGCTGGTAGACACGTAAAATGTTCACACACTAAAAAGTAATGGCCCATGATGTGCTTACATGTGCTTATATTCTTGATATACCTGTAAATTATGGGGTGAAATTAGATTTGCATTTATGAATATTATAGTCTAGCCATCACCCTGAAAATAGATAGGGAATGAGAACTACTGCAGCAGCGAACTGGTGTGAAGAAAAAACACCAATAGGTTACTGCAAAAGAGAAACACTGAATATTTCACACTCCGATTTAAAGACTAAATAATTGATGTAGTATACTTTGGTTCCGAGAAATAGAGGTTATACCTAGGGTAAATCATAGTGAATGCTTCAATAAAGTTCTCTGATTGCATCAACATGGTATAAATTAGCAAAGTAGCCAACAGTGGGGTCTATGAGCCAAACATATCCATTCCAGAATGACTAGTACAAATCCTCCTTTTAGACAGAACGTACTAAAGCAACATATTTAACATGTACAACAGTTGGGTATATAGAAAAGCTACCTGTTTCCTTTCCAGCTCCTTGTTTATGTCCTTGAGTTTCTGAACTTCAGCTTCCAATTCCATTGTATAAGCCTATGCAGATAAAAAAATTGTTACCAAAATAGGAAACTTGGCAATTGTCTGTTTAAAAGAAACACAGAGTAACAAGGAATGTCAGACTGCTTTGAGCAATGACTCACTTATAAATTATAACTTTACCATATCAGGAACAAGCCCAACACATTGAGTTATTGTAATGGAAGGTGTTTCTATATTTTTCTCAACAATGATTTACATAATTTTTAAAGCACGATGAATGGCTTAACAACTTTCATTCTTGATATTACTGTAAAGTTACTGTAATTGATATTTTCTGTGATCATATTTTTAGCTCAACAACTTTCAGTCTTGCATTAACAAATGGCTTATTACTAAGTAGTAAGGCATGCATGGATTCATTAGGGAATGTTATTACCAGCTTGCGAGAGCGGGACCTCGCAGCAGACTCCCTGTTCTTGATCATCCTCCTCTGCCTCCTCTCCACCACCTTCTCCACGCCGTCACCATTTCTTCTCCCCCTTACTATCCCCTCAAACGAATACGCCATTGGCTCCGTCGGCGATGACAGGTCCCCGTTCCCCTTCCCGCCAGAAGCAAGCTGGTTCACCGCTGTTTGCACAGCTACGGCGCTGCCTCCAAAGCCCACTGCCCTCGGCATGAACCCATTGCCCAAGGCAAGATCTCCCATGCCGACCGGCGCAAACCCCAGCGCCGCCGGACCGGCGTCGTTGGCACTCGGGAAGTTCCCGTAGAAGGCAGTGCTTTTGGGCGCAACAGGGACCGGCCGCGGCAGCATGGGCGGCAGCGCAGAGGTGGGGTTCTCCCGGACCACGCCGGCTCTGACCAAGAACTCCTCCAGGGTCATCTCCCCGAGCGTCGCCTGCCGCTGGGGCAGCGACTCGCCACCATCCACCCCCACCGGCGGCGGCTCGTCGCGCACGAGGTTGCGCCACACCTCGTCGACAGTCTTGGCGCTGAGCGTGCGGGGCAGGGTGAGCGAGCCCTGGCGCTGCAGCGGCGTGGGCGGTTCTCCCGCGCCGGCGCCCACGCCCACGCCCGCGGCGGATGCGGAGGCAGAGGCCATGGCCTGGCTCTCCTCGGCGGTCCAGATGCTCCGGAGCAGCTCGTCCATGTTCATGGAGCCGAAGTCCTTCCCGAAGCCGCTGCCGTCGGCGCCCCCGAGCGCACTCTGGAACTCGTCGAACGTCAGCGAGTAGACCGACCCCTGCCTCGCCAACGACGACCCCTCCGCCCTCCGCCCCGACGAGGACCCGCCGTTCTTGAACTCCATGATCCCATCCCTCCCTCCCCACCTATCCGTCAGCATCACACAGCACGGACACCAGGAGAGAGCTCGAAGCAAAGGCGCTCAAATCGCCGCGAGTCACATGCGCTCCTTATGGATCCTTGGCGTGGGGGGGCGGCAGTGCAGCGGGAGTGCTAAGGCGGCGTGGACTTCCTCGACGCGACGGTGCGGCCAATCAGCGCGCAACGCGTGGAGCCGTTGGCTCCGTTAGTTGTTTGGAAGGCGGCTCCGGACAAAAATATCCTCCGAGGCCAGAACGGCTCATCAGTTGTGGACCCGCATGGTCAGCTTCCGCTGTTGGGGGCAGTGTTGCAGCAAAAAATCAGGCTCTTACAAAATGAAAGGTTTTATTCAAGCTGTTAGGCCTTATTTAAGAGGCGTAATTCCGGTCGGAATTTAGGTGGATAGATCGAGAATTTGAGCTCAAATTCTGAGCTATTCATATGAATAGATCAAGAATATGGTCTAACCAAACAAGGCCTAAGTGAGATTGTGAAGAAGGGGTAATGATGGCATGTTGATCAGATTTGGCCATATGAGTTGGTCCTCAGGCTCGTGTGGATATCAGCTTTCATCCTCAGATAAAACATAAGCTTTCTTGAGAAAACCGTAATTGTGATTTACAGCGAGCTTGATCTAGAAAGTCTAAAAAAGACAATTCCATAATTGCACTAACAATTGACAATAGCTTATCAATGTTACCCTATGGCTTCGTAGAATACTTGCGGAATGACTAGTAGCAATCAGAATTCTGTGTCCTCTCAAAAACAAAAACCAGAATTTTGTGAAGTTTCAGCGACGAGGTGCAGTAACATGTTGTTACCCTAGGTGAATGACGCGGTGTATGCTTGCCACAGTGGTTCAATCGCATGACACCCTCCTCCCTCTGTTGGGCCCTATTCTACACCAAATCATGAGACGTCCAGCCCATTTCCGTGTGCTTTCCAAATCAAACATCTACTCCGCCACATCCTACACTAGGCCTACGTGTCCTAGACCTATGAATGTACAATGGCTGGGATCATTCGAGCAGGACTAGAGATGTCAATTGTACATATTTATCCACGTACCTATAGGTAAATACCTAACGGAACCAAGTATGGAATGTATTTTTTACCTACAAGTATGAAAACGGGGGAAACTTTTTACCCGTCGGGTAAACGGGTACGGGTATGGGTGAGCTCCACCCGTACCTGTCTCGCCCGTTTACCCGTGAGTCCACGATTTGACAGGTTGAATGCTATGTATGTATGAAAATTATTTTCTTAAGGATATATATATATATATATATATATATATATATATATATATATATATATATATATATATATATATATATATTTGATGTGAATATGATGCTTATATGTATGTGTGAATTTGAATGTGATGCTTTTATATTTTCTAGCAACAGCTGCTGCTTTTATGTATCTGTCATTAATTCAATTATCATACGCTGACTCTCAGTTCGCGGGTAGACGGGTATGCCTGTGGCGATGGGTACCCATGGCGTTCGTGGGTAAATGGGTATGCCTGTAGGCGACGGTATAGACGAAATTCTTCATCTGTCGTCCTTTATGGGTATATTTGTGGGTGTAAATTAGAATCATGGATATGAATATGAACAAACACTACTTGTATCCATTACTTCTAATTGTCATCCCTAAGCAGGACGACCACCCCCTAACTGCAGGCTCTGCGCCCTTGCAGGACCATTACCCCGTTTATTCAGAATCAACGACCAAATTTGGGCCCCTAAAAAACCAAAATTTGGAGTTGGGCATCCACAACGTTCGGCGTCGAGTGTGTATCCTCTGCCACCGTACGGTCTCATTGGATCAGTAGGATTTTCGTAGAAAGTTTAGAGGATTCTAGAGGGTGTTTATTTAGACTAAAAATTAGTGGTTTATAATTGAATTTATGCTGTAGTTAGTTTATTTTGTATTGTAATTGATAGTGACTTATTTGGCATAATTAAATTTAAAAAATCTAAAAATAGAGAAAACAAGTTATCCCATCACATATAAGACAAATGAGTACAAGAAAAAAGAACCGGTAAAAAAGCTCAAAAAAGCTAAAAAACTAGAAAAACAAAATTTAGGAATAGTGAAAAATAAGTTAGAAGGCAGAAACTCAAGCTGAAATGAGCTGGGCCTAGATCTTTAAGATTTTTTTCTATGATGATTGTTTGGAATATAGGAATGGAGTTGCCAATTTTCTATGGAATGCATTTGTATACCTCTAATTCCATAGAAAAGTGAACATGAGCTCAAACCTTATGTTAAATTTTCCCTTGAGAGTTGCAATGCACTATATCTCTCTAATCTAGTAACATTTAATCTCAAAATATCTCTATTTTTTGTGAAGCATCCAAACACCTTTTTTGAGCAATTTCTATGGTTTTAGTTTCTATAGGATTCAACAAGTTATAGGGGTGTTCAGAATGACGATGATTTATAGTTTTTTTACTGTAGCTGAGTTGACTTATTTGACATAATTAAATTTAAAAAAATTAAAAATAAAAAACATGTTAACCTATCACAGACAATGCAAAGGAATACAAAAAAATAAAAAAACCTAAAAGTAAAAAAAATCAAAATTTAAACAGTGCAAAAAAAAAGCTCACCGTCAATGCTCAACGCAAAGTTGAGCGGGTGGTATAACATTCCAATCCTGCGTTTTTAGATCCCTGCAATCCAAATGCTTCAAAAGTTACCGTTGCTATAGTACACAGATGGCTATGATGCTTCCATCTTTGATCCAACGGCTCAAATTGCTAAAGCCATTGTGTCTATATAAAGGCAGAGCAGGTGTTTCCCACCCAGATGCTAAGTTTCTTTTTTTCTTCAACTAGGTGATTGACCTGTGCAATTGCACTGTATTGTAGTATAGTGTAATGTATGAAGTTTCCTTTGCACAATTCCAAAATTTGAAATTTCACATTCCATTAGTACAATTTATTTTGAGATCCCTCCCTTTACGTGAAGGAAAGAAAGGATTGGAAGGTGGGGCCTGTCTAGCAAATTTAATGATACTTATTTCTTTTTTTTCAAATTCATATATCTTTAAGTCAACTATTAAACCTAAGTCTTTAAAATTAGAATCCATCAAATTAAGGGCTAGATGTTTTTATATTTTTGTTTTAGAACTTCTAGGATATTTCTCCTTTTCCTTAGCAGTTGTATCTCGTTGTTTGATAAAATCGAACGAACCACACCGTTTTGAACAGACCATTCCATCCAACTTTACCGTGAACCAAATGTCCCCTTAAGTCTCTTACTACATCCGTTTGCGATACTTGTCATCCGATTTTTATTTATCAAGCTTTAACCAACGATAATTTTTAAAATACATAATTATGTAACACAAAAGTGATACAGTTAATCAAAAGGACGTTACTAATATTCTATATTTAGAGCTATTTGCTATCATGTTACTTAAAAAGTAATAATTAAAACTCGATAAGTATCGGTGAACAGAGGGAGGTGGTCACCGTAGAGGAGCACGCAGCACGACAAATTGGTTATGCCAAAGTATCTTATCGGAGCCGACCAAAGGGCCCACAAGGCATTGTAAAGTATGCCACCCAAACGTGTGAAAAAGATATACAAATGCTGCAAAGCATTCCGAATGATTTACTACACCAGCCACGTGGTAGCCGGATAAAAAAGGAAAAGATAGAAATGATAAAACTGAGAAAGGTATAATAGCCAGATGCAACGTTTAATGCTCCCTCCGTTTATAAAAATATAGTTCCTATTTTTTAAATGATTTTGTTCATAAATATACAGTGTATTTCATATTCTAATACAAAATAAGTGTGTTATTTCCTCTATATTCTAAAGAAATATCTAGTTTTACATCTGTATTCACTCCACATATATACATTGAATATATTATTTAGAGATAATAATTATAAATAATCTAGTTATTTTAATATTTCTTTGGTCTATGTGTAAGATAAAATACGTTTTATAATTTTGGATGGAGGGAGCAACTCATTAGTTGGCAAAAAAATGATGGTACAAGTGATATTTTCTGTTTTTCTATGGCTGGGATGTTGCTAAAATACATTGGATGGCATGTAGGACCGAGACTTGCATGAAGATAAAAGGGTATATATCTTGTGGAAATTGGCTCAATGTTGTATATGTGTGCAAATCATGCGTGGCAATTCCAAAACTTATCAAAGTACATGTAACTATGTGTATATGTGGAAAAACCATATTTAAAAAAAATCAGATATATGAAGGAGAGCCTGTTCTATGGCCATGCAAAATTTCAATATTAAACCCAATTATATTTGTGAGATAAAAAAGACGATTACTAGGTGAAAATGGATTGAGTTTGGTGCCCTTATCTGTTCCTGTCCACTTTAAAAATATTTTTTAAACGTTTCCTTGAAGGGTAAAGATTCCTGGCTTATATTATGAGAACAAAACAGTACAAAGCGGCAGCCATTACAAAGTCCTCTAGGACTATCCCTTCTATACCTTCAAGCAAATCGTAATAGGCAAACTCAACGGGTCGCATTGGTTGAAGGAGAGACCACCGGCGATGTTGAAGACGGCCGGTGAGAACCTAACGAAGACTCTGCCGGAGATGTTGGTGACGGCCGGCGCATACCTGTGGAGATGCTTGCCATACTTTTTTTTTTTTGTTTTGGCTGGCGACTCGATGGAGCCCTCGTGTGGGAAATCTAGACGTTTTTGTTTCTAAATTTAACCTTCTTCGTACAAAAATTCCAAATCTAGCCCCCTCCCACGCATGACTCACCGGCTGGCGACTCGCTTCGATGGAGCCCGTGGCGTCGTGTGGCGTGTTGCATAAAAAGCTAAAATTGGAATTTTTGTGCGCAACGATACCAAAATAGTCCAGACTCCCTCGTGTGGGGTGTTGCCTTCTCTACAGGAAAAGCTGCGTAGGATGTAGCTGCCAAAGGCGCCGCTAGTGGAGATAATGTTGAATCGGAGATCATGGCACCAACGGAAGGAAGGCATCGGCCAACACTGGAGACGGAAAAAGCATCACGCCTACACCACAAAAGAAAGTAAATAGAGGACGGATATTGGTTGCGGTGGGGAGACAAACCACCACTAGACGGCGACGGAGACAATCACCGACTATGTTCCACGCATTAGCATCGTTTAGTAGCTTGTCTGCTACTGCAAGTTACTAAAAATCAATTTGTTTTGTTTGCAACATGAAAAGAGTAAATTACAGTGGAATAATTGATCATTTCTCCAAAACTTGAAGATGCAATTGATAATTTATCCTACGATACCTCACTGACTTGTTATTGCCATAAAAAAGACAAATAATCAATTGCACTTTGCACGATAACTTATGAGATAAATGATCAAATACCCCAATTACAATTTGCAACACCTAAACCGACTCTAGCTGTGCAAAACACCAAGGTTAGGCTTCATTTGCACGTAACAACAGGTAATATGGGAATGTCTTGAAACTTTGCAGCAGGCCTTTAACTCTAACCGGGTCGGGCCTAGGTTTGATTTTTTAACATAATATATTTTTATTCCAAATTATAGTATTATATCTGTATTTTATTTTTTTATAGTTTTAATCATATATCGCTCCACGGTTGGGTGATACGTAGCTAAGTCGTCCAATTGTTAGGGGACTCATAGCCACCCAACCATTGGCGACTAGGCCCTGCCGTCCAACTGTTAGGCGATAAGCTCCTAGTCGCCCAACCTGGTTGAATGACTAGTCCAAGTCATCTAACGATTAAATGATTTAAAATAATAATATAATCATTTTATTAATTCGATGGAAATAATTATGGCGGAGTAAATGGTCATTTTTATAGGTAATACATTTAACAAATCTTATTTGTAGGTAATTTTTAAAATAAAAGGGCAGACAATATCGGTTGATCCGTTTATAATTTTTGTAGATTCTAAATGGTACCAAATTTATTAGACTCGTAATAACATTTTGTAATAATTGTATGTTGTTGTATGATAAATTTTTAAAGAATTTTATGAGAACGATTGAGGTAACAACGACTTCTAAGTCGAAAGATAAATGATATTGCGATGCAATATGGAATTCATAAATGGAGGAGAACCTCGGATAAATGGCACAACAATAACAACACGAGGAAATTTGTACATAACCATGTCATAGTACCTACGAAGTAAAATACATACACAACGAAAAAAGTACACAAAGTAGAGGGAAGACCCATTACTCATCACCAATTTCATCACCCGTAGCACCTCCTCCATCGTCGCCATGTCCCACCCCTACTCGGTGCCCGCCCATATGGCCCCGCTTGGTCTTCCTCAACGCAGGGTGTCGGTGCCCCGACAAGGTGAGACGGTCAGGAGCCCTACTGACCCATGCTTCCAACACCTCAGGGGTTGACTCCATCTTTGGCTGCGTGGGCACTGGGGCATCGCTGAGCTGCGACTTGGAAAGAACCTCGACGGGTATGGGCTCACGTGCTCCCCTGACCTCCGCCGAGTCATCCAGGAGGAAGTCGCTCACGTCCCTCAGGAGATCCTTGTGTGGGGATAGCTGAACTCTTGGTGGGGCCCGTACCTGCAGGACAGGTATTATTTATTTCTGCAATATATCGACGTGAAGAAACTTTAAGAGATGAAATGCACCTTCCACATAAGCCAGGCCCTGCAGTCGGCTATCATACCTGCTGTACCCACCTTGGTTAAACAATGTGTGCTACCCTAATGCTACTAGGTAGGGATTCACGAACAATGGTGGTGCTAGTGTGTAGACATGTACCTACCCTAACCCTCCATCCTAGCTCGGCAGTGGTAGTGGCGATGCCCAGGGTAGGCACGTGCCCACCCTAACCCTCCGGCCTGGTCAAGCACTGGCGAGGCACGTGCACGTGGCCCTCCGAAGCCTCCTACCTGAGTTGTAGGACATGGTGACCTCGGCGTGCGCATCAATGTGGCCACCTCCGGAAGTGTCCTGCATGATGAGAGGGCAATGACATGCCTTGACGAGTGTATACACGATGGACAACCTGCAGTAGCTCATCGCACGTCACATGCAAACCATGGGCGACCCTATCCATGATCGACTCGGTGTCCCTCGCAATCTGGTGATGTCCGTCTACAAGAAGTACATGAAAGTATCAAACTATTAATTATGGTAACCGTACTCAGACACTTCAAAACACAAGAGCACCTACCACAAGAGAGAAGTTCCGCAGTAAATGCACAGGGTACACATCGGTCGGTACTAGTACGTGAGCAAGGGAGGGTCAAAGACATGCACCAGACTAGTGCATGTCTGCAGAGCGTACCAGTGTAGGTACTCATTGTACGTGCTGGGGTTATACGTGGCGCCCTCCTGCATGAAGTCATTAAGTGCTTCCGTCCACTCAACCACCACGGCGCCATCTTCGTGACCCAGCTCGTCCCACTACCACCCCTCCTGTTGTGCTTGCAAAAGTACAACAACAATTAGAAGGCATCGTACAAGAACTAGAAAAAATAGAGACATATGTTATGTGTAACCCATGTGTGGATCGAGTTAGACACCTGATGCCCGATGAGGACTGGAACAACCTGATGGAGGTCGAACTGGCGCATCACCTTGTGCATCGCATAGTCCTTGATGAACACGCCGAAGATGAGCTTCTTCTGCGTGAGCCAGTATGCATGATTGCACCAGCATAGCGACGAGAGCCCGACAACGGTGTGGTCTACCATCTCCTGACCAAAGTATGGCTCTATGTGCACGTTGTCAGTGGTGAGGCAATTGAGGTGTGCAACGAAGTTGTCGTACGCACGGGTGACCTGTGGGTGTGCGAACTGTGCCTGCAAGCCAGAACAATGGTTATAACAGATGACCCCTAATATGCATATAGTAAAGATTCAGGAGAGTATGTACCCGTCTATGACACCAAAGGGACCCTGCGGTTGGCCGGTCCACTGCAACTCCGTGGTACATGTCTACGTGGTATGGACCACTATTGAGTAGCATTGACCGTCCGAGGAAGAAGCGCTCGAATGACCATAGTTGCAGCATAAGGGGTAGCCTGTGAGGATAGAGGTTGGCCTTGTCTTGCAGCAAGTGCCACACATGTCGCAGTATACATCGTGGCAAGTACAACTGATCCCCAGCTAACGTGCACCTTCTCCCTGTCGGTGATGGCCTTCGCATACCACACGAGGCAAGCATCAATGGAGTCATTATGCCTTCTCCCTGGCTTTGCCTTCTATTTTGCGATAGATCTGAGTTCACCACACCTCAATGTATGCATCATCATGCAGGCTATGGGCAGGTGACGCCGGTTCTACCCCTTTGCATCTAGACGTCGGTTCAACTAGATCCAAGCTGCCGCCTCTACCCCTTGGCATCCTGACGCTGGTGTCAACTAGATCTGAGTTGCCACTTCCCCTCCTTGCCATCTCAACGTCGGTGTGGACTAGATCCAAGCTGCCACCTCCTTCCCATGCCGACGGCGGTGTGAACTGGATCTACTACCGCCTCCCTCCTCCCCATCTAGAACTCAAGGTACGGACCTTTCCCAATGAAATATTTCTGCCTCTGGATGATTGTGAATTTGAGATGAAGAAAATGGATATTGGAAACTCATGCACTACTAAAAGCATCTAGACCCCTAAAAAATAGTTTTGATAATTAATGATAATATGTGAATATGGGACTAATGTGTTTACTAAGTATCAAATAGGTTCAGTCCCTAACGATGAACATGACAAATTAGATATGTATGCTAAAGGTCAATATAAGGATTAAGATGGTTCAAGACAAAGGTACAAATAGTATAGGATCCATTTTTGTTTTTACCGGTTTTGAGAGAAAGGTTTGAAGACCAAATTATAGATTAAATTTGAATGCCAACTGTGCTCTGTCAGAAGAATTGGAAGTACTAGAGTGTGTTTGGTGGTACTACCGGAATCCAGAAGTACTCGTGTGTGCACAATGGTACTACCAGAACTCAGAAGCTTCAACACTTTGAGCGGTACGATTTTTTCAGAGAGTACCCACTTGAAACACGTGGGCTCTTTGATATCAGTAGTACCGAAAAATGAATGACGGAACAACCACAAAGCGGTATGACCATACTCTAAAACAAAACTACCTAATATCGGAAGTACTAAAATTTTGGGTGGTATATTTTTTCCAGAGAGGACCAACTTTTGGTCTCAAAACAAACGATAGTATCGTGCCATAAATCAGAACTATCGAAAATCGAAGTACCATGATTTCAACGGCGGTAGTACCGTGTTGACTTTCAAACGGCTAGTTCTGACACTCTAACATAGCCGTTACTATTGCTACAGTATAATATGGTAGTTCTACAAATTGCACAGTGGTACTACCGATTTTTCAGGATTATTTTATGCAATGACTATATTTGGTTGGTGGGAGTATAAATGCTCTCCCACCAGCTCAAGGACAGATGAAGAGACTCTATTGAACATCTGTAAATATTGAGCATTCTCTTAACACCTCAATTCCACATTGTGCATTCATTTGAGGTAGTTAAACCACATCAAATACATTTCATCTCTAGATTGATCCTTGGCACTTGATCACCATTAAGCAAAGTTGTGATTTGTTACTTTTGGTGCTTGTTGGCACCTAGACGATTTGGTGAAAGATTGCGAGATGACCTTTTCAAAAAGATTGTGAAAAGGCCTGGTGCCAACTTGTGAGTGGTTTGATGTCCACCATCTCTGGAGTGGAGGAAGGACAACCACTAATGGATTGAGAAGTTGAGACTTAATTCATGGAGCCGATCCAAGTTACTTGGACTTGTCTCAACGTAGTTTAGGAAAAACTGGCAAGTTTTCGAACATCACGGTAAAATATCATATGTCAATTGATTATTTCTTTGTCTCTCTTTTCGTACTTATATTTCTAGAATATTGTGGTAATTGTGATTGCTTAATTTACTTGTGCTATAGATATTTGTAGATACTAGTGCTTGTGATGTCTTAGGATGCTAGAATTATATAGGTTTAATTTGTACTGAAATCTTACCTAGCTACAAGTTGTAATTAGTTTTAGAAAGTAAGAATTTTTATAATCTCCTATTCACCCCTTTATAGTCAGTTATCCTTGATTTTACAACTACAGGATCCTAAAAACATGCTTTAAATTTGGCTCTCCCCTATTAATATAATGATGATGCACAGATCTCCTACAAATTCTGGTACTTGAATCAGAATGCCAAATCATCAGTTTTTACTTGAATCAGAATGATGATACTTGAATTAGAATGACGATTGTACCCTTTTTTTGCTTTCACAGATTCACACTATCAGCTTCATTGCTTGTAGTATTTGAATGTAGAACCTTGATGGTTAATGTGGTACTAGGTACGTTGTGCATATTTAATCTTGTCGTTGCCTTGGTCATTATGGGAGAATAGCTTGTGACATAGTCATTATTTGAGAATGCAGGTGTGGATCCAGGCTATGCTATGCTATGCTTTTGATATTCCAGATGCTCTTTGGCTAGATCGAATGCACACAAACTTCCAGTCTTTTATGTGTAACTACCTAGTCCAAGAAGGTTGGGCTGCTTTTGTTGGCTATAATTTCCAGCATCAGTTCTTCCTGCCCACTTCATGTGGTATTATTATTTACCAATAGTGCATGTTGTGTTAGTATATGTGTTAGGTTAATCTGTTCTAGTGTATGTGAATGATCTTTCTGAGATTACCAAGTCAGTACTAGCATCTTATGAGTTCGTCTTCTGAAATTGTAACCTGTCATGGCAGTGCGTCTGGATGACTTCTGTACAGAAAATGTAAATTGTCACCCTTCTGTTTTAGCTACTGGACTATGTGCTTGGTCATGGTCATACAGCTCTTTCCATAGAGCTGAGCTAAAAACACTCATGACACTGCATGGTTCTACTTCTACTCAACAATTTATGAAGTATTTGCTCTTTTTCTTCTCACATGTATGGTACTACTGGCCAAACGCCACTACAAGTTTTATCCATGAATGTGCAAGGGAAGATAGTTCTGACTTCTGAGAAGAGTTTTATCAGGTGCTAGTTGTGAAATAATCAATGTTATTGTACGAAAAGAACAACTCAACGATTTATTCAAGAGTGATTGCTAACTCCATCTACAAGATTTTAATTCCTCAATTCAGTATTTATTTCCTCAATTCAACATTAACACTCATACTTCAAACTTCATACGACCTAATCCTTCTCATCCAACTTTATCCATCCAACCAAACACAAAATTGACTCATCACATCTACCCTCATCCCACAACCAAATAAAAATCTGTATCATCCCATCCACCCAACCAAACAGGGCCCCGCTCTTTTTTCACTATCAAGAATTTATCTTTTCTGAATTTTTAGATTTTTGAGCTTTTTGCATTTTCTTTTTCCCGTGTTCCTTTGCATCCCTAACATATTTTTCTATTTTTACATTTTTAAATTTAATTATGCCCAAAAGCTAAATTAGCTACATTTCACTAAAAGCCGGAAAATGATCACCCCCTGAATCATCCCATCCTATCAAATCATAGATCATCCCATCCCATCCACCCTCATCACCTAACCAAATGCCACCTCAGTAGTTATTACCTTTACAACTACTGTTTAAATCTATCCTATCTTTATCTTTTTGCTGAAAGAACGAATAAACGTAGGGCGGAAGAGAACATTAGCGGAGATGGTGGGTTTTTTGGATTATAGTTTTGGTTTTGACTTATAGTTTTTGAATTCTAGCTGTTCGTGAGAGACAGTACGCATAGAAAAAAGTCGTATACGATTTTAATCAGTATAACTGAACTCGGTATAGTGTCTACTATAATATATCTGTAGACCCTAACTTAAAAAGACTTATGATTTAAAAACTAGTTATTATAGTAAAAAGTGATAAATTAAAACTAAAGTCAAAATAAACCAACCAATGGCAGACATTTATGTGGGTCAGAACCATTTGGAGGTGAGCCGTGGTGTAAAACGCAATGTATTGGAAGATTATATTGTGTTAGGTGCACACGGAGGTCTAATTAGGGGTGCAAACGGAGGTCTAATTAGGGGTGGAAAGCGCAGTTTACTTAAAAACTATGGTAGCTTGTCGTTACTGTTGCAATACTATTGTTTTTTTCCGATAGGGTTGTAGTGAGAATCTTGTTTTGTTTGTATGCGAATTATTGGTCCAACGTGGTGCTACTATCTTTCAACTAAAGGCTGAGGGGCACGTCACAAAAGAACCTAACCTGTAGGGCACTTTTTATCTTATCGTTGCAAAGCTGAAAACATGACAATATTTACCTCAAGTAAATTTTTCATAGTTTACTTGAGTGGCAGTGATGCCACGAAAGAAATGTTACAAACGCCAATGTGGCAAACGCTAGTAAACGCTGAAATTTCAAGTTATGAAATTCTACTCGGTCTCACGGTTCCGTAGGGAAAAGCAGGAACTCGAATTAAACTTCCTGAACCTCCTACGTGTGTTTTGCCAGTTCCCATGGTTTTCTTTCTGATATGCGTTTAAGCAATCAATTTCATTCTAAACGCCACGCTCTATAGTACCAAATTGTTAGTTTACCTTGGTTACACTAGTATATAACACACATTGGTCTAAATTATAGCACTTTTAGGTTAATTCTTTTAGGCGAGGTGAGAACAAAAGTTCAAATGAGATGCTATGTATCTGTGCTGCCCGATGAATGGGTTGGGCTATTAGCGAATTTTACTTTGCAGGGTGTTACGTATTGTCATCCCCGTATATGCATATGCAAAGATATCCCGATGTTTCCAGGATAAAACAACCTCTCTCTATTTTTTTAAAAAAAATCTTGAACCAAGTGTAGTAATGCTGAAAGCAGCTGTTACTAGCGACCATTACATACTGATACTAGAGCAAACAAAAACAATAACACTGCATGGTTCCCTTCCACAGCCCAGCAGCGTCCTTGCACAAGCAGCCAATGCGTTCTCCTCATGCTTAGATATTCCTTGTCCTCTTGAACTGGGATTGCAATACATACTATGCAAATTAGCTTTGGTAATATCAATCACAGGCTCACAGTCACAGCACCTAGAAGGTTGATAATGACTAATGATAAATAGGGGTGCAAACGGTATGGGTTAATCCCAACCGATCTGGTCGGTACCGAATACGGAAAGGTAAGTTAGCATTCAATACCGAATCTAGTTGGTACCGGATAGTTGTTGCCGGATACGATAGCGAAAACAGAAGAGCTAAAATCACATCGACAAATGGTAAATCGGGTACTATCCGACCAGATATCCAACAAGCAATTTAGTACCCTAACCAACCAAACCATCAACCACCATTGACACCAACCGGTCTAGATTTTACACAAGTTCTAACTTAACTCTAGAGTTCAACCACTCTAACCAGTTGTCGCCAATCTTCCCTGCTTATATTGAACTTATGTTGGATTTATCGATTTTCGAAATAATATATGAATTTATCAGTTTTTGAACTTATGTATGAATATATTACTTATATTAAACTTACGTTGTGTCAACTATTGTACTTAAGTAATCTAGATGAATTTATTCCTAGTTGAAAGCTAAAAATGATAGTGGTATGATTCAATGTATATTCCTTTATATATGCACATACTATCCGATTATATTATTTATTTTCAATTCGAACCCGTCATATATCCATCCCGATGGTATCATATCTGAAACTCTGAATTCATATCCGATCTTACTATATCCGACTCCGAATCTAGAAAAAAAAATAGATTAGGATATGGTATAAACAATATCTATTCGAATCCAATCTGATTGCACCCTTAATGATAAAGGAGTCCTTTATCATTATACTGAGGTATCAATCGGTCACATGGGATGTATGCAGAAGCATTCCTCCTTTTCTTCGTGGCTCCATCTGCTTTTGTCCCCTTGGCAGAATCGAAACTAACACAAAGCAACACTGTACAAATCCATATCTTGATAGTGCATGACTGCATGGTCCCCATCGTGGCAGCAGCATCTTCTGAAAATTCGAGGGTTAAGTCCCATCTGCAGGATTATCTGTATTCTGCACTGACAAATCTGAAGTTCACTCAAGCTCCCATGTTGAGAGCTTCAAGAATTACCTTAGGTCCTGATCCCTGAACATAACAAAGTCTTTATGTTAAGAGCTAAGCATGCGTGGAATTTGTTGTGCATAAAAGCTGTCTAATTCTATAATCCACATGGAAGTTGATGTAGCATCAGGAAGAAAATTCAGATGTAAAACATGTGAAATTGATAAGCACCAGATTATTAAAAATATAGGAGCAACGGATGCTAGTATCTGAGGCATTTCTGTTATCATATTAGTGTCAATTTTCCACAAAAGCATGTGGAGATAAGCAGTAGCATGCAGTTCATGTAAGAATGGTATCAATGTGGAGGATAAGGGTAGCATACTATAGGTTCCTTAGTCTGATTATTATCATATGGAATACTAATGATTATCCATTTATGGAGAAGTTAAAGAGATTCGATGCAATTTATAAGCTCAAGGACAATGCTGCGCTGTTCAGGCCAAACTGTTACCTCAACAGGAGGTGATTGGGCCACTTGCATCAAATAATCTCTGAATAATTAGATCCTTAAAGGACCTATACAACCTGAATAAGTGCTTGACCCATGGAATATGTTACAGAAAGTTCGATAATTCTGGAAAATTTGATGAATTATGTGTGATTATAAAAGCTACCACTACACCAAATTAGGTGAGATAATTTTGAACAAACCGCAAACAGCATCGATGCACCAAAAATAAACGTAATTGCTTTACAGGATGATACTGAGAAGGGGGCATTGGCAGTTTCATCATCTATTTTCTATTATATTATTAAAACAATAGAAAAAAGTCACTATGTTCGCTCTTAAGGAATAGAAATTACCACGTTAATCAATGAAAAAATAAAAGATCTACACTATCTATCATGATGGACCCAGATTATAACAATCCAGATTAATCGTGCACAGATAGAGTTCTAAAATGAATACAACTCAATAGTATCTAGGAATAACTTATTTTATGTATAGAAGGTCTTCGATCTAGTCATAGGCTACAAGAGAAATTACAGACGTCCTCCTCGACAACTACTAGGTACATACGCAAAAAGATTCGGCCCCAACGTAGTCTAAAGGACCATGTAGCAAGGTCTAGATGATATTGTGATGAACCATTGACAAGTTTATAGATTGGGAATTTAAATTTTTTAAAGTTTATTGGTTTTGTGGTCAAATTGCCAGTCTAACTAGTGTTCCGCTAGCTTAATGCTAGCCAGACCGCCAACCAGTAGTACCATAATTTTGTTGCCAGTTATAATTTTTCAAAGCGGGGTATTTTCATTGCCTGAGAGTGGTTTGACCAGCCTCGGGTTGACGATCAGACCAGCCCAAAAATTTGGTTTTGTGATTTTGGTCATGGGGTGACTTGAGTTGTGTTTAGTATTTGCATTGATGTTGCATTATGCATATTTTAACTAACATTGGTTAAGTTGTGAAATACTTATGCTCAAAAATGATTTTTTTTTTATGTGTAGAAAGTTTTGAAGTCAACTATACTTAATGAAAAAAAATCAAGGCTACGCTCATAGAGGAGCCTAGGCCCAAAATGGTCAAGAATGTGGGGTGAGATAGTCGAGCTCAAGTATGATATGAGAAAGGTGAGAAATGTTAAAGGAAAGGTTCAACCAACGAGTTGCACCAAGTGACTTAGTCGGTCCAAGTGAGGCGTGGTCTGGTGAAATCGAAACAGAAGAGACTTGCCAATGTGTGGCATACCATTGGTACACCTACACGTGATGAGTATGGTAAGTGCTTGCAACGGAAGATGATAACCAAGTCAAGGCAAAGGTATTTTGATAATTTGCCAAATATAAAAAATTGTAATGGATCAAAACTGCAGTACTTGGGAAAGCAGTTTAAGTCAAGAAGATGCGGAAAAGATCAAATAGATTAAAGGATAAAAACTTAGCAGATTTGGGCTCATACTTTGAAAAACGTGCATAAGTTTAGTGTGTAAGTAAAGCCCGTGTTATGTAGGGTTAATGAGTTTCCCCCAAATATGATAGTGGATAGTATCCATTAGATTAGATGTGAATTGATTGCCTCATCTATTTAACAGGTTAGGGATGTGGCTTGTAAGTTAACAATCCAACCATCTCTCATTCTAACATTGTGTTCTAGGGTTATGGTTAGAAGAGTGAGTGCTATGGTGTGCTTTCTTGTCCTCTAGGTGGAGTGGTTATAAAACCTTCATCCTCAAATAGTAATACATCAACTTTGTTTATCTCTCATGATATCTCCTTGTTTTGGTTGATTTCCTCTTATTTTTGTTGGTTTTAATTTCTTCTCTTTTCTTCTTTATCTTGTTGTGTAACACGGACGTATAAGTGATAGCGATGACTCATTAAAGGACCATATGAAAAGATCCTGATTTTTGTTATGATGAAACATTGCCAAATTGGTGGAGCTAGGATTTGGATTTTTGCAAATTTGTAGCTTTCAAATTAGTTTGCAGACTTAGTGGTCTGACTGGCCAGAGGAGGCAGTAAGACTGGCCATCAGTCAGATCGGCCTGTGCCAGTAGTTTGACCAGATGGCATTAGCGGTTGGACTAGTCAGGTAGTTTGCTTCGGTGATAATTGCATTTTTGGGATTTTTGGTCATGGGTGATTTAGTTTGATCTAGGTTAGTGTATATATATTGCTTGATGCATATTTTAGCTAATATGAGTCATGTTGTGAAGAACTTATGTTCAAAAATAATCTATTTATCTTTGGATGTGCAGGGAGGTTTGAAGTTAACCATGATCAACAAGGAGGATTGGAGCTATGCTTATGGAGAAGCTGAGACCCAGAACGATCAATGATGCCAGGTGATATGATTGAGCTCAAGCATAACACAAAAATGTGGAAAATGTTGAAGAGAATTTCAAACGATGATTTTCACTATGTGGCTTGGTTGATTCAAGTAAGGTGTGGTTTAGTAAAATCAAAATAGGAGAGACTTGCTGATGTGTAGTAAACTAGTGGTGCATCTACACGTGACAAACATAACAATTGCTTGTATGAAAAGATGAAGACTTTGTCAAGAAAGAGTATTTTGGTAAGTTGACAAAAATACTGGAAACTACCTTGGATCAAAATCATAGCATTTGAGCGGCACTTGGGAAAGTAGTTTAGGTTAAGGTAAAGCTGAGAATATCAAGCTGGATCAAATGATAAAGACTTAGCGGAATCAGACTCATGTGTTTTGAAAAGAGTACATGAGTGTAGTGTGTGAGTAAAATCCATGTTATATGGAGTTAATGGTTTTACCCCATTTATACTAGTTGATAGTATCTATTAATATTACATAGATGCCGGTTGGCCTATCTATTTAACAGGTTAGGATGGAGACTTGCTAGTTAATCATCCAACTTTTTCTTATTGAAATCAAGTGTTCTAGGGTTAGAATTTGAGAAATGTGAGTGTTGTGGATGCTCTCTTGTCCTCCATGTGAAGTTATTGCAAAATCTTCATTCTCAAGTAGCAATACACTAACTTTATTCATCTCTCATGGATTCCTCTTGTTTGGTCGATTTGTTCTTGATTTTATTAGTTTTGATATTCTATCTCCTTCTTGATTTTGCTGGAATGCCAAATATGAGTAAGTGATAGAGATGTATTATGGAAATTAATTCCTATCTATCTAGGTATCAGATTTAGTAAGTTCTTAAAGTTACTTAGTTTTGCTTGAATTTGACCTTCTCGGGAGATTTCTTTCTTGATCCAAGATTTTTTTGCCTTGATTTTCTTTTACTTCTCACTTGCTATGAATTGTAAAAATACATC
This sequence comes from Melocanna baccifera, assembly GCA_036346265.1. Taxonomy (NCBI): domain Eukaryota; kingdom Viridiplantae; phylum Streptophyta; class Magnoliopsida; order Poales; family Poaceae; genus Melocanna; species Melocanna baccifera. Next base: position 13,409,123 of record CM070701.1, on the reverse strand, counting down.
TAGAGCCATCTTGGTTATCCTCCATCCATGAGCAAATTATATTTTAAGTTTTCGGTTTTTGCCCTATTTTGCTGCAATCTTACTTGTTCTAGAGAAATGTCTGAACTTTGACATGGATTCTTGTGATTCTTGAATGGACTAGGTTTCCTGAGACTTTAAGCAAGGTGTGTGTAAAATTTTATATCATTTGGACTTAGATTTTTGGAGTTACACCAAAAGTTGCATTGATTTGGGCTGATGTTTTAGTTCTGAAATAGAGGAGCAGTTAGATAGCCCTCCTCTGGTCAAACTACCAGAGGTTGGTCAGACCTATGTGTAGCCGACAGTCAGACTGCCAAGCACCTCCCCATTAGCCAGTCTAACCACCAGAGCTCTAAGTCTTTGGCTTTCAGTTTCTTAAGTTGCTTGCATTGGTGTTAGCTTCCAATCCTGATCTTCATAGCTCAGTAACTAGTGGAGTGAAGTATTGACGAATGCTTGGGAAAAATTTTTGAAGACACCATTCACCCCCTCTGTTTACATACCAGTTCTACAAGTGGTATCATAGTCTAGTTAGCTCTTCTTATAGATCTTAACTGATCTTAGGAGCCTGGCATCAGACAAATATTCAACCTAGCAACTCATTTTTTATGGAACCGATTTCTCTTATTGGAATGCTTGTATGCAATCCTACATCAAAGACTCAAGGGAACTCAAATTGGATCGAAGTCAAGAATCCATATGTTGTGCAGACCGATGATCAGGTGAATACACTGGATGTAGAGGCAAACAACAAGCGCATAATTTTTGATTCAAGGGCTTAATCGATTTGAGTTTGAGAAAGTTACTCACTTGAGATCTATTCATGAGATCTAAAAGACCCCCGCTGATTACCATGAGGGCACTACCGCGAACCAATTGAAGAAAAATAATTAAAGATTGAGCAAAAGCTTGGTAAATCCTTAGATGAGTTGTGGGAAAGATTTACCAAGATCATTCATGATCTACGTGATATTGGTTTGACCTTTTCTGATTTTGAGAATGCACGCCAACTATTTGGTGCACTTAATGTGAAGGTTTGGGAAATGAAGATCACTTCCATCAATGACAACCCTGTCTTGAGCGATCTTACCATTGATAAACTCTACTCGAGTTTAAAAATACATGAGATTGGTTTCATCTCGTGTCTTCTCAAGACAGTTGATAACACTTGTGATTGTCCCTATTCAGAGTAGCTCTTCTAGTTCCTTGAATTTTGGATATTCTAAATTTTTATTGTTAGCTTTGCATTCTTTGAGCGCTAAGCAGCTAGAGAAGCTTTTTGAAGATGACTTAGTCCTTCTATCCATAAAATTCACTAAATCATACAACAAGATGAGTAACAAGAGAAGGGGTGGCCATGTCACTTGCTTTGAGTGTGGTGGGCCGAACTACATTCAGGCCAAGTGCTCTAAGTTGAAGGACAAGGAGAAGGACTTCCAAAGGTGTTCTCAAGCTCGTGACGCGAAGTCCAAGAAGTCCAATTACTGAAAGTTCGTCAACTAGGTCCTTGCCACTCTTAAGAACATCGATATGAGCGATTTAGACTCAGGAATAGAGGACGACGAGGATGACTCTAGGAGCAAGAAGAAGACCCAAGACTTCACTGACATGTACTTCATGGTCAAAGGAAGCACCGACATCTACTCCTCCTCTGATGAGTCTTACAGTGACTTCGACAAAGTATGTCCCTCTTCTCAAGAAATAAACGTGCTCTTGTTGCAGCTAAATAATAACTAAAGAAACAAACTAAGTTAATAAAGATCCAGGACATTATGATTGACAACTTAAATCTAGAAGTTGTTAGACTCAAATCCTTAGATTCTGATGATAACTTTGAATCTTACTTCTGCTTGCATGATCAATTGGCTAATACGAAAACTGCTCGTTCCTTTATTGTTAGCCAACTAAAAGATGCTCTAGATAAACTAGAATATCAATATCTCAATTCTAGTAATGATCATGATCTCTTGAATGCTAATCCTTGTTCTTTCATTATGTTCAAACTGTGCTTTGCTTGAACTAAAACTGAATAGTGCTATTAAGGAATTGCTCAAATTTAATCCTAATCATACTTGCTAACGTGAATTATGATTGGTTTGTGCATTTATATTATATGAAGCATGTTTTAGCTAACGTGAATCAAGTTATGAAGAACTTATGTCCGAAAACGATTTCTTTATTTTTAGATGTGCAGGTAGCTTTGGAGTAAACCATGATCAACGACGAGTATCAGAGCTATGCTTATAGAGGAACAGAGGCACAAAACGGCCAAGGATGTTTGGTGAGATGGTTGAGCTTAAGTATGGTATGAGAAGGCGAAAAATATTAAAGAGAATGTTTGAGCAACGGGTTACACCAAGTGACTTGGTCGATCCAATTGAGATATGGCCTGGTGGAACCGGAATGGAAGAGACTTATCGATGCGTAGCAAGCTATTGGTACATCTACACGTAGCGAGCATGATGATTGCTTGCAAGGAAAGATGAAGACCGAGTCAAGACGATGTTATTTTGGTAATTTGTCAAATACCATAAACTTTATTTGATCAAAACCATGGTTTAGGTTAAGAAGATACTGAGAAGATCAAGTAGATCAAAAGGCGAAAGTATTAGAATAATTAGATATACTTCCATATACGCGCTTACCATGTAGAAAGGTAGAGAGATTAGGACAAACACCACACAGCTAAAGGGCTGGGGTGGCTCGAATATATAATGGCCTGGAGTAGGCATATACATAGAAGACGCATACATGGTAAGCGCTCATATGGAAGGCATATACATGGAAGGCGCATACATGGTAAGCGCGTATATGGAAGTATATCTAATTAACTTAGCGGATTCGGACTCATTGCTTTGGAAAAGCGTTCGTGAGATAAATGTATTGAGTAAAACCTATGTTGCGTGGGGTTAATGGGTTTTCCCCCCAAATATACTAGTGGATAGTATCCATTATGGTTAAAAGTGGGCTGATTGTTTTATCTATTTACCATGTTGGGACAGAGACTTGTAAGATAACCATTCAACCAACCAAGATTCCAACCTTGTGTTCTAAAGTTAGGATTAGAAGAGTGAATGTTGTGGTGTGCTCTCTTGGCTAGGTGGAGTAGCTCTAAGATATTCATCCTCAAGTAGCAGTATAACAACTTTTTTTCATCACTCATGATGTCTCTTTGTTTTAGTTGATTTGTTCTTGTTGGTTTTGATCTTTTCCCTCCCATTCTTGATCCTATTATGTGCCAATGACGTGTAAACGATATAGATGACTTATGGAGATCAAATCTCATCCATATAGGTACCAAGTCTTGCAGGATTTCGAAATTGTCCGATTTTGTTTGGTTTTGATCTATGCTTGAAGTTTCTTGATCCCAAGATTTTTGCTTCGAATATTTGGAAGATTTTGATTCTTGTGATATGTGGGAATACATTTAGAGTCATCTGGCTGTGGATTTTGATAATTTTGATCCTTGGATAGAATAGATTCATAAGACTCTAAGCAAGCTGTGTGCAATGTTTTGTCTCATTTGGCTATGGATTCCTAAGACTCTAAGCAAGCTGTTGGCTGTGGATTTTGATAATTGCATCAAAAATGGTTTGGATTCAGACTAATTTACTGTTATAGTAACAAGGGAACAGTTAGACCATTTCTTGGTCCGGTCATACCAGTCGCCGGTCAGACTGCCAGCTTGCCATCGGTTAGACCGCACCTCAGTAGTCGGTTAGACCTCTCAGGTGTAGAGCCTAGTTCTTTGATTTGTTAGTTTGATGTTTTGTTCTTGACTTTTAATTCTAATCTTCATAGCTTTGTAGTTATTGGAGTAAAGAATCTAATAGTACTTGGGCAAAAGTTATAAGTTACCATAGCCATTGTAGTCCTACAGTCCCTCTGGATGTTGCGGCCACCAGTGAAGGAGCCATATGTGTCGAAAAGAGGCAGAAACAATGCCGCACTCTGGTGAAGATTTTGCTGCCGCTAGAGTTGACGAAGAAGCCACAGCCCAGGGAGAAGTTTTCGGATCAGCGGCAGGATGGAGCTCGGCAGCGGTGGCTGGGACGGCTGGAGTTGGGCGCTGCCAAAAGAGCAGAGCCGGGGCTTGTTGCAGCTAGCAGCGGCGAAGTGGCGACGTTGTGTCAAACCAAATCAATAGGTGGAATTTTTCATATAAGTAGAGTAAATTGATAAGTAAAGAGCTAGCCGCGCAGTTGCCAGGCGCCAACATGCTGCTAGTTTATAATACTATTAAGCCTGATGCAACAGAAAGAGCATAGCATAGATGCAACAGAGCATAAAAATTACTGGAAAATTCATCACCAAAAGATTCCACGCACAGCAGGAATCAGAAATCAACTTACTCGGTTGTGGAATTACATGATACTAGAAAGCATGGCAAGTGAAGCAACCACTTAGAGAACTGATCTGGCCATTCTTGGTAAGGTGCGATGTCTTTTTGGCCTTCCTGGAAAATTGTTCATCTTGGCTTGCTGTTGCTGCATCACGCATCACCTGTGCTTTTCTTTGAGCAGACCTGAGGGTGTTCAAAATCTTGTCCAGAGAAGATGATCTTTTCTTCTCGAGTTTCATCTGAGATAATAAAAGTATGGATGCAATGGAAGGTCAACTAGACAGCACAAGAAAAGAATGAAGCATCATACAGCAAATAATACAAGCATCAATTATGAGCATCAAGGATAGACATACAAAGAACATACCACTAACTTTTGAATTGCTGCCTCAGCTTTGGCTTTTTGAAGATTTTCCCAAGCGGTAATTTTTGCTTCCTCTCTCTCAATCCTTTTGACATTGTGCAGAGTGATCAGCATTTCACGGTTTGATGGCATAAATTTACATTGCAAATTCTTTGATATCAGTAAAAGACTTGGATAGTTTGCATATTATAAATAGATAAGCAAGAAATGTTGCAATCTTTCGAAAATTAAGCTCCAGGTGTTACTGTAGTAAGTGGTTATGCCTGAAGAAAATTCTCACGAAACAGCAATTTCATCATAAGAACCGAAATAAGTATTAGTCACTTACTTTGATATGCACCTTGCTTCTGTTAATTCCCAGGAAGAAGATTTAGACTCCATCATCTTTTTCTTCCACTCTATAATGTTCATTGAATTCTTGTTAGAGGCTCGTGCTACATGTTTCTTGGACCATCTGGTAAGAGTCACTCGGTCATCCATCTGCACATCCCTGATCTCAACATCAGAGAAACAGCTCTCTCCCTCTTTGACTTGTTGCATTGATAGTGAACGGACAAATGGAGACCTGATGCTGGGTGAAGAGGACCTACTTAGCTCTGGGCTAGTTTGAGTTGCGACATCCTTCCTCGGAATTATAGGGGTAATAATAGAGGCTGAATCTTCTGTGATTTCAACCTGTTCATCTGAACAAAACCAAACAAAAAGGTACCGAATTTACTGAATTCAATCGCATACAGCTGTCTTCGAAAAAAATCACATACAGCATAAGATTAGCTTTCTATGATGTTCAGCTAAAAGCCTAAAAAAACGCCAGGATCAAATCAATTATCAAGATACTAAATGCCAAAAACTATTGTTTATAGTTGCAACTCATGAGGAACTTCACAATATTGACGATGCTTCAACAAACAGAGAGGATACCTCAAACAAAGTGTTGTCGTCACATTTATAGACCATAATTCAACACTCAGAAATAGGCCAACAAGGGATGGATAGCAATTGTGGATCTGGACATAGAAAATACCTTGTATAGATTCTTGGGTGCTAGGCAATGAAGCAGATGACTCAATTGCAGTATCTAATCGCCGATGAACTCTGGTAGATTGAATGGCATAAGACCCACCATTTGCTAGACAAGACCTGCCTCCAACACCAATACCAAATTCGTCACCAGCTGTTCCGCTCATATACCTCCCAACGTTATTTTTCCTCCCACAATAATCTTCTGGTATCAGTACTCCCGCCAAGAAAGGTGAGTTTGCTGTTAAATGCCCAACTCTCCCACTGTCAAGCAATGACACAGATGAAGAAACAGATGAATACTGTCCACCAAGTCTTCCAGGAGGTCCCAGAGGACCACTTTTGGACTTCGGCCGCCGAGCATGTGGGAATGTGGTCCTTCCGAGCGCATCACCGGAGTTCGGACTGAAGATCCACCTCTCTGCATCCTCCCATTTCGAGGGCAATGTCCTCCCATTGTTGAAAGGAAATGCCATGCTGCTGCCTGGGTACCTCCTATTACCTTTAGAAGGAAGGGGCACTCTCTCAGAGCTCCACCCTTTTTGGTAACCCAATACTGATGAACGGTGCCGCAGATAGCTTGGTGTACCGGGACTGGGAAACACGTCTGATCTGATGTGTGATGACACAAGCCCCTTGTTCATCAACCCCACACCTCCAACCATAAAGCCTGGAGAAAGAGGAGTTCCATTGAACCCAGGGCTACCAAAGTCGAGCGAGGCTGGCCGCTGCTTCAACCCCTTCCTACCATGCAGAAGAACAGCCTCCGATCGACATCGTCGCTGGTTCAGGCACTCTGCCAAACAACACACAAGCATACAAAATTGACAACCTCGTACCATCTAATCCATTGCAGAATTCAAGATTTGTACCTCGAGTGGCACTGGCACGGCCTGCCGGATTCTTGGCCGGTCCTTGCAGTTGTGCCCACTCTTCCTTCACCCCACACAACACCTCCTCCTCGTCGTGTGGCTCCGTGAAGGCTGCAGAAGCTTCAGATGACACAAACTCCTTTTAAAGGCTGTAAAGTTGCGCTCCAACCGAGCAAGAACACTAGTAAGAATACAAAAACTGAGCTGTGTACAACATTATGCTCACCATTGGAGGATGAAGTGGCCAGCCCCCCGTCTGTCTCCAGATCTGTGTCCGGGTCGCCATCCGCGCGCACGAACCCGGCCAAAGGCTGCAGCCAACCATCACCGTAGCCTCACTGATTAAAAAGTTTTATCCCAAAAAGAAAACAAAAGCTGAAGATTGAAGAGAATCCAAGGGTGCCCCATTTTCTCATGTCAAGAAAAAAGCACCCTCCTTTTCTCTTGCTAAGGATCCAAGATGGCGATGATGATGCCTATCGTCAAGTCTCAAAAGTCTCGGGCCCTCCTGCTTTGTCTCGATTACTAGATTTACCGACGAGAGTTTCGCTATTAGTTTTGTACTACTGTTTGCTTATCCTGTTGTTTCTCTCTTCCACCATCGCATCAAACCAAGTGGCTTCCGCTTTCTGGAAAGGTTGCGGTCACCTGAGACAAGTCATGGGCTACCTAGATCTGCATGGCACCGTGCCACCACCTCGCGAAGGACTAACACCTTGCCATTTCTAGTCATATCTAAGAGCTCAGAGTTCTATCTTTTCCTCCCTAAATGTGATTACCAGCTCGAAATTACTCTTTTTCTTCCTGATGGAGATGGAGCACAATGCATCGTTTTGATACCAAGAAAAGATAAAGTCGCCCATGACTATTCTTAAATCAACAGAAAGAACCAAGCAGCCTAGCAACGCAGGAGCAAGACAAACCGTGTCGCAGCCGCTGCTCCCGCCGCCGCCGCCGGTCGAGCTCGCCGAGTAGCCGTCGTCCGTCTCCTCTCCCCACCGCCGCCGCCTCGGCCGCATTGGCCTCTCCGACGCCGACACCACCGCCTCCTCCTCCTTCTCCTCCCCCTCCTCCACCACTACCACCACTACGCCCCGAAACCCCAACACGGCATCACCACCACCCCGCATTTTGCTCCAGAACGGGAATCTTAACCCGCCTCGTCAGTGAGTGAATTGGCTTCCCTCAATCGGTGTCCACTAAAAGCGGCGGGTTTGGAAGCGTGACTGGTGAGTAGGCGTAGGCGTTTAATAGACCAGGCGGAATGGACTGGGACGTGGAGGCAGGAAGGGTGGTGGCACGTCGTACAGCATCTCGAGGAGAGAGTCTTCACGCGCGAGGTGAGGCTGGTGAGCTCAGGAACGTGCACGACGCCTAAATTAGGATGTTACGAGCGTCTAGGCGTCTATTTTGAACGCTAGTGTCATATGATCGACTGCAATATTTATAACTTATATATACAATAAAATTTTGTCATATATAAAACAAAATATTTTAACAAAAATTTCGATGTTACATCAATTGCTGTTGATTATTGTACATATGAAATTAAAATATTGCAATAAAAATACAACACTGAGAAACAGATTTACAATAAAAATGATCAGATCCAGCCACTTTACCTGTGGTAACAATAGATCTGACAAGTTCGGTGGCTAATAATAAGAAAAGAACAGTGGAATCTTAATGAGGTATGCTATTGGGAGGCAAGAATCATCGAAGCAAGCAAAAGGGGGGATGGAAGAAAGCACGGAAATAAGCTAACTGACCGTGGTGATGAAGTTGATCCACCTAATGATGAAGGTGCTGGTGCTGGTGCCGCCCATCCTCGGTTCGCTCCTCCCTCCCAAATCGACCAGAAATGATGCCCTCAATCACATGAAGTGGAAGGAGGAGTGGATGTAGGCCTTGTGCTTGCGCTGTGGGAGAGAGAGTACATGGGAATAGAAGAGAGAGATGAGGGCTTGGGGTGCTTTGATTTCTCTGGACCTCGGAGCTAGAGGAGATGAGATATTGGAGAATAAGAGTATTGAACGTATGGATGAGAACTGGAGCAAGATGGGAAGCGTCCAATGGTGTGTTTTGCTCCAGACGTACGAATCCTATCATATCCCTCTAAATTAACGTATTGTTCTCCAGATTAAGGGCTGCTCTAACTGGCTGAAAGCTCGGCTTACAACTGCAGCGTACGTTTTAAACTTGAAATTGTACTATAGCGGTGGTTAATTTTTTTAGTCATTCAATTAAAGAAAAATAAAAACACTGTTATATCTTCTTGGACAATGAAAAGAAAAGAAAAAAAGCAAAAAAAAAGAATTAGAAACTAACACGTCCTAAGTGGCTTTTGGCTTAAATAAGCCAGAAGCAAAAAAAAACTGAAGCTTGAATCGGATCCATGCTGGTGTGGTGCCAGTTATTTGTTTCTTCTACAGCGAAGTTGTTGGCTTGTGCTCGCGGCGCAGGGGGCACTCATCGATCAGCCTGTACTATAGCAGTTGTAGCAATTAACCAAACTGTAGTCCTCTTGCTTTGGAATTGGTACTAACATTCTTACTGCTCAGTCCTCAAGCGAGTTTGCACTTCACTGCTTATTAAGCAAAGTGCGCAAAATGTTACGGACTGTCCCTATAAAGGTACCATTTGAAACACACAAAACTTTATAGATTTTTTACGAGAATTGAAATGTATGTATCAAATACCTGCATTCTTTAGAACCACTAACAGAATGATTGTCTAAATTTTTCCCCTAGCGATATTTAAAATATTCACTCAAGTGACTAGTAGAGTCGTCAAATTTAGATTATACTAACTATGCTTTACAAAACAAGGCTCCTTACCTAAGCTAACAAAATCAATAACCTTCAGACCAAGGCCAGTCAGACCACTATGGATAGATCGGCTAATCGCAGATATAAGGCCGGTCTTACCAATGGGGCCAATCTGACCAGTCCATGTTCTCAGACATGAAAACTTCTCAGCACAAAATTCAAATATCAAAAACTTGTTCAATTCATATCCAACACTTCTAAATTTTGTATGAGACTTTGTTTAAGACATTAAGAACCTAAACCAATCAAGAATCATAAGTTTTATGGGCTCAAGTTCACTAAATTGAAGAGAATCAAATATATGTTATAAGAACACTAAAAACTTTAAAACTCAAATTACTCCTTGCTCGTAAGGATCAATGGCACGAGATCTTCCAGTTCTATTTTCATGTCCTAACAAGGTGATTTAAGCAAAAAATCAGGCAAGAATTTCCACGAACATAAAATTACAAATCTAGTTCAAGAACAAGTAAAACCAAATAAGAATGTAAAAAAGAACATGAAGTGAAAAATGAAGTTTATGTACTCATAAATGATTATAAGGTGCAGCCAAAATACTATTCTTTTCTCTCTTACAAGCATGGAAGGAGACAAGATAGTAGAACAAAACCTAAACTTCAAAATTCCTAGATCTATCACGTCTCTCCTCCCCTTTAATAACCAGCGACAACCCTAATGGATCCAACCCATTAAGCCTACTGGGGAACCCATTAACCCTACTAACATGGGTTTTACACACTCACACATGTTTCTCAGAGCATTTATAAGACTCAACCGATTAACCCTTTAGTGATTGATCCACTTGTCAATTCCAACTCTTCTTGACCTAAACATCTTCTCCTTTGTGACTCCCTGTGTTATGGTTTTGATCAAGATACCAACCAGATATTTGGCCAACTACCAAGATACCCTCGACGAAGCTTCCAGACACCTTCCTTTGACTCCATTTTCACCTTCATCTCAAAGCATCTCTATTGACACGTAGTCTATAGTGCTCAACAACTAGTAGTTACGTCTTCACGCATTCGGTCTCTCTTGAACCATCTCTACATGCATCGGTATTATCACTTGGTGCACCACATGCACCAACTCACCTTTCGCAATCCTTATCTTCTCTATGCTTCCCACTTGAGACACATAGTCTAACCCAAAATTACATAACCACTCGGACATCAACTCCCTGCCTAGTCCCGGTCCATTGCCAGCGATCGCTAACGTTCTTCATGCCACCTGCACATCTAATACCAAGCAACCATCTCGAGTACAAGTTCTATGCATTTAACTTATGTTAGTCAAAACTGTATATAATACAACACCACACAACCAACCAACAACACCCATACCGTACACACACTCATCCAACTCAAAAACTATTTTTATTATTCTCTAGCCGCACCCACAAGTTTGACCACACTCCCCATGATGGTCAAATCACTAGCCACTGGCTATTGTGACTGCTTAACAACATCAGAAAACATCATCTCTGAAATTTCAATTAAACTCTATCAGTTTTAGCTCAAGTTCCTAATTCTAGCGGAACCAAGCGCAAACTCATTCTCAAACAAGCCTACACAAATATTTGGTGTTCAATTTTCTATAAGTCCTTGGTCGGTCTAATCACTCACCCCATAGCGGTCAGACCGTCGACCCCATGGCGGTCAGATCACCTGAACCCTGACAGTATAATCTGAAATCTCAATTTTCTAAAACTTTTACAAAATTCAAATTCAACTCAACCAAAGTGCTACTTATTCATCACAAACTAATTCTAGACCATATGGTCTATCAATCTCCTCCTTGATGAACATTGGTAATTCTCAAAAAAAATGCAAAGTTAAGTTAGTTTTAGAATTTAGAAGAGAATTTTGCAAAAGAAAATTCAACTTGGCTCAAGCAATGAGCTAGAAAATAGAGTGAAGAAACTAGAAAAGACAAGTTTTCAACATAAGCGCTCCAAAACTATTTAAACTTGGAAAATTATCGCTCTAGGTTCACATGAAAGAATAATTATTTATTTTTAATGATGGTCATAATAAGAGGAAGCTAAGCAAATCAAGATTTTACATTAAAGATAAAAACCAAAACTCCCTCATTTTCTCTCCCTTAGTTAAATGCATGCATTTTTGCCACCAATTCTGCCCATTTGACAGTGAATTTATCAAATAAAGAAAAAGGAGTTAATAAAAACTAAGAGGCAAAAATGACTATTTTTTTGGTAATTTTCATATTTTGCTGGATTGAGAGCTTTGAAAATTATTCAAGTCAATTAAAAGGTATTTTACCAAGTCGTGATAATTAGCTTGCAGAATAATATAAGAATATATATAGCAAAGCAACCCAAGACTAGCTATAAGTGATTGCATAGATTAATATCACATTAGGCTATCTCAAAATCACAAGTATAGCTAGAGATATCCTAATAGGAGTCATGACAAGTTAAAGTGTAAAATGAGCTAAGATTCTAAGTTAGACAATAAATATACTAAAGAGCTCCAAAATGATTTTCTTAAGCTAAAAGCCTATTTGAACATTGTAATTGGCTAGATAAATGACTTATCATGGTAGAGCACGTCATAGACTAGGAGCTATCTATAACTGCTCCCTAAGTTTCAGTCCAAATTTTAACTCACATTTGTACGGTCTATCTCAGTAAACCAAGTCCTAAACTAGAAGCTATCTACAACTACCTCATGAGCATCAACCAATTTGAATTAATTTTATTCAATCAATTTAATTGATCTCAAGTCATTGTCGACCATATCAAGTAGAGAGCTTAAGAAAATAGTATTGGTCATACATAATTTCTCCTAAGTTCATACTAAGTGCGATGGCAAACAGTCTCATAAGAAAGAAATGCTAAGATGCAATTATAATCATAATTGAGATTATCTAAAGTAATGAAAAGACAAGAACTACTAAATGTTTCACAATGAAACTAAACAGCTCTACCCAAGTTAGACTAAAACTCAAAACTCAACTAAGCAATTTGCTATGGCAGGAATCAGAAAATGATCAATAAAACTATACACTTCAAAAGATCTAGCCCAGACAACTTTATGTTCAAGTTGAATAATTTTTAAGTGAACTAGTCCTAGCACGAGCTAAAACTACTCATGTAAGCACATGATAAAGAAAGCTAAATAAAGTAGACCTGACTGGATCTAAAGAATGAGCATAGATAATAGACAAAGCTTCAGATTATCCTACAATGCAAGAATTGAAGGTAAATATATAGTATATTACATATGCATGCAAATGAATTGATCTCATATGATGAATAAGCCCCAACTCTCCCTATAAGAAGGCAAAACGAGAAGAATTTAAAGGTTTTGTAAAAAATATCAGCAACCTGGAATTCAGACTCAACAAAGTGTAGGAAACATCCCTTTTCTCCACATGGATCTCTAAGGAAATAATATCTGGTGTCTATGTACTTAGTCCTAGAATATTGCATTGGGTTCTTAGCTATATTAATGACACTAATGTTATTACAAAAGAGTGGAACACTATCTAAATCTAACCCAAAGTCCTTGAGAGTAGATGAGGTCCAAAAAATATAAGAGCAACTATTGGTAGCAACTACATACTTAGCCTTAGTTGTGGATTGTACAATAGAAAACTACTTTCTAAATGACTAAGAGACAAAAGATGTGCCTAAAAAATAACAAGTATTCAAGGTACTCTTTCTATCTATTCTACAACCCCTAAAATTTGCATATGAGAAAGCACGAAGAGAGAGGCAGAAAGAAGAATACCAAAGTTCAAACTTAAGGGGTGGACTGGAGGTACTTAAAGATGCGCTTCACTACTTGTCAATGAGATGCACAAGGGGAAGCCTAAAATCGAGTACATAGATATACTGAGAAGTGTATTTCTGGCCTTGATGTCATGAGGTAGAGGAGAGAACCGACCATGCCTCGGTACTCCTTCTGATTGATAGACTCATCGTACTCATCTGGATCCAAGCTCAATGTAGAAGCCATCGAGGTAGAGATTGGCTTGCTACTCCCCATGTCGAAGCATCAATGCACAAATGTACCTTGCTTCGTTTGTTTGATTTGGAATTCAAGAAAGTAAGTTAACTTCCCTATCATGCTCATATTGGTCTCGCTACTCATGGTATATGAAAACTTAAAAAATAAAACATGAAATGAGTCACTGAAAACAATGTCATCTATATAGATTTGAACCAAGAGGAGATCACTACCATATTTGGGGTGAATAATGTCTTATCTACATTGCCCATTTGAAAATTATTTTTTAACAGAAATAGCTTGAGTCTATCATACCAAGATCTAGGGATTTGCTTAAGAGAATACATGACTTTGTACAGTTTACAGACATGATTTGAGAATTTTAGACTCTCAAACCCAAGAGATTGCTTGACATAAACTTCTTACTCTATGAAACTATTGAGAAATACATTCTTAACATCCGTTTGATATAGCGTAAAACTCTTAGAGGCTACAAATGCTAAGAAAATCCTAATGGCTTCTATATATCAACAGGTGCAAAGGTTTTCTCAAAATCTAAGCTCTCTACCTGGGTGAAGCCCCCTGAGCTACAAGTCTACCCTTATTCCTAACAACTACCCCATCCTCACTCTATTTATTTTTGAAAATCCACTTTGTTTCTATGACATTGTAACCATAGGGAACCTGAACTATGGTATTGTCTCTCTCAAAGTTATCTAACTCCTCATGTGTGATATTGATGTAAGACTCATTAGTAAGCGCATGAATGACAGCATGGGGCTCAAAAGAAATAATGAAACCAGAATGAGCATGCGAGTTAGGAGAGATGAATCTGGAGCAAGTAACTCACTCATGAAGACCTCCAATTATTTGACCTAGCAGATGTCACCACTGGAGATATTGAGGCATTATTGAAGTCGAGGTGACCTCTACCTCATATGTTGTGAAGGTAGGAGCAGAGCCACATGGTGCTGAGGAAGAAGTGGGAGCAGGCTATACAGCTGAAGGTGAATTAGATGAAGTAGGTGTTTCAGCTGGCTGAAGAGGAAGTAGATCAGCAGCTGCATCTTTTTCAATGCACTCCTTAATGAATATTCTCTCTGATTCTCCTGAACCTATGTACTTGTAATGTCTGGACTAGTCCCTGAAGTAGTCTCATCAAAAATAATAGCGTAGGTCTTCACAATTTTGTTAGTCTCAAAAGTGAGCACATGATAGCCTCGAGAATAAGTAGGATAGTCTAGAAAGATCCATCTGAAGACATAGACTCAAATTTATTAAGATTGCCATGTTTAAAAATAATGTACTTATAACCAAAGATTTTAAAGTGATATACACTATACCTACAATCAAATCTCAACTTATAGGAAGTCTTGTGTAATGAGGCTCTCAAGAATACCCTGTTAGACATGTAACAAGCAGTGAAAATAACCTTAGCTTAATACCTCCTAAGGGTGGTATGCTCATCTAGCATAGTTCTAACATATCAACTGAAGTCATATTCTTCTTCTCAACTACATCAATCTGTTAAAGAACTCTAGAAAAGGAAAATTGATTATGTAGACTATGCTCACTACAGAAGAAAGAGAATAATAAGTTCTTGAACTCAGTTCTATTACCACTCCTAACGACCTTAAACGCTCTTGGAAGATTAACTGACAATCTAAGGCCTAACTCTCTAAAATAGTTAAATGCCTCATCCTTAGATACTAGAAAGTAAACTCAAGAGTATCCGGAGTAATCATCAACAAAGATTAGTACATACCACTTCCCTTCTATTGACTGAACTCTAGAAGAACCTACAGTGTCCACGTGCAAGAGCTGTCCTAGACCATCTGTTATGACCATGATAAGATGTGGATGTAAAGCAACAACCATCTTCCCATGCATGCAGAGAGAACAAACTAAATCCTTCATACCATTAAGCTTAGGTAATCTCCTAATAAGATCCATGCTACTGACCTGTGTCAAGTGATCAAAATCAATATATTTAAGTCTACGGTGCCACAAAACAAGATCTCTAGACTCTGAACCAACATGACATCTAAGCTTAGTACAGAAATACTCAACAAAATCAGCAGTAAAAACTCTCCCAATACAAGACATCCCAAATACTAGATCTCTAGACTGCTCTAGAACTCTACAAGCACTTCTCTTGATGCTCATCGTAAACATATTTTAGACCTTGACATTATCTCTCACGGTTCCATGCAGGCCATAACATGTAATTCACTTGAGGTTGTGGGCTCGTTCTTTTCATCTGTTGTTTATGACTTTTGAATTCTATCTGTTCGTGAGAGAGATAATTATATGTAATTTTAGCCAGTATAACTGAAGTTGGTATAATATCTACTACAGTCAATTTATAGAACTTATTTTAAAAAACACTTTATTTTAAAAACTAGTTACTGTAGTATAAGTCAGAAGTCAAAAAAAAAGAGCCTGTATGTCCGAGGCTGTGTGTCGCGGTTCTGTCAAAAATCAGTGTGCTCGAGAATTTTCGCATGTGCTTGCACAGTCCGGAAATAGTACACGCACCAGACTACAGCTTTCGGTGATGTAACACCATTAGGTCCAATGGTCCATCACAGCCAGGACGCTCAAGTGCTTAATCACCGTGCCTAAGTCCTAACTTAGCACAAGAGGTTAGCAAGAAGATACCTCCCCCAATAAACAACGACGTCCAGCCGATGACGTCCTGAGTAGTAAAAAAGCTCGGGTGCATGCGCAGGCAGCAAGACGACGAAGGCCATGCGGTGGGAAGTAATCGATGGTGGACTCAGGTGCGCGCGGTCCCCTCACCCGGCGCCTGCGGCCGCGCGCCTCCCTAGCTAGCTGCACAGCTGGGACGACGGCAACCCCTCCGTGCAGCTTATGTGTGCCACGCTGGTGCGGTGCGGTGCGCGAGCTTGCCTAACTGCGTGTGTGCACTGCTCCATGTCCGCCGATCTAACAGTGATGCGCGCGCATGGACGGCGGAACGTTGAGGTTTCATGCGGCCGGCGGAAGGGAGCACCGGCAGCTTGAAGGTTTGCAGCAATGTTTAATTTGCGTGTCAGCGGCTGCCGACAGGTGCCGTATTGTTGTGTTGATGCGGTTCGTTGAACATGCCATAAAACTTGGATAGTATATATCAATACCATGGGCATCTCCCGTTGGTAGGAGTAGGAAATGGGAACGTTCCTAACTTCTTCTTCCTCGCGCGTTGAGGGGGCCGAGGGCCTATGGCAAGGGTGAGTCGATGGCAACAGTCGGCTTCAACTACTCATCCCAACAAGGTTCATTGGATCCCAACCTTCGAATTCAGATGGTTGGTGGTCTAATACTGGCTAGGTGGCAAGGCTACGATGATGGTACTAATTTGAGATTAAAAGCTCTGATTTATAGATTATTTTTGTAGCGATCAAAAATATTTTGTAGTTGTTGGTAGTTTTTTTAGTATAATTAAATTTTTTTAAAAATAAAAAGGTTATATTATTATGAACAATAAAATAAAACAAGGGAAAAAGTTTTAAAAAAACCTAAAAAAGTTATATCATAAAAAAAGATGAAAACAAAAACTAAAAATCAGATACAGAAGCTCTAATACGCATTGCCTAAATCTTACCACACATCAACCACGGTGGATCGCGACATTCGATCATGGTCCATGGTGAGTCTAGTTTGCAACAGGATGTCTACAGAAGGTACACGGGATGGGCTTATGGACCGAGCTATCAATCTTGGTACTAGAGCGGCCAGTGAAGCCGACAAGTGCATGATTGAGCACAGCGCACATGACAAGTAGACAAGCACAGTTCACTGTTCAGTCCTATTTGCCCGAAGTCCCTTCCCAATTGCACCGTAAGTCCACTGTTCAGAACAATGAAAAAAAAGTTCAGATCACTACACGGAAAATAGGTTTTGTGGCGGAAATTTTCATCACAAAAGACCAAATTTTCATCACTAATCAATGTTTGTGACCATTTTTCAAACCGTCACTTGTCATCACTCATAGTCAAGTCACTATTAATATAGTGATGAATTTTCTTTCCCCACAAATTATCTTGTTCATTTGTGACAAAAAAAGAAATATCACTACTAATCAATACATTTGAGATGACATACATGATCACAAATTGCTTTGAATTGGTGAGAAATGTTCCATCACTGATTATGCTTGTTGTGACGATAATCTTTCCCACTTTTTCATATACATTTGTGGCACTCAATCGATCAACACAATTATATTGTGTAAATGTGATGACTTATATGGTCACAAATCAGTTTTAACCAGTGAAAACAGTTTCATCACTAGTGATATATATAGTGACGACGTTCTTTCCCGCTATTTCATTAACATTTGTAACAATTGAATCGCCACAATTATAATTTGTAAACATGATAACTTTCTCATCACAAATGCATATCTCTCAGTCTCAGGAGTCACTTTTCAGCGATACAAATTTCATCTATAGTGACAAAGGTGTTGTCACAACCAGGGAAAGCAATTTCGGTTTAGAAAAATTTTCGAACCCCTCTAAGAAATCCAAAATTCAGAAAGTTTGGATTTTTTTTGAAAAACTTCAGTCAAAATAATCGGACATACCATTCGAATTCAAGAAATACGTACGATTTCGGTTGAAACTGGCAACGCCGCCTCCCTATTTGTTATTGGTGCTAGCTCCACCTCCCCCTCTCGTAGTCGGTGCCGCCTCTCCCTCCCGTAGTGGTGCCGCCTCCCTACTCGTTGCCAGCGCTGCTTCCTCCTCCTGCAACTGGAGCTGCCTTCCCCTCCCATAGCCAACACCGCCTCCTCCTCCCGCAGCCCGTGTTGCTTGCATTCACGCCACCTCCCCCTCTCACAGCCAATGCCACCTCCACCTCCCACAGCCAATATCACCTCCTCCTCCCACAATCGGCGCCTTCTTCCTCTCCCATAGCTGACGCCTCTCCCCCCCTACCCCAATCGGCTTTCTATGGGATGATGATTCGTACTGTGGGATGGGAGAGAAGAGAGATGAAGAAATTCTCTCGGTCTTTTGAAAAGGGCCAAATGAGCTTCTTTTAGAGTAGACTGAGAAAACCGAATTTCAGCCCAAAAATGGTATCCCTTCATAACTAGTCACCTTCATTCTTTATTCAAAGAAGCATTGTGCTACAATTTTGCTTCTACATTGATCAGAAGACGAGACATTCTACCATGTATCAAGAATGTGTACAACTCTACTACATAGATAATTAGAAGTGCAGTGAATACAACTAGTCTCCCAAATTCTCCAAGTGAAAAAAAGAAGTGATCAGGACCAAAATCGCCGCCGCCGTTGCCTTCAGATCAAGAAGCACAATCGCCGCCTTCCCCACGTGACCGAACAGCGCCGACAACGTCTGCTCCTTCCTATCTTCCCACCCTCACCTATCGAATTGTCATGGCTCACAGGTGCACTTCAATTGGTCACTGTATAGGAGTATATTCTCTAGCAAATTTTGTTTCGGCATTAACTTGTTCTTATTCGGTGGAACATGGATTACTTGCAGTTTTTTTTAAAAAAAATGTGGATGCACGACATCAGAGACGGATCTGGACCTCGGGCTAAGTAGGCTATAGCCCGAGGCCCAGAAAAATTAGTAGTGTAAAAGTTTTTTATATGGACCAAAAATTCGGTGTATAGTGGCCAGCCCGAGGCTTTCCCGGTGGGCCAGACCAAGCGCAAAAACATTGAGGTGTTCAACAGCCTAGCCCAACTCATTCGCCCAGATGCCCAGCTCATCCCCAAGTTCGCTTCGGCCTTCGGCTGCTCGGCTGCCCCAACTGATTTGCTAAGTGCTAACCCTAGCTGCTACTTGTTCCTCAGTCGTCGGGCGTCGGCAGCTCGGCGCCGCCTCCCTCCATCTCCGGCGCTCGACGAGACCTGAGCAATGAGCGTCGATTTCAGACTCACTTCACTGATTAGTGATTACCTTGTCATGGTTAACAGATCACTTCAAAGTTGTACAGTTGCGGCACCTGCTTTTTTTCTACTTATTACCTTGTCTTGGTTAACAGATCACGACCATTTCTCGTTTTGTCAAATGTTGGCACTGCAAGTTATCTAAACGACTTCATGTTCACTTGTTACTGTTTTCTCCTGTTGATTATCCCACAACTTAGTTTAGTATATTGATTGGTTGAAATATTGAATCCTTTTATACTTTCTGTGGGCATGCTTTCTGTTTAATCATTCAGAGTATGTCCACCCTATCCATTTCCTTGTTGTGACAACTGACAAAGGACTGAAACCCGAAAGAGTAAAGTAAATTGACAAACATGTTAGTTGTGTTGTAGAAGAATAAAATCAAATCATGTATCATCTCTATTATATTCTTCACTGATAGTTGTGACTTGTGAATTGTGATATAACTTTGATATATGCCCCCAACTGATTACACAATTAGTGATTTTATTTGTGAAACACAACTGGTTAACTGAATTTGAAACATTGAATGACGATTTGAATTTTGAATGAGTATTGAATGCCATGTGTTTTACATTTTTTTATTTAGGAATTAGTTATACAAAATGACCAACAATTACAGAAATTCAAAAACATTGTTTCTCTAGGATTTGATCTTGATGTTGACTTAGAGAAAGTAGGGATTACAAATCAAACAACAATGCTTAAATGAGAAACTGAAGAAATTGGTGCGTGATACTGGCAAATGGCAATTGTTGTTACCTTTATGGTTGTGTGATCTTATACTGTACAAATTTACTTTTGCACTAATACTAATTTGACTATAATGCTATATAATTAATAGAAAACTTGTTGAGAAGATTATGATACGTTAGTACGGAGTTGAGAATGTCAATAACCACTTCATTGTTTTCAACACTATTTGTGATGCCACACAGGTAAATTTTCTTTTGAACTTATTCTTTAATTTTACAGAAATCTTATGTCCCTCTTGTACTAGCTGAATCTTTCCCTTTTAAATATGCTACATGTGAATTTTTCATAAACCTATGTTTTCTAAATGTCAAAATGGACTGTCTCTATAATATCTTCACAATATCTGTGAGAGGGAGAAAATGAGAGATCAACTTGGTATACATTTACACTATACCTTTTTGTTATGCCTTCTATGGGTATATTTGGCGTAAGTTTTTCTCATTAGAATTCAGCCCGGTTTGACGAAATCTTGCATCCGTAACTGCACGACATGCTGGAGAGTTTCAAAGAAGGCCACTCTGCCGTTTTACTTAAGAACAGTACATGCATTACTTCTGATCACTAAGGATGCAAATGGGCCGGTTTGGCGAGTTGGCCCATTTGGCCCGCTCCTAAATTTTGGCACCAAAGGGTACTCGACCAGCCCCAAAATCAAGAGGTTCAAACCGGGCTGGACCCCATCAACCCTGGGGTCGACCTCGCCGACGTCGAGGTGGTCAATGCTGACTCCATGCAGGTCTACCATGGCCTCGACGTCTCACCAACAAGGCCCCCTCCACGACCACGAGCAAAACGGTCTCTCCCCCAAACTCCCCAGTCCGATCTTAGACCTCGCTCGTTTTGGCTTTTTTTCGGCTTCAGTTTTTAGATTCTACTTTTTTTTCACTATTGTATTTTGTCTTTTTCTGAATTTTTTAGATATTTTAGGTTTTTTTTGTATATTCTTTTTTTCCTGTGTTCCTTTGTATTGTCCCTAATGGGTTAACATGTTTTTTATTTTTACATTTTTAAAATTAATTATACCCAAAAAGCCAAATCAACTACAGTAAAAAAAGTCAGCTAAAATAAAATTTCAACCAAAAACAAAAAACCATCGCTAAAACAAACACCCCTTAAACTTCACCCCCTTTTCTGTTCGTCTCAAATTCGCTTCAATTTGAGCTCAACGGCGCTAAGTTTGGCGTGTCTCCACGTGTTACTCATCATCTCCTTGGCATAATCGATCCCTCTGTGGAGTTCACCTGTCGCGATTTTCCGCGACCATGCTGTGCCGGTAAGACTATGAACAATGGTGCTACTACAAGTTTCGGTGTCTGGACTTCTAGTGGATCATGTTCAGTGAACTAATAGCTCACATTTTTCTGAGTGGCCTCAGATTATAGAAGATATATTGGATCGTGGTGGCTTCCATGTTATTGTTGGTGATACAAACATCTACATCCATGTTCATTGTTTGATGCATGCCGATCTCCACATCTTTGATCATTTTCTTTTAAATGATCTATGTATCTGATATGCTATCTTTTGTGCCTATAATAAATCTTTTTTGTATTAGTTTCTGCTTCTAACTTCTACTTAGAAAAGCTATAAAAAAAACTATAAGCCACTACTAAGATATCCTGTGATAATATAACATTTTATCACTAATTATATATGTAGTTGTGACAATGTAAGGATTTATCACTGTAAAGACATTACTATTAAAGTGTCATGTGATAACATAACATACATTTTGCATATATATATATATATATATATATATATATATATATATATATATATATATATTATATATATATATATATATATATATATTACACCTATATATATATCTCACTACACCGTAGGTGCAATTACACCTTATATCGTATCTCACAACGTAGGGAGTATATCGCGTAACGGAGAGTATGTACATGTAGTATACGAGTATTTAAAATGATGGTATGAACAATTTTTCAGAGGTGGTATGTATATTTTTTAGACATACTCCTTTTTGTGTATGTATATGAAGGTATTTACAAAATACGCTAAAAATTATGAATTCCCTTGTAATTTTTTTCATGTGGTTCACATTGGAGTATCTTATATTTAGTATATGAGTATACCTAAAATCATAAAGGAGTATTTCAAATTTGTTTAGGTGGTATATTAGAGGTGGGTGTAATTACACTATTTTTCCTATATATATATACATACATATATATATATATATATATATATATATATATATATACATATATATATATATATATGAAAAATACTTTTTACAAATATATATAGTTGTGACAATGTAAGTGTTCGTCACTACTAAGGTATCCTGTGATATGCTATAATAATTTGCTGCTAATTATTCATATAGTTGTGACAATGTAAATGTTTGTCACTGTTAAGGTATCCTATGATGCATAATATTAATGACATAATATTTTGTCACTGATTATTGTTAAAGTAGCGAGAAAAATAATTTCTATCACTACAAATACGATAAATAGGGACGAAACAATATTTCTATCACTCTGTTTCGTCACTAAAATGCTAACCTCTTGTGGTGAGATGAGACGCAAGCCTAACGTACCCAAGCTAATCTGGATGGACGGGGGCGTGCTTGCGTGAACTAATTGACAGCAGCTAATTGACAGCAGCAGCAACCTCTGACCAAATACGATCACATATCGTACTGCTGCTGCGGATGACAACCACAATCCTCAGTTCCTCACGGCCTCACAATGTCCTAATAACCTGCTCCACACCTCTGCTCACTTTGCTCCGATCGAATATTAGCTTGCCAGGCGCTGGACAATGGATTCCGGCAGCACGGAGATCCTTGTGGACACCGGCAGCTTCCGATTATACAAGGACGGCCACGTCGACCGTCTCGGCGGTGTGGACACCGTGCCCGCCGGCTTCGACGCCGACACCGGCGTCACCTCCAAAGATGTCGTCATCGACGCTGTCGCCGGCGTATCCGTCCGCCTCTACCTACCAGTACCAGCTGACATCCAGGCGGCTCCATCCGACAACAACAAAAACAACACCAGCAGCACGAAGCTCCCGATCCTCGTCTTCTTCCACGGTGGCTACTTCGTCGTCCGGTCAGCCGGCTGCCCTATGTACCACCGCTACGTCAACTCGCTAGTCGCCAACGCCCGCGTCGTCGCCGTCTCCGTCGACTACCGCCTCGCGCCCGAGCACCCGCTCCCGGCAGCCTACGACGACTCCTGGGCTGCGCTCAACTGGTCATTGTCTGGCGCAGAGCCGTGGCTGTCCGAGCACGGCGATATGAGCCGTGTCTTCTTGGCCGGCGTCAGCGCCGGCGGGAACATAGCCCACAACATGGCCATCGCCGCGGCTGTGAGTGGTTTGCAAGCCGCGGCACCGGTACGCATAGAAGGTGCAATCTTACTCCACCCTTCGTTTAGCGGCGAACAAAAAATGGAGACTGAGGCAGAAGAGTACTGGGTAAGTGTCAAGAAGAGGTGGACGGTCATTTTCCCGGACGCGATGCACGGGCTGGACGATCCGAGGATGAACCCGCTGGCCGCCGGCGCGCCGAGCTTGAGGACGCTCACGTGCGAGAGGATGCTGGTCTGCGCGGCGGCGGAGGACCCGAGAGTGCCGAGGGAGCGGGCGTACTACGAGGCCGTGAAGGCGAGCGGGTGGGGCGGGGAAGTGGAGTGGTTCGAGTCGGAAGGCGAGGGGCACGGCTTCTTCGTCGACAAGCACGGCAGCCGCGAGGCGGTTGCGCTCATGGATCGAGTGGTAGATTTTATTGCTGGCCATTAATTGGCATCAACTGATTACTTCTTCCGTTCTCTTCTACTTATATTATACAATCGTGTTTTAAAATTTTCTAAAATTTTATAATTAGATTTAAAACTATCTAGATTATCTGTATAAAAATTATGTAATTTGATTTGTCGGTAAAAATACTACCATCGTACTATAATTCTATTCATGCACTTAAAAAAACGGAGTATATCGCCTTTCGTGTTCCTTATCGGTTCTTAATTGGGTTATGTGAGATCTTGCAAGAAAGATGCTGCCACGGATGCAAAATTTATGGAGCAAGGTATGTTCTCGATGTGCACGTGTTATGGAATCACAAATAAGAAAGCATGTACACATGTATCATGGGGTTGGTCATCGTGGTTTGATTAAATGGTGACTAGTTTTATCATCACCCTTGCGTTGATGCCTTCGGTCACTGTGTTCTGCAGTCCATGTGAGTACTAGATCAACTTCAGCGTCAGCTTTTTTTTTGTACTATTTAATAATTTCATTTTTTATAACTTTTTAAAATATTTTAGACTTTTTTATATTTTCTTTTTTTCTATGTTCCTTTACATTATCCGTGATGGGTTAACATTTTTTTATTTTTATATTTTTTTTAAATTTAATTATGCTTAATAAGCTAACTCAGCTATAGTAAAAAAATAAATTAACTACAGTAAAATTTTAACTAAAAATCATGTTATTTCAAACTATTCCTAAAGAGATGGTCACCGCTTGCATGATTACAAATGGTTAGTAGGCTATTCAGAGATGTGGGGTTGGTTGCGCTGTTGTGCAGCTCGTAGTCCTGAACCGAGTTTGCATTCATGACCCGTGCTGATGAACTAATTAATCACACACGGTCCTGGTTTACAAAACAGTACTATTGAATTCAGTTCTGCACCAATGAACTGTAGTAGGTACCAAGCTATCAAAATAACATCACAGTAGGATACCCGTCACCTGTAAACGGTTACTCCCAACATGGACATTACGGGCAGCAGCTAGATAACAAAAGCGCAAACACATGTATGCTAGCTGATGGTCGAAATTGGATGAAAGAGATTATATATCCACCAGGGACAAGTGAAAGCAATTTTTAATTCTGAACCAGAAATACTGATCAACAAGTTCAAAAAAAAAAGGGACGTGCTGATCAATAATCACAATCATGCATAATAGGAAAGGGTACATCTCCATAGTCAATTGATCTAACTCAACAAGCTGTATGCCCAAATGAAGTGTCAATTGACAACAGTCTTAAGTCAACAACGCTATAATGCTCAAACAAAATATCAACTGACAACAGCCAGCAAATTCCCCATAAAAGAGTACAAGCACTGCCAATAAATAAGTACTGATGAGTCAAGCTATGCTGTTTCATCATAACCCTTAAAGTAGAAAAATAAGTGTATGATATCCAGTTTCCAGTATGCGAAATTGAGATTGACAACTTAAAGCTAGATGAATATCACTACGTTAAGTGAAAATAAGTTGAAGCAGATTTAGAATGTATAGCCAATAATGACTTGTAAAATCTTAAATAAAGCAATATACCTGTGTAGGACATTGCCAGCTGATCTCATACATCATGTTAAACCATTCATTTATCATATTAAAATATTCATTTTATCTTATTTACAAGAGAACAGATCATGGGAAGACACTTTCAACTTCTCTTACTGGGAGATGCCCATAACGACTTGAATTTAACAGGTACAGTTGTTGCTGTTCATGGTTGATTTGAAATAATGTTAATAACTAAACCACATATTTGCATACAGCAAAACAATGATCCAAGCTACTAGGTCAATCAATCATGTCCACATGATAACCACATGCATACTTCGATGATCTTATGACAAATAAATTTCAGTGTAATTGTTACAACTTAAGGTCTGTTTTGATAGGTAGGATTTAGTTTTGAATCCTTAGTCCCAAACATTCCAAAAGCATCCAAACTCTCCTTACAAGGTACAACTATCCCTCCTGACCCTTGAGTCCTAGACTATGTTAATTTATATACATCGGTACCGTCTTTAACATCCACAAATGCAAATATCTTACGCATTCTATCATTTCAAGCAGTCTTGGAATAATCATCTTGTCACAAATCAAGCAGCTTGACAAACACAGCAGCAAGCATAAGCACACAAACACAACAGGTAGGATAATAAGCATCATAAGTCAAGTACAGTCAATACAAAACAGAAGGTGCAAATATGTTCTACTGAGCACCATTCACATGCAATGTCTGCACAAGTAATTTGCAGCACAACTAAGCAAACTCGATATCACTACTCATACTATAGGAACCACAAACAGGAAAAGCGTGCATGACGAAGTGGCAATCATTTCTTTGTATAATAGCTAGAAATCATTACTCAGCCATCTGCAGTAGCAAATGGATCATGTGAAGGTCCCACATCATGTCCAATGGTTCTCTGAACCAAGCGCTGCAAGTCAGCCATAACCTTGTGCTCTCGCTTTGCCTTCTCCTCATAGTTAAACATAGCCAGCGCCCTCTTATCCTCTGCACTGTAAACCTGGTTTTCCTTCCTTATACGGATAGCATTCATCCTCTGGTGCCTACTCCCACTCATCACATACCCCAAATCCTCAAACTTCTGGATCTCATCTGCAGACAGGCCAACTTCACCACGCCGTGGGATACGCTTCCCCTGCTGTACATACTGCGCAATGGCATCACCTTCTCCAGGTCTCAGTGCACCACCATAGCTAATATGACCTTCTGCACGCGAAAGTGGCATCGGCCCAACAGGCATCTCATTCTCCAAGGCAGCCTTCTTCTGGGCCTCAAGCATTTCCTTGAACTTGATTGCTTCCGGGTCAATCTCTGGCACATTTGTCTCATCAACTTCCTTCCCATCAGCGTTGGCATCAGAAAGGACCAAATCTTCCGAATCAGACCGCTTGCTCCTCTTCCTCCTCGAGCTCTTGCTCTTCTTCTTAATGTCCCTTGGACTAGGGCTAGAACCAGAAGCCTCCTCCTCCTCAGAGCTTTCCTCAGAGGCTGTATCATGGCTCGTCCTCTTCTTCCTCCTGGAGCTCCTTCCCCTCCTCTTAGACTTCTTGTGCCTCCGCGATCTCTTCCAGCTCCTCCTCTCCCTAGAGTCATCAGAATAGTAAGAGCCCTCTGAATCCTCATCGACCTTGCTGTCGCTCTCACTCTCCGTATCAGAGGAGCGGCGGCGACGGCGGTGGCGGATGCGCTTGCTGCTACGGTGACTGTCCTTGCGCACTTTCTTCTTCCTCCTAGAGTCATCTGATTCACTGAAATCGGATAAGCTATCTGACTCACCAGACTCGGAGTCCGACGAATCCTTGTTCTCCTCCTCTTCGCTCCTATCAGAAGAGTCCTTCTTCGTCGATTCCTTCTTCTCCTTCTCCTCCTCGTCGTCGCTGTAACGGTAATACTCCTCGTCGTCCTCGCCCTCGCGGCGAGGAGGGCTGGGCGTGATGTTCCATACGCACCGCTTCAGGCTCTTGCGGAGCTTCTGGCGCTTGAGGCGGCGGTACTCGAAGTAGCTAAGGCCCTTGAGGTCCTCATCGTCGGAGTCGGAGCCGGACCAGGCGCCGCCTCCCCCGCCGCCACGTCGGATGGGGGCGCCCCGGTCCCGAACCAGGTCCCGGTCCATGTCCCGGCCTGCGTCACGGTGGTAGGGCGACCATTGGCGGCGGCGGTCGCGGTAGGGGCTGGGGGACCGGTCGCGGTAGGGGCTTGGGGACCGGTCGTGGCGGCGGTGGCGGCGCGGGGAGCGCGACGGGGACGGGGAGCGGCGGCGAGGGGAGGGCGACGCGGAGACCCTGGCGCGGCCGGGGAGGCACACCACGGACGCGAGGCGGCTCTCCGTGCGAGCCATGGCGATGGATCGCCGCCTAGGTCGGGGGTTGGGGATTTGATTTGGGGAAGCGGTGTTGCGATGGATGCGTGGGGAATTAAATCTGTTGACGTGAGGTGAGGATGGGGTAAGGCGAGGTCTTCTCGCAGTCGGTTCGGATCGGTCGGTGCGTGAGGCTTTGGTCTTGTATGGGCTTCAATGCCGGGTAAGGCCTGGTCAAAAAACCCTGCTTCTTTCGGCCTTAGCCGCGTGATTACGTAGGCCCATCTCATGTTATCATGGTTCATCTTGGGCTGGAAATACGTGTTGGGCCGGCATCTTGAGGATCACTGGTATATCATGGGGTCATCTCATAAACCTAGTGGGATAACACCATTCTTATTTTGTACTGGCCTTACACTTAGGAGAGATGAGGTGGTGATGGACTAACTTATTCCATTCCTCAAACAAACAAGTGGGTTAATTTCACGGCTAGGATTGGATGGTCAATTCACCGTCCCGTCCTTCGAACCAAACAGCTCATAATGGGAAATTTGGGCCCATAGGTTTCGGTTATAAGAAGAGAGGATGTTTTTATTGAGCCTGATTTGGACTTGCTATTCTAGGACTTCTGTAGCTCATGCTTTGGGGGTGATCGTTTTGGTTTCAGCTTCTAGCTTCAGCTTTTTTTTCACTATTCACTACACTATCCACTAACTCATTCTGCTCATGTGTTTTTTTAAAGCAAAAGCCATATTCGATCACCCCAAAGTTGCAACTTGCAAGGGAGAATATAAAGCTTGTCTTGCCGTTTTTTCCCATCATGTTCTGTCCGAAGGGAAAGTCGACGGCGGAATACACACTTCTCTTAGTGATTTTTTTTTTTTAAAAAAAAAGCGAGCATAGCTTAGTCGAGCAATTTCACCTCTAACCTCGAACTAGAATGAATCTGGATGCTCAAAAGGTCAGCCAAAAAGAATTCCAGTCTCATAAGACCAGCGATTCTTTTTATATATAAAAAGCCTTGTAAGACCGGCCTCAATCCTCGTACCGGTTTTTCTTATCAGTTTGTTAGACAAAGGTCCAGGCCTATCTGTGTGAGAATTTTGAGCTATCGCAGTAATTAAAGGCCTTTTTATTTCAATTTATAGCTTATATATTATAGGTTATAGTTTTTCACAAAGAAATAAACGGGACGATTTCTTCGTCACTGTTTCGAAGTGTTTTATTGGAACAGCCTTTTTAAAATAGTTTATCAGTATTTAATTTGTTTAAACAAATACTCACGCTAAAACTAAAAATCATCAACTGCACTTAAAAAGGCGCGCCCAAAAGTTAGAAGGTTTGCTGCTCCATAGCGATTCGACCGAATTAGATGGCGTGCAGGCAATGGTTGGTCGACAAGCAGCACTTGGGGGCACGTGGCAACATCCACTTGTGTCCACACCAGTGTGGTCTCGCCGATTCCAGCTGCTCGAGGGTGCGTTGAGCATTTGCGTGGGACGCGTCCATGCGTGATCCAACATCTCAAGGGCCATTGGATCTTGCGTGGACTGCTTCGCGCGGGCGCAGCACCCACGGGCCCGAGGAACTACGTCGCGCGCCCCAGGCATAGACTACGCTTGCGTACAATGGATCTTCTCCCGCCGCTAGATCTCACATGCACGGCTCCAAATCACGTTGCTCCATGTAGACCGTGTGCAGGAACCATAAAATTGCGGTAGGGCCGAGACTGCTCGTGGTCTACCCGCTTGTGTATCAATATAGTTAATGACAGGTGGTCCTATTAATATTCGGGTCCCCATGTCATTGTTGTGGGTGCATTCCATCCCCACCTGGCCCTCAACCCTAGCGAAACATCAAGCGGACTCAGCCTCGCACCTTCTCGCCTATAGCTATACAAGCTCTCCTTCCTCCTCCCCGACGTGCTCCCCCTCTTCCCACATGCAAGCATGCCCTGGAGGCTCCTCACCCCCACCGCGACAATCAACGCATCTAGGTATAACGGCGCCGATGAGCCACACTTGGGCTAGATTGAGGATTTGAGGTGGTTCTCCCGATGCCCCTCCATCCCTCCACTCCACGCGCTATCGTCGCCGAAAATGTGCACCACCAACCAGCGACTGTGAGGTGCATGTAGTGCTTTGAGGGTGGTGGCATGCATATCTACGCGATGTAGCGCGGGTGAAGCATCTATATCCCTAAAAATGATTTTAGTAATTAATGATAATATGTGAATATGAGACTAATATTTGTTGAGTATCGCATAGGTTAAGTCCCAATATTAAGCATGTCAAAGGTAAGATGTATGCTAAAGAATAAAATAAGAATCAAAATAGTTTAAGATAAAGGTACAAATAGTATAGGATCCCTTTTAAATTTTACCGATCTTAAGAGAAATGTTGAAAGACTGGATTGTAGGATAGTTATCGTACTATTAAGAGGAATCATAGAAAGTAACTTAATAGCATGTTTTTATGCCATTTGGATCAATCTAATATCATGCATACACTTAAAATTAAGTTTGAAAACCAATTGTACTCTATCAAAAAAATTGAAAGTACCGGAGTGTAGTTTGCGGAACTACCGAAGTTCGGAAGTACCGACGTGTTAACTGCGGTACTACCGAAAATCGGTAGCACCGGCACTTGAGCGGTATGTTTTTTCAGAGAGCATCCACTTTGAGACTTAGGCTTGTCGAAATTGTTAGTACCAGAATTTGAACGACGGAACTACCGCAGAGCAGTAGTACCGCACCCCAAATCGGAACTACCGAATTTCGGAAGCACCGAAAAAATCCAGCGGTACGTTTTTTTTTAGATAGGGTCGATTTTTTTGGCCCCAAGGCAAACGGTAGTACCGCATTAGAAATCAGAACTACCGATGATTGGAACTATCGCATTTACAACGACGGTAGTACCGCGCCGACATTCAAACGGCTAGGTCTGACGTTCTGACATAGCCGTTACTGTGTGCTACAATACATTGTGGTAGTACCGCAATTTACACAGCGGTACTATCGATTTCTCTAAATTTTTAGGATTATTTTATGCAATGGTTAGTTTTGGTTGGTGAGAGTATAAATACCCCTACCAGCTGAAGGACATGTTGTTGAGTTTGCATTGAACATCTTTGAGCTTTAAGCATTCATTCTACACTTTATTTTTCATTGTGCATTCTTTTTGAGGTGTTTGAGCCATATCAAGTGCATAATTATTTTAGACTGATCCTTGACACTTAATTTCCATCAAGCGAAGTTATGATTCACTATCTTGGTGTTTGTCAACATCTAGACAGCTTGGTGCACGCGAGAAGCTAGCTCAATTAATACGTGAATAAAACAAGAATCTAACAACGCATCGTGTCGTTAACGAGATTCCCTCGCACGCGCCGCCCACGTGAGGAATTGGTCCCCCGCCCCTACGCTCCCACACGCACGCCCTGGCACCAGCCGCGTGGCTTGTCTTCTATCGAGCTATCCCGACACAGCAGGTGAGACGTGTCGTTCACCGTGTCTTTTAAGCTAAAGAGAAGTTCATTTTTGCAAAAGCAAGCGTTAGGGAACTAAAAAAACGCCATGGTACTACTAGATACGTAAACACTTCCGGCCCCTCACATATCTGCGTACAACGGTACAAGTAGCACCGCCCTAACCGTCTGTACCCGTCAGTCAGTCCGCGCCATAAGCGGCATCACGCATGTCGGCGTGCATTCAATGCCGCACCTAAATTTCCAACGACCGAACGCGATGCTTCTACGCAGCAGCCAGTCTGCACCCCGTCGTTGCCTGTCTCTCCACTGTTGGTTGCTGCCGTCGCAAGCTCGGCTCAATACGAGCGTACTTGACGTTGGGGTCAGCCGAGCCGCCGCCCAAACGAGAAACAGCCGGCCCACGTGGCCCTTCGCTTGGTCGGGCAGCAACACTGCTCGGCTTGCACCCCCCAACACTGCACTCGCCCAGTGAACGGAGAGGCCAGTACCGTACACCGGTAACTGATAAGCTGACATGGAGGAATTGCCCCCCGATTGGATTGAATTAGTACTTCTGCACGCGGAACTTGCATATCAGGTGGTGATTAGGTCGAGTGCATAATTGCAGTTCGGGAGTAGTACACTGGTAGCACTACGCTGCTACTCGAGGCCTGCTTCCAAGTTCCAAGACGGCGATGCCATA
This sequence comes from Melocanna baccifera, assembly GCA_036346265.1. NCBI lineage: Eukaryota > Viridiplantae > Streptophyta > Magnoliopsida > Poales > Poaceae > Melocanna > Melocanna baccifera. The sequence goes on along the minus strand of CM070701.1, from coordinate 13,377,226 downwards.
GGAATTTTACAAGAAAACAGCCTTGTTCCTGCAGAAATCATATATGCAGACTCCTTTAAGAACGTCTGCTTTGGTGCATCCGTCGCAATGAACAAATGATCAGAACTGTTCTGAAATGATCTTTATTAGGATTCTATTATTATTCTAGAAAATGGAATAGATAGTTGATTCCTCCAAGTCTCGGATGGTCACGTGCATGACCGCTGAAGATGGTTGAATTATGCTCAGATTCGATGCTACCTACTGGATTTGAAATGGATGCGTATTAACTGCATGTATCCTGCGGAAATCAAGGAGCACAGTACGAATAAAAGCATGATGTCCAGGTAGTACCGATAGGTCTACCCCGTGGAATAGCTCATCTCGTTCTCCGCACTTCCGGCCAGCCTCCTCCTCTATCTTTTCGTCGGCTTCTTGTCGGAGTCAAGCAGGAGGAGATCTCATCTCCTTTTCTCCACTTGTAAATTAACCTAGTTGTAGATCTTCTTTCTCTTCCGTGGTGGTTTCTCTCCGTTCAACGGTGGTCGGCAGCTTGCGACAGTGACCTACAGGAGTAGATATCGTCATGTTCCCTACAGTGGATCTAGTCTTCGTTGGCCACTGGGACTCGTCGGTTCAGCTTTCTCTTCCAAATCCCCTCAGATTTGGATCTAGAGCTGTCCCCTCTCTGGTGAAGCTCGCATCAACTATGCCTATGTGAGTTCCAACCGAAGAGGCAAGTGAATCTGATTTTCTCGTGGTCAACGTCCCCCACCTCTACATCTCATCACCAGCACCGCTGTGGAAGCTCCGTTAGTCAGTTACTGGCATCATGACGGTCTATCTGAGACCACCATCTACCTCTTCTTCCCGGTACACGCGGCGGTGCCTAGCGTGTGTGGAAGAGGTGGTATCAACTCGCCTTGGAGACCTTGACCAAGACTAGTGTGTGCATCCTACAGTATTTCTATGGTGTCATCCATCGTCTTCCTCTAGGTGATGGTCTTGTACATCTTTGCGCGGTAATGCCCGGTCAATCTCCCCTAATAACCAGATTCCCTATGTGGACTTGGCATCGACCGCCTTTCTAGCCGGCGTGCCGCTTCTCTGTGGTTGTTGTGTATTTCCCCCTCTTCTTTCTATCTCTGGATATCCCCACATGTCGTCCCCTAGTATCTGTCACTGCTGATGTCAGGACTGATAATCCAAAATCATTCACTCCTAGTGACCTATCGGAGCTTCACCAAGTCGATCGCTGACGTTTCTCACCGACCCTACAGTGTTTCCTTCAACCTCCAACCAAAGGAGACCCCTTTCATCCTCCCGCTGCTCGGGATCGTCATCAAACGCACAGTAGATGACAGAGCCGTGGCTAGATCGAAGCATTCGAGGCAAGGAGTCCAACGAACGACGACTAGAATTCTGACCGTCCAAGGACTTGACTGTAATTTTGTATTTCTTTTTAGCCCATTTTAGCCGGTGCCAGAGACTATTATTTAATATGCTACCTTCAATCTCATATTAATCCAGAGTTAATGATCTAAGTGGCCATGTTTGCCTTAAAAAAAGAGCACAGTACAGTTGTCCGGCCAAAACTTTACGGTTTATCACCGCTCAAAACACTAATTGCTCATTGACTTTAAACGATGGCCGCATATTGTATCCTGGGGAAAAAAAATCTAAGAGTGGCATGAATGTTAGGTCAATCATCAATCTTGTTTATGGATGGATGTCACATAGTAAGGTAGACACGGGATTATATGTTGATGGGAAGCTCACGGTTAGGCAACTAAACACAAGGTTTCGAAGTCATTATTATTATTATTTTGGTGGCTAGGTTTGTCCTTGTACTATTGTAGAACTAGCTGTGTATCATATATCTTAAAGTGATTTCTTGGTCTGGCCTACACTGCGTCATGCATTGCCCCCTCTGATCTTCTCCAAGGCAAATATTCATTTGTTCAAAGGGATATATACCTTTCTGGCTAGTCCCTTTCCATGGGTGGTTAAGGTGCATGCACCCTGCCCAGCGTGTTCTTTCTTGAGGGTAGCATCCACCAGCCTTCCTCCCAAAACATTTCCAACGAGGGTTGGTGCACAGGCCCGAATCAGGGACCGGCCCCCACAAATGATCATGGCAGGAGACTTAAAGCAAGGCATTATTATTTGGATGAAAAAAATATAGGCTGCTTAAGCCAATAAGCCTATATAGAATTGCCCACTTGATATCCCTCTCAATATCCAAACCACGTGTTCCAAATCAGACAACCGTCACAAGCACTTCACGAGTCCGATGTGACGTGTTTGTGTCCCCCCTTGTACGTTCCTATCTACATCCCCTTCGACGACTAATACACTACACCAGTTATACATTCCGCGAAAATTATGAGGGCTCACGTGTCATAGAGAAACGAGCACAGACGGATTAAGCCAGGCAGAGAGGATAGAGTTGTAAACAAGCTGAAGTTTGTCTGGTCTTTTAAGTTCAAGTTTGAACGAATCTGAGTTGAGATTTAAATGTAGATTTAGGATGGAGATTGGTTTATTCTAAACTTGAGTAGACTCGAACTCGATTCGAATAAACTCAATAGCAGTCAATAGTTCAATATATATTATTTTTTAACAGTAAGAAAAACTCAACTCAAATAAACTAGATAAGAATTAATATATAACAATATTTAAACTCAAATAGTACCCCTCACAAACTATTTAATCTTAGTTTATTGAAACTCACGCGCTCGAGCCGACTGAGCTTTTTTAGGTCCTAGAGAGGGGGAACAAAAGGATGGATCGACAAGATAATCTCAATTACACGCGGCTCAACCTTATTGGTCCTGCAAAGTGGTATCTTCAAGCAGTGGTGAGAACTCGGGAAAAGGGTGATAGAGAGCTCAATAAACAACGGAAAAGTGCGTCGAAAGAAGGACAGAACAAGCAAGGAAGGGGTCAGAGAAAGCCAAAGGTGAGATCAGGTGAGTTGGAAGGGGGAGATGGTGCGCGACGCAATGTTGCTATTGCTAGTCCTCTTTCCAACACTCGGCTCCGTGTTCGCCCAGGAGGGATGCACCTGAGTCACTGCAAGATCTCGCGCGAATCCTATTCCGGCCTCCCGTCCCTGTCCCGCGCCGTGGGTCCGAGGCCTCTCGCCGAGCGACGCGTGTCGACTGCACCGGCCGGCCTCTTTCGCGGCGACGGCAACGTGGCGCGGAACCGGCGACCGCAGCGCCGATGCCCTTGACACGGCGGCGATCCGGCGATCGACGACAGTGCTGAAATGTTAATCGATTTGAGCTCGATCGATCGATCGATCGGCCCGGCTCTCTTAGATCAGCTGAGGGCTAGCGGACCGGGAGCTGTTGCTGATTTGCCGTTGTTGCCGACAGGCGATGGGCTGACTACCAGCTTGCAGAATTTTCCAGCCGTGTATGTTAAAATTTTACGACGGGGCTTGTGGGTCAGAAAGCAACCGCCCGGCTAGCTCATGGTCGTGAATGGACGTGTGACGATCGAAAAGATGTGGATATATTCTAGATTTGTAGCATCTCTTTTAGCTAATCCAATCAGTGAGCTGGCTAGGGCAGCAGTACCACCTTGTTCATCGTACGTGAACTGAAAATACACTTTATGTTTGGACCGGATGCCGTGCGATGCATCATGACGTGCTAACCTATCTACCTCTTGATGGTAACTTGTTATCTAGTTAACCACTGTACTCTGCTGTCAACGTCAGTTAAAAGGCGGGACAGAAAGGTTGGAGGGATTTATATTTACTTTGCATGCCCATATATAGATGTCACAGTGACCGGATGCGTACACTGTACAGTGCCCCTCGCTCTTTCGGTGTTGTTTTCGCGCGGAGAAAACTACAGTATGTGTCGTGAGAAAGAGATGAAAGCTAGCCGACTAGCACGACAAGGGGATTTATGGCGAAGATTACAGATCCGGTGGTCCCGGCCGGAGCACCGTCTGCTGTTGACCGAACCCACACAAATCTACACGCATGGAGCCATGGATGGAATCATGGAAGATTTATGCGTTTACATAGGCTGTTCAATGGGGTTATCGATCCAACATTGCTGATGGAGAGATTAGATCTTCTCCGTGGCGGGATGAGTTGCTGAGGTGAGAAGAGGATCTAGGCGAGCAGCTACTGAGAGTTGGCGGGCTACTGACAAAAGGGAAGAGAAGCAGTGGTAGGAAGGGTCATGCAACATTCCAGAAATAGTGGGAGCGGTAGGTCTTTACTTTACATGTGTCTTTGCTTCATTGGATTGTTATATAAATTATATGTGCAACGATGATATAATAAAATTTCTCCTGTTTTTGGGGAAGCTTTGCCTCCCTTGTAGGCTAGTTTCTGTGCCTAGCTAGCTAACTCTGTACAAATGAGGCTTCCGCAATTGCAGATAGGGGGCGAAATGGATACGAATAATCTGTATTATCCGGTGATCGTATTTTATAGGATACAAATATGATATAGTTTTTTCATCCGATTAATAATTTCTCTCTTATTCGTATTTGAATTCGTATACAAAATATGGATACGAATATGATATGAATTTTTACTATCCAAAATATTATTTTATTCAGACTATTCGTATTTCTATTTGACAAAGCAATATACATATTTTATTGCAATATGCCTAATTAGTTGAATAAATTTTTTTAATTCAATGTTAATTTGTGTTTCTTTAGGTAAGGTGAATGAAGTAGAATGATTCAGTGTGATTGTATACGGATAAAATATCATTAGTATCTCCATACTACATAAGTTGTGAGGATATCCGAATCCAACCAAATTGATTAGATATTCGATTCGAATTTGTATTCGTTACAGTATTCAATTCATATTCGTATTTGAAAATATTCAAATTTGTATTTGCATTCATTTACAAAATATGAATGTGGTAAATGCACTATTTAATTCGTATTCGATCCACTTCCACCCTTAATTATAGAGAGCTTAGGCCCCGTTTTCATATTTCTGTGCGAATCGAATTGTCTGCTGTGAAATTTATGCATTCTAAAATCGGCCAAAATGTTTAGTTGATTTACGCTTTAGCTGAAACTTCCCTGGGTCCTTAATTAATTAAATTCATACAAACGACAAACAGAAAAGATCAATTATTGATCATCACGAGCCCCACTATGTATACGGTCGGCGACAGGTATCTTAATGGTTATATATTCCATGTTACAACCATGTGATGCTTTCAGGTAATGCCGGTCCACCATGGTCGACCATTTCTCTCTCTCTTTTTTTTGGACTTTTAGTTTCTCTAAAAATTAAAACAAATAAAGTTGATTTCTAAATAGCTTTCTGAATCTAAAACTATATATGTTATTTATGCCAACATCTTTATGTCCGCTGCTACAACAAAAAATACAAACAAAAACTCAAAAATACAAACAAAAAATATTAACCACAGTTAAAAGGTGTCCGTCGTAGAACAAAATAAAGCCTTTGTACATGCTGCGAGCCAACAATACCGAACAAACACTGATCCATGGTGGACCACTGGACCATACATCCACTGGCTCGATCATAATTTTGCAACGGTTTCGAAACAACTACTACTCGCCTAGTCTAGCCCGGGCACCAAACTGTTGGCCCGTATTCAAAGCCGGTGGAAGCACTGCCACACGCGGCAGGAACAGTTGCACACCTGCCGGGACACGATCCGTTTACCGGTGCAACTTGCAACGTTTAACTTAGATTACCTGCTTTTCTGGTTTGCTTCATGAGTGAGTCACGAGTGGTCGCGTGCGTACGTCCTCTCCGGCCGGCAGTGCTACGGTGCAGCTGCCAAATAGCCTCTCCCCTCCTGCGTGCAAATGGCGAGCAAAAAGTACGTACGATACGAGCTATCCGACGACGTGACGAGAAAGAAGCAGGAGCAGCAGCAGAAGAAGCAAAGGCACGGCACTCTGCTGCCATCAGTGAACGGTCAACTTGCTCGATTTGCCAGGTCGCTTGCGCCGTACGTACGTACCAATGCTGCGAGAGGGAGAAAGGACAACGATTCTTGTTCTTGCGGATGCACGCGAACGAAATTTAAGGATCACACTGTGTCTGTGTGAAGCATGCAATGAGAAATAGTAAGTGGTAGTACTGCACTGATCATGATAAGGTAGAAGAAAAATGTACAGCCTACGTAGGTAGGTACGTACATACGCGCATGCACGGGCTGCGAGTCCAACAAAAGCTTGGAGCAAACCACGTACAAACGAGCTAGCATGCGGTAACACCAATAAAATGTATCAAGGTTCCTACATCTTTACACATGCATGTGATCATGCACACGGCGGCAGAGCAGAGAGTTCATCCGGCCGGAAACTCCAAAAGCGATCGACGGACGAGCAAGTGAGACAACAATGGAACGTACGCTTATTGCATCACCGCGCGGATGTGCCGAGCCACGCGGACGTGCTGCGTGGTAGCTGGTTATAGCTAGCTACCACGGCCCGTGCTGCAGGGCTGCAGTGGGGTAGGCGACGCCGATCGCGGCGGCGCGGTGGGCGGCGCCGGTGGCGGCGGCGGCGCGCTCGAGGGACTGCACCTGGGACTTGAGAAACTTGACGTAGTGGATGGCCTCGTCGAGCATGGACGCGGTGTCCATCTTGGTGCCTCCCGGGACGAGCCGCTGCAGGATGCGGATGCGCTCGCTGATGCGCTCCCGCCGCAGCCGCGCCGCCACGCTCTGCGGGTCCTTGGAGATCCGCACGTTGCGCCGCTTCGGCGGCCGCACCGTCTCCGGTTCGATGTTCACCGGCTGCAGCGCCGCGATGTGAAAGATCATCTCCCGCATGGCCTCCGACGAGGATCCCTGGAACGCGCCGCCGCCGGCGTCGACGCCAGGGGACATCACGTACTCCTGGTGCACACCGGAGCCGCCGTACGCGTCCGGCACGGAGTACTGGTCCTGGTAACCGTCCGTGTTGGTCGTGCTGGTCGACATGTGCGGCGGAGGCGAGAAGTGGTGAGCAGGGGTTTGCATGGGCGATATCGGCGGCGACGCAGCCGCCATCAGCGACTGGTCGGTGAGCACCTGCTCCAGCTGAAGCATCGTGTTCATCAGCTGAAGCTGCGCCTCCGGGGAGGAATTCAGCAAGTCAAATTCCATCAGTCAGCTAGGGTTTCGATCGAGAGCTACCTCGCGCTAGCTAAGGATCGACGAGTCGTGTTCTTGCAAGGATTGCAAAGACTACGAGCTCGAAGAGCTTGAGCTAGCTAGCCCGTGGCTGTTTCAGGAAGGTGTGAAGGTTTCTGCGAGGTCTGTGTTGTTGTCAAAACGCAAGTGGAGAGGCCTACTTATAAGCAAGTGACCGGCCGGACCGTAGTCGCTGCGATTTGGAGTGGACTGACCGGTAATGTAGTAGTAATGCTGCTTCCTCTGTAGCACCAGTGCTCCCTCTTTAATTATTTTTCCTTTTATTATCTCCCTCTCTTATTCTATTGCCTGCTTTCTGCTCCTTCCTGGAATTACACTGCACAGGGCATGTCTAGATGAACTTTCGCTTTCTTCAATTTTCACGAAAATGACGCGCTTTCTTCAATTTTCACGAAAATGACGTCCCAATAAATAGTTTTACTATTACACAGTCGACTAAATTTTTTTTATCTCTTAATCATTTAAAATTGCATAGTATTAATTCTCTTTTTAAAAAATTCTCTCTCAGAAAAAGGGGAGCTGTTGGAAGATACTTACCTAATAAATAAAAAGTGACTAAGAATTAGGAAAAAAATAGTTGTTGGTGCAATAATCAATCCCCGATAAAAATGTCTCAAGGAACATGGATCAGCCGATGTCTTAACACATCCTAAAGAATGCCGACTACCGTTTTATCACTCAAATTAAACTCTCTTTGTTGTTGTTGCTGCATTGAACCTTTGTATCCCAGCTAGCTTCTTTCTGCAGATCAACGACGCATTGTGAAAGGCTAACCTAGTACATGTACGTTTGGATTTCTGTTTTTTTCCTATTTGTAGTAGCTAAAAGCTAATACAAATATATAACTTTCTGAAGCAATTTTTTCACTCTGAAGATAAGGTAGAGAGTCATAGACTCATTATGCATCTCATTACTCTTGCTCTTACCTTATATACACATTTCTCCCTTATTTTTAACACCACTCATTTCCTCCTTCTAAAAATTATTTGTTCATTAACTAATATTTATTTTCCTCTATAAGCCATCCACACAGTGGCCATCAGCCACAGTAACACCCTCATGGCAACGATTGGCTCGTTCATGGTGGCTTGACACGTGGGATTCGTAGTGCTGGCTATCTCTGTTCACACGTTGCTGTCCACGTATCGGCAGTGGAGCATAGCTGGCTTCGAAAAGGAAAACAGTGGGGCATAGCCTGCTCCAGAGCGGACTGATGGGCCTCCGGTTATGCTTATGTGCGATGAATCGTGTGCTTTTTTCTACAACACGCGTGTAGCTCGCTGCGTGGATTGGTTTTCGGTGGTGCTGTGTTTTGTTGTGCTAGATAGCAGTCGTGTTGCAAGAAAAGGCATCGTCATACGACGAGGCTTCGAGGGAAAGCCCCTAAAAAATGCGGCCATGGTTAGTGATTTGATTGATAAGATAAACGGAAATTTTAATCAACCTTTCTCGGTAGAAATGCTTATTGTATTTGATCTTAGTTAAACACTTATATAAATAAACTAAATATTAATAAGTCATTTTAAAATAACGACAGAAAAATCATCTATTTTATTTGATTAAAAAATATAAGATATAAGCTAACTATAAATTAAAAAGAACTGGACCAATAAATACTTTCCAGGACTCGAGTGAGACCGGTTCTTCCCACTGTTTGATCATCGACCGTTTCTTTTAGATCACAAATCAACGGTGATGAGAAGGCTAGGATCTCTATTTGATTAGGCCTCCTTTTCTTTTAGAGCGAGAGACATCCCGACGAAATTTACTTCAATTCCCTTGTGAGTATCGGTATGAGTCAACCATCAGTTGCGGACGAGCTTAGCATGAATATATCTTTGAACTTCCAATGGTACTCACGAAATAAGAACAACTATGGCTAGAACAAATTGCATTGAGATCGCGCGAAACAGCCCATCACCTTCCCACTCAATGCATAAATGAAGTCCACTTGTAACAAGCAATACAAATAGTTTGGACAATTTGCGGCAAACCTCTTTAGTCAGCTAAACGGATGAATGGAATCATTGTATAGTATAAAGCAAGAATGAAACTACAAAGTCCAAATTAAATCTCTATAACAAGTAAATCCATCTTGCTCTTTCTTTCCGCCGTTCAGCTTTGGGCTGTCGAGTGACGATTGGCTGGAATTTGAGGTACGGAATAAACCGACAACAAGTAAAGCGAGCATTTTTAAATTTGCGAGTTGCCATCGGCGCCCAACACGGTCAACGGCATCAGGACACCGGTCAGTTGGTCGGTTTGCGTTTGGTACCCTATAAATGACCCGGACCCGCCCGTGCGTGGCCGCCCTCACGATCCGACCGCGGTTAGCACACCACGTGGCGATGATCCAGGGCAGTACAACATGCGTCGTCCGCTTGCCCCCGCCCCGCGCGCGCGTCGACCGCGTCCCGGCCAACCGGATCGTTTGCCGCTGGTCTGAACCCGTCTCCATCTACATTCACATCAGGCAGGTTACGCCCCGCCACAAATTCACAATTAAGTATACTTAGTACGAGTGTACAGATCGATTACATTTTTCTATTACAAGAAAGATGCATAAGTACGCACATACATATGAGTACGTCCCATTAACACACACCAAAATAGAAGATAGAAACCGAGGACAAATTCATGATTCCACAAAATTTTTACCAAAATGCATTCACGTGTGCATAATAGGTGAGCCTTAGGATTTAAACTTTGATGAGTGAAATCATAAAATTATAACTATATTATAACTTTATCATCTCACCAAGAGATGGTTCCTCATATCAATTATATTTAAAGGTTTATTTGGAACGCAACAATTTCTTAAAAAAAATTAGTAAAATGGGAAATTTTTGTAGAGTTCCTATCAAAACCATGTCAGTTGGGAATTGGGATCCAGGCCCTGATCGTTTCGGTTTTTTTCGGCTTCAGCTTCTAGCTTCAGCTTTTTTTTCACTATTCACTACACTATCCACTAACTCACCATGTGTTTTTCCAATACCACATGATGTTTTTCCAAATAAAAGCCAAAGCCATCGCTATTCCGATCACCCCCCCAGTCGGGCGCCATGAGGTCAACCAGAATGAGTCAAGTCCAAGTTAAGGCTAAGTGTTTTTTATGTTTTATAGTTTCTCTTAAATAAATAAATAAATGATTTCTCTATCACTATTTTAATATAATTTATTGGCATAGATTTTTTGAAATAGATTATGGACATTTACCAGATTTCCCACGGGACGTACCTTGGTAGCATTACACTTATCCTGTCCTTACCAAGTTCAGGCACGACCCGTTCCCGCTTGGTGTCTAGTTCTATTTAGGTGCGTGCGACTGAGAAACTGTCTAGGTGCGTTTCCGCGTGATGCCAAAACTTGTTTAGGGGGCGGGGGCATGCACGTCATCACCCTTCTTTTTCTTCTTTTGCTCCGGCTTGCCAATGAAAACTATGTTTTTTTCTGGATTACAACGGAGGATGAATCACACATCTATGTATATGTGCATCCTACTAAAATATATACTAAAACTTAAATGAAGGTCATTGGATAGATTCTAGAATTCAATATCTCATGGAGTACGGATATACACTTTTTTACTAAACGTATATGTGTGTATAAGGTGAGGCACCTGAGGTGGATGCAGGAATTGAAACCGAGAGGGCAACTCGCACTGAACGCACAGGCATATACGAAGTGACGCATCCGAAGCTGATCTAGAAATGAAACACAACTCGTACAACGAGAAAGCTTGCCAACCGAGGGCCCTCATCAAATCCAAGGTTCTAGGGGTACATATATGGGCTAACCCTGACGTCTTGACGCTGGCCCATGCAATATGTTTGGCGACGTATCTGGCCCATGCTTATTTCTTCTTGTCGTGTAAATTATAAGTCATTTCAAGCGGACCTCAACAAAGTGCCATAAATTCGCGGGCCAAGTGCAGGGGGACCTTTCCTCACGGGACGGTCTCCCCGGAGCCGAAAAGAGAGCAAGATCGGGCCGGCCACTCGATCGGAAAACGACGGCCTGGATGGATGGGGCGCAGATCGAACACACGTTGCAACTTACCGTGCATGTACTTTGCCGTCTGTTAGTTGCCCTGAGCCGTGCCGACAGCGGCAGATCGAGCCCATGAAAAGATTAGGCCCACACAACATCCGTCGGATGGGCATATACTCCGGACGTGTTACGTCCCTAAGGTTCCCGTGCCATGTCGCTCTTTTCGCGGTGGTTCTTTTCGCGTACCAAACCATCGCGAAAAATCCCCGTAAAATCCTCGAGTTGGGGGACGGAGTGTCGCAGCATCATGTCAAATTTCGGGCTCAGATGAGATCGGCACGGAGACAAATCGAAAGGACAAAAAAAATAGTAACGGGTGCATGTAATGGGGATGGAAGAACGAAGGAAGCCCACTAGGCCCTCTCCAGTGTTGGGCTGAAGCAATTTCCCCAGCCCACGTCGGGCCTACCAAGCGGCTGCGCGATGAGTAGCTTCGGCCCACACGACGTCACGCCAGACGTTCCACTTGGGTCGTGGCTAGGTCCCTGGGGCTCTCGCGCCGTCTTGCTCTTTTCACAGAACAAAGCGCTGCGAAAAAATCGTGGAGACAGTGGACGGAGTGGCGCAGCGTCGTGCCGAATTTCAGGCACAGATGGGATCAGCACGGTGAGAAATTGATTGGAGAAAAATTAGATGGAGGAATACGTAGGTGGGCTTAATGAAGCGCACAAATATTTTACGTATTCTTAAAAAAAATACATAGAAGGTGAAATCCGTCTTCCTAAAGCCTCTCGAGCTGAGCATGGTCATCACCGGCGATGCACTTAATGAAGCGTGCACAAATCTTTTACGTGTTTTTGAAAAAAAATACATATAAGGTGAAATCCGTCTTCCTAAGGCCTGCTCTCCGACTCGAGCTAAGCATGGTCGTCGCCGGCGATGCACGTACGCCATCGATCGGCATCGAAGAAGACGATGTAACCGAAGCCTTAATTATCAATAATTCTAGCTAAACCGTATTTGACGGGCCATGCGTTACTCTCGTGGATGGGCATCCGCTCATCTCCACAATGTTTGGACCTTGCACGGAATGCCACGGAAGGGTAGTTGGCCAAATGCGTGACGAGCCGGGCGACAGCAGATTTGGGTGATCAGTTCTTGAACGGCCTGGATCAAATTGGATTAAGTAGTCGCATATTCTTTTTTACCGAGACATGGTGCACTAATCAGTTGTCGCAAGTAGAAATTTACCATTAACTAAAAACTATAAGATCCGCAAACTTTTCAACAAAAGCGGCGTGCTGATGCAAGGCCCTAATACAAATAAATATGATCTACGTTTAAAAAGGGCTACTATTAGAATCCTATACCCAAAAAAGCGATTATACATCTGTACACGGAGAGATGATAGTTTCCATGGTTCCTAAAACGTTCGACAGCTTTCGAAGTAAAACAAAAAAAAAACTTGCTTAAATATATGGTGCACTTCTTTCTGCTAAACCATTAAAGAACAAATTTGCAACTGCTTCACTACTGATCACTCCGATTTAAGATTGTAAAGAACAAAATTGCAACTGCTTCACTGCTCATCACTCTGATTTAAGATTGTAGACGTATTTCTGCTTGGAGCCCGGCCAAAAAGTTCCAGACTTTCCCCGTTACAAGTTACAGCACGTACGACCGGGGCGCTGGCCTTGGCCCTCACGTGTAAGCAGCACTGCACTATCATGGTAGGGATGATGAGCAGCGCCTGCCCCAGAGATCGCGTCGCTTTGCTTCGCGGCTGATTGAACCATTAAAATCCCTGCATGTGTTGCACTTGCAGGCTTTAGGGTGGGGTAAAGAGAGGGAAGGAAAAGAGAACTTCTTTTGATGGAGCAGAGTGAAAAGAAGAGAAGAGAACAAAAGGAGAGGGCGAGCAAGACGGAGGAGACAGAAAGAAAGCCTGTGCGTGCGCTCTCTCTCTCTCTACATGGTACAAGCATGGATGGATGGATTGGGGGAGCTAGTAGTGAGTGGCATGTGATGGGCAACAGCTTTTGTGCCCCGGCGGATGTCCCTGCGTTGAAGATGATGTCTGTTGAAAAAATGGGTTCAAAGTTGAGCTCCCCTCGTTCTGTTCTTCTCTACAGTTTCTTTTTTTCCTTTCCTCACTGACTCGGATTATGCCAACGCTGTGCCATAATGCAGCAGCAGCAGCAATGGCAGGTAGGAGAATCATGTATGAGTATGATCTATCTGCAGGTTCAGAGAGGCTTGGAGGAAGGAAGAGGATGGGTGTTCAGTTCCCATTGGAAAAACAATAAACTCTGTGTCTGCAGTTACTCGTTATGGTAGGTTCTTTTCAGTTTGCTCAAATAAATAAGTAGAAGGTTTCTTTGTCGTCGTTTTGAAGCGGCTTATCGAGTCAGTCTTTTCAAAATGATTTATTGTTATTTGGTTCATTCACATAAACACTCACGTTAAGATTAAAAATCATAAATCATAACTATAAGTTATAAGTTATACATGAAAAAAAAAACCCATCCTATATATTGATCGGTTGCCTCTCAAGTTAGATATAACTTGCAGTAGCAAGCACGGATCCACACTTTTCTGTTTTTTTTTTTGGACGGTCATGGATCCACACTTGTGAGCTGAAAACCTGATATTCCTGGAAGCGTTCCAAATGTGCGGCTAGCCGTGCACCTTCTCTTTTCTTTGGGAATAGACGTGCACTTTCTACCTAAAACAACGAAAGAGCTGAAAATCTTGTTCTCATTTATTGCTTCTAGGATCCCCTGATTTAGTGTTCTTCTGCGACAAAGAATCTTTGGACTAGTGCCAAGATACTTTTCTTTCTGGCAGAATAGGTATTCTTGCTGTGGATAGAAATATTATCGAATAAAAGCATCACCCGATTGATGACAGCTACCGTTAATATCAGTGGATAACGTTTGGGAATAATGGGTTGATAATTCCATGCACACTGAAATTATAAGATGTAAGCTAGGGGGGTGCAGGACAAGTTATAGTTACTGATAAAAATTTGCTCCTCAAAAGTTAAAGGTTAATAAAGGTGAAAAAATGAGGAAGTTTCTGTTTACTTGAGGTCATAAGGTGCAAGATCTCAAACCGTAGCACTTCACATATCAATATGAGATACTACTACGAAACGTCATCGTCAAAGTAAAGAATATAATAATAAAAGCAACAATAGAAATTGCAAGACAATTAAAACTGAAAGAGTACTTTATTAAAGAACTAGCGAAAACTGAAATAAATATTTGAAACATGAGACCGGTCTACTTTTAACCAAATGAAGATCAAATAAAATAACATAAATAGTGACAAACCACGGTACTAAAAACTCGAGTGTCCCCACTCATGTACGATGCTATCATTCCACTGGTCTTTTATCTGAGAATAAAATGAGCAAATGTGATATTTGAAAATCTTAGCAAATACCCAACAATAGTTGCAAGTAAGGTGTGTAAAGGACAAGCAATGTAAGCAAATAATTATCACAGGTTAAATGCAATGAAACTAAATTACCGGAAACACTAATAAGGATTGAAGATAGAGATAACAAGAACGTTAGAATTAAGTATAATTGTTACTTGGCAAGTTATGGCAATGACACTTGCGATCATTTTTCACATACCTAATTATACAAGAATAGTCAGGCATATCACTATTCTCGACTGTATAACCACTGACGGGGTGTAATATCCTGAGTAACGAACGTGTATGACCCCCTGTACGTCACTAGGTAGGTGGCAATATCCCCTATATGTGGGTGACTTCAGGCCAAGTAACCATTATATTATTAACAAAATATATCGTAAGAGATTAAGATAACTAAAGAAAGACTATGATAAAGTTATGATAAGAGGGAGGATTGGCTAAGATGGAGAACGGAAAAGCACAATTCCTGATTCGAGGTGATAAGGGGTGATGATAGTGATCGTGATTTAGAAATTATTCTAAATTGGTATTATAATATAACTCCCACAAGGCTTATCAATTATACAAGTTTTATTATGTGAAGAGAAGTTATTAGTTAGATTAACAGGAATAATACATATATTAGTTATGACTCACAAGCAATATCATGCGAGTAATGAATCATGATAACAGGAAAACATAAACATAGCAACTCTAATATTAAAAAATTACTAGTGGTTTAACCTACATTTGAACATGTTTTATAGCTACCCCCATCAATGATTTAAGCATGAATTCTAAAATATTAATTAAAAGCATGAATTTCATATTATCATAAACTAAGCATTCCCAACAATCTAAAAGCATGTAAAATCATATGCCTAGAACATTGTGGTATAAACACTATATTAACATTCTATAATTAGGCGAGTATTACAATATGATAATGACCCAACAAGCATTAGTGATATGATAATAACCTGATAAGCTTTAGTGATATGATAATAACTAGACAAACATGAGTGATATGATAATTACCAGGCAAGCTTTAGTGATATGATAATAATTAGGCAAACATGAGTGATATAATAATTACCAAGTAAGCTTTAGTGATATGATATAACTAGGCAGCATGAGTGATATGATAATTATCAGGCAAGCATTACAATATGATAGTTTTACTCAAAGGTATAATCAAAAGTTAATTATAGAATAAGTGATATGCGAACGGTGAAGTTACGACCGTGAGGTACTTGACTTAAGCACGCTAGGTGGACACGCTACTCAAAGGATCAAAGATACGTAGCTCCCTGAACGCCCTCTCTGAGGCCGTGTGCAAACCTACAAGGTAGAACAGAGATGAATCAGGTCAAGGCTAAGACTACCTTGTGGAAGAACGGACGGAAGTGCTTTCGGCTGGAAAATTTTTGCATTCATTAAGTCTTCATCGTGCGGATCGTCGTTTGGTTGACCGAACGACCCAATCAGCCCAGAAACCAAGAACTCCCGTTCACGCTAAAAAACATGCTAAATTGCAATTCGGTCATGTCCACGGCTGGCTAAAACTTGCCAGTATTATGCGGCGGCCATCCACCTCCGTTGTTGGTCGCCGCCAACTGCCATCGTCACCGCCATGGCCGTTGTCGCATTCCAGCCACGCGCTGCCACCCGACCTCACACCACTGCCTAGTTCCACGCCTCCATCGGCGAGCCATCGAGCCGCTGCATCGACGCCGGTTGTCGCACGCCCACTAGCTGCTGCACCGCCGCTGTGCCGCTACCGCGCCCCCGCCCCTCGCCCCCCTCACGGCCGAGTACCGCTGCCTGGTTCCACGCCTCCATCGGCGAGCTGCTCGCCACCGCCGCCTGCTGCACTGCCGTCGGACCACTACTATGCCGCTGCTCGTGCCCCACGACCGAGCGCTGCACCCCCATGCCGACCGCCTGGGCCCCTTGGTCACTCGCATTGCACAGCTGCGTGCACCATGCCTACTGTTGGCATCGCCGCCCTGCTTGCCCTACCACCTGAGAGATAGTGAGAGAGTTGGGAGATAAATACACAGTGAGAGAGATCCCCTTGTAGATTGGAATAGAAGCCTCTATTTAACTCCTCTAGGTCCAGATAAGGAATGTGTTTAATTAGATAATATACTTTCTTTTTTGTTTCAGGGTGCTACACAAACATCTTTGAGATACGTTATCTCTACACTTTTGTGAAAACCAAAGCAATGATGCCACATGGTAAAAAGTCATTGCTTTTTTAGAAACAGAGCAAGTCAATTATCCTATTATTTTTCTCATTTGTTTTTCTAGGAAAAGCATTCAGGAGCTGCGGCAGGGACAGACTAGAAGAAAGACTGCTCACATTGCCCTTCCTCCTCCTTTTCATGTGTGTAGGGCTACACTTGATAGCTTGCTCACTTCGAATCGAGAAAAAGTAAAGCCCTATCCAGGCCTCTTTTTTTCTGCTGGTGCATTCCAGGGCATACCATTTTCTCGAGATCTGTGCTAAACAACCAACAGCTTTCTTTCCGGCAATGTTAAATGAGAAGTAGCCAGTTTTGGCTGATAATTACTCACTGGACATTTGCATTGTAGTGCCACAGGGAATCTTGTGTCAGATGCTGTGTATGGAGCTGTCGAAGTCTAGGACTGTTCCTCGTAGTGATTGGTCCCTGCAAAATACTTGATGATACCAGATGAAGAAATTCACAGCTTCTAGCTGAGGGTAGATTTGTTCCCCCTATTGAGTTGTTGGGTCTCATTACTCCTTTCATTCAATGTGCATATATGTCGTCTGAGGCAACCCTGCAGGGTAAATCGGTAAAAAGAAATGGTCTGACTACCTGAGCTGTAGCACCTTATATTTTTAGATTTCAATACGAGATAATACTATAGAACGTTATCATTAAAATAAAAGATAAATAAGAGCAATAATAGAATTCTCAAGAAATTAAAACTTTATTAGAAAACCAACGAAAATAGAAAGGTGAGTACTTTATTAGCAATAAATAGTATGCTCTCATCCATGCATGCTGTAATCACTCCACTGACTTTTTATCCGAAAATAGAAAAAGCAAACGTAAAATTTGAAAATCTCAACAGGTACCCAACAACGATCGCAAGTAAGGTGAGTAAAGGATAAGTAAACCCAACAAGTAAATACAAGTTAGTGCAATGAAACTAGGTTATCGAAAACACTGATAAGAATCGGAGATAGAGGTAATAGCAATAGTGGAATTAAAGATAATTTGTTATTAAGCAAGTTATGACAAAGGCACCGGCGATTACTTCCCACATACTTGATTATATGAGAGTAGTCAAGCACATCACTGTCTTCGACTGTATAACCACAGACGGGGCGCAATATCCTGAGTAACGAGAGTGTACAGCCCCCTGTGCGTTACTTAGTGGGTGGAAAACTTCCCCTATATATAGATAACCTCAGATCAGGTAATTGTTATATTATTATTATATTGTATGAAATAAATTTAATGAAACTAAGAAAATGCTAAGATAAGATTATGAAAAGTAAAAAGATTTGCCAAAATTAGAAATAGAAAGGCCTAATTCTCGATATGGGCGATGTGGAATCATAATATGGTGATAGAGATCTAAGAATTAATCTACAAGGAGTATTATAACATAGCTCAAACAAGTTTGTCAATAATCTAAGTTTTATTACGTAATAGTGATTATTAGTCATATTAACAGGTATTGTATAAATCCGTCATGACGCACATACAACATCATATAAGTAATAGGTCGTGATATCAGGGAACTAAAGCATCACAACCCTAATGTTAAAAGAGTGCTAATGGTTCAAACCTAAATTAAAACATGCTCATATGCTACCCCATTAATGATTAAAGCATTAATTCTAAATCACTGATTAAAAGCATGAATTGTAGAACATTATTAACTAAGCATTCTAATAAACCTAAGAGCATGTAAAACCAGATAACCTAGAACATCATGGTATAAATACTATATTAGCAGCCTATGATCAGGCAAGCATTAAAATATAATAATTATGCTTAGTGGCAGTGGTGACAATTAATCATAGAACGGGTGATATGCAGAACGGGAAATTAACAGCCGCGATGTACTTGCCTTGAGCACGTTTAGCGAACTCGTGCACAAAGAATCCGGAGTGCACAACTGTCCGAACGTCCTCTCAGAGGTCACGTGTGAACCTATATGATGAAACGAAGGCGAATCAGATGAGGGATCAGATAAAATTGTGGAAGGACAGCATGGGATTGTTCAACCGAAAAAGATCGCTTTTGCTAAGACTTCATTGTGTGAATCGTCGTTCGGCTGAGCGAACAACATTCGACTAAGCGAATGATGTCCCGCTACAAGAGTTAGCAAAAACCCTCGTGCGAATCCAAGTTTAGTCGTGCCTCAGCCAGCTAGGCCGTGTGGCCACTACGCCACGACCGCACGGCCACCACTAGCCGTCATCGGCCCGCGCTACCACGGTCAGCGCGTGCCGCCCAGTGCCGCCTCTCAGCCGTGCCACCGCCACGCTGCCATGACTGGCCGCACCTCCTGGAGAGAGAGAGAGAGAGCGAGCGATAGATAGATAGATTGAGAGATAGATGGAGAGTGGAGAGAGAGACCACCTGCGTGAGGAGGATAGGGCATACGAACGAAGGAAAACAATCTGCCCTTTAAAGGGCCCTGGTTTAAAGGCTAATTAAGGTTTTGCCATTTTGTGGCCCTTTCAAATTTCAGGGTGCTACATGAGCACTTAGAGTGTGGCTATATGCTCCTGCTGAACAACTCAAAGGAAGGTTAATGTAGTGCTCATTTGGGTTTATAAGCCTATGTTTCTATTTTTTTTTGTATTGTAACAGCTAAAAATGCAATATAGCTTATGTTAGTTTTTCAACATAATTAATTTTTTTTAAAAAAAGTTATATCATCACGGACAAATGCATAGGAATAAGGAGAAAAGAAAAGAAAAAATCTCCCCTCCCCCCAAAAAAGCAAAAAAAACGAAATTAAGAAGTTAGAAACTAGAAGCAGAAACTTGTTGGAGCAGGGGTTGCATTAAATCATCAAAAATTTGGTTAGCGCGAAGACAAATGATAATTTGAAGTTGGCCGACTGCTAGGGAAGAGAGCAAGTTTGAAGAACTTGGCCTGTTTTTTCATTATCGTAATTGATTGTAGGTACAGGGCTGCAACAGTGTGGATTCGTCCCATGTACCATGGTGTTTGGGATGGATCAGGGCTTCGTAGCGACTTTAGTGTCGCGGAAATTTGCTGTGTTTTATGCTGCAGTACTCGATCTTGAACTTTTGTTATTTTAATCCACCTGGCTGCTAAAACGAGACTATATCAATAATCTCAAAAAAAAAAAGTATACAAGGTAGTATAACGTCATTATACAGAGGCAATACAGGATAGTATTCACTTCTGACAGCTATATATGACCATGCGATGGCAGAGATCGAATACCATTCCAAGGCAAAAGAGTGGTGTTGTATATGAAAATGAAATCTTTTGATCGGAAAGAGAGATACTAGCTTACGATTTTTGATGGTATAGATATTAGATTTTTAACGTGTACTATAATTAACTTGTAGACTCTATTTTAAAAAATACTCCGTTTAAAAGTTAGGTACTGTAGCAGAAACTAAAAGCTAAAAGCTGAAGAGAACATGGCCTATGCGATGGCAGAGATCGAATACCATTCCAAGGCAAAAGAGTGGTGTTGTATATGAAAATGAAATCTTTTGATAGGTATATAATAACTAAACATTCACTATTTTTCACATATTAGGGTCAAGAATCAAGATGCACCAGATGGATGATGGAGAGAGGCACAGAATCGTGGGATACGAAGCTAAAAGCTGGACCATGCATGATGTGGCACTATTTAAGAGCACTAAGGTGCAGCCACTGTATTGCGAAGAACTCTACTATATTGTTTCTCCGTATAGTTATCGTCCGTACATCACGTTCAAGCACAGCGTCGTGCGTCAAATTTAAAATGGCGCGCGTACAGGATCGTCCTAGCCTTTCGGTGGGCGATATAATCATTGAATCTATGAGTATATTTCGAACCAAATTGTCCGGAAATATATCATCACCACAGTTCACGAGCGGTGTACTTGCCCATGCACACCGCACCATGCATTGATGAGTCATGCACTCAGCTCAACGAACAAACATACTCCCAGTCCTATCATAGTAAAACGTACGTAGAACCGTGATAAAAACTCGTGCTAGCTAGCTAGAGACCAATAGTTCCTGTCAGACCCAATCTGGCTCGTAGCGACACCACATCGCCTGCCGATCGATCGACTCCCACGATGTGCACAACGCGCCGCGGTGGCCCATGCGCCCAGTAGATGCATCGCAAAAACCATGCATATACCTGCCAGATCCGACCAGACCCCGGTCCACGGCGCACAACGACGGGCTACATCGGCGCAGGAGGCAGACGAGAGCTTTGCGTTGCCGGACGGTGGTCCAGCCTCCCGGCCAAGGCGCCAAGCCAAACTCGCCACGTGACGCCGGCCGGGGCACACTGAACCCCTCGCGTCTCGGTCTCACGTACGGCTCACGGCAACACGCATGCACGTATATGTACAGTATACATGTACGCTTTTTGCATGCACGCACGTACAGATACGGAGTGCTAGTATAGTATTTGTGGCGTTTTTCGTAGGTACGTACGTGCATGAGCTTCTGGATCTATTCTCGGGGAGGGCGAAGGGGGTGGGGGCTGGCAGGGAGAGGGCATGGTCGCAGGTGGAGGAGGAAGTGGACAAGGGAAGGAAGAAGAGAGGGGCATGCAACGCATGCATGCAGCTTAGGAGCCAACCAGCTGCTAGCCATGTACGTAACACTGGCTGTGGCCGCGTCCGTGCCGTGCACCCGCGCGGATGCGTGCGCATGTGTGCCGACGGAGAAAAACTAAAGCGCGGTGGCCGCTTTTGGTGGGATTCCACCCCGCTCCCGTCGGTTTCTCGATCGGCTCCAACGCGACGCGCCCGGCCGCGCGCGGCGGTGGCGTATAATTTTGTGACCCGAGCAGCCTTTCCCCTCGCTTTGCATGCACACGGCCAGCCCCCACCACGTCGCCACTGGAACTTAGCGCTTTGTTTACGCTTTTCCTCCGTCGTTGATCTGCCCATGATCTCTCTCTCTCTCTCTCCGGTTAGGGCATAGAAAACTCGGCGCTTTGCAGAAGTTTCTTGTATTCTTTTTGTTTCTTCTCGGTCTCAGCGAAGCTTTCCATGCATTTTAAACCATGCTTTGTCGACGCAGTACGCGGGGATCGATGGCTATATTCCTCCGGTTGCTAACTAAAGAACTTCTATAAGCAAAGATTCGTTTCCACGGCACGTTTAACGTTGCCTTTTGTACTATCTTGTAGCCTAGCTAACATGCATGTGCGATCTACTGCAGATGCTTCTTCTTGCGAGCGCTACTACGTGCAAGGACGAAGATGTTTTTGTAGGATTGTCGGTAAATAGTTATTTGGCCATCTGGTGGACATTAACATCTTTCAACACAACCACGGAGAACAGCAATGTGCAGGGGCTGCAGGGTAACGCGAAGTTCTAGACGTCGCTAAGCTTATAATATCGTTTCAGATGTTAATGTCTGATGTCAGTCTTCCTCAGTGTTTGCTGTAGCCATGGTCGGAAAAGCTGGATGACCGGAAGAGGCGTCGTTCACAATCAAGTGGATAAATGTCCAATAAATTTTCCACAGGAAAGATGCGTCCCTCCAAATAACGTTGTTCCGTGGTAGCCTAATAGTTAGTTTGTACTATTTTGTATTACAACTGTCACGAGTGATCGATAAAATGTTAAGGCCCTGTTTGATTCAAAGGATTGGTGGAGGAAAAATACAGGTTTTGAGATTCCAAAGGATTGGTTATTGGTAGGAACCGCAGAAAAAAAATTCCAGAGGAATACTGTTCATTCCTCATGGTTTCACATGAATTTTACATAAAAAAATCCATCCCCCAACCTCTTTGTAGAATTCCTGTTCACGAAGAGCGAGAGAGGACACGTGAAAAACTCACTGGCCGCCACTTTGCTCTCCACCTTCACCGCCTTTGCTAGAGCCGTCGTCGTGCTAGAGTTGAAGGATGTCGCTGTCACACCGCGGATTTGGAGCCGCCGACCTTCACTTCGGCTCCCGTCGCAGCCATGCTTCGTTCTGGCTCCCGCCGTTGCTGCTCGAGCTAGCATAAATGCATTTGCAGCCTTCACCCTCGCACCCGCCGCTCCAGCCCGAGATGGTGCCATCGAATTTCACTCTTATTCCCATCGTCATGGCCACCTGAGCTAGAGTCGTCGCCTTTGCCCTTACTCCCTCCACCGCTATTTGATTGTTCCTATGTGGATGAGAATGAGTGAACGATAGGAATGGGTGGGGATAAGAATGATGGTGTTTGTTGGGTTAAATCAATGTAGGGATAGGTTGAGCCACCTGTAAGTGGCCAGCTGATGAGTTTTATTAAATATTGTTAGTTAAATCAGTGTGATAATCTCTTATATTTATACTAAAAGTGTGAATCAAACATCCAATTCTACAAGATTCCTGTGCTTTCAATCATGTATTTTTGCACATGCATTTCTATCCTATTCATGTGTTTTTTTATTCCTACGTTTTTTTGAATCCTATGAATCAAAAGGGCCTAATGGAATTGCACAACTGATTGAAATTTTCTAAAATAGCCATCCAAATTTTCTCTCTGTTCCATGTTGCCAAGGTCCGTGCTCCAGTTGACGATCGTGGCTGATATCACTATGTCAAGGTTAACCTCGATTAAAGTTTTTGGGTCACCAGACCCTCAACATATACTTTCGGTAACTTGATGATTGCGTAGCAAGGTGGCAACGATGATAGGGTCGACGACAAGCTTGATGGCAGCGGTGGTGTGGAAGAGGTAGGGGTGGCATCGGCCCCAATGACCACATTAGGGGTAGCGGCGATGGCTCGTTTGTGGCCAATCTCATTGGAGCTAGGGCAACACCAGTGATGTGGAAGGAAGGTAATGGCTCGTCAGTGGCCGGTCTCATTGGAGATAAGGCAACACCGGTGATCCATGTTGAAGGAAAGGGCCAGATGAGTAGAGGAGATGGTGACGGTGGCTAGGGTTTAGCTTGGTGGGAGGAGAATGAAGATTCATCAAAATGACTCGATCTATTGTTTATTTGGCAGATATAATATATATGTAAAAATGGAAATAATTTTAACTGAATCGTCACTAATGTTAACTGATGTGCTGTTCAACCGAAGAGACTTAACACAGTTACACGTGCATGTGGCTTGAATAACCTACTCTAGCATACTCCATGTAGTGACAAATACATATATATTGCTTTGGGATACCTATAGTATAATTTCCAAATTTTTGAATGTTAATATATTTTTAAATGTTTAGGTTGGATACATTAAAATCGTATGTATAGATTTGTCTCCAAAATAATTTTTATAATATTATAATTTTATTGGGTTTGCAAATATATTATAATATAAATTAGTGGTTAAAGCTGTATTATGAGCACCGTGTCAATGTCCAAACAAACAAATATATATTTGTGACTGAAGGAAGTAATTACCATTGCATTTTACTTGGCAAAGAGTCAGCTGCAAGCAATTTTCGGTCCAAATAACCCGTGAGCTAGCTGGCCAAGCTTGATTCCGCACGTATTGAATCTACCTTGCCAATCGAATGGCATACGCACACAGTTTGAATGACGATGCAAATGGTCTGTACCCAACAGTCTGTGCATCTTCCATTTTTACTGTGGATCGGTCAAAAAACACATGATTCCCCGTCATGGCAGTTCCGCCCCCAAACAACCTATCGCCTCGATATCCAAAGGTCATCGCCTCGACATCTGTCGCGCGTCTGTATATCGCCTACGGATCTCGCAACCCAGCCGCAGACAGGCAAGCTGCAGCAGGAAAAAGGACATCCGCTGCAGCGCCCCTGAATCCCACGAGACCGCGGCAGGCCATAACGCCGCGGCCAGCTGCGCCCTGCCGCTGCCGCCCGCGATGACCACTCGCGCAAGCCAAAGATCATCTCCATCCATCCATCCATCAATCCATGTATCCAGGCGTGCGAGAGCAGGCGCGCGGCGCAGGTCACGGCATGTTTCCGACTGAAAGGGGCGCGGCCAGGCGCCCCCAAACGGAAACCCATATTGATGGCCCATCTGCTACGTAAGTGCGTGCCGCGGGCTAGCTACTAGCTGCATGGCTCGTGCGGTCGTCGGCCGTGCCGTTTTCGCGTGAATATTGAATCCCGCTGCGGGAGAGTTGGCCGTATGCCGCACGGCCGCCGACGTGTCCGCGTACCACGCCTGTGCCACGATCGCGCGCGCGCGCGGGGCCATAAGTGCGTCCTCGCACTCCAGGCTCAGGGAGGGGCGCGCGCGCGGAGAGGCACACAACGGCAGAGCTAGGCATGGTGCCGCGTAGGCCCCTGCACACTCAAAAATTTAGAAAACCAGAAGAGAGTAGACGCACACAGGCCTGCTGCGGCGCGAGGTGAGCGGCGTGCCGCCGCTGCTCCCAGGAGAGGTGAGGATGGGCTGAGAAGTCGAGGGGGCAGGAGGCGGTGCCCGGCGACCGTCGTGGGCCATGTGCAGTGATATGGTGGTGATGACAGGCCATGTCGGTGTAGCATCTTATATACCAATTTAAGGTATTACTGTAGAACACTATCTTTAAAATAAAGAATAAATAATAAAAACAATAATAGAAATCGCAAGAAAAGTAAACTTTAAAAGTACTTTATTGGAGAACCAGCGAAAACTAAAATAAGTGTTTGAAATATGGAACCGGTCAACTTCTAACTAAATAAAAGTAAATAATAAAATATTAATAGTGGCAAGCTATGGTGCTGAAAACTCGAATGTTTCCACCCATACATGTTGCAATCACAACACTGGCCTTTTATCTTAGAATAGAAAGAGCAAGCGTGAAATTTAGAAATCTCAATAAGTACCCAACAACGATCAAACACGGTGAGTAAAGAACAAGTAAAGTAAGCAAGTAATTAACATAGATTAATTGCAATAAAACTAAGTTATTGGAAACCCTGATACTGATCAGAGATAGAGGTAACATGAACCGTGGAAATAAAATTATTTGTTATATAGCAAGTTATGTCAATAGCACTGGCAATTACCTCGTACATACCCTGTTATACGAGAGTAGTCAAGTACGTTACTGTCCTTGATTGCATAACCGTAAACGGCGCGTAATATCCTAAGTAACAAAAATTTATGACCCTCCGTACGTTACTAAGTGGGTGAAAATATCCCCTATATATGGGTAACTCTAGACCAGATAACTATTATATTATTATCAGATTTTAAAGATTAAATTTAAGAAAACTAAGAAAAGACTAAGACAAGATAATGGGAAGTGAAGGATTTGTCAAGGTTCCAAATTGAAGGGCTTAAAACTCGATAAGGGTGGGGTAAAATGATAATATGGTGATAAATGTAACTGTTATATTATAGGCAGATTATATACTGTAAATTTAAGAAAACTAAAGAATGGCAAAGATAAGGCTATGATGAGTGAAAGGATTTGTTGAGACTAGAAACAGAAAGCATAACTCCTGATAAGAGAGCAGTAAGGAATTATAATAAGGTGGTAGAGATATATGAATTGATCTAAAAGGGGTATTATAACGTAGTTCATGTAAGAATTGTCAACCATCAAAGTTCTATTATATGGCAAGTGATTATTAGTCAGATTAACAGGCATCATGTATATATAAATCTATCATCTCTCGTATACAACATCATACAGTTAATGGATCATAGAATCATAAACTAAACCATAGCAGCTCTAATATAAAAAGAATGCTAATCGTATTTAAACCTAAATTAAATATATTCGTATGTTACCTCATTAATGATTGAAGCATTAATTCTAAATCACTAATTAAAAGCATTAATTCTAGAACATAATTAATTAAGCATTCTAATAAACCTAAAAGCATGTGAAACAAGATAACCTAAAATGTTATGGTACGAATACAGTATTAGAAGTCTAGAACCAGGTAAGCATTAGTAATATGATAATAAGCAGGTAAGATTTAGTGATGTGATAATGACCAGGTAAGTTTTAATGATATAATAATAATCATGTGAGATTGAATGATATGATAATGACCAGATGGGATTGAGTGATATGATAATAACCAGATGAGATTTAGTGATGTGATAATGACCAAGTGAGATTTAGTGATATGATAATAACCAGTGAAATTTAGTGATATGATAATAATCAGGTGAGATTTAGTAATGTGATAATTGCACTCAATGGCAATGGTAACAAATAATCATGGATAATATGGTATGTGGAACGGGAAGGTTACGGTCGCGAGGTACTTGTCTTGAGCACATTCGACGGACGAGTTGTACGAAGGGCCCGAATACGCAACTGCCTGAACGCTCCTCAACTGCCTGAATGCTCCTCCAACAGCTGCATGAACCTACACGATAGAATGGAGACGGATCAGATCAATGCTAAGATAGATTTGTGGAAAGACGGACAGAAGTGCAATCGGCAGAAAGAATTTGTGTCCGGCTGTGTGATTTGCCGTTTAGCCGTGCGACCCACGCTCACTACACGATCCCACAAAAAAAGTTGTGCAAAGCGTGATTCGGCCGCAGCTCCCGACCAACCGAATCCCACGGCCATGAACTTGGCCACCAGCCTCTCCGGCAGCCACCGCCAGCGCCGTGCAAGCCGTTGCCGCCACCACGCTGCAGCCGGCCGCCGCCGTCGTTGGCCACTCGTGCCACCACCGCCTCTGGACTCCCCGCCAAGGCCCGCGCCGCCTGCCTGCCGTGGCACGCCATCGCCGTTGACCTGCCAAGGCGCCACCATACCGCGCCGCGCACTGCCATGTTAGCCTCGCGCCATGAGATGCCGCCAGCGCCTGCGCCGTTTACCCCGGGCGGCCACCCCTGCAAGCCGCCGTCTCACAGGGAGAAGAGAGAGAGAGGGAGAGATTGGAGAGAGAGATGGAAGAGATCAAATCTTGATAGAAGGAGTTAGGGCCTACGCCCAAGAAGAGCTTGTCTTTTATTTAACCTCTTCTAATCTAGACAAGGACGGCAATCAATCCATTTTAATTAGTTATGAGACTACCCTAATTTCCGAATGCTACAGTCAACGTGGCGTGTGCACATCCATTAAAGAGTTTCTAACTCTGTCACTTGAGGTACACATACTTTATTATTTATAGATGATGTCAAGCATTTGAGGTCATGCTAATCTTCGGTAGGCGCATTCATTGAGTGATCAATGAATACACATATTTAACGTGGCAAATTTGGAAGGGAAAAAAACCGGGTGCCCAAATGCGATGATCAACTATACGAGGAGAGTTATAAAATGGAATTTTTTAATAACAAGGAGTCAACTAATTCCGTATAGTCACTGAGCATATTTGTAAGGTTATACAACGACTTAAGTCGAAAAGGAAACTTGTCGGTGGGCTTCATGGCATGATTTGTATACTTGTCCATCTACAGTTCGGGATTTGGTTCGCAAATCAACACGACTATTAACTAAGGTTCTGATCGTTTCAGCTTTTTTCGGTTCTAGTTTCTAGCTTCAAAGGTTGTCGTGGACTGTTTTTAGGTTTATGATCGTAGTTAGGGAGCACTACACTTTATTTTATCTATGATTAGGAAATGTAGCATCGGCCCCTTTCATCCCTTCATCGGCGTTCTTGTCGGTGTTGTGTGGGTGAGAGACCGCTTGATTTCCAAAAGTAACTTTCTTTAGTTTCTTTTGTGTTTTTCCTAGATCAAGCTTCCTCGACGAGTTCTTGTTAGATTTACTTTGCCTACAATGGGTTTTCGGACATACTCACATGGACGATGATGGTGATACCTATCCAAATATCGACACCGGGCCGAGATTGGTATAAATAGACCTGCTATGATTTTCTTCTAACGAACAATATTGATATCGAGGCATAGGTCACACACATCAATTGATTGAGATAATTGACAAACTACTTCCCGTTGCCATGGTCATTGGCAATTGTGATGTCGTTGCAAAGATCCAGAGTCTTTGACATAAATACTATATTAACAGTCCATAACTAGGCAAGCATTAACAATATAGTAATTTTACTCAATGGCACGGGTGACAAGTAATCAGGAAACATATGACATGCGAAACGGAAACGTTACGGTCGTGAGGTACTTGTCTTGAGCACGTTCGGTAGACTCACCGCACAAAGGATCCAGGGTGAGCAACTGTCTGAACATTCCCTCAAAGGCCACATGTGAACTTACAACATGAAACGGAGGCGAATCAGATGACGGTTAAGATAAAATTGTGGAAGGACAGCAAAGGGTAGCTTGGCCAGAAAAGATCACGTTTGATAAGATTTCGCCACGCGAATTGCCTTCGGCTGTGCAAACTATGACCCTCTGCACGACCCAAGAAAAACTTCGCGCGAAACACTCTTCGGTCGTGCATCCGACTACCTGAACCGCGTGACCGACAGTAATTGGCTGCTCCAGCCACCGCCGCCATCTTCGGCTAGCCATCGCCGCCTGCGCCGCACCACCCCAGCCACTCGGCCTCCTGCACTGTGCGGTCAAGCCGCCTTGGCTGGTTGCCACGTTGAGCCTCCACGGTCAGCCTCCTCCACCAGCAAAGGGTAGCTTGGCCAGAAAAGATCACGTTTGATAAGATTTCGCCGCTCGAATTGCCTTTCGGCCGTGCAAACTATGACCCTCTGCACGACCCAAGAAAAACTTCGCGCGAAATGCTCTTCGGTCGCGCATCCGACTGGCTGAACCACGTGACCGATAGTAATTGGTTGCTCTAGCCACCGCCACCACCTCCGGCTAGCCATCGCCGCCTGCGCCGCACCACCCTAGCCACTCGGCCTCCTGCACTGTGCGGTCAAGTCGTCTTGGCTGGTTGCCACGCCGAGCCTCCACGGTCAGCCTCCTCCACTAGCCGCCCGTGCCACTAGCCATCGCCGCTGGCCAGCGTGCCTTCACCGCCGCGATGCCACTGCCCGAGCGCCTAGCTGTGCGCCTCCCGCTGCTAGCCGCTGTCAGCCTATGGCTTACGGGCCATTGCCGCATCCGCCGTAGCCTTGGCCACCTGCGTCCAACCGTGCGCCGCCAACCTGCGCCGCCCGCACGCTGCTCGGCTCGCCGCACCTGCCACACACCGCTGCTACATCTAGCCTGCACATGCTCCCCTCCGCCGTCAGCTCTAACAGGAGAGAGATAGATGGGAATAGGTAGATAGGAAAGGGAAAGGTTGAGAGAAAACCTACTTGGGGAAAAGTCTATGCAGTGGAAACATAAACATGCCCCTTTTATTAGCCCTCAACCTAGATTAGGAAGTCTAATTAGGGTTTAATTGCTTTTAAAACTAGTTAGAGACCTGTACGTTGCAACGGAGTCATAAAAATAATGAGACATAACTTATTGTCTGACCAACTTCACACATCAAAAATTTATAGAGCAAGCGACAGAGAGAGAAAGGTGGCCAGAATACGCGAGGAGATGGGAAAAATGGATGAGGTGGATGATTGTATCCTGAGAGAGAGAGAGAGAGAGAGAGAGACAAATGATCTAAATCAAATTGAATGGCTGTGAAGAGAGGAGAGAGTCCATACCAACCACTAACTCTTTCTTTTATAATAGTAAAGATATTGTAGCCCTTTTCCAAGGCCAGGGTGCTACAATTTTCTAAAAAATCGAGAAACAAGACAATCCTACGAATAAAACAATCCCTGTCTTTCTCACTTAGCTAGCTCTCAACTCTCTCCCATCAATTGGTTTTTGTAAGTATGTAAATGGCTCACGTTTGCTCCGTGGGGTCTACCAGCTTGATCTACTTGATTTAAGTTTCGAAATTGTCATTTGGAGTTGAGCCATGCACTACTGATCCTCGTTTCACAACGTAAGTACAAGCAAACATTTGCAACTTCGAAGGCAAATAATCTTTCTAGATTTGTTGAGAAAATATTTCATACTGCACTACGACTAGGGGTAAAAACGAATCAAATTCGATCGGATATTACTTATTCCATATTCTATCCTATATTTTTCTCGGATTTGAAGTCGAATACGAATAGTATCGGATAAGAATACGAATCCAGGTAGTGTCGATTACAGATACGAAATGAATATGGAATGATTGCAAATATGATAACGAATATCTAGTCGGATATTATGCAGGAATACAAAGAGCATATATAGTGCGCACGGCACCCACCATATATTTCTAAAGAAATTTTTCGGCAGAGTTCTGGTAGAAAATATTTCAAAGATGGCTCCACTAGATTTCTTGTACTTCCAGAAAGTTTATCTGGATTTTATTGGTTTTGTTGGAATTTTTCTGAATTTTATTTAAAAGTATAGAACAAGAAAAACTTATTTTAACTATTTTGTAAAAACTAAAAATAGTTTATATTATTTTTCTAGAGCTCTCCTAGATTTATAGTATTTTGTGGATTTTCTAGAATTCTATAGAGTTATTTGCATTTTATTGGATTTGTTGGAATTTATTTGGATTTTTCTAGATTGCATTTGAAAGTCTAGAGCAAAAAAACTTATTTGAACTATTTTCTAGAAGCTAAAAATAGTTTATGTTATTTTCCAAGTTCTCCTAAATTTATAGTATTTTAATGAATTTTGTAGAATTTTTCGTAGTTATTTGCATTTTTGAATTTGTTGGAATTTATTTAGATTTATTAATGTACTGATGGGCAACTTAAGTTGAAAATAATGATTTGGCTGATGGACCGGATATCCGATAAATACATCTAGGTATTATCCGATAAAATCTCGGATAGTTTGAGTATCTGTTAGATAGTTCTCTCTCGATTCGATTCTGTATCCGAAAACAACTATCCGAATTAGACTCGAATTCGATAATTCTCACATGACCTAGCTCAAATTCGGCAGTCGATCCGAAAGTATTTGATCCATTTTTACCCTAAGGCCCTAACTACGACTTTTATTGTGATCGAAGTACATAGAAAATAAGCCCCGGCCCCAGTCTTGGAGACGAGCGCCGGCACGTGATGCGCGCCGTCTAGCACATATGGAACGGTGATCTGATCGAACCGACCCTTAAGAATAACCGATGTAAAAATCTCCTACTCCTTCCTGCCTACGTACAGCTGCTTCTTTCTCTGCAAGTTGAGGTCACGTACGGCAGCGTAACCCCGATTCCTTGCATCTTATATTTTTGAACCGCAAAGGCTGTGTAACATTGACCGGCCAATAGGAATGGCTGGCTCGGCTTCCCTCTTCTTTTTTCTGCAACGGGAAAACAATTCAGATTTGCGATGGTTCCGACACTGTAGCAGAGCTTGTCCGGCAGGGACCTTTCCAGAAATGCACGAGGAGCCGGGGGTGGACCGGAAAGATCGATCGATCGCCGTCCACCAACACCGAACGTCCATGTAAAAAAAAGATCTTGGGTCCGAAAACGGAGATCGAAAGGGGTTAAAGGAGGCCGGAAAAGATCCTCGAGGAAGTCCAGAAAAACAAACGGGGGAGGGGACGGAGGACAGGTGACGGATGGATGGTTGATCGCAGAGGCGACGCTGGCGGAAGTGTCACGGGTCTACCTTGAAAGTTGAATCTCAAAACTTCCAATTCCTCTCTCCAAAACACCCAGACAGACAGGGCGACACATATTCCCTCCCACCACCCCCACCGCCCACTCCTCCCCGCGCACGCTCCCCGAGGCAGAGCCACACCACCTTCACCCGCAGCTTGCCCGTCTCGGCCCCTCCGGATTCACCACCCTCCCAGTTAAAATAGGAACCACCTCAGAGACCCACGCGCCGCCTTAAAACCCCAAGAAACCTTCGCCGACTCTTCGTCTCCGGTTACTTCTTTCCGTGCGTTCTGTCGTGTAGATCCCAGCCCGGTGGGCGTGAGTAGCGGGGGAGGGTGATGGAGAGGTGCGGGAGCTGGTCTGAGTGCGACGCGGCGGCGCAGGCGGCCGCGCAGAAGGCTGTGCCGGCGCCGTTCCTGACCAAGACGTACCAGCTGGTGGACGACCCGGCCACCGACCACATCGTCTCGTGGGGGGACGACCGGGTGTCCACCTTCGTCGTGTGGCGGCCGCCGGAGTTCGCGCGCGACATCCTGCCCAACTACTTCAAGCACAACAACTTCTCGTCCTTTGTCCGCCAGCTCAACACCTACGTAAGCGCCGCTTCCACTTCTGTAGTAGGAGTACGTGCTTATTATGTTTGCGATGGATGGATGGGTGCATGGGTGCTGATGGCGTAATGTTGGAATGCAGGGGTTCAGGAAGATCGTGCCGGAGAGGTGGGAGTTCGCGAACGAGTTCTTCAGGAAGGGGGAGAAGCAGCTGCTCTGCGAGATCCACCGCCGCAAGACGTCGTCCGCGTCGCCGGTGTCGCCGTCTCCCCAGCCGTTCTTTGCGCCGCCGCACTTCCCGCTGTTCCACCCCGGCGTCGCAGCGGCTCAGCACCACCAGTTTGTCGGCGACGACGGGGTGGTGGCGGCCCATGGCATGGGCGTGCCGTTCCCGCAGCCGCATTGGCGGGAGACGCACGCGCCGGTGGCCACGCGGCTGCTGGCGCTGGGCGGACCGGTGCCGTCGCCGGCGGCGGAGGGCAGCGGCGCGGGGCGCGCGGCCACCGCGGCGGTGCTGATGAAGGAGAATGAGCGGCTGCGGTGCAGCAACACGGCGCTGCTGCAGGAGCTGGCGCACATGCGCAAGCTCTACAACGACATCATCTACTTCGTGCAGAACCACGTGCGCCCTGTGGCGCCCAGCCCGGCCGCGCTCCTGCAGGGCCTCGGCCTGCAGGCGCTCAAGAAGCCCGCCGCGGCCAACGGGCTCAACAACTCCGGCGGGAGCACCACGTCCAGCAGCTCGCTCACCATCGCCGAGGAGCCCTCGCCCCCGCCCCAGCAACTGGCCGCGGACAAGAGTGGCGGCGAGGCCGGTGGCAGCAGCGCTGCTCGGTCGGCGCCCACCAAGCTCTTCGGCGTGCACCTAAGCGCGGCGCCTTGCGGCGCGGGCACCAAGAGGTCGTCATCGCCAGAAGAGCAGCCGCCCACGTCGCCTGCCACGAAGCCTCGCCTGGTGCTCGAGAGAGACGACCTAAGCCTCAGCGTCGCGCCGTCGTCGTCGCAGCCGTCCGCCGCCTGGTCTCCAGCTAGCACTAGCTAATTAGCTCACTCACTTAAAGCTACCAATGCACGCTACTTATGCAACCGTGGGCCGGCCGGCGCGACCATTTTGCTGTTTCTAATCCGACGTGTTCCGTTTCCTGGTAGATCAGTTGTTTTATTCCTGCGCTATGTCTTGGTTAGGGTTCTAATTGCACTGGTGTGCCCAAACCCTCCTAACTCAAACCATAGTGCCATACTGCCATCATGTGCCGCCGAACTAATTCAAGCTAATCAGGTTTTTGTACAGAAGTATGTAGTGGCAGCTGAGCTAGCTGACGATGATCCAAAAATCTTTTGGACAAGTCCGGAAAGAAATCTTTCGTTTAAAACCGCTTTCTGAGTTTCTTTCGTTACCTTTTGCGTGCGCTTCAGGGAGTCAAATATGTGAGGGGCAGTCACAGCTTGTGCAGGCTTGGAGCCTAGGCTTGTGAAGCGCCTTGGACCCTTCGCTCACATGCCACACGACTGGGAGAATAGCGATAGCTGATACAGTCTCTGTTTCCGAGAGGCTGTACGTAACAGTAACAGCAGCGGTAGTAGCAGTACTCGTAGCTAGCGGTAGCCCTAGCTAGGCAGGTGGAGAAGAAGCTAGCATAGGCTCTGTTCGATCGAGAGAACCGAGAACGGCAGCGGCATGATTAGGAGGGCTGCGGGCGAAGATCTTGAGGGGTCAAATCCGGAGCCGGAAGCGTAAGGAGAGGGCAAGAGATCTTCGCTTTCGTTTCGAGCCTCTTCTCTTCTCTTCCCTCAGCTGGGTGGTGGTAGGGGTGGTGTGGTGTTACGCTGCGAGGCACCGTGTGTTGTCAAGGGAGGTGGCATTGGGCTCTGTTTCTTCTACTTGCTGCTGCTGCAGCAGCCAGCCACAGCCAGTCGCGCAGGGTTCCCACGATATTCCAAAAATCCAAAAGCGAGTCGTCCGGACACTGACCACCTTCCGTTCCCTCGGAACGTGATAGTTCTGCCAGATTCCCCCGGTCCGCAGCATGCAGGCCTCGGCCCCACATGTCGAGTTCCACCACCTTCGCACCAAATTTTCCTACGTCCACGGCCAACCTTACATGCATGCAAGCAGCAGGCATGAAAGGCTTTTCATTGCACATTTCCGGCCTGAAAAGAAAACGTCAAATCCAAACACTGCTGGCATCAGTGTGTTACAATACTTGTTCATCTTGTGTTCTTGTTGGCCGGGCACTTAAGCCCTGTTAGTATGGCTCCGCTCCATGTTTTTGCTGCTTCGGCTCCACACTTGAATCCACTTCTCTGGAAAATCGGAGTTCTTCGAGAAAGTACTTGGCCAGGAGCTTAGCTCCGAATCCTAGAATGGGAGCATGTATGGAAAAAGTCAATATATCCTTAGTTTCGATGCTTGTAATTGTTTTGTACATATTAGTAGATTATTTTAATTAGTTATTTTGTAATTTGTTTTCTACACCTAATAAAAACTTCGTGACCTAATCAAGATTCATATACAAATGAAGTGCAATTACCACTGCTACTTTAGAAAACTTCACAAAATTCAGAAGAAACCAGAAATTCAGAACAACATCGAGCACAAGTGGAATCCATCATTTATTTGTTATGTACTGAAAGATTACTTGTATTAGAATTTGCTAATGCATGATAAGAAATTCATGGTTCCAGTATTTGATAAAAAAAATTACATTCACAAATGCAGAATGGTTCGATGTGCAGAACTTGAGTTACATGTTTATTGCCAACATAGAAGTAGTGACAACATTCGCACCAGTTACAGGGTTCCAAAATAGCTACAGATTTGAATTCATTTTGTTGATAAGTTTATGTTGTTGGAATCAAGCACAATCCAGTAGATCTTAAAAGGAATATCACATATTCACAGCCACACACAAAAAGGGATCAGATCTTGCAATGTATATGCTACAAGAAACCAGATCTACAAGGTTACAAGGGGTACCCGTCTAGTGGGCGGCGACCACCATGTCCGTCGAGTTCAGGGACTCGAGAAAAACACCACCTCACACATGGCTGCGTGGGGAGACGGATGAGTTTGCCAATGTCGGGAAGAGGACGATGATGCGTGTGCCGGGGGAGAAGACGC
Source organism: Melocanna baccifera (assembly GCA_036346265.1). Classification (NCBI taxonomy): domain Eukaryota; kingdom Viridiplantae; phylum Streptophyta; class Magnoliopsida; order Poales; family Poaceae; genus Melocanna; species Melocanna baccifera. The sequence continues at coordinate 13,341,360 of CM070701.1, read as the reverse complement.
CGAGGCCGGGAAGTCGACGAGCTCGCCGCGGCCGAGGTTGCCGAGGACGAAGGAGACGAAGAGGCTCACTTGTCGGTGCCATTGCCATCCCTTGGTTCGCTTGTTTTCAATCTTCTTCAGCATTTAAAAAACACTCTTACAATTTGCTAGTGTAAAACATTTTTGAAATTATAAGGCACCGCTCAATTGAGCTTGTGGTTTCTGTTTTTTCACTATTCATTTATTTTGTTTTTTTTTCTGATTTTTCTGATTTTTTAGGTTTTTTATCTTTTCTTTTTTTTCCGTATTATTTTGTATTATTTATGATGAGCTAACCTGTTTTTTATTTTTAAATTTTTTAAATTTAATTATGTTAAATAAGTCAACTATCTACAGTAAAAAATAAGTCAACTATAATAATAAATCATAAATCAATATCATTCTGAACACCCCAAAGAGTTCTGTTTAAAAACAACACTGACATATTCTGAATTTTCTATCATTTTGGGTAATTATACTCAGTTTTTTATATTTTATTTTGCATATTGCTTAACGGTCTAACTCTGCTGGCTTGTTAGATTGAAGGGTCAGAATGGCACAACTGAACAGCGTTCAAACGTAAGAATGACAAAGATGAGAGGATGCTAAGTTGGCACAAGTGATGAGCTGCACTAAACTAGTGGCAAAAACGAAAATTTCCTTTGTTTAGGGTCTAAGCGAAAGTGATATTTTTGTGGAGCTTTGGTAACTCGGCTTGTGGTACATGCACCAATTTCTCTCTCCACCTCCGCGGCCCTGACGGGAGACAGTAGTCCAAGACAAAATTATTTAATACCTAAACAAATCTAGATCACCTCCGTGTGGCCCCCTCTCGTGCAGGACCCCACTGGTCAGCCTGCATCACAGAAGATGCCCCTGCCATGGGTGAGCTGGTGGCGGGGCCTGTTCTGAGAAGCTGAAGAGGACGGAACAATCAACGGCCTCGATTCCAAGGCCGTTGCCATAAACTCGAATCCAAGATGGAGAAAAGCTTCTGCTTTTTTTTTTTGCGAGGGAGAAAAGCCTACCACTGACTAGACCAGTAACGAATAATAAAGATATGAGTGCACGACTTCCGAGGTTGTGTCGAGCCTTCTTTTCCTACTCCATTCATCTTCTCCCTCCGACTCTGTATTCATTCATTTCCTCTGCTTCTTCTTTCTTTCTCGCACTCTCTTGCTTTTAACCTTAGGTGTGGTGTGTAGTACTGAGTTTGTAGGTGCAGCAGCAATGGGCTAGCCAGGCAGTGTAAGCGATCTTTGACCACCCGTTCGATCTGAGTGTAAATGCATGTGCACAGTGACAGTGTACTGTAGCTCCCCTGGTGCAGTGTATGGGATGGATCGGATCAAGCTTTCTGAATTCTGAACAAAGATGATCACTTGATCAGAACACGTAAAGCTGCCGAGGCCAGTCGTGTCGAGGTGGCTAACTTGTAGCCGTTTCGATCTACGGGGTTTGCATTGACCTGCCTTGCCTTTTCTGATCGAGGCATTGCCAAGAGGTACTACGTACTCACCTTGGTTGGCTTTAGTTAGTTGAGGGTATTTTACCTTGCCTCGAAAGTACTCGTGAGGTATATGTTTACGGAGTTCTTTTTGGTGAGTGTTTATATAAATTAATTAAATATGATAAGTTATTTTTAAAAAATTATCTCGATAAGTTATTTTATATAGATAGTAAAATTTTTATTGGATTTATTTACTCGGAAAACTATCAACGGGAAAGAGATACCCTACAAGTACTCTAGTACCTGTTTGATTCGTTGTGTTGGTATCTACGAGACCACCAATGGTGAGAGACTTTGAGGTGCTGTTCTGATCATTATCTGCTGTATGCATGTACATGCATTGCCTTAAAATGACCCCTCTTTTTGTGAGTCCCGATCTGTGATTCCACGTACATATAAGACTCGTACATTGAATTAGAAATGGATTCCACTAGTCCACTCCATCACATATATATACTTAGAACAGTTCAGCTGCTTCTTAAAAAGAAGACCCATAACCTTGACAGTTGACAGTGCTGCAATTTCTTTCTTTGCAGCCTCCCATACACACATGGCAGTCTCGGGGAAAAATCCTAATATTTTATCTGATTCTACTCTTTATAGTCATTCATACATGCGATATATCATCTTGTACTCCACTTCTGGACATCTAATCAGATTTAGACCCTGTTTAATTGTCTCTCATCTGATGCATGCTTGTACAAATTAAAACACACTCATAAATCAAAGATAAGTTTTACCGAGCTACAAGTACGAAGTTTTTCTGTAAGTAATTAGTTGTGTACCATAATGGACTGTCCTTACCAATGGGGTGGGGGAGGGGGGACTGCTTTGACATTTAAGGGACAAAATCTTTTACCAAATTCCACCCCGCTTTACCTGATTGCACACTTGGATAGTTGGATTGATGGGGTTTAAAAGCCGCATGGAATATTTATTAGGGTTTGACCACGGCTGAGAGTGGGCGTGTCAGCCCCCTCCTCGTGCATTGCCGCGTGCCTTTCCCACGCTACGCACACAACGCTCCTCTCCCCTTTTGAGTCTTTTTGAGCTCTCTTTCTCCCTCTTTCCTCTTCTTGTGTTGTGTCTGTAGTGAGATGAGAGAGAGGGAGTTTAAAGGCAAAAGTTACTCCAGAAAGCCGCTATAAAAAATGAAAGTCAATCAAAGTGCAGTCGAAAGTAAAGTACTGCTGCGAATTTAGGCCTTTCGAGTAGGAAGTTAACGGGGTCCTTCAGTCTTCACCCTTTCGGTTCTTTCCATGCAGAAGTTTTTATTTTAAAAAAAAACTTAGTCAAAAGTTCAAAGTGTGGGAATCCGATGGAAACCCAGTAAAATCTGTACTGTTTTACGTGAAATGATCTACGTTTCAAACGTACCTTTGGTGGTATATGTAAAGAAGAAGGTATAAAGGGGACTGTTGATGAGCTTGCACAACCATAATAGGGCCGCAAGCTCTGAATATATTGCTGTGGTAAAATAGCCTGACGGTAAATAGTAGGTCCGACAATATCAAAATACAATACAACAGATCCGGTGATTGAAACCGATTCTATCTCTAATGATAGTTTCTATATTTAACAAACAATACAAGGAAATCACCAATAGATGCGGATACGTCAGAGCACATTCCATTGTTTAACACCCCTCTCAATCACAACTGAGTATGGTTGAGATTGCGACAAAATGCATTTAGCTTATGCGTTGGCAGAGCCTTTGTAAAGCCGTCTACCACTTGGTCATCAGAAGGGATGAACCAATATCCAAAAGTTTCAACGCAACTCTCTCTCTCTCTCTCTCTCTCTCTCTCTCTCAAACAAAGTGGTAATCCACTTCTATATGCTTGGTTTTTGAATGAAACACAAGATTGGCAGACAAATACACAGCACCAAGATTATCACACCACAGACATGTCATTCTTGACTGGTAGATGCCAAGCTCACCCAGAAGTGATTGTATCCAAATAATTTCTGCGGTTGCATTCGTTAGTAAACTTTTTAGGCTTCACAATATTGCTCTGCAATCTTGTTCGTGGCCAAGCGAGAGCTATGTTTGTAGCTAGAGCAATGTCTGAATTTTCTACATCAACACCCAAGAGAAGTGTAGGATATTCACTATTGCCGACAACAGGATGACAGGAAACATCAGTGATGATTCTGTTCTACCGAGAGATGCCGGTTGCTTTGAGACTGCTGCAGACTCAGTCTGAAAACCTTGCACAGCACCTGAATCGTTTATCTAAACATCATCAGCATTAGCAAAAAGAACATTAGTCAACAATGTATCATTAATATCACCCCCATGACCGACATTTGGAGTGGAATCATAGGACAAGGATGGAAGCAAAAGTAGATTAACAGGGAGTCTTTGGCCAGCAGATGGGCTGAGACTACGAAAGGAAAAACTTCTTCATCAAACACCACATCCTGGAAATATAGACACAACATGTTTCGATATGAAGACACTTATATCTCTTGTGAAATGAACTGTAACCAAGGAATACACATTGTTTTGAGCGGAATTGGAGCTTGTGGACATTATATGGTCTTAGGTTTGGCCAACATGCACGTCCAAACACTTTCAGAAAGGAGTAATCTGGTTTCCTCCCTAGCAAGCGCTCTAGTGGACAAGAATAGGAGATAACTTTGCTAGGTAACATATTCATAAGAAAACTAGTTGTAAGAAAAGCTTCACCCTAGAATTTTAGAGGCATGGAAGAATGAGCAAGAAGATCCAAACCAACATCAACAATGTGGTGATGTTTTCACTCAGCTGACCCATTTTGTTGATGTGTATGAGGACAAGAGACTTGATGAGAAATACCAGTTTTCTGAAAAAAGGTATTTAACTTTTGATACTCACCACCCAATCTGTTTGCATGCAAAAAATTTTCTTGTTAAGTAATTGTTCAGCATGTTGTTGAAATCTCATAAAGTATGAAAGACTTTTGTTCTAGTTTTAAGAAGATAGATCCATGTGAATTTGCTAAAGTCATCAATAAAACTCAAATAGTATTTGTATCCTCCAACTGAGGTGGGAGCAGGCCCCCATACATCAGAAAATACTAGTTATAATGGAGCAGATGAAACATCATTGGAACGAGAATAAGGGAGTTGATGACTTTTAGCCTGTCGGTAAACATCATAGATCGATATATTATTTGATAAACTAGAGCAAGGAAGACTATTGGAACTAAGGATTTTTTTTGAACCGTAGAGAACAATGGATGCTGCAAATGAGTGTGCCACCTCTCGAGAGTGGGTTTAGACACAATGAACACATGCTTTCCTTGAGGAAGGTCAATCGAAGCAAGAGGGTACAAACCACCCCTACTTCTACCGTGAAGAACTCTCCTCGTCTCTCGATCCTTGACAAAAAAATAATCTGGATAAAATTCAATAAAAGCATTGTTATCAGAAACAAGGCGATGTACTGAAAGAAGATTTTTGGTGGCTTTTGGAATGTGGAGAACATTATTAAGGTGTAATTTTTGATATGCGGTATGAATAGTAGAATGACCAATGTTACTAATGCTCTCTTGTACCTGATCCCGACCATCATACTTCTTGTGCATTATCAATTTATCAAGTTCACTTGTGATATGATCAGTTGAGCCGGACTCAGTATACCAGTTGGTGTCAATGCCATAAGAGGCTGCTGCAGCAACTCTATTTGTGTTGTCCTCCATCTAGTATGAATGATCAAATCGGTGATAACATTTCAGCGCGATATGCCCAACTTTTCCACATACCTGATAGGTTGGCCTATTGTTCCCTCCTGTTGTGTTTTGTCTTCTTGATCCATCTCCATATCCTCGGCCATCACGATTTCGTCCACAGCTACCTTCTCAGTATCCCCTCCAAGCAACATTGGCCGAGCGGTTGAAGGAGTGTGCCGAGTTGTGGGAGAATTGCACCGATGCCTAATGTGCCAAGGAGTTTGAAAAGTGTGCCACGGAGCTTTGAAGATCCAGTCTCATCTCAAATGCTAGAAGATACGCTTATAGGTCACTGAGACTAACCGGATCAACCCGTGTGGTCATAGAAGTGACCAGGGGATTGTATTCCGAGTCAAGTCCAACGAGTCTATATGAGATGAGCTCTTCATCCTGCAGTGGATGTCCAACCATTGCCATGTTGTGTGCCAACGCTTTCAACATTGCGAAGTCCTCAGTAGCAGTCAACTCCCTCATGTGGGTATTTGCATGTTGCATCTGAACCTACATAATTCTCGCTTGGGATTGTGATGAAAACATTTGTTCTAATGCCTTCCAAACCTCGGCAGCACTACTTAAGAGCAATACTTGACTCAACACTTCTGGAGAGAGGGAAGACAGAAGAGTGCTGATAACAACCTGATCCTTTTGCAACCACACTGCATATTCAAGATTTTCCACCACGAGGCTCCTTCTTCAGTGGTCTTCATGATTGTTTTGGCTGGAGGAGTAGCCGAGCCATCAACAAACCCGAGGAGCTGTTGCCCTCAAAGATAAGGCATGATTTGCGTCTTCTAGAGGAGATAGTTCTCCTATGTCAGCTTGATGCTGATTAGATGGCTAAACGATGGCGTCGGAAGAAGTCTGGCAGCAGCAGAGTTCATCGTGCCTGATGCGTTAGAGGTGCTGGAAGATTGGTTGGATTGGAAAGACATAATTGTGGAGAGAGGAGTGGCTCTGATACCATGTAAAGAAGGAATACAAGGGGATTGTTGATGAACTTGCGCAACCAGAACAGCGCTGCAAGCTCTGAATATATTGCAATGGCAAAATAGCCTGAAGGTAAATAGTAGGTCGACAATATCGGAATACAATACAACAGATCCAGTGATTGAAACCAATTCTATGTCTAATGATTGTTTCTATATTTAACAAACTATAAAAGGAAATCACCAATAGATGCAAATAGGTCAAAGCACATTCCATTGTTTAACAGTATAGATTTAGATGAACACCTTTGAGACGATCCAAATTAAAGTGCAAGTTTTGCCATGATATGCACGGAAGGCATACGCAAATAATTTCCAGCAAGGATGCATAGATAGAGATATATAGGGGCGTTTGGTTGCCCGCATGACTTTAGGCTTGGCCCAGGCTCACTGAGCCAAGTTGTGGAGATGTAATGTATTATTGTTCGATTGTCTGTATCCTGTAGCGTGGCTCTATAGAGAAGTTGCTTAGTTGCCCATTTAGGAAGGTGGACATAGAAATTAGATGCAAGAGAAGTTTTCGGTTGCCTGCATGAACCTAAGATGTACCATCTTTTTATAGATACGGTGAGAATGCTTCCCTCTTTAGTTGAGTCTTGGATTTAGCTAATTCCTAGAGATTGGAGTGAGTCTTGTAACACATAATTATGGTTAACCAAATGAGTTTTTTAATTCCTACTACATGAATTCTCAAGTATTCATAGGTCATTGCTTGCGACCAAAATCTCATATTCTTCACAGGCCACTGGTCCATCAAAAAATTATCATATGTAAATATGGAGCTCATCAAGTAAATACTATCATGTACTAGCTAGGAGCAGATAAGACAATGAAACTTTGCAATTTTCATGGAAAATAACCAACTCATCAAGCAAATAGTGTCATATACCAGCTAGGAGCAGACAAGACAATGAAACTTTGCAATTTTCATAGCAAATAACGAACTCATCAAGTAAATAGTGTCATATATCAGCTAAGAGTATATAAGACAATGAAACTTTGCAATTTCCATGGAAAATAACCAACTCATCAAGTAAATAGTGCTTCCTACCCCTAAAGGCTACAGAAATCTCCTTTGTTACTCTAGCATGCACATGAGTCCCAACGATTGCACCGACACAATCCTACAACAACCAACAACTATTGTTACATACCATGCACCTATGCATACAAGAAAAATACTAGAAAACTAAATGACAATTTTAGTACCTTTAAAATAGGGCTGCCATCTTGAACTTGTTCTGATCTTTAGGGGTTTCCCATTGTATGGGGACCTAATCATCTCATTTCTTAGCTCGCCAATGGCATACAAGACCCCCCCTGAAGTATCGGCTCACTGTCTCTATGGACCTCCTAAAGGTTTGATGGATCACTCTAAATCGTTGGTTATAGCCGACCATATGGAGAAACATCGCCACTTTCTCTTCTACATAGCTATGTATGCTATCTCATAATAAGTTCATTTCTCTAAACAAGTTACATAGGTGAAAAAATGGGGCTCTCCTCATCCTCAGCATATCTACACACTCAACATCATCACAATTTAAATTTTGTTTAGGTTGGCTTGGTGCTCACTATCTCCCTTGGACATGGGGGTATATGTGATTGCAAGTTATGACCATCGGGACAACCTAAGCATACTTACAAAGAATGCATATAGAATTATACATACAAAGAATGCATATAGAACTATAACTAGAGCATATGCCTAAATAATAAGCATGTGTCGTCTACTTTGCATATCCATCTAAACATTTGAAACAAAAACCCATTTATCATAATTTAGTGAGCACATTTGTAGGTATTGTATTAATATGTAACATGTTCAAAACAAATTAGGCTATAGATTTCTAATGCCACGACTACTTCACAAGGAAGCGCCTCCTAGTGCCATTCAAACATCATCGATATGGAAATATGCTCAGATTTAATTGCCTCATATGAAATTTTACTAAATTGAACTAAGGTAGTACTACATCATGATCAATCACCATAACAAACATCATCAATCCATCAATACTAGCAAAAGAAAAAGAAACCACTCATAGAGCTTGCTAGATTTGGACAATCCAAAAATGGAGCATAATGAAAGCATGAATATATGATACATCTCGGTGTAACTAGCACAAAATAGCACAAGATTGACATCCATAACTTGTAAAGGGTAAATTCCATTACACATGAACAAATCTAAACCACAAAATTGAGGAACAACGGTGGGAGAGAAGGGGAAGGGAGCAACGAGCATAGGGAGGAACCATGTCTTCTTACCACTACAGGGATACAACAAGGAGACGGAAGAGGATACCATATCTCCCTTGAGAAGATAGGGAGAGAAGAGTGAGAAAGGTAAGCAAGAGTGAGTGGTGAGTGATAAATGGGGAAGGAGTGGTGAATAGCAGTGGGGAGGTAATCCCAATACTCCCTCCCCCACGTCCTACACGTGCCAAGCAGAAAAGTCCCGCTCAAGACCACACGTGTGTGCCCATATGCGAGCTAGGCCCATGAGGAATGGCCAAAATTTTTGTTTCTCTAGAGCCTAGCTTAGCGCCTCCCGCCTCACCCCATAGGCCAGGCCCACATGTAAATGCATGTAACCAATCAGCTAGGGGCAGAGCGAGAAGGGGATAGCAGGGGCCAGACCCCCTTCACACTTTGGCAAATTTGAACTATAACTCTGAATATTTTGAGGAATATTGTTGTTGTTAGTGCTACTTGAACCTCCTCATCAAATATATAGCTTATTTGGCCCCTCTAGTCGCTAAATCATGGCTCTGCCCCTACAATTAGCGTCCCACTATATCCTACGGCCAGATTGGGCCATATCCATTCAACCAAACACGCTATATAGATATGGGCTAGGTTCTTTTGGGCTTTTGGTTTATACTACAGTAATCAACTTTTAAACTTTATACCTTTTTAAGGTGGGATCTACAAATCGATTGTAGTAGATATTGTACCGAATTTATTTATATCGACCAAAATCACACACGAGTGTCTCTCACTCCGTAGAATTCAAAATTTTAAATCAAAAGTCATAAACCACATCCCAAAAGAACCCACCCATGATCACAACCTCTCCCAATGCCACTGTAGCAAGCGTCCATGATGAACCAAAGGATGGGTTCTTGTGGACTATGGCTTATATCTTTTGGTTTAAATTTTTGAATTCCGAATGTTCACGCGAGAGAGTACGGAGAAAGAGACACTCGTGTGTAATTTTGGACGATATAGATTAAGTTAAAACAATATCTACTACAATCCACTTATAAATCTCGTTTTAAAAAGATATTCCGTTTATAAACTAGTTACTATCGGAAAAACTAAATCATAAGATCAAAAGTACCTACCTGGCCACAGCCTGGCCCAATGCCAGTGTAGCAAGCGTCCGTGGCAGTGCACGGAACAGATGGACTGTAGGCATACCATCACGCAATAGTGCCACTGTGCGAGTAAACTGACCACCGGCCCGCAAACGAGGCGATGACAACGAGTATTAAGACACAAGGACCGAACAATAGATGCGCCTTCAATGTTAAAACGACAGGGGGACGCCTTGTGGTGCAGGTCAGGCTCAGTTTCGTGATCGTGCCGAATCCAGAACGGTTATGGCAATCGGCGGTAGTTTGCAGGGTGGTGCTGCGCTGCGTGATGCGAGGAAGTTCTGCGCGCGGCGGGGACGGGCCTGGGTCGAGGCGCGGTTTGGAGGCCCGCCGTTTAGCTGGCCTTGGCGGCGACGTTTGGCCCAGACAAAATTCGCCGGGCTGTCACCAATCCACTGTTGTTAGTTGTCATCTTTACTCGGCCCACTTGGGCTCACAACACTATTTTGCCACTTGAGAGATCTAGATCCCTACCCTGCCCTGCACCGACCTGGCCATGCCCCACCCAGCCCCACAAAGGTGCAGTGGATGTGGGTCAGAGGCCGCCCGCCCAGTCTCCATCATATAATATTGTTTTATTTTTGTATACTAGTTTGATACCCATACTTTGTTATGAAAAAATATATTATACCAAAATTCTGATCATCATCATCAGACTTGGCCTGTTGCATGCCTTCGGCTCCATTGCTGTGCTCGACCGAACTTCACCCCAACCGGTATCACTCCACCACTCACACTCCTGTCGTTGCTCGCTCTCTTGACCATACTCTGTTAGCCACCTTACTCATGCTATGGCGTACACTTATAGCCTTGAACTGGTGGACTGATGTGTGTCCAAGCTAGTCTCTCAGTGCACGCTAGCATGCCCAAACTGGTGGGCTGATGTGTGCCCAAATTGGTTGGTACGTGACATGGACACCTACGTAGTACCAATATGTTTTGGTATGTGACATGGACACCTACGTAGTACCAGTATGTTTGAGAAAGAAAATGTAGCACATACACTCAACACATATACTTCTAAAATTAATGAACACCAACACATATACTTCTAATTAATGAACACCAGCGTTCTAACTCTAGAACTTGAATCTTAATGAACTAGATGTACACCAGCACATTTAACCATCTAGCCACATGCGAACTTTCAAAATTTCTATGTTCAAACCGGCATAATTATTTGTTCAGCACCATAACACAAATAAGTGTGGCATCGTTCTTGGGCCATGGTTGGGTAGGTTGGGCCTTAACCCGACTGACTCGACCCATGTATGTACCAGCGAATGTGAGTTCTTAGTGAAGGAAATTGATCTCCAAGAGCATGTAATGTCTGCTAAAGAGTATCAGTTGAGATTCCCCGCTTGTTTTGGTTTTTTTTCGGCTTCTACTTCTAGCTTCTGTTTTTTTTTCACTATTCAGTATTTCGTCTTTTTCTGAATTTTTTTAGATATTTTAGAATTTTTTGTATTTTCTTTTTTTTCCGTGTTCCTTTGTATTGTCCCTAATGGGTTAACATGTTTTTTTTCTATTTACATTTTTTAAAAAATTAATTATGCCTAAAAAGCCAAATCAGCTACAGTAAAAAAAGCCAACTACAGTAAAATTTCAGCCAAAAGTCATCACTAAAACGAATGCCCAAGCACCACTTATTTATTTCTCAATGCCTATTCATGCATTTGTAGCACTGGAGGAAGACAACATAGTAGAGTAAAGGAATGGAACAAACTGTGTAAAAAAAGCAGAAACATAGGATTGGTCAGTATCATAGCATTGTATGTTAGGTTCACTAGTACGTTTGTGGGTTCAGAACCTTTATAAATTCTCTTGATTTATCCACGAACTTTAATTAAACAGCCCATAAAGAATAATTGGTTTGAGGAATGAAACGATCTCACAAATACTCCGTATGTTCCTTTTTATTTGATGTCCTTAATCCGTAGTGTCAAACTTTTTAAAGTGTATTCACTAATAGGTTTAAAACTATCTAGATTAGCTCAATGAAAATTTTATCGTTAAATTCGTGTTAAAAATTATAATTTTATAATTTTATTAGTACATCTTAATGTAAAATTATAAAAAGCAACAGTCAAAGTCAAACGTTGAAGACCATAAAAAGTCATAAATATCAAGTAAAGAAGAGTGGAGGAAGCATTACATTTTTTTAAGTATGGAGTGTGTTGATTTTTGGAAAGGAACGATCAACAAATGAATCCTCAAACCTGGCATGAGGCCTGATGGTAGTTAGTCTTGTTTAATCCGTTTGATTAGCAGCTAGTCACGTGCTAACATGCCTTGATTTGCCTATCAAGGACTCTCCTGTTTACTCGCCTAACACTAACCGCATTGAACAAGTAGTTATGTAGCACCAACCTCGAGTCAACGAACTCAAAGAAATAGGCTGGATGCCTGCAACATGCCTTGATTTGCCTATGAAGGTCCACGATAGGCTAGATGCCTGCAAGGCTGGAAACACAAAGAAATATTTATCTCACGCTGAGAACAATATCTTGACTCAGTGATTCAGAGAAACTCTAGTTCTTTTGCACAACAAAGCCATGTTCAGCACTCTTTACAAACCCTATATTCTGCAGCTTTCTTTGAAACATTCTGACTTTAGTTGGCCGACGATGGGGAAGAGAAATCTGAAAGTCTAACCGGTGGGAAATCTGAAACTTTCCAAACTCAAATTTGTGAAGGAAGTTCAAACATGACATCTGTCATGAACGAGTCAAGCCATAAAGATGGACCCACAAATCTAGCTTGGCTTTTGATTGATCCAAATCGTTGATGTATTTTCCGAGTAAGTTTATCAACAGGGAAGAATTGCCCTCCGTTTCAACAGGGATTGAAAGGTCGCAACTAAAATATACAGAGATGACTTGCTTGTCTTCTGGATGTCGGATGACATTTCTTTGCCAACCACAAGAAAAGTAACTATTGCATGTACAAACGCAAAGACAGTCACTAAAAAGCAAGAGAACTCGCTCCTTTTTATTGGCTTGGAAACATTTTGCAAACCAAATTGGGCTAGTGTATAATACTACCTACCGGGCTAATGTAAAAGCCCCTAAATGATAAATCTACCTTTTGTCAATATTTTGTTTATGGAGGACAAGTTTTTTGAATGAAAACAGTAGGTAAGGAGAGAGATAGGAGGAAGAAAATGGATGAAGCGCATAACTGATTTGCTGCTTCCATCCGCACGAATCCAAACCATATAAGGTTGATCCAACAACCCTGGTTCGCATTTGCATGACCACTAAATAACCCATTTACACTGGATATGCACCTTATATATAAAGAAATAAAAAATACATACTTACAAAAGGAAAAAAATTAAGACTATTCAACCATTCTTCTAAATTCGAGAACAGTTCAAATTCACAATTTGAGTAGTCCTGAACAAAATTCTGAAGCTCAAATTCACCCTTCGAGATAGTGCTTTGTTAAAAAAAATAAAAGCCAATATACGATTAGTGCCTTGTTCAAAAATTTATAAGCCAATATTTGATTAGAGACTTGTTGTACCATGATAGATACAGAGAATCGAATACCAATACGTTTTACAATTACATTGCATAATATGGTGTGAGCAAGTCACCACAAAAAAGAACGTCAATTCAGTATAAATTTGAATGATTTACTTGGATATGATATTATCAACTTTTGCCAAAACAACTTGACATTCTGTAGGTGTACTATTTGCAGAACCATTGTAAATCAACCTATTGATAAATTTCACCCGCTGGTGAGCGGTGACAAACTGTAGAGAGAAAAGTGTTACAAACACCAATCTGCTATGGATTATGCAATACGGATAAAAGGAGTATATTTTCCGAAGTTCTAGAAGATTAAGCAGGGGCTCTCAGTTCTGCCAGTTCTTCCCCTGGGACAGCAGCAGGAGCAGGAGCCCCACCAGTTGTTGGCCTGCAAAATTACCATTTGACTTAGAAGTCTAACAACGAAAGGCCTCCAGTAACAAACTCATGATCGGAAGTAAAGATGTACTTACAGTCCAACCATGACTTTGAAGGAATCATAGATCACCCATTGAGTACCAGTCAGGGTACCGATCATGAGGATGCGAAGCGGAAGGCCGCGAGTGAAAAGGCCCCAGAGGCCAAGGTTTTTGACAGCCTGAGGAGATCAGCAAAAGAATGTACAGTTATTACATATTTGCGACAGAGCAGCAAGTTCAGATGTGTTCTGTAGGAGGCAGGCTTACCTCTCCAACGGTGGCACCCTTGGCATTGTTAAGAAATGAGACCAAGTTGTCAGCAGGGTGTGAAACAGCAGCGCAGAAGACTCCTGCAATGTAGCCACTTCCGAAGCTCACTCCAAGCTGGAGAGGTTTGCTGCACTGATCCTTTGGCGTGGGGATGACATGCTTGTAGGCCATCTCGACAATATTTTCGTATGTTGCGAATTTCATCATGGTGTCTGCGGCGAGGAAGTGGCAGCTTAGTTTGGAAATCTCATGTGCGATAGGAAAATTGTACGTATAAGGCGAGTTCATTTAGCATCCTCTGATGATGCTAGTTAGCTAGGTTTTATACTCTTTTTGTGCATTCAGTTCATCATTCACATACGAATGCATGTTTTGGTCATAACCACTACAATCCTAATTTAACAAGAAGCAAAGCATACTTACAAGGAATCTGTCGCCCCCAAAGAGGAACCAATCCTCTGAAAAGCCTACAGTTCACAAACAATATCTGTTCAGCACCCCATTGCATCAATGAAAATTCAAAACTAGATAACAAAGACAGGCTTGAGCTGATATCCTACCCTGCATAGCCTTCGGACCTGACGATCTTTGGGAACCCATCACTCAACCCCCTGGCGTACCCAGGCTGCGTCTGCACCCTCACCTTCACGGCCTCCATGGGGCACAGCGCGACGTCGGCCGCCACCTCGGCGGTGGCCGACCCGGCGAGGTAGATGAGGGTCTTGTACTTGGCGGCGTACTCCGGCCCGGCGATGTCCGTGTACTGCTTCTTGAAGACCTCGTACAGGCCGTACTTGAACGCTCCCTGCGCGCTGTAACCCAGGAAGGTTGGCGCCCAGCCCCTGAAGAAGCCGCGGACGCCTTGCTCTTTCATGACCACGCCGAACGCCGATGAGGTGCTCTTGTACTTGGCTGGGTCGATCTGTCAGATATTGTTGCATTCTTCATGTCAGAAATCAGAATAACGGGAAGCACACGAAAAGGACGGATGCGCGCGCTGCATGCGTGGCAGGCTGAAGTTTTTCTTGGACAGACATGGAGAACCAAATGAAACCGTCGGATCTCATATATTGAACAGCAGATATAAACAGAAATGTCTGTACGTCAACGCCCTGTTCTATTTATCTTTTGACTTCAGCTTCACTGAAAACTGAAACAAACAGTCCAAATGTCTTTCTGAGCCAATTGGCATGTGTACGCCGGTTCATATCAACGGCTTTATTGTTTACCATTGTACCAAAAAGTATAGTAAAAAACTATCAACCGCAACTAAAAACTATAACCGTAGTTTAAGGCCGCGCTTAGGACCGTTGCGCGTTCGGCGGCAGCGATCGGTGTCAGCATTGGCAGTTCTGTTTATTTTTTTGTCTTTTTCCTTTTTTATTGGAATTTTTGTGTTTTATTTTTTTCTCGTATTCCTTTGCATTGTCCATGATAGTTAGCATGCTACTTTTATTTTTGCATTTTTTTACAATTTAATTATGCTCAATAACCCAACATATCTACAGTAAAAAATAAATCAGCTACAGTAAAATTTCAGCTGGAAGCTATCGCTATTCCAAACGCCCTCTAAAAGAACAGACCCAACATCATGGCAGCGAATCTAGCCATCTGTAAGCCTATACTGAACAGAAAGGAAATTTTAGTTTGCTAGGCCGAGGAAATTTTAAGTTGACTATTGAAGTGCTGAGCAATGTGCAAGCGGGGCCGGGCAATCGGGGAGAGAGTTTTGGTCACGTTAGTCTGGGCCGAGCATGCTGTACAACCGCACAGGAAGGTGATCAGGCCCAGTTTGATTTCGTTTCCAATGAAAGCCCCCCACAAAAAGTGTTTCCATTGGACCTTCGAACTTCCACGCACGCCACGTCACGGATGATGTCCTCACGCGACATGTTCCCCTCACGTCTCAAAGTCTGACGTTCCAACTTTCGCGGCAGCCAAGTTGACCACGACTATGTTGAAGTTGAAATGAGTGGATCAGAAAAGTCTTTTGACCTCGGTCCAAGAAGGGAACGAAAACTTTGCAACACGCACTTCAGTTCGTAAAATTCGCGGAAATTTTACCAACATCCGAGCATAAACAAGCACAAATTTATCCACAAAAAAAAAAGACTTCAAAGGAAGCGACACTTCCCGAGTTCCCGTGGCATGTAGGGCACAGTAGCTCACCTGGATGTTGCACTTGATGACATCGAGCGGAGTGACGGCGGCGTGCGTGAACCCGCAGGCGGCGGCCCCGCCGAAGGCGCAGGCCGCGTAGTACGCAGGCGAGAACATCTCGATCTTCCCGAACGGTGGCTCGCTCGGCGCCCCCGCGACGACGGGCGCCTCTTGCGCGCCGACGACGTCGCCCCTGCTGTAGTTTGGCGCCCCGGCGCCGCTGGACGGCGCGTAGAGGAAGTTCGGGAGCAGCGACTGGCGCGGCGCCATGTCGATCGGCCGGCGGGTGGAAATGTCACGATTTCGTGTGTTTTCTTGGGTGGCTCGCGGCTATAGCTTCACGGTTTCCTGGCCGCCTGAGCGCCCGAGGGTGGGCGTACTTGTAGTGCGCCTTAGGGTTTGACCGCGCGACGGCTTGGGAAGCCCGGAGGCGCGTGGATGGTGGAACTGCTCCGTCTTTGTTGGGTTCTTTCTTGGAACCTGTCATATGCCATGTACTGCACGTCTGCACGGGGAGATTGCTTTTCTCCTCGGCCTGAGGCGGTAAAGACCGAGTTTTGGTCGGTTCGCAAGCTTTGCCATCGCGTGAGTTCTCCGCCCCTGTATCAGCTCCGGGTGCCTCATTTTACAAACGTTCATACGTTTAGTAGAAAAATATATGTCTATACTTTATGAGGTAATAGATAAATTTATAATTTATCTAGCGATCTCGGTTTTAGTTATTTCAGTAGAATATATATGTGTATATAGGGGATGATCGGAATAGCGATAGCTTTGGCTTTTAATTAAAAAACAACGTGGTGGTGAAAAACACCGTGTAGCTGAGTTAGTGGATAGTGTAGTGAATAGTGAAAAAAAAAGCTGAAGCTAGAATCTGAAGCCGAAAAAAGCCGAAACGATCAGAGCCATATCATGCGGAGTATGTGATATGCACGGGTATACAGTCTCCGTTATAATCTGAAAAACTAGAATTTGGCAGGGGCGGTTTTAGCGTAATTTATGGGTATTCAGTTGAATACCTAAAATTTTTTGCAAAATATCAATTATATATAAGATATAATACATATATATATATTAGGAGTTGAGCTAAATTTGTCCTACTCATACCTAGTCAGCCTAAATTGGTGTCAAATCCTTTTGGCCTATTTCTCTCTCTTAGGCCCAAATTAGCACCGGACACTGGTCTAGACCCACTGTCGTGGTTCACACAACACGTGGTAGAAACTCTAAGTTTCACTCATTCTCTCCTCTTACTTAAGTATCTTTTCATCTGGCGGTGCAGCAGACTTCTGGTCTTTTGGACTCTAGACTTCTAGAAGCAAGACTCAGGAGGCTGTGTAGGAGCACTGGAACGGCCATCTCGCAAGTCACAAGTCTCGCCGTTGTCACTTGTCGGCGCGGCACAGCCACGCAGGTTCGTTCTCCCCGACCCAGTGACCTCCATGGTAGCATAGCCATATATTCCTAATCCAGTAATCTCTCTATCTCCTTCTCTCCTGGTGATCTCCGATTTGAAGTAAAATTATGTATCTAAATAAAGATGTGGATTGTATTTTACTTAAATAAGTAAGACATCTATAATGATTCTAAAATTTTTGTATAGTAGTTGATTATATTGTGATGACTAATATATCAATTATTTAAAAACTATACAAGTGTTGTAAGTCTTTCTTGTAGCTTGATGTGTTGGTCACTTGGATAATTTGATATCCTTTGATGTTTGACCGTTCGATCCGTATTTTGTTAAGCAGTTTAGGTAATACTGCTTAAGTTGCTTAATTAGAAATCGTTCAATAAAGTATGCTCATGATAAAAACACTTTCGAATTTCTGCTTTCAGAACACAAAAAATATAACAAAAATAATTATATTTTCACTGAGGTTAGTAATTCTAAGGAAACAATTCATTTCTAATTCCAGCCATTATGGTTAAAACTATTAGATTTTAGTTATGTTCTTCACTTATTGCTAAAGTTGTTTTCTTTTGTGTATTTGTCTGCATAACATTATATCTTGCTTTCAAGGCATGAAACATCATCATGTTAATTTTTAATTATTTTATATTATTTGAGATGTTGCCTCTAGTATAAACAATTATACTTTAATTTTTGCTATTTTGAATCTTTACGTCTTCTATTGAATAATATTTTTATAACTTCGAATACCTATCTTGAAATTTTTGGATCTACCATTGGAATTTGGGATTACATTTTCTTGACTCTTCCTGCAGGGAATAACCTGTAACGGCGGCGACATGGCTTCCAGTTTGAAGCCTCAACCTTTACTACATCAATCTGGTGCTTAACCAGATGGAAGATACTGATTTGTTTGGGTAGTCTAGCTGTTTCAACGGAGATTAAGCAACAGTGGGTCTTGTACCAACTGAATACTCCTATCTTTGCAACGAAATGTCATCGCCGTGACCCTCCTAAGCCCCTAGCTAGCTCCTACCCATGACAGACAGCATTACATATTTAAGGGGTGTTTTTTTAGTATCGTTGATAACAAGGGATGAATGATTATAACATATAACGAAAACTTTATTTTAGAATCCTACTATCTTATACTTTTTTAACCTGTCACAGTAAAAACAAAATACAGCAAAAAAAAAGAACAACATTTTTTATTCTCGGGCTACCGTAGCAAACGGAAAAAAAACGAGATTATGTCTCTTTCAATGGTTGCTGGAGATTTCTTTTCTTTTGTTGTCTGCCACAGGTGACATGTATCTTTTTTCTCTCCTAACTCCCTATTGCTATTGATATGATAAATAAAAGATAAAACCAAGTTGCTGATTTTTTTTTATTCAATGAATCCGTTCAACGCCATGTATGCAAAAACAAAAATAAAACTACTTACTTTTGCTCCTCTTCACAAAACACCTGCATCCCCTAATGACCTTTTGACTTCCTAGGGCACGTGGAAACCTTTTTTCGGCACAGTTGGCATGCGCACTAATCAACACCAAAAATCCTCATCATCAGTCTCGACGACCGGCCGCCGAATCAAAGCTTTGTAATAATCACAAGCCGCCGGAATTCTTTATTCAACAATCCAACTCTCGACCAGAAGCAAACCTCACTACAGTTACCTAACTCAAAGCTCTCAGCCAGCCTTTTAACACATGCACGTCCGATTCTGTTTCTAATTACTATCCGGCTGCCACACCTTTTACGTACAGCATCTTTCTCTTTTCTAATTTACTCAAAACCTTGATACAACTTCTCTAATCGAATCCTTTTATCTTAATTAAACTTTTAGTTCACTACTTTTCAAAAATCCAGAACCCTTATATAATACGGGGTTTTCACTTCTATCACATATCGTAGCCTTCGGATTACACATCCGTTGCTCCAATATGCATCATCTATCTTTGATCTCCTTATATCCCAACTCAAGCATAACCGTTTCCTCCAATATCTTTGACCCTCTAGACTATAACTTCACACTAAGCCATCTTCCGGTCCTCACCGTAGACCACGATCGCTTTGTTATTCTACACATACAAAGATCAAATTATAAGATTCATCACTAACAGTCTAACAAACACTACATAATATATATAAGAAGTATCAAATAATACTAAGCATTAAATAATAATTCATTAAACACTAAACAGTAAAGAGATAATACAAATTATATACTTTGAGGTCCTTCAATATCAGCTTGACCAGTTAACCTGTGTCACCTATCGGCCGGTCGGCACTCAACGCAGACGCCCCCCACCAGGATACCACGCCTTTTTCCCCTCTCAGCCACTCGGCCAAACGCCAATCGATCACATGGCTCACGCGGCTCCTCACTCCTCATGCCTCCTCCCTCACTTCACCTCCTCACTCCTCAGCATTGGTAAATCTCCCTGACTCAGCCAGCAGCCACTCCACTGCCTCTCCTGACTCCCGTTCTCCAATTCTCCCCAATTTCAAAATGTGAATTCACGTTTTTTGACAGTATTTGAGAAATTAAATTACCACTAATAAATGGTGAAAAACCAGAATCGCCCCTGGAGTGATTGTTCTTTGTCCTAAAATGGTTTTGTAATCCTTGAGTAGAATACACATATTATGCAGACTTGCTTGCAATGATGTCCACGCACAACCAGCAATGAGCGAACCTCCATGCTTCGGCTCATGTTTGATGGCATGAATCTTGATCCGACCGGGGCGATGAAGCTCCGATCCCAACGGTGATGTGTGGTTGCGAAGCGGTTGCCGCGGAGCGTGAGTGGAGGTCATGGCGGCATCTAGCTAGGAATAGATGGTTGCCGCTAAGATTATTTTGGGAATTTCTCATTTGTTTTTTTGAATTAAAAGAAAAAAGAGAGAGATAAGGTAGGATCCATTTGTCGGTCTAAGAGAGAAGAGATAAGGAGGAAAAGGGCTGGTTTGACCAGCTCTCACCCTCTCACGCGTGCGGGCGATGGCCGTTATGGGAGTCATGGGGGTTCGTTTCCCACAACCATATGGCGAAATTGGGGGCCGATGCCGGTGTTGCCCTCTTTTCCTCCTTTTAACCGGCTCGGTTCCCTTCTTCTCTTAAACTCTAAAGCCAAATCAAGCATCTAATCTCCCCTTTCTTCTACCTCGTCCGATCTCTTGCACTAGGTTATTCTTGAGCTCTAGCGAGTGGCAACGATGGCGTGGTTCAAACCTATCTCCAGCAACTTGAGGCCATGCTCTCAACCTGAGTCGGTGCGACGGTACTTCGGCGAATGCAAAAACTTGGGACCGGGCCTACGCGGCGGCGGTGGCTCCGACCAAGCGTCGAGCCAAGGCCGCGGCAACATCCATGGTATGTGGCGTCTAGGCTGCAGCGTAGGTGAGCTACTTTACGCCAGTCCAGGTGCCAGTTTTGCAACGATGGCTTTATGGGCTCGTCTATGACCGTGGTGTTCTTTCTTGCCTAGCACTTGTCCAGTGCAAGGATCTTGATCTTGTGCAGCATTATCCGACCCTTGATCACATGATTGTGGTGCTAGCCGGCTCATATTGGTGGCTTTGTATCTTCAAGAACCATGCCATTGTGCAAACAGCAACAATAGGTTTTCTAGGACAACACCGACTTTGATATGCCTAACCTTACTGCCTTTTGGACGGCTTCGAGTGCTATCACCTCATGAGTTACCTTAAGTTCTTGTTGTTATTGTGCAATTATGAGCCGTTCTAGTGTACTTTAGTATTTGATAATTGAATCACTAGTTCTGAAAGACAATTGCATGGTAATATTACACCACACTTCTAGGTTGAGATTGTTTTTACTGCCACTTTTCTAATAAACATTTAGCCCTCCTCTGCTCTTCAAGAAGGGATTCTAGTTGAGCACTTAAGTGACAAGACTCCTAATTATTCCAGTCTTCGTCTCTTTGGGTGTGTGTGCTATATTCTTTTTGCATCTCTTGAGTGCACCAAGCTGACCGCACAGTCTGTTAAGTGCGTTTTTCTAGACTACTGCAAACATCTATGCCCGTAAAATTTGGTTTTGGTAATTAATGACGATTTATGAATATAGGACTAATATGTGTGTTAAGAATTGTATAGACAAAGTCTTATTTGTGAACAAAGACAAGAGCAAATTGCATGAAAATGGATATCAAGAAAGATCAAAATCAAGATATATGAAATATAGAATCTCTTTCCGCCATGAAATATAAAATCAAGATACATGAAATATGAAATATAAAATCAAGATCAAAATGGATATCGAGCAAGTTGTCTTGGGGCTGGAGTAGCGCGCTCTGGCACCCCCATGCCCAAGGCCTCGCACACACGGTTTATCCACCCTAACCCTGCCTCCACGATCGCAGCCGCGTGCAGGGTATGTTCCCTCGCCGTATACGGCCCAAGGAACGCGCCCACCGCGCACTCCACGTCCTCCAGGGGAGTACCTGTAGCCAACAAGGGGGAGATTTCAAACACAAGGCCCGATTGACAGTAGGGAACGCTAAGGCTCCACCAAAACTTACGTGGATCGAAGGGTCTCGGCAGCGAAGACACGGACGGGCGGACGTTATCGCGACGAAGCACCCCAAGCGCGACGCGCCATTCAACAGCAAGCGGCGCTACGCCATACATGACGAACTCCTCAGCGAGGACGCGCATGTTGAAGCGGGCGATGATCGCCACCAGCCTTCGCGCCCTTCGCTGGTCCTCAGCATCTATCGTCATGCTGGGCATGGGGTTGAACACCATCGACCGCCTAGAACACTCGAGACCGCTACTGCTCGCCACTCCGGCTCCCACTTCGCCCGTGTCGAGTTCGCAAGGAAGATATTCCCGCACTGGGATCGAAGAGCGAAGTCGACGCTGCCGAAGTTGGAGAACGTCACGTCTCTCAGCTCATTTGGCTGCCACAGTGCGTCATGGAGAAATGCGAACAATGACGATCGGGCAAGAAAGCCGTGACGCAACACCCAACACCATACGGCAAGACGGGCTATCGTGTTCAGCGTCATCTGTGCCAGCTCAAGCCCAAAGGTTCGTAAGACATCCCCGACAATCATGGCAGTGGGGATGCGCAGCCCGGCTTCGAAATAGGCGACGAAGACGATTGCCTCCGACTTCTCGGGGTACGATTCGGTCTCGTCGCTCGCAGGCAGTCGCATCTCTTAGCGGTCCAGCAGCTTTCCTTCGCACAGTAAGCCGCAGATCGTCTCCTCCATCACGAGGGTTGAGCCCAAGACACAGGAACACGGGCCCTCTATTTTCTCCGTCGCCATCCACCATTTGTCCACCAACGTGGAGTCGCGCCCCTCGAGTGTGTATTCCACCTTAAGCGGTGACGACCGCCGAGAGAAGGCCCGTGCTCTTACTTAGCAATTTGATATATTGATCATATTTACTTGTGCTTCAGCGTTAGTGATTGTATCAATTGCTAGTAGTACCTTAAGTTTACTAGAATTGAATAGGCTTGGTTCATTTAGCTTACTTGCCTAGTTATCATTTGTTTAAGTTAAGCGAAAATTTTATAACCTCCTATTCACCCCCTCTCTAGTCGATTATCATTGATCCTACAGCTACGGTGTTGAGCACAAGAGATATCGCTGTTAAGACCCTGTTGACCGACGAATGCGGATTTATCAAGATATTACTTTTGATGATATTACTTTTGATGAGTCTCAATTAGATGTGAAGAATATTTTCTCAATTGCGAGTTTCGTGAAACTATCTCTTATTGTTTCTTTTTCCCTCGCTCCAGCTCTTTACAAGTCCAGATATATTCTGATGTCATATAAGCTAGTGATCCCTCTGATCGTCGGTTTCTCTACTTATTATAATTTCTTGGTGGTTCTCTTATTAATTGGAAGACTAAGAAGCAGAGCACAATTTCTCATTCGAGTGTTGAGGCTGAGTTGCGAGCTATAACGTTGTTGACTGCGGAGGTTACATGGCTACGTGGTTACTTGAGAATTTTGGTGTTCATATTTCTACACTAACTCCTCTTTTATCTAAT
Organism: Melocanna baccifera; assembly: GCA_036346265.1. Taxonomy (NCBI): domain Eukaryota; kingdom Viridiplantae; phylum Streptophyta; class Magnoliopsida; order Poales; family Poaceae; genus Melocanna; species Melocanna baccifera. Next base: position 13,317,911 of record CM070701.1, on the reverse strand, counting down.
AATATAGGTGATATTAGCATTGCTAAAAATCCAGTGAAGCATAAGCTTACAAGGTATATTAATGTTGATGCTTCTTATATGCGAACACAGATACAGGATCAGATCGTTGCTCTTCAATATGTGCCTTCCAAGCTTCAGTTAGCAAACTTCTTCACAAAGACACAGACCAAAACCCAATATAATTTTCACCTCTCCAAACTTCATGTTGTTAATCTACCATAAGTTTGAGGAGATGTTAAATATATCTCATATAGTTATGTATTTACCCTGTTATATAAAGGGTTTCCTACATATATGATATACATGTATGTGTGTGTATAAAAGCCTATTGATCTCATGATGAATACAAGCGCTATTCATAACAAACAAAACTTTTCTATACAAGCTTGGCTGGATTATTTTCAAGGCTTCAATGAACAATGCATAGATCCAAGACCATACTAGTTTCTTGGGGACTGCGGGGAAGCTGTAAGATCTTTCTGAGAGGAATGTACTATATCCGCAGATAATTCAATTGACATTGGCAGTGCATTGTGCTCAAAACGTTGTCCAAATTAAACAGCCATAGAAAGTAGAAACATCTCAGTAGTCCAATTTAAAGCAATTGAATAAGTAAATCAATACGTTATGATAGTACCAATCAAGCTAATACATATTAAGACCACACTGTTGCTCATGTATAAAATGATCATAGAGGAAATGTTCGCTAAGGCAACAGAGATAGGTTTCAAGAGCTTCCAAGCACATTACTCGATCAAAATTGTTCCAACAACACGTTCTACTCCTCAAACAATTGACTAGATAAACATTAAGTAAACAACATAACCTCATAAGTTACTCAAGAAGGCTAAATAGGCATCCTCCATCAACAATGACAACAATTGAAATCAGGGAATACAATAAAAAATTAAGTCCTCAATCAAATTAATTTGAAGAATAAATCTCACAGCATCTCCTTTTATTCAATCTGCACTTTCTTGTAGTTCATGTACTTGAACTTACATATCTCCTCAAAGAAATCATCAGCAGCATCATGGCAATTCTTCATCTGCGAGATTCTGATGACCATTGTCCGCAGCTTCACACTGTACTTCACAAGCGACTCCAGAGTGTTCAGCTTCTGTTCAGCATTAAGCGGCGAGCGCACGGTGATCAAAACCTCTTCCAAGCAAGGGATGATGAATCTTAAATACAACTGCATGGACAAATCACAGGAATTAGCCATATAGTGACAACAGACATACCAATCTTTGGTACAATGTTGCAATACAGCAATAGACATGTCATGCCACTCACGTTTTTCAGACTATTTTTCTGACACAGGGCGGCGAACATAGCACCATGGATCTCAAACTTGCAGAGCTTGGGATGGCTGTTGAAGAAGTCGACCAAATCGACCTCCGGGAACGGCTGGAGCGCGTCGAAGTCACCGCAGAACTCAATCTTCATCACCAGATGCTTCACCTCGCTTGCACACTGCAGCACCGAGCTGACCGCAGCCCAGCTCCACTGGACGCCACGCAGCGAGAGGTATTCCAGATCTAGGAGCTTTCCAGTGTCCACCTTGAACACCCTCCCTGCATCATTTCATCGCAACTTAACACATTGCATCTAAACAGCACTAACTATCTTGCAACAACTATGGTTAAGGATTCGAGGTATGTTGCGCACCGGTGCTCTTCGCGATTGAGAGGCGGCGGAGGCTGTGGCCACCCCGCAGAGTGATCCAGGTGAAGCCCTGGACCTCGAGTGACTCGACGCGGGGCGAGGTGAGCAAGAGCGAGCAGTTGCCGGCCCCGAGGAAGTCAAGCCGGCACCGCTCGAGCAGGGAGAGCTCGATGGACACTGCGCCCGAGCAGTCGCAGCCAAGCAACGATAAGTCGGTGAGGTTGGGGCACGCAGCGACGGCGTCCTTCACCGCGCTGTCCCGCAACGGCGCGCCGACGATCTCGAGAACGCGGAGCCGCTCCAGCCGGCCCCAGGCCGGCGCGGCCGTGAGCGACACCCCCCAGAGCCTCAGCTCCTCCAGGCCCGTCACCAGGCCAATGCAGTCCAGGTGACCGCCGTCCGCCACCTTGTCGGCGGCGGCGTCCATCCGCAGCTCGAGCACCCGCAGCGAGGCGCTCCGCATGGCGAGCCAGGCGGGGAGGCGGGCCATGGAGAAGGGGCAGTAGATGACCAGCTCCCTGAGCCGCGCGACGGCGGCCACCATACGCCCGATGGCCTCGTCCGCGGCGCCCCCGGCAGCGGAGGCCGCGTCGAAGGCGTTCCGCGGGAAGAAGAGCGCCGGGAGGTAGGGCACGCAGTCGCGCCAGCGGCGGCAGACGCAGGCGCACGCCGCCACGTCGCGGACGTTGCTGAGCATCGACAGGATATGCTGCACGACGCCGTCCGGGACGGAGCTCATGCCGCCGCCGTCGCATTCCATGCGCTCGACGAAATGCCCCGCACGAACTCACACGAGATGCGACGGACCGGGTGGTTTTACCGGTACATTACATAGATGAGCACGCGACGCGAGTGTGGGACGCGTGGGGGGTGTTGAAATTTAAAAACGGGGGCAGGATCCCGCTCGTTGGGAGGGGGAATTTTGAAATTTCGGCGACCGTTCGCTCGTATTGGGGTGGTTTCGCAGAGAAAATGGGGCGAGGGTTTGAGTGTTTTCTCTTTGCTGGTTTGGAGGCGGCGCGGCGGCTTCATCTAATGCGGGGCGGGGCTTGAATGCCGTATCCTTGGGCTGGGCCGTGGGCTTGGACCGGTTGTCGGGGCGAGGTTTGAATGCCGTAATTAACCGTTGGATAGTGTATCAATGTAATTAACCGTTGCTCTGATTTGGCATTCGAGAAAGGAAAAAAGTTTATTTTTTTGACTTGAACTTTGGTCGGAGTCTAATTTCCACTCTAAAGTTAAAAACTGGTTGTTTTTACCTCCCAACTTCTGAATCCAGATAAATATCCCCTGACCTAGTTCCACCCCGATTGAGAGTGAAAACAACAGGTTTTTAGTTCTAAGTTGAAAATTGGACTCTTAAGTAGAGTTCAATGGCCAAAAATAGATTTTTTATAAATTACTTAAAGAATTAATTTGCTAATAGGTACAAGTTTCAACCATGCACCCCTTGTATCGTTGATCACTCCAAAAATTTTGTATTCTCTATTTCAAGGGTTCACTTGGGCTCAATTATTTATATTTAAATAATATAAATGTATGTGTAACTAGAAGTACCTATATGATTGATCGATCATAGTGCTAAGATCAATCTCAATCTCCGCCTGATTTGTACCTTCCAAAATCAAAACTCTCTTTACCATTCCATTCACACCTCTCTCATAGTCACAGAGCCTACCGCTATCACTCCCTAGTTGACAGCACCATTGCAGCTTCACTGTATAGCCATCGGCCATTGTTATCTTGAAAAAAATATAGGGTTGTGCGTAGGTGAAGCTTTGAAGCGGGGAATACAAAAAAAAAATCAGAGTAGATCAATGATCCAAGAGGTGCATAAATGAAAATTGGTACTTGTTAGCAAATTAATTCTTTAATTAATTTATTAAACTCTGGTTGGAGTCTAATTTTCACCCTAAACTCAAAAGCTGGTTGTTTTTCACCCCCTAACCAAGGTGAAATTGGATCAGGGGGTTATTTGTCCGTATTTGAAAGTTGAGAATGAAAAACAATTTGTTTTTGAGTCCAAAGTGAAAATTGGACTCCGACCAGAGTTCAAGAGCCAAAAATGGACTTATGGCATGTTTTTTGTGGCTATGATTTATGACTTTTGGCTGAAATTTTTGAAATTTGATTGTTCGCGATAGAGTTTTCAGAGAGAGATATATTCGCTTGCGATTTTGACTAGCACAGATGTTGGGCTTTTAACGTGTTAACTTATAGATTCCGTCTTGAAAAAATACTCCGTTTAAAAGTTAGGTACTGTAGCAAAAGTCAAAAGTCGATTTTAAAAGCCAGAAAAAAGAACTGGCCCTTATTCCTTCAAAAAATGCTTGTACTTTGAACAATTGATGTGTTCGTGAGGGTGGAATTGTGGTATATGACTCTATCTATCAAGGTATAAATTGTGATGCTTATTTTTATGCATACATGAATGTGTTTCGGAAAAAACTTTATAAGGTCACGAACCATGTGCATCTACTTTGTAATTGTAAAAACAAAGTGTGCGAATTCGGATGATTGTAAGAACAAAACATATTTGACAGATTTGTTTACGTTAGAGGTTTCCGTACAACATAATTTTGTTCGGAGCACGTATAAATTCGACAAGAACGAAGCATCTCTGATATTTATAGTATTTCATTACGATAGTAGCGTCTTCCCGCGCCAACCTTGTCCTATTAGCAAGAATAGCCTTCTATGACTATGACGACTTGTTTGCGAAATTTGTACGCATTCCTGCTTTGGAAATTTGTAACTTCATCTATTTAATTTGCTGGTTATGCTTTTGTAACAGATCTCACACACACCTCTAGTCTTATGCATTGTCACTTTTGATGCAGATCAAAGGAATATGATCACTCAAATACCACTTTAAGAATTTGTGTATTATCCTTGCTGCCGAGCAAGCTGGGTTACCCTTGTTGTAATAGTCATTTGTGTATTATAGAATTTTGGATCGGAATTTGAACAAAGTCATTCCGGCCAAACTCCTTTACTCTTCTGCATTGTCACCTTTGGACACGGATCAAGTCACCTATGGAGTTTAGACACGGATCAGGAGGTTTTGGCTAAAAATTGACACTCAATTATTTTGTCACCCATAGCTCTAAAATGGGATTACTGTGGTCTGTGGGCTTCATGGATTATGGCGGGTTTTGTTCACCGTATCAAAAAGACGGTATCAATAAGAGCTCTCTTGCAAATACGGTGAACTATCTTGACGTGAATGGTGGGTTTTTGGCTTCTCCGACCGTGAGACCACATAGAGGTTATTCTATAGTTGTGATCACTAATTGACTTTTAGTTCAAAGAGTTTGCAGAGTTTGAATTTAATATTTGATAATGTCAATTTTGAATTTGCATTTTGTCAGAATTCTTTGGACATTTTCAGGCCAGGCAGTCTGGTTGGCTTTTAGGGGCAGTCTGACCAGAAATTCCTACCAGTTAGACTAGTGTTCTCTTGCGGTTCAAGCCGGTATTCGTCAGTGGCCTACTTGGTTTTGCAGTTCAGTCAAATCACCAGGGCAGCGGCTCTCGGCTGGTTTTGTGGATTTGGGAATTTGAGGTTTGCGATGAGTTTCGCTTGACCTAGGTCATTGCTCGTGTGCACAGGGGTTTAATATTTAGTCCTAGGTTTAGGATGTGTGGTTTTGTTGCATATATTTTGCATAGTGTATTGTATGGATTAATTATATCAATTGATGGCTTTGTGTATTGTGCGGTGCTACTTGACAATTACTTATTTCTATTGGTTATAGGACTCGAGCAACGTCATGGTGGGACGGACGGGACCAAGACTAAACTACGAGAGTTTAGGCCCAAAACGGTTAAGAGATCGAGACTATGCTCAAGAGTAGTTTGAGGTCCAGATAATCAAGAAGCCACCGAAGATGCTCGAGGCCTGCAGGGTGGTTACAAACCAAGACGATAAGGAACCAGAGTGACAGCCACTGGTAGTGGACATGATGGACAATGGCGAATTGGATCGGGGCTAAACTCGACGAGGAGCTAAGGTCCGAAGTAGTCAAAGAAGCCGGATGTCGTCATGCGCAAGGAGAAGCATGCGGTGTGTCAAGTGACTTGAATCATTTGTAAGCGATGACAGTTGTGGAATCCAAACGCGTAAGAGGTTTGACGGCTAGTTATTGGAGTCACATAGAAGACGGTGAAGCATGAAAGATGCTTTATGGCAAAAGAAGAAAAAACTTCGTGGATTATGGTAGAGAGGTATTTTGGTAAATTATTCAATACCAAAAAAGTGGTGGTGTGTGAAACTGCAACATTGGCCTAAGCGGTTTAGGTTTTGTATATGTTAAAAATGTGAAGTGGATAAAGTGTTGGTTCATTAATGGGTTAATGGTCATGAGCGCTTTGAGAAACGTACACGTGTAAGTATAAAACCCGATATGATAGTGAGTTAACGGGTTAGCCCATGTAAGTGAATGAAACTCAACTAGATGTATTAGTTAGGATTTTTCTTATGAGCCTCCATATATAAGAATGGAGAGATGTGGCTAGATTAAGTTTTTGAGAGTTTAGTCTAAGCATTTGAGAGAAGAGTTAGAGTTCATGGAGAGAATCTTGTGTCAGATATGAAAGACACTTGTGGCTAAGTTTTTTTTGTCATCATTAGGTTCTGTGTATGAATAGAGAGCAGCTGTAAACATTTATTTTCACATATCAATAGAGATCAAAATTCATACAAGTATTTTTCCTCTTGTACTCAAGTGATAAAATCTTGATTTGGTTTAGTTTTTGATATTTTCTCTTCTCTCCTTATCCTGTTGTGGTGTCAATGATGAAAATGTGTTTTGGAGATCAGATCTTATCTATGTAAACACTTGTATTTATAAGTTCTTGTGCTTGCCCGATTGTAGCTCAAAAGGGGTAATTTTGGGATTTTGGTTTTATGCACATTTTGGTTTGGGTTCATGTTGTGATCTAGTTTACTATGATATGTAAAAACCCATTCACGGTCATCTAGATCATCAAAAACTCACAAGTAAAAGCAGATCGATATTTCTTTAATTGGTTAAGGTGTAATCTTCTTTCAAACAAAAAAAGTCAAAACTATAGCAACAATTCTCTTGATCGTTGGTTGGAATAAATTCTTGACATGCTAGAGAAGATGAATATCAAATTTCAAGTGATTGGAGCTTTGGTTTAATTTATAATTTTAGTCCAAATTTGGTGTAGTAGATGTTCAAGAGCCAATAGATTCTAATTTTTTTAGGTTTTTTCTTTATCTTTGGTTAGGATAGGTTCTTAAAGTTATGATCTAGGTTTGTTTCAAGTTTCAAGCTATTTAGAGTTGTAGATTAAAAAATTCATTGATTTTTAGATTTAAAATAGTGCTAAAATTTGCTCTGTTCCTTAATTAGAGGTTAGATTGGAGGTCAGACTGCTAGCACTAGAGGTAAAACCGCTACCTCTATAGAGGTTAGACCACTCGGGGCACATCAAAGCACGTTTTGCTTAATTTTTGCTTAGATTTTTCCTCGTGATTATTTGTCTCTGATCTTTATAGTTTCCATAGCTACTGAGTGAATAGTTTTGCTTTCGCTCAAGCAAAATAATTTGGAAAAGCCTCAAAATTAATTTGACCTCTTATTCACGCCACTCTAGTCGCTAATCTCGATCCTACACCAACAATCAGAACAAATGGGGCAGCTTTCTGAAATGAATTGATTCCACGAGGCCGTCTGGGCAGCAATTTTCCGTTACCGACATATCTCCCATCTGATCCGTTCCCGTTGAACAAAGCAGAGGTGCAAACAGACGATGCAGAGAACGCATTCCCTAACGCCCCAAGAATCGGGTGTGTTTCAAATGAGTGTGATCCTTCAAACCAAATGTCATCCATTCTGGGCAAGACATCAAGGTGCCGCACCTTCTACAAATTGCACAATTCAGCTCAGATTAAGCTATGCGATCAAGCACAAAAACTCTTGTTCCAACAAATAGCAAGAGTAAGTGAAGCAGTTCCAAGGCAACATATGCTTATGATAAGAATGACACGGTTGTACGACCAAGGCATATCATAAGTAGACGCTACCTGAAACTGAAAGTGCTTAGCAACTACATGCTAGATCACTAGATGCCATCAGTGGAACTATTTGTTTTTTTTTTTTTTTAAATTTTTGTGTTTTATTTTTTTCATATTCTTTTACATTATTCGCTCTAAATTAACATGCTGTTTTTATTTTTATATTTTTTAAATTTAATTATACTTAATAAACTAACTTAGCTACAGTAAAAAAATCATTAACTACAATAAAATTTCAATAAAAATTAAAAATCATCGCTATTCCGAATACCCCCTAAACAGAAGAGTGAAATGGAAGGTAAAGCAAGGAACAATTCCGGTGAGCAGAGGAGGAGGCCTTTCGATTTGAGCTTTTCGTCTCGCTTTGTTTTTTTTTTTTGGGCTTTTCGTCTCGTTTTGCTTGGTGAGGCGGCATCGGATCGGACCCGTACGTGGGGCTTTCGGCTGGCGCACGGTGGTGGCCACCGGATTTTCTGGGCTGAGCTGCCTTTTCTTTTTAGGCTGGGCTCAATATGATAGGCTCCGTCTGGGCCTCTCCTAGGTCCCCTGAGTATTGACACGCGCGCAATTTTTCTTGTCTTGAAGGCGAGTTGTACAAAAATTTGCATACTTCCTTTCTTATTTTGTAATGCTACAAACCAAATACTAGGAGCCTGGGTTTCAAAAAGGTTACAAATAGCCTATTTAGAATGCAGAAGTTTCAAAAAATAAATTATAAGTGATAATGTATTCCCTCCAAAGTTCCTTGAGATAACTCTAAATTTCCTCTCGAAAACCTCCGTTCCAAACAAGGCCTGGTCTGTTAGTCTGCTCTCGTTAGTTCGACACGTCTAGCTTTTATTTTGTGAATTGTGTGGCAACCACCATCCACCAGGCCCTTCCCTTGATAGCTATCAAGGGCCAGTAAAAAGAGGACGAATGCAACCAAAACATGGACAAATCGACGCCAAAAAAGGGAGATATGAAAGCCAGAAACTCTGCATAACCCAAGCAGGCTAGGCAGTAAGTAAGAAGCTAAACTGAAAAAGAGAAAAAAAAACGGGAAGGAGAATGGAACAACCCGATCTACCAGAGACGAGGATGTGGAGATCCACACACACTTGTCTTTCAGGCCCATGAGTGATTCTCGTTTTCTTATAGGACAAAAACGTAGGTGACAAACTGACAATGTATTCAACTTCCCCTGGCAGTCCAACCAAGCTGTACAGTGGTATTGTGGGATTGGGTGTGTGCAAGGAGGCACAGTCGCGCAGATCAATGATCATATGTGCAGTGATCAATCATAACTAATACTCCGTATATTAAGATTGAGAGATATAAACAAGCCTAAGATGAATCCGGATAAAGCACGCTAACGGCGGACAAGAGAGAGAGAGAGAAAGAATTTGAACTGCATACGTTCGAACTGCGCATCTATAAAACGTGGCGTTCGAATCTAGTACGCGCGAAACAGAGCCGTTTTCCTAACAGACAGCTCCCTGAAAGGCCGTGGCACCTGCTGGTGAGGTCACCTCTCTACCCGGCTCACCTGAAAGGCCGCGCAGCTGCGCTAGGATTCTTGCGCCTTTTCCTGAAAACCTCCTCGCTCCAGCTCCCGTGCGGCGTAGTCAATCCTTCCCTCCCTTTGCCCCGTTTCTCCTTCCTTTCGAGGAGAGAGGAGCTTCCGTTTGATCAAGGCCTCGTCATTTTGTCCAGGAACGCTCCTTACCTACTTGCAATAATACAGAGCATATCTAGAAAAACACTGGCCAGTTGGTAGGTCTCTTGTTGTCTGCAGTGGTCTGTCAGGCTGCTAGATTGGAAAGGTTTCATCTGCAGGGTGTGGCTTGACATATGAGTGCATTGCCGTTTTTTCTGGTTACTTTCTGTTTATATTTTTTCTTAGGATGACTTACAGGAGAACTTTAAGGTTAAGACTAATCAGCATGCTCTTCAACAATCAATTAATAGTCTCGAATGAAACTGGCATAATTTGATCATGTCAACATTCTTTTATTTTCCTTTCGGCACAAGAAGGATGCCATTTAAATTCCTATTTGGGACGCCGGAATTCCATAGGATTTTTTCACAAAATGTCCTATAAGAACATGGGGGGTTTATGCATTTTGGTTGGAGCCTAAGAACGTTTCGTTTTTCGTTTTTTTTTCCACTATTCACTACACCATCCACTAACTCAGATGTTTTTTCATTGCCAAAGCCATCGCTATTCATCACCCCTAAGAGCAGTGTTTTCGCGAGAAAAAAGTTCTAATGAGCGCTGCCTAATAAGAAGTTGTCACCTACGTACGTACTACAACATCTAGATTCTAGAGACACTTTAAAGTCTATACATGCTTTAAGATGCATCCTGTAATTGCATTGGTGGCTTCGCCCACCCTGTATCCATAGCCCGGCGGAATCCTCAAACCTCACCTCCTCCATGGGCTTGTTTTTAAGAGGAGGTAGCAACAGAGTAGGCGCATGGTGGCTCCTGCTCATCTTCTTCATCGGGTTAGCACCGCCCTGCATCAACATCTTCGATGGCATCTTCATCATTGTAGGTGTTTGGCACCATGTTTCTCCTTGTGCAAGGTTATCGTCGCCCAACATCATTTTCTTCAGCGACAAAGCTTCTAGGTTAGAGCCGGCCATCTTCAACACATCCGGTTGTTTTCTTCTTGGATCTCATCTCAGGACAAGTTGTTCGATGCTGTAGAAAAAAAGGAATCAATCTAGATGACTTTATTGTAATTTTATCTTTTATTTTAGATTTAGTTGTACAGTTAGATGCTTTTGTAATATTTATCTTATAATATAAAGCAGGGTTAATGGCCCTTTAGGCCATGTTTTCCTTTAAAAAAAGACATGCATCCTATAGTAAGGATGCTCCAAAGTCCAAAGTGGCATATTAGCCCATAGATATAGAGATTTGTGCCGCTAATCCGCCCTCACCCACCCCACCCAGCCTGGTGACCTGCCAGTCCAACCAATACCGCACAATGATTCTATTCTTTTTAGCTTACGGCTTATGGAAATAGCAAATAACTTGTTTAGGGACCTAATAATCAATCGAGCTCATGCATGCTCGGCGTACGCTTCTCCTGTTTCGAAAGGTGGGCAACAATGGCGGGGCCACACTATAGCATGGGGGTGTAGTTGCACCCCCAAAATTTTTGTGCAAAAATTTGATATATACCAAGCCTCTTAGCCCAAATGTCTAAGCTATCCTCACTTCCTTAATCGGATCGACCACCCCCACCAGAGATTCCCTAATCGTCCAAATTCTTCAGGCTTCTGCCCTAGCGTAGCGCCAAGCTCGAGCTTGGGCACGCGGCTCTGCTCACGTGTAGATCATTGTTGTCGCTGCACTCCCCGGAGGTTGAAGCCCCTACCATTGTCGACGACCACTAGGCACTAAAGAGGAAAAGGTAAACCAAAGAAGTCATTGAGCCAAATCTCAATCTCGTGCATCCCAATACTACTAAATCCTTGTGAATTGTCCAAATTAAGGTATGATTAGAATGTTATGGGGCTATAAGATACATATTTGGAGAGTTCTATAGTGTTAATTTGAGTCTCGGTATGCAGAGTGGTGTATTGCGAGTTTTTCTTGTTACATGGTTTAGTGATCGGATGGAGATGCAAAAGGCTCTGATAAGATAGTTTTTATAGTAGTCATAGATTGTAGTATATAGATTAGTCTGGGGCACCAGAAAGTAAATTGCTCCTTTTTATGTTCGGGTTTAAGGATGATCTCAGAAATCAAAACCTAAAAGGGAGTTGTAGGAGTTATCATCAATTCTAATAAGCTAAAAAAAGTATAGATGAATAATATTTAAATGATTGTTTAGTTACATATATTAAACTTTCGTACTGTATTATTTGAACTTATTTTTAAAATAAATATATATTAAGTTCACATTTTTATCGTTAAAATCTAGCAATATCACTGATGGGCAAGGAGTGCCGCCATATAGGCCGGCGGCTGCACCGCGCGGCCGCGCCCACATGACATGGAATCATTACGCCGAGTCGCGGACCGGGCCGCGCGCTGCATGCATTCGGTCGAGAGAGCAGGAGCGTCGATAACCTCGAGGTTGCAACGCCAGCGCAAAGCTCATCAGGCTATACGGTAGTCAAATCTCCAACTGCATGGACTTGGGGTGTTCATTACACCAAGGGTGGATTTAAATCCGTTAATTGCAGTGACCAGATTCGTCTACAAGTACTCCCTTGGTCCGAAATGCCACTCGTCTGACAACCAAATTCCAATGGAAATCGCCAAGTGTACGTTTCTGTATTTTTTTCGTTCCATAAATTAGCATTGCCTTTCTTCTATCTGAAGGAAACCTCGTCACCCAAAAGGCCAAAAAGACAGCACGCGGTAGTACCAGGGAAACCAGCTGTTCCCAACCTGGGTGCGCCGTGCCGCTCACGGCCGCACCCGCACGGCCCCGAACCCCCCAACACAACCCGCCAACCGCGCGCGCCAATCGCCTCCACCCCGGCCGCGCCCGCACCACATCACCAACTCTACCCCACTCCCCCTCCCTCTCAGAGCCGAACTGGTGGGCCCCACTCCCACCGACCCAAGCTCTTCCCGGCTCGCTCCTACTACCGGGTCCAGACGACTCCCCCCGCGAAACACCCGGGTCGCGGCCCCGCGGGATCCGCCAACATCCTAATGCCTCCGGGGCCCACCAGGCAGTGGGCCGGGTCGTGCGGGCCCGTGGGGGTAGGATAGGAATAGGATCCGCGACCCGCGCCAGGTCGGCGCTGCGCTGCGCAAACGCGGAGCGGTCGCCTCACCCCTGAGGTAGTTATAAGTGACCTCTCCGCCCCCCTCCTCCCTTCTCTCCTCTCCACCCACTCCTGCTCTGCTTCCTTCCTCCGTTCTGCCTGCCCGCGCGGCCCGAGGGATTTGAAGCGGAGATCTCCGGGAAACTGAAGACGGGGAGGGAGGCTTCAGGGGCTGCGGGGAGCGGCCGCGGCGAGGGATGGAGGGGCACGGTGGGGGCAAGCTGACGCGGACGCCGTCGTCGCTGCTGCGGTCGCCGACGGTGCGCAACTGCGCGTCGTTCCAGGCGGTGTTGGTCGAGGACCCGGAGCCCGACGACAAGAAGGCGCAGGCGCAGGCCAAGGCCCCGCCCCACCTGCACCCGCACCTCCGCCCTGGCGGCCCGGCCCACCCGCTCGTGCTCCTCGCCCTGACCCTCGCCGTCCTCCTCCTCCTCCTGCTCCTGCTCCGCGACGACCACCACCTCGTCCTCCTCGCTGCCGCCGCTGCCGCCGCGCTGACGGCCTCCGCGGGGGCCGCGCGCCTCCTCCGCGGGCGCCTGCGGCTGCGCCGCTCCCCGGCGTCGGGGTCCGTGCAGTGGTTCATCGGCGACGGCGACGGCGACGACAAGCCGCAGAAGCGGAACAAGGGGAAGGCCGGCGCCGCTCACGGCCGCGTGGTGCGGGAGGGCGTGGAGTTCTACAGCAATGGGGACTGCTACGAGGGGGAGTTTCACAAGGGCCGCTGCAACGGCAGCGGCGTCTACAACTTCTTCGGCAAGGGCAAGTACGAGGGGGACTGGGTGGACGGCAAGTACGACGGCTACGGCATCGAGAGCTGGGCGCGCGGCAGCCGGTACCGCGGCCAGTACCGCCAGGGCCTCCGCCACGGGCACGGCGTCTACCGCTTCTACAGCGGCGACTGCTACGCCGGCGAGTGGGCCGGCGGCCAGAGCCACGGCATCGGCGCGCAGACCTGCTCCGACGGAAGCTCCTACGTCGGGGAGTTCAAGTGCAGCGTCAAGCACGGCCTCGGCAGCTACCATTTCCGGTGAGCATCTAGCGAAATTTCGTGCTTTGATTCGATCACAGCAACAGACTGTTCCATTTCTTGGCTATTTTTCGATTGGTTCACTGTATGTTAACGATTTAAGTGACCTCGTGCACATGGGTTGTAATTTCGAACGTGCCATTGAAATTTGTTTCAGAAATGGTGATCGGTATGCGGGGGAGTACTTCGGGGACAAGATCCATGGGTTTGGTGTTTACAGCTTTGCCAATGGCCATTGTTACGAAGGCTCCTGGCACGAAGGCAAGAAGCAGGGATTTGGAATGTACACATTTCGGAACGGTGACAAGCGATCAGGGGACTGGGATTCCGGGACTCTCAAGAGTCCCCTGCCTCCGGCCGATCCTTCTGTTGAGCGTGCCGTACAGGTATACATCAATTTTCTTGCACACATCGATCTGCCTAAGAGTTACCCTTTGCAACTGCTTCTGAAATTCTAATGGTTGCATTGTTCAATTATAGGCTGCACGACAAGCTGCAGAGAACGCCTTTCGCCTGCCGAGAGTAGATGAGCAGGTGCACAAGGCTGTCATGGCTGCGAACAGGGCTGCCACGGCTGCTCGGGTAGCGGCAATCAAGGCAGTCCAGAACAGGATGGATGGAAAATTCTGTGATACCTATGTGTGAAGTGTGTTCAAAAAACCATGCCCTTTCCTTCTAACTGTACATTAGGGTAGTGAACGACAATAACTAATCGGTAGAGTTTCAGACGACCGGGGCAGCATGAGTGCATAACCGCTTGCTCTGAGTCAGAGAGTTCAGCAACAAACGGAAGCCGCCGAAGAGTGGAGCTGACAATTTTATTTTGCAAAAACAGCTCAGGTTCTGCAACATCGCAATCGCGATCGGCGGTCCCCTTCCCCCTTCTTGCAAGCTGTAAATTGTACATAGATCAAGTGTATCAATGGAAGAGTGAGCATTTTCAGTGCCCTTCTTTGCTACTTACTGCATATTCTAAGTTCTCTATATGCACTGCACTGCACATATAGATGTGCTTGCATCTGCATTTCATTGCTCCAATCTAAATCTTGACCGCTTGAGTTGGACTCCATGTGCAGTGATTCTCCATTTGCAATTGTACATGGAGATGCACATGGGGTGGGAGACTGTAAATTTCTTAGGGTGATCGTTTTAGCGATGGCTTTTGGTTTTCTCCAGCTGAAATTTCATGGAGATGCAGATGTGGCTTTTTCTTAGAATCGTTTTAGAGTTAGTGGATAATGTAATGAATAATGAAAAAAAAGGCTAAAATTAGAAGCTGAAGTTAAAAAAAAGCTAACTTAAGCGGAGCCTTAGGTCCCCATGAAAAAAAGCCGAAAAAAACCTGCAACTTGTTGCTGTGATCAGTGATGTAGGTCCCCATGATAATATTGTATTTTTAGTACACTGCTGTCTATCCATTCCCTGCATCTGGCTCTGAGCCCATTGTGTTTTTCAAAACTTAGGGCGATTCGTAGCTTTGGGTCCACTCTGCTGCTCCAGATTTTTGCATCAGAAACACGAATGCAAGGAAGGAATTCTGCAAATACTAAGCTGGCAGAGAGCATTGCTGTATGCTGGGAGCCGCTTTTGCTATAATTTCTCGCATCAGAACAATCATGCTAATCAACGATGATCCCACTGCATTATGTGAGATATGCCATTCCATAATGTCAGAAATCACAATAGTTCTGAACGCTTTGTCGTCTTTGCTCGTTCGTGTTAATGTACACCCTTGGGGAACAGGGCGTTGATGAAATGGTTTGACCTGTAAAATGTCGAATTCAGGAACATCGGACATATAAACATGGCGCATGTGCTGTACCCCAGAAACATTTCACAGGCTCGACAGTCCGGTTGTGGCCTCAAGTACAGACCAAACAGCAGCTGATCTCGGTGCTTGTGATACTTAATTGCTCCTGTTTTGCTGTGGACAAAACCTGCTTAGGAATTAGGATTATCTTAATCTTCCAATGTGCTGAAGGGTCTGCAGAACCCAATGCAGAATTGCTCCTTAAGTTGAATCTGCAAAAACAATTCCAAATCTGCAGCTTGTTAGGCCTGGCATCAACTTTGTCCGGCCGCATCGAATCAGCAAAGATCCTGTGTTCTTGGAAAGGATAATCTTGTGCTATCTGTTCTTGAGCCTGACCTTATCTCAAGCCATCATTCATGCCATTCTTATGCTGCCTCCCCATGCAACTGTTGCTCTCTTCTCCTTTGCTTTCAGCAAGACACTTCCTGCATCTTGGCAAGAACCTTCTGTTCAGTTCGCTGCCTGCCACTGTAATACTGTGTGCATGGCAGGAGCTTCTGTTTTTTGTCAAGCAAAAAGATGGGCGGCACGGCAAGAAGAAATGGCTGCCAGTTTTCCGACCGAAGCAGCTTCTCCAGTATGTATGAAAAGCAGGAGCCAAGTTCAGCTTTTCCTTTCTTCCCTCTTTTCGTTTTTCCTACAGAAGCAACAGGCTCGAGACATAATAATTGGTCACACATAAGCTAATTATAAGCCAGGGTACGAGTCTAACATAGCATTATAATCTGCTTATTCTGTGTTCAAGGCTTCAACCATCGTAACATTTCAAAAAAGAACATCTGGGAAGGGAGCAAAGCGGTCGCAGCACATGATGGTCGTTTCATTTGACACTTCAATGCTTTTTGTGTGTGTGTGCATTTGTTCCTGTCGTCCTGTGTGAAAGAACTCGAAACGACCTGTCTGATTTCACGATGCTCACTTGCGTGAGAAGCAAGGTCACATACATGGACCCTTCTTTCTTTCTTTCTTTCTTTCTTTCTTTGCCGGCTTAAAAATCTCCTCATTGTTTCAAACAAGGCCGCTGCTAATAAACAATGCTTTCAGCATCTGTCAAGTGACATATTTTTCCCATTAGAAATATATATGCATGATACATCAGTCATGAGCTAGGAAACAACGTTGCCATTTAGAAAAAGAAAACGCCGTAGTGTGAGGTGAGGTGAGCTCCGACAGATAGTAAAACTACGGCAGCCGGTCATAGAAAGGATCGCCTGGCTTGTAGTTTTCGCTTGTCACAAGCGTTCAAAGTGCATGCAACCACTCTCATAGGAAGCACTTTTTCTCTAAGAAGAAAGCAAGCAAGGCAGCATGTATAACACTACTAATAGTTTACTACTAACATGGAGTTTGCCTTTTCTCTTGTGTAAAGATCACACAAATATCCCATGGAGTAGATAGGTGTGAGGGTCTGAAATTGCGTGTCGCATATCTCTTCAAAGCATGTTGGGAAAACATGATGGGTTTGGTCTGCTCATGGTTCCTGAACTTTGAACGTTGTTTGTTTATGTCAAGGTGATGACGCTGCAGGTTGGACCTGCAAGTTGTTCATAACTGTGCTCGCTGTGTCTTGCTTTCTTTTTTCAGTTTCTTGGTGGTGCATTGGTTCAGCTCGGCGCCCCGGGTAGGTGGGTGGTGGATCATGGAACTAGGTAACACGGGGGCTCGCTTTGGTCAGTTAAAAAAAATACAGAGATTAATCTGACCGGCGAACTAATTGGTCTGGCTCTGGCTGTGCCATTTCACATCTGAATTCTTGGGTGACTTTTGACGGTTGACCAGGAGGGGTGGCGGCTAATTTGAGCGATTCTGTTGGTGGTTTGACACCCAGCTGCTGAAATGGTAGCCTTTGATGAAGAGATGTTTCTGAAAATAGTTGAATTTGGAAGTTCCACAGAGAGATTTTTTTTCATGCTTCTCTAGTCAAACCATAGCTACTTTGAAGTTACTAATATATTCGGAATCGTAAAAAAGGCACATTCTGTTCTCAATTTGTTGAACAGATTTTATATCATTTGAATTACTAATGAGCGCTCCTCAGACCTCAATTGTCGCATACTACTACACTACACAAGTGGAGTGCTAGTTTAGTACTCCCTCCCGTATCATAAACAATACTCCTTTCCGTACAGATTCAAGAAGCCTAATCAGATGAGCAAGATGGCTGATCATTGAACCTCCAAGCAGAGTTGCAGACTTGGGAACTGCACTAGTCATGGGAGAAAAATAAGGCCTTGGAGTTTGGAAACTACACCATGAGACCATATGGAGATCAACTTATGGTGTATGATGAGTATTTGATCTTGTTATGTAAAGGTTATCGAAGTTTAAGTTTGATTTTGAGAATTTATATTTTTCAGAGTTGTTATCAAGTTTTAACCGATCTAACTGACATGACAACGGTGGTCTAACTAGCATGGCAACGGCGGTCGGACTGACAGCTATAGAGCGGTCAGATCAGCCATACATTTTGTCATCAAACACTTGTGTAGATATAGTTTAGGATGTTTTTGCGCTACATATTACTCAATTTAGAGTTCTGAGCTAAAATTATATAAAATTTAATTGAAATTCCAGATATGATGTTTTCTAGAGCTCTTAAGCGGTCAGATCAGCCAAACCATGGGAGTCAGACGGCTGACCAGGTAATGACGGTCAGATCAGCCTTTGGCGAATTGGTGCTGAAATTATATATTTTTGTTTGGGGTTTGGTCCTAAGATTAGAATTAGTGTATGAGCATAGTTGAGTGTGTGCACAGTATGGGTACCAATGTTCTATGTGGTGTGTTGCATGATGTATTATTTTGACTTATGAAAATCAAGTGCATGAAACTTGTGCTCGACATGATTGCTTGGTCTTTAGATGTGAGGGGTACTTTGGAGACCACTAGTGGTTAACGACAATTGACTCGGACTAGGCGGGAGTACTGAGATCCGAGCGGTCATGTAAGTCTGGATGAGGTTACGTGGCTCAAACGGGAAGCATAAAGAAGACAAAGATTACGAAGGTGTGAGTTGGTCCATATAGTACACCAAGTGACGAGGTCGATGAATGTAGAAATAGTTCAAGAAAGTCTGAATGCGTGAAGATATGATGGCTAGTCATTAGGCACTATGGGCTACATTTTAAAGCACGCAGATATACTTTGATAGAAGGTAAAGATTCTTAGCTCATCAATTGTGTCAATTGATGATTTTGTATTGTACGGTGCTATGTGACAGTTTATTTGTTATTGTTGGTTGTAGGACTCTGGAGCTAGGTCAAGATGAGGTGGAAGGGATCGGGACTAATCTAGGGGAGCTAAGGTCTAGAGCGATCAAGGTGCCGTTGAAAAATGACCGAGGCTAGCAGAGTTGTTACAAACCGGGAAGACAATGAACCAAAGAGAGAGCTACCGGTGGCGGACATGACGGGCAACAAGAAGGTTGATCGAGGCTAAGCTCAAGGAGAAGGTGAGGCCTAGAACGGTCAGAGAAGCCAAGTACCGTTATGGTGCACGGAGAGGCATATGGCGCGCTAAGTGATTTTGGCACGTTTGCAAGCGAGGACGGTTCTGTGGATCTGGACACTTGAGAGGTTTGGTGGGAGTCAATGAGGCCACATAGAGTTGAAGATGAAGCACGGGACTACTTCAAAGCAAAGGAAGCGCAAAATTTTATGGAAGGTGGTTTAGGGCAAAATGTCTTTTTATCCCAACTTGAAAAGTAAAAAACTTGATCAAACTACAGCAAAAAGAGGTGCAAGAGAGTGGTTTAGGTCAAAAATGTGTTGGAAATATTAAGTTGATCAAGTGGTAATTCATTAATGGGTTAATGGTTGCGTGCATTTGGAGAAATGTACCTGTGTAAGTGTAGGTGTTGGGTTAATTGATTAGCCATTGTAATTTGATGAAACCCAATTAGAGGTGTTACTTAGAGTTTCTTGTAACCCTCTACTATATATGGAGGTGTGTAGAGATTTAGGATTAGCTCTTTAGGAAGTCAAGAGGCGGAGGTTAGGGTTATTAGAGAGAATCTTTGAGAGATGAGTTGAGGCTCTTTGTCTTAAACTTTTTGTTATCCTTAAGCTTTTGTGGTTGGTTAAGGAGTGGCCATAAGCATTCATCTCTAAATAGCAATAGATATCAAAATTCGTTTAAGTCTTTCTCCTCTTTGCTCAAGTATTAAAATCTTGATTTGGCTTGATTTTTTGTGTTTCCTTCTTCCCTCTTGATCTTACTTTATACCATAGATATGTAAGTGATGGAGATATCTTTTCAAGACCAGATCTCATCTATGTAGGTATCTTCTATTGTAAGTTCTTATGATTGCCTGATTTTAATTCAAGAAAGAGTGATTTTGAGATTTTGATCTTGAGAGCATTTGGCCTGGGTTCTTACTGTTGTTAGGCTTGCTAGAATGTGTGGGAGTAGACTAAGGCCATCTTCTATGAGCAAGTCTTGATTTAAATTCTTGTGTTTTACCTAGTTTTGGTGAAACCATATTTCAAATGACAAAGGTCAGAATTTTGGAAATGATCTTCCTAATATTTATTGGAACATGTTTCTGATATTCTAGAGAAGGTGTATATTAAGTTTCAAGTGATTTAGAGATGCATATCAAAAGTTGTGTAAATTTCTCTCTAGCTGTTATGTCGATTTTGTCGAGAGGTCAAACTACTCATACAAGAGAGGTCAGACCATGCAAGGACAGTCAAACCGTCGGGAGGAGAGATCAGACCACCCTTTGCATTACGTTCAGACCTCCCGAACATGTCCTAACTCATTTGACTCGGTTTTTCTTGGAGCTTTCCTTGTGGGTGTTTAGTTTCTGATCTCTATAGTTTTATATATGTATATTAGAGTTGTCGATGTTTAATATCGCTCTTATGTATGATTTTGTAGATTCAGGGGAAAGCTATCA
Organism: Melocanna baccifera; assembly: GCA_036346265.1. Lineage (NCBI taxonomy): Eukaryota > Viridiplantae > Streptophyta > Magnoliopsida > Poales > Poaceae > Melocanna > Melocanna baccifera. Next base: position 13,297,679 of record CM070701.1, on the reverse strand, counting down.
AGACCCTCGTATGATAATACAGAGTATAGACACATGTATTTTTATATATATTTGGGCCTTCTTATGAAAAAATAACAACCCTACATCCTGTATCACTATTATCGAGGAAACGATTACAAGTGTGAATAGTGCAAAAAAAAATCTAGCACTCCTTCCAGAACTCCTCGCCCCCTTCTTACTCTTCAACATCAACCTTTATATTGGCGATGAAGTGGCGACAGTTGTTTCTTGCCAGAAAACGCCTTGACACTTCGGGAGTTAATCTCCGGATGGTGGTTATTGTCAGAGAGACGTGGACAACCGTTCGCCGTAAGACAGTTGTTATCAGTGAAACGTGGGCAAGATCGTGTGTGATTATAGAGTATAAACACACGTTTTAATTGCCAGATAGACTCACTATGAGAGTAGGTTAGTTGGACATAAGAGAATAATTGATGAGTCATAGCAGAACTTACGACTAGGTAGTCGTAGCAGAATTCATGACTAGGTAGTCGTAGCATAACTTACGACTATAGAGTAGCCGCAGTAAGACTTATGACTACCCTACGAAATTTCTCCCTTATCGTTAAAGGGTATATTCGGAGGATATGATGACATAATAAATAAAGAATTATTATATCATCGTCAAGAGTGAAGATCTTTGATTTCACTTTGGAAAAAGATTTTGAAAAGGCATTTGATAGTGTTGATTCCTATTCGCTGTTCTTGGTTCTACAAGTGGTATCAAAGCATGGTTTACCCTTTAATTGATCTTAATCGATCATGAGTATGGCGGCTAATGTAGGGTCTTGTGAGTCTATTGATTCATCTTCTTGTGACTATTTGGTTGATGACATAGAGAGGCCTGTGTTTTCTTTGGATGATTTAGCTAAAGGGATGGAAAAAGTTTGCATTGTGTGTGGCATGGCTGGCCATTTCTTTGGGTTTTATCTTAGTGATAGGGATATGAAGCATTTGGAGCGCAAAGAGAAGAAAAAACCCCATAGTATGTGCAGAATGGCCATGGAGGATGATCATGAGGACTTTTCTTGGGATGATCTTCAACACAAGCTGAGCAAGGAGAAACTCATTAAGGACTTCAACACAAGCTGAGTAAGGAGAAACTCATTAGGGATTTTGTCTCTTTAATGTAAGAGTTTATGTTCTTGACAAGTTAGTGAGTAGACTAGAGATAAAAAAATATAAATTGCTTGGTATAATTGCTAGGTTGAAATCTCCTTTATCATGTGAGTTAGGTAAGTACTTATATGTGGATGATAAAAATTTGAGAACTTCTCTTGTATGCCTAAAATCTAAAAATAAATTGTTAAGATCTAATACTTTTATGACATGTGATTCTTATGTTTGTCTTACATCATGAGCTTGATAGTGCTAAATTAGAAATAGGTAATCTTAGATCCTCATGTAGAGATAAATGTGATTCTTGTGTAGGCATATTTGTTGAAATAGAGAAGTTAAAATTGACTAATTATACTCATCTTGAGCAATTAGAGAAGGCTAGAGCTAAAATTGATAAGATTAGAACTAGGCCTTGCAGCATGTGCTTGATGTGTGAAAAATTGCTTAAGGATAATTTAGTCTATTGCAAGAATTATGCTAGCTTAGAAAAGAAAGTTGATACTTTGCATGGCATGCATACTAAGAAAGTATCTTCATTTCCCTAAAAAAAGAAAGCATCTTCGTTCTCTTGTACATCTTGCATTTCTTTGAGAAAGGAAGTTGAGTTTTCAAAGAGCGTATGTGATGATATGAGCATAAAGTCACGTGACTCTTGTATTTCTCTCCAATCCGAGATTGATGTTTGAGAGTAGCTTTTGATTCTTTGCAATCAGATTCGGATTCGGATTCTTCTCATGTTGCTTGTAAGTCGTTTGATGTTGGCGCGTATGTCATTGCTTTGGATCACTCTTTCTTGGCTAGTGAGACTTTTTGTGGTTCTTCCGGTGTTGTTCAAGGGACTTTCCAAGATAATGATGTTTCTTTCTTACATGGTACAATATCTCCCAAAGAGATGTACCATTACACATTTTGTAAGAAAGATAGATATACTCCTAGTTTTGCTTCCGCCGTGTCAAACACAAGCCTAAAGTGCGTCATCAAGGTTTTAGGAACACACATCGCCTATCTCATGTCATATGCACACCTAGCGTTGACACAGGTACTAGAAGTGATGGTGGCTTATCTAGCATGTCCCATGGGACTTATCCTCTGAGTGAGAATTGTGCTTTGTCCTTTCGGATCATATCTCCTAGTAGATCTTTACATCATTGCTCATATTGTGAGAAGGATAAGCATCATGTAGATTTTTATTTTTGACGTGCCAAACACATACGTTGAGCTCGTACATTCTAATCTTCAAGTGTTCATACTCTTTCTCATGACATGAACACTAAAGAGTCTAGCATGAGGACTTGCTTTGTTGTTAGTTTTTTTACATCTTTCCTAGTGGTGTTTAACAACGTCATGGATTTGTTTTTATAGTTTTAGTTTTAATCCACAGGCTATCTCGAGGCATGATTTCTACAGTCTCCTAAGAGGTAGACCTCGTTTTTCCCATCGATGTGCGCACCCATTGCAAAGATTTGTGAGTTCCTTTGGTGCTTGTGTTGGTTTTCATTGTGGTGCTTTCAAGTAAGGCTTTTGCCACTTTTTTGAAGATGTCTCTTATTTTCTTCATTGAATTGTTCACTCGCGGTGTGTCTTCAAGGATATTGTTCGATTTTTTTACATGAACCATCATTTACATTATGCTAACTCACATAATGGTTCAAATATTTTTACTAATTGTGTGTCCAATTTTAGATTCTTAAGTATTTGCTTACTAACCCTTTGGGATCCAAGACTCAGACATCTTATTCTTCTCATGTGTAGGTATCAGGATGCGGGATGGAGAACATGATTTTGATTGGTTCCAATATTCTTCCTCGTCACATGACCGGGACACTAAATGGTTTGCTAGAGAATGGTTGTAAATATTTATTTCTAAGTATCAATAGATATCAAAATTCATCTACATCTTTCTCCTTTTTGCTCAAGTATTGAAATCTTAATTTGTCCTTGATCTTACTTTGTGCCAAGAGCATATAAGTGATGAAGATATATTTTAGAAACCAGATACTATCCATCTAAGCACCTTTCATAGCAAGTTCTTGTGATTGCTTAGTTTTGTTTTAAGAAAGGGTGATTTTGGAGGGTTTGATTTTGAGAACTTTTCACTTGGGTTCTTGCTATTGTTAGACTTATTAAGACGTGTGAGAGTAGATCCAAGGTTAACTTGACCATTTTTTACCCACGAGCAAGTCTTGATTTAAGTTTTTGTGTTTTGCCTGATTTTGGTGCAACCTTACTTTATGTGAAAAATATCAAAATTTTGGAATGATTTTTTTGATCTTTGATTGGAATAAATTTTTGATATTCTAGAGAATATGTATGCCAAATTTTAAATGATTTGGAGCTACGGTTTGAAAGTTGTGCAAGTTTCTCTCTCTAACTGCTATGTTGATTTTATCGAGAGATCATACCGGCCATGTAAGAGAGGTCAGACTATCTAGGGCGGTCAAACCGCTCCTACCTAGTGAAACCTCCCTTTGCACTACAGTCAGACTGTCCAAGCATATCTCGACTTATTTGGCTTGGTTTTTCTCAGAGTTTTTCTTGTGGATAATTAGTCTGTAATCTCTATAGCTTCATACAGTTATTAGAGTGAAAAGTTTTGATTTTACTTTAAAAAATATTTTAAGAAGACATTTGATAGCGTTGGCTTCTGTTCACCCTCTGTGATCGCCTTTCTGGGACCTACATACACAATTCAACACTCATCTGTGCTATTCTTTAAGTATGCGAGGTCGGCAACCAAACGCGTCAATCATAATATCAGCAGACAAGGTTCGCATGATTCAGCCTCGCCCATATGCAACTATGCAGCGACAGCCGGTCTAATTTACAAACGCAATCTTGTCTACTAGTACTATTGACAGATTTTGATTGGTCGCCATTTATGAAGTTTTAATCAGACGGTGCCAAAACAAGGCCAGTGGGGTTGATGAGGGCATTATTAGTGTTGTTGTTTAGCTGTAACACGCTGATGGCACAAAACCGAAAGATAATGATGGAGTTCTTTTTTATTTATGATTTTTTTAAACAAATAAATTAGATGATTTCTTTACTAACGTTTCGAAGTACTTTATCGGATAGATTTTTAAGTGGTTTATCGGTATTCTATTCCTTCACACAAACGCTCGTCGTTACAGCTAAAAACTATGCTGCAACTATAAGGCATAAGCTACAGTCGAAAAGAACACCCAACATATTTATTCTTTGTATCGGTCGCTGTCCGAGAGAGAAGAAAACAATCAAGCAAACAAGGCGCCATGGCGGCGTGAAGTGTGAATTTGGAAAAGATTGGCATCAACGGGATATGGGCGCATTTGGCGTGCCATGTCTGGTGTGATTGATGAGTGATTCTTTCTTCTTGGTACGCTTGTTCTTATCATCTTTTCCTAACTGTTTGTTGGTCGCGCCGGCTGGGCGGTCAAGTGTATGGTGCTAGATACTAACAGCAGGTGCAGAACTGTGCACCATGGATGTAACGAGTGATGTTAATTTCACCAGAACATGTGGCTCGTAGAGGATGCCTGACGATATACAAGTCATGTGCCGAAGGGGTTCACGGCTACGGCCTACGAGTTTCTCAAGGATTAGCATGTGTGGACAACATTTTGGTCTGGGCATACCATGCATATAACGCCAGAAAACCAGTGTTACCGTCGTAGAAGGTAAAAGAGAGAGAGAGAGAGGTGATTTCTTACAGTTCTTTGACCATCGAGGTCGAGCAACTTTCTAATGATATGGGAAATGTTTGAGAAAAAATTGGAAAAGGGTAGGAGAAAAGATTTGCTGTTGCAGAAGTGTTGTTCTGATCATTTGACGGACTGGTGATAGGGTAGGTGGAAAAGCACGGGCAAATAGCGGCCGCAGATTTATTCTTAAAGCTACACTAGTGTACCAGCAGCTACCGAGATCCATCAGCATCTGCTTACACGGACAAATAGTAACGACACTAGAGATGAAGTCACTGACGGGATAACTACTGCTACAGAAGTACATGCATTCGGATGCAGTTCAGATCAAGCAGATTATTATTCAACAATCAACAGCCACATGAAATTGCTCCCTTCATTTTTTCCTGAGCTTTGTCTTCATCCTCTCAACTGCGGCTCTCAGCGTATCATCATCCTTGCAGAATGTGAACCTCACCAAGTTCTTCCCATCCTCCGGGTGGAGATAAAATACGCTTGGTGGTATGGCGACAACACCGACTTCACGGATCAAATACTCGCAGAACTCAATGTCATTGTCGAAACCAAATGGGGTGTGATCGACCATGATGAAGTATGTTCCGCTCGAAGGGTAAACAATAAAACCTGCAGCCTTGAGTCCGTCCACTAGTATCGCTTTCTTTGCGCCGTAGTCCCTCTTCAGTTCTTCATAGTAGCTATCTGGTGCTCTCAGAGCCGCCGCCGCCGCCGATTGCATTGGTGTGCAGGTGGCAAATGTGAGGAATGAATGCGCCTGCCTTATCCCCCATGTCAGGTGTGGTGGTGCTATTGCCCAACCGATCTTCCATCCTGTTAGGGAGAATGTCTTGCCCAGGGAGTTCATAGTCACAGTCCTCTCATACATGCCGGGAATAGACGCCATTGATATATGATCAGCCTCGAATGCCAACTTGTCATAGACCTCATCAGCAAAAAGCAACACATCATTTTCCTTGCAGAGAGTAGCAATGAATTCAAGTTCCTCCCTTGTAAACATTTTCCCAGTAGGATTGTGTGGTGTGTTTATCATTATCGCTCTGGTGTTCTTAGAGACTGCAGCCTTCAGCTCTTCAAGAGGGACTTCAAAATCTGGAGGACGGAGAGTAATGGCTTTTACATTGGCACCAGCCATCGACAGTGTAGCCTCGTATGAATCATAGAATGGAGCAAACAATATCACTTCATCGCCAGGGTTGATCAGACCTAATATGGTTGCAGCTATCGCTTCCGTGCACCCAGATGTAACAGTAACTTCCTTCTCAGGATCAACTTGCAAGCCACTGTCCTTCAGGAACCTTTCAGCAATAGCTGAGTTCAGTTCAGGCACACCATATCCTCTTGCATACTGATTTTTCCCAGCATTGATAGCTTGAATAGCAGCCTCTTTAACAAAGTCAGGGCCATCAAAATTCGGAAAGCCCTGGCCAAGGTTTATTGCTCCATGCTTGATGGCAAGCATGCTCATCTGTGTGAAAATTGTTGTCTTAAACTTTTCCAATCGCTTTGCGACCTGCAATGGAGAAAGGATCAAATCACAAGCTCAAGTTTGTCTGTACTCTGACTAGAAGTAAACTTCAAATGATTGGAGAATGCACATGATAAAATTCTTTGTTACTCGGAACCCAACTAGAATACATACAAATGGAGCTTCTGTTTAATCATATTATGATGGAAGTTATAAAAAACAAATATTTGGTTCATGCCAGTTGAGTTTCAGCATATTAGACACTGGACATGAAAATAATTTATGGTGTTGTACACATGACATGTTTGTAAATTTGACTTGTTTTATAGTTTCTAGTATTCATTCAATATAAACATATGAACAAATGAATTACAGATTAGCTAATTTGATATGAAGCCTCAGGTTGGTGGGTCAATAAACTAATTAGCCATGAAAAACAATACGGTTTCGGGGTGTGGGATGAGTGTGGACATTCATTATGCCTTATTTATTTTGAACGAGTCATGGTCAACCACACCCACAATAAAGTAAACTTACAAATATATCTTAACTAAAGCATCACAATATTATAGTGTGTACTCTCACCTCAAACTAAAACAATTGAACAGGTCAAGTTCAGTTTTAGAGAAAACAGCAGACAAGTGGGAGAACCACAACAAATGTACTAGCCACTTGGTTTTACGTCAAAAGTATGTGTCAAAATTCAAGAAATCATATACCTACAACATAGATAGTATCCTACTAAGTATGAATCATGCATCAATATCAGCTTCAGCTCAGAACCCTTTTCCCAGAACTTTGTAATAGAGGATTTGGTTACTGACTAAAGTTAGCTTGCTTCAGCTGTTGTACCTAGCCCAAATCCAGGCAAATCCTGGTTGACAACCTTGAGTTGTCTTATTTTTGTTTCAACCTGTGTTCTGTCATCTCTTTTGAGGTACTAAATCAAACAAAATCTCAAACTTGAGGCATGTTTTGCAAGGCAAAGTTTTTTTCTCCCCAATGTGAGGTGTCCTAAGTCATGCATCATGGAAATATGTGTTGTCAAAATAACGAACCAAACAGCTCCAAACTTTATATTTGCAAAATGTAGCCTGATTTTCTCTAGTCATTGCCTTCTTGTCCAATGAGTCATTTCTGTCATCATTTATAGGAGAACCACATAATTATTTGATAATGAGTTTTCTAGCAACAGGACTAGGAAAACAACGATTCATACTTTTATGGCTAGCAATACCGTGCAATACTTTTCACCTTTTTCACCTTGATACAGGGATAAGCTGGACTATGGTCATGATGAAGTAGGTTAGGTCACAGACATGAGGTTGTTGTTCCTTGTTACGCATACTCTTTTTTGGATTTATGGTCCTAGATTTCTACATTATTCTAATGTCACTTTTGGAATGAAGGAATTTCATAAGAACTCTATAGGAAAGTAAACATTCATCGAGAGAGGGTGTTTCCTTTCCTCCAACATTCCTATCTTCCAAATGGGCCTTTAAGACAAGTGTGCATATTTCACTTCACAAGGGGCAAATATAACCATTCTTAGTTATTTTGTACACATCAACAGTTTATCACCGGCATCAAGGATATAATATTTCTCTTACAACAGAGAATGCAAATTGCAGGCAATGTGGAACGATCGACTGATATCACAGCAGCCTTGTTTTTACAATATGACGAACAAATGGATTATCAAGACTATTATGTTGCCTGGTTCATCACTGAAATTCGTTAGATGGGTCACAGCCTCACAGACTAGTAGCTGCAGAAAGAAGTAACAGATGGGCAACAATACTACATGGCAGAAGCAGATCGCATAAACAGGTTTGGGCAGAACAAATGAGCAAGGTAGCAGTAATGACATGTAACATGGCTGTGAGCAGCAAGATGGGAATTTGTGATCATGGTTATCAAGTCGTCGCCTAGTCGTTGACTAGACGACAAGTCGGTGGCGCTGGATCGACTGGAGCAATCGACTCGACTTGCGCCGCCACCGCCGCCGTCGCTACCGGATCTGCCACCACCGCCGCCGGATCTACCGTCTCCACCGTCTGCGATCCGCCATCGGATCTACCGTCTCCGCCGCGCCGCAAGATCTCCGGAGCGCCGCGCCGGATCTCCCGAGATGAGGCGGAGGTCGAGAGGAGGTCGGAGGCAAGAAGAGGAGGAGGCGGAGAGGAGGCGGAGGTCGGAGAGGAGGCGGAGTCGGAGAGGGAGAGGAGGCGGAGGTCGGAGAGGGAGAGGAGGCGGAGTCGGAGGTCGCAGTGGGGGTGGAGTGGGAGGTCGGAGGCAGTGGGGGCAGGTTATAAGGACTGGGATGTTGCAAGTTAGCCCTCTGGTTTTTAAAATTACAATAAAGTCCTTCTCTATATATACATAATCTTATAATCAGTATAAACAGTACCTGTCGACTAGTCGGTCGACTAGTTGACTAGTCGGTCTTTAGAAGGGTAGTGTCGACTTAATAACCTTGTTTGTGATATTGTCTATGGTCCATGCTGCCACTTTTCTTGTTGAATGATTACCTGACGAAGGAACCCGATTACAAGATTATAAGATACAGTTAAAATTATGACCAACAGATTTTACATGTATTTTAAGACTTCCTTCCGTTTCTGCTGTTCAATTCTGGGAAAAAAAATCTTAGTGGTTACGTTCTGTACTGTAAGCTGTGAACGTTCAGAATGTCGTTAGTTTGCTGCTCTTTTTCCTTAGCAACACAATATGCAAATGACTGGGACATAGTGAACCGCCTATAACTCAGTGCAGTAGTTTTTTTGACTAATGACATGAGAAACTGCAACCACACACACAAAAAAGCAAAAATTGCACTCACTGTTCACGACATATAGGTTCTCTTCCCAATCTTAAAGTTATGTGTAGCTCGAGTTATTCCCTGGCTGAAAGATGTTTTGTACATATTACCGACTTATGGTAGAAGTAGAATGATAAATGGATTGAACAAATGTTTCACATCTGGGCACAGCAAACCATAAGACTCACACTAAATGTGGTGCCGTCAACATAAAGTTGCAGTAATCTATGACTACCCTTAAGCTTATTACTTGGCTTTCCCAGCAACGCAGCTGCCCGTGATAAAATACTTCCGATAGGCGAGCTACTCCTAAACTTGGAGGATCTCCTGAATTCAACTCACATGACATGCATAACGGCAACTGCTGAGCCAAAGTGAAAAAAAGGTCAGCTCAAAACTCAAAAGCTAATATTGGAATCATTTGGTGATTTGGTCTCTACATTTTCTACACCATCAATGATCCCATCGGAGATTTGCAGTAAGCGTTCAGTAGCTGGAAATCAGAGTTACCATACGTCTATACAGGGGCGGATCTGGGCCTCGGGCTAGGTAGGCTATAGCCCGAGGCCCAGCGAAATTAATAGTGGTGTTATGTTGATGTAGACCTATAAAAAATGAAAAATTAGTGCCTTAGCCCGAGGAAACTCAGCCCAGCTCAAGGTGCCAGGCTGCTAGTGGCCCAGCCCACCGCGCCCTCAGTCTAACCCTCGTGTGGCACAACCCACAATCTAACCCTAGCCCGCTTGCCCGATCCCAACTCCAGCACCTCCCTCCACTCCTTCAGCGGCGGCGCCTCCTCCCGGCCTCCTCCAGCACCGGTGCCGCCTCCCGGCCTCCCTCCACTCCTCCAACGCTAGCTCCTGGCCTCCAGCGCCACTGGCGTCAACATCGCCTCCCTCCGCACCAATTCCCTCAGGCTCCAGCGCTCTCCTTCGTCCCTACGCGTTGTGCCATGCCGTCGCCCCCTCCCAGCGGCCAACGCCCCCCCTCCTGGCGACCTAGCCTACTTCGGCGAGGCGGTGCTCCCCTCCAGTCCTAGTTCGGTGGTCCCCCTCCCTATATGGTTGCTCTCGCTACCCCCTCCCGGCCGGTGACACGGGAGGCCGCGGGGAGACGACGCGCCGGCTGGAGGCGTGCGGGGAGGTGGTGCGCTGGCGTGGAGGCCGGCGGGGAGGGGCGGGGAGGCGGCGCGCCGGCCTGGAGCCTGCCGGGGAGGCGGCGGCGCGGGAGGCCGCGGGGAGGCGCAGCGCCGGCTGGAGGCGTGCGGGGCGTGGAGAGGCGGGGAGGCGCCACGCCGGCTGGAGGCGTGCGGGGAGGTGGTGCGCTGGTGTGGAGGCCGGCGGGGAGGGACGGGGAGGCGGCGCGCCGGCCTGGAGCCCGGCAGGGAGGCGGCGGCGCGGGAGGCCGCGGGGAGGCACAGTGCCGGCTGGAGGCGTGCGTGGAGGCGGCGCGCTGGCGTGGAGGCCGGCGGGGATGCCCCTCCCAGCGTCGTCATCGACTCATCGTCTTCTTCTCCCTCTCCTCAAGATTGAGCTGCTTGAGCTCATCGGCTACTGGCGAGGCAAGGATTTCAGGAGTTGATCTACTAGTTATTTCTTAAGGTTACTTGTTTCTTGCTCTAGCTTATTTAGCTTGCTTGATTGTTTGTTGCAGACTCAGACTTGTAGTGGGTGGAGGAGGAGGGATCGATGTGATTTACAGGGTTCTGGTTCTAGGCAACATCAAAGCAAAGGGAAAAGTAGCTCTGTAGCTGGTATGCTCTGATGATGAGTTCTTGACCTTAGGAATTTTTCTAACCAAGATTATATCTAGGAGACCAAGACCAGTTCCATATATTGGACTTTGCTTTTACCTCAAAATGTGAATGCAAGTGCACAAGGATGTGTCCACTCCTCAACATATATAGCTTGTTTAGGAACTAGCTATTAAGGTTTAAGGATACAAATTGTAGAATGAAGAGGAGCAAGATATTGTGATCGTATTTTCCAACACAAGTTACACAGTCAAATAGACAATCCAACTCAAACCAATCTCTAGAAACATTAGGAACTAGGGCTAGTAACACTGGGCAAAACAATCTTTATGGTTTGATATGCGTTCTTTATTGTAATATGTGCTGAAGACTTGAACTTTTCAAGTATTAAGTATTAAGCAAAATTTTCATATCAATGATGCATTTGTAACATATATTTTGTTATATCATAATATAGTTCTAGACTTCTAGTATGTTAGATTGTTACTTGGTTGAAATTTAGCCCGAGGCGTGATCCAATCCTAGATCCGCCACTGCGTCTATACCCATGTAACCCATCTGACTGCTAGTATGCAAGCATAGCCACACAGAGCCGCACCACACAAGACACAACCCGCAAAAGAAACCTCAGCCACAGAGCCAGGTAGCGAGACATCAGAGAGAGAGAGAGAGAGAGAGCAGCGCACCGACCTGTACCGGCTGCTTCTCCGTCGGCTTCGCGGCGCCGTTGTCGGCGACGGCGACGGTGGATAGTGCCGCGGGGGCGGAGGCCATGACGGTGAGGCGAGCCGGCGAGATCCTCCGGAAGGACGCGAAGAGCGAGCGGCGAAGCGAGGAGGCGGCGGCCGGGGAGGGATTTAATGGCATCCCATGACGTGGGGTGGGCGCGGTCGCGGGCGTGGAAAGGGGGGCGGCCAGATTCATGAGACCGAGCTGGTCGATAGTGCGCCGCCACTGGAGGCGCGGTTACGGCTGCGCCAGCGAGACACACGAGCCGCGGAGCGTGGCGTGGATGGGTAAAGGTGGATGACGAGTGGGTCCGTTGGTTAGTTGGGCCCGTGTTTCAGTGTCGGGCAGCGTTGGCTAGGTGGGGCTAGAGAGGGTACGTGTGGGGACTGGGAGTCCGGTCGTTTGGGAATGGGAGATGCCGCCGTGCGGGGTAGGCGTGGCCGTTTTGTTTATCTTTATTCGGTGTATAAAAAAAATTAGTTTTTATAAACTAAAAACCGAAATTACTAATAAAAAATAAAAATCATACCGAATTAACCAAACCGAATTAGTTCAGTTAATTCGGTTTTCGGTTATACTGTACAGTTCAGGACTTGCATCGCCATCACATATTCACATGCTTCACTTTTTAGTTTTCAGGTTGTCTGGCTGTGGCTTGCGCGGCTGGCGGCTGTCCCTCCAGATAAACTTCAAGAAAAATCAAGATTGTTGCAAATATTGTTCTTTAGTAACTTGAAAGTAAATGCCCTGATGTGCCCATAAAGAAGTTGGCATTAAAAAAAATAAAAACAGACATTGTAAGATTGGTTGGTCAAGTGGTCATACATTTGGAAATTCAGACATGTGATAGGAACCACTGAATCAGGTATGCTACGATCAGCTCCAAAGACTACATCCCTCTTCTGCAATCTCCATTCTCCTAAAAGCATCCATTGCTTCAGAGCGAGTAGAAAACTCAAGTAAAGCATACCCACGAATCATCCCCGGATTATTGGCTTATTGCTATCCTCAACCAATACTAAATCATCAAAATTCTCAACTCCATAACTCTTCAGTTTCTCCTACAGCTGTAAATGCCAAAGCAAGTTATTTCTTCAACCAGGAAGCAGAAAAAGAACATAAAGAGAAAAGATTGAAAAGAGTTTAAGCATCATACATGTTCTTTTGTCCATGCCTTGCAGATATTGCCAACAAAAAGTGTCAAATCTTAAGACCAACCAGAGGAGTAGGGCAGCGTCAATGGCTGGAAGTACTAAAGCAGCGCCGACGGGCAGAGGGTCGGAGGCGTAGGGCAGCGCCGATGGCTGGAAACACTGAAGTAGCCCCAACAGGTGGAGGGCCTTGGAGACTGGAGAAGCCTGGGCCCTGGGGACTGAGTGGATAAGTGAGTGTGCGTTATATGGTTTATTCGGTTTTATAGAGTCGAAAACCACATCGTATATCGAATAGAATCAAAATAAAAATCGAATAGCAAACAAAAAACATAATATTTTGTTTATTCAGTTTGGTTTAGTTTTCCAATTTCGGTAAAAAAGTGCCTACCCCTAGTGTGGGGTAACAGATAAGAACATGTATAATAATTTGTCTCTATAGTTTTTATCTTATCTAAATACAATACTAGATATAATCTTTCTAATAGTAAATTATTTATCTAATTATTTTATACTACTTTATCATAATTTTCAACTTCACACTCTCTCACTATTTACATTGGTTTGTATGCTCAAAATGTCTCTTGCATAAGAGATAGTATATTATTTTTCCTCACATCCTTTCTTATTCATATAGTATTTTACTTATTTAATATAGCTAAGAGCCAGCTAAGATGGTACTATTGGAGATATTCTCTATATGGTTGCAGTAGTTTAGAGAGTGAGGAGGCGTCAGCACAGCGGTGAATCTGGACGGGTTGTTGCTGACTAGAGTGACTGACCAGACTTCACTAAGAGGGTGTTCAGAATGGCGGTGGCTTATGATTTTTTTTATTGTAGTCGAGTTGGTTTATTTGACATAATTAATTTTTTTAAAAAAATTAAAAATAGAAAAAATGTTAACCTATCACAGATAATACAAAGAAATACAGAGAAAAAAATCAAAAAGGGAAAATAAAAAAACAGTAAAATAAAGCGTCCGTAGACACAGAAGCTGGACATGGTCACTAAAATGGGCGTGGCCTAAATAATTGCTGTAGTAGTCTATAGATAATGCAATTGGCTGCCTCGTGTCTTACACTACGCCAAAACCATCTTTATATAAACTGTTCGTGTGCGTAGGAGTTTTATGTCTTTCAATTTTTTTTGTTATTTCAGTTAGTAAAAACTACAAACCATGGATGTTGGACAAGGAAAATTGCTTGGGGTTGCTGGAAGAGGGAGGGGGGCTACAGTGTATTAGTACGTAACACGCATACTTTTAAAAGGACCATACTGTAACGTTTTTGCACTACCTATTTGAAACTATCAAATAAATGTGTTTTAAAACAAACAAGTTTTTTCACTACTTTTTTTTAAAAAATAGCAGAGATGTTATCACTTGAATATGGAGTATCCTACAAGTCTTATTTCAAGTTTCAACGGAAAAAATTACCAATTTCTCCAGTTTCAACTTCACGATTTTCGCATTGCTCGACAAAAAAATACACTTTTCTCATTTAATAATTTTTTGGTTGAAAACAGGTTAAAAATCCTTAATAAAAACACTGTTATATCTACACAGATAATATAAAAATAAAAGGTAAAAAAATAAAAAAAAGTCATGACGTGTTGCGAACGGCTTTTATCCGTCTGAAGTTAGAAGCCTAAAGTCGTTTCGAACAGGGCCTAATATGCTAATCAGTGGACTGGAGTGCTTCCTCCGGGGAAGCCGTTCGTGACGGCCCGTTCCATGTTGCATGCAGAGGAGCCCACGTCGTATATTTTCCTCACCAGCCTAAAGCTAAAAAGCCCATTTCGATCCCCCAAATCCTTCACCTCGCCCAAATCCGGCGAACCAAAACCCCTGCTAAATGTAAAACCTCTCCGGTCTCCACCACCGGCGACTCCGACCATCGCAACCATGCGCCACCGCCTCGACCTCCTCCCCCGCCTCATTCTCCGCCGCCACATCCACCGCCGCCACAAGCCCTCATCCCCGCCACCCCCGCCCCCGCACCCCAATCCACCGCGTCCGCCGCAGAAACCCGAGCCCATCAGCATCCACGGGGAGACGTGGCATGACAACTACTCCTGGATGGGTGCTCTCTCCGACGCAGCCGCCATGCGCCACATGGACGTCCACATGGAGGCTGAGGAGAAGTACGCCGAGGCCTGCCTCGCCGCCGCTGGCGCCGACCGACTCGCCCGGAAGCTCCAGCTCGAGATGGCCTCCCGCCTCGCCTCCGATGCCTGCACGCCGCCCGTTCACTGGGGCCCTTGGCTGTACTACCGCCGTGCTGATGAGGGCAAGCAGTATCCCGTGCTCTGCCGCCGCTCCGCTGCGCTCCACGGCGATTTCATCTCGTATAGCGACCCCTCCGCGGGGTTTGACTTCACCGCCGGGAAGCGCATCGAACAAAAGTTGGTGGATTACAACAAAGAGGCCGAGCGGTTTGGAGGTAATCACTGAAATAAATTTTGGCCTTGCTGCAATTCCAGTTCATCTCGAGGGCTCGTACTGTAGAGCTGCTGTTTGCCCCCGACTTGTTCTTTCAGTCTTGTACTGTGAGGTTGCGACCTGTTCATCCCTAGAAGTTTACTAGTGAATCGTGATTATAACTATGTAGTTATACACTTGTAGTACTTGGCTAACTGTGCAATGGATAATACACAAACAGTTCGAAGTTTTTGCCTTTGAGAGTTATTCGCACCACAGTTTAGAATTAAGTTTGTACCCGTACTTGCCATTTCAATGTCAGTTTCTACAGAAATGGCGGCCGAGCAATGGCCCACTGACCGCATGGTGCGTGTGGTCCTCGCGCGGCTGCCTGCGCCGGTGTACGGTCCCCATTCCGCACTCGGCATGGTGGCACACGCGAGGCGCGACCGCGCACGTCCCGGGTAGCAGTAACGAGTAAAGTGCTGTCGTGCAGTGTGGGTGAAGGCCTCTCGCCTTTAGATGCGGCACCGCGCCGCACATCTATTTGTAGTTTCTGATCAGTGAATTGCGAGGTTTGATGTTGCATTGCTGTAGCAGTTGTTTAGATTTGATCTCTTATTGATATAAATTTTTGTTAAAAAGGAAGGACAATTTTTTTTACCTGCTACGCTTGTTACCTTTTCATCTTCTACTGCGTGCTATGTCAGGGGCCTTAGAAGTGTAGGCAGCTGTTAGTTAGTGCTAACTAAGCTTGTTAGGTTGTAATTGCATAATGCTACTCTGGTTGATCGTTGATGTCTCATAAATTATTGGTTTCTCAAATCATGATACTTGATTTTTGTTCTTATCTTGCTGTCTTTCATGCTATGATCTTGTTGTATTGGTCTTGTATCAGCTTGTGATCTACATTTGTACAATATTTACATTTATGATTTTTCAAATATCAAAATTGAATGATAGCATTGTTTGAACATACTTTGGTGCATCCACATCCTTCCATTTTGCCTGTTTGGAGATGTTTTATGCGAAATAGGCGAGACTTGTATAAAATGTTCTAAATTTGGCATGCATACTCTTTCGGCACACTGCAATACAGAGTACATATATGCAATACTACAGCTTTGGAGGTAAACAAGTGTTACATCTTTTTAGCCCTGATGTGGGTGCTCAAATGTAGTTAATCATTTTTCTCATGATTAAACACATTATAAAAGCTATAGCCTATCCTTGGTATGCAGGATACTCATACGAGGAACTATCTGAAGTGTCCCCAGATCACCGCTTCATTGCATACACTATGTATGACAAAGATAAGGACTCCTTCACTTTAATGGTCAGGGATCTTGTGACGGGGACACTTTGCAATAAACCTCGTGCCGATCGGGTCTCAAATATTTCATGGGCTATGGATGGGAAAGCACTGGTTTATACTGTTACAAATGAGGATAGAAGACCATATAGGTCGGTGGATTGTTTTATTGCAGTCGTTCATCTGTGCTATGCTTTATTGCACTATAGCTTAAAATTTTCTTTGGCTAGGCTGTTCTGCAGCATTATTGGATCAAACAAGGATGATATTCTCATGTTGGAAGAACCTGATGAGAATATTTATTTAAATATCAGACATACCAAGGATTTTCGGTTTATAACATTAAATGTCTTTTCAGACACTCACTCAAAGGTACTGTTTCTTGTGCGCCTTATCTGTATTATTATTAGTTGGTCCTTTGTTCGCTGCTCATTGCAAGATTATCCTTTTTCCAGGTATATTTAATAAAGGCTTCTGATCCTCTGTCTAGAATGACACTTGTATGGGAAGGTGACTCCCAAGTTCATTGCATTGTCGAACACCATCATGGACGCCTGTATTTATTTACAGATGCTGCAAGAGAAGGTGTGTGTATTAATTCACATTACCTAATGCAGTCTGTTGTGGAATCTCCTGGGCCAAAGAGTTGGAAGGTTCGTATGATGCATCTGCAGTGTCATATCAAAGTTGTATGAATGCTCTTGTTCTATAGATATGCATGCATTCTCTTCACAAAATATATAAGGAGTTCTCTTTGGAAAATAGCAGCTGTATTTTTAGAATATTTTTGGCAATTGCACTATAGACATCATCTATGAAAGAAGTTTGTTATACCTGCTGTTATGAAAGAAGTTCTGCTCAGATTGGTTGATTAATACGATCTATTTGACTCACTTTTGATGTTTGAATTAGAATGTTTTCCTCGAGGAACCAGGTGTAATTCTTGAAGATGTTGACTTTTGTGATACTCATATGGTGCTTATCTTGAGACAAGGCAGAAAACTCAGACTTTGTTCAGTTAATTTGCCTCTACCTGAAAACATCAAAGTAAGTCAATTGTTTTCCCTTGTCTGCAAGTAAGTCAATTGTTTTCCCTTGTCTACAAGAACTAAGTCGAGAAAGTATATTATTTCGTTCTTGATGGTCTCCCACACAGTCGTTGCTCTGTTATTCAATGACAACATCGTAAATCTATGTTGTTTATCAATTTACTCTGTCCACAGTATTTTACCTATTGGATATCCGAAACTGTTCTATTCATCTTTGCAAAAATTTACCTGTTTATGTGTTACACCTGTGCAGCAACCATAATTCTTATGAAAACATATACATTATGCAATCATAACTTCAAATATTTTCGTTCATTTCACTTCTCAGGTACCTGCTCATCTATCAGATTTTCATCCATTTGACTTGCCTCTTCCCAATCATGTGTGTCAGATTTTATCTGGCCCGAATTATGATTATTATTCCTCAACAATGCGTTTCACAATATCATCACCTGTGGTATGCATACTTGTCTGTTGGTTGCCCCCTCCCTCATGATCAACTTTTTTTGTTTTACATACCAGTGCAGAATTAATTAATTGTACTGTCTTTCTTCTCCACATTTATTGGGTTTGTTCTTTTTGGCTTTGGCTTATGGTATTTAGGCTGTTTGTGGGAGAGAGTACGGAGTAACAGAAACTCGTATGTAGTTTTAGCTGATATAAATAAAATCGCTAAAGTGTGTATTACTATC
Organism: Melocanna baccifera; assembly: GCA_036346265.1. Classification (NCBI taxonomy): domain Eukaryota; kingdom Viridiplantae; phylum Streptophyta; class Magnoliopsida; order Poales; family Poaceae; genus Melocanna; species Melocanna baccifera. The sequence continues at coordinate 13,279,471 of CM070701.1, read as the reverse complement.
AACTTGTAGACACCGCTTTAAAAAGACTATCTATTTGAAAGCTAATTATTGTAGAAAAACCAAAAGTAGCTTTTAAAAGCTGAAAAGAAGAGGTCCATTATCTATGGATTTCTGAAGTGCATCCCATTGTTTGGTTGAGATAACTTGTCTTCATCTTTTCATAGCTCATGCATTACTACCAAAATTTTGTTACTTAATCATTTACGTGAAAGATCATATGGATTACTCCAGATATGCTTGGGTTCTGTTGTCACTGAAGATGCTTTTCAGTTATAAAAGTAGCACTATAGATGGATGATGTAATGATGGAAGAAACTTATCTTTAGAAGCTACTTTTGATACCTGGCATTTGTCCATTGTAACCTTGAAGTTTGTGTCTCTATTTGAAAACCTTATGTTCAATTTGTCCATCGTAACCTTGTGTTTTTCATTACTCTCTTCTACCCTGATATATTCCCCCACTATTTAATCTGCTTTCCAATTTATATCAGCCCTTGCCATATTTTCAGCAACATTTTGTGTTTTTGTTTGGGAGTTCAATGCCATTCATTTATAGGGTAGTAAAGTGATGACAGTTTAGTATGTCTTGTGATAATCTGCTTGCGCAGTTATGCAATAGTATATTTAGTTATGATATTTTATTTGTGCCGTTGTGCTACCCTCTGATATCTAATGGTTGATTATACCTTTAGCTTGATTTATTTGACTTATGCTGATTGGTGCCTGGCCTAACCGCCTATGGGGGGAAATGCATTTATACTTGTCAGTATTCATATAATAATGTAAAACCAAATGAAATAGAAAATTTGACACTATTTCATTGTTCAGACCTTTTTTTATATCATGGCAGTCAACGATCTGTTCTATTTCTACTTTCCTAATTTCAAACCTAGTGCTTTGGTATCCTTATGTTTCATGCAACCAACAGTTAAATTGTTACTACAATACCACTCCTTTCTGCACTAAGACTACAACCCTGAATGCATTGCTCGTGAGTTGTGAAATCGTAGCATTACAGTTGGTGTCAACTATCTTCCTGGATTTTCTTATTTTGCCATCATAGTCCAGGGAACTATAATGGTTTAGATTAAATTTGTCTTTATCAATGCATTTTTTTTCTTAACAGCACATTTACATTATGTCATTTTAGATGCCTGATGCAGTCGTTGATTACAACTTACTGAATGGAAAGTGGCAAATTGTGCAACAACAAAACATGCTCCATGAGAGAACAAAGGTACTGTATGGGAATGCTTTTGCTGCTAGTATGGACAAGCTATCTTCAAATAGAGCTGATTTATCAAGTGAAGATTTTGGAGATTGTGATTGGAATGAGCTCTCTGAATACTATGCTTGTGAGTACTACGATGTTCCATCAAAGGATGGAGTTCTTATTCCACTGACTTTAGTACATTCACGAAAGCACAAGCAAGAGGGAAATCCAGGATTGCTTCATGGCCATGGTGCTTATGGTGAGGTTCTGGATAAACGTTGGCGCAGCGAGTTAAAGAGCCTACTCGACCGTGGTTGGGTGATTGCATATGCTGATGTTAGGTATGTCTAGCCTATACCTCTTGAAATAACTAATGAATTCTTTCTCAAAAGATATGATGGAGTAATCTTTCTTGATTCATATTAACTTTCATCGCCTTCATGAATAAATTTTGTACACAACGGATAAATATCAGAATGAGCTTAGCCTGTTTTTAATTCATGGGGGCTTATACCATATTGAAAGAACATGGCAGCTCTTATCTTTTGAGTTTTGATAGTTCACAGTTATATTGACTTAAAAACATGTTTTCAGGGGTGGCGGAGGTTATGGTAAGGAGTGGCACCAAGATGGCGTACGTACCAAAAAGATGCATTCTATCTATGATTTTGTTTCTTGTGGTGAATTTCTTCTTGAAAAAGGTATCATTCAAGAAAATAAGCTTGCTGGTTGGGGATATAGTGCTGGAGGACTTCTGGTAGCTTCGGCAATTAATACTCGTCCAGATTTGTTTCGTGCTGCTGTTTTGAAGGTATATGTGTAGAAATCATATGCTGCCTTTCAGGCATTCCTTAACTCTAGCGGTAGATCCTACTCCCTAGTCTATGGTGTGATTCAGAAATACACAGGGAAAGATTCTAAACCATTTTGATCATGTTCTGTCCCCCATGACCAAATTGCACTGATTTTGAAAAACATTACAATGAGTTCACATGCTGCAGAGTGGCACTACAAGTAAGAAGTAAAAAAATGCTCAGATACGCCAAGCATCGCGAAAAAGCAGCCAAACTCAAACCTTCCTGTAGTAGAAATCTTCATTTTTTTATGCAACACAATCAATTTTAGTGTTCCCATAGGCATTCCCTTCAAATATTCAGTTGCATCAGTCAGTTTTCCTTTGTCAGAAAAAAACTCTTCTCTTACTCTGCTCAGGAGGTGCCAGAAAAAGGTGAAGAAATCTTGAAGAGAATTAGGTCCCAGTATCTCACTGCCATCTTGCTGAAAATCACTGCATTATACTACATGCTACCCAGAACACAATTTTTCGGCAGCTCTGTTGCATTAAAACTGCAAAGGCGTCCCTGATAGAGACTTTTTTAGCCCATAGATCATGCATGCCACGGTTCCAAGCAAAGCTGAAAAGCCAAAGATATGTCAATCAAACACCAAGTGGTCCACGCATTTCAAACTTACAAGCAGCATGATCTAGTGAATTCCTTTTAAGCCCTTTTTAATGTTGTTTTTTTGTCATTAAATATGTGAAAGATAAAAGCAATTAATGATAATTTTGAGTAACAGATTATCTGTGGAGAAACTAGTATTCTTGAATTCTTCTTTGAGTTTGGAATTGCTAGTCATCCTTTCTCGGTAGTCTTGAAGATGTGCTATTACTGCAACAACAACAACAAAGTCTTTTGTCCCAAACAAATTAGGGTAGGCTAAGATGTGCTATCACTGCATCTATTATTATTCCTACTGATGGTCCATCACCACAATTTCCACCAGGTCCCTTTCTTAGATGTTTGCAACACTCTTCTCCATCCTATTCTCCCTCTTACAGCCATTGATTATGAAGAGTTTGGGTTTCCTGTGGACCATGAAGAGTTCCTTGCAATCAAGAAGTATTCTCCTTATGATAACATTCAGAAGGATGTTCCTTACCCAGCCGTGTTTGTGACATCATCATTTAATACAAGGTTTCTGCAGCATACTTGGTCTTCAATTACAATAACTTGCTAGTCCTCATATTATGTATTGCTCGGTAGACTCAACTATTTGTTGCATTTGAAAATGATAGGTTTGGTGTATGGGAAGCAGCTAAGTGGGTTGCAAAAGTCCGTGAACTTACTCAATATGATCCAGAGCGGCCTGTAATTCTCAACTTGACAACAGATGTTGTAGAAGAAAGCAAATATTTGCAAACCAAGGAATTAGCATTGGAGACTGCTTTTCTAATTAAAATCGTAAACAATACCTGAACAACATGTTTTAACTTTCGGAATATAAACCTGTTTCTCAGAGATGTGGAGAGCATGCTATGGCGTCAGTCCTCTCTGTTCAACAAAATCTGAAGGATAAGTCCATCAATTGGAGCTTATATGAGGTACCATACTTCCTATCATACATTTTTACCGAGTTGATATAACTTGTCCTGCAAATTTCATTTACACCTATTGTAGCATACATGATCGATTCTTTTATCATTTTTTCCCAGAATGTCCTGGGGAAATCATATGTGCATATTCCTACATTATATGAGATAGCTGCACACTCAAGGCCTGTTTGAATAGTAGGGATTTGGTCTCAAATCATTAGGATTTAGTTCAAGTTTGACTGAATCCCAAAAGTTCCCAAAGAAATCCCCTTCATCCAAGCAGCCCCTCAATCTATCTCCAAATGACCTGTCACCAGGGGTAGTTCGTTTGTGATATTATACTCATATCCTGGTGAATTTAGATATCAGTTATATACTTGTCTCAAGAGGCGTGCTGATGCTCAACAAGTCCACAACACTTGGTCTGCTACCAAGTGTTGCCCCTTCTTCCATCCTTTGTCATGGGCCGAATTATTGTTTACATGCACGCACTGTTCATCCACATAAACTGTATCCGTGTACTGTAGCAGATGCGTGTGGTAGGGTTGAATTAGTTAGGATAGAGATGTAAATAGTTAATTTTCTTCTTATGTAGGTTTAGTATCTTATAGATATATTTCATCTATTAGAGATAGGTTTTCTTAGAGATATATATTATTTCTTAGAGAACAAGTCAAGTTATTCCTATAAAAGAGTGAAGCCCGTTGCGGCGCCGCCTCGCTGTTCATTGCGCGCAGCTCACCGGGCGCCTTGCACTGCCGCCGCGGCGCTCTGCTTCATTGCCGACGCAGCTCGCTCGTCGCCAATTTCACCGGCCCCACGCACGTCCGCCGGCCGCTCTCCCACCTGCATTTTTTTACTCTTCCATCCGATCGGGATTTGATTTTGGTTTAGTCACGGTTGTGACTTATACTTAGTTCCGGTTGCAAAAAGAAAAAAAAAAGGAAAAAAGGAAAAAAGAAAAAGAAAGAGAGAGAGAGAGAGACGACGTTTGTTAGACGTCGTTCCATTGGTCGCCGCGCCGTCCAGCGTCGTCTACCGATGGTTTCTGTTCCACCAGCTGCGATCCCATTCTCGGGAATAAAGCTCCATGGGACGAACTACAGGATATGGTCTTCTCTCATGGAGATCACACTCGATGGTCTCCGCCTCTAGGGACATGTTACCGGTGCACTACCCTCTCCGCCACCACCGGTTCAGCCTCCTCCCAGGAAGCCTACGTCTGCACCTCCTGCAGATGATGAGGTTGCCAAGAAGACAGTCGAGGAGGCTGACTGTTGCTGCTGATGAGGCCTTTCAGCATGCCACTGATACTTTCGAGCGCTGGTGTGCTAATGAGGCCCGGGTCTGTGCCATCCTCGTGGTCAACGTCGACGACTCTATCCAGCCAGATATTATCGGTCTACGGTCTACTCGACAAATCTGGGAATACTTACATGAGCGCTATCAGCAGAGCAGTAATGCCTAGTTCTTCTTGCTTCAGCGTGAGTTGGAGATGTTTCGCCGGGGGAATTCTTCCGTCGACGACTTCTACCGAGCCCTCGCCAGTCTCTAGCGCCAGCTGGATGAGCTGGCCTCTCCACTTTGTCAGGAGTGTCATAAAGTGCAGAAGGCGGATCATGATTGTCTTCGCCTTTATGATTTCGTCTGCCGTCTTCGTCCAGAGTTTGAGCCTGTTAGGGCTCAACTGCTGAGCCGCTCGCCACGGCCGACCGTCACCGATGCTTTCTTCGACTACACCGATGCTTTCTACTACGGCTTCTCCTCTGGTACTAGTTTCTGCTCCTGCTTTTGCACCAACTGGAGTTCAGTGCACTTACTGCAAGAACTTCGGACATGACTACCAAAGTTGTGTGGTGCGAAAAAGACGGAACAAGGTGCGCCCAGGTGGACGACAAAATGGGGGCATGGAGGCCCTTCCTTCACAGGAGGACAAACCTGCTCATCGAGTTACGCTCGTGAGATCACTCTGCCTAGCGGCTCTGCAGCTCTACTTCAAAACTCTCTCTCACAACTCTGCGGGTTCTGCCAGTCTAGCTCAGACATCTCCTCCAGTACCTCTTGGGTTCTGGTTTCCGGTGCCTCTTTCCACATGACACCGGACTCCACATCTCTAACTTCAGTAGGATCGGCACTTCCTTACCGGTCAACTGTCAGGGCACATTTTTGTCTACTGATTTCTCTGTTCTAGCCGTTTTATGTTCCTCAACTTACCATGCAGCTCATATCGGTAGGACAGCTCACTGATTTTGGTTGTAGGGTTGGTTTTGACTCTCACACCTGTTTTGTTCAGGATCGACAGACAGGGACAATTCTTGGTACTGGCCGCCGTCGTAAGGATCGCCAGGGCCTCTACATCCTTGACCGCCTTCACCTTCCATCCTCTCAAGATGCTCCTACTGTGTCTACTTCCACCGCTACTGCTGCCACCACCTCTGGAGATTTTGCGCAATGGCATCACCGTTTAGGTCACCTATGTGGGTCTCATCTTTCTTCATTAGTTCGTCAGGGAGTTCTTGGACGTGTTACTGTAGACACGTCTATATCTTGTCGAGGTTGTAAGTTGGGCAAGCAGCTACAACTTCCTTATCATTCTAGTGAGTCTGTGTCAGCTCGACCTTTTGATTTGGTTCATTCAGATGTATGGGGACCTGCGCCTATTATCTCAAAAGGCGGACATAAATTCTATGTTCTTTTCATTGATGATTATTCCCATTTTACTTGGCTTTTTCCTATGTCTACTCGTGGCCAGTTTCTTGCGATCTACCGTAGCTTTGCCACGATAGTTCGTACTCAGTTTGAGAGCTCCATTCGTACTTTTCGATGTGACTCTGCTGGTGAATATTGTTCTGGTGCCTTTCGACAATTCCTTTTTGAGCAGGGCACTCTTTATCAGTTCTCTTGTCCTGGTGCCCATGCCCAAAATGGGGTTGCTGAACGCAAGCATCGTCATCTGCTTGAGACAGCTCGCACTCTTCTTGCCTCCCAATGTCCACCACAATTCTGGGCTGAGGCTGTTTGTACAGCTGCATATCTTATCAACATGCAACCCTCCACTGCTCTTAAGGGTGCGATCCCTATAGAGCGTCTCTACTCTCAAGCTCCCTACTATAGTCATCTTCGCGTTTTTGGTTGCACTTGTTTTGTTCTTCTGCAGCACCGTGAGCGCATTAAACTATCTGCTCAGTTAGTTGAATGCGTCTTCCTTGGGTACAACTCTGAGCATAAAGGATATCGCTGCTATGATCCTTCTGCTCGCTGGATCAGGATCTCACGAGATGTTGTTTTTGACGAATCTCGACCTTTCTTCCATCAAGATTCGGCTCCTCGTCCTGTCACCACTATTGAGACGATCTCTTGGTTGTCTCTCTCTGATTCGTCACCCATTTCCTCTTCTTCACCACCATCTTCTAGTTTGCCTCTGTGGTTCCCGCTGCACCTACACCTCCTGTGTTACCTTCTACAGCTCCACCTCCTGCTCCTACAGCGCCGTCATCTCGTTTCTCGGGGGTACACTACTCCAGACGTCCTCGGCCCTCACCAGACTCATCTCATGGTATCTTGCCGACACCGACATCAGATTCATCTAATGATGCTCCTCGTTATGCCCTTCGGGACCGAGCATCTCTTCAGCCTCCTGCTCGTTTGGACTTACTTCGACAGCTCATGCTCTCTCTGTTCATGAGCCCACTTCCTATCATGAGGCTGCTTCTCATTCTGAGTGGCAACTCGCTATGGCAGAAGAGCTTGATGCTCTTTGACGTACGGAGACTTGGGACATCGTACCGACACCTGTGCATGCTCGCCCTATCACATGCAAGTGGGTGTACAAGATCAAGACCAGGTCTGATGGTACCATTGAGCGCTACAAAGTTCGTCTTGTGGCGCGCGGTTTTCAGCAGGAGTATGGTCGCGATTACGATGAGATGTTTGCCCCCGTTGCCCATATGACCACTATTCGCACTTTATTGCGGTTGTCTCTGTTCGTCGGTGGTCTATCTCTCAGCTCGATGTTAAGAATGCCTTCCTTAATAGTACCTTGCATGAGGAGGTTTATATGTAGCCACCCCTGGGTATTCTATTCCCGATGGCCATGTTTGTCGTCTTTGTCGTGCTCTCTATGACTTAAAACAGGCCCCCCGTGCCTGATTTACTCGTTTTACCTCGGTGATTACCGCTGCCGGTTTCACTGTCAGTGCTCATGACCCTGCCCTTTTTGTCCACACCTCACCTCGAGGTCGGACACTGCTTCTTCTTTATGTGGATGATATGCTCATTACTGGTGACGATTCCTCCTTCATCACATATGTGAAGAAGCATCTCAGTGAGCAGTTTCTTATGTCTAATTTTGGTTTGCTTACGTACTTGGGATTGAGGTTTCTTCTACGCCTGAGGGCTACTACATCTCCCAGCAGAAGTATGTCCAGGATCTTCTTGATCGGTGCAGTGCGATCGATACTCGCCTTCGCGAGACTCCTATAGAGCTCTTCCTTCAGCTTCGTGCTAATGATGGCGATCCTCTTGATGATCCTACTCGTTATCGCCACCTTGTTGGGAGTCTGGTCTATCTTGTGAGCACTCGTTCTGATATTGCTCATGCTGTCCATATCTTGAGTCAGTTTATGGCCCATCCTACTCATATTCACTACAACCATCTTCTACGTGTTCTTCGCTACTTGCGTGGAACCATATCTCGTCGTTTGTTTTTCCCTAGCTCCACCTCACTACAACTCAAGCCTACTCTAATGCGACCTAGGCTAGTGACCATTCTGATCATCGTTCGCTTTCTGCTTATTGTGTTTTTCTTGGCTCATCCTTGATTGCCTGAAAGACAAAGCGCGCATCGATTTCTTCAAGTGCAGAGGTTTGAATTGAGAGCTTTGGCGTGATGACCAAAGCTCCTCTTGGGGGCAGCGCAGCGGAAGAGCGGCCGAAGCTAGGTTCGAATCGAGCACTAGAGCTCTGATACCATGTTACATGGTGAGAAAGAATAGAAATGTAAAATGTTAGATGTATTGTTATAGCAGCCCATAGGGCTATATATAGTACATAAGACATACAAGAACCTAAACCCTAGATAATAGAAAATGACCTAAATACCCTTAACAAGGTTAATGCGTAGTGTGCTGTTAGAGGTTTGTAGCATCATTCTCACCATTTTACCGTAAAATTACCAGCTGCATCTGGAGATATATATATATATATATATATATATATATATATATATATATATATATATATATATATATATATATATATATATATATATATATATATATATTTCCCCTTTATTTCAAAGCCGTAAAATTTGACATGATTCTGTATCGGAAATGAGTACAAAGCTGTGCTAACCCTTCTTAACATGGCCAAGAAGTTTGTTTCTTTTATAATTCATGCAAACCATACAACTTAATATTTCGCTTTCTCTGAATAACTTTTGCCTGTTGTCATTGTTCACAGAATTTCATCCTGAGTCTGCAGGGAGCATATCACCTGTGAGCCTGCAGCCACCATCCAAAGGCTTGCTGTTGATTGATGGTAAGAAAGGCGTCAAAAGCAGCTCGCTTTTCCTCACCAGCGGCACTGGATCTCCTTTGATGGGCATTGCCGGTGTTAGGCACCATCCAGCAGAGAAACAACCAGCATCAGTTGATACCCCTCCAAAGGTGATTCCTTGGAATCTCCTATAGGCTGTGGTCTGTGGAACTATGCGGAGTTTTTTAGAACCATGTAACTAGCAACAATTTTTCCGGCACGAACTCGAGTCCAACTCTGGAGCCGGTGGTCCAACCCAACACAACCCCATCACCCGTCTCCCCACTTTAGCCCTGTTTCAAAGTGACGTGCCTTTTGATTTTTGTTTGTGGCTTTTATTTTTTTAACTAAAATACTACTACAATAGTTGTTAGTTTTTTCTTAGGTATTCAATTAAAGAAAAATAGAAAAGAAAAAACTATTATATCTTCACAAATAATATAAAAACTATATTAAAAAATCAATACATTTTAATTGACTTTTTTTGACTTCTGGAAGCTACGAGACAGAAACTATCGCTGACGGCCATAAATCCCTCTTTTTCAAAAGTCGAAAACTCTCAAATGCCCCTCTCGTTTTCTATAATCCCACCTTAACAAAGGCGATAGGAATTCCATTTGGGGCCAAAACCGTCAAGCGCTCCACTCCGCTGAGTCCGCTCCCGAAGAACCGAACCTTTCGGGGTTCCTAGGGTTTAACCTTTCGGGGTTTAGGGTTTAAGAACTCGCCGAGCCCACCGTGCCCCGGCCCAGAGCCCACTAGTTCCCCCTGGATCTCCCTGGACCCCCGAGCCGCCGTCGCCGGAGACAGCCCCCGCTCCGCCGCGCGCGCCAATGGCGTTCTCCTTCTCCTCGCCGGCGCCGCAGAACCCGTTCCAGACGCCGGCGCCGGCGCCGTCCCTGTCGCCTTCGCCGTTCCAGTTCAACTTCCAGCAACCGCAGCAGCAGCAGCCGCAGCAACAGGCCGCGCCGGCGCCGCAGCCTCAGCAACCGCAGCAGCAGCAGCTGATGCTGTATACGACGGACGGGAAGCCTGCCGGGTACAACACGAAGTGGGAGGAGCTTCACCCCGAGTCGCAGAAGGCGCTTCTCCAGATCGAGTAGGGCTTCTGTCTGAGTTTTTTCCCCTTTCTGTTATCTGGTAAAGGAGATTGCTTATTTGGGCTATGTCTTCCGAGTGTTGAGTTGGGGCGTCTTTGGGTTGCGTTTTTTGTTGATCTATTGGTAACTAGGTTTGCTCCATCTGATTGGCTAAACTCGATCCTTGTTTTTTTTTTTTTTTTGCGTTATACAGGTATAAATAGGTCAGCTTAGTTTAATGTGTGTCGTTGGGTTAGGTGAAAAGAGTAAAAAAAATTTATGTGTGCACGATTTGAATTTAAGGTTTTGTGCGATAACATTGTGTCTTTTTAGGTTTCTCAGATACCAATTTGCCTTATATTACTATTTTTGTCTTGTAGTAGCATTGAGGGTTTCTATTTCAGGCTGTTTAGTGGTGTACATTATTGTTGACTTGGGGTTTCGGGCGAAAGGCAGGTGCTTTTTGTGTTCTATGATCTGATTGCAAATTGGAGTGGGTTCTTCAGCTGCTGCCTCATTTGTTGTTGAGGTGGTGATTTTATGGGTTTTATGGTTAAAAGAGAGTAGTTTTTCTTTTACTTACATTACCTGTTTGGGACTTTGATTTTTTGGAGTAATTGTCACTATGAATTACTTGTAATATTTTGTGCTAAAAATGCCTTAAATGTGGTTTGCTAACCGTGCAATTATGTAGAGATAAAATACGGGAGTATAGGGACGAGAGCGAGAGGTTGGATCAGTGCAGTCGCCTTCATGACTCCTCAATCACGAATGTCAATTTTGAGCTCGATGCAAGTCACATTGCTCAGGTTGGGCTATTTTCCTCGCTTTCTGAGGGTTTTTCTTAGCATGGTGTCCATGTTTGAATGTTTTTGGTCATGCTCCGCACCTCGAAGATTAGTTTAGTATTAGCTGATATCCGATATTCTCAGTTGAGAGTTTAAAAAGGGCAGCACAACAGATTGTTTTCTGTAAGATAGATTTTTAGTATGTTTTCACTTTGTCAGCAGTGCAAACAATGAAAAATCGTATGTATATCTTTTAACAATCGGAAGATTGATGAGTTAGTGAATAGTGACTAGTACATTAGAAAAACAGGACCATGCCCATTCGCCTTGAGCACTCAGTTGGAGAACTATGCCTTTGCATCCTCCTTTTCTTTTCTTGACTAGTTAAATATCATAAGCATAAACTTGACCTAAGAAGATAATCAGAAAACTAGTTGCCTAAATGCTGTAATGGTTTAGTAGTGCCCTGGATGATGAACAAATTGGCAATTTAAGACATTGTGAGTATGTTGGCAATTTAAGACATTGTGAGTATGTTGTAATGTAACTTACTCAATAAACAAGGTTAGCTCCACAATATGATCTTGACATGTTTCTTCGCTGGGGAAATTCACAATATGATCTCGTGTGTGAAAAAAATAATGTTTGTATAGCATAGAATTGACATATAAGTGCTGAAGTGTTTAATACTGTAGTTTGTGAAACAATGTAGGCTTAGCAGTAGACGGTTAGCATATTATACGTTAAGATGGGGGGGCAGTTTTATTTTGGAGTTATTTTTTTCTTTAAGAAAGGGAAATTGGAGGTTGATATCCTATCCAACACTGACCATTAGCAGGATTTCTTGAATTTTGATAGAGCACATGATATATATTCCTAACACATGTATTAATAAAGCACATGCTTTCTATTCCAAACACATCAATTCTTGGATTCACGTGTAAATATTAATTGTCTGCTCTAACAGGAGCTTGGAGGGACCACCACAATAATGGAGAGAGAGAAGGCTTCCATTCAAGAGTTAATGAATGTTGTCAATGAAATGATGTGGAACACAGAATTTGCCATTCGGTCATATATGATGTTGAGACCAAGGTTCATCCGGCCAGGTACTGGAATTGCAAATTGTGGTTCTTCAAATCCTTCTGGACCTGCTGGAGCTCCGTCCAATCAACCAGTGGCATTGGCACCGACCATTGATTTCTATAGTGGGGTCCCAAAGCGGCCTTCCCTTTTTATGCAACAAACTGTCAGCAGGTTTGAGAAGTATCTTGGAGAATGCTGCAAGTGGATTAGTGAGCTTGAGCAGTTGGTTCAAATGGAGAACAATAAGAGATCATCAGCTTCTTTGGAATCTCTACCAAAGGTTATGTCAAATGTGCATGACTATTTCATCTATGTTGCTTCTAAGGTAACACATTGATTACTAGTATTGTCTACTTTTTAGAGACAGCAATATGTTGTGGACGAAATAAGATAAATTATTTATCACTAGTGTTGCCTTGAGACCAAGGATTTTCTAATGTTCCTATTTGTCTAGGTGGAAAATCTTCATCAGTATGTTGAGTCAATGAAAACTGAATATCTACATGATCAACGCCGTATGGGTAATGCAAATGATCCATTTCTCGAGGCAAATAGAAGAGAAGTAGCTAAACAAGAAGCAGCTGCCAGAAGGGTCCATCCTACATTGCATTTGCCTGCCCCTGTACAACCCACAACACAGATTGCTGCACCAGCGACAAGCCAACCACAGCAATCTTTCTTCCCTTCTGGAGCGACTTCTTCAAGTGCCTTTTCAGCTTTTAACACTCCGGTTTCCGCTCCATCATCTTCGAGTCTCTTTTCAACTCCAACTCCAACTCTCTCAGCCAACCTTTTTGGTACATCTGGATCAGCCCAGCTCTCCACACCGTTTGGGACAGCCTCCACCCCTACGCTTGGATCAACACCAGCTCCATCTGGATTTGGAAGTATCACCCCATCTTTTGCTTCAACGCCTGCTTTAGGAACTTCACTATTTTCTACGCCGTTCGGAGGTACATAAGCTTCCTCATTATACTATATATTGCTACTGCCTAGATGTTGGAAAATTGTATGCTTATATTAAGTCAGTAATTATTCTACTCGAAGCTGGTGTTCATTTAACTGATGTAGCTCAACCATTAGCACTGATGTGCTGTCATGTCCGTTGTTCAATGCTCATTTTAAATGGTCTGATCATGAAGGGCAAAATGCTCTACATGAAACTTCGTGCGGTAAACCATCATACAGTTACATACAGGAAGCTGATAATATTGTTTTTTGCTGTGATCTGTCTTCAAGTGCATGCACTGCATTCCTTTGATGGCTCCCTGCCTGCAAGGGTTCGGCACAGCTGCAATTTGCTTTCCTCATGGCATTTTGTAGCTGCAATTGACTTAATTTTGTTTTTGGATCTGAATGTTAGTACCCTTACTGCAATTTGTTAGTATCAGCACCCATGCACGTAATTTATCCATTATTATGCCAAGTGGTTGTATCTGTGACACATCTGCAGTTCTGCACGAACCCTGCTTCCGTGATTTACTTTTTTGTGTTTTCTGCTCTGGTTATTAGTACCATTACTGCCAATGTTGAGGCTCACCTACTATGTTTCTTCGTTCGGTCCTACTTTCAGTTTGACTTAAAATATATCTTGTTATCCCATCCTGATTTCTGTGACTTGTATGCCATTCCACTTCTGTCTGCCTCCAGGTGGAGCTACAGCTTCAGGATCCAGCTTTGGTGGTGCATCTGTGAGTAAAATTTCCATAACTTAAGCAAAAAGACAGATATGCCAAGCACAAGTTGTTTTTATGTCCTACAGTTTTGTTTTCAAATTTCCATTTCCCAATACCCTTTGTTTTGTGTGGTGCAGAAAGGGAGGTCAAAGCCCCGAGGCCGACGCTAGATGTAACTGAATCAATGTGAAACGAGGGTGCCTCTTGTATCTCCTTTTGACCCCATTCCTTCCTCTCTGTATTATGAAAATACTTGTAATTAATTTTCCCAGCAATCTTAGTGGAGTTTTGAGTGATTATCTTGTCAAATGCTTGGCATCAGATCGAATTTACCTAACACTTGTTAGATTCATTTTTGTGACCCTTATCAATGTTATCAGAATTCTCGCGTCTAACTGAAGCATCTCTATCTAGAGGGAAAGGTTGTAATAATGCAACTAGTTTGACATTGACTTCCAGTAATTTCAGGCCATTGCAACCCTTGGGTAATGGGTATGTAGCCTGTCTTTCTTTTTAAGGCAGGGAGTAATTACATTTGGATTATTTTCTAGCTAGACTGTTGAGTGATAAAAATCCTCAGTGCTGCCTATTGGCGACTTGTCTCAATTTGGGATACTTAGACGTTAAGATCAACCACAGTTCTATATAATGTTCAATTCATTCGTTTGACTGTACAGAGCTTCCATGTGTCAGTGTCTGTAGATGTGCTGTCATGCATAGCAGCAACGCTGAAGGCTCCTTCTGGTTGAAGGAATGAATTGACTTTTCGTTCGACTTGGACATGATTCTGATTTGAAGTTTGCGGTTGTGAGGAGCCATGCACAAGGCTGGACTAGTTTCAACATCATCCGCGTATCTATCACTTGAGTTTTTAATGTTTTCAGCTACTGTCTGCATCACCTCCCAACGCGCGTTGCGCCGGGTGACTCACATAGAGTTGAACAAAATTGAGCCTCACAAGGACTGAAGGTCAGTTCCATGTAAGTTCTAGACAATTTCATCCCAGGATCATCCTTGCTGCATCAATTCGATTTCTGTCTGAACCTGCCTATCATCCTAATGCTGAGACTGCCTCATACATGTAACATAAGACTGTCATAGCACGTTTTCATTTCCTCATCTGATTGTGATGCCTCGTGTTTCCTAGTCTCCTCATAAATTGTCCTCGTACCTGGTCAAGGCGGAGAGCTCCTGGGCAGCAAGAAAGAGCGAGAGGAAAGAGGTGCGAGAGGAAGAAAGGCGGATGCTTCTTTTTTGGCCGAAAGGCAACACCTGGAATGATTAGGTTCATCTGCTATGTTCATGAATGGAGCTCTAGATTGTTGCTTGCATATACATGTTCCCTGGACATTACTTGGATTGTTCCCTGTTGATCTTGACAATGCCTGCCACTGTCATACAACATCAACCAACAAGAAGGATTAAGCATGGCATAGTGTGCAACTTTCATTAACACAGGACATAGCTCAAACCATCCACTACCACCAAAACACCTGCTAACATGTAACATCCAAATTACCACAAGCTACAACCGTTGTACTGACAACTACGAGTTTTAAGTGCATACATTCCACGTAACTACCAGCCACCACAAAATACACCACCACGTAACCAAAAGCCAAATCGAGCAAGAAATTTCCCCAATCTGCAACCCTAGACCTAAGGGGAGGGTCGTACCTTCTCAATGTGGGTGCTCGACACACTAGCCTCCTCCACGGCGCACTGAGCTGCACCCCTGGTCTTCGGCGCCATGGTTGGCTTCTTGCTACCGTGCAGCGGCGCTCTAGGGTTCTCCTCTTAGTGCGGCAGCGCGGGACAAAGCTTGGCGCGAGAATGAGAGAAGCGCGAGAGGACAGTCGGTTCGCGCCTTATACCCCTACGTGTGCGCCCACGAGCCACGTCCTTCGGTCTGACCTAGCAACTCTCCATGCCAGCGTCTGTTGGTGGGCTCGGCCGGTTAGAACGGCCATGAGGATAGGAAATCAACCAATATGGGGTTTGATGTTGCCAATTGCCTAATAAGACATAGGGTCTGTTCTTTTTGGTTGCGGTTTATGGTTTTTGGTTGAAAATTTTGAATTTTAGCTGCTTGTGACAGAGATTACGGAGAGAGATACTAGCTTGCGATTTTGGATGATACAGATGTTGGACTTTTAACGTGTACTATAATTAACTTGTAGACTTCATCTTAAAAAAATACTCAATTTGAAAGTTAGGTACTGTAGCAAAAGCCAAAAACCGTTTTGAGAAGCTGAAAAGAACAGACCCATAGTTTTATGAAAAAGGGTGTAATACTTGTGGTTTTGTGTTATCAATGCCCTAATACCTACGGTTTCATGAAATTTACTTAAAAAAACTAGGAAAAAATCTATATAACACTCTAAAGTTTGCTTGAAAATCTGTTCAGTATCTTGAATTATGAATATGATATTTGATCCCTCAAACTTTATAATCTAGTTTAAATAACACCCTGACCCGGTTTCAGATAGTGGTATTGCTAGTGCGGGTGGGGTGAGTGGACGGTTTTAGTATGTAGGATAATATGCTGATCAAATTTAGATGAATGACAACTGTGATCCACAAGGCCTCCTTCTCTTCCAAGTTGAAACAGAGAGGGAGGGAACTATTGGAAGTGGTGGCAATAGAATTATAGAAGTATAGCTGAGAGTTCAGTGGTGGAGAAGTTCTTGTGGGCTCCACATGCTACTTACCTAACTTGGCCAACATGTCATTATATATGACAAAATCATCCATCCATTGTGCTATGTGGGGTAATACCACCACGCGAAATCGGGTTAGAGTGTTATTTAAACCGGATTGCAAAGTTTGAGAAGTCAAATATTTGATTTCATAGTTTAGAGTGTGAATGGACTTTTAAACAAACTTTGGGATGTTATATTGATTTATTCCAAAAAACTACAACAGTCACTGCCGGTTTTGAACATGCCATAGTTTTTCTTGGTCCTGCAATTGAATTATGGGATTCTTTCATTTTTTTACCTTGTTATGCTCATGGTTGAACCGAAGAAAATGCTAGCATGTTGTCACGCCTAGAGAGAATATGGTGTGTCTAGAATGTTCTATGATCCCTGTTGCTCTATCTTGGTTTTCCGAGGTCAATTCTCCTCCCTGAACGCCCACCATTGTACTCCAGTCTATAATTTAGAGATGTCTTTACCAACATTGTTGTTAAATTGCTTAGGTCCTGTTCTTTTGCGGCTTTTAAAAACCGTTTTTGTTTTTTGCTACAGTAACTAACTTTTAAACGAAGTATTTTTTTAAGATAGACCCTTAGTATGATATTGACAAGCTCTCTACAGATAAAAGCCAACTGTCCTGTTAAATACAAACTAAACAAATGAATTAATTGCTCTACATTAACTTCCATATTTTAATACTAGTATCAGTAATCCTCCTCATGTGTACAGTGTACAAGACTGATCGCACTTCAAATATGAGATATTTCTCAGGCCTTGGTAGACGATATGTCTGTTTACTATTTTTCTTCCCGGAAGTATATGCCACAGCTCACAACCGCCTTCTCTCACGCGATTCAATTTAGTATTTCTACGCACAGCTTACTGATGTTTGTCATTCAATCTTTTCAATCCGAATGAAGTAAATAGTATCAATTTTACATTAAAAAATAGAAATATTTGATCATTTGCCCCACAGTTGATGTGCATTTGACGATTTATCCTATGATGTCTTATTGACATGTGGGTCTTCTTTTGGCATCTGTTTGTTAAGTATTTGCTGATGATGGTATTGAAAGGAAAGACTAAGGCAGTTTCTCTTGCCGTTCAGTTCTACGATATTTCCACCGTAGCAATATTTTGTTAAAGATTTACTTTAATTAGCTAAATTCTTTCCTAAATAGAATAAAACATTTGCGCACACCTACCAGTGGGAGGTGGATGCGCAGCAAATGCAGATTTTGATATGATGACCCATTTGGTATGGAGACTTCTTCAAAGAGTAGTATCGAGTTATGCGACTGTTCTAAAATATTGACCACTTTTCTTGCATGATCTTCTATTGTACGATGTATCCAACACTCTTTATAAACATTTCATTCCATTTCTTCCTTTTAAACGAAAGAAACTTATATATTCTATGAAAGATAAACAAATTATCTCATGTTGTTTCCTTGATAAGTGGCTCGTTTTATCTCTTGGTTTATAATGTATTGCTCTCTCAAGAAATTAATGGTTCAAATAATTTTTGATCAACCGTATCCTTTTGTTTCTTTTCACTTAAAATGTTTGGTTAGGGGTAACATTGCCGACTGTAATTTCTTATTTCTTACACTGTGTAGTTGCTAAATTGTAACCATATGGAGGTTCATACATTTCAAATTGGATAAGTGTAGGCTTGATTGACTGTGTACTTGTTTGCACCACCACTTCCTAAATTACAAACGGCGTGGCCTATTTTTACTTGACTCCTTTTACATTGGTAAGTATCTGTCTTTTGCCGTCAGAGATATTCCAATTTCAGTAGCTTCAAATTGTGTTTATCTCGGAGCTAATGCAACCTAACGATGAACCGTCACAATTTTTTTTAAGATTCCTAAGTAAAATTGGAGGTATTGTCTTGCTCCACTTGTGCTATATTGATGTCGCACTTTTCCAGTTTACAGTATACAGAGCGAAAAAGCAGGTTAGTAACTTAATTCATTTGAGCGCAAATTGTTTTGGTTGATTCATATTAGCTAACTGATGGATCCTGAAGATGAGAACATATAAATCATCTCACAACGGTCTGCTGGGAACTCTCTGTTGTCATAAATCATAAATAATCTCTGAAGCCTTAGTTTCCCCTATCCATAATTTGGAAGAGGAAAGTATCCCCTCGATGCAGTTTGTTCCATGTTTGCATGGTTTTGTAGTTGTCTTTTCTGCAACGAAAGATTAACAACCAAATAGATAGCATTTCTGTGGTTTAGTGATTGGCCGAAAGGCAATCTCTGTACTGAGTTATGTTGGTGACAATGATTACGTGCATGTCTCAGTTGTCCCACTTTCGAGATGAATTTTGTTGGTTATTTCTTTCCTTTCTTTCATTGCAAATTACTTCTTTCACCGGCTAACTCAATCACAAAAAAATTCGTCTTCCCGTTTCATAAACAAAGGAAAGAATATATAACAGGGGTCATGGTCTAGTATAATTGATATCTTCGCCTCTGAAACGTAAGTGCTTACGACAGCCCAGACATCAGTTCCCAAAAATTAATGGAATATTTTGTTTTTAGTTCCTTAGTGGTTGACATTTCCCTGATGGTATTGTTTGGCTGGTGGTTGTGTAGGGATCGGGAAGTCCAGTGTAGACGTCAATGGACCCACGTGTCTGTGTGCATAATCTCTTAAGAGGCTCAGCATAATTTGTTGACTTGGTATAACATTTAGATATGATTTTGACCAATGCTACTTCACAAAAGTTTGATTGTTTTCTGGCTATTTGTTTGCTGTACCGTCGCATGTTCCATTGTTTAACTACATATTGGAATAACGTCTCCATCTATGTTTTTTTTATTATACTTTCCGTTCTGCGCATGTCAAATATACCAGTTGAAACACATATAGTTTTTCGAATTTTTCGGGTCAACCGCAGAGTGTAAGGTACTTTTCAGTTTCCAATATTGTGTTATGTGAATGCACTGCCCCTCTGTTTCCTGATCAAATTCTTTGAATGAAGCTATTTATCTATTTTTTGAAGGAAAAAGCTATTTATATTGAAATAGAGTATAGATAGGCAACAGTAGTTTCCAAAGGATATTGGTCATGTGAATGCACCTTCCTCCGTTTCCTGATCCCCATCTTTGAATGAATTTATTTATCTTGGAATCGCTCACTGCTGCACCTGAAATTCTCCCTTGTGGATTTGATTGCCGGTGCCCTTGGCTACTGAGCTATGACGTGTCTGGTACAACTGTCTCCAATCCCTCACCTCGACCGGGACAGTGGATGTTGCAAGGAAGCAGCGAAGATAATCACATGCTAAAGGTCAACATTAACATTGCGTTTAGATGTAGGAAACGATGATCAGTGGCGTTTAAACCACAGGTGGCTGTCGTCTTAAAAGGGGATGAACAAAGACAGGGCGGATCTATACCTTAGACAGTCTAGATTCTAGTTCGAAACATGTAATATTTATCAATGCAAAGTTCAGGTAAATTCAAGTAAGATAAATGTATAACTTCCTCTTTTAGTTAGGGTAATAATGATATTTAATCCTTTTTAATCTAAGATGTGATAAATTTTAGAACTATTCCTGAACAGAGAATATTGGGTGGCTCAGTTGGATGCAAGGCTGGACTCGGCACGCCTTTCTCTTGAGTTCGGACGTTTGTGGATTGGTCTTTCTCTCTCCCTCTCTCTCTCGAGAAACACACACTCTCCCTCTCAGGCCAGCGACGGTGCTGTTTTGAGCTTTGCACTGCACCTAGCAACCTTAACTGACTATGATATTCTCTCTGGTTTACAAATCTTTGTTAGAATTAAGAAATATATGCACGTGAATGAAACCTTGACACAAGGCTGCCTCATTTGATGGAGCAGCGTAGGAAGGTTGTAGTTCTCCTAATAATGCTAATTTGAAAAATACTAATTTGAAACACAGCCGAAATATTGCTCGTTATAACAAGAAATAATGTCTTTCAAGCTCCAAAATACATGGAAAAAACATTTTCCTTTTAAAAGAAAAGGATCTGTTAGCTGAATAGTTCTTGCTACATAACAGTCAAGTTTTTATTTTCACTAGCGGATCATCATATGTGGCTATCACCCTCCTCTCCCTCTACGCCTCGATTCGCTCATTTTAGCTTCAGCTTCTAGTTTCTATTTTACTATTCTTTAATTTTATTTTTCTATTTTTTAGGCTTTTTTATTTTTTATATTCATTTGCATTGCTCGTGATGGGTTAATTTGTTTTTCTATTTTTTATTTTTTTAAAAAATAACTATATCAAAAAAACTACTAGCAGTTACAGTGCAAAATAAGCCAACTACAGTAAAAAAAGTCATAAACTACAAAAAAAAAATTAAGTCAATCACCTCTAATTACCAACTCTAACCCTAATCCTAACGGTACACTGCCACATCCATCTCTATCGCCGGTTTGTTTAGGACAACTCAAAAATTGCTCACCGAAAGCTTCAACATAGGTGAAGCACACAGATCTTGGAGCATTTTGAACAATGTGACAAAATGAATAGCGATCTTTTAGAGGAAAAAAATGCAAAGCGAATTGAAGAGCATTGAAAGGATGGCCAAAAACCCTTCTCTCTTCATTCCTCGAAATGCCCAATAAAGCCATTTCCGGTTTTACCGGGAAACAAAATATCTCCAAAATCCAGGCGGCCTCCACGGCTCCACCTCCTCCAAACGCGTCTATAAAAAACACCTGTCCCTTCCGCCTCCCATTTTGTCTCCTCACACTACCCCACCTCGCCGGCTCCCCGTTGACCAACACCATTGACCTCGCCGCCGGCGAGGCCCCTCGGCCGTAAATCCCACCCCAACCTCCTCCTAGCACGCTCCAATCTGCAACCCTGTTAACCTCTTATCCCCCGAATCTTCCCCGACTCGCCGCTGTCCTGCTCGAGTCCCGGCAAGATGGTCTCCATCTAATTGATCAGCGCCTCGCGTTCCGCTCTCCCCCCCCGACCACCCCATCCACCTCCTCTCGATCTCCCTACGGCTTCTCTGCTTGCTCGCCATGGCGATACGCATCACGGTGTCCTACTCCGGCTACGTGGCGCAGAACCTCGCCGGGTCATTCGGCCTCCGCTGCTCCTCCGCCTCCGCCACCGGCTGCCGCTTCCTCCACGACGGCGGCTGGCGCCCCTTCTGCATCTTCACCTCCTCCCGCCACTCCGAGCACCACCGGAACAGCGGCGGCGGCGACCGCCATGACGCCGAGGACCACAACCACCCGAAGCCCCAGGCCATCGCCGCCGCCGGGGGTCACTCGCTGTTCCTTTCGCGGAAGTACTCTTCTTACAAGGCGCCGCCGCCGTCGCGTGCCGTGGGGTTGCTGTCGGTGCTCGCGCAGGGGACGGGGTCGACGGCTGGGATCACCGGGGCTGCGTCTCTGTCCGGCTCGTCGTCGATTTCTCTCGGGTTCAACCCTGCGTCCTTCCTCCCGTTCTTGCAGACTGCGAAGTGGCTCCCCTGCAGCGACCTTGTCACTTCGTCGTCTTCGGCGCCCCCCTCCGCTCCTGCCGCGCCGGCGCCTTCGATTCCCTTCAAGAAGGCGTTGGTAGGTGGTGCTACTGCTGGCGCTTCTGGTTCGAGGGGAATTGCGGGGAACAGTGGTGCTAGTGCCGCGATGAGCAGGAGCAACTGGTTGTCGAGGTGGGTGAGCTCCTGCTCCGATGACGCCAAGACGGCATTTGCAGCCGTGACCGTGCCACTGCTCTACAGCTCCTCCCTGGCCGAGCCGAGGTCTATCCCGTCCAAGTCCATGTACCCGACCTTCGATGTTGGTGATCGAATTCTCGCCGAGAAGGTAGAGCTTTTATACGATGTCTGATTATTAGTTTGGTATTTTGCGGTGTATTATGTCATTAATTGTTTTCTGATGTTGTTGTGATCAACAGGTGTCATACATATTCCGGGAACCCGAAATCTTGGACATTGTGATCTTCCGTGCTCCCCCAGCTCTTCAGGTATGATTTCCAATTTCTATAATTTGTTTGTTCATACTTCATAGTGAATGTGATGTTTGAATTGCAATTTATGGCAGGCTTTGGGCTACAGCTCGGGTGATGTGTTCATCAAGAGAGTTGTGGCCAAGGGAGGGGACTATGTCGAAGTAAGCTTTTATCCCAATGGTAGTGCCTTCTGTTTGTTTCTTGGTGTTATTACTATGATGCAAAAAGTTTTTCCCTTGCTTGAGTTATAACTGTTGGTCACTTGTTCTTTGATAGGTGCATGATGGCAAGTTACTGGTCAATGGAGTAGTTCAGGATGAGGAGTTTGTACTGGAGCCACACAACTATGAGATGGAACCAGTGGTATAGTCCTGTTATCTTTGTTTACCACTGAGAATTGTGAATGTTGTGTCATGATTCTACTTGTGTAATCTTCCATACTTAGTTGAACAGATTCGATTGAAATGTTTGGTTTTGCTCACGAGTCATCGAAAGACAAACATAAATTGAAATTTTAGATTGTACATTTGTACATGTCGTGAAAGTATCGACCACTCTGTATTTGGGCATATTTATACACAAAATGTGTATAAAGAGTTAACCCTTCTGATTTCTGTTAATTAATCGATGTTATTACTCCTGCAGCTTGTACCGGAAGGGTATGTGTTTGTGCTGGGAGACAACCGTAACAACAGCTTCGATTCACACAACTGGTATGCTCCAAACCAAACTAGCTCAGTTACTGAAGCTTTCGCCTGATGGCTGATAGAACTTAGGCCTGATCCATTTCGAATGTCTGACATTTTAGGGGGCCACTTCCAGTGAGGAACATTCTTGGGAGATCTGTGCTTCGGTACTGGCCACCATCCAAAATAACAGATACAATATATGAGCCTGACGCAGGGCGCTACGCGGCGGGGATGTCGTGAGATGTTGTAGTACTAGTTCTGGCAATGCCGGATGGCCCATATGTCATACTCTTCTGGCGGAGCTCCACTGATGAGCTGAGATCCAGTTCCGTTGTTTCTTGGATGTTTGTCTGTAAACTACCTTTGGCTGACCCATTTGTTTCCCCAGCCTGTTGGCAGATGCTTGTTTAAAGCACGAAAAGCTTAGTACTTTGCAAGCTAAAAACGGTCCCTCCTGTCTGTACAGAGCAACTGCTGAAGGAGCATTCTTTTTGCTTCAGAGCTGGGCGATTTTGTTCTGTCTCCAGCATAATGGGAGTTGTATATGTTTACATGAAATTTTGTGAAGGAACGATACATTTGCAAATTTTGACGATTGTAGTGGCCAGTCCTGGCGGTAACCCATCTACTGGAACAATTATTGCTTATGAGTTATGAGTTGAATTTTACCTGACTACCTGAGACACGAGTACATGGCCTGTTTGTATCATGTGAATGGCGCATCCGTGTATGCATGCTTGCCGAATGGCAACTGCGTTTGAGTTTAGGGCATCCACCGTTTATAAAAATAAAGGATCTTAAGTTACTCTAAGATCGACCTTATACATTATAAGGTCAATCTTAAATAAACTATAAGTAAAAAAACTTAAGATTAGTTCTTAAATTAAAGATCTGACCGTAAACATTAAAATATAAATTTTCTTTTGAATCTTGTATTCTCTCTTCCTCTATCAGTCAATCACCGTGGCATGAGAGATATTAAGTGGGATCATCTTTAAGGCCGAACAATGATCTTAAATATAATAGAGTTGACCTTAACAATTAGGTAGAATCTACCTTAAAATTTATTGTGATATATACATTGAAGATATCTTATGCTGGGGTCCGAAATAAGTAACAACTGTGTCAGGAGCCAGTAGAGTGGTCAGGAGCTCGGGAAGCGTACGACCGAAATTCGCGGGCAGCAGCCCATCCGCGGCTGTCACGACCGCTCGTGCGCCCGCGTTGTCACCATCATCCTCTCACCCTTCGTTTCGCGCCGACCCCGACCGCCGCTATCGCGCCGCGCCGAGAGATGCACCTGTGCCCGCGCGGGCCGTGCACCGTCTAAGCGAAAGCGTGCAACTTTCGGCCGCACCACCCTCCACCGCCCGTGCCGTGCGCAGGCTGCCCCTGCCCTTTGCCGCCCGACCCTCTGCTAGCCGGTGGGAGGTGGCCGCCGGCCGGACACGTCTGAACAATCATTTCACTCCACGTTTAGGGCTTGCTTTTGGCTTTCGGTTCCTAGCCTCTTATTTTCATCTTTTCTGATGATATAATTTTTTTATCTTTTATCTTCTTATTTTTTTATTATCCGTGGTGTGTGTGTATATATATATATATATATATATATATATATATATATATATATATATATATATATATATATATAAAATTATGTTGAAAAAACTATCAGTAGCTACAGTATATTTTCAGTCGTTACAGTATAAAATAAATCATAAAATAACTTTTAAATCAAAATAAGTACCACCTTAAGAAAGACGTTATACTCGTGCATTGCTTTCAAAGGATTTCCAACCGTTTAAGCCAGGAATTTTATAGGAAGTAGTACAATTCCTATATGAATCCTATGAAATTCCGGCATTCCAAATAGGTCCTAAATACTGAATTATGAATTATCCAGCCTCTGGTACCCACAGCAACTGCACGGTGCTGGTGCTTCCAAGCCCCTTCACAAGTAAATGCCATTGCTCCCCTCCGACAAAAAGGACACGATGAACCTGCACAGAATTTCTTGTCAGGCAGTTGCTCATCTCAGTTCCTCGCCCACTCCCATGCTGACCTTGAGAAAGCACCGGTGACATTGGGCAACAGATAAGCATCCATGTTTGCTACACTCCATTCCTAGGTGGATCATGCTTTGCCAAAAACAACCATCAAGGCGCACTGACTTTCGAGCTGAAAAGGGAAGGCCAAGAAAGTTGAGGGAATAGGGGGAAGGGCGACCAATAACAAAAGGCAGAAGAGTAAAGAAAAAAAGGGATTTGACTCGGAGCCTACTGGGAATCCATCAGCCGCAAAAGTAGGCGAGTGTTCAATGTAGTACGAGTTATAGTATTCAACAGCAACACAGCTCTTTCTTTAAAAAAAAGGCCTTCTTTCTGAATCCTTTGTACAGTTTATTGTGTTAACTTTACAACATTTGTATCTAATTTAGCACATAGGATCTTTTCTGCTGTCAACCACTGATTGCCCTTTGTTTGCTCCACAGACTAGACCACGCCTCTAAATTGCTACTACTTGGTTAACCAAAGTGCGTTTCAAGGTCTAATTTTTCATTGCAGACTGAAAGGATTACGCAGGGTTTACCCGGATCACACGATAAGGATAGCTATAAATATCATAGGATCTGGGTGATTCATTTACATTCCACAGGAAGCTAAAAAGGCATTCCAAGTCAAGAACTCCATCACTGAGATCCTGCTTTTTGCCAGATTTGCTTCCTCCCATTTCCTTTTCCTTGCTTCCTTTTCTGTCATTGGAGATAACTCTCTCCATCCTTCAAGACAAAGGAAACCAAGAACAAGGGCTGCCTCTTATATATCTGTGCGTTGGCAGGCCTAACTAGCTAACCCAGTTCTCCACATCGAACACATCAGCGCACAGTGAGCATGGCCTCTCAGTCTCCTGCTGCTACTGGTTTTGAAAATGAGTGCAGAGAGATCCACGGTGCGTGCAGCCAGCCGCGCCGTTTGAGCCTGCTCCTGGCTCACCGAAACCCATTCGAGAGGCAACAAATCAAGGCGAATTACCGTGCAATGTTCGGCGAAGACCTCATTGGAAGGCTGCACAAAACGCTCTCGGCCAACCAGGACAATGAGGTAAGAACATAGGTGGAGACTCTGAACTTTGCTTTCAGTCTTACCATGAGCCTCTCTCTTTCAGCTCTGCAATCTGCTCTACCTGTGGATGCTTGATCCGGCGGAGCGAGACGCGATCATGGCACGGGACGCCATCAAGAGCGGCGCGACCGATTACCGAGCCCTGGTCGAGATCTTCACGCGGCGGAAGCAGAACCAGTTCTTCTTCACCAAGCAGGCATACCTGGCCAGGTTCAAGAAGAACTTGGAGCAGGACATGGTCACCGAGCCGTCTCATCCTTTTCAGAGGGTAGGCTTTTGCTTCTCGTTGTTCAGTTTTCCATGGTTTTTTTAGCAAGATGAGCTCACTTCTTACCCTGTTGCCTGTTGACGATTCGAGCAGTTATTGGTAGCTCTTGCGACCTCCCACAAGTCACACCACGATGAACTCAGCCGGCACATTGCAAAATGTGACGCCAGGCGACTGTACGACGCAAAGAACGGCGGCATGGGATTGGTCGACGAGGCTGTGATCCTTGAGATGTTCAGCAAGAGGAGCATCCCACAGCTCAGGCTGGCATTCTGCAGTTACAAGCACATATATGGGCACGACTACACCAAGGCAAGTAAACTCATTGACCTGAAGACATCCACTTCACACAATCTTACCAAAATGACTCTGTATGCAGGCACTGAAGAAGAATGGGTTTGGTGAGTTTGAAGAATCTCTGATAGTTGTTGTCAAGTGCATCTACAGTCCATCCAAGTATTACTCAAAGGTGATAGAAAGCAAGCATTTGTACTTTGTACATCTCTGGCCTCTTAACTCATTCCTCTGTTCTTGGTCTTGTCAGTTACTGCAGAGAAGTATGCAATGCCCAGCCACCAATAAAAGGTTGGTTACAAGGGCTATCTTGGGCAGCGACGTCACCGGTATGGACGAGATCAAATCAGCATTCAAGGGTAGTTTTGGAAGGAACCTTGCGGATTTCATCCATGAAAGCTTACCTCAGAGTGATTACGGAGACTTTCTTGTGGCTGTGGCAAGGGGATCAGTGAATCCTTGACTTGTCCACCGAAGAATATACAGCTTTGCATGTTGTAAGAGTAAATTGAACATGAAAAGTAGCAGTACCATGTTATCTGAGCTTGGGATTGTAGGCGAGACAATGCTACCAGTTTGATTACAAAATTGTTTGACATTCCTGATGGCAAATTTATCAGATCTCATCTACAATAGATAGAACGTAGAAAGTGCGTATGTTGCAGAGGACTACATTACAAATATAATTTCAGATGAGCTTCTTCTTTCGGAAGTATTGTTGTAGATGCCACAACTGCAAAACTGGGACTACAATGCAAACACTGCACGACATCATGCTCAGCCATGAGATCCTAGCATTTGTCTTCTCATTGACATCTCTCGTCTGCTTCTCTGCATTGGCAACAATGTTGTTATTTGTTAAACAGACTACTCATGATTATGCACTGAGGTAGTGTGGTATCAATCAAAACCACGAATAACCAAACCATTGACCTATAAAAAGAAATGGGTGCACTTACTTGGACCTCAGCAAGAGCAGGTTTTCATGGATTCCTTGGACAGCTGTTTCAAGCTTGACTAACTCTAGTTCAACTCAGTGGCGAAACTAGGATAAAAATAGCGGGGAGGTAGGCCAAAGCTTCCTCAGACACCCACGTCGCCGCAGTAGACTGATCCACGCATGATCGACACCGTCACGGCCTGTGCTGGTACACACGGCCTAACGCACAAGCTCATAGTACCATTGGGCGGCATGGACTAATGGTATAAGCCAATATCAAAGTAAGATATGAATAATCCATATTGTAATCACATATGTAGGGCAGAATTCTAACCCCAAATTAATCTAGTCAAGTGTAAAATAGAGAAAATTGTACTGTAGCTCTCCAAACTTACAGGGTTGTGTCATTTTACATCCGGAACTTACATTTTAATTTCTCAGCCCACTGAACTTATAAGGTTGTGTCACTTTACCCTGTGAATTTATATTTTACTTTCTCAACCCCCTAAACTTACGTCTGTTTGCACCGTAGGTCTATTGGGCCGTTTGCAAACAGAAAACGCTAAGTTGACATAGTACATGGTTGATGCCGTAGGGTCAGGCTCAACCGTGTGGGCACTGTTGTGTCTCTTGTTCTTGGTATGGGGTTTAGATCTGAGAGAGAGAGAGGAAGGAAGGGGGAGGAAGGGTACCGTCCGATGTAGAGGAGGACGAGGCGGCCATCACGGGTTCGTCGTTGTAGTCTGCGCACGGGCAGCGACGGTCAGAGAAGCGGAGGTACGGTGACGGCGGTGGTGCTTCCCGTCGCTCACTGCGCTCCCTCCAGATCGGTGTTGGGATTTGTGGGGTGGAGTCGACGGCTCGTTCAACGTCGTGTGTCGTGCGCCGCCTCCACCCTCTTTATATTGCGCAGTGTGACAGGGCCCACCACCTTGATATGGTGGGCGCCCCGATCGTATGCTGGTCAAGGCCCGATTAGCCGTTGGGCTGTCGGTGGAGATCAATCTAACATTCTCCCTTGATCTCAACTATGCTTTAACTTTAATTACTTTTGACTTTACTTATTCCATCACAGTTAGTGCATAGAACATGTCTCATCGTCATGGTCAAACGCCGATAGATTTAATGACTACAAGACACCTCTGCTCTCAAACAAGCATTACTTTAATCTTTTGGGCCATCTTTTAGTCTAGAAATCATAGGCTTTCCCTTAAACCCATGCCGGCTACATGTTCTCTGAACACGTTGGGTGGTAAGCCTTTAGTAAGCGGATCCGCTAATATCTTTGCGGTACTTATGTGCTCAAGACTTATAATTTGATCCCGAACTTTATCTTTCACAACATAGTACTTTATGTCAATGTGTTTGGCAGCACCATTTGACTTATTGTTGTGGGCATACGTTACTGCGGGTTCATTATCGCAGTACAATTTAAGTGGTCTATTGATGTCGTCAACCACTTTTAAACCGGTATGAACTTCTTAAGCCGCTTCACCGCCCGTAGCCTCATAACATGCTACAAACTCGGCATACATTGTGGACGATGTAGTGACGGTTTGCTTTGAGCTTTTCCACGATATAGCTCCTCCAATGAGTGAATACATATCCGGATGTTGACTTTCTATCATCTCCGTATAATCGAATCAGATACCCCACTATATGGAGTAAATCGATCTTACAGTATGTCATCATGAGGCCTTTTGTTCCTTGCAAATAACGCAAGACTTTCTTTACCAATTTCAATGTTCTATTCCGTGATTGCTCGAATCGCCAAGTAACCCGGTAACAAATGCTAAGTCGTGTGCAGTACTTGAGCATACTTGTAAGCTTCCGACAATGAAGCATATGGAACCGATTTCATTTGATCGAGCTCAGACTTGGTTCTGGGGCATTGAAAATCCCCATATCTGCCGCCCTTGACTATAGGTGCGGTGAAGGACTACATTTATGCATACCAAATTTCTTTAAGACTTTCTCTATGTATGCCTTTTGTGATAGTCCCAATATCCCTTTGTTTCTATCCCGGTGAATTTCGATCCCTAGAATGAACGAAGCTTCACCAAGATCTTTCATATCAAAGTTTGAGAACAAAACTTCTTTGTCTCGATGTGTGCATGACATCACTACTAGCTAGTAGGATATCATCCACATACGTGATTAGGAAGATAAACTTCCCATCTTTAAACTTCGCATAAACACAGTTGTCCTCTACATTCTCTTTAAACCCAAATTTTCTTATTGTACTGTCAAACTTCAAGTACCATTGTCTTGAAGCTTGCTTTAACCCATAAATTGATTTCTTTAGGCGGCATCCCATTCTTTCATTTCCTTCCACGACAAAACCTTTCGGTTGTGCCATGTAAACATTTTCCTCCAAATCCCCATTAAGAAATGCCGTCTTTACATCCATCTGATGTAACTCTAAATCATAATGTGCTACTAATGCCATTATGATTCTGAAGGAGTCCTTGCATGAAACTGGAGAAAAAGTCTTATTGTAATCAATCCCTTCTCTTTGCGTAAAGCCTTTTGCCACAAGTCGCGCTTTGTATCTTTCTATATTCCCTTGGGAGTCAAGTTTTGTCTTGTATACCCATTTACAGCCTACTGTTTTGGCTCCTTTAGGAATAATTTCCAAGTTCTAGACTTTATTAGTCTTCATGGACCTCATTTCCTCTTCCATGGCTTCAAGCCATTTTGAAGAGTTTTCGCTTCTCATGGCTTCTTCAAATGAGGTGGGATCATCCTCCATTTGAAATTCCTCTGTATTATAAATTTGATAATCATCAGAAATAGCTGATCTTCTTACTC
Source organism: Melocanna baccifera (assembly GCA_036346265.1). NCBI lineage: Eukaryota > Viridiplantae > Streptophyta > Magnoliopsida > Poales > Poaceae > Melocanna > Melocanna baccifera. The sequence goes on along the minus strand of CM070701.1, from coordinate 13,248,941 downwards.
TTTGAGACCTCCTCGGGGCCTCTACATTTGGTACATCTTCTGTTTGGGGCTGCTGTTGCTCCCTCATCTCGTGGCAATGGGTTCTCAGAGGATCTGAAGAACAGTTCCTCATTCTCATTTATTGTTGCCACAGAGGAACAATAACAGTCTTGGCACCACGGTGTCTTGCACCATCGGTGTAGCGACAAAGCAGTATCGCGAAGAATGGCTCTTGAATCATCTGAGTGGGCGATACGCCCGCTTCTCTTCAAGGTCAATCCTCGAGTTACCGTGCTTCCCGCATCATTTCATCCTCTAAGAAGACAGCGTGTCTCGTTTCTACAAACTTTGTATATCGATCCGGGCGGTAGAAGCGAAACCTTTTGACTTTTCAGTAGCCAATGAAATGGCAGACTTCGCTTTGGGATCAAGCTTCCCAAGATTTGGGTTAAATACTTTAGCCTCAATGGACTCCCCACACACGTAAGTGGTGTAGTGAGGAACTCTTCCTGTCCACAACAAATGCGGTGTTTTGGGCACCGATTTACTAGGTACTCTGTTGAGAATATGAATGGCGGTTTTTAACGCCTCCATCCATAAACTCAATGGCAGTGTGGAGTAGCTCATCATACTTCGCACCATATCCATCAGGGTACGGTTGCGTCTTTCAGCTACTCCATTTTGCTGAGGTTCGCCCGGTGTAGAATACTGGGCCACTATACCATTTTCCTGTAGAAACCTTGCAAAAGGTCCAGGAACTTGTCCATATGGGGTATGTCGACCGTAGTACTCCCCCACGATCAGATCGGACTATCTTAATCTTTAAATCATGTTGGTTTTCAACTTCAGCCTTAAATATCTTGAATTTATCCAAGGCTTCATTTCTTTCTTTGATTGGATAAATATATCCGTAACGGGAGTAATCATCCGTGAATGTTATGAACGAGTCATATCCATCCACACTTTTCACAGGAAAAGGACCACAAATATCTGTGTGAATAATTTGTAGAACTCACATGCTTCTTTTGGCGTCTTTCTTAATTTTCTTTACATATTTTCCTTTAATGCATTCTCTGCATTGTTCTAAGTCTGAGAACTCTAATGGAGGAAGAATATCATTCTTTACTAGTCTTTCTATTCTCCCCCTCGAAATATGGCCTAAACGACAGTGCCATAATTTCGACGACGCATCTAGAGTTCTCTTTCGCTTTCGTTTGCGATCGTGAGACGAGGATTCATTTACTTTCGCACGCGACGTTCCCATTATCGCATACGACATTCACATCATCACATAATGATAACAAATAAAGCTCATTTTGCAAGTCATCCTTGAGAGCCAAATCTATTGGTTTGAGCTTGGATGCCAAGTTGCTCATCCTTAGTATGTGCTCTCTTATGCCACTGCCACCACCAGAGTACCTTTACACAAAGTCGCTTAATCACCGTGTGCATAAGTCTTTGAAGAGCCGATAAATTGGCTCTTTATTTTCTCAAGGTACTCTGTGATGTGTCACACTCTGCGATTGAGCTCACAATTGCAAGCTCAATCGTGTTCTTTATCACAGCCAAACATTTCTTGTTGGCAGTGACCCACTTTTTATGATCAAGATCATATGACATTTTTATGGGAGCATAGTCCCTCCGTGCAGTCCGCTAAGCAAATCGACCTCATTGTCACCTCTCACCGGTGCCACAGGCTCTGTGGGGCCCGGTGTGGGTGACTACCCGTTCGACCTCGGCCAAGATGAATGCCAGGTCAATCTTTTTCTTCCATTCACCGTAGTTGTCTCCTTTGAGAACCGGGATATTCCTGATGTATCCCATCAAAGAGTATCATCCAGAAACCACAATTCATATACAGTGAGAACATTTTAAACATAATAACAACAACTGCATGCCTTAGTTTCAACGTTGGTTAAAAAATAAAACATACAGTTGTTTACACATTAAATCTACATCACCATTGGGCAGAAATAGAGATAATGCATAAAACTCATCGATTAAAATTATAATACTGTTATTATCAACGTTGGTCAGAAAATAACAATATCATAACATCAAAAATTATATGCCTTACAATTTTATTTATACATTAAATCTATATCACCGTTGGGCAGAAATAGAAATAATGCATAAAAACATCAATTAAAATTATAATATTGTTATTATCAACGTTAGTCAGAAAATAACAATATTATAATGCACAACATTGCTCAAAAAATTAAATTCTCCCGTTGGTTCGAATTTAATTTAAAGACTAATCACCATTTAACTTTCGCAGCGGAAACATCAATTAAAAAATTATATCTGTTTTTCCAAAATTAAATTCTCCCGTTGGTTCGAATTTAATAATGAAAATTATATCTTTTCTTTTAGATATATTATATATATCTAAAAGTACGCATACCATGAAACAAAATTCATGCATATACATATATCTTTGTTATCTGATAAACATGAAATTAAACTATTTCTCTAAAAGGACATGAAAAATTTTCAGCATCTTAGCAACATTATCCAATATATATATACATGCATGAAAGCAAAGACTATATGCTGGAGACTATACTCAAACAAAAAACTTTTGCCTGGAAAAAGGTCCACCACTCATCAAACATGCTGACCGGTCAAAGAAAAATCTCTGGTCAAAAGCTTCCCCTCCACCACTCATTTCCATCTCCCCACAAAAACAGTCACAAATTTCGGATCTGGGGTGGCCCGGCCGGAAAACTCGGGCTAGTGGGGGGCCTGCTCGGCCGCCGGCGCCAAGTGTGCGGCGTATCTTGATATTGCGGCGGGCAGGCAAGCCACCGATCTCGGCAAGGGCCGCGCGCAGCGCGGCAGCAGCGCGGCGCGCGCTCGGCGCTAAGCGAGCCGCTGGCCGGCGGCGAGCACGCAGCGCCGAGGCGCTGGCGCAGCGCGCGCCAGCCGGGGGCGGCGCCACCGCGCGGTTCGCAGCAGTGGGGAAAAGCCCGGCAGGCGCAGCGCGCACACGGCGGCCAGGCGGCGCGCGAGCGCGCAGCGCTCTCGGCGGGACTGCAGCAGCCGGGCGCGCATAGGCGCGGCGCATCTGCGGCCGGCGCGAGGCTTGCGCAGCAGCGAGCGGCGGCGGGCGGGCAGCAGCAGCGCAGCACGCAGCAGCGCTTGCGCGATGCGGCGCGCGCAGCCACGCGGGCGCTTCGGGCGCGCGGGCTCAAGGCGAGCCGCCGGCGCAGGCAAGAAACCAAATTTTTTTTTTTGGGTTGCTTTTCCCGATCTGAGACTTGTGTTGGGTTTGGGATTCTTTGCCCGCTCTGATACCAATGTTGTGTCTCTTGTTCTTGGTATGGGGTTTAGATCTGAGAGAGAGAGAGGAAGGAAGGGGGAGGAAGGGTACCGTCCGATGTAGAGGAGGACGAGGCGGCCATCACGGGTTCGTCGTTGTAGTCTGCGCACGGGCAGCGACGGTCGGAGAAGCGGAGGTACGGTGACGGCGGTGGTGCTTCCCGTCGCTCACTGCGCTCCCTCCAGATCGGTGTTGGGATTTGTGGGGTGGAGTCGTACGGCTCCGTTCAACGTCGTGTGTCGTGCCGCCGGCCTCCACCCCTCTTTATATTGCGCAGCGCGACAGGCCCACCAGCCTTGATATGGTGGGCGCCCGATCGAATGCGCTGGTCAAGGCCCGATTAGCCGTTGGGCTAATCGGTGGAGATCAATCTAACAGGCACAGTGTCGAGTCGGCACAATGCCCTCTTCTCCCTTGCAGCGTGGAAGAGCAGGGGATGGAGGGCGCGGGGCGACAGCAGGTATGGCGGCGGGGAGGAGTACGGCAGTGGCGTTCTACAACGAGAGGGGCGACTGATGGTGATGTGTTTCGGCTTTAGTGTGATGCAGCAAACCTTGTGACACAGCAGCCTGGCATGAGGAAAGTTCGGGGTTGAGAAAGCAAAATGCAAGTTTAGAGAGTAAAGTAATATAACTCTACAAGTTTAGGGAGCTGAGAAAGTAAAATACAAGGTCAGAGGGTAAAGTGGCATAACCCTACAAGTTCAGGGGCTAAAAAAGTAAAATATAAGTTCGGAGGGTAAAGTGCCACAACCCTATAAGTTTAGAGAGCTATAGTGCAATTTTCTCTATAAAATATAAACAATTGCACATACTAGCTAGTAATAGAAAATAACTCATTACTATCCTTCAAGCATATATCTTAGAGAAGTGGATTAGAAAGAGTTATCGTGCTACATAGAAGATAAGCTTTCTTCCTCCCGGTCAAATCATCTCCCAACTCCCAACCTCCCTAGACCCTAGTTCCCAGCTTCCTCCTAGCCTCCCTAGTTCCCAGGCCCTCCTCCTCAGCTCCTCCGTCCTCTCCTTGAAGGCTCGATTCCTCCTGCTCCCATCACGTGCCGCCAGTGCCGCTGCTCACCGCCCTAGCCTCCTCACGGCGCCACCTTAGATCCCTCACATAGTCGTCGGCCCGCTCAGGTGCGCCGCAATCCCCTTTCCTTGAGCTATTTGGATTTTGGATGTAAGGATTTGGAATTTTGGGTGGGTGGATTGGATTTGGATGCAAGGACTATGTGTTACCTGGGTTAGTGGGAGACGGGCCTTGTCCGTGGACCTGCTACGTGGGGCTATGGGCTGGGCCCATTTCCATCTCTTCCTCCTCCCCCACTCAAACTTAAACCAGCACCTCCATCGATCCATGGCACCGCAGCTCGTATCCATCCATGGCGCGTGACATCATCGCAATGGGGAGGGGGGTTCTGGCAGTGGAGGGTAGGCTCTAATGCTATATCCTGACAAAGCCCCTTGGATTCGCCCCTGTTTCAACTCCCTATTCAAAAAGTCATTGTTATCCAAAGGAGCAAAAGACCAAAATGAAAAATGACGGGTGTAACATCAAGATATCATGTACTTCACCTCAAGCTTTTCCTTTGTAGCAACAGAATTCCAATCTTTTGCCCCAATCCCAATTTTCCAGTCAAGATTTAGTTTCACCACTAACCCCTTAGAGGACGTTCTTATTGGTTTTTGCTGATGAATTTTAATTGAAAATAAATTGTAGTGGTTGGAAGAAGTGACTTTAAGAAGGAGGACGCGAGTGGTGGAGAAAGTAAGAGAGATGTGTGCGCGTAACGGGAGCAAGAGAAGTAGGGTATGAGAGAGATGCTTTGCAAATGAAAGTGGGTGGCCAAAAAGAAGGGAACATACCCTGATAATTCTTGCAAGGATGCACTCATATCAGCAATCTAGCACATATCATTCATCTACATACCCAGAAATTGCCAGCCGGACGCACTACACGTGCTTCGATGTTCTTGTAAGCACGTATTTGCTATTTCACATTGCATGTTCTATTTCGCACATCTCTAACCCACTCTATCCATGCTGGTAGACCATGGAGTGCTACTACTTCTTCCAATAAATAGATAGCCCAGATATGTATGATAGAGCATTCATCGAGTAGAAATATATGTTCAACTACTCGGTGCTGCCTGAGAAATTCACACGCTGGAAACCTTATACCCTGAATAACAGTAGAAAGGACAAGAGTAAAGCACCGGTGATCCCTGAAGCCCTCGCTGAACACGCAGGTTATCTCCTACCGAGACAAACCTACATAAGTTATAGAAGTCAAGTACTGGGCTTGGATTGCGAGGGTTAAGGCCTGTGCAAGAGAGAAGGGAAAGGCATCGATAAACCCAAACATGTACAACGATTGACTGAAACTATGGCTTCCAAAAGGTATACATGAATCTTAGCTGTAGTTGGGGTAGATGATTCGCGTATATGGTCACTTTTATCATATTAGTGAGGCAAACATACGTATCTAACTAAACCCTACGTGCCATATAATTTGCACATTCATTACGAACTGCTTGTAACAACATATCTTTATTACTTAACACATGGAGTTTATGGTGATGATTCATCTGCTCCTCTGAACCCCTTGCACCTTCTTAAAAAAATTCTACACACACACAAACAAAACATAATAGGATTTTTTTAATGCATACAAAGCGCATGTTTTCAAGTAGTTCGCACGGGGAAATATTTTTAGAAGCGAGCAAACGAATCGAGCTAGAACAAAATCCAAATTAACAAGTATAATTGAAACAATTTCAAATTGTGTCAACAAGTTTTTTTCTACTTTACCTTTTTTTGCCACCCTGGCTTTGCTTGCTACCCAAGCCAGTTGCCAGCTCGGCAACACTTAGGCTACCACACTGCATCGATGCCTGATGCACCAGCTCGCTTAGCCGTGCTGCTCCTCTCTTGTCGAGCTACGACGGCTTAGCAGGTGATACATGTCGTCCGTCGTGTCTTTCAAGTTCAGAGAGGGAGCTATTTATGAAAAAAAAATATGTTAGAAGGCTAAAATAAAAAATTGTAACAGTGCCATATATATATATATATATATATATATATATATATATATATATATATATATATATATATATATATATATATAAACAGTTCAATAAAACGCGGCTCGCTCTGCCGTCGCGCCGCCGGCGGCTGCTGGCGCGCGAGCGGGACGCCCTCGACGCCGGGCGCGTTCGTACTACCGTCCGAGAGGGACAGCGAGACGAGCGCAAGCGCTTCTCGGGGCAACGCGGCGGGCGCCACATGGCCGGCGCGCGCGAACTCCACGGCCTCGCGTGTCCCGTGCCGCGTCCTCCCCAACTCGAATGTGACACGGAACCTCCCGCGTGTACTCCACGGCCTCACGTGTCCCGTGCCGCGTCCTCCCCAACTCGAATCTGATACGGAACCCCAGCAACGTAAACGGCCGGACTCCCATTTTCGGTGCCAACGCGGCGTACGTGCCCCGGAATGGTGTCCACCCTTAGGTTTTGTTTAGTTTTCTGCTGATATTTGCTACTCTAACACTGAGACTTTTACTAAATATGTTACAAATTTTAGTGGTTTTAGTTTATAAATAGAAACCTTAGCCTCGCAAAAAAAAGAGAGAAATGATGGATCGGCCCCACTTGTTTCGGTTTCACCTTCTAGTTTTTAGTTTCTAGTTCACTATTCTTTAATTTAATTTTTTCTTACTTTTTAGCTTCTTTTGAGCTTTTTTTTTATCTTTTTTCTAGTTCACTAAATATCTTTTTTTATCTTACTATTCTTAATTTTTTCTTACCTTTTGGCTTCTTTATTCTTTTGATCGAAATTTATTATATACCCTCCTCATAGATGAAAATCTAGGATATACCCTCCTACACATCCAAATTCATCATATACTCTCTTCCAATCTATTTGCTTTACAAAACACTCTCTTTGCCTCCTCCAAATGACGAGACTACCCCTCCTCCTCCTCTCGCTATTTATAGGAGGAGGGGTAGTCTCGTTATTTGGATGTGTAGGAGGGTATATGATGAATTTGGATGTGTAGAAGGGTATATCCTAGATTTTCATCTATGAGGAGGGTATATGATGAATTTTTTCGTTTATATAAGCTTATTGAGTTGCATGCACCAACCAGTTCACCCAAAAGCTTAAGCTGATGAGGAAAGGTGGGCAATTCACTTATACTTCAACACTCCCCCTCACGTGTAGGCTCTCTCAGGCCTAAGACGTGGAATAGAAGTGGACTGCAATTATTTTTTTTAATTGCGTCAACCGGATCTTGAACTCAAGACCTCTTAGCTCTGATACCATATTGAGTTGCATGCACCAACCAGTTCACCCAAAAATTTAAGCTGATGAGGAAAGGTGGGCAATTCACTTATACTTCAACAAAGCTAAACTAAGCGGGGTTGCTTACAAGAATAGGTATTCTTTTATGATCGTGAAGGGGAAAAGTAAATTGTAGTAGTTATTTGGATTTCTTTTCTATTAGTTGTTTTAATACTATAAATTCTTTGGATATGGAAATGTTCTAGAAAAGTCATGCAATATCAACATTGAATAACCTAACAAATAAAAGCGTGGCTATAACTCCTTTTTTAATTCCAGAAAAGGAACAAAAGTAGATATTTCAATATGCTAAAAAAGGTTTCTCAAAAAACATACAAGATTCTAAAATATTGCTTGTATCTAAGAAGTATAAACCACAGGCCTTTAGTGTCAATTTCTGATTCTTGTCATTTGTAAGTTAATTAGCTGCATACCGTGCGTGCGTCTGTATTGACTATTCTAAACGAAAATAGCAGCCATCCTACGTTATCTTTTCTTTAAAAAGGAGCTGTCATCCTCTGTTCATAACCTTGCATTGTGAACGTAGCATTTTCTGAACCCATTAAACTAGTCTTCTCCGTGTTGTTGTTTCCCCTCAGCTACCGTTACCTCGGACCTTCGTAAACCCTTCCTCTTCTCGCTTCTCACAAAGCACACAGGACGAGTCCCTCAGCCCGCGAGAGAGAGAGAGAGAGAGAGAGAGAGAGAGAGAGAGAGAGAGTATTGAACGAAAGATGAAGCCCAAGAACGGCACCGCTGCCGCGGCGAGGAGGTTGCTGTCGAGGTGGATACTGCTACTGCTCCTCTGCGCCTTCAGCTTCGGCCTCGGCATGCTATTCACCGACCAGTGAGTAGTCCTAGATTAGTTTCTTGAGCCATATGCGGTACTGTTGGTTCCCCTTCATGGGCCTTCGGTTTTTGCTTTCTTTTGATCTAAGCGATGTGCCGTGTGCGCGCTGCAACGCTCTCTCGGATGCTCTGTTTGGTGTGACTGATGCTCGATGGCGATGATCTGATCAGGCTCGGGGCGGTGCCGGATTGGCAGAACCCAACCGTGTCGCAGCACCGGCGGCAGGAGAGGGAGCTGCAGATCGTTTCTGAAGATTTTGTTGCCAAGCCGGTAGGCCTGACTAGTCCATTGGCTCTAGCCTTCTCTTTTCCTTTTATTTGAAGTTCGTAAAAAAAGTAAATCGCGCATTGCACCGCTTAATTGTACGTTGCACAACGACACCGGGTATTGTCTTGATTTGCACATGATACCATCTAATCTTGCAATCCGTTGCGCTTTACACCCGGCGTTGTCTTAAACTGGATCCGACCCACAGATATAACAGCACGGGCCCATCCGCAGGCTTCCCATCCACTCTGGCCAGGGGGGAACATCTTTTTATATTTGCCTTCGTGCAGCGGCAACCTGTTCGTCCTCAGCAACGACGAGCGGCGGCCGTGGTGGGAAGGACTGGCAAAACTGAAGTTTTGTGCAGGGTTTGTGTTGGCGCTGCAATCATGTAGATGCTGGCTGCATGCTGCTGCCGCCGCTAGATGCGAGAAGCAATGACATAGTACAGTTGTTGCAGTGACCCAAGAAGGCAACAAGCACCCAAGAAATCTTTTTGCTGTAAGAATTTGACATTTTGGCGGTATGAACAACCAAACCTTACTACCGCGATCTATCCTCCCCGGTGCGGCTTGCTGTCGACGACCACCACCGATTTCTTGTCGCCGTGACCCTACTTGAGTGCTAGTTTGTGTGCTGCTTTGGGGCGAACAGAGGGAGCAGCGATTTAGGGTGAAATACAACGAATGTGGGAGAAGAGATTAGGCGTTTGGTACCTTCGTGGCGACGAGGTGCCGGCAGTCCTTGCCGCCGTCGACGCCTGCTTGCTCGTCGATGCAGAGGATGAAGGGGTTCGCGGCGTCGAGCAGAGATGCGCTAGAGAAAACGAAGCGATGTGTTATGTGCAGGCAGGATCTGGTTAGAGGCAATGCCTGGTGCAAAGCGCAACAGATTGCAAGATGAGACGGTGTAATGTGCAAATCAAGACAATACCTGGTGTTTTGCGCAATGGAGGTACAATTAGATCGTGCAATGTGCAATTTACTCTAAGAAAATTAAATTTCGTTTTTAGTTGGCGCACAAAACTTTTGCGTGTTCGCGGAAAAAAATTCGTTTTTAGTTTATGCTCATCTTGCTATTTCAGACATTGTTGTATGTGTTAAGGATAGAATAGATTAGGACTCTTATTTGTTTCCTAATATGCTATTTCCTATTATGCTGTGTTGTATTCCTTTTGTACATCCCCTTGTACCTGTATATATATTGCCCCTTGGGCCTCATGAATAGATGCACACAATATTCATAACATGGTATCGAGCCGACCTAGTTTTCCTCGGTTCGCTGCCGCCTCCGTCCGTCGGCCTCTTCTCGACGTCACCGCCGCTCTCGCCGCCTCTTCCCGTCTGCGCTGCCTCTCCTGTGCAGCCAGGCTGCTCGCGCGCCGCCAGCGCCGCCTCCACGGCTTCCCGCCGCCGCCGCGCTTCCCATCGCCGGCCGCCGCTCCCGCCGCCGTCGCCGCTCGCTTGCGCTGCCGCTCCGCCTCGCCTCCGCTCTTCCCGCGCGCGCCGCCCGCTGCCTTCTCCCGGCCGCCCCTCGCGCGCCACCGCCGTGGCGTCCCAGACGCCAGCGCCGCGCCGCCCGTGCCGCGTGCCGGCCGCTTCACGCCGCGCTGCCCGCGGCCTCTCTCGCCGCGCCGCGCCACCGCCGGTCGCACCGGCGCCACCTCCGCTCGCCTCTTCGCGTGCGCCGCGCCTCTTGGTGTGTGCGTGTGTGCGTGAGTGTGGGCCGGCGCCCACTTTTAGTTAGGGTTTTTCCTTTTTCCGGTTCAAAAAAACGCCGATCTAACCGCCGCGCCGTCGGCGCCGCTGTTAGACCGTTGTATTGGTCGCCGCGCCGTCGGCGCCGCTACCAATGGGCACCGCTTCCTCCTCGCTGCCGGTGGTCTTTGATGGTGTTAATTACACCGACTTCGTGTCTCACATGCGCATTCACATGCGTGGTTTACGTCTCTGGCGTCCTCTCGGCGATGTCACCGCCCGCTTGCCCTATTCCTCCGACGGAGCCCACGCTGTTGCATTGCCCCGACACCGACAAGATTGCTACCGAGGCGCTCAGTTGTTGATGATGAAGCCGCCTCGCCTACCAGAGGCTCGATCTCTACAAGGACCGTCGACCACCTACACTCGGTGGTGCGATGACGACGCCGAGCCTTCTTTGTCTTCATCGCCGCCTCTCGGCCTCGCTTCTCTTACGAGGTTGTGGGACTCTTCGCTTCCTGATGTGGACTCATCTTCGCGGCCGCTCACGAGCCCTCCGGTGATGCCACTGCACTGTCCGTGGTTCGCCAAGAGCACTCTCTTCAGCAGGTGATGCTACCGTTGATGCCTTTACGCTCGAGCTCGCTATCTGGCGTCGCTTGGACTCTCTCCGCTTCTTGGTGTCGCTGCTGTCCGTCTTTGCGGATATACGTCTTGACTTGGAGTTTCGGCGGGTCTCACGAGTTCCTTACTCGCCTTCGCCCCGAGTTCGAGCAAAGGCGTGCTCGCCTTCTTGCACGCCACTCGTGTCACTCTCGGAGGCTCTCACCGAGATACGCGCAGAGGAGACTCGCTCGAGTGGTGCTGGTGCGATGCCACTCCCCTCTGTGCTCGCCGCCGTCTACCGCTACACTCGCCTTCTTGGCCGCCACGGTGGTGGTGGTCGCCCCGCCGTCTGAGGTGGCCGTCCTCATCGCTCCTATGCGACAAGGCCGGCCACATTGAGTCGGTGCTATAAGAAGAAGCGGCATCTTTCACGCCGTTCTTCTATTGGCACCGATGCTTCTACGACGACGTCGCATCGACTTCTTCAAAGAACTTCTTTCACCGAGCAGAGATAGCCGACTTCGCCGCTTGCTTGCCGCTTGTGTTCTCCTCGGCGAGTTCTGCGTGTTACGCATCGACTCTTCTTGCACCGAGAAACCACCCTCTACACGATCGGTACCTCCCGTGGATTCTTGATTCGAGCATCTTTTCACATGACTCTGATGCTTCTACTCGTCTTCTATTACACCTCTTGATTCTCCCGTCGGTGTTCTTACTGCGATGGTACATCTCTTTCTGTCTCAGTCGAGGATCTCTTAGCAACTCATCCTTTCATGTTCCTTCATTGCTCATATTCCTCGCCTCACTATGCGACTTCTTTCTGTGGATGACATCGACCTTGGTTATCGTGTCATTCTCGACTCGACTCTTGTTGTGTTCGGGACCGCCACACGGAGCTCGGTTGGTTCGGCCCTCGGCGCCGTGACTCACAGCGTCTCGGGAGCTTGACGGCTTCACCTTCCTTCCGCGCCACCATCGCCGCCGCGTCTCTCGCTTCGCCACTTCGTCTCCGGCTCTTTTCAGCAGTGGCATCACCGTCTTGGTCATCCGTGGATCTCGCCTGTCATCCTTAGTTCGTCGTGGTCTTACGGGTCCGTCTCGGAGACGTGTCTTTAGATTGTCGTGGGTAAGTTAGGTAAACAAATTCAGCTTCCCTATCCTCATAGTGAGTCCGTGTCCCAGCGTCCTTTTGATCTTGTTCATTCGGATGTTTGGGGTCCGGCTCTTCGTTTGAAAGGGGTCATCGATATTATATCATATTCATAGATGATTTCTCTCGCCACACTTGGATATATTTCATGTCTTCTCGTAGTGAGGTCTTGTCTATCTATAAACAATTTGCCACTATGATCCACACACGTTCTCCACTCCTATTCGTGTCTTTCGTGCCGATTCTCACGGCGAGTACCTTTCTCGTTACTGCGCAATTTCCTTGTCTGCGCAGGACTCTCGCCGATTCTCTTGTCCTCGGTGCTCATGCTCGAATGGTGTCGCTGGCGCAAGCATCGTCACCTCCTTGAGACGGCTCGTACTGATGATCGCCGCCTCTACCCCACCTCACTTTTGGGCCGAGGTCGTTTCCATCGCCACCTATCTCATCAACATCCAGCCATCTTCTCGCTCTTCAGGTGCGATCCTGTTGAGCGTCTCTCGTGGTCTTCGCCGACTACTCGCCCTTCATATGTTTGGCTGCGTTTGCTACGTTCTCCTCGCCCCGCGAACGTACCAAACTAACCGCTCACCTGTTGAGTGTGTCTTTTTGGGATACTGATCTTTGAGCACAAGGGCTATCGGTGCTTGGGATCCGGTTGGTCGAAGGATGCGGGTTTCCCGGATGTGACTTTCGACGAGTCTCGCCCATTCTACCCACGCCCTACCTCTCCTTCGACTCCTCTGGAGTCTCTCGTCTTTCTTGACCTTTCCGGATACACCTATATCTGCTTTGCCTCGTCCACTTGTCCCACCGAGTCTCCACATATTCCCCTGTGGCCTCTCGCCGTTGTCACCGCTGCGTCGTCTCCTCCGACTCCCGTGCTCCTCTCCCTCTGATACCTCCCTTCTCTTTTACACTCGCCGACCTCGTGTTGAGGCTCTTCCAGTGAGTCATCTTCTCCCGATGATCCACCTTCCTCGATGCTCCATCGTCCCGATGGGTCATCTTCTCCTCGCTACGCTCTCGCGATCGCCGGTCGATTCGGCCTCCCGCCCGCTTTGCCTTTGCCGGGCGCTGCTCGTGAGCTTTGTCTCCTACCGGGATCATTTACTCACCCCGAGTGGCAGCTTGCCATGGCCGAGAGATTGCTGCCTCGAGCGCATCTTGGTACTTGGGATCTTGTTCCTTTGCCATCTCATTCTCGTCCCATAACGTCTAAGTGGGTCTATAAAATTAAGACTCGCTCGATGGCTCTCTTGAGCGCTACAAGGCGCGTCTTGTTGCTCGTGGCTTCCAGCAGAGCATGGTGTTGACTACGACGAGACTTTTGCTCCCGTGGCCCACATGACCACTTTGCTTCGCACTCTTCCGCTTGGTGGCGCCTGCTCGCCACCGGTCTGCTTTCTCGACCTTGATGTCAAGAATGCCTTTCTTAATGGTGAGTTGCGTGAGGAGGTCTACATGCATCCGCCACCGGGTATTCTGCTCTCGAGGGCATGGTCCGCCGCCTTCGCCGCTCTCTCTATGGCCTTAAGCAAGCCCTCGTGCTTGGTTTGAGCGCTTCTCCTCGTGGTCACTGCTGCTGGTTTTTCAGCTAGTGATCATGATCCTGCGCTCTTTGTCCACACTTCGCCTCGTGGTCGGACTCTTCTTCTTCGTATGTTGATGATATGATCATTACGGAGATGATTCGAGTACATTGCCTTTGTCAAGGCTCGCCTTAGTGAGCGCCTTATGTCGGATCTTGGTCCTCTCGCTTATTTCCTTGGGATTGAGGTTACTTCCACTCCGGATGGTTTCTTTATGTCCCAAGAGAAATATATTCAGATCTTCTTGATCGCGCCTCTCTCCGATCAACAGTCTCGTTGAGACTCCCATGGAGCTCAATGTCCACCTCCGACCCTCGGATGGCGAGCCTCTTTCCGATCCGACTCGCTATCGTCATCTTGTTGGGAGCCTTGTTTATCTTGTCATACTCGTCCGGATATCACTTATCCCGTTCATATTCGAGTCGGTTTGTTTCAGCTCCCACTCGAGTCCACTACACCACCTTCTTCGAGTTCTGCGATACCTTCGTGGGACTATCTCTCGCCGTCTCTTCTTTCCATGTTCCAGATTCATGCTGCTTGAGCCTATTCGGATGCTACTTGGGCCAGCGATCCCTCTGATCGCCGGTCTCTCTCTGCCTACTGTGTTTTTCTTGGTGGTTCTCTTATTGCCTGGAAGACGAAGAAACAGATCAGCAGTGTCTCGCTCGAGTGCAGAGGCTGAGTTGCGAGCTATGGCTCTCTTGACAGCAGAGATTACTTGGCTACGGTGGTTACTTGAGGATTTTGGTGTTTCTGTCACTACACCGACTCCTCTCTTGTCAGACAGTACAGGTGCTATCAGTATTGCTCGTGATCCTGTGAAGCATGAGCTCACCAAGCATATTGGTGTTGATGCTTCCTTCATGAGGTCTTGTGTGCAAGATCAGGTGATTACTCTTCAGTATGTGCCTTCGGAGCTTCAGATAGCGGATTTCTTCACGAAGGCCCAGACTCGAGCACAGCACAGCTTTTACCTCTCCAAACTCAGTGTTGTTGATCCACCATGAGTTTGAGGGGGGGTGTTAAGGATAGAATAGATTAGGACTCTTATTTGTTTCCTAATATGCTGTTTCTTATTATGCTGTGTTGTATTCCTTTTGTACATCCCCTTGTACCTGTATATATATTGCCCCTTGGGCCTCATGAATAGATGCACACAATATTCATAACAGTATGCACCATGATTCGTGACCGCATTTTTATTTTTTAAAAACCTGTTTGAAAACCATGGCATTATTATCATGCAGAAACTACTGGAGACCATTTAAGCATTCATAAATCACCCCTTGATAGCACCTATTTTACATTATAGCACCTGGTTTGTACTAAAAAAAAGATAAAGCTAGGTTTTTTCTTTTGAAAGATAATATAAAGCAAGTTGTTTTAGATGAATGAGACGCAAGGTAAAAGTGGATGTTTAGGTACGAAAATCCTAAATTTTTCAGTTTCCCTTCTGAGATGTAATTCTTTCCACACCCTTTCCTGGTTTCAGAAACCAGCTGACGACAGGGATGTGATGGGGGAAGTGGCAAAGACTCATCAGGCCATACAGTACGTTGACATGAATCCTGAAAATTGTTCTTTACCTATTAGCACCTTTGGATTGTCTATTGGGACTAACTTGGATAACATTTTGTGTTTAGGTATCTAGATAAGTCAATTGCCACACTACAAATGGAGCTGGCAGCTAAGCTCAGCACACATGAGTTGCTTGGGAGTGCAGATGGCGTAAGCCAGAAAAGGAAGAAGGCTTTTGTAGTGATCGGTATTAACACTGCCTTCAGTAGCAGGAAGCGTCGAGATTCTGTTAGGCAGACCTGGATGCCTCAAGGTTCATACTTTGCAATGCAGCCTGATTGTTTTCCTTGTATTGGCTCGCTGTTGCTTGCTGAATTTCTTATTCCTAGTTAGAAGCAATAGACAAAGAATGTGCATTTAATCAAGTAGAACGATTATCTCTTGTGCAGCTAACAAGAAAAGATATTCATTTATTAGTATTATATTAGTGTATAGTAGCTGAATCTTCGAATCTTATTTTTTTCGTTCATAGAATCGGACACCTGAATCCGAGTCAGATTCTGATTTCCGTGTCCGTGTCCAAGTAACACTGATTATTTGTATTATGTTGTGGCTATACTCGTTGCTTGTAAAACTAACTGCATATATTCCGCTGCTATTTATCAGGTGAGAAACTCAAGAAATTGGAAGAGGAAAAGGGAATCATCATTCGATTTATGATAGGACATAGGTAACGTTGCTTGCACTATGCTCAATATTTCACAAGTTCAAGCAAAGATTTTGTACACATATCTATAGGAATCTTTCCATATTTATTGAAAAAGAAAACAAATCGATAAAGCCTAAATTTCTTGTTATGTTGTGGTTCCCAGATATTTCTGTAGTTACTCATTTTGCTCAAACTCCAAAATCCATATGTCAACCTTTTAATAGATTTCTATTGCTAATAGTTTAGAATTCTTTAACTTTGGTAAGGAAGAAGAGCACTCACCACAGATTGAAATTACACAACGAATGCATCATAAAGGGGATAATATGATTGACACAGGAAGTATCAGAAGCAGCATACAAGAGCCCGTACTGGGCAGTATTCCTTTGTTCTTTTTAGTTTTAGAAATTCTTGGCAGAGGGTGTTATATATTTCCTGAAGTTTTACCACCTACTTATTTCTCAGTGTGATGACATTAATACAACAATTGAAGTAGTAATTGATGTTTATGCTTTACAGTGCTACATCGAACAATGTCCTTGATAAGGCCATAGATGCAGAGGATGCCATTCATCATGACTTTCTTAGGCTGGTATGTGATGTTCTCCAGACATCGAATTGCATCATTCTTTTCCCCTTTCTGTTAAACCACAATCAGTTAAATCTGTTTTCCACCCTGACTTTGGGCTGTCGTCCACACTAAAGGTTATTCTGACGCAACCATACATGCATGTAGGACCATGTTGAAGGGTATCACAAGCTTTCTGCAAAGACCAAGATATTCTTCTCCACTGTTGTGGCCTTATGGGATGCTGATTTCTATGTCAAGGTGGATGATGATGTTCACGTCAACCTTGGTAGGCTTCAATATTGTATACCCTTTGAAACCCTTTATCATCTTGGAGAGATTTTTTTAACTTAGTAATTAACTGATGTGGGTGGTGCAGGAATGCTTGTCACAACCCTTGGCCGGCATAAATTGAAACCCCGAGTCTATATTGGGTGTATGAAGTCAGGACCAGTTCTTTCTGACAAGTATATCTTCTGGAAACAACATATAGCTATAATTGGATTTTGAATGTATGAAATTCTATAAATGCTAAAATTTTATTTCACTGCATCTTTCATCAGAAATGCAAAATACCATGAGCCTGAGTTCTGGAAGTTCGGGGAAGGCGGGAACAATTACTTCCGCCATGCCGCCGGGCAGATATATGCCATCTCAAAGGATCTTGCCACCTACATCTCAATCAACCAGTAAGACTTACATAACAGGCATGCTCGTTCAGACAAAATTTTTATTTGATGAGCTGCTATTGACGCCGTTGTGTTCGTCATATCATCCAGACCTATATTGCACAAATACGCAAACGAAGATGTGTCGCTGGGCGCATGGTTTATTGGGCTAGATGTGGAGCACATTGATGACAGGGACATGTGCTGCGGGACACCACCAGGTCAGTTTCTTCAGTTATACCATGCAGCATTTCTGAAGATCACTGTGGCACTGCTTACCAATATTCTTTCTGAAACGGGCTCTCAGACTGCGAGTGGAAGGCGCAATCAGGAAACGTTTGCGTTGCATCGTTCGACTGGCTGTGCAGTGGGGTCTGCAATCCAGTTGAGAGGCTGAAGTATGTGCATTCCAGATGCAGTGAAGGAGATGATGCGATTTTGAGCGCCTCATTCTGACGAGATGCTAATAAGTATTCACAGGCTAACGAGAAAGTATGATTTATGAGGTTCCATTCGGCTACATACGTACACTGTGCAGATCATATATAGCTGCCTCCTGGAAGGCTCACCGAGTGTGAGATCATATCACAATTGGAAAGGAGAAGAGAGGGCATTGATATCATATCTAAAGGAAGAAACAGGCTGCCATAAAACTGGACGCATACATCTCTCTCTCTCTCTCTCTCTCTCTCTCTCGTATTTTGTTGAGATAGAGGCGATGCAGCCACACGGGGCCTATGTGGGTATGCATGTTGATTTTCACAGTACAGATACACGATTACATTGGATTAATTCATTCGTCCATATAGTAGCATGAAATCATTGTTAACTCAGCGGCTTTAGATCCTTATTGCACCAGATTAACTTATTGTTGTGATCAGAGAAGCGTCTTCACCATTAGTTTCAGGGTTCCTTGTGTTTCTTCTGGTCTTCAGTGCGGCCGTTGTCTGAACTATCTGTAAAACATTTCTCTACTACTACGCAATGATACGCATAAACGCAATGATACGCCGCTCTCCTTCATATTCTTGAAATAAAAAAGCTCGAGGATAACACGAATCTTTTCATCTCTGCAAGAATTCTTTGACGGGAGTTTACAGTGGCAGAGGATCGGAATCCCCTGTTTGAACATCCAGTTTCCTTTCGTGAAAAGATGTGCACAACAATACGTTTCTAGTGTCCAATATAATAGGGAAATACCAGCTGCCCTCATACTGGTAGGTTACACTAATACGCAATAAAAATTTGGAATCTATAACTTTTTTGGCCGGGTAAGAAAAGGAAGTAGTAGTCTATCAGGCAGTCTAATTCATCTCACAATACAATGAAAGAAGAGTTGGAGTGGTCCGATCCAACATCACGCATATCGATATAGTGAAAGTAGTCGATCGTCCAACGTCTTAGTCGTAAATTGTCTCCTCTAGCAATCTCTTGTGTTTGCGCATATGTTGTGCATCATTCTCGATTAGCGCAACAATGCCTCTACGGTATCCATATGTTCAAGGCTGGAACGCTATACACCGATGTGCTAGCACCAGCGCATATAGCAGGGCCTTCGAATGGAGGTGGCTAGGATTTCGGTGGATGGCGCAATCTTCTACAAAAAGCCTACGCATCTCCTTATAAAGAGTCCCTTTAGTGGAACCCAATGCTAAGAGCCTATTAAGGTGCGAAGCCCATACGAATGTATCATATCTAAACAGGTTTATTCTAACCTATTAAGTGTGTGATACTGTAGATTAATGTGTACCCGCCACAATCCAGAAACCCATTTCTAATACATAAGTCGGTAGCAGTTCGAAGCAAAACACAATGATCTCTGAACACACATAAAAATCATATCGGATGAACCTGTACAATGCTTATATGCTTATCCCTTTGCCTTACAATGCTAGATCGAACTCAATGCGAGATGTGTGCTATCCTTTGATAGCCCAATCTTTTACTCGATTTTGTAGTGGATTATTTAGTTGTAGTCAACTCCTCAATCAAAATCGGTATGGCCATACACTTCCCTAATCCAACCACATCGAGAAGATCTAGAGATATCTTTTCTATTAAAAAGGAGAGATAAATTCTATTTTGATTGCTCACATTCTTCTGTATGTTTTATAGTAATCCCGAAAATTACCTTTATGACTACTCATTTGTGGAGTATCGTTTGACAACCCCTTAGTATACTATTACACATGTAGAAAACTACGACGGTCTCAGGTATAAGGATCTCACATTTGAGAATATAACAATTCATATATTGTCTTAAGATAGGTCAATCCAACACTATATTCTCTAATATATGTTCATGTTATTGATTCGATATTTCATATTCATGATCTATGAAATGTGATCATCAATCAATACATGTATTGATCCACAACTCATAAGTGTCCTATATAATAATATAAGATCAAGGATATTTAGAATAACATCGTAAACACAAATAGAGTTTCACGAACAAATCATGTATTTATCAATCAATGCAAATGATAGTTCATTCAAGAGACAAAATAATGTATTATTCAAAAATTCATAGACATAGAAAATATATAATTATTTCGTAATCGTCTCTAAAGCATATCACTAACATATGAATACTCTAAGAATTCTCAGGAATACACCAAGAGTTCTCAATAATCATATTAATGTGCAATTACGAGCCTATCAAATCTATTTCACTAAAACTTGTGCCTCCTGCTATTTCCCCATCCTCACAAAGAGACAGGGTCAAGTCGAGAGCAGTTGCACTTCCTCTCCGAGGAGGATGCCGTCCGGCTGGATGCGACTCCTCTGCTGTGCTATTGGTGTCGGCGTTGGGTTGCTGCTCTTCATCAAGTTGAGTTCTTGATTGTTGATTAGTCTTTTGAGCGATATGTAGTTCTCTTTTTCTTTCCTTTGGCCATTCTAAATGTACAGGCGACATTGTGCTCTGATGGGATTAAAGGGGTGTTCGTATTGATTTCTATTTTTAGTTTCTATTTAAAAAAGGCAAGAACTAATATAAACAACCGATTTCTCGAAGCGGTTTCATCACTCTTCTTGCTCTTGTCTCGCCTTGAGGATAAGACCAAGGTCATATGCGCATCACACACTGCACTCCTCTCGCATTCGTCTCACGCACGTATCCCCCCTTATTTTTTTCCACCGCTCACTCCTTGATTCTAAAAGTCACTTCTTTCAACCACTACTATTTATTTTTAGCTAAAAGCTATCAACCGCTACCAATATGAATGCCCACTGGATCACGATGGCTATCAAGCTCTGGTTGGTGTAGCATCAAAGGAATCCTGTCAAGGCAAGGGGCATGTACTCATTTTTGAGATTCCGGTGTAAGATTATTTTTATACTCCTTTTGTCTCATAATATAAGTCATCATTTTTGGAAGAGTCATCCCACAATATAAGTCTATTGTGGAGATCAAAGTTTAGTTATTGTAATATTTTTCACCATATACCCTCCTTTAATGTGGAAAAAGTGGATGAGTAGTTATAGTATATCATTTAATAGGGATATGCATGATTCAATGATATTAACTCTTTCTTATATTTAGTGCCTCCTCGGTTTGTGCGTATGATGAGTTTTGGACTTATATTGGAGGACGGAAAGTGTAACTAGTATAATACCTATTCTCAAGAAAAAATAACTAGTATAATGTCGTGTTTTGTATTGGCTTGGTTCTTTTCGGCTTATTGTTTGTAGCTCTTGGCTTGTGCTATAGTAACTAGCTTTCAAATGGTGTGTTCTTTTAAGGCGAGGTCTACAAAGTCGATTGTAGTAGATACTATACCGATTTTAGTTATACTAGCTAAAATCGCACGTGACTATCTCTCCCTCTTTGTACTTTCTTTTACGAACAGTCAAAATTCAAAAGCAATAAGCTATGAGCTTGTTCTTTTTTTGCTACGGCTTATAGCTTTTAGCTACGACTGATGAATAGTAACAATTTGTAGAGAAGCCGTACGGAGAGAGAGACACTCACCTGTGATTTTGGTTGATATAGATAAAATCGTTGTAGTGTTTACTACAATTGATTAGTACACCTTGCTTTGAAAGGATACTTCATTTGAAAATTAAGTACTGTAGAAAAATTGTTTACTGTAAAAAAAACCAAAATATGAAGCCGAAAAGAAGAGAACGGTTTTCCTTACGGGGACTAGATTAGCATTCAGTACTGCACCGCTAGTCTGTTCATGCATTGCAATGCAACATGTCGATATCAGCATTCAGTACTGCACCGCTAGTCTGTTCATGCAATGCAATGCAACATGTCGATATCAGCATTCAGTACTGCACCGCTAGTCTGCAGCACAACAGAACGGTTTTCCTTACGGGGACTAGATTAGCTATGTTGCTTCATTGTACTACTTCATAGTCCTATACAGTATACATGTAGAAGCAACACATGCACCGCATTTCAATCAAGTGGGATTATTCTTAAGCTCCTTTGTTTGTACACTAATTATTTCACTTTTCTCTCTGCTATATTTCAGGTGAGAAACTCAAGAACTGGGAGACGAAAAGGGAATCGTCATCCGATTTGTGATGGGGCATAGGTAACAAAAAACTTTCTCGGCAGAAGGCGTATATCAGTATATGTTTCTCTTCAAATCTTAACACTACTTGCTGTGTCATTTCTTAGTCTCACATGCTTAAATATTAACACTGAAACGGTACCCTGTTCTTACGCTTTACAGTGGTATGTCAAACAACAGGCCAGATAAGGCCATAGACGCGGAGGATGCCCTTCATCATGACTTCCTTAGGGTGGTCTGAATTTCTTCAGACATTGAGTTGCATCTTTCTTCTTCCCTTTCTGTTAAACCACAGTACCACACCGGCACACCCTTGATTGATAGACTGCCATTCATACTGAAAACATTCTAAAAGAAAAATGGAAAACAAAATGTTGGTTCTTCTGATGCACCCCAAGCATTCATGTAGGACCATGTTAAAGGGTACAACAAGTTGTCTGCAAAAATCAAGATATTCTTCTCCACTGCTGTGGCATTATGGGATGATTTGTTCTTTGTCAAGGTGGATGATGATATACACGCCTACCTAGGTATGCTTTACCATATAGAGAGTACCCCCTAAAATATGTCTTCAATCTCATTGGAGATATTCGTTAGTATTTAGCAAACAACTAACACAAGTGGTGCAGGAATGCTCGTCACAACCCTTGGCCAGCATAAATCGAAACCCCGTGTCTATATTTGTTGTATGAAGTCAGGACCCGTTCTTTCTGACAAGTAATTCTTCTGAAAACAGAATACGGAGTTCCAGTGCATAAATTCTAGGGAATTGATAGGACTCAGACATCCTATCTGTATCGGACGCCGGCCCATGTATCAGCGTGACCCACCTTCGGCCCATCAGCATTTCGTTAACTCAACTTGCTCTCATTTCACCACCTCTCATGGTCTCCTCATTCTTTCCCCTCTCACTCTCTTCCTCTCTCCTGAGAGTACCCGATCCTATGTACGGTGTTGCAAATAATGCATAGAATAATAGAGACAAGAGACACGAATTTTTACGTGGAAAACCCTTGCGGGAAAAAACCACGGGCGCTCGAAGGCAAATCACTATAATGTGGAGAGATTACAATAGAGAGACTCTCTCTTGGCTTGGTCTTCCTATGGACTACTGGAGCATATTTATAGTGGTGAGAAATAGAGTCCCACAAGGAATTAGAATCCTATATGGAAATGGAGTCCTACACAGATACGGATCCGAATTCGGATCACTTTTCAACAATCTCCACCTTGAGCTGAATTCGGATAACTTTTCAACAATTATTCTCCACCTTGAGCCGAATTCCCTCCAGTAGTCGAAGAATATCATGAACTCCTTCAATAAAATCAGCATGTACACCTTGAGCGCCGAAAGTCCAAAAGGACTAATGAGTAATACCAACTAAGTCTGAGCAAAGCTCAAATTAGATGCAGGAACTGGCTTTGTCAACATATCAGTTGGATTATCATGAGTACTTATCTTGCAGACTTTAATATCACCTTGAGTAATGACACCTCGAATGTAATGATACCTGATATCAATGTGTTTTGTTCTCTCATGGAACATTTGATCTTTTGTAAGGCAAATAGCACTCTGACTGTCACAAAATATTGTAGTGCAAGATGTACTTCCACAAAGCTCAGTAAATAAACCTCTCAACCAAATAGCTTCTTTTATCCAAATAGCTCAGTAAATAAACCTCTCAGTAAATAAACCACAAAGCTCATGTAGTAGACAAGGCAACGATAGCTTGCAAACTTGCTTTCCAGCTTACGGCACACCCTCCAACAGTGAATATATAACCAGTGAGAGACCTTCTTTTATCCAAATCTCCAGCAAAATCAGAATCTACATAACCAACGAGTCCATCTCTAGTCCTTCCAAACTGTAAACAAGCATTAGATGTGCCCCACAGATATCTAAAAATCCATTGAACTGCTTTCCAATGCTCTTTTCCAGGATTAGCTATGTATCTACTAACCACACTTAATGATTGAGATAAATCGGGGCGAGAACATACCATGGCATACATAAGCGAACCAACTGCACTCGCATATGGGACTTTAGACATGTACTCCACTTCATCATTAGATTTTGGACATGATGCTGAAGAAAGTTTAAAATATGCAGCTAAGGGAGTACTCACATGTTTGACCTCATGCATGTTGAAACGACGAAAAACTTTATCAATATACCCTTTTTGACTTAAATATAATTTACCAAGTTGTCTGTCTCTAATAATTTCCATACCAAGAATTTTCTTAGCTGCACCGAGATCTTTCATCTCAAATTCACTACTTAATTGTGCCTTTAACTTTGAAACTTCAGCCTTGTCTTTTGCAGCAATCAACATATCATCAACATATATGAGCAAATAAATAGCTGAACCATTAACAATCTTGAAATAAACACAGCTATCATAATTTGATCTTTTAAAATCCTGAGATATCATAAAGGAGTCAAATTTCTTATACCATTATCTAGGTGACTGTTTCAAAGCATAAAGAGATTTCTTCAATTTGCAAGCAAAATTCTCCTTTCCTGGAACAACAAAACCTTCCGGTTGCTCCATATAAATGTCTTCTTCTAATTCCCCATGTAAGAATGCAGTTTTCACATCAATTTGTTCAAGCTCAAAATCATGCATAGCCACAATAATAAGCAAAGTGTGAATAGAACTATACTTCACAACAGGGGAAAAGACATATGTGAAATCAATACCTGGAATTTGACTGTATCCTTTAGCAACTAACCTTGTTTTATACCTAACCTCTTCGGTTGATGAAACGCCTTCCTTTTTCTTGAAAATCCATTTGCAGCGAATAGGTTTCTTCTCAATTGACAACTTGACCAGCTCCCAAGTACCATTCTTGTCAAGAGATTCCATCTCATCATGCATGGCAGCCATCCACCTTTCTGAATCACTAGAAGAGATAGCTTCTGAATAAGATGAAGGTTCTGCAGTACCTTCAATTTCTTCTGCCACATTTAGACAATAAGCCGCAAAGTTGGCTTCTTCAATAAATCTCTTAGGAGGCTGAATATTTCTCCTTTCTCTATTAGCTGCAATGGAATGTTGTGTTGGTGGCACAACAATAGGAACTTCTGGAGTATTTTCCTTATTGATTTCTGGTGTAGGTCCTGAATCAATAATATGCTCCACCTGCACGCTTGATTGCTTCTCAACGGGAACATCAATAGATGGTTTATCATGCAACATAGCAGACTCATCAAAAGCAACATCTCTACTAATAACCACCTTTTTAGTTTCAGGATTCCGCAACTTATATCCTTTCACACCAATTTTATAGCCAAGGAAAATACACTTAACTGCTCTATGTTCTAATTTATCATTGTTGACACGAGCATAAGCAGGACAGCCAAATATTTTCAAATTTGAATAATCTGCTAGAGAGGTAGACCATACCTCAATTGGAGTCTTCTTATCAATAGCCAAATTGGTGACCGATTAATCAAATAACAAGCAGTGAAAGCGGTTTTAGCCCAAAAACTCTTTGATAATCCAGAGTTTGATAACATAAAACGTACCTTCTCTATGATGGTTCTGTTCATGCGTTCGGCCACACCGTTTTGTTGAGGAGTGCTAGGAACGGTGTAATGTCTCACAATACCTTCTGACTTGCATAAAGCTTCAAATTCTCCTGAACAAAACTCCAAACCATTGTCGATCTGAAGCTTTTGACATGCTTACGGCTTGTCTCGATCATAGTCTTCCACTCCTTGAATGTGTCGAATACATCCGATTTCTGCTTAATGAAGTATGCCCAAATTTTTCTTGAATAATCATCAATAATGGTCAACATATAGCTTGCACCTCCAAGTGATGGAACGCGGGATTCTCCCCACAAATCGGAGTGAATATAATCTAATATGTCTTTTGTAGAGTGAGTCGCTGTACTGAATTTCACCCTCTTTTGCTTGCCGAAAACACAATGTTCATAAAACTTCAACTTATCAATGTTTTTGCTATCAAGAAGTCCTCTTTTGCATAATTCCATCATTCCAGCTTCACTCATATGCCCAAGACGCATATGCCAAAGATTAGTAGTATCAGAATTAGATGATTTATTTGAAACAACAGCAACTTTACCTGAAATTGTAGTGCCTTGCAGATGATACAAATTGGCAGCTTTCATATCACCTTTCATCACAACAAGAGAACCTTTGGTAACCTTCAGAACTCCACCTCCACCGGAATACTTGTACCCTTTAGCATCAAGAGTACTTAATGAGATAAGATTTCTCTTTAAATCCGGAATATGACGAACATCTGATAAAGTCCTGATGGTGCCATCAAACATCTTGATCTGGATAGAACCAATGCCTGCAACCTTGCATGGTGTATTATCACCCATCAACACAGATCCACTTGGCGTAGCTTCATAGGTAACGAACCAATCACGGTTCGGGCTCATGTGGAAAGTGCAGGCTGAATCAAGAATCCATTCATCGTCGGTTTTGCAATTACCGGCAAAGACAACGAGAACATCTCCATCAGAACTTTCTTTGGTGACAACGGTGGCTCTAGCTTCATTCTCTTGTTGATCTTTCTTGAAATTATTATTTCTCTTCTCCTTATTCTGCAACTTCCAGCACTCGGATATGTCATGTCCATCCTTCTTGCAATACCTGCATGACTTCCTGTTCCTGGATTTAGATCTGCCTCTGAATTTGTTTTTGCTTCTACCTCTTGAATTGTCGTATGAACTCTTCTCATATTCCCTGCCGCGGACAGATAAACCTTCTGCATGTGTACTTGAACTCCCACCGGGAACCATAAGTTTCATCTTTTCTTTAGCATGCAGAGCTTCATAAACTTCACTGAGAGTAAGAGTATCTCGACTATATAGAATAGTATCTCTAAAAGTAGAGTACGAACTAGGCAGAGAGCATAGCAAAATAAGACCTAAGTCTTCTTCATCATATTTTACCTCCATAGACTCGAGGTCAGAAACAACTTCCTTGAAAGTTGTGAGGTGGTTCAACAATGAGGCTCCTTCCGCCATCTTGTGTGAATAAAGCTTTTGCTTCAAATGCAACTTACTTGAATCGATCCTTGGTCATGCAGATCTGCTCCAGCTTTAGCCATAATGCGGCGGCGGATGTCTCTTTCATAACCTCCTGTAGAATATTATTTGATAGATGAAGATGAATTTGGGATAAAGCCTTACGATCTTTACGTTTCTTCTCATCGGCGGACAGTGTAGCTGGCATCTTGTCGATCCCCAAAAGAGCATCATCCAAATCAAGTTGTGATAAAACAGCCCGCATCTTGACTTGCCATAGAGAAAATCTCATGTCGCGATCCAACAGCGGAAGATCATATTTCATGGTCACCATGCAGAAGAAAAACCAAAAAAAATTGCTAGTATGAAATCTTACAAAAATCAGTAGTCAAAAAATCCTGGTACGATTTTGGTTGCACCTAGCAATTTTCTCCAAAAACAATTCACCATGCAAAAGGCTAAAGGCAGGGACATGCTGTCCTGTGACCTTTTCTTTGGCTTTGAAAACCTTTGCTTCTCTCTCTCCTAGTGTTTTTTTTATGCTTGCATGATGGCAGTAGCTCCTAGACAAGGAAAAAAGAAACCAACGCACCTTTTGCTCCTTGGTTGCCGTGCCCTTTGATGGCTCTTGTTTTTTTTCCTTGCTGGTTGCTTTGATCGAGGCAGCTTGCTGTAGTTTTGCTCCTTTTGTTTGCTATCAATTTTTTTTGTGTTGCTGCACGTGGATCGAGAAAGAGAAACAGAGCACTTACTACTTTATCGTGTGGCAGTCCAGTTTGGAGACGGAAGGTGACACCGATTCGGAGACAAAGCGATGTGCTGCGCGAGACTTGACGACTTCGACCACAATGGACGATCGCCTCCGGACTGCTGTGCGGAGGCCTCGGAACGAAGCGCCGCGCGACGGGTTCGAAGATGAATTTTTTTTTCTCCTCAGATCTTGAACCCTAATCTCCTATGCTCTAAATCTCCTGTGCTCTGATACCACTTGTTGCAAATAATGCACAGAATAATAGAGACAAGAGACACGAATTTTTACGTGGAAAACCCTTGCGGGAAAAAACCACAGGCGCTCGAAGGCAAATCACTATAATGTGGAGAGATTACAATAGAGAGACTCTCTCTTGGCTTGGTCTTCCTATGGACTACTGGGGCATATTTATAGTGGTGAGAAATAGAGTCCCACAAGGAATTAGAATCCTATATGGAAATGGAGTCCTACACGGATACGGATCCGAATTCGGATCACTTTTCAACATACGGCAACGGCCATAAGCCCAGCTACCCCATCTTCGGCGTCGGTGCCGTTGGATCCGGCCGTCACCGTCTCATCGGGTGCAGTGCCGCCAGATCTGGTCGCCGTCGTCAACTTCCTCTCCGGGCGCAGTGCCGCTAGATCCGACCACCATCGACTTCCTCTCCGTGCGTGGCGCCGCCAGATCTAGCCGTCCTCGAGCGCGATGCCGCCAGTTTCGGCCACTGTCATCGGCTTCCTCTTCGGCCGTCCTCAGGCACGGTGGAGAGCCTTCGGCGAAGCGCAGCCACAAAGTGTATGGTGATGATCCCCTAAGCTCATCACGCCCGGCGTTAGCGTTAGCGCTCTCTTCGTGACCACAAACCAAGTCGGTGCCTCGCCGAGCCAGCATCTCGAGCACATGGCTATTATGCAATATTTTTTGATTTCATATATGCAACATTTTGATTTCATATATGTAACAATCAGCAACATCTAGTGAAACATTGAGATTTTCATCAAACATTTTTGTTGCAAACATAGCTGAAAAATGTTGCATTCATAGGCACGAAATGTTGCAAACGACCGTACAACACTAGAGCCCGGATCGGACGCTCGGGCGCTAGCAACTTCCTAAATTCTACGAACACTAGACCTTCATTTAACTATACACTTTAATTTCATCATAAATGCGAAATAACATAAGCCTGAGTTCTGGAAGTTCGGGGGAGAAGGGAACCAGTATTTCCGCTCCGCCTCCGGGTGCATCTACGCGATCTCAAAGGATCTTGCCACCTACATCTCGATCAACCAGATGTAGGGGTCTACAACCTTGTTGAGAAACTGAGAGCCTAAGAGATGTTCATTCCAGATGCCGTGACGCAGATGATGCGATTTGGAACGCCTCGTTCTGACGATCGAGAACGATGCTAATATATATGTATTCACATACTAACAAGAAAGTGTACTAATACATGTGACTTCCACATGATGTATAATGCATATTGATTTTTTTTGGAACACGCAAAAGCTTTGCACATCTTTGAATTAAGAGAGCGAGAAATGGCAGAGAGAGAGAGAGAGAGAAGGAAACTAGCACCAACCTTAGGCCGGCCCGAGATGGGAGAGAGCCAGAGAGGAGAGAGAAATGAACTAGCATGAATCTCCAAGCAGTTTGCACGGTGGAGATAGTACATGTAGCCACATGTACTTGTAAGAAATCTTCGCTCTGATCTGAGGATGGTATGCTGGAAATATGCACAAATTTTAATATTAGATTTTAGTAGGAGGCAGAAACCGCAAATGACTAATAATGCAATACTCAGAATTAACAACAAGCAGAACATATTTATACTTCAAATATACTTAGGAACCAGGGAAAAATGTATCAGTTCAAAAATTTTATTAGAGGGTAGTGATACGACCGGTAACCGCCGGATACTGAAATTTTCAGAATTTTCTGGACAAAATTTTTGAATTGAAATTGAAATTTTGTTTATTTTTTCAAAGTTTTATATGAATTTTGATGAATCCAAAACATTTTGACCGATATAAAATTTTATTGGTCCTTGTTGATAAGGCCAGTAACCATGGGTTACTGACAAAATTTTAACAATAGAAATTTCCCTGCTCAGGAACATAAATGAAAAGAATGTCGATTGGTCGCACGAATAACTTACAATTGGGTTGATGGATACAAAAGAGGAGCAGAGCGATGTGCCATGGAAGTCATCGACGTCGAGGAAGAAGCAAATAGTCGCACAAATCAAACTGCCCAAAAACCTTATTTGCCATCCCATGTAGGTGTTCTACGACAACAGTTTGAAGATACCGCTCTCTCCTTCCCGATGCATGCCAAGAAGAAAGGCCATCGAGGTTCAATAACCCACACACACTAGGAACAAGGGAGAAGAATTCGGTTCTCATTCTGGATGTCTCCAAGCCTTCATAAGGATCCTAAATCCTCTCTGTTGACTGATCTTGTTTTATTTAGCCTTATACAAAAAGAAATAGATATGGTCAAGGGGTGAATGTGGCACGGTTCTCATTCTGGATATCTCTAGACCATTATAAGGATCCTTAATCCTCCCCGATTGAGAGATCTCATTTTAGTTAGCTAGATACAAAAAGAAATTATCATACCACATGGAGATCCCTCCAATGTTGTGATGAGTATATGACATTATTCAGGCAGTTTGAAAGAAGTTTGAGTTATCAAAAATCAAGATCAGAAAATGAGATTTTGATTAAGCCTTAACTAGTCAAATCGGCATAGGGTATGTAGTCAGACCAGCAGGGGCGGTGTGACTGGCCTTTTGGGAGCGGTCAACCCGGCCAAACAAAGAGTTTGAAAAGGCAAAAATATGTTACTCCCTGATGCATTGTGAGTATCTTGGTTCAAGTCTCATGGCAATTTGAGAATCAAGCCAAAAGTAGATAGGATTTGAAGCAAAATTCCAAATAAGGTGTTTTTGGAGTGTTTCGGTTCATAGGGACCAGTCTAACCAAAAGTTGCATGGCGGTCAGACCGCTATGGTCAGGTTGGCCTTGGTGAGTTTAGTGCTAAAATTTGAGAGTTGTTTTAGGAATATAGTCTAGGGCTGTGAGAAGGTTGCATATGTATTGCATGATGTTTATGGATTGACTTGGGTTAAGTTGGAAGGAACTTGTGTCTGTAAATAGATTACTTAGTCTATTGTTGTGGTGGTTAGGACTTAACTATCGTCAACGAGAGAGAAGACCGAGACTTGGTTAAGAGAACCAAAGTCTAGTATGGTCATGGAAGCTGGGTGAGATGGTTGGACTCAATCAAACCGCAAGATGGACATGGACCATGAAAGACACAAGTGTAAAGGTCGAGTGGGTCATATAGCATGCCAAGTGACTCAGACCCATTTGCAAGCGAGGGCGGTTTGATGGTTCTAATGCATGAGAGTCTTGGAGAGAAGTCATTAAGGCCATATGGAAAGTGATGAAGCATGGCAATGCTTCGAGGCGAAGGAATCAGGAAATGATGGTTGAGGGACAATGTGGTCATTTGTCCAAAACCGAAAAAGTGAGTGGTTTGCAAAACTACGGCGGAGGTAGTTTGCGAAACCACAATGGAGGCCTAAGCGGATTAGGTCAAGGAGACTTCACAGAGGACAAGATAATGGATTTAGGCTATTGGAGCTAAGATTGAAAACGTTGCTTTGAGAAGTGCACATGTGTGAGTAGAAACCCCGCTATGTGTTGGGTTGTAGGGTTTGCCCATGAGTTAGCGGATGGAATCTATTTTATATTCAGATTTTAAGATTTCATGTGAGCCTCCACTATATAAGGGGGCATTAGAGAGAGATGGTAATACTTTCCTCTTCTCTTCAGCTTTTGAAAGCTATTTTTTAGCTTTTCTATTTTAACTAACTTTTAAATAAAGTGTCTTTTCAAAACAAGATCTACGAGTTTATTGTAGTACACACTGTAGTGACTTTCATTTATATCGACAAAAATCGCATATGAGTTTCTGTTACTCCGTACTCTCTCTCACGAACAACTCAAAATCTATAAGCCACAGCCATAAGCTGAAGCAAAAAGAATAGGCCCTTTGGCACTTGAGCTTCCAAGAGAGAAATTATGATGAGTAGGTGTTGCCCTTATGGTTTTGTCCTCTAATTGAGCGACTATAATCATACATCTCCAAGTGATAATAGAACATCAAATTTGTGTTCTTATGCTCTATTTGCATTCTTGTTTGATTTCTTAACTTTCTTGATGTGATCTTGGTGACCTCTTGTTCTATCATGTTCTAGATCGATTTGTGAGGTGTTGTGGTTTCTTAAGTCGTGCTGGATGTCATCTAAGATCATTTCTTGAGTCTAATCTCACGAGTTCATGTAGATCTCATCTTCTCATATTTGCCTGGTTCTTGACCACTCTCCCTAAATAGATAAAGATTGAAAACTTTGACAACGATTCTTGAGATGTTGGTTGGAATAGGTTTCTGACATTCTAGGGAAGCTAGGTTTCAATTTTGTTAAATTTCATTAGTAGATCAAAAGTTGTTCAAGTTCTTGGTTTTGAAACCATGGTGTAACCAACAATGGTGTGGCCAAACCGCAGATCCTGCGCTAGTCAAACCGCACGTCAGTAGGCGATCAGGTAGGCCAGGCTGAGGAAGTTGTTGTTCCTATTGGTTTTTGGGTGCTAGGGTTTCCTTTTGCTATTTGCAAGTCTAATCTTGATCTTCCTTACTTTTTATAACTATTGAAGTGAAAAAATTGTTGAATTTGGTTGCTAGGGTTTCTTTTCGCTGCTTGCAAATTTAATATTGATCTTTTTAGCTCGCTATAGCTATTGATGTGAAAAAATTGTTGAATATCAAAAGAGAAAAAGTGTCAAAGTTATTCACCTCTCAACTCACTGTCGATCTCGATCCTACGGAAATAGACTTGGTCGCGCGAAGGAAACTGTGTACGAGTGTACGACGTATTAACTATGGAGAAATAATCGTGGGCCAAAAAGACTTAGGCCCAACCATCCAAACACAAGAAATTCGGCCCAAGGCCTAGTAGTAGTGGGCTACGGGCTACCCATGGATCATTTATTACAAAGCCTCGTTTGATTGCAATTGGCCAATTGCATCCACCGCGGCCGGCTTATACATGGGACAGCCGCCAGCCGAGCAGTTCACGGCTGACAACTCGATATACTATGCATGCGTGCCCCTTGCGCGCGCGTCAGCACTGCACCGGAGCAAACGACAGGGTCTCCGCCTCCAGATCGTACAGCACGCGCATGTCCTGCTGCACGAAGTTGCCGATCGTCGAGCCGTCGTCGCCGGAGTCTGCCAGAAGGAGGCACACGTGCCCCTTCTTGTGGTCGTCCAGGACGTAGTTGCGGCGCGGCAGGTCGAGATCCGCGCCTTGGAAGTGGAACACCATCCTCGGCACCAATACCCTCGACGTCGCGCGCCTCCCCGCGTCCGCCGGGGCCGCGAAGCAGACGCCATCGTCCGGGCTGCTGCCGTTCGCGAACGGCAACCTCAGCTGCGAGCGGAATGCCCTCACAACCTCGGCCAGCACCGCCTCCGGGAACAGCGTGAACGTCGTGCCGGAGTCGATGATCACCCCACCCGAGCCGTCGGGCCTCAGGGCGAAAGCCGACGCCGGTATCCGCAGCCGCCTCGCCCCGACCGTCACGCCCGTGAACGGGACGTAGTAGAAGGTCGGGTTCTGGCGGCTCTGCAGGAGCGCCGTGGTCTGGACGGGGCCGGTGGCGTCGCCGTAGACGCCGTCGGCGAGGGACCCGAACAGGAGGGTGCTCTTCTTGGTGCTGGTGTAGGGCGTGAGGCAGTAGGAGAAGCGCCGGATGGACATCTGGGACACGAGCGAGAGCGGGTTCCGGCCAAAGCCGACGATGCCGGAGCCGTTATTCAGGCTCCCGACGTTCCTCGAGCCGCAGCCGAACCCGAGCGGGACGCTTAGCTTGTCGCCGGACGACGACGTGAAGGTGAAGCGCTCGGTGGCGTAGACTCCCATTGTCATCGTCCCGTCGCCGTAGGTGTACCGGTAGGTACAGGTGTCCAGCCTCTGGCAGCTGTGGTGCAGAATGTCGGCGCAGAGCTGGCCGGAGCACCGCATGGGTTCGTACGACGATGACTTCCCCGGGGAGAACATCCTGTCCGGCTGCGTGAGGCAGCTCGTGCAAGGCGCGCACTGCGTCCAGATGAGGTCGCTGCCGGTGTCAAGAAGCGCCGAGATGCGCTGCGGCGGCGTGCCAATGGCGAGGTCGAGGACGTACTCCAGGTCGCCGGACGGGCGCACCGGCATGCCAGGCTGCTGCGCGCTCTTGCCTGCGAGGCCATTGTTCCTCACCACGGAGAGCGCGGCCGCCCTCGCCTTGCTGCGCTGCATGGCGCGCCGTATCAGCTCCATCTTGGACACATGTTTCCCGGCGTCAACATGCGTTAGGTCGACGCGGATATCGCCGGCAAACGCCGAGCTGGCCGGCGGAGAAGCATAAAGCGAGGCTATCAGGAGCAGGAAAGCTGCTAGTACCAGCAATATACGCTGCATGTTTAGCTCGATCGATCGTCCTTAATGGCCCCATTAGTTTGTGCACCCAAGCGGCCTATATAGAAGTGGCGCTGCACACGCGCGATATTCTTGCACCGTGCCAATCCAAACGGGGCATCGGACGCAAGCTGTGCACGAAAGCAACTGCCAGGATGGTCCATGAGGCTTTATAAAATTCTCTTCTCGACGGTGGGTTAAGCACCAAAGTAGGGAATGCTCTTGGGGCATTGCTGCGTGGAGCGGAAGGTTGGCGACCTGTAACTTACCAGCTGCACGAGGCCACTAGATCACGGCTACAATTCTTGATGTGACCGCCGAATTAAGAGGTGAATTTTGCAGATACATGCCTACCGGTAAAAAGGGCTCGATCGGCGCCTAGCAATGCGCACGCTGGATTCGTGCAGCGCAAGAGCAAATATTCAGAGAGAAACTATGGAAAGACCAAAATTCAAAGATATGCATTTGATATTATACTTTTATGTCTTTTGCATTTCTCGGAAACAAAATATAGATTGAATTCCACTAAAGTGTTAAATTGGATATGTGAATATTATTTCAAATATACATACATACGTACATACATACATATATACATTGAGGGGTTCATTCTATACTTTGATGTTTCACCAGTATTGATCCATATTCTTGTTTCACATATTAAGAATCTTTACTTTGAAACGCATACCCTGAGTATATAAAACTTTTGTAGTTGAAATATACTCATGACAATTTAAATTCAATTATTTACAATTGAGTTGTCACCAATCACCAAAAAAGAAAAGGATTGAATAATTTAGTCCCTCCATTATATGTTAACAGTGAGGTTTGGTGATTAATGATAATCGGTTTGTGTGACTAATATTTTTTTTATGAGTTGATGAAATAGATTATGTCCCATGGTGATGAAGATTTTGGATGGCACTATATGTTGATTGTAATCAAGTCAAGCAATGGATAGCATATTGTATTGATCGTCATCAAGTCAAGCAATTGATGATATCATGTGTTGATTATCATCAAATCAAGATCCTAACATAGTGTATAGCATCATGTGTTGATGCACATCAAGGCAAGAACCTAGACTTTGAGAGAATATGATCATCATCAAGTAAAAGCTTTAAGTGGATGCACAAGGTCAAGATATAACTAGCATAGGTTAAGGATATGTTTGTAGACTTTTACTAGTCATGGTGTTTGGTTGAAAGACATGATTGCTAGTATAAATTGCCTTACTATTAAGAGAGCTCTTGTCTAATAGCTTGAGTCTTATCATATATTGATAGTTTAATTCCACTTGTTCTAACTCTCTACAGTATGATGCTATTGTTTACAAATGTGTTTTGAAAATAGTTGAGGCTCATTATCTAATCCTTGTAGCATGCTACTATAGTTTGCAAATATATTTTACAAATGGTTGAAACCTATACACCTATTTCTTGTGGCATGATGCTAAAGGTTGCAAATATATTTTGCAAATTGTTGAAGTTCATGCATCCTTCCTCGGCATGGTTTAAGATTTGTTGTTGCTCTTATCCTTGGGCTTAAACCATGTTGGCTCTTTAGAGTTGTGTTTATTGCCTTGGTTTATTGTGTTTAAGATCAAGCAAACTGTTGGGTTGAGTATCCCTCTGAATAAGCTTTTCATAGCGTCCAAAATCACTCAATTTTGACATCAGAGTCAAAAGTTATAACTATTTTTCTGAGTGTTGTCTATGCTCAAATTTAGGGTCAATACTATTGCCCTATTACCTACGGCATGACCGCCTAGGTTAGTACTACTGCCCATTAATTAGTGGTACACAGCCTGGTATGACCGATCAGTCTGACCGGTGTCTTTGGTATGATCAGGCTTATGGCGGTTGTTTTTTTTCAAAGAGCATGTTTTTAAGCACTTTTCATCCCTTTAGGCCGATATGACTGCGCTTTGTGTGGCAGTACTATTGCACCTTTTGTAACAGCTAGTTTTGAGCACTTAATGCTAAAGTTCATAGCCGTTGGTGTTATAGCATGGTACTACTACCATCTAAATTGTGGTACTACCACTCTTGCTAATTTTTGCTGATTTTGTCTCCAACGGTGAGTTTTTATGGTGGGGGTTATAAATACCAAACAGCAGGCCCATCTGATAAGACAGTTAGAACATGCATTTATGTCAAATAACTACACATGATCTCTCTTTGACAGCAACCGTCACACTGCAAATGGCTAACTGCGTCTCTCTGACAATAACCTCCCACTAAAGGTTATACCTCAAAATGTTGAGGCATCTCTTGATGCATGACAACGACCGTCGCTTCGTCAATTATATAAGGATTGATGTCGGAGGACAAAGAGATGGATGCCAGTAGGTTTAGGAGATACTGCAATTTCTATTCGCATTACTCTATTGTAATCATTCTCTTTGAGCAATAGTGACATAGAACGTAGGGTTGTTATTCTCCAGAAGAATGCCCGAATCTATATA
Organism: Melocanna baccifera; assembly: GCA_036346265.1. Lineage (NCBI taxonomy): Eukaryota > Viridiplantae > Streptophyta > Magnoliopsida > Poales > Poaceae > Melocanna > Melocanna baccifera. The sequence goes on along the minus strand of CM070701.1, from coordinate 13,212,382 downwards.
AAAATTCTCGTATCTTTTGTGTACTCATAGCCCGTCCCTTAAGAAAGGTTTTTTCGAATCCATACAAATCATACGTAAGATCGATATTAAAACATTGACAGCCATCCACTTTAAATGCCTACAAAATGCATTTTGCTATATTTTTTGATTGGAAACTCCTTTTCAAAAATTCTTCCTAGAAAACTTCTTAGGAGTCTAAAGTTTATTTATGACAAATTTGAAAGCAATTCAACATCATTTGAAAAGGTTATGACTTTTCTCACTTTGGTTAACATGCTGAAAATTCAGATTTTTGCACGGTTCTGTGCTTATTTGTGTTTTTTTTATCTCCAAATGGGTTCATAATTTGAGAAAATTGTTCTTATAATATTTGGTCCTATATAGTTGATATTTCATGGCATATTTTTTTAGACTTATTAGAATTTGCTTAACCAGATTTTTAGCTAGCTTTTTAAGCTCAAATTGAATGTTAAAATATTAAAACATGAAACTTTCAGTTTTCTGAAACTTTGTGATTTTTATATCTTTAAAATGGTTGAGATTTGGTTGAGCCTCCAAAAATAAAACTTGTATGTATTAGTAAGAACTAGCTCCATAATTTATCTTAGAGTTTTTGGAGTTTATTTCTCATATTTTCCAATGCATAAATCAAGTTAAAACTTGTATGAAAACTTAATGAAATGTATTAAACTTTACTTAAAACATGAAGCTCAAAACTTGAAACCTTTCTGAAACTTTTTCATGAAACTTAAAACTCAAAACCTAAAATCTTCGTGAAACTTTATGCAAATAAAACCTCACGAAACTCCACGAAACTACTGTACCGTTGGAAATTTGCTTGGATTTTATTCGATTTTTGCCCAAGCACTCACGAAACCTTTTCTAAAACTTGTTGAAATCTTTTCTGAAACTTCTTGAATTGTGTTAAAACTTGCTTCAAACTATTTATAAAGCTTCTTGAAATGTGGTGAAACATGCATGACTAAACCTTTTATGAAATTTGATGTTTCCTTTTGAGAATTGAATGAAACTTATTAAATACATTGAAACGTTTATGAAATTTGATGTTTCCTTTTAAACTTGAATGAAACTTATGAATTTTCCCATCAAGCTTATTGATACTCTCTGAAACTGTGAAGTTTATCTTTTTAAAACTCGGTTGAAATTCTTTTCAAACTCGGTTTTAATCAAGTTTTAGATTTGAAACTACACGGAACTTATAGTTTTATATTTGAAACCCATTTAAATTTGTCAAAACATGCTAAAAACTTATGAAGCCCGTTTAAAACTCTTTTGAAACCTGAAAAGACCTACGAAACGTGGATGAAAGCGGTGAAACTAAATGAAAAGTGTCTATACTGTTGGAAACGATTCCAATGGTATAGCATGGCCTAGCAGCTCCCATATTCAAAAGGCGTTCAAGTTTTGATTAACACGCCAAGTTAATAATCAAAAGAGGTTCAACCATTGCCTGATGAAAGCAATCCATTAGAAGATGGTGCCACCAAGTGCGATTCCTTCCTATGGCAAATCATCTCGCGGTCTCGGCCGGACACCTCTTCTTGTGATCGTGTATGCACTCGAGTAAAATAAGTGGAGATGACATCTTCAGGTCACATTTGGGCCCTGTTCCTGTACTCTATATGAGTGAGTTACATCGATCTTCAGGTTACATTTGGGCACTAGACAAAGTATATGTCGGTTCGAGTGCAAATGCCGCCCCATTTCATATGCACCACTGCTTCGGCTCTTCATAGATTATGCCTTCCTTTGCATAATGGAATGCTGGTTGGTGTGATGTTGATGTAACGTGACTGCGAATGTGCTGCATGTATTTTGGAGGATTAATCACACCGCACCGTGCGGTACACGACTGCATGCAAAAAATAAGAGACTAGGTTTCGCTCATTTGGGATTGAGTTTCTGATTTCTAACTTATTTTTTACTATTCATATTTTTCATATTTTTTTTTAACATTTTTTGAGCTTTTTACTGGTTCTTTTTTTCCACATTCCTTTGTATTACATGTGATGGGCTAACTTATTTTTTATTTTTAGATTTTTTAAATTAATTATATCAAATAAGCTATTGTCATTACAACGTAATTTTAACTATCTACAATGCAATTTCAGTTATAAACTATTAAATTTTAGTCTAATCAAATGACCTCTGAGAATGAGACTTGCCCTCAGTTATGGTCTTGCTCTTGAAAAGGATCGTTCGATCAGGTTGTAACCAGACACTCCAGAAGTTACATTTTTCTTGCAAAGCATGATATTTAAGCGGAATTTGTTAGAAATTGATAGGGCAAATAACAAAGATAATCAAAAGAACATTTCACACATATTTCAACATAAAAATTTCTTATAGAAAAAACCACAAACGTATAACCGACGATATTACTATGTGAAAAAGGTTACAAAACAGAGAATTTTACAGTGAGTCGCCACCTAAATCTCATGCGGCTATAGGAATACAAAAGTACTCGTGTCATAAATGGAAACAAATTCAGGCGCATCGGCCCTCCACTGCCATAAACCGCTCTTTCTTCGCCATCAACTAAAGAATTCAGTTCACATAATCAACAGAATTAACAAAGAAATGAGGAACAATGGAAACAATCATGCACTGAAGATGTGACATAGGACTGATCGAATTTCCCCCCTGCTTTAATGAAAGGCATGCAAATACATCTTCATCAGAACCAAAAGATTTCATTTGTCCTGTCAATCAGCAGGTTCCCATCGATTAATCAGGTAACGACCCTGGTCGCGCCCATCGAATATCACAAAGTGCGGAATTTTTGCTCTTGTTGCTTTATTCTGTGTGCGGAAGAAAAGGATCGTACTCGTCAGCTATTCTACCGATTCTTTGTGTCAGGACCGGTTTAAACGGGGATTTGGTTTTATTTTTGTTGTATACCTTTTTCATATATATATATATACATATATATATATATATATATATATATGAAGCCTTTTTATACTCGTAGGAGTACATACTTCCACTTCTAATATACCATTTAAACAAATACATTATACTTATTTCATTTTTGATATACTTAAATACTAATTCTAAGACACTCCAATGTGATTTAGTTAAAAAAATTCATCACAATAATTTATTTTTGTTGTATACCTTTTTCATATATATATACAAGAACTATATACATAAATTATGTTATAAAAAGTGGATTTTGATGTAGTTACACCCACTCAATCAGCCATTCGCATGTGCCAAGATCCGTGCAGCCTTAATGGTTATTTTGGGTGCATACTAGTTGGATGATATTGAATGCCTGACCCGCATTGAGTATTAGTTCCTACGTTCCCGGGATTCCCGTTCTGAATTTGTATACGAGGTTACTAACCTGCTTTCCATCTCATAGCATTTTTGTTCACCGCATTTTGAGGCCGGACCGGATGGCAGCCGGGCCGAAATTGCCCTCATCTACTATTCTTGTGATTCGATGCCTGGCCCTAGCTCTGCAAAGCACGCCTGAGATCCACCCCTTGCTGGAGTCAGCATGTTCATGCGCAACATCACACGAGAGATACAAGCCATATCGCCCCTTGTAAGTTTAATCTGAGGTAGTAGTTCGTTTGGTTGATGAACAGATTTCTTTTTTGATCCAAGGATATTCTTGATCTATCACACATTTTCGTACTTAGTGTACTTGGTTTTTTTGTGTGTCTGTCACATGCTTGCATACTTAATTTCTTTTCCTAATTAACCTATCATCCATACTAGGTACTCGAGAAAATTCCCTCGTCGTGCCCGGTGTGACCACTCAATCTATCATCCATGCACGCTTACACCCACTCGATCGTCCACGTGTCGCACCGAGAATTTCAATGGTTGCTATTGTTGTCGACATGGTTGTCTCCACAGCCCAGAGTATTGCTACCTGACATTGATTATACGATGATGCCGCCCAAGGAGAATGTCATGTTATCGATTTAATCTTCATGCGGCTAATAATAGAACCATGTCAGCCTATAAATGTGTGTATCTATTATGTACCTGCGTGTACACTACCTTCTTTTTATCTTTTCATCATGCACTTGATGACATACTCCCATTCCATGATATACTACTGGCTTCTTTGTACGTACTCCCATTCTACGATATACTACTAGCTTCTTTGTACAATTGACAGTATCCTCCATGTATACTCCATTTTAATATTTGGATGCCCTGTTTCGAGTAATCTTCTATAAACACTTTAATTCTTTGCACTCGGTATATATACTATATACTCCATATATGCCGTCACACACCCTTAAAAAAAGGATATACTCATTTGTAAAAAAGAGAGAGAGAGAACTCTATGGACATACTCCTTTATTTAAAAATAGCCTACTTCAATCTTCTATCATACCTCCCTTTTAAAAAAGTAACAAAAAACTACATACTTTCTAGCATTAAACTACTAAGTAATCATGCATTAAGCTACTAAGTAATCGTGCCCAGAAATGACTCTACCTCTCTCTAATCTCTTTCCGTAACAAATGCATTCCCCTAATCCACTCTCCAGTGTGTCGTTGCCCGATTCAATGTCGACACTAGCAAATCTCACTGCCACAAGTCGCAATTTGCCTCCATCTCCCCCACCTTGGAGCCCCGACTAGCAAGTTGCGAAGGCAGCAGCCCCGGCGCTTGAGTGCGGAGAGGCAAGTGGGCGCACGCTCAAGAGTAGTGGCGGCGGCCAAGCGGGAGTATAAGTCCAGTAGCTAGCGGCGACGATGATGGCGAGCGTATATACTCACAATGACGATGGGTGTACAGCCCAACGACGACAACGATGAAGGGCAGGTGAGCGCAATGGTGGGCAAGCATCTGTGGCGACAATTCACAGGTGAGGCCCAGTGGTGGTCGATTGAGGCATGCGCCTCTCACGTCCTCCTTTACCTTTGACTCTGGAGCTAGCATGGGCGACGATGACGTGGCTTGGGATGTAGGGATCTGGCAGTGGCATGACTCAGGACAGCCAGATCCGAGAGGTGCAGGGCTCGACGGTACCGTGAGGAGGTCAACCCAAAGCCAGGGAAGAGAGAGAGGTGGAGGCTTGGCATGGATAGCGGCGCGGCGCCACGGCGCACGGGAGGGCTACGGCGAGGATGACAAGCGCACGGCTACAGGCGGGTGGGCGGGCGGCCGTGGGGCCGCAGCTGCTGCCCATGGAATATGCAATCGCACGACGGGCGTTCAGGAGCACGGACCACTGGCTTATCAGCAGGACTCAATTATCGGCGGATTAGAGTGGTGCGTTGGGTCTATTTGGAGCCGGCCCAATGGAGAGCCACATGGGCGGTGGCTCCTCGTGGGCGTGGGCTCCCTCACGTAAACAACCGGGAAGATGCAAGGTTTGCGGTGGACATGTGCCGGCCCAGCTAGCTAGGTAGGTCTTCCTTCCAAACAACGGGATCGGCATGTGTCGCGTAATTTCGAGTCACCGCATCTCGGCTGCGTCTTACCACGTAGATTCTGATTGAGATCCACAATCACTGAAGCACCTTGCTTACAAACACGCTTCAGCACAGGACCTTCGGTCAAGCACCCACGCAAGCCAAGGATCGAGCGCGAGATCTCATTTGTAAGTGAGAGCATACTCTGATCGTCCAAATACACATTCCAACTGGGTTATTGAAAAAAGCCATACGTGGCACAAATTCGACGAGTTTTGCTCACTGTGGTTCAGTGGAACACAGCCATACATCCTAAACTAAAACCTCACTGATACTGAGCATCAGCCTACAATTAAAATCCCCGGCAAGCACCAAAGCAAAGCACATAGCTATGCGTAAACAGAAACGGAAAGAAATTAAAGGTACACGCACGCCAAATCACAACTAGATTAGATTGCACGGCGCAGGGACGAACGACAAGAAGCTGTTCTCGTTGTCGTATAGCACGTGAAAGTTCTGGTGCTGAAAGCTGCCGATGATGGAGCCATCGCTGGACGGCGCCATCGCCAGGCACAGGTTCCCCGTATCGGCGTCTATTAGCATGTAGTTCTCAAGCGGCAGCTCCATGTCTGCCCCGTCGAAGTGGAGCACGAAGTCCGGTATCGTCACCACCCCTCCGCGCGGCTGCGGCGGCCACTCGAAGCACGTGTCCAGGCCCGACGACGAGGCGTTCGCCGTGGGCAGCCCGACATGCGACACGAACGCATCGTGCACCATGTCGTACGCCGGCTCCGCCAGGTACGTGATTGACGTGCCTGAGTCGATGATGACCCCGCCCGTGCCGTCGGTGTCGTTGATGGCGAACACGGGCGGGTCGATGGGCAGCAGGTTGCCGCCGACGCTGATGCCCGTCATGTTCAGGTAGTACATGGTCGGCAGCGCCGGGTTGACGACGAACGGCGTGGACTGCACCGGTCCGCCGCTGCTCGTGTTGGTGCTGTTGAGCGTGGCGTAGGCGCCGAAGTAGAGCCGGCTCGGCGTCGGCGACAGGAACGAGGTGAGGCAGTACGAGAACCTGGGCGAGCCGAGCTGGCTCAACAACGACAGGGACCCCCGGCCGAAGCCGACCATGCCGGATCCGTTGGAGAGCGAGCCCGCGTTGATGTTCCCGCAGCCGAACGTGATGCTCGGCACGGTGACCCGCGTCGTGTTGGTGCCGAACGTGAACGTCTCGTTGGCGAGCACGCCGGCGGTGTTCGCGCTGTCACCGTAGAAGTACTGGTAGACGCACACGTTCTGGAAACAGAGCGGGTAGTCGAGGGCGATGCACATCGGGGCCGAGCAGGACAGCGTCACGTACGTGGGGGACTGCGACGGGTCGAAGTACGGCGTGGGCTGGTCCACGCAGAGCAGGCACGGCGTGCACTGCGTCCAGATGAGGTCGCTGCCAGTGTCGAGGATGGCCGAGTAGTACCGCGGCGGCGTGCCGATGCCCATGTCCATCAGGTACTCGCCCTGGCTGGCGCGCACCAGGATGCGGGCCGCGGTGATCGCGTCAGCCGCCGTGGCCATCGCCAGCGACTGCAGAGAGGCCACGCGGGCCTTGCTCCGGCCGACGGCGCGGGAGAGCAGCTGCGCCTTGGTGTACCCCGCGTTCGCGTCGATGTGGGTAAGCGTGGCCTCGAAGCCGAAGCCCCATTGGAAAGCGCCGCGGCGGCGACCGCGGAAAGTAGTGGCAGCAAGATGAGCAAGAACACCTCAATGCTTGCCATTTTGGAGCAGTAGCGAGTGTAGTACGCTAACGCTACTGCTGCGAACGGGACGTTGTGAGCGAGAAGGCTTCTTGGATTTGTGTAATATATACCCGTGCCCATGCATGGGCTCGACAGTGCTCCTGAGGACCTTAGGCTTGGCTTGTACTTGAGCATGCTCCTGAATTAATACAGCCAACGTAGAGCAGTAAACTATGGTGTTTTGGCCATAGAGCAGCGAATTTGGGCATGGAAACGAGGGAGCTTGCAATGATGCATTGCTGTAAAAATATTCAAGTTCGCCGTTCCTTCTAATCAACGCTAGCTAGCGTAGGAGGTTTGGGGATCTGTGTTCGCGTGCTTATTTCACCACTTCAAACTCCCCCGTCATATTACTCCTAACATGAGTAATTTATGTCCGGTGTTGAAGTATAAGTAAACTATCTGTCTTTTTTTATAAATTTAAACTTTTGGATGAACTGGTTGATGCATATCGGTAGTGAGGTTTTTTTGTTTTTTTAAAGAAAGTGGTGAGCTTGCTAGCCATACAATTCTGTCGTTTGAACTAAAACAGATACAAGGGGATGTCTCACATTGCTAGCATCTGAAGATGTAGATTAGACATTTACATCTAGCATCATAAGTTCATCTTCTAGAGGTCGCGATGAGTTCCATAGGGTGAACTGTGGGGTGCATGAGTGCGAGGTCGTGCAATGGCAAAAACACCTTAGTTAAAAATCCAAAATGTGACGCCACTACTGCTTGTGGCTACAGCCACTATCCTAGCTATTGAATTTGGCTCCAAAATCCCGCTCTTTCTCGGCTTCGCCACCAAGCCGCTTCACCCTAAGCCGCGCCGTCGCCCATTGGATATCCCTAAAACCCCGTCAAGAACCCTGCACAACCACACCGCCGTATTCCGCCAACCACCACCGGCCTCCACCGGAATAGAGTGAAGGAGAGAGAGAGAGAGAGAGACGGAGCCGAGCCGAGAGGGAGAAGAGAAGGAAGAGGAGGGACGCTGCACGAATCTTAGAGCAAATGGATGGCCTAGATAGTGTTTATAGTCACATGCACTTGTGGGAAATCCTTACTCTTAAAAATCGCATTCTCCTAACCTAACTTAATAACGTCTTCCACCGGAGACACCCCGGCCCGGCGAAGACAACCTAAATCTATAAATAATTTGTACCACCTTCACGCCACAGGACCAAAGGCCGCAGCTGACAAAATTCGAAATGGACGTGCGTCGAACTAACGGGGAGGGTTTGGAAGCCCAGGCCACGTACAGCTGCCGACGAAACGGCTGCCTCCGGGATCAGTTCCATCGGAGTCAGCAAGGGCGCACGCCGCGCGAGAGGATACACCAACTTCAACTTTGAATCGAGCTATGTCCCGATGCGTGCGCAGATTTTAGTTTCTTTTTCTCGAGACTCTGCAGATTTTTCTCTCTCCCTCTCGGACGCTGCAACCCAAGAGTAATGGGTAAGGCAGCTCGCAACTTGGCTTGTTCGGGTGGCGCAACGAAACAATCGTGCTGTGGATGCAGGATCCGGTTTGAATGGGTTCTAGGTGTGCAGACCAAGTTATCCTCGTGCTCGGATCCGAAGCGTATGCACCAAGTGTAAGGACTTTATTTTTAGCTTATCAACATCCAAATAGTATGGCACATCATTCTCCATACAAATCCAATTGTCACAAAATTTAATTTAAATTTTAAAAATTCAAACAACTTACAAATAGCAAAATCGCATGAAGAAATTAAAAAAAAAGCCTTATTGATTTCTGTAAAATTCTTGTGGAAACATGGCTGTGCCTAGGAGTGCAAATGGGTCGGATTTTCCCCAACTGATCCGGTATCGAATTCGGTAAGCCGGATAGGTATCTGATCGGATTTAGTACGGTAACCGGATAGTTGTAGGTGGATTCGATAGCGAATTTGGTATCAAAGATATCTAACCGAATAGCTCGGTATTCGATAAATATGGTAAATATTTGGGTGGATATCCGCCAAGGATAGTGGAGCGCTAGAGCGCACAAGTACCGCCCACTGGCCTAGCTAACTGAGCTAAGCACCAAAGCCCCTAACAGCCTAACCAGACATGAGACCAGACACAATCCATCACCGCCATAGCGTGACTGTGTGAGCTCGCAAGTCGCGACCTCGCCCTCGCATCTGCACGCCGCCTAGGGTTCCGCCATTGTCGGGAGCTATGGGTTCCGCCGCATCCGCTGGGAGCTACCTGGATCCACCACGTTCGCCCCAACCGCCTAGAATCCCTCTCGTCTCGTGGTAGCAGCTTAGGCGTCTCTCCCCTCCTCCTCCAACTCTGGCAAGGTCAAAGCCTCTCCCCTCCCCCATCGATCGAATCTGTTTGATTCAATTTGTCTCTCAAGTCTTTTTCCTAGCGCTTAGTTAGATTGTTACGTGCCTTTTCGTGGCGGCCTTTTTCGCCTCCCATCCATCGCCCCGTTGCCGCCGCTCAGCCTCCCCCTCCATCGCTCCTCCTCCGTGTCGCTGCTCCTCCCCTCTCTACCGCCCCTTCCTGGCTTCCCCCACCGCGCTCCTCCTCTTCCCCTCTCCCTCTCTCTCGTCCCCCATTGCCGGCCACCCCTCCCCTTCTTCCTTCCATCGCACCATGTCTGAGTACGAGCCATCTGGATTTGACTTCAACACAGCTATCTCCCCACTCGCACTAGAGCAGCCACCACTCTGCATCCTCGTCGTCCGACGTTCGTAGGAATTTGAACTCCAAACCGAGTGGCGAGAGAGCATACTCTATGGCCCCAATGCCTGCTTGGGGGTCCTAGCTGGCTCTCACGAGTTCCACGCCAAACATGTATTATCATTCCCACCTTTACGGTGGGAAGGAATGGCATCGGTGCCTGACCACGGTGGCAGGGACACAACGGAGGTGGCCAAGTAAGGAGCCATAGCGGGTGTGGTTGTGGTTGAGTGAGGCTTGACCGTAACGGCACCAGAGAAACAAGGTACAAGCACATCATGAAAGTGATGAAGATGGCAACTGCTGCCACCTTCGTCGTCTACAGGTCCATAAGGCTAGGCCTAGGTAAGCACGACATGATGATGGCTCGTCATGCTCTGGGCCATGCCTGGACCTCACTAGAGGTGAGTCATGCCAGCACGACGGGGTGGCTGTGCTAAGCTGACATGGCCCTAAGCCCGCCTGACCTGTGCCGTATTAGCTTAGCTCAACTCCCAGATCTATAACTTAATAATGTCTTCCACCAGAGACACCCCGGCTCGACACAGATAACCCTAAATCTATAAATAATTTGTACCACCTTCACGCCACAGGACCAATGGCTGCAGCTGACAAAATTCGAAATGGACATGCGTCAAACTAACGAAGAAGGGTTTGGAAGCCCAGGCCATGTACAACAGCCAACGAAAAGGCTGCCCCCGGGATCAGTTCCATCGAAGTCAGCAAGGGCGCACGCCACGTGAGAGGGTACACCAACTTGAACTTTGAATCGAACTATGTCCCGATCTATGTGCAGATTTTAGTTTCTTTTTTTTCTTGAGACTGCAGATTTATTCAAGGCAGCTCGCAACTTGGCTTGTTTGGGTGGCACCGTGGCAAAGGAAACATTCATGATGTGGTTGCAGGAGCCGGTTTGAATGGGTCGACCGAGCCCCTCAAGTGTGCAGACTAAGTTAAAAGGGTTGGTTTTTTAGACTGTGGTTTATAATTTATTATTTAAAATTTTGAATTATAGTTATTCATGAGAAAAAATAGTCGCATCGATGTTGATCGATATAGTTGAATTCAGTATACTTTTTACTACAATCTTCCTATTAACTTTGCCTTAAAAAAATACATTGTTAGAAAGCTAGTTACTGTAGCATAAGTTACAAACCATGAGTGGAAAAGAAGGCACTCAAGCTCGTGTTCAGATCCAAAGCGTATGCATGAGTAGATTTATTTGGGTTGTGACTTATGCATTTTGGCTTATGGTTTATGATTTTTAGTTGTTCGCACAAAAGATTATAGAGAGAGATACTTACATGCGATTTTGGTCGGTGCATATAAAATCAACATAATGCGTATGCAATTGACCTTTAAATAAGCTGAAAATTACAAGTAGTTCCAAACCCAGCCTATAGCTTTTCCCTAACAAACAAACAAGATGATTTCTTCACCATTTTTTCGAAATTACTTATCAGGATAGTCTTTTTGAAGCGATTTATCTGCTTATCGACATTCGGTTCATTCGCACGAGTGCTCAAAGTCATCAGCCGCAGTCATAAGCCTTGCTTGAGTGCAGTATTTTTTTAATAAGGGGATGTCTATATACAAGGTGGAAGAATTTTTTTAAGCCTAAATCATCAATTTTTTTATCGATGGGATCAACATCCAAATAGTATGACACATCATTCTCTATACAAATCTAATGGTCATAAAAAATTAATTTAAATTTAAAAATTCAAATAACTTACAAATAGCAAAACCATAGGAAGAAATTTTAAAAAGTTAAATTGTTTTCTGTAAAATTCCTGCAGAAACATGGCTGTGCCGGAAGGTCTGGAGCTCGGCTTCTGCGCTGTGGCCCGAGTACGTAAGATTGTGCCAGAATTGGACCAGATGCAGCCATATTGTGAGCCGGGCTTTGGAATGCGTTGGGCTACTTGGTCTCGTGGGCCGCATGGTGACCAGGCCACCAACGGTGTGGGTTCGGTCTTTTCGAACATTTCTTTTGAAGTGAACCTTCTGTATTGTTTCTTTTTTTTTGAAACAACCAGCAGAGAACTGCCAATTATAGTGATAAAGTAGGAGAAAAAAAAAAGAAATGATATAGAACATCAACCCAAACATAAAGTAGGAGAAAAAAAAGAAATGATATAGAACATCAACCCAAACAGGGAACTCCGCGTGAGGGGAAGACCCCAACCGGAACACCTAGCTAGAGGCGAACACCATCTAGCAACACACAAAACACGACCAGCTCAAATGTACAAACTACAAAACGCCCCCACCACTTAACACGCTATAGTTTCTAGCTGATTTTCGAGCTAGATGCAGAAGTCTATCGTAACAGTGGTCAGTCCGTTTGTGGAATATGAAAGAGTCTACTCTGCACTCTAGACTCTAGAGTGTGGTCCACGGATGGTTCATACTCGAAGACATTCTCGTTTCAAATAGCAGGAACAACAACACTACAATCGTGCTAGGTAAACCTGAGATTGTGTTTTGTGATTTTACAGGAGTGAAAAATCAAATGAGCAACAACGAAATTTTGGCACAACACAGCGCCCAGCAAAAACAGCCGGCTGCTCCTGTACCCAAAAAAAACCGGAAGCTACCCTGAGAAGACCTGATATCATCATGCCAAAGTCCAACAACCCGTCCATTTTGTTCCGGACACGTACCGCTGCTCGGCGCAGCTACCGCAGCATGTTGGCGACGATGCAGAGAGCGAATGCTCCAAGAACGTCGCTGAAGTGCCGATCCGTCGGAGGAGCACCAGAACTGGCGGCCGGGCTGCTTGTTGGGGCCATACCACCTATCGTCGGATTAATGCCTCCTTCAGATGGCATTGGCGCCGGCGAAGGGCCAAGGTACGTCTCGAAGAAGGACGGCGTCGGCGGCGGAATCAGCGGAGGGAACTGGTGCGGGCCTGCATGCAAGAACGGCACGATGTTCCAAAGAAATGATCGTTAGCTGCCTATAAAACTTTTCTTCCATGTCACCATGAGCGGAACTGAGAGCAATGGCAAGAAAAATCACCTGGACACTGAGGCTTAAGCGCGGTGGTTAACCTGAAAGATGCAAAGATCGGCGGTGAGACGACAGAGCTGTCTCTGAAGTGCAAAAGGAGATGGATTTGGGTTAAAAAAAAGATGCTTCATTACGTGGCTAGAATTGTCCCGTTCACGAATCCACCGTAGCTGCAAGACGTAACGCTGCAGCCTGCGCTGGTCATCAGAAGGGTGAAGTTTCCAAGCATCATGCTGCTGTTACTGCACTGCATGCTCGAGCACGTCGAGTCCGCCAATGGCGCCGGCACGCAGAACAAGCTGCAACGTGCAACGGCGTCAGAGAGCCGAAACAGGGGGAGTAATTCGGACAGAGACTGTAGAGTAAAATCTGGGGCAGATCGAAGGCAAGTCGGTGCCTACTCCAAGTTGCCCGGACCACAGCTGCACTGGACACACCGATTGGCAGTTACGGCATAGGTCCCGTTTGCCACCGTCAGCCCGTAGTCCGACGCGAGGCCGGGGAATGAGGAGGTGCATGCTGGACAGGACAGGGAATAGCAATGGGAGGATGTCAGTAAAGTTTCAAATAATGGAGCGGCAAATTATAGGGTAAATAGCAATGACAAGATTACTGATGAGGAGGAAATGCTCAATCTTGTATACAGAACAATAATGGATGCTATACTCAATTCCTCATCCTGTTAGTCCGTGATCTGACAGAACATATGGGGATGACGATGATTGCAATTCCTCCTCGCATTCTTCAGAAAAGACAAATGAGCTACCCCCTCTATACTTTAGTGCATACCAATCGCCACTGTGAAAACATGATGGACAAAACGACAGGAACAACCGACAGTTTAGAGCAACGCTACCTGAATGAACAATATTTTTTTTGGAATTGCTATAGGCACTCGACTAAAAGTTTTGGGATTTCAGTCGAATTTGACACCGTTGGAGCCCAAAATTTAGTCGGTTGACATATAGTCACTCCCTCTGGTAACACTTGACACACATGGAGCGCACTTACCAGAGAACCTTTTCACTGCACTTAAACAGAGGACCAACTCACACTTTCTGCACAACAGTACGGGGCTACGTATGCACATCGTTAGTTGTTGGAATGTGTCATCCTGCACGCTCTACCCTTTTGCTGCCGTTTCCTTTTCATTTGTCGCACTAGCTTGATCAGGGACAAAAAGCAGCCGTACAAAGGATAACATGCACGGATCTTTTTAAAAGTTGGGAGCACCCGTGCAAATATACAAACAGAGAAGCCAACCTGGCATTAGCAGTTTTAGCACACAACTTACTACTCGTACACAGTGTACGCAGTACGATCAAACGACGTTTGATTTGAAGTGTAAAATCGTACGATTTGATTTGTCATGCATGAACTCTGATGACAAAGCGAGTCGTTTGGCTGGGGACATGTGTAGCGTAATTCAGGGAAGTCTACCTAGAAAAGTCGGTGAGTGCTCGCAACAGTTAAGTTAGGTAGGATATCTTTGCAATTCAGGGGAGTAATGACTAATGAGCTTGCACTAGTAGTTCTCAAGATTTCAAGATAGCTCGTGCTTTGAAACAAAGGTTGGTTTCAGTTCACTAAATTATAAACGGGGACTACGCAGCTGAGAGACACAGACTTAAATCGCATCACTGTCAAGTGCGTGAGTAAATCTTTGCCAGCTAAATTTGTCGGCAACCATGGGATCTAAATCGACCAACCTTGGACGCAGCTACGTGCACGGTACATCTCGGCAGCTAGCGCAAAGCAACAAAACCAAAAACCAGATCCAATAAGAGTTTGTTAACGGACGGCTCACCGGACAGCGGGACGACGATGATGTCCCCGGCGGCGACGTTGGTGGTGGCCATGTCATTGACGCTCATCAAGTCGGTGGCCGTGGTCCGGTACCTCTGCGCGATGGCGGCCACGGTGTCCCCCTTCCCCACCACGTACGTCAGGTACACTGCGGGCACCCCGTTGTCGACGCCGCCGAAGCAGGCGCAGTGCATCGGCACGAACATCGTGGTCCCGGCGTCGACGGCGTCGCCGGCCTTGGCGTCGAGGATGCCGTTGGAGTCCCGGATCCAGTCCGGGGTGGTGAGCCCGCCGTAGACCGCCGAGGCGATGGAGGCGAGCGTGTCCCCCGGGCGGGAGACGTAGCGGACGGAGGTGACCTTGCGGATGCCGTCGGAGCAGGCGCAGGGGACGGGCACGCGGAGCGGGAGGCCCGCCGGGAGGATGCGGTCGGCGGGGTCGGGGACGGCGAAGTCGATGGAGTTGGCGGCGAGGATGGAGAGCGTGTCGGCGCCGAAGAGCGCCGCCAGCTCGGCGAGCTTGAGGTCGGCGTAGAGCGTGTAGGAGAGGAGCGCGGGGCAGGCGGTGGAGGAGGAGCAGGACTCGAGTGTGGACTTTGGCGCGGCGCGGGGGAGCCGCGTGGTGGCGACGGCGGCGAGGAGGAGGAGGAGGTGGAGTGGGGAGGACGGGACTGGCATGACGGTGGTCGGGAGCGGGGAAGCGTCGGGGTGGAGACACTGGAGAGTGGAGACTGGCGAGACTGCGGAGACACTGGAAAACGTGCGGCGCTTCGGATCTTGCGTTCGGTGTTCGGCGCAGGGATCCTCTGCGAGTCCAATGCAGCAGCATGTGCGTCAGCATGATAGGAACGAACGGGTTTCATATGAAATAGTTAAATTTATTTAAAATTTTGGTATTTCAAACGACTTCACAAAAAAGCATTGCTGTAAATGCTACCTCATTGGACTTAGGTCTTCTTCATTCCAGCTTATGACTTCTTCGCTATCTTTTCAAAGCAACTTATCAAGACAGTCTTTCTAAAATGGTTTACGGCATTCGGTTCATTCAAGCTAAGACCAAAACCCATTAGTCACACTCTTATGCTATCAGCCGTAGCCAAAAAGAATATATTGAATCTAGTTAAGTCTCAAACATATGATGAACGAGACTCGGGTATCAGCATATCACCTACACACCTGACGTGTGGTTTTGTATGTGTTGGTGTATGTACAAAGAGATAATTCATTATACGCCACTGAATAATGTTCACTTCTACAAAATATTATTGAACAACACTCTATCTATTATATATCACTGAATAGCATTGAAATCCTATTCTATACCATTACTATCAGTTAGGGTATGTTTGTCCTAGGAAAAAGACGATTTTACACTCAGTTAAAATCTATCTTTATGATAAAAATTAAATATAAGATAAATTGGTATCGCCAAAAATATTAATTTTTTTAGATGGATAATTGGGGTAGTGTACAACTCAAATATAAAATTTTATGAGTTGATTCTTCTATTTGTTCTATTTTTGAAATTCAAATCCAAAATCAGCCTATTTAAATTATTTTTTAAACTATGAAAATTTCACTGCACAAAAATGGGAAATCATATTTTTATGGGCTATGTGATATCTTAGGAGCATGTGAGAATTTGTTCAGAATTTTTAGACATCATTTAATCTCTTTTTGTAAATAGTAGCCTTTATTAGCATTTAAATTAAAAAAACTAAAAATTTTCTTTAAACAGTGTCTTGAATTTTGTTTCTAGGTCACTTACATATTGAATAACACCTCTGTAAATATTTGTTATTTTTAGAGGTTGTTTGTTATTTTAAATAAATTGGGTCTTTGATCTTTACTAAAGGTATTTTGGTCTTTTTTAGAATATAACGGTGAGTCCTAACGGTCAACTAATGGTAATAGCGTATAATAGAATTTCGGTGCTATTCAGTGATATATAATAGATAGAGTATTTTTAATAGTATTTCATAAAAGTAAATATTATTTAGTGGTATATAATGAATTATCTCATGTACAAACCGCAGATAATCCAGATCTGCGCGTTGCAGTGTTGCCAACTTGGTGTTGGTGGGGCTCGATCGGCTGGTAATATTTGAACCTTGGAGGTGCAGTGCTTTTGGAATGAGTAATTTTGAGCCATTTCTGATCAGGCATGCATCATACCGTTTGTTTTCTGATCAAGCATGAATGAACAGAGTTGCATAACATCTTTTCATGTACGGTTGTCATTTTCTTTTAGGTACGGTATTGATTAGGGAAATCAGGTGATGCTTGTTTGGGCTTAAAAGTTCTAGTTTATAGTTTATTTTGTATTGTAGTAATTGAAAATGCACTATAATTATTGGTAGCATTTCAGCGTAATTAAATTTAATAAAAAAACCCATATCGTCAGAAAAAAATGAGAATAAGAAGTTAAAAGCTAGAAGCAAAAGTCTATGTTTCATTTGGAAAAGTTATATTGCACTTACAAAATGAAAAAAATATATTGTGATCAGTTTTGGATGCCAGCTAGCCTAATGGGTCTACCACTCACATATGTATATATCCTCTAGTCACAAATACATATCGTTTTGAGATACATATAGTTAAACTTTTAGAACTTTGATTATCAATATCTTTTTAAATATTTATATTAGATACATAAAAATTATATATGTAGATTCACCTTAAAAGGTACTTTTATAATATAATAATATTTATTAGATTTTATAAATATATTACAATAGAAATTAGTAGTGAAGTGATATTTTAGGGACTATGTCGATATCAAAAATAACATGTATTTGTGATTAGATGAAGTAGCTACTAACTCCATTTCTTTTT
Source organism: Melocanna baccifera (assembly GCA_036346265.1). Taxonomy (NCBI): domain Eukaryota; kingdom Viridiplantae; phylum Streptophyta; class Magnoliopsida; order Poales; family Poaceae; genus Melocanna; species Melocanna baccifera. The sequence goes on along the minus strand of CM070701.1, from coordinate 13,194,842 downwards.
TATTTATTTTTACTTTCATGTTTTTGAGATGTGACTTTGACTACTACTTTTTATAACTTAACAGTAAGATATAATAATAACATTATAATGTTATAAAAGTATTTTTAATGATAAATATAATTATATAATTTTTATATAGTCAATGTAGATAGTTTAAACATATTGGTGGCCAAGCTTTCGAAATTTTGACAGGACAGATTATAGAACATCGAATAAAAATGAATGGGTACATATTTAGTAGCCAGCCTAACAGTGTGAAATCACTATACATTAGATATTAATCCTTTTCGTATCCATTAAATGAGATTGAGTTTCATCTTGAATTTTGTGTGGCTACATAACATGTTCTCCGCTATATCTATTATTTTTTCAAGCTATTTCTGAAAACTCTCATACTTAATTCTCACGCATGTACAACATTTAACCTATTTTCACGTGATATTTATTCTCCTCAATTTGTAGTTCATTTGTGTCGGGGGCCAAAGAAAAGGAACTGTAGAAGTGCTCAGTCAATAGCAGACGATTAACCAGGCCAATTAGCCCGTCATCCTCGCTTTACAGGCCTGGGCCCATGTAGCTTCAGTATGTCACAGATGGCTCTCAGGCCAGACTAGCGGATCTCTAGGCTTCAAGGTTAACGCAGTTGGAGACCTTCCACAGCCCATCAACTCCGTTCGATCTGGAGAGCACTAGCCACCCACACGCCTGCGTGCGGCGCACGAACCCGCACACACTAGCGCGCGCGCTCACCAGAAAACCAGGCCCATCACGTCATCACGAGGCCCCGCCAGTGGGGCGGTTTCGTGCGGAGGCGGGGGCACGGCGGGGCAGCCCGGGCCGGGGACAGAGTGCCCGTCTCCGCCCATTTCCCTTGGGCTGACACCACAATTTTTTTTCTTGGCAGAAAACATCAAAAAAAAACTCCCGACTAGAGGGTAAATGAAGCGGATAATTTTTATCCGACTAACCGACTGAAGACACGTGGAATGAATACAAAAGGGTAAATGGATATATAGTATTATTCGTGTCCGTGACTTCGAGAAAAAATACAAAATATGATACAGAATGAGTGATATCCGTCCGTATATATCCGTATATTAAGTGATATAAGAAAGTCTGTTGTGACTTCGCTTAAGAACAAGATAACAAATATGTGAATTATTGCATCTAAATAGATGGAGAATGTTGAGTGTTTTTCCTTCGGTATCTCGACGATTATTCTTTCCATGTTTGCTCTTATTGCACCTCTATTATCCGATGTACTGTAGGGATGCAAAAGAAGCAGATAATTTCTGTCTGATCGACCGTTCGAAGGCATGTAGAGCGAATATGGAATAGAGAAATATGTATCCGGTATTATCTATATTCAAATCTGACTTTGAAAAAAAAAGATACAGAATGGGCAATATTCTGCTCTAATTGCACTGCTACTCTCGATGCCAAAATCGATGTCTGCTTGCTAAGCTTCTCGATGCCGAAATCAACGTCTGCTTGCTAAGCTATCTGGCTGTTTCTCCCCGAAAAGACCAGCGTGCATATGATGGCTTCATGATGTGTTATCCTCTGTTTTTCTTTTCCTGCATGCCCGAAGCCCCGAAGGGGCACACAAATAGTACTACGACATTTTGCTTTCTTGTACTGTTGCCCGGACTAACTCTCTCCATCTGCCAGAATCCCCAAAAATATTAGTTCCTGTAGACGCCAGTGAACCGCACATGCGCAAGTCGCTGTAGCACGCTAGCTGGTTCCTCGATCGGAAGTCGGCATCGGACTCACAAACCAGACAATTTCCTAGCTCCCGGCCGCGCCCTAACCAGGACGGATTTGAATCCTCCACTACCATTACATGGTTATTTATGGTATATCGTGCCATTCAATCTCGGACACATATCGGATTAGACAACAGTTAGAGATAGCTTGGTTGGACTAAAATTTGGTAACTTATAATTGAAACAGGTTAGCATATCACGTATAATGTAAATAAATACGAAAAAATGAACCGATAAAAAAGCTCAAAAAATACCAAAAAATCATAAAGTACAAATTATGAATAGTGATAAATAAATCAGAAACCGAAGTCTAAACTCAAATGAGCGGTGCTTTAATGTTTTAGATTGATCTAAGGTATAATACTGCTGGAGGCTAGATATACAGTACAGCGATTCTATTTTCTTCTTTGAAGGGGGAGATCGATCGAGCGCTGCTACTATTTCGTCATTGAGTACGTTGAAGGATAACAAAAAAGTATGCTACAAAGCGTCCACAATGTCAATATGCTCCTACATCGTAGCAAATCACTGCACCTAGCATCTTAGGTACAGACAATGTCAATACCTTTTGCTTTTTTTTAATTATATGGCTGAAATATGAAACAGTACCACCGAATTTACTATTCATTCCGCGTTACAATGCGATAGTAGAGGATCAGATCGCTTCGGTCCCCTAGCACGTACACGGCCGGCCAAGACGAGCCACACATAGCTAGCTAGGCGCAGGCGCGCGCGCGCACACACACACACACACACACACACACACGTGCATAGCAGATCAGAGAGGAACATGGCTCGCCACCAGCTAGGCACTAGAATACTACGTACCATACCAGCACTGCTGCACGCATGGGGGGATCTCGCCAGCTCCCGGCAATGGTCAAGAGCTCCCGTCCAAGAAGAGCCCGATGGAACAGCATGTACAGACGCATTGAATAACTCGTTCACATCAGCGCGTCGCTTTTGTGCACCCAGCTGGGTAATATGGTTCGAGCTAGAGCGCATTTTTGGAAGGCCATGGTGCACATACATACGAGTAGTATAATAGACGACAGCTAGGCAGCCACGGACGAGAAGAGCCATGTAGACATATAGTAGCAGCAGTAGCAACCGTTCTTTTGGGTTTTGTTTTTTTTTTTTATTTCTTTAAAAGTCGAAATTGTATATGATATTCACGTTAGTTTCTCTATCGTTTGCTTCCATCTTAAGAAACACAGCAAAAAATATCAACCGCAACAAAAGAAAAGGGCCATCTTTGCTAGCTCTTCACTTTTCAAAAGCATTTTAACTGTTGCTCTTGCATGCCCATACTTGCTGCAGTCGAGTGAAAGCTCTACTCGCCAATAATTGAAGAGCCCGGCTGGCCGGCCGGCTAGATTCGTAGAGTTGCGTAACTTGTCTCCCAACGTTAGGGAAGAAATGGTTCAGCTAGCATAATCTTCTAAGCATAAGTTTGTTCGATGGTTTGGTCTAATTAGAAGTATCAGTTTGGGCTAGGTAGGGATTTTTTGTCGTGCATAAGCAAGTGGACAAGGACAACTAATCATTGCGTTGGCCGTTCAGTTCGACAATTAACCCAGGCGTCGATCAATGTCAACGCATGTGCTCTGTTGTTTAATAACCCAGACTCGGGCCGACTCTGTCATGAGGCCGGTTCAGTCAGGCAGCCGACTCTGTTATCAGACTGATTCGATCAGGCCGACTCTGAAGAAAAATCTTTCTCCTCTGTCGAATCCTTCGATTGGGTTATCCCATACTTTGTGCTTTCGATCTCGGGTGCGAACACCGATCCAGGTCTGATTTCTACATGCTTGTCGGTGTCATGAACTGCCATCGCTTGCTCCAAGCCACATACTGTATACATCAACTCGTTCATTAGTTGATGACATGAACGTTGGACGCTACCTCAAGTGGAAGCATATATCCTTCTAAACGATGACAAATTGAAAGGCGCACTGTTTCATCGTCAAAAAATTACGATGAACGTGCACTTCTATTGGAGTACGTTTTACTAGTCTTACAGGACGCTCAAAAAAAAAAACCATAGAAGAAATCCAACTTATATGTAGTACTCCAAGATTTGCATGTATCATATGCTAAGCTTTCGTGAAAGAAAACTTTTAGTATGAACGTACATATGTCGTGTCATTTTCATGTATACTGATGTAAAGATGGTTAAGATGATTTGGTACCAGTGCAGAAATGCAAGGACTGGGGTGCATGAAAGATGAAACAGCTGGTAGTAGTTGATTCAGAGCCAGTGAGAAGTTCACAGCACACAGTTCATCTGTGCTCTCCTACATTATTCTCCATGAACATGAAACGCTTCATTCTGGATCACAGATCAGAATGAAAATCTTGAAGGATAAAACTAGGCTAGCTGTTAGAAAAGCTACTCCAAATAACTTGAGGAAACCTAATGGCAGCTGGAAGAAAATTTATCAGGTTTGCACGGGTTTGTAAGAAGAACAGGAGGAGCTAAATAGATGACGTACCATACATACTAGAGGCAAATTGCTGGAACGATCAAGAGGCATAATGTGCAGATGCTGGTTAAAGGGATTGAAGCCTGGTCCGAGATCACCAAACCATACACGGCTTCCATGTCGTATGTGGAGACCTTGAACCAGACAACAATCCCCTTAACCTAACTTCAACCTGGACATGCAGTCCAAACAAGAAGGCCAATCAAACTCAGCAAGACATGAAACTACTTCACCAGTGGATAGAGGGGAGGAAAGAAGAAGAAATGGCAAGAGAGGCAGAAGGAGAGGGGACTACTGGAGTATACTACAATACTAGCTAGTAGAAGAGATCAAGAGGGAGAGCTATGCTGGGGTTTTTGAAGATGAAGGAAGGGGCAGTGCTTCTGGATGGGCCGGCCACTGAATTGCCATTTATTGAGAGGTCTACCATTGGACACGAGCTGCACTGATAGCCACTGCAAATGGACATTATTGCTTGTGGTACAGTGTGTGAGAGGAGACCGTGTGTGTACATGTATATTTACCACTTTGCTTCTTCTTTTCTTTCTTTGCCCTTTTTCATGTGTGTAGTGAAGTAGTACTCCACAATTTTCAGCTGTAAGCACACAACTCCTAGGAGTACTAGATTAGGACTAGGTGGTACATCGATCACTGTATGCTTCATTTTTTAGGTTTTTTACTTGACTAGCTAGTATTTCCCAACTTTGAATTGTACTATACGTGTGTGTGAGAAGGAGCGAAAATGAAGATATATTGTCACCTATGACGATGTTCTGAGGACTCATTTGCAATATATGTTGTTTTTTATCGCTTTTTCTCGCAAAAAAATATGTTGTTTTTTAGGACCAATTTTTTTGGGGACTTGTTGCCATAGATGTTAATTACTACATCCATTCATATTAGTTACGTTCTTTTTAGAGAGTGTGCACACAATTAATCTTTTCTAGCTTTCACACTAATGTAGGTAAAATATATCAAGATCAATAATAAGAAAATAATACTCAACATGGAGTTAATAGGCATATTCTTTTAGGTTACGACTTATAACTTTTAGCTGCGACTTCTTAGTCTAATGAATAGTAATTGTTAAAAGAAGCTGAAGCCAAAAATCAGCTAAAAAGAACGGGGTTTACATGAAGAAGATTTTCACAATAATGTACTATTAGTTTTCTATAGTTTTAACCAGCATATTATGGTTAAAATTAGTGGTCTATATCTTATATTAATTACAATCACAGATGAAGTAGTACTAGCAGCTTGCAATAACCAAGATGCTAGTGAAGTCTCCAGGAAATCGCTAGTAAAAAGAAAATTTTCTCTTGTATGTTTTTCCCTAAGAGAATATCTGGTATGGTTTTGAAGCACACAATACAAAGCTCTCACAGTGTTACTCCATTTGTGAGGAATTCACCACATTGTCTTTTTTATCACATTTATTTTATGGGGAATATACCACTTTATCAATCGAGAATACCATTAACAATGGGAAATTGCCATTACACCACTGAAAAATGACAGGACCATGTAGCTAGGGCCGTCCCGCATGCATTGACACATTTGGTGGTATTCTACCAAACTGTGATTTTTCCCAATACTAGTATGAAAGCAAATCTCAAGAAGAAAATTTGAATGCTCCGTTTGATACTTCCCGAGACCTAAATTTGATCATCTTTTATTCGAAGCCCAGCTTTTTTTGAAGTGAGTAATTTTACACCATCCCATTTTACCAGGGAGGGCATGCACGCCCACGTGGCCCGGTGTAAATTCAAGGCCTGCGGATGGAGCGGGGCCCAGTCGTCAGGGACAGTCTGCGTTAACTTGTGACGTGGGAGAATGCCATTGGTTAGTACCCTGTGCCCCAGCTTGGCAGCAATTATGGGGTCATGATGCTGCTGTGATTGAGGCTGAGGTGGTGAAGGAGAGCAACCGGAAAAGCTGATTTCTCGGGGAGCGCAGAAGATCCCAACTCCCCATGCAAGCATTCAAGACGAGTTTAAAATTACACTGTATATAGTTAAAATTATACTGTAACTGATAGTGATTTATTTTACATAATTAATTTAAAAAAAATCTAAAAATAGAAAAAACAGTTAGTCCATAACATATAACGTAAACGAATACAGGAAAAAAGAACCAGTAAAAAAGCTCAAAAACTACTGAAAAACCAGAAAAAGATAAAAATTATAAATAGTAAAAAATAAGTCAGAAGTTTAAGTCTAAATAAGCTAGACCTTAATTCAGCGGATGGGTCTGGTCTTTTGTTTTGTTACATTTCAATGATGCATGAATGCATGATGCAGCCACCTGTTCATGAAAGGTGAAGTTTTGGTGATACACCCGCTAAGGATAATTTTTTTCTAGATTCATGTGTTTGTGAAATTTCTAAGCTCTAAGTAGGACATAAATATTTATAAATATTTCGTTGCTATCGCACACAGCAACACTTGTAAACTCTATGGCAGTTTAGTGCAAATTACACGTGCAAACATGCACCAGATGTTTCTCTACTGCCTGGCCTTGTAAGAATCCACCGGCTTTGTGAAACGGAAGAGAACGAGAGAGAGAAGGAAGCCACGATTCCGTTGTCTCGTAGATGATATGGTTATACGGTGCGTGACATGCACGGCAATACAACCAATTTAAATAGATCACGACAGCCGAGAGAATCAGCAGAAAACCGGAAAGTACAGGCGCCATATGGGCAGTGTGTGTGGTTGAACTGTCCCAAGCAAGCAGTCAACAAAGCCAGCAAAAATCTGAATTCTTGTTTGTACGGATGATTTTGAAAGATTCCGAAAGGCATCCCAGGGCATTGAAGACAAGCCATCTACCCGTTTGATGGTCTATAGTACAATCTTGACACCAGAAATAAATCTTGTCGCCGCTGCGACTGACGTGATTCTCCAAACAATTTTAAAGGCTCGAGCCACGTATATGGTCTCTTCCCTGGCGAACACTACATGCAAGTTACTCATCATAAAGGCAGTGTTATCAGATCCAGATCTGCTGGTGGTCTGATAAAAAAAATAGGACCAGGGTCTACTCCGGTCCAGGCTACAGTTGTAATCGGATATACAATTGGTCCGCTTTAAGCCTGTATGAACCAGTCGAACCGGAGGGTTTTCCTATGAATCAGCGTGGTTAACCCGTGGTCCAAAACCTACCATGTAGATGGAGCTATGCTTGGCGACTTGGCGTGTCGGAGCCTGCAGGGGTTAGTGAGGAGTAAGGACCGGCTGGTGGCTGGGGTCGTCTCAAGGGTGAACTCACGAATCGAATGGCGATGGAGTTGTGCTTGGCGACTTGGTGTGGCTTCAACCCTAGGCGACGTGGACTGGGCCAAGGTCGACAGGAGCATCCACATTCATACGTCGGCAAGGGCCGAGGGGGAATGGGCCAAACAAATCGTTGTTTTGGGCTTGCTGCGTATAAACAGTCAAATTTGACCCAACTATTAATACGCATATGTATTATATCTTGTATATACTAGTTTTTTGTTAAAAAATTTGGGTATTCAGCTGAATACCCATGAATCACTATAGTTCCACCCTCGCCCGTCGTAGATCAGTCATTGAATCTAGCAGTGATTCCCAAACCGCCAACCCATCTACCGCGCTCCCAAAATGGGCTGGCTCCGCCCTTGTCTCTTTCTAAGCCATTGGATCGGTGACTCAATGGCTGGATTGATAAAGATGAAATTCGCGGGTGAGGCATGAGTCTAGGCTTTTGTGATGTGCGTGAGACTAAGGGTCTATTTCATATTGGCTTATGCTTTTGGCTTCATCTTCCAGAAGCAGAAGCCAATATGAACGCCCTAACTTCTATACTTGCTTCTATCAGCCGCTACTATTCATCACCACTACTTTTCGCTTTCACATACTGTAACGTACTTTGTATTTTATTATATCATAATTTCGTAAGTCTCATGGTGGTCCGAATGCTGTAATGTCTTTTGTTTCACAATCCTTCTTACATAATGCACTACTATTCATCAATTGCTTTTATCAATCATAGCCAAAAGTTATCAGCAAAAGCCAATATGAACATACTCTGAGATTCATGGTACTGGTGGAAGAAATAAGTAAATTTCCAATTGTTTTTCTTCATAATTTTTGTGTAGAAAATTTTTGAGAAAATGCATGTTAGACTGGCCTTTACACAAGAACTATATAACCTGTACTTTGTATGAAATTCATACTCACTTATATATACAACACAAAGTGTAGAAATTATTCAAGTAGGGAATATTTGTAAGTTTCATTCTGGTTGGGAGCTTTTATTTATTTTTAACTTCTGAAAGGTGAAACATCTATAGGATTTCAAGAAGATGCATTGAAACTCTCAAAGGAATTGGTAACACGTTGTTAAATATATATATCATGCTAGAATTCCTTCAAAACTTATATGCATTATTCTTATCCTATGAAATTCCTTTGAAGTAATCCTACAAACCAAACACCCCATAGAAAAATTTCCTTCATATTGAATTCCTCCATTTTCCTTTGAAATTCCTCTAAATCAGAGAGGGCCTTCCATTGAAATAAAATTCCCATACCGGTTAGTCTGTTTGAGAGAGGAAAGATTGCTGCTTTTGCATTGGTGGTGGCTTTTGAAAAGCACATATATTTTTTTTCTGCTTTTAGATTTACATAGTTAGTGGAAAGCCGTAAGTAAGATTCCTGTAACTAACTAGATTCCACAGCGCAACGTAGCACCGGAAATGCAAATTGGCCTTGAGAAGCGCTATCTATGTGATATGCGCGGCTAGGATTCTCTTAACCATTCGTAAAAAGGACCCGAATTGGGCCAAAATGCTTTTACAAGTGGGCCAAAAAGCCTTATCCCAAGCAGGTCCTAAGGGGGTTTGTTTTTTTCCTTGTAAGTGCACCTCAGCAATCAGCAGTATGGCAAATCCGAAGGCCAAAGGCTCCGTTTCATGACTTTTCAACCGACTATCCTACCATGTAGCCCAGACAACTTCGGTCGCTGATATCGTGGTCCCACTCGCAGCGTTTGTTCTATGCAACCTATGGGTGAGAAAACGATGGCTCCAACGGGCCCATCACAGCCGTTCGTTGGATCACGCAGGTCAAACGGACGGATGTAGGTGCTGCGGTTCTCGGCCTTGGTGCTGGGTTTTCTTTTCTACCAGCCCACCTCGTGTGCCACGTGGCTCCACCCACGAACCACAGCAGCTGGCGACTAGGCAGCGAAGCCGAAGTCTCGAAACGCCACCGCCCCGCGCCCGAAACTCGCAGCCTCTCGTATCGGGAGGCTCCGGCGCCGCCGCTCCACTCCTTGAGCCTCCGCCGCCGCGCGGCGGCGGCCTTGTCTTCTTGTCTCGAAGAAACGAGGTACCGGTGGTGAGTCTTCGAATCTTCCGTGGCTCAAATCGGCCCTTCCGTCTTCGTATCCCATGCCGCCTTTGAATTTACCCGGAAAAGGTGCTCCTTTTCATATAGTTTTCTTGGTAGGTTCGTTTCTTTTGTCCCCAATTCTTGGTGAAATTCCTTGATCTGGTGGCCCTGTTCTTCAGGACGTCGCCAATCGATATGCTTCGGCTCGACTAGTCTAGGGGAACCGTGCGTTTAGTGCTTCTTGGAGGCGCGTATCTGGGATGGCTTCCTCAAGTTTAGACTTTTGGAAGCGGCTTTGAGCCCCCAAGCGTCCAGTAGTACGCTCAGATTCGTCGTTCCGATGTTCCCTGCTAATACTGTTCTAAATCGTGGTGGGTTAGTGTAAATAAGAAGGTTTAAGGAATTTTAGGCACTCTGTTAGTTACCTATATGCCAATGTGTTGGGACTTGGGACCTTGATCGCTGTGTTCTCTATTGCTGCTGATATCGACGTTAATGTTGATTTCATAATAAACATTCATGTTGCTGCTGCAATCATGCTGAAGAATTTTATCTGGATTGTCAAATTAAAGATGAGTCTTTTCTGTGTACTCATGTACTATATAATTTTGAGATTAATCTTTACATTCCTATAAGTTCCATCACATGTGAGTAGATGTCCAACATTAGAAACACACGGACATGGTGAGGGTGGGAGGGAATTGCTTTTAATATTAAAATTGGTCTGGTTGAAATGCGATTTTTGCAGTATCAAAGTCATCCTTTTTTCTTGGACTACTAGGAAAATTAAGTTGCCTTTTTGCAATCTGTGTGGTGAAAATAGTTATTCATATCTATTATAAACAGATCAAGTATCTCTGGTCCTCTGTTGCATTCTCTGGTAGATCTTGTTGTTACCATCCAATGTCCAGTGGAACTCATGCTGAACTAAAGCAAAAATTTCAGAGTTTGGCAGTAACTTGTACCACTGGATTTGTGATCGATATATTCTGTTGGATTTTTTTGTAAGCGTTTTAACTTTTGGGCCGTGTAAAGAACAAAGACAAAATATATGTGATCGGTGGATGAGCTTGAACCATAATGTACAATTTCTAATGCACGCTTAGGAAAAAAACATTAGGATAAAGCAGGAGAAGTGGTTGACATTGAACATATGGTTTGCCCATGATGTCTTGTTCTTGAGCTATACCTTTCAGATTATTGACCATCATTTAGGTCTTTGCTCCATTTATTTAGAGCTAAGAAGAGTGAAACAAAAAGAACCTTAAGATATGCCGTTTTTGGAAATTTTGTTCTTGAAAGTTTATGAAAAAGGTGAACCCCTATACCACCTGTGCTAGAGGTCATTCTACTGTCAGCCAGGCTCCTTTGATTTTGATTTGTGATATAAACAATGTGTTTTTTTTACTTTGGTTGACTTAATGAAATCTTAATACTCAGAATATATGCATCTTGCAGTTCTTATCAAGATGACCAAACATACGAGGAACAAGAAATATTCATCTTGTAAGCTCAGATCATCACAATATCAGAGATCCTGCAGTCCTGCGACGACAAGAGAGTTGCTAACCGGAAGTCAACATTAGCAGCAACAGAGAAATGTGCGTGGAAAGATGTGATCTGCCCAATTTGCATGGAATGCCCACACAATGCTGTCCTTCTACTCTGTTCGTCTCATGTCGATGGCTGTTGTCCATATATTTGCGCAACCAACTTCCACCACTCCAACTGTCTTGATCAGCTTGTAGAGTCATGCAGAAGCCCAACAAGCTGTAAGGGCCCAGGCTAAATAGAACTTACATGCCCCCTCTGCCATGGTGAGGTTAAGGGCTATACATTGGTTGAGCCTGCTCGGGAATAGCTGAACCAGAAAAGGAGTTGCATGCAAGATAGCTGCTCATACATTGGTACATACAGAGAGCTCCGCAAGCATGTAAGAAAGAAGCATCCTTTTGCAAAGCCTCGTGCTGTGGACCCTGTAAATACATTCAGATGGAGACGACTTTTATTTAGAAGTGTGTTGCAAGATATGATCTGTGCGATGAGTTCATCAACGCTCCAAAGGTTATTATGTGCTATGTTGCAGTTTGAGGAGCTTATGGCATCTGGTTGGCGTGAAGATGCTGATCGGCATGGTGCTGATATCGCAGAGATCCTTGCGTGAATCCATGACTTGACCTTTGTTGATCCATGAGTTGTGACCTGACAGAGCAATACCGGTCTTGATCTGTTCTCAGGGAGTATTTGTCGGCATCTTCATAAGAAGCAGAATCTTACGCTTGCATGAATTCAACAACCCTTACAGAGTGTTGGTGTAAGGGCATGAAAGTGGTCGTTGATACTTCATTTTTAGCAGGGGCATGAAAGTGGTCGTTGATACTTCATTTTTAGCACAGTTTATCTTGGTGTGATGCATTTTTCTTGTGCATCCATGTCGCACCATTTACAATTTTACTGCTCTTAGATATTTTCCCTTTCAGTAGCAAGTACCCATATGTTTATTGTTTAGTTATTTCACCTGACAGGAAGGAGTACCGAAAATGAAAGGATCGTAAGCATCTTACTACCAATACTTTATGGTTGGTTTCTGAACCGAGAAACACTGAATCTTGGTCCTCGAATTCTAGGCTGGTGATTTTGGTCTTAGTTTCTAAATATGATACTTTCATGTGTGATAGGCCAAGCTTTATATGGGTACTATTGTAGATCTCTTTGTTCGATCAGTTTCATCAGATGAAAATGATAGTTAATTCCAGTCCATCTAGATCCACTAGATGCACGCTGCTGTTTTACAGAAAAGGTTTTGATCACGAGTAGAGGCAGGCGACCAGGTTAAATAAGCGCACAATCTTCTTGACGAGTTCAGGAAGCAGAGTCAGCGTTACATGCTCTTCTCAATTAGACCGCAGACCGAAAATGGTTAACCGATTGGACACAGGGGAAAGAATCGCCTTCGAGCTGCAGGGTTCGACGACGCCGAAGAAGTTTAGAATGATTCTCTAGTCTGTACTGCGGTCGGCGGCAATGCCGTGCGGCGCCGGTCGGCTCGGTCGGTGAGTCATTCAGAAGATGACGAGAATTCGCCGCGTTGTAGGCATAGCACATCACCTCTCTCTAGTGGCGAATTGACGCTGGATTTAGCCGAAAGGCGTGGGAGTCGCGCGTGCAGCGCGACGGCCGTGCCGCGCGGGGCGACGCCGCGTGGAGCCGTCGCACGGTTGCGCGCCCCGATCCTGTGGGCAGTGGGCTCTTGACATTTTGACATGCCCAACGGTGGGGTTTGGCTGGTCGTGCGCTCGTGCGAGCAACGCCGCGGCGCGGCCTCGGCAGTCGGCACGGCCGCGTGTCTTCGTTGAGCAGAAGAGGCTGCCGTGGCCGGTGTAACTTGGCATGCGGCATGCCCGATGGGCCACCGCGGCGCGTGCACCTGACGTCAAATTCTTACAGTGATTTTTGATGAAAAATCCAGAGATTTCCACGGTGATCGACGTTGATTGCACTCTCGACGCACCGGTCCTCGTAAACCCTGTTTTTGTTGATCCCAGCAACCATGTACGGAGATCATTACTCGTTGCAAGAGCAGTGTGCTGTGCGCAACGGACAATCGCAGTGCGCGAGGAAAGCTGGTGTATTGTTATTTTGCCGCTTCGGCCAGATGTGTTACCGGTTCCTGTAAGTCGTGTTGCTCGAAGATCTCCAGCTCTGTTCAGCTTGCTGTCCATCAAAAGACGCGCAAAGCATGGTCCGCCAAAGGACGAGCAAACAAGAATTCATGAGTAACATAATTCATGGTCAATATGACGAACGATCAGGAGATCAAACGGCACAACAGACCTAATTTATAGAATCTGCATTCATCCTGATCATGGTTGATCACGCACGTCCAAGATTTTTCGTACATGAGTACCATAGTTTCAGAGGGATTATGTAGCATAGGCGGCACGTCACTCATAACACATTGGACTTCGGTTCAACAAAAATCAATAGAGTGAAACCAATCTGAAGAATAAGAGCACCTCAAAGAAATGAACATACGAGTCATATCCTCGGCCACATCATGATCTCCAGAATATTATGACATATATGCAAAGAAGGGACTTAAAATGAATAAAGAGTTCAACAAGGAAACACGACCTGATTCTTGTATGTATAAAAATCAACCAGATTCAGATAAGTATAAAAATCAATTGAGTCAGGTAGATCCAGGATTACACACTGTTCACTAGTATGCAGCACCAGTGAGAAAGGACGCCAACAGTGTCCAGATAGGGACCATTTACAGATGCTTCCTTCATCTCACATTTTGGAACCTATTTGGACAATTTGACAACCCAGCAGTCCATAAAACTTTTGGAGCGGACAACACTACCGCACAAAGAGATCAGAATCAATACAGGTTTCCATAAGGACAAGGTAAAACGATTCTCAGGCTGAGAAAGTACCGTCTCCTAGAATATTCTCAGGCCAATCAAAGCATGTGTTCTGGCGTTTATCTAGCCGACACTTTAGATCCGGCTCTTCCAAACTTTTTAGGTTCACCCCAAAATTAGCACTAACAAATTTTGATAAAGCTAACCCTAGTTTTGGCCAACAATTATAACAAGAACTACAATTCATCATCCTATTCAATCAAAGTCAATTTGTTAGGATTTGTTGAGGGGTGGTAAGAGCAACACGCTGCAAATTTTATGAGAACATTCTCAATTCAAGAACTAACTTAAATCTAACAGGTTCTGAACCATGAACCCAAATAACATGAAAGAGCGAGTACATCCTAAAACTTAATACCCTAAAATGGTGGGACATGCTACAATAAACCCAACTAGCTAGCCAATGTTTCCAAGCCTAAATGAAAAAAAATGTTTCATGTGCCCAGTAGAGTGGTCACTTGACTACAATGGAACTTTTGCTTTGCTCTCAAATGTGTTATTTGCATTAGCACTGGCACTGAACTGCATTGGCACTAAAGTTCAGTTACAAAAACTCACATTTATCCGTCCATAACTTCTGATTTGTAGAAGTACCCCTGCACTGCTTATCCCTACAAAATCACCTCCACCGGTGACAAGAGGGAGAAATTTGCAGTTTTTCCACTCCTAGTAGATCATTGTTTCTTTTCTCTCAAATTTCAACTTCTGTTACAAAACCACTTAGCGAAGAATGGGTTTGGCATTAACACAACTCGGAAGGTCAATAAAAAATAAATGCATTTAACTATAATTAAGCAAACAAATATAACATATGACCTTACCATATTCACAAATGCTATAACTCAATTCTATGTCACAAATGTGGCGCTAAGCCACTACCATCTGGGCTTGATTGCATAACATGATAAACCAACTTGCTGATGCAATTGAAAAGGCCAACCCAAGAAAAAAATGAACAGAGCATTCAAAATAAAGATGCATTGACCCTAATTTAAATAAACATGGCAACGGTATAGCATATAACGCATAAGTTAGCACCTAAGAAACACAAAATACAAATCCACAAATAATAGCAAGGAGAAGACCATCACTCCTTGTTCTATGCCTAACTTTTGATCGAGGCAAGTGCAACCTTGTGCACGAAAGTAAGTAATTAACCACAGAAATTCTATCTAGAAACAAAAAAGACACTGATTTCCCCCCTTTTAACAATGTTCTACTCACCACAGGTCACCCATTATTCAGTCAGCCCTCTCAAGGGCATCCAGCACCATCTTCACTGTTTCCTTCATCAGGTCCATCCGGTGCAGCTGCTGTCTGATCTCCGTCAACCTGAACTTCCGCAGCTTTTCCTCCATCACCCGTGCTTTTGATCCTTCAAGCACCTCAAATGCCTTCTTGAACGCCGTCCCACTCGGATGCTCCCTGGACAGCTCCTCAACAGTCTCCCACAGGTATGGATATGCATCCTTCCCCTTCTCAAACTCACTTTTCCCTCTCCCATTGGCACTCGCGGGCCCAATTCCAATGCCGTTCCCATTTGCCATAGTAACCGGCCTCAACCTACGATTCTTGCGGTCACGGTCATCCCGCCAGCTCTCCATATCATCATCGCTCCCTCCACTATCTTGCTCCTCCTCGCTCTCACCACCAGCAGCATTCTCATACCCACCTCCTCCTCCATCACCACCACCACTCCTGGTCCCCCAAACCCTCTTGGCAAGCTCATAGATGCTGTGGTCATGCGGAGTGGGCAAGTCCTGATCTCGTCCCTTCTTAGCACGGGTGGCAAGTAACTGGTATTTCTGCTTGAGGCGCCGGACCTTATCACTGAGCTGCGTGGTGGATACCTTAACACTGAGCTGGCTACGGATGTGCCCGTGAAGCTTGCCAATGTCAAGCGTCGAGCCAGGGAGCGTACCACGCTTGGCGCGGTACGCGATGAGGCCGCGCAGGATGACAAGCTCGTCACCTTGGCTCCAGAGGCGCGATGGCCGCTTCATCTGCTCCGCGGAGGATGCCACGCCCACGGCGGTGCTGCGGGGGCGCTTGGCGCGCGGCTCGGAGGCGGCGGCGGAGCGGCGCGGCGGGTCCATGGGGCGGGAGCTGATGGGCTTGATGGTGGCAGCCTCGGCGAGGGAGGGGCGCGGGGGCGGGAGCGGCGAGGCGTTGTCGTCTTCGGAGTCGGCTCCGGCGGCCGGGTCGGCGAAGGCGTCGGCGTCGGAGGCCGCGGGCGCGGCGGAATTGTCGGAGTCGGAGTTGACGTCGGGGGAGGGCGGCTTGGGGTCGCCGCCGCCGGGCTTCGGCGACGCGGCCTTCGGGGCGGGGCGGTGGCCGGCGTCGGCGTCGGAGTCGTACGCGCCCCCGGAGTCAGATCCGGCGGCGGCGGAGTCAGCCGCCACCGATGCGGAGGCGGGGGCGGAGGACGGCGCGGCGGACTTTGGGTTAGGGTTGGGGGGCGGCGTCTTGAAGGGGGACGGGGAGGACGGGTGGTGGGCCGCGTCCCCCTCCCCCTCGGAGGCGTCGGACGCCGATCCCAACGCCGCCGCGGCCGGGCGCTTCGGTGCCATGCTGAGGCGCGAGCGGCGGGGAGCAGGTCTAGGGCCTCGGCTCGCTCTCGCTCGGGTGGTGGGTTCCTCGCGCTGCTGCGCTGTTCGGCGACTCCTCTCTCTTATCTGTATCGGTGATTTTTAAGGGAGGGCGGAGCGAGTCGAGCCGTCGAGTTGAGTTCAGTGCGGTGGACGTGTTCGATTGGCATGCGGCAGGTATCTGCCATGTCCAGCAGAGTCTCAGGCCCTAACCAAAAGGATTTGTCAGCTTGCTCTGCGTACGAGTTCAGTGACGGCTGCCACCGAAAACAAATCGTGTCAGCTTTATTTGTTCAGATATAGTAAGAGTTGTAAAATAATTGAATTTTGGATGTGTTTAGAGTTTGGATGTGAAGCCTTGCAAAGGAATTTGAGAGGATTTGTGTTAGTCCATGCGAAATCCGTGTGCAATTTGTGTAGTTTTGCACCCATCTTGGTTCCGTGTCTACCTAATGTTTGTCACCATGCGTCTATTTATATTGGGTGGATGATATTTTTTAGTTACAATCGATGATTTTTAATTAAAAATAAATAGTAATGGTAGAAAGAAACAACTTTTAGAAGGAAAAAATGAATAGTGAGAAAAGTGAGTAAGAGATGCATACGCTTTTCTTTGAGAGAATGGAAGTAGGAAGTCACTGATGATGTGCTCTCACTTTATGGCCTGCTTTGCTTTTAAAAGCCTGAGGTGAGAACGAGAATGAGAGAAGTAGATGGGGTCTACAAATTAATTGTAGTATACGTTAAAAACAAGATGTTCATATTAGCTCCTGACGAGTGAATCTTTATATACTGAGTGAGACATTAAGTAGAGATTAGATTATTCTTTTTGGTTTATAGCTTTCTCTGAATAAATAAATAGGATAGTTTTTGTCATCTTTTCGCAATGGTTTATCAGAATATTTCTTTAAAATTATTTATTAATTTATTAATATTTAATTTAGTTGTTCAAATACTTATTCTAAAAGATAAAAAACCATTCGATATTAGCCACCCTTCGCATCCGAAAAAACACGACATTGTAGCACGAACGAACTGGGCGCAGAGTGCGTAAACATCCTAAATTTAATAACTAGTCACTTTCCTAAACAGTAAAAGTCTTGCGTGACAAGTATAAATTTGGTTGCCCGATAAGTCTCTGGAAGCATAGTGCAATTGACTGTGACATTTTAATTTCCAAATTTCTAACGATGATGTCATCTGATGTGATGTGCTCCAGTAAAAAGCATGTGCAAACAGAAGACAGGAAATACTGCACACTGCTGCTTTCCACGCTTTGGACAAGAATGCATGCTATCGCTGCCGAGTCTGACAGAACGCCAATGATTCCGATATCTACAGGCTCACGAAGTGAAACAGGGAGCCAACGATTTCCAATCGTTTCCAAATGATTATACCAGAATATGTGCCAGTTTCTTTTGAGCTACCACCTATATTTTATAATTATATCTTATAATCTTTAGATTATTTATAAAAAAATATAGTAACATAACTTACATATAATTTTAACCAATATAAATAAAGTTACTATAGTATATATTACAATTAATTTGTAAATCCCATCTTAAAAAGATATTTCATTTGAAAGCTGGTTATTATAAAAAATCAAAAAATAGTTTTTAAAAACTGAAAAGAACACACCCTATATACTTTGTTATCCGCTAAAAAAGCATATGCTTTGTTACTCGTGACTCTTTTTTTTTTTTGAGAAAAAAGCTTTATTGATTACTTTTGCAACATGTTACGGAAGTCTCAACATAGGACGGTACAAATGACGTCCACACTCCACACTGCGCAAATGCATAGTATGTATAGGTGGAGCCAAGAATTTATCGATGGAGGTGCGAGTTTAAAATGTACTCCAACATCAGAAGGACGTTGTTATTATATGTTTGTTTTTCTTAGAAGCAAATTTCAAGTTTTATATTTAAGCGAACATGTAATCTATCCTTCACAGTACACAAAATTGCGTAACAGCTAACACACATCGTGGTACTGGAGCGTCATGCCCACTAGAATTCATTGCCCACACAAGCGGCAGAAGCATATTTAGAAAAATGTAACCAAATATACCACGGGCATAGCAAACGATAAGTTCATAATAGTCAGCCAGTATAGTGCTTACTGTACTGTGGGTGCGTTTTTTTCGACTGCGTCGGATAGTTTATGACTGTAACTGATGACTTTTAACTCTAGCGCTAGTGTTTATATGAACGAATCAAATATCAATAAACTACTTTAAAATAACAGCAGATCGAGAAACTATCATATTTATTTATTAAAAAATTATAAATCATATGTTGAAAAAATATGGCCTGTATCTATGTGCGGAGGGACGACCAAAAAGGGACCGGTACACGCGACATCACTGGGCAATAATAGAGAGATGGTCGTCTGAGGCATAATATATTTACATGCAGAGTGCGATTAGAAGCAGCGACACAAAAGTGGATCAGTGGAATTGCAAGGACATGTCTAGGAGAATCTTGAGCTGCGTGCCCATCCGATCGCCTCCGTGCACTGTGTTGTGACTATGATCCTTTTGCTTTGGCTCTGTCATATGCTCGGCCAGGTAATTGGAGGTGTATCCCGCTGCGAAGTACTGTGTCGTGTATACCGTGTCAGTATTTGTAACAGTAGTTAGCTTGTGGTTGTGGAGAGTAGTGCAACATGTACCATATGCTGGTGCTCAGCGGTTGTCTTGTTCATGGTACAGACATATAGCTCAATTTATGTCTGGTTTGTGTGACTTGGCAAGCACACCAACATTGTCTTTAATGCTGGCACAGGCCTGTGCAAATACTGTTGTGGAGAGCAAGGTTTTGTGCCGATGTCCTAGCGAAGGCCCTTGCATGCACTCCATAGTCCAACGCTATGACACCGACGGTGTTGGCATCTTTGTAGTGTTGTTCAGCGTCTTGGGTTCCTGTGGTGTCTTCAGGAGGCTGTGTGGGTTGGGTCTAAAGAGGAAACATACGTAAGATGGCATGCCAAACAATGATCCAAACGGCATTGCACTGTTTATGTACCTTGGGGTCGATGCTACTTGTATCATCCTGCAAAGCTGACTGTGAGAGTGCTATGAGGAGCGGTGGATCCTTTGATGGTGTGCTGAAGGTGGAGCCACTGTCCTTCAACCCTTGAGGAGAGGGTGCTGTAGAGGATTTGCTCTTTCCCAAAACCAGGTGCTTGTTGGTTGGTGTAACAGCGACGACGCCATCACCTCTTTCTCTAGGTGGTCATGAACGGGCTCTTTGCTGGTGTCATCTGCATACTGCTTGTGCTCGGTAACATCATCAGTGATGATCCCTGTGACTCGGACGGTGACATTGCCACAAGTGATCCTCCATCAATCCCAGTAGACAGTGTTATAAATAATTCTGCTGAATCCGTTTTAGAGTCTATATCAAGTTAAATTCGAGTCAGTTTTAGAATTAGAAATTTATGTTTCGGAGTCGATCTCTGTATCCGAGTCTAATTTGTAAAGCTGTGTATAAATAACAGAGAAAACCAAAAAAATGCGGTGGTTTGAGTACCACCAAAATATTTGTGTCATATTCTATCGCTCAAGATTTTCGTGTTGTCGTCGCTTCTCAAAGAGCAGAGGACATCAATATCTAGACGTTCGATTAATATAAAAGGCTTTGACTATCAAAGAAGCTTGAAGTGTCACAATCGGAAGCTCACGAGTACTGTAGTACTCGTAAAGTTATTGCAGCACCCGAGAGTTATTATAGCACTCGTGGCTACTGCAGCAAACAAAGATTACGATTACTACTTGAAGTCGGAGTTAACATCAGCGAGCGTGGTCGAAGTCAGAACATTCATCTTGTGGTTGTAACCATTATTTTGTATCAGAGCAGGTGCCGATCAACTCGTAGAAGAAGCAGCACATGGCAGGGAGCAGATCTCCATCGATAATGAAGGAGGGACCAAATTCTTTTCGTATCCAGCTCTCAACTCATAGAACTACCTAGCATGGTCTATGAAGATGTGGGTGAATATGCGATCGACGCTAATGGAAAGGTCGATCCAAAAGGAAAGGCTAAAGAAGTTGACGTGAAGACCAATCAAACTGCTTTAACTCTCATCTATGCTAGTATACCTGACTTGATGCTCAGTTAACGTATAAAAAAGATACAACACGAGAAGCTTGGATTGCTCTTTGGACTATGCATGAAGGAGTAGATCGAGTAAAGAAAGTTCGGCTACAAACTCTTTGTGGAGAATATGAGACAATACATATGGGTAAAACTCAGTCAGTAGATGAGTTTGCAGAAAAATTAACTGTGATGGTCAATGAGATTCGATCTATTGGAGGAAAATTAGAAGAAACTATGGTTGTTGAGAAATATCTACAAGTTCCTGCATGAAAGGTTTATACCGGTGGTCACAACTCTTCTGTATTCAAGCGATCTTTAAGATATGAAAATAGAAGAGGTAACAAAATCTCTCAAAACTTTTGAGGGATTGCTTAAAGGATGTAAGATCAGGACTTATCAAGTATTGCTAGTAACAAGTAAAGTAAATGTTGAAAACAAAAATAGGAGGGAATCAAATCCAAGACAAGGTTGTTGAGAGTATGCAAGTGCATTGAATCATCTAGTTGATCCAGGTGGCACTTGAAGACCTTCAAACAAACATCATTGGCTTATTACTCTTGGTGGTTACCATCACCTAGACGGCTTGGAGGAGTTGGCACAGTAATCTCTTCAAGAAGGTTATGAAGAGACCAGGTGTGATTGTAAAGGTTGGAGCTTACTTTTTGGAGCAGGAAAGGCCTACCATAGTGGATTGAGAAAAACTTAAATTGCGCAAGGAGCCGATTTGATTTGAAGCTTCAATATGGATTAGAGAAGACTGACAAGTTTTCAAGACCTTAGGAACAATTCTTGTGTCCTCCGTGTGGTTTAGCTCTCTTACCATTTTGCTTTCCGCATTTACATTTCTAGCAACAATTTTCTCGACTTGTTTAGCTAGAATTGTATCTTGCCTAGACTTAGATATGAGGTGTTATTGCAAGACTTAGAGATTTTAGGTTTTGAATTATGCAAAATAATTTTATTAGTTCCTACTCACTTTAAATATGTGTTTTAACCAAAAGAATTTAAAACCTCCTATTCATCCATTTCTAATCGGTTATCCTTGATCCTACAAGACCGACAGTCAAAGAAGATCACTGGTCATAGTCGGAGGCACTGTAGTATAGCACGTGTGGTGTGGAATTGTGCAATAGCATTGGGAGGCGAGCCCACACACTTTTCTAATGCAACGTAGAGGCCGATCACTGTTGCATGCCACACGTAAATAAAAGTCTATAGGGCTACGCCCTAGAGCACAATGCCTCCCATAGGAGGCAGCATGGGACGATGGGGCCCTTGTAGCGTAAGGACCACTGCACAGAGACTCCCGCATTCAAGACAATGGGAGCATAGGAAAGCAGGCACATTTGCGAGCCCATTCCATCCGCATTTATCGAGTTCAAGTACAAACATGCCTTATCAACTTGAGTTGGTACCCGTGAGACACAATTAGTGTGCCGACACAGGACCCTACATCCAAAGGGCCCGCAAGGCAGAGGTAGCCATGCCCTAGGGGAAAGGTATGAACCATTCTTCAACCCCATCAACTGATGACATGGGAACATCTCCACGCATAGCCAACACGCTAGCCCCAGTCACATTTACATGGGGTCCAGTCCATAGGGGACCACCAACCATCGTGACGGTCAAGTAGCGAGGGGGAAAGGATTAGGAATGGGCCCGCAAATTGGATACTGAAGTATTTGAACCTATCTTAAACCATTACAGTTATTGAACCTATCTTAAACCATTACAGTTATTGACATTGCCTAAAAAACAAAAACAACGGTTTCACATAAATTGGATACTCCTATTTTGTACAATTAGTACCTCCACAGTGAACATAATGATTATTGGATAGCATTTACTTATCAAAGTTTCTAAATTTTAACAGGAGGATGATATATGGAACATAAGGCATATTGGATTGAGTATGTCATTGCCGACTCCACTAGGATTATTCTTCGTGTTCCACTCTCTGATACCAGTTGCCTATGATTATTACATATGGATGGCATTCGCTGCAATATGGGGCCTTGGCAGCGTAGCTTTTCAATTTGGTCTATTTGCGACTAACAAAATGTGAGAAAAGTTTTAGTCACCATGTTGGGCGTTTCACCTTCATGAGATTCACATTTTTTGCCATGTACACCATATACCTTTCGATGATGGGCGTGGATGGTACTTCTGCTTCCACGGCAATGTAGGATCGAGGAGGCCGACTAGAGGGGGGTGAATAGGTAGTCTAAAAAATTATCTTATAATTAAAAACAATATCTATTTGGCTAAAATCAAGTATATAATGCGAAAGTTTAATTCAAATTGGTTTAGCACAAATATCACCTAAAACAAATAAGTTCACCTAAGTGCACCAACAATCTATGCCTATGTCAAGTTTGCTATACTAGAGAGACAAGCAATCAAATAGAATTATATGAATATAAATTGCTTGAAGGTAAATTGAGCACATGTAAACAAACCACAATTGACACGATTACTTTTTACCGTGGTGTTCGGAGACTTACCGGCCTCCCCTAATCCACGTTAAGGTAAGCCCAAACGAATTGGACCGGCTACACGAATTAAGCCAAACACCTCAATTCCACTAGTGGTAGCTCTTCCCCGTTCCGGGTAGGTGAGCTCCAACCTTCACAACACGCCGGATCTTCTCACAACCTTCTTTGAGAAGATCACCGCGCACGACGCCTCCAACGTCGTCTAGGAGTCGGCAAACTCCAAGAGTAACAAGCCAAGGCTCTTGCTTGACTCTCACCACGTGGAACGAATGCACAAGCTCAAGTGGATGCTAAATCCACCTCTAGATGCAACATATGCAACTAAAGACCTCTATCTTTTCCTCACAAGGTGCAACACATGCACAATGGAGTGGAGAGACTTACACTAGCTCAAGAGAGTGAAATGAGTTGCCAAAGATTACTCTCCAACCAGTCACAAGTGAGTATTTATACCCCACACACAAAAACTAGCAGTTGGAGCCAAACTCCTGAAAAAAGCAGGCAAATCAGAATTACCGCCGTTATAAGTGCGGTACTACCGCACTTTACTGTAGCACAAACTAACGGCTATATCAGAGCGTTAGAGCTAGCCATTTTTAAAAATAAAGTGCGATACTACCGCAGGCAAGTGCGGAATTACCGCAGTGCGGTACTACCGCAAAAATCGCGGTATTACCACACCTCTGCTTTTCAGCACAGACAACACTCGGGAAAACGGTCATAACTTTTAACTTCGATGTCGGAATTGAGTGATCTTGGACTCTATGGAAAGCTTATTCAGAGGGCTACACAACCCATCTATTTGCATGATGTCAAACACATTGAATTAATGCAGAAAACACAAGAGATTCAAGAAGTCACTATCACGGTATAAGTTCGAGAAAAACAATATTAGACCATTCCAAGGGATATTGTATGACCTCTAACAATTTGCAAAACACATTTACAAACTTAGATTATACCACAAGAAAAAGGTACATAGACTTCAACCATTTGTAAAACATATTTGTAAAGTATAGTCACATGTTGCAAGAATTAGATGCATGAGCCTCAACTATTCGCAAAATATATTCGCAAATAATAGCATCATGCCATGGAGAGTTAGCGTAAGCAAGATTGAGCTATCAACACATGATGAGCCTCAAGCTACTAGACAAGACTCCTCTTAATAGTACGGTAAATCTATACTAGCAATCCGGTCTTCCACCCAAACACCAAGACCGGTAAAAGACTAGGAACACATCCTTAGCCCTAACTAGTCATACCTTTGTCTTGAGCATTTCCTTGAAGCTTGATGATGATAATCTTCAATTAAAGTCTAAGTCATTGTCTTCTCTTGACTTGATGATCAACTCATGATCATCTCCTTTTCGAGGTCTTGATGCATCCTCTTTTGATAGCCTTCAACTCATGAAGCCATTTTCATCTCAATCATTACTTGATGATCTTCAACATATGAAGTCATCAAAAGTCTTCATCATCATGGAACATAATCTATTCATCCAACTAATGGAAAATATTAGTCCCATAATGTGATTATCATTAATTACCAAAACATACCGTTAACTCATAATGGTGTGTCTAGATTCTTCAATCTTCCCTTTGATAATTGATGATAACCACCACAATTGCAAATAATTGAATATAAAATTTTAAACTCAACGTGCGGTACTACCGCTGTTGTAAGTGCGGTATTACCGCTCTCCGGTAGTACCGCTCAGGATGCCGGTAGTTCCGCTCTCCGGTAGTACCGCTCAGGATGCCGGTACTACCGAACATCGGTAGTTCTGCTGATCTGTGCGGTACTACCGCACTACGGTAGTTCCATCGTGGAAAATCCGGTACTACCAATTTCGGTGAGTCCAAGTCACACCAAGAGTGCTCTCTGAAAAAAACATACTGCACAAAATCCTGGTACTACTGCAGTGCGGTAATACCTCTGTTTACACGCCGGTACTACCGCACTGCGGTAATACCGCAGGTGGGTGCGGTGTTACTGATTTTCCTAAGAGAGCACAATGAGTTTAGAATTCAAAAGCATGCTGACCTTTGTCTCGAGCCATATTGATCTTCTTATCAATCTTTGCATGCATCTCCAAATATTCAAACGAATTCCGGGACTAAACCTTTCAAACACTTGATAATCACATTAGTCCCATACACAAATAATTGAGTGTAAAGTAATATGATTCAATGTGAGTATATATGAACTACACAAGTTTTATATACTCAAATGATATATTTCAAAGTAGAGATCCCAATGTATGTGAAAAAAGAAACATAGATCAATACTAATGAAATCACAAAACATAGAGTGAACTCTCCCTAAATGTGTGCATACAAGAATATATAACAAAAGCATATGCACATATTCATGTTAGACTTTATGTGGAGTTCAATCTATATTTTGGATCCAAGGAATGCACTAAGATGTAAATGAATGTAAGTGTCGAATGCATATCTCTTTGATTTCACCTTTTTATCCAAATGAGACTAAGTCATATCATAATCAATCAAACACATTAGTCTCATACAAGTATTTGTCATTATCACCAAAACCAACATAATGGAGCTTGAACTTCATGCAGTCGATCATGCACTCCCTCATGATAGTCAAGCAGACAATACCATATGGAAAGCAATCTATGCCATACTTTGCTCTTTCATGATGGCCATGCATCTGTATGCTTAGGCTAGGGTATGTTGCACTTCGGCAACTCATTCTCATTCTTAGTATATCTATACTTGCTTATTCCTTTTTTAGAGAATGTATGTCCTATTAACGTTATTCTGAATTCCAATGCAGACTTGCTATACAGGGAGCGATAGATACTTGGAGTAATCGGACTCGATTACCCTCACATATTTATCATAGAGGTAGTTAACTACTCTAAAATAGAGGTTATCCAATGTATCTCATCAGTTTTTGGTTTTTTCTAACCTTAGTATGTTCTTTGCTTCTCTATTTGATATATTTGCGAACACATACACAGAGAGAGATGTATTAGATCTTAGTAAAGATGATGATGTTCATCGTGTTCAGTAAAGATGATGATGTTCATCATGTTCGGCAAAGACTTGTTCATGGTACGATTTTGAATCACACGTGCTGATATGTATCACCTTCTTTTGGTATTCCGTTGTAAAGCATGGACACCTTACTAGTAAAAGTAAATAGGGAGCGGCGGGCACCAAGCACGTGCGGGTTGCACACCCGCTTCTATCACGCGCCCATGCAATGCTAGGGGATGACGGACATGCGTTACCCAAAAAGCCACCCGAAGCCCGCCCCCCACAAAGACTCATGTGAATGGGATACATGTCCACGAAAACGAATGGTCCTGCATGGGCATAGGTGGGGCGTGATGAGGGGGTGAGTGTGCAAGAGGGCACGAGACACATGTCGAGCAAACGCACATAGCACATGGACGCACGAGGGCAAGCTCCCATAAGGCCACAGATGAGGAGAGGTGCATGACGTGGACATGCCAAGCTAGAGTGAGCGCAGGCGTCCAAGGGAGCGTGGGACGTATGTCGACTGCCCGAGGGCAGTCTACCGCAAGGCCATGGGCGAGCCTAAGGAGCTGTGCGTCGTGTGTCGACCGAACAAGCACATGATGTGGACACATCAAGCTGGGGCGAGCGTGGGCGTCCAAAGGGACGTGTATTGACCAAGCGGCTGAACCCCGACCTCACATCAGCTAGAAACTGGCCCCAAGCCGTGTGAACCCTACCAGCGCCAATTGGAACCGTTGTGGGGGGCAACAAAACATTGTAGGTTTTAGCATAAGCTACTTAGAACATGATAGCTTCTAATTTTGATTTTTATTGACCTTTGCTCTTTTTCCCTTTTCATTGTTCATGGAGATATAACGGTATTTTTATTTTTTATTTTTAATTAAATGATTCAGAAAAAGTTAATAGACTTTAAACTAGGAGTTACAGCCGAAAGCTGGTTGGGGCGGCCGCTTAATTTCCTCGATAACGATACTTCACCTCCCGAAGACGACCAGCCTCCTGCTTCACCTCGTCAAGAATGTATTTGATTCTGCGTCATTGGACCGGCATCTAATTTAGAATTGATTTTATTTCAGAGACGAAAAACACCACGCCTTGTCGACGTTTCCTTCAACTCCAAATAATTTTAGTAGCGAAGTACGCATTCTGAAAATTGTCCCGACCAAATTGTACAGTTCATCAAAACAAGTGAAGCACCGGTGTTCCTCAGATTTACAGTCCGGCTAATCGACGCTAAGATCATTCCAGAATCATCAGAATCACAACTCATCGTTTGGTGGAGAGTTGTCGCCCATGAGCTCCTCAAGCGAGAATTCATCCTCTTCAATGACCTCTCCATCTTTGCCGTCCCATGGTTCAGATTGGACTATTGTAGGGGCACCGTCCAAAGGAAGATTTCCCTTTCCACCGCGCCCTGCCTCCTTCACAAACTCGCTGCAGGAGATAATCTTACGTTAATCATCTGGCAAAATGAACCAAAAGCATCAATCGAAATTATAAGCACAAGGAACTTACATAATTTCGTCACGCTGGAAGGCGCTACGAAGTGGAGCATATGCGCCTTTCTTCACATTGAGAGCAACCATGGCTGGATATCCATAACCACCTACTCCAACCTGCTTCTCGAGATCAACTTGCTTGCCAGCAGCTGTCCAGACAAAACTGCAAGGCAAATGCTATCCTGGTTCAGGATGTACATCTCAAGAAAAAAGGAGTTTTCAAGACAGAAGTGATTGCATTAGAAGATATTTGTGAGGATAACTTCTCAACATAGAACACACACACACACACACTCTTTCTCTCCATTGCAAATTCGCTTGTATATTTCAGAAATATACAATATATACAACAGCTTACATTATACAAACACACCTTGCCATATTAATGTCAACTTAAGTTCTGTTCATGCCAAAGTCATTTGATTTTACCTTTTAAGGTATTTAAAATACACATGAGTTACTTTCAAATGCTACAATTCATGTTTCTTTTGTCAATCCACTAAAAGAAACTACTGCATTGATTAAACTGTGGATCCCCATGAAAAGACATAACAAGAAGAAATGAATAGTAGGCAATATCCATGTAATTAGTTCAGTTGGCACTTGCCTGTATGGACTCTTTTTAAATTTCTCAGCAACAGATAATAGCAGCTCAAGGTACTTGTTTCTTCCTTCTGCCTTTGAATCCAGGATGTCTGGAAGGAAAGATACAAAGCAAATGGCAGCAGAAGCACACTTCTCTTCCATGACATCCTACAGAAAGCCAACCCCTCGCATCAAAACATCAATAATAGACTGGTCTCCTGAAATTTTGTTAGTATCATGAATGCTTACTGAGCCAGTCAATTCAGAAACTTCAGGTGGAGCAGAGTTGGCTTCCAACTGCTCCAGGGCGAAGGACTCAATGGCAGATGCAACTCTAGCCCCTTGGTAGGGGAATGGGCTCTCCTTATCAGTACCAAATACCAAAATAGTTGGAAAGCCTTCAACTTTGTACTTACTCATCAAGGACTGCAAAATTCAGAAGTCAAATAACACTTTGCATAACTGGTACTTGGGAAAGAAGCTTAAAGAGGTATAGTCTGTTTGCCTAATGATCTATTGTATGCATGCATGCTTTTCAAAGGTCAAGTTTCAACTTTCTATCTTAAAAAATTACACTGACACATTGCCCGGAATCTTGCCAAAATTCATTCAGATGTCCAAAATCACTTGGTAGCTTTCATCTCCTGATCAATCAATTAAAATTCAAAACATTGTACATCATGTCAAAGTGGCAACACTTCAATGGGATCCCTATCAAAGTCTTATGGATAAATTAGGTCATAGAAACTTTCCTTGATAAAACTTTTAATAGAACCCTAGTTTTATGTGCTAGCAGACTTCAGAATTTGTACGAGTCGTAATTGTGAGCCTGTGACCTTAGAGTGCTAATGCTCAGCTTACTTTTCATTATAAAAAAATTGTAATGACTTAATTTTTTAAAAATCAGTAATTGCATTCCTGTTGATCACCAGAATGGCAAGAAGTCATCAGGAACTTCAAACTAAAGAATACGAGTAGATATTCTTCGCTGGTATGCAGTTTGGAGAGATAACTCCACTTTTCAGTAAATCAAAAGTTCTGACGAGATTGATGAGTATGGCGAATACATTGTAAAAATACTAAAATGCAATCTAGAGGCAAAGGTCATTTCCACAAGCCTAAAATAAGGGATGCATACAGAAAACATAGCTACTACCAAAAAGAAAAACGCTAAATGTAGATATGTGAATGTAAGGGCGTACATTTTCAGCGTCACAATCAACATGGCCTAGCTTCACTTGGCCCTTCAAGTTCTTTGCAGCCCTTTTCCATTCAGGTGCCAATTTCTTGCAGTGCCCACACCTTAGGAAAGAAATACGGTTGATAAGTCAAACTGTATTCCGTTAACAGGGTTTACTTATTATCTTCAATAGACAAGGTATCGGAAAAGGGATTTGAAAACATCTGCGAATCCGAATTAACTTGTCAAACTCTGATAACATGAATAGGAACAGAGATCAGACGAAGCTTAACCATAGCAACCAACTCTAGCCAGATCCAATGAGAAACATGGCTTGTCTCTATTGGCGAAGGACAAAAGGGAATGCAGAAGATTACTTGCAACATTATTTTGTGAGCTTGCTTGATCAGTTAAAGGTAGGCCTCAAATATGCCAGCGAACATCATGAACTGAATCTGCTATGGTTTGGTTATAGTTCAAATTTCTAAAGCCCCTATACTTAATCAAGAAAGTATAGAATACACTATAATAATGAGCAGATGATAAGCTAAATAACATGGGCTTAAGGACAGCAACCTAAAATGTACAAAGTAAGATATGACGAAATTGTATGCAATTTTGTGTAACTTTTCCTTTTCTATTGTTTTAGAGAAAAGCTACATCCAATAATGAGAGTAAAGAATATAAAATCAATCAAGTAAAATGCTGGACAGTACATGTACTGATGTACATTCAGCTACTAACCATGGTGCAAAGAATTCCACAATCCAAAGGTCCTTGCTTTTGATGACAAGTTCATCAAAGTTACGTGAATTCAATTCTACTGATTCATTTGTTTCACTTTTCTCACTTGAACCACCAGAGGTCTTGCCACTTGAACCTCCTGATGTCTTACCATTCAACCGATCTCTAAGAAGAGCCTTGACCTGTACATTGCAAAACACACACATATAGTTTCCTCTGCATTTAAAGCGTGGAATCTTGCATCTTTGCATCACATGACCGACAAATTTGTACAAAATAAGACCAAATGAAAATGAATATAGTTGATTCACAGCATGTAACAGTGTACAATTAAATTAGAACATGGGCAATCATAAGCAGGTTAGAAATCCTTTGTGTATTGATAAAGAAAGAAATCATTAGTGTAAGAGTAATTACTGAAAGCTCAAACCAGGATAAGAACAAAGAAGCACTGTTGCATACTAAGTTATGTACATTAGGAATTTGTATCAATATTAGAAACATGGACTAAAGCAATGCATTCACTGCCTCAAAGCCCACTAGAGAAGAAGTTGATAAGTTAGAATAATTGAATATTTGAAAGAAAAAAATAGCAAAATCAAGTAGCTACCCAGGAAATTATTTTCAGCTAATAGAAAGATAGCATTTGTTGTTCGTTGTACTATTTCCTGTAAGATTGGAAGTCATTTATGGTGGACATTGACTATTTAGACAATCAGGCCTAAATAAGTCAATGGTTTGCGCAAAGCAACAAAGCAGATAATGTCTTTAGGAAAAGGATTTATAAAATGGTGGAGTAGCAGATAAAACAGCACAGCAAAATCATAAGTGATATGTAGTATATAATAAAATGCAATTGAAAATCATCAGGCAAACTAATGGAAGAAAATAAAATGGTGAGACAAAGTAAGGTCTGGTACAACAAACCTCCTTTAAAGCAAATTCTACAATTGGCTTCACATCTCTTGCACCTTGATAATCAACTGGAGGCTTACCAGGGACAAACACCTTTATAGTTGGAAACCCTTTTATCCCATATTCCTGCAAAAAAGAATGATATAATGCATCACAAATAAAATTGATAGCATTCTATATAAAGATTTATAAATGGTAATTATGGAAACCACATCTAATGTGTGATTGTCATTAATTTAGTCTATAGGACTGTTTAGAGAAGTAAAACAGAAGACCCACTACTAAGCCATATAAGCGTATGACAAAGATAAAGAAGGTACCTTAGTTTAGAGGGATGTTACAAAAAATTAATTTTTAGCCAAATTATTCGTCCCAACTCTATCTAAATATGCCTCAATATATGGACTCAAAATTCACTTCAGTGTAGGTACATTGATAAAGGTACATATTTCACTGTTACTGCCTGTCTTGCTTGCTTGCTTTCTCTCAGGGCGGATGCTTCCACCATCTTTTGTTGGGTGCTATTTCATCTTACGAGTGACTACATTTGCAATAAGTGTGACTCGATACAAATTGTAATTTCTGACACCAAAATACGCCATTGAACACTAAGAAACAAAATTCTAGCCAATGCCAGAGTGTCAGATTACTGTAAAGTTGCGCAATCCATTAGCTTTCATCCTTTATATATACGTGAATTATCCATTTAGCCAATTCAACAGAAATTCGAAAAGGTAACACATACACTGCTATTGCCTACTAACAGCTAGGAGGATCCCAGAACAGTATTAGCAAACGACCAAATCCTAATAAGCCCTGTTTAAATTGTGTCTTTATTCTACATAATTCAAAAGCTCGTTAACAGCAAAAATAAGCGTCGCAGCACCTTACATCAAATTTACTGTATGAAACTACCATATGCCAACTACAATAGTCAACGCACTAATTTGGTGTTCATGCCTCCCTATTCCCTAACCAACAAATTTGTACGCTTCACGCACCAGTAAGCAATTAGCACCGAACACGTTCAAATTACTGTGATATCGCAGCAACTGACGCCGAAATCACAGCAGGAAACAAGCGGATCAGCACGCACGCGTGGACAAATCCCAAGGAAACGAGACAAATCGGGAGGCATGCTCACCTGCGCGAGCGCCTTGTGCGCGTCCGCGTCAAGCGCGGCGACCGTGGCGACGCCCTTGAGGACGCCGGCGGCCTTCTCCCACGTCGGCGTCAGCTGCTGGCAGTGCCCGCACCACGGCGCGAAGAACTCCACCAGCACCACCCCGTTCGAGTTCAGCACCTGCACGCAAGCGAAAGGCACCACGCCCCTCAGACTCGGTGAGAACCCCGAATGGAGGAGCCGATCTGGAGACGGAGGGGGGAGTGGGAGGCGAGCGAGACCTTGGATTTGAAGTTGTTGGGGTTGAGCTGGAGGACCGGGGAGCCGGCCGAGTAGAGGGCGGCGGCCGGGGAGGCTGCGGCGGCGACGAGGAGGAGGGCGGCGAGGAAGGCGGGACGCATGGCTGAGTCAAGAAGCTTCTAGAGGGAACAGAGACGGAGGAGATGGAAATGGAAGCGATCGGGGCGTGGTGGTGCTCCGATTTAAGTTGGGATGCACGCGAGGAGACGGACGCGTGTGCAGACCAATGGAGATCCTCCACGTCGTATGTTCAGCCACGTCGGAGTGGTTTCGCCTCCTTGGCGCGACGGGATTGGTGAGGAGAGGGAAGTTGGTGGACTCGGAGCACCGTTGCTCGGACACACTTTGTTCGGACATGGACCCACCTTTCAGAGAGAAGAGGGTGGGCACTGTTGTTTGGACACATTACGTGGGCCATCAATCGGAAGGATATCTTAAAACGGACACAGAAAAATCTCACATGGGCTGTAAATTGCCAGCTTAACTCAAAGGGGATTCGGCCCATATGAGCCCATTGATACGGTCCAATCAATTTGTGTTGGACTGTTGGATCAGGTGATACGTTTCTAATCCGGTGAGAAATTGCAGCCTGTACAAGAGTGAACACTTCTCGGAAGAAAAATTATGCTTGATGGCGGTCCGCATCATCACCCATCAGATCACCACACTGTCAAGTGTCAACCAGTACACTAAAAAAGGTAGTACACAATAAGACAGCACGTATATGAACAATTGCATCGTGACATTGTCTTTAGTCCGTGAGATCTTAAAATAATAGAATTCCTAAAGCGTGGGAGGATTAGAGCGTGGCCAGCCCGTCCACGTCCCCAATTTTGCAAAAGAGCCCTCTAAATTTTCTAAAATCATGCTGATGCCCTTCATTTATGCTGTCCGTCAAATCGCCCTACCAGCAAGATCTAGCCACACACCTCTATGACACGTGGCCCATGCCCTAACCCCCTCATTCTCTCCGCAAACCCCGCCGCCTCAGTGCTCCTTCCCTTCGCCCGCCCCTCACCCATGACCCCATCCGCTTCCCTTCAACCTCTCACCGATTTGTTCGCCCGTCGCTCCTCCTTCCCTTCCCCACGCCCTCACGTCCTTCCCTCGCCCTTAGCCACGTTGCCACCGTCGATATGTTTGCTATCACTAGACTGCCGATCTACTCGCCCTCATCTCCCTCCTGGTTGCCCTCGTGGTGGCCAGTGCGGCAACCAGATCGGCGCCAAGTTCTGGGAGGTGGTCTGTGTCGAGCACGACATTGACTCCACCAACCGCTACGATGGCGACTTCAGCCTCCAGCTCGAGCACATCAACGTCTACTACAACGATGCCTCATGCGGCCGCTTCATCCTGCGCGATGTCCTCATGGACCTCAAGCCCGACACCATGGACTCGGTGCACTCTGGCCCCTAACATCGTCCGCCTCGACAATTTCGTCTTTGACCAGTTCGTCCACATCTCCAGCCCATCCACATCCCTAATTTTGCAAAAGAGCCCTTTGAATTTTCTGAAATCGCGCCAACGCCTTTCATTCGTGCTGTCCGTCCGATCGCCTTGCCAGCAATCCAAGATCCAAATGACACCCATGCCCTAACCCCTTGGTTACCCACCGCCTGGCGTTTTTGGTTACCCCGTGGCAAAGGTGGCAACCAGATCGATGCCAAGTTCTCGAGGTGGTCTGTGCCGAGCACGGCATCGACGCCACTGGTCGCTACAACGGCGACTCTGACCTCCAACTCGAGTGTGTCAACATCTACTACAATGATGCCTCATGTGACTGCTTCATCCCACACGACATCCTCAAGGACCTTGAGCCCAGCACCATGGACTCGGTGCGCCCGACCCTAACATCGTCCACCCCGACAACTTCGTCTTCAGCCAGTCCGACGTTGGCAACAACTGGGCCAAGGGACACTACACCGAGGGAGTTGAGCTCATCAACTCCGTCCTCGGCGTCATCCGCATGGAGGCCGAGAACTGTGACTACCTTTCAAGGTCATTGTGCCTCTACTTTCTTCATCTTCCCCTCACTAGATCTACTAGATCTAGATCTAGGAGAAAAACACCAGGGAGACAAATAGCTCAGATATGTGTATGTGTGATGGCATGCAGAGTTCTAGATTTGCCACTCTGGGTGGCGGCATTGGGTTGAGCATGGGGATGCTACTCATCTCCAAGATCTGCGAGGAGTGCTCGGATCACATGATGCTCACCTTCTCCGTTTTCCCTTGCCCAAGGTTGCTTACACCGTCGGTGAGCCCTACAACACCACCCTCCCCGTCCACCAGCTCATCGAGAACGCTGACAAGGGCATGGTGCTTGACAACCTCCGCAGATTCGGCGTTAAGCTAAATCCTGAAAAATGCGCTTTCGGTGTTAAAGGAGAGAAGCTTCTAGAATTCCTGGTGTCACAAAGGGGCATCGAGGTTAACCCCGAGAAGATTCGCGTGATCTTGAACATGGAATTGCCTCGGTCTACCAAGGATGTCCAGCGCCTCATGGGGCGCATGGCCGCGCTCAGGGCAATTTGTATTACAATCAGCAGAAAAGGGCCTCCCCTTCTTCAAGGTGCTCCAAAGGATTGAAAGCTTTCAATAGACTTTTGAAGCCTAGAAGGCCTTTGAAGACCTAAAGGGCTACCTAGCAACCCTCCGCTCCTCGCAAGTCCAAGACTAGGAGACACATTTCTTCTATATCTCATTGCAACCCCAGTTGCAATAGGTGCCATCCTGGTGAAGGAAAAGTATTGAGTTCAATACTCATTATATTATGTCTACGAGACTCTCGTGGGTGCCAAGACAAGGTACACAGAGATAGACAAAATGTGCTATGTCTTGCTCATGGCATCTAGGAAGCTCCACCACTACTTTATGGGGTATGCCATCACTGTTCCATCAAGTTACCTTCTCAATGAGGTAATAGGGAACAAAGAGGCCATGAGAATAATAACAAAATGGGGCGCAGAGGTGGCACCTTTCTCTCTCAAGCTCATCGGAATAATCTCTATTAAATCATAGGCCCTCACCAATAATCAAGAAGGCGGGCTGGGCGGGCGCCTAGGCGCCGCGTAGGCGCTGGGCGGCAGGGTGCCGCCGCGCCTGGGCACAAAGTCGGGTGGTCCGTCGGCAAGGCGGCTGGGTGGTCCAAGGCGGGAGTAGGCGGTCAAAGGCGGGGGTGAGGCAGCGTCAACCCAGGCGATCGCGGCGAGGCGCGGCGGCTAGGCGATCGCGAGGGCGCCTGGCGTGGGACAGCGACATAAGAAGGCGCAACGCGAGACCACAATCCACGAGCGCGAAAGGAAAAGCTAGGGTTGGGGAGACATAAAGTCACGAGCTCACGACCATCGACGCCGCTGCTCGTGCTCGAGGATTCCGATTCCCACGCGCGGCGCCATCGCATCGCCGAATCCCTCGCGGCTCGCCTCGCATCGTCGTCGCCGAGCGGCCGAGCTTCTCCTCCTCTGTGGCCTCCCCCAGCGGCGGCCGAGATCCTCCGCGCTCCGCCTCGCGTCGTCGTCACCGAGCAGCTTCACCGGACCCAAGGTACTCAATGGAACGGCAGTCGGCTAGTCGGCTATGAGGTGAGGTATCGGTTGGAGCCATTGCCGGCACAGAGAGAGGATGATGAGCAATAATAAATGTAATTTGAGTTTATTCACAAATCACAATTTTACATTAGTAATTTTAGTAGTTTGAGTAATTTGATGCATCATATATTGACTAATTTATGTTCACATACAGTTTTATTAATACTTTGTTAATATTTAATTATTTATGCTATGTATGTATATTGTATAGTATGTCATCTGTTTTTGGCACGGAGGTGAGCACCACTGAAGATAGCCTCAAAAGAAAATCGGGTGATGTAGGGTGGGAATATGGTGTGTTGGTGAATCCGAACAACCTGGACAAGGTAAAATGTATTTTGTGTGATAAGGTTGTTTCCGGTGGAATTTATAGAATCAAGCAACATATTGCACACATTAGTGGGAATGTTGCGAGATGCCCCAAATCCACAAAGGAAGACCAAGAGAAATGTCGAAACTCTATTGCGGAGGCAAAGAACAAGAAGAAGAGTAAGAAAGCTCATGAAGATGAGGTTAGGGAAAATGTGACCATTCGAGGTGATGGTGAGGATGATGAAGGGCTCGAAGAAATTGGAGGATCGGCACCTCGAAAGTTAGGTCCTATGGATAAGTTTTCCAATCCAATTGATTCTCAAGCTAGTAGTTTAAGCACTCAAGAGCTTAAGCGGCAACAAAAAATCACAGAGGCAATTTGGAAAGAGAGGCTTCATAAGGTGAAGCAATATGTGGTGAGATGGCTTTATGTATCAGGTATACCTTGTAACATATTTTCATTTAAATATTAATTCATGTATCATGTTCTCATTTAAATATTAATTCATGTATGCTTTATGTATTAGGTGTACCTTTCAATGCCATAAACAATGATGAATTCAAGCAAATGATGGAAGCCGTTGGTCGATTTGGCCCAGGATTCATAGGTCCTTCCCAATATGAATGTCGAGAGCCATTGTTGAAGGAGGAGGTAGCGAGAACAAGTAACCACTTAAAGGCACATGAGGAAGAAAGAGTCATGACCGGGTGCTCTATTATGACCGATGCTTGGACGGACCAAAGAAGGAGAAGCATAATGAATTTATGTGTACATTGCTCATTGGGAACATGTTTTCTAGAATCAAAGGAGGCTTCGGAAGATGCACACACAAGTGAGTACATCTTCGAGTATGTGGATGCTTGTATTGAAAAACTAGGTCCACAAAATATTGTGCAAGTAGTAACGGATAATGCTTCCAACAACATGAGAGCAAAAGAATTGTTGAAGGCCAAAAGGCCAAATATCTTTTGGAGCTCATGTGCAACACACACCATAAACTTAATGCTTCAAGAAATTGGTACCATGGCAAAGTATAAAAAGACACTTGAGCAAGCGAAATCTTTGACCGTTTTTATTTATTCACATCACAAGACATTGGCCTTGATGAGGCGACATACAAAGAGTAGAGATATAATAAGGCCCGGGGTGACTAGATTTGCTTCGGCCTTTCTTACTTTGCAAAGTTTGATTGAGAAGAAGGTTGAACTAAGAGCGATGACGCTAAGTAAGGAATGGAAAGAATCTGCTCATACTAAAAAGGGCAAAGGCATTGCGGCATCGGGGACACTCATTAGTAGGTCCTTTTGGAATGGTGTGAGCAATATGTTGAAGGTATAGCTTACTTCTAATTTTATATTTGTATTATTGTATATCTTCTATTGTGTGCTATACTTGTATTTATAATACTTGTATTTTGCTCATTTACTTGAAGGTTTTTGAGTCATTGGTCAAAGTTCTCCGCATGGTTGATGGGGATGGTCCATCCATGGCCTTTCTTTATGGAGAAATTCTAGAAGCTAAGAAGCAAATCAAAGAGTTCTTGAATAATGCGGAGAGTAACTACAAGTTGATAATTGAAACAATTGATGCTAAAATGAAGGGAAGACTTGATTCTCCATTGCACATGGCGGCATACCTATTGAATCCATATTATAGTTATCGTGATCGATCAATCTTTTTGGAACAATCCGTAATGGATGGCTTCATTGAATGTGTCGAAATCTTTTATCATGGTGATGAAGAAGCAATGGATCAAGTGCTCAATGTCGACTTTGATATTTTCAAGTATAAAAAGGAAACCTTTGGGAAAACTCCTGCACGACTTGGATGTCAAAAGTTTGATCTTATTCCCGGTAAAGTTGTTCTCACTTCTCAAATTTAATGAGCCAATACATGCAAATTGTCTTTTGTCCATTACTAATATTTTTGCTTCTTATGTAGCCAATTGGTGGTCTAAGTATGGATGTCATGTTCCTCGCTTACAAAGATTGGCTATAAGAATTCTTTCCTTGACCTCAAGTTCATCCGGATGTGAAAGAAACTGGAGTACTTTTGACATGGTTTGAGACTAACTCTCAAGTCCTATCTCTTATATCACTATTCCACGTACTAACTTTTACTTTGCAACTCGTAGATACATACCAAGAAGAGAAATAAATTAGATGTTCACCGCCTCAACAATCTTGTCTATGTCCAATTCAATGCAAGACTTATGAACAAAAAAGAAAAGAGCAAATCAAAGAATATAGATGTCCTTTTAGCTTCACACGCTACTTTTGCTCAAGGATGGGTTATTAAAGGTGGGGATGAGGAGGTTGACCCTGAGACGGGTCTTTCATGGAAGCTCATTGAAGAAGCAAGTGGGGCTAATGAAGTCACACAACCTCGTAGGAGCACAAGAGTGAGAGAACTTCATGAGGATGATTTCGAATCCGAAAGTGAAGAGGAAGAGGAGGTGAACGAGGAACTTGAGAATGTTGAGTTCGAATCCGATCAAGATGAAGTGATTCCAACAAAAGATTACGGTCAAGAGGATGAAGATTGATCATTTTATCTATGCATTCTACTTTGTTAAAGTTTCTTTAAGAATTATTTTGCTATGTATGGTGTGGTTGAGAACTTTTTGTGTGAGATGTTATGAACTTATGATGTGAAGTTGTGAACTATGT
This sequence comes from Melocanna baccifera, assembly GCA_036346265.1. Lineage (NCBI taxonomy): Eukaryota > Viridiplantae > Streptophyta > Magnoliopsida > Poales > Poaceae > Melocanna > Melocanna baccifera. The sequence goes on along the minus strand of CM070701.1, from coordinate 13,155,679 downwards.
TTATGTATGGTTGTGAACTTATTACACTTTTATTTCATATATGTGACTATATTTTATACTTTTATTGTCTTGCAGTCATTTCTTATTTCTTTCATTCTTTCATACTTACATAGATGTCTAATGACCAATAGTTGAATAAATTTATCCACAATTCCACATACCAAGAATCTCATGTATTGCTTAATTTTTAATGTGCAGGTTTACATGATGCATTTACATCAAGAATTTACATCAAATGATGCAATATCCATCATCATCTATCAAAAGTACAACATTACAAATTATTCCAGGTAACAATTCTTCTTCCAAACATCATATATGTCTTGACATCGCCATTAAGACTTTATACTCAAGTCAGCCGCCTAGGCCCCGCTTAGGCAGCCTAGGCGCTAGGCCCCTGCTTGCCGCCCGCCTAGCACCTACTTGAACATTGGCCCTCACTGACTTCGTGGCTGAGTAGACCACGTCTCCAACCAACCAAGAAGTATCAACAGATGGCCAAAACACACCCAACAAGTATTGGACCTTAACTTTGATGGCTCCAAGCATTTGGCAGGAGGGGGGCAAAAGTTGTCTTGGTAAGCCCAAAAGGAAGGCATTAGTGTACGCAGCTCATTTATCCTTCAACTCCATAAACAACATGGTTGAATATAAAGCGCTACTCTTGGGCCTGCATCTCGCCAAGGCCATGGGAGTCAGACACCTCCTCTTCTTGGAGAATCCACAGCTGGTCGTCAATCAGATGGATAAAATATATCAGTGCCTCAACCCAACAATGGCTAAATACTTGGACAAGGTGAGAAAGATGGAACACCACTTTGCTAGGCTTGAAGCCCGTCGCATCCCCCATGGAGATAATCAACAAGCGGATCGCCTAGCTCATACCGCGAGCTCTAAGGAGCCCCTTCCTCTAGAAGTTTTCTTTGAAGTTTTGAAAGCACCAGCGGTGGAAGAAGTATCTGGTTATGAGTTACTGCTAGAGGTCAATGAGACCTCAGCCCAACCTCCTTCTTGGATGACTCTTACCATAAAATGCATACAAGAAGGTGACTCGTAGACTACTCTTGAAGGCCAAGTCATATGTGATCATCGAGGGAAAACTCTACAAATGTGGGGCATCCATCCTTCTCAGATGCATCATAAGAGAGGAAGGCATTTTACTTCTCCATGATATTCATGAAGGCCTCTACGACTCTCATATTGCCCTAAGAGCAAGCTGCGAAAGGCTCTTCACCAAGGCTTCTATTGACCTACAATAGTGCAGAATGCCCTCGACGTCCTTGGCTCGTGAGAAGGATGCCAAAGAATGGTGAACAGTCAAACACCCCTGCTAATCCCTTGCACATAATACCAATCACCTGACCTTTTGCTTGATGGGAAATGGACCTACTCGGACCATTCCCACTGGCCAAGGGAGGCCACAAGAATGTGGTGATATATATGAATTACTTCACCAAGTTGGTAGGGGTAGATCCCCTAGCCTCCATCATATCTCGCTCCATGCAGAAGTTTTTTTGGAAGAATATCGTGTGTCGCTTCGGGGTTCCTAGGGAGGTCATATTGGACAATGGCACTCAGTTTAATGTATCCTCCTTTAGGGATTTCTACGACTCCATCAGGACCACCTTTCGCTTTGCATCAGTGGCCCATCCAAAAACCAATGGGGCCGTGGAAAGAGCTAATGGGCTAGTCTTGTAAGAAGTACGTCGTCGTCTCGAGGCAAGTGACTTTAGGTAGGGGACTTGGGCAGAGGAGCTCCTCAATGTCTCGTGGGGATTGTGCACAACTCCTAGCCACTCCATTGGGAGGACCACATTCTCACTTGTGTACAGGGCAGAAGCGATCCTCCCTACTGAGCTTCATCATCGCTCCCTCTGAGTGGAAATGCTCTCAAGGCCCCTACCCGCTGACTTCGCTCAAAACGAGGACAACCACAAGATTGAGGTGGACTTCGCTGAGGAAATCTGTGATCAAACTCTCCTTAAGCACACCGCTTATGAACAGGAGGCCACCTGATTCTACAATAATAGGGTAAAGGAACGTGCTTTCCTCGTGACCTTGTACTCAAAAAGGTCACTGACCCCATGGCTCAGGGGAAGCTTCACGCCAGATAGGAAGGCCCCTACCACGTCTCCTTAGTCCTGGGATTGAGCGCCTACCAACTTGCTACCATGGAAGACAAGTCGTTGAAGCATGCATGAAATGTGGACATTCTCCACAAGTTTTACACTTGAAACCTTTATCGTATGCCCTCAAGTGGCACCTACTGGGATATAAATAACCCTTGCTCAATGCAATAAAGGCATGAAATTCCCACATGTTCACTCTACTTGTGCAATTGTGACATGATTCGAGGGTGGCCCCTTAACAAGCTATTGTTAAGGGACACACCTGCTTTGTGAATGTCTTCCTAATTATACGATCGTTAGCGATTAGAAGGTTTGCCTTCTAAGGCGCTGTTGTTAGGAGGCAGCCCTCTAACACACTGTTGTCAGAGGGTTATGTCGTTTCAAGAAATCATCTTACTAGCATGATCGCGATTAACTCCAAGAACATGCTCCTAACACGCTACTGTTAAGAGACAATCATGCTCTGCAAGCCTCACTCAAAGTATTCGCAACCCATCCCTCTAAAGGGTATCATCTCCATGGTGACCAGAGCACATGGCCTCCATGGTCTCCCCTGATAAAAGGCCAATGTAGCTTGGGTGTCCGTTGCCTATCCATGGCAGCTTGCACCCTGCTGGACCCAAGATGCAAATGATGGCTCAAGCTTAGCGTTCAAGTCTATGGATGTGCAAAGGATTAGCCCCCTTTTGTCTCTAGGCCCTACACCGAAAGACCTTCGGGTCACCCATTGCCTCGCTCTGACGCAGGCAAAGGACCAATCGTGCCTAACGCATTCACATCCTCCTCAGGAGTGTTTCTCTATGAAAAAGATGGTTACACAAGCCATGAACCTTAATAGGTCTTAAGAGACATCCCCTCTCAGTGGGCACAAAGCATACCCTAATTACATTTAGGCTATTAGGGGGCCTCACGAGCAAGGCCCCTGCCCCTTTTAAGGGGTACCTACAACCCCCTGTTCCCTCGCCCGGCTGGGACTAGGGCAAAAAGGAAAACTACTTGGGATCGAGCACCCCTTAGTGATAGTATCTCTTGCGGCCTATCCTCCTAGGCTGGGTTCGATCACTTGGGCACTTGGCCCCTTTGCGCACATCACTTATATTTGATGCCAATAGCCGTCGTGAACACTTCCTGAATGAAGCATAACATCATCTTGTTACTTTCATAATGGATAAGATATAAACATAACTATGCTCTCGCATTGGATGCGATATGAGCTCTCAGGCATGTGTCATCTACCAAAAAAGGGATGCTAAACAACTCTAGCTAATGTCGGTATAGGATCTCTACCAAACATAATATAGCAACAAAAATCATACACTGGCTAGGTCATAACGCTCGCCATCTGTTGGTGGAGGCATAGGAACTCTCGAAGCCATGGATGAAGCAACACTTTTGACGAACTCTATTGCAAGGAGTCTCAGCACTGCTCGCTCATCTAAAGACGCCTTCTTCACCTCAGGAGTGAAAAGGTCTAAATAGCATTACCTTTGGTTTATAGAAAAACTTCCATATGGGTTTTCCATTAGATATAATCTAATCTATCGAAAATGGTGATTTACTTGAAAAACGATCTTGACCTAATACCATTGCAATCTGCTCTAATACCTCTTGTAGGATCGTTGATTGAAATCAAAGAGGGAAAATGATTGTAATCCACAACATAATCTTTTTTTCTCAAATTTACTACCTTCTGATTGTCCAACTTGCCAACACAGCAAAAACAGAAACGGAACCAAAAATGACAGCAAAGGAAAAATATTCCTTTTTCGGGTACTATAGCAAACTGCTGTAGCAACTACTGTAGCAGACTGACAAATTCAGCATGTCGCCTTCACTTTTCCTATGCGCTGCTATGCAGTATGCAGATGCAGAGATAAAAAAATTTAAACATCACTTTGAATTGTTGGACACTCATTGAAATTTTCCTAATTCCTTGCTTTGGCCAGCGCTTGATTTTGATCTCCAGATTCGCGCGTGATGCTAGCTGCCTGTTGCATGCTTTCCTATTGATTCACATGATGGACATGCAACGAAAAAGCACCAAGGCCTTTTTTAGGGCATCTCTAATGTATAAGACTCAGGTTGGTCTTAAGATATGGTGACATGGCTTATTGCAATCTGCTACAATGTATAAGGTCTTTGTGGGTACTAAGATGTGGCCCATATCCTAATAAAAAAATTGGCCTTTGCCTTATGGTGGGGGAAGAGAGAACACATGATTCAATAAAAAATTATGTTTTAATGCTTATGGCTAGGTCTTTAGCTTGAGGGCTGGTCTTAAGGTTTTTGTACAATATTCTTTTATAGCCTTGTTAAGACCAACCTTTCGAATGTTTAGAGTTCTTGAAATGTATAAGGTTGACCTTAAGGTGGCTTAAGACCCCCTTTTTCATACACTACAGATACCCTTAGTGCATTGCTTCTTGTGAAGGCCATGCAATTCTTTTTTTCTCATTGATGTGCTCGCCTACCGAGGATTGAGATCTAGACGATCATCTCGTGCTCGCCTGAAAAATTCTTCCTTTGGTTAGATTTTTTTTTATCACTGGTTCATTACATTTGTAGCTACAAAGTATCCTTCTGACCCATTCAAATGCTAGCATGTAAATTATATCTATCCAGTCAGCACGGAACGCCATCTTTATTTATAGTTTAGAGTCTAAACCATGGTCTTATGCCTAAGACCATAAGTTATTTTTCCAATTCCTACAAAATAATGGATTTGAAATACTTACGTAACATGGGGTTTTCAACATTTATCACGCTACAGAATTTCGGACACTCTAAAATTGTCATGTGTCGTAGTCTCCGGACCGCCCTTCCGTAGTTTCAATACGCATCATCTATCTTTGATCTCCACGCGCCCCAACTCAAGCACAAGCGCATCCTGCAGCATCCTTGACCCTCTGGTCCATGACTTTGCACCAATTTATCTTCTGGTCCTCACCGTAAACCATGATCGCTTCCAGTTAGACTCCATATGTAAAAGCTAAAGTAACATCTTTTCTCGGCACAAGTTTGTTCTAACTTAATAGACATGAGTCCACACATGCCACTCATCTAAAATAACATCAATAAATAACATTATTAATTATTCATCATCACAAATATTTTAGATCTAGTTACGTGGTCTACCAGTAGAGCTATAATCATGCTGTCCGGCAAAGTAGCTCTAGAAATTAGTGACAGTGTTATGTGTACATATCACAAATTGCGATATGATCCGGATCTAATAGTAACAGCTCTGTATCCCCAATCTCCCATGTACTCCTCCAAACGCCGAAGGAGTTCATTTTTCTGTGTTGCTTGCTGCCATGGCGGCTTGATGCCTTCCATATCATCACATCGTCACCACACTGTCAAGTCCCAACCAGTACATTAAAAAAGTACACAGGGAGGCAGCACATATAGTAATAGAGACACACTGATATATGTGGAAATAAGAACAGATACAGTACAGCACAACTCCTATGCTCGTCGGAAGGAGCACAACACAGAGGAAATGCCAAATACATAGGTACCTTACCTAGCTAGGCCTAGCATGGCACCAAGCAGTAGTAGTGTGACGGAATACTAGTGGTATAGTACGAACTCTGAAGCATCCTATGGAAGACTATCACTAACTGAAGCTACAGAGCAGAGCATGGTGGTGCATGCAGATGTTAGGCGATGGCAACGCGGTTGGAGCTCTCGCTCTCCATGGACTTGAAGGCCTCGAACCGGGGCTCCTTGGCCTCGAACTTGTGGCGCACGTACAGATTCATGTAGTCCTCGAACACGAACTTGGGGTACGCCCCGCCGGCCTCCTCCTCCTCCACCAACGCCGGTGCGGGGAAGATGACCGCGTCGCCGCCCGGGTTGTAGAATGACGCGATGGACATGCGGTTGCCGTCGGTCTGCGCCACCACCCGGTGCAGCACGCTCTTGTACGTGCCGTTGGTGATCACCTCCAGCTGGTCGCCGAGGTTGACGACAATGGAGTGGCGCATGGGCGGCACGTCCACCCACGCGCCGTCCTTGAGCAGCTGGAGGCCGCCGACTCTGTCGTCCTGGAAGAGCAGGATGATGCCGCCGGCGTCGGTGTGGGCCCGGAGGCCCTTGACGAGGTCGGGACGCGGGCACGGCGGGTAGCTGCTGACCTTGGTGCCGAAGGTGGGGGCGCCCTTGGAGCCGCGGAAGGCCCGCGTGAGGTAGCCTTGTTCTAGGCCGAGGTTCTCGCAGAGCAGGTCCAGCAGCCGCTCCGCCAGCTTCTCCAGCTCCGCCACGAAGCTCTTCATGACCCGCCTGTAGTCGTCTTCGAGGTCGGGTATCTCGGCGATGTTGGACTCCGGGAGGTGGCGCACGAAGAAGGTGCTCTCCCAGTCCAGGTTCTCCACCTTGACGCCCTGCGCGTCGCAGCCGTCCTTGAGCGTCTTGCTCGCGAACTCGAGGAACCTCTGCTCGCGCACCCTCTTGTAGTGCCCCTTGGTCATCTTCTCCACCTCGTCCATCAGCTCCGTCGAGATGCCGTGGTTCAGAATCTGCACGTACCGCACCAGCGCAAACAAAATTAAAATGGCTTAGCAGAGAACAATAAGATCGACACGAGATATTTATGCAGCTAGCTTGTTCTTGTTCCAGGTTACAGCATCGGTCAATTCTCATTGTCCGTTATGTTGTTATATTGTTGTTACTATTCACCTCGAAGAATCCCCAGGTCTCGCATGCATCGTGCAGCAGCTCCATCGCCGCGGGCCTCTCCCCCCCGTCGAGCATGCCCATGTCGACGATCGGGAACGAGGAAGTCGGCGCCATTTCTAGCTCTCAAACTCTAGCTACCGGTCGCTACTATCTTGGCTAGTAAGTATGCAAGTGCTCGTCTGGTGCTCGATGGAAGTGCTTGCCGTGAGTAAAAATGCAGCACGCCGGGTGCAATTTATAGACTTTCGCCATCACCAACCGAATCTACTCCGCACAGTGGCCATGGTGATGCGTAATTGTAACTGAACGAATCAAAGCTTGGAGTTAACTCCGGTGGTTGACCGGATGGACACAACCCCATGTGGGATACTGATCGGTCCAGCATGGAACCAAAGTTTTGGATAATCGTTTGGACGCTGTAGCCTGTATCGCCGTCGGTTCCTCTCCCAGCTGCCGCCGCCCGGCTGCCTGGTGCCGCTTCTGTGTAGACAAAACTGGGCAGCGAAAGCCACGCGCGCCGCGTCCCTTTCCTTCACGAGCTAGTTTTTCACCTCCTCCGCGCATACAAGGCGGCCGGCGGCTGCTGCTGGACTGTTCCATGTTAAAACCTGGTCTTGCAAGCTTTGACGGTGAAACCCGGTCTTCTCGCTATTGCATTGGGGATGGCAACAGGCAAAATGGCATTGATTCGGGGGTAGGAAATGTTGGGTGGCTGTCGTCCTTGCGACTGTCCTAGTTGGAGGAGTACTCTATCCTCGGAGAGTTATGGATTGGTACAATTCAGGCCCAGCCTTTTCCGTCTATATAACCTAGCAAAGCAGTGTTAGCTGGAGGCACATGCTTCCCTTTTTTTAAGGGATAATTGATTAAATGTCACTGTAATTGTCTTAGTTTTGAGAAATACCGTTGTAATTATGCTCCTTTAAAAAATACCACTGCAATCGTGAAATACTCCTAGAAATACCATTATCATCAATACTAGCCGATTTGACATGAATACACATTCCGTATTTCGATTATTTTTGTATGAATGAATACATATTGACATAAGAGATGTGTATTCATATAATTTTGCTTTTATTGATGCCATTATGATCAATACAAGCCGATTTTACATTAATACACCTTTTGCATTTCGATTTTGTATTTTTATGTAGATAAATATCACTCCAATCATCTCATACTCGTATAAATACTATTATAATCAATAAAAACCCATTTTATATCAATAAATCAGCTAGGATTAGTTATAATGGCATTTCTAGGAGTGTTTCACTATTGGAGTGACATTTTTCAAAGGAACATGATTACAATGACATTTCTCTAAGCTAAGATGATTGCAGTGGTATTTAGTTAATTATCCCTTTCTTTAAATAAAGGGCAAGCACTTTGCCAATTCAGCACCATGTTTGCTCTAAGTGGAAATTATAGGATTGAGAATGGAAACTAGAATGGGTGAATAGAAGTCAATATGATTAAACGTTTTGCAAATATTTTATAAAGGAGAAAGCAAATATGTTCGCTCCAATAGATATGAGAAACTATGAAGATCATATACCAATCATCTACAAGAAAAGGTCTAAGAAAAATTGAGCTAGATAAGGCTTTACCCTTCTGGCTGGTCAGACCATCAACTAGGGGTAGTCCGATCCCTTCCTCTAGGGTAGAGCATATTTTCAGCACTATTTTAAATCTAAAAATCGATGAAACTTTTAATTCACAACTCCAAAAGACCTGAAACTTGGTATGCATTTTTCTAGGATATCAGGAACCAAATCAAGGATCATGAAGATTAATGCCAAAATTTTTATCTTTATCCAAAATAAGAAAGATTGCACTAAAATCAGGCAAAAGAGAGAAATCTCGATCTGCTTTGCTTGTGAGTCCTTGATGATCTAGATGACATTAGATAGTTTCTCACATGCTATAATAAACTAGATCATAGAATGAACTCAAATCAAAATATCTACAAGATCAAAACTAAAAAATTACCTCTCCTTAAGTAAAACCAGACAAACATAAGAGTTTACAAATAACAAGTACCTTAATAGATGAGATCTGATCTCCAAGAAATATCTTCATTAGTTACACACCCTTGGCACAAAGCAAGATCAAGAGGAAAAGGAGAAACAACAAAGATCAAGCCAAATCAAGAAATCAACACTTGAGTAAAGAGAAGAAAGATTAGGATAAATTTTAATCTTTATTGATACTTGAAAATGAATGTTTACAACCACTTCACAAGTCTAAGAATGACAACAAACTCAACACAAAGAGTCATAACCTATATCCAAAGATTCTCTTCAAGAACCCTAACTCCTCTCAAAGGCTTGACTAAACTCTCCCAAATATTAACCCTAGCTACCTCTCTCCCTCCTTATATATGAAGACTCATAAAAAACCCTAACTAGCGCCTCTAGTTCGGTTTCATTCACTTACACAAGCTAACCCGTTAACCCAATATAATACTGGGTTTTCACTCACACACATGCTTCTCAAAGCACACACACCCATTAACCCGTTAGTGAATCAACACTTGATCCACTTCATATTTTCAGCACATATATGACTTAAACCACTTAGCAACCGCCACAGTTTAGCACACCACCACTTTTTTTGGTATTGGATAATTTACCAAAATACTCCTCTATCACATTCTACGAAGATTTCCGCTTCCTTCGCCTTGAAACAATCCCTTGCTTCATCTTCACCATGATGACATCCGACTTCCTTGACTATTTAGTACATCAGCTCCTTCCTAAGCCTAGTTTAGACCTTAGTGTCGAACCTAGAAACCATATCCCCAGATCTTCTGTATAAATCGCACTAGTTTAGAAACATCTAGTGCACATAGTCAAGGTTGTCAGAATCGTGATCCTAAATTAGATCGGAAACACTCTGAAAGAATCGTATTCTAGGATCGAATTGTAGAATATAAGATTGTACATGATTTTACCAAAAACATATTTTTTTCAATTTACTGTGTATTCCAAGAGTAACATGAATGTTTATTTGGTCATTTGATATCTAATTTGATTAATAAATATATCTTATTCATGACTAGAATTATAGTTTAAATTATATGTCATTGAGAGCTACAACTAGAAGAGTGATGTTTTTAATATTGCCATAATCTAATTATTTTACATAAAAAGGTAAAATAAATAGATAATCAAATTAATTTTTATTATTCCAAACCTCCAAATCTTAATGTCTAAACTATTAACTACTTAGTACTTAATATACAACTTGAATTGAGGGATGAAATACAACCAAACACCTAAGTCTTTCATAATCTTGGATGATGTGTGATTCTATACAATTCTATTGCTATTATATATGATTTTATGACTAGGATCACGATTCTACCAGGTACGACTTAGGATGCAATTTGAGTCGGATTGGTTTCATGGGATCATAGAATCGTATGATTCTACGATTAGAATCGCAATTGTAACAACCTTGCACAAAGTAGATAATAAAGATAAATATCAACTATAATTATATTTATTAATTAACCAAATATGAGCCTTATGACCAAAGTTATATCAATGGCCAAATGGCTAAAATTAAATATAACTAGCAAAAGAAGCCCAACCAATCTACCCACAAGTGAAGGCATAATAGGGTTATTGAGCGTAAAGCAATGTTTGACAATACAATAAATAATTTCAAAAGCATAATTATAATGTAAAACTGAATTTCTAATCATGTATTAACACTAGTGCAGGCACCAACCTATCACTATTTTAAGCACGATCTCCAACCTAGGGTTTCCATCCAAGTTTTCCCATAAATCATTTATCTAAAATCCCTTTCAAAAATCAAAGTCTAGTACATGAAAAACTTTATTCAGGTTGCTCATGACCGTGGGCACAACTATCTAAGATAGTTTATGCACTATGTAGAAGTTATATAGCTTTATCCATAAGAGATAATCAAATTATATTGTTGACCATAAGACACTTCCTTAGACGTGCAACTAAGCGATTATCACAAGATTTTTATAATGCAAAATCATCAACCTAGTCATTCCCCGCTAAGGTTTCACCACAATATAGAATCCACTAAGTTGGAGCCCCCTCTTGTGCCGTATGGGACTCCTCATGGCCCTGCCACTCCCACATTCAACCTATAACAAAATTAAGGCTGGGACCCCCAAATTAGTTAGCCAGATCTATTCCATATTAGACTTGTGGTAGTATGGTGTGGCTTGTAACAGTAGTTTATAGACCAATTGTTAATTGACTTAGCCAAACTTTCTACATACCCACCTTGTGCCACCAAGCACCCACCACCTAACTATTTGTCTAAGTCTAAACTATTCTTTTATTTTATTTTGCTAAACATATCATATGTTTCTATGGTACACCAATGTGAAGGATCAATTTTTATCTCAACAGAGTTTTTGTTTGGCTTAAATCCCAAATAAATCATAAATTCGTGTCTAAGCATGGCTAGGCATTTTGCTACCAAAAAGCTCTAGTTAATCTATATTAGCATACCAACTAGTGAGATTTTTACCTAAGGTCACATGGGTACAAGTTTCTCAATACCAAAGGTAGGCTATAACAATTAGGATTAACTAAATGGTTAAAACTGGGATTTAAATTACAATAGATAAAAATTATGCATGCAATAATTTAAAACAAAATATTCATTTAAAAACTAGGATCAACATGATCAAGGGTGTAATTTATCTTACTCAGCGGTCTGGCGGTGAGAATCATGGACAAAGTCGTACTCGAAACGTCGTAATCCACATGCGAAAAGCGACCAAAAAATCAAATAAAATATAAAGAAACTCCAAAAATTTAAAAGGAGGGCATAAATGGGTACATTAGAATTTTAGATAAATTTAGAAAAAAGAATAGAGTTAATCAGAGTTAGAATGAAGGAGAATGAGCTATTGTAAGATTTGATGGAAAAGAAATTGCTAAAAATTGAGGGAGAAAAAGGAATATTTGATGGAATATTCTCTCTAATTTAAAACAAATGAAAGGAGGTCTGTCCCATGAACCCTACTTGTCAGTGATATAGAAAAAGAGAGTTAAGGGAGACAAAGAAGAATAGAAGAGACATGGCAGTGGCTCTGGGCATCATCGGCGACGGCAAAAGGCGGCACAAAGCACATGGATGACTACCAAAATGTCTCAAGGCACTTGGGGAAGGGATGGGAGGTGGCGTTTCAGGCAAAGAAGCTTGGTGGGGTGTGGCTATGTTGTTGAAATAGGATATGGGATGAGTGATATCCGTTCGTATATATTCGTATGTCAAGTGATATGTGAAAGTTTATCGTGACTTCACTTAAGAACAAAATAACATATAGGCGAATTGCCACATTTAAACAGACGGGGAATACTGAGTGCTATTTCTTCAACATCTTGAAAATTAGTCTCTCTGTGTTTGCTCTGATTGCACCATACTATCCAATGTCCTGCGTCAAGAAGCAGATAATTTCTGTCCGACCGACTATCAGAGAAATAGAAAAACCGTTTTTAAAAGACAATGTTTGTATTAACTTTTAAACTTTTTAAACATAAGCGAATCGACACAATCACCGGAGACATCTTGTGATGCTGGATAGCGGACAGAGACACAAGATCTTTCATCCACGCCAAACTCTCCGTTCATGTGCATCTTTTCGGGTCTCACCGTCCGGCTTTCGCGTGCGCCTGCCAGTGACTGCCGTCCCAACGACTGCCCTGCAGCCCGTGGGTCCGGCCGAGCCGCTCGGTGTCTCCGCGGGCAGATGACGTGGGGTGGCGGCAGCGCGCCGGAACCGCGTCCAGTGTACGCGATACCATGTCGATCAGAGCGCGCGGCCCCCGCCGGCCGGCCGTCGCATGCCGTGCCATGGCAGGCCACGCAGCGCGGTATCGCAGTGCATGCACACCTCCCCATGTGAGCCGTCGTCCGTCGACGTGAGAATTTAAGGCGCGGTATGGAGGAACGTGATCGATCGATCCAACCAATCGCCGTCCATCACGAGGCCGGCTGGTCGATCGATTTAGGTTGAGGCATGCACAGCCTTTTTGACCCGTTCAACTTGATTGTTGTGCCGTGTCGTGCGTGCAGCCGTGCAGGGTCGGTCGTCGCGGGCGAGCGCGAGAGGGGGAACAGACATCCTGCCGTCCTGCGCTTCTGCAGCAACATGGATGCTATCGTACTGCAGATTTATATTGAACCAAACCGGTACGGCGTTGGCTATGCAGTCGGCTACAAATCATAGCTTAAGACTCTGTTTATTTAGACTTGTTTCTAATTTTTGATTTATTTTTTACTATTCATAATTTTTGTTTTTTTTCTCTGATTTTTGGTAATTTTTTGAGTTTTTTACTGATTCTTTTTTCCGTATTTATTTGTATTATATATGACGGGCTAATCTATTTTTTTATTTTTAAATTTTTTAAATTCATTACGTTAAATAAGTCATCATCAGTTACAGTGTAATTTCAATCAACTACAATACAATTTCAATTATAAATCATTAAATTTCAATCAAACCGAGTAGCTGTAAGGGTGGAACAACTCGCACGTAATCACCGGTCATGACCCGCTTAATTGGTGCCATGGACCTGGCATGCTAGCTGGCTGCTAACCAGTCTGCAGATGTAACAATCAGAGGCTTCGATTCCCAAATTCCGGGAGATAACAACCAGTCTGCTAGGCAGCTCCTTCGCTTTCGAGAAAGTCTCTAGTTCAGACTTCACAGCCACAATTACTCTGCACCCACGACTATTTATTTCATGGAAACTGCTATAGAAAGGTGACCGACTTTTTCACAGAACCATAAATGCTTCATACATCATCCTCGCAAAAACATAATTTATAAACTGTACAACTTTTTCTTCCTCTGAAAATTATTAAAAGGCTATATTTCTACAGCAATAACTATTCAATAATTTTTTTCCCTCTGAAAAAAGCGAGGATGTTTTTCTTAAAAAGGTACAATGCTTCTCGTTAGTCCTATATTCCTCGGTCCCCAAAAAACATATGATGTGCATGCCCCAAAAAAAACTTTATGGGCACTATATGACCACACGGTGCCAGTTTCAGTGCAGGTAAAGTTCCAGTTCAGATCCAGTCTAGTTCGACGAACTTTCCTTCTTCCACTTCAAGAACAATTTTTGGAATTTCTCTTCACCAAAATGATATCGACAGAGGAAGACTCTGTAGTCGATATCTGAACAGTTCCACATCCTCCATTTTCGATCAGATGAGCTCAATGTGGCTTTCAGAGTAGAAAGCTACTACAAAGCTTTCTCCTGGTTTAAGTGTCACGCAATCCCCAAGTAGGATTCCAGTCTCTCTTTTTAGGTCCTGGTCATACTTTAGTCCTTTTAATTATGCTATGCATGTATGATGTGCCACCTGGGGCCTACGGATTGGTTCACGACCGACATGGTTCGACATAGTATCGGGCCCAATCCATACACTGATGTTGCACCAGAAGGGCTACTCCTGTAGGCATGTTGGGTGCAAGTTCAGACACCTCCAAATTCCTCAATTTGATGGCAGTTCCAGAGCTTGTTCAAGTCGATCAATCGAGGAAGATACTAGGCCTGGTTGGAGGGTCCAGCTTCTCCACGAAGATAGAGAGGAAAGGCTTTAAGCATCTCGCTAACAAAAGGATTTCTTTGAAAGGTCATGTTCGCCTCAACTTTGTTTGAGAGGACTGGGCTTTTGTAGTAGTTTCTTACAGGCTGCAGCGTTAGTTCAATCCATCCTGCACATAGGAGTTTTTGTTGGTTTAATTCATAAACTCCGATGTATTTTTATGTCTATTGTTGCGAAGGTCTTTTGCTATTTGATTTAGCGATTGGCCATTTGCTGAATTCATAAACTCTATCTAATTTCAGCTCTAGTTTTCAATTCAAGTGGCACTAACTGCAATCACATTTCCAAACAAACCTGCGGGAGTATTTAGTGTGCAATTTCTTGAAGACCATATAGCTAGTCTGACCGCTTGCCCCACGAAGGCGTGTTAAGAAGCTAATATGTTCCAAATAGCTTTTAGCTTCTGAAAGACAGAAACCATCTCCATTTGAAACGGTGCATAAACTAGCTACCTACCAGTAGCAGAAACCCATATGCTTTCAAGGGCAAAGTACAACAGAAAAGAACACCGAAAATAGCATCTTAAAAGAGAGACAACCCCCACATGGAGCAGTTTGATAGCTAAATGCGGTAACTCAATATTTCCTCTTTTACATTGCAGTGTGCCATTTGCTGGAGTAGTATGACAACGAGCTAGATGTTCAAACAGACGTAATTAATCAGCACCACAAAAGCAAGTTGCCGACATATCCACAAGGTTTCGCTATCTTGTCTCTTAATGCATCATTCCCACATGCCTTACCACATAAGCTTAATGTTTCTCTCCTTTTGTTCCTCCTACCTTTGGTTGTCATTTCCAACATCGCAAAAGATGCATGAAGCTTGGACGTCGATGGAAACCTAATAAAAAGATACGAGAAATTAAGCTAGAACACAAACTCCTGTGTTAGTTTGTCTACCACTAACCCTGACAAGAGCTATACAAGTAAATGTGATGTGATTAAAGGTAGTCCACTTCCAAGTTCTAACTTTTCTTACGTCACTGTGGTCTTTCACAATTTACTCCCCAGTTTGGCTCGTTGGGGAGAGTGGGTGGGTGGGTGCAATGGTGCATGCATGGAGAGTAAGTCAATGGATGGGCTAATTTTTACTTCTGTTGATTCCATTAGACTAGGCGGTGGCAAACAAGAGGTCATGTGTTATTCGATTTCAGATTGGAATTTTGAATTTATGATTTCCTTTGTTGCGTTGTTGGCGATCACTACCTAGTCCAACTAATAGGCATCCCAGTCTCTTCTAACGCATATGGACATTTCATAATACTCGTACAGAGAGCGCAGACTGCGTAGTTTAATTACTTGATTTCATACTTCATCTGTTCAGAGTCTTGTTTCCTTCGAAAGAATTTTTGGAGACTAAGCACTAGGATTTGATACGCAAACCTAACGATATTGCTACATATGTAACACTCAACTAAAACTTATTTAGATTTATATGCCTTTCATGTAAGCACTCTTGCAGTCACCCGACTCATTGAACCAACACAACATTCTTGAAGGCACAAATCATTTTGGTCGCTCACACGTCCACGCCAAGTTGGGGTTACTTTCTTCGTGCTGCGTCCCATCCTACCAAGTAGGCAAGTAACCAGGAGAATAAGGTTCCTGTGCAGATGGATGGCGCCGTCCCGACCGGGATAGGTAGCTGGTCGACGGACATGAGCCGTCCAATCTTTGCCGCGACGGTTAATGACATGCGCCATATGGCGTGCCATCCCCAGTCCAAGCACGGAAACATCGCGTCTCCATCGTCGACGGACGTGAGAGGTGAGACCCAGCCGTCCCCGCCCGGCCGCGCGCGAAGCAGCGGCGCTGGAACGCGGCTTCCGTATCCCGCCCATTGGCTGCCCGGCCGAGCATATAAATTGCACCCGAGGTCTACTCTTCTGCTCACTCAACTCTTGCGTACAGCATTAGACACACGCGAGAAAAGAAATAGCCGGCCGATACACACCTTGCTCTGAGAGAGAGCTCCTAGCGGCCCGAGAGTGACGAGAGAAACGGAGAGAGTAACATGGCGTCGACATTGTCGTTCCCGATCATCGACGTGGGGCTGCTCGGCGGGGAGGAGAGGCCCGCGGCGATGGAGCTGCTGCGCGATGCATGCGAGAACTGGGGCTTCTTCGAGGTGGATGCAGAACAAAACTGACAATGATAGTTGAACGCTAAAAATTGGAACAGAAACCAGCTTCGTATCGATGGATCTTAATGTTCTCTGCTTTGTTTTGTATTGTTTTGTTGCTGCGGTACGTGCAGATTCTGAACCACGGCATCTCGACGGAGCTGATGGACGAGGTGGAGAAGATGACCAAGGGGCACTACAAGAGGGTGCGCGAGCAGAGGTTCCTCGAGTTCGCGAGCAAGACGCTCAAGGACGGCTGCGACGCGCAGGGCGTTAAGGCGGAGAACCTGGACTGGGAGAGCACCTTCTTCGTGCGCCACCTCCCGGAGTCCAACATCGCCGAGATACCCGACCTCGACGATGACTACAGGCGGGTCATGAAGCGCTTTGCGGCGGAGCTGGAGAAGCTGGCGGAGCGGCTGCTGGACCTGCTCTGCGAGAACCTCGGCCTAGAACAAGGCTACCTCACGCGGGCCTTCCGCGGCTCCAAGGGCGCCCCCACCTTCGGCACCAAGGTCAGCAGCTACCCGCCGTGCCCGCGTCCCGACCTCGTCAAGGGCCTCCGGGCCCACACCGACGCCGGCGGCATCATCCTGCTCTTCCAGGACGACCGCGTCGGCGGCCTCCAGCTGCTCAAGGACGGCGCGTGGGTGGACGTGCCGCCCATGCGCCACTCCATTGTCGTCAACCTCGGTGACCAGCTGGAGGTGATCACCAACGGCAGGTACAAGAGCGTGCTGCACCGGGTGGTGGCGCAGAACGACGGCAACCGCATGTCCATCGCGTCCTTCTACAACCCGGGCGGCGACGCGGTCATCTTCCCGGCACCGGCGTTGGTGGAGGCGGAGGAGGCCGGCGGGGCGTACCCCAAGTTCGTGTTCGAGGACTACATGAATCTGTACGTGCGCCACAAGTTCGAGGCCAAGGAGCCCCGGTTCGAGGCCTTCAAGTCCAACCGCGTTGCCATCGCCTAATAATTTGCACCTCTAAGTTAATAGCAGCGATTACTAGTAGTACACCTAGTAGTGACTAGTGAGCCTATATCTGCATGGTCGGCTCTTTTCGACCTGAATAAGGCTGTCGCGTCACGTAGGATTGGTAGTTTGGGTGGCGTGCTGTAGCACGTACGGCCATGTATTTGTCTCGAGTGTCCTTCATCCTTGTTGGGTCTTGTGTGTGCTAGCTTAGTTTGTGTGGGGTGCTGGCGTTCTGTACCACGGTTTGTTATGTGTGAAGTATTACATAAAGAGAGTAGTAAGAGCTTTGGTGTATTTTAAGGGGACTTTGGTATTTTTTTGCGAGATAAAAAAAGACTAGTAGATTCGTGCAACTGCACATGCTTTCACTTAACACCCACGTATAGAGAGCCCGGGCAGCCAATCAGGTCAAGTTCAACCGCATTGGACTGGCCACTACGGCCCATTGACCTTTCCAAAAAATGTGATAAAATAACCTGTCGACATGATCAGTAAAACAGAAGCTGCTTTAGGTCATATGGCCCCAGCGCCTGTTCTGCCCGTAGTCCACGTACGCTTGTACAACGAATGAACACCTACCATTCGATAAACCGTTACAAAAATCTGTTTCAATAAATTACTTCAAAATGATTGTGAAGAAGTTATTCAGTTTATTTATTCAAAGAAAATCATAAATTAAAAAAACAGACGCATGGGTTGCATTGTAGAACTTGCGAAGAATGTTGGAACTCCATGAAAAGTCCTTTTCCTCTGAAAACAAAACTGAAAGGACCTCTTCTTGCACATCTCCATTATGATATTGCTGTAAATATTTGAGATGCGCATCGGTAGCTCTCAAATTAATTGATTACAAAGAACATGAATCCTCTTAAGGAACAGTAAGGGACGGTAGGAATCAGCATGTACACGACTGATATCGCTCCCAATATTCTGCCCGTCTTCTTACGCGACGCCCATCTTGCGCAGTTCAAATGCCGGGTTTGGCTCGATCGGTTCCTCGTCGGACAGACAAACGAACATTCCTCCTTGTTCCTCAGCGCACGCGATTCTCGGCCTGCGCGTTCAGCAAACAAGCATCGCAGGAAGGCTCCGCTCAAGCAACGTTGCGCAAACTTTTCTTACGGAAAACCACCTACATTTTCGCCAGGCCTCCATGGAAAGGATCGACCATGTCGCCACGACCAGAGAACACCGATCGAGTAAGAAACTTACCTTCAGGACGTGCGATCCGTGATCGGGCACCGTGGCCGTGGCGGCGGTGTTCGTGCACCCTCACCCCGTGCTTCCCGGGCTTCTCCCCGACGTACTTGTCGTAGATGAAAGAGGCGCCCCTGAACTGCGGCAGCACCAACCACGCCACGAACAGCACCTTCACGTCGTACCATAAAAGGTATCCTACAAGCAGAGAATTATATTCTGCGTAGGATGGTGGGTAGCATGGTGAAAATCTACACATCCGATCAGGCAGTTGGTAAGTACCAGTATCTTTGCGACTAGGAAATGGCATGAATAGTGCTAACCCAAAACCAAAAGACGGATGGATCAGTTTCCAGAACAGAGAGTACTATGAATTACCAGTTCAAGACCTTCTCGGCTGCCATTTCCATGAGGGTGATCGAGGAGTACATATCCGGTAGGCCAGCCATTGCTCGTCGTCCAACTTGGAAGTGATCTCCATCGCGCAGATCGATGCATACCTGATCCAAATAAAGAGCTTTATTACACGTAGAACTATCTGATAAACAGTTCAGGATAAAGCAAAACCATATGCTACAATAACTCAACAGTTGAAAAAAATGCTCCAAGGTACAACAATTGACGGAATATCTCCTTCCTAAAAAATGACAGAATAACTATGTAAACTAGTAAGGTGGTCCATGCATTTGCGCGGACATTATCTTTAAAACACATTTAAATGATTTGGCAATACACACACATATATATATATATATGTAATTTTGCTTTTTGAAAAATAGATTATTGCATAACTTCATTTGTGATATTTTAGTATTATACAATATAAAAGAAAAATACTCACTTTGTTTCCCAATACTTGTCATATATGATCAAAACTTTCTTTCCTAGATAACAATAAATATAGCATTACATAATATGTTCCACTTATAACATTATTCATTTTTTCATTAACATGCATCCACATGGATTCACGCAAGGATCAGCCGGAATGCGTGCATGAGTGGAGCACACTGGCCAAGACAGAAAAGATCCACGGCATTGCACACTGCAGCATTGCACACTGCACTGCACTGCACGCCAGCCAGCCGGTGGCCTCACGATCGAGAACTACATACGCACGGCTCATATCTCGTAGTTTTGTCCTGCTTTTCTTCGCCCCTATGGAGACGGACGGTAGTTAGGCGAGTGTTATATGTGTGGAACTCTCAGATTTGTTTATTAATAATAATTATCTTCTCTTCTAAATTAAGAATAAATATATCTTTAATCAATAATATCTTAATAAAGATTATCATCTCTTTTAAATTAAGAAGAAAACGGAACGAATACAAATCGAATAGTCTTAAATACAAATATAAATATTCTTAAATATAAATGTGAATATAAATATTTTTAAATATAGATATAAATATTATTAAATATAAATACAGACTCTACTTACTATATTTAATTTTTTTTAAAAAATATAAATATCGAATAAAACGAATTCTCTATAACCGTTTTCACTCGTACATGATAAGAGCCCATGGTTTATCCATAACGCTCCGTCCGATCGATCCCACGTACTCACCAACTTCCTGTTCAAACCATGCGGCTTGGGGTGAAAAAGAGAGAGGATTGATGGGACGCAGGAGCTAGCTAGATTCGATAGTGCTTAACCTGGAGTGGCGTCCAAGACTGGCCGACCCTGGCCCGACCAGACCAACTGGCTAGCTGTTTCCCTCTCGGGCCAAGTAACACGTGGTGCTCCTTTTCATAAGGCCCGGTGGGAGCCAGCGATTTTCTCCCTTTTTTTACCCTGCGGTAAAAAAAACGTTGAACGGCGTCGCAGCACTCACCTTTTTCCCATATGAAACCGTTGTTCGTGAATCATGGTGAATGGCGTTCGGCGTCCACTTCTCGCAGTGGCAAGTTGGCCACTGTGCTTTCTTGCTCCTCTGCCAGGGCCAGGCCCAGGCCCAAACCTTTTCGCGGCAAAACGCAATTGTCCACTTGTTTCCTGAACCGCAGCGTGTGTCCGTCCAGGCCCATGTTAACTTCACCGATGCACACGCTTCTTCAAAGAATTGAAGGCCTGGAATAAGCATAGCGATGCAGAAAGTAAGACGTGCATCGGAGATCAGACGCGGCAAATAAAAATGAAACCGAGCAGGCAGAGACATGCAAAAGCAACGGGACCTCGAAACACTGCACGTTGTACGCATGCACCTGAAACCTGCCACATAACCCCTGAGCAATTCGAGACGGATCAAACAGCAGATATAAATCTGCCATACAAGGGCACTCGTTTTAGTGATAATTTCGATTTTTGATTAAAATTTTAATATAATTGACTTTTTTTACTGTAACTGATTTAACTTTTTAGACATAATTAATTTAAAAAAAATATATAAAAAAACATGTTAACTCATTTGGGACAATACAAAGGAACACGGAAAAAAATACAAAAAAATCTAAAATATCTTAAAAAATTCAGAAAAATATGCAATACTGAATAGTAAAAAAAAACAGAAGCTAGGAGTAGAAGAAAAAAAAAACCGAAACTTCTCCGCAGCGGTGACTAGCTTGACTAGCGAGAGCGGTTCTCCATGTACGAGAGAAGGTTCCAAAAAGAAAACTGAAAAATGCAGCGGCCCAAATATTTCAGATAGCTGTCAGTGTCGCGCCTGCATTGTCCTTTGCCTGGCGTGTCGCCTGCATGGACTCGTGTGCTGGTTTTTATATAAGCGTGTCGGCAGATGCAAAACTTATGTGTGGGCGTGATTAAATTAGTATAGCGCTGCGATTTCGTTTGTTCTAAGGTTTGGCTTCTGGTTGACTGAGTGCAGAGTGGCTCTGCCGCCTTGCATTGTGTCTGTTTGCAAGGCTGTATGAGAACAGAACATGGGGCTCTCTTAATAAGAATTCGGTGGAAGCTTCCACTCCAGAGTGAGAGAGAATAATTTATACGGAATTGCTATACATTATTCGTATGGATTTTTGTATATCATTTTGAAGGACTATGTGAGAAGATCCTATTTAATGTTGTGATGAACCATTGTAATATTTGTGAAGTGGTTATTTGATTTTGCAAAGATCGCTCTTTGGAAGTATTGTTTTGGCAGAAATTGAGGATTCTGTGTTTTGAGTCATGGATTGAGTTAGGGGGATCTAGGTCTCTGCATTAAGATTGCATGAAGCATGTTTTAACTAACGTGGGTCAAGTTGTGAAGAACTTGTGCTCGAAAACAATTTCTTTGTCTTTGGATGTGCAGGGAGGCTTGGAGTCGCCATGGTTGACGGCGAGAATCGGGGCTACGCTCAGAGAGGAGCTGAGGCCCAGAACGGTCAAGGATGTCGGGAGATATGGTGAGCTCAAACATGGCACAAGAAAAACTGAAAATATTGAAGGCGAGTTCGAACGGCGGGTTTGCACCATATGGCTTGGTCGGTCCAAGTGAGGCGTGGTCCGGTGGAACCGGAGCCGGAGAGACTTGCCGGCACGTGGCAAGCCAATGGTGAACCTACACGTAGCAAGCAAGCATGGCGATTGCTTGCAATGAAAGATGAAGACCCGGTCAAGAAAGGGTATTTTGGTAAGATTGGCCAAAATACCGGAATCCACCTTGGATCAAAACCGCGGCGCATGTGGGGCGTTTGGAGAGCGGTTTAGGTTAAGGGGTTGCTGGTTTGATCAAGTTGGATCAAGCGGACAAGGCTTAACGTATTTAGGCTTATGCACTTTGAAAAGCGTGCATAAGTGACTTGTGTGAGTTAAAACCCGTGCGGTTGGGGTTAACGGGTTTCCCCCATTGTGCTAAGTGGATTATATCCATTAGGGCTAAGAATGGCTGGTTGGACCTCCTATATAAAGGATTGGGATGGAGGCTTGTGTTGACCATCCAATCCATCTCCCATGTGCTCTCAAGTCTAGGGTTAGGGTTAGAGAGTTGACTGCATTGTGTGCTCTTTGTCCTCCAAGGTGGAGTGGCTCTAAAATCCAACACAAGTAAGCAATACATCAATCTTGATCATCTTGATGAATCTTCTCTATGTGGATTGATTTGCTCTTGTGTTAGTTGGGTTGATCTCTCTTCCGTTTTTCTTGATCTTGCTGTGCTAATGACGTAAAAGATATGGAGATAACCTGTGAAAATATATCTCTTATCATCTAGGCACTTCTATAGCAAGTTTATCAAGAAACCCGATTTTGCATGTTTTTTGCCTCTTTGTGTGATTTCTCGTTTTGAGAGTTTTTGATTATTTTTTGCCCTTGGTCTAGCTTGCTGTGACATGTGAGAACATATCTGGAGCCATCTTAACCGTCATATACTCACGAGCAAGTTGGATTATCAAATTGGGGTTTTGACTCAGTTTTGGTGCAACCTTCCAACAAACTGAAAAAGGTCTCAACTTTGGACATATTTTTCATGATCGTTTGTTGGAATAGATTCACAATAACCTAGAGAACATACATACAAAATTTCATATCATTTGGATCTACGGATCAAAAGTTCTCTTGGTTTTCGGATTTGAAATCGAGCTGAAAATACTATTCATCGCCTGATTTTACTGTAGCAGCGGTCAGACTACCGTTATAAGGCCGGTCAGACCACCCTTTTAACGCCGGTCAGACCGCCTGGAAGGGTTTGGCTCCAAATTTAGTTGTTTTGGGTCAATTGGAGTGTTTTTTATCTGGAAATTTTATGTTCTACATCTCTGTAGGTGTTTGAGTCTAGAATCTTGAATACTAGGGGGAAAAATCAGAGTTGGCACCATTCACCTCCCCTCTGTTGCCTTCTTCAGTCCTACACATTCAGATTTACGACCATACGATCTGCTTAGAGATTTGAGCTCTAGGTAGCGGACTTCCTCCTCTCCTACTCCGCCACCGGCGCAATTACGTCCAGGCGCAAGCGTCGCTGCCGGACGCCCCTCCGATGAGTGCACACTCCGCCAAATACATGCTCCATCAAATGCTCCCCTCTCGAAGGCGCCGCTATCCATTGCCACAAGTGATGGCAAGGATTGCCGGAGGTAGGGCCATTAGAGACGAGAAAGACGGCCAATTGTGGGGCACCGCCTTGGGTGGGGACCACCGCATATGCTCTGTACTAGTCCTATGATCAATAGCTAGTATACATATTTATATCATTGGGATCATATCCGTATATATCGCACACAAGTAGCTTATAACGAAAGGATGATATATAAGCGAGACATAAAAGAATGTACATATAGGGCCGATCGACCGAAATAAACATCAGAGTCTAGAACAAAATGCAGCGGAAGTCTAATAACAAAATTATCCAGTGATTTGCCATCATAACTGCAGGCAATCGACTGGAATTAAACCCTAGCAAGTTCACTTGTTAAATCCCCCGGTGTCAGGAGCGAAATACGCAACATCAGGCATGTAATCTTCATTATCTGATTAACAATAATTTAATCAAGATTGAGTACATTGTGTACTCAGCAAGACTTATAGTGTATCGTAAATTTTACATATATGCAAAGCTGTCAAAGGATGAGGCTCTACACTAAGTTATTTTCAGCATAAAGCAAATTTTATTTGCAATATCAATAAGTACTAACTTTACAAGCAAAATAGTAAAGAGCATTTGACATGTAAGTAAATAACATTGTATAGTTTTCATAACAGTAGATCAAATCTATTCACAACCCTCCTCGACTATGAATCATTGCATAATTCCCATCCACGGGTATGGCACACGGTTATGTACATGCCATACCATATTTTCAGTGAATCAGATTTTCGAATGAGTAGGGTGCTCAAGGAAACAAGCGCATTGAGATGGTGGGGGAAGAGATGCTAGTACACGGTGGTGTGCTCGCTAGAGTCACGTATGACTCATGTCCGGGCTCAAGAAACCGAGAGGGCGAGCTGAGGAGGAAATGGTACGGTTGGGGGGTTATAGGCATGGAGAGGTATGGACGGAGCAATCGAAACTTGCTGTGGAACACGAGGCGCAAACAGGGACAAAGGGGAATATACGTGTCGCATATGAGGCAACGGGTAGGTGGAGTTGGCAGCAGCAGAGGAGTAACCGCGGGTGCGGCATCTAAAATCAGGCGCTGAAGACATACCCTGTCAGCGAGCCCAGTGTGTCAGGATTTGCTTGGATAGCCGGAGTTCAACTACGATTGGGAAGTCGAAGAGTATCGAACAGTGTTCGAGTGATAGAGGAGAATTGGAGGGAGATAGGATGGCGTTTGACTAGCAGAGGAGAATCGGACGGTATCCGAGTAGCAACGAAGATCAGACGACGTTCAAGATGCTCAATAAGTTAAAGAGCATCAAACGATGTTCGAGTAGCAGTGGAGTATCAGACGGTGTTGAAGGATTAGAGCGTAAGAGTGGTCGGAGATCCGAAGCAGGGAGCGGTAGGAGATTCGAGTGCAAGTGGTCGAAAAGAGGGCTACTATGGTCAAAATGGAGGCCACGGCAGTCGAAAGTTGAAGAGTGAGAAGTCTTGAGAGATTTTCAACAAAGAAGTGCACGCACACAGAGCAAAGGAGAGGCGTAGGGGTCTGCAGTTAAAACTTTGAGTACTTGTGACTAGCTGAGTGGTCGTAACTCGCTTACGAGAAAGTGTGACATGAGTGTGGTCGTAACCAGCTGAGTGGTCATAACCATCAGCATGGTCGTAACCAGCTGAGTAGTCGTAACCATCAGCATGGTTGAGCAGAGACAACGACTACTTGATTCGAGAGTAGGTAATCTCCAACAAGGTAGTTGTTAGACATATCAGATGAGCTCGAAAGATTACAATTTTTTTGTGGAAGCCTCTGACATGGTGCGGATGATTATGTAAATTTTTCAGAGTTTTATCTTCTCTTATTTTTCTAGAAAAATATGAGAAGGCTTCAAGTAGGGGTGAAAACGGATCGGATACGGACGGATAATGCCTCTACCATATTTGTTTTCATATTTTTTTCCGGATACGGATACGAATACGGATAACTCGAATACGAATACAAATACGAATAATATCGAATCTGAATCGGATCGAATACGAATCAAACGAATACTGATTCTGAATATTTATCGAACATGAAAACCCCTTAAATTATACATCCAAAATTAACAAAAATACATAAATAATTTGTAACATCCTAATTTTCTAGAGTTTATAAAGCTCTATTTTTAAAAATAAATTTTCTGGAATTAAATCAAGCTTAAAATAAATTTTTAGAATTTAAAATAATTTAATATGATTAAATTAAATTTTAATATGAGCTAAAAATATTTTATTTGTGTTCCTCAGGTCTCAAGGATTTTTTTGGTATTTTTAGTGAATTTTTGGGATTTAATTGCTATTTTCTAAAGCCTTTTGGATTTTATTCAGATTTTGAAAATAAGAAAATGGGGAGATTTTAGAAAATCCGGATATCCGGTTTCATTTTATCCGGATTATCCGTATCCGTATCCGTATTCGACGGATACTAGGCTTACCGTATTCGTATCCGTATCCGATAAAAAAAATCCGTATCCGTATCCGATCCGAGAATTATCCGAAAAAAATCCGATCCGACACAATCCGTATCCGTATTCGTCCGGATCGGTCGGAAACTATCCGATCCGTTTTCACCCCTAGCTTCAAGTTGAATTTTAAATACACTTCTTTGATTTTGATGATTTCAAAACTTGCTCTGATATTTTATTTTTAGCACCCAGGTTATACTCGTGAGCTTTTAAGATGGTTTCCACCATAAGTTTTTCTCATTCCAACTTTTGATTTTCAAATTGTTCAAAGAAACTCCAGCAAAAGCTAAAGATGCCAAATGAATTAAAAATGTTTAATTTTTTTTATTTTTTTGCATGCTCTAGAATTTGAGATGTTACACCAACAGTGGGGGAGAAAGAAGCGGAGAGAAGACAAAATTCGAATAGTATGAAAAAAAATCATGCAAATGATGTATAGACCAAAGGGATGACTTCGACAAACGCTTTCATTTTGCAACCAGACGATGAGTACGAACGGCATGTATGAGCATTTGACATCTCGCGCGTGCACCAGAAGCTTGGCTCTTCTCTGGACTCGTCAGTTCCCCAACCCTCTTTGACCAGCGGATCTCGACCTGTTGCACCATCATTTTCTTCGGCCTGATCGATCATAAGGATAAGGATAGTTCCCCTGTCGCAAGAACAGAAAAGCTAAGCAGCTGCCAACTCATTTCGGCTTTTTTTACTTTTGCTTCTAATTTCTACTTTTTTTTTCACTTTTAGTATTTCGTTTTTTTCTGAATTTTTTAAAAATATTTTAGGTTTTTTTGTATTTTATTTTTTTTCGTGTTCCTTTGTATTGTCTCTAATGGGTTAACATGTTTGTTCTATTTATATATATATTTTTAAATTAATTATATCTAAAAAATTAAATCAGCTACAATAAAAAAGCTAATTACAGTAAAATTTTAATTAAAAGTTAAAAATCATCGTTAAAATGAACGTCATCTGGCCGTTGACAGCATCGTTGGTACGTACGTAAGGCTGTCAAGCATTACGTACCACCCAACACTTCAGTGCTTTATTATACACCTAGCGCATTGGATGAGATTTGCCTGCCGAACAGGCCACTCAACCGATGCAGTACTCGTACTGTGCAACACGGAGAATTATAACCATGCGTAGTACGTAGAGATGAAATTGATGAGGCCATGATTAACCAATCAAGCTCCAAGTTGGCACCTACGATTAATACCAGTATACTACTAGTAGTAGTAGTACAGTGGTAGGTACATGACTAGACAAGGACACCCTGTATAATGTGAAGCGGGGGCATATCCAGTACATGTACGGCTGCCTAGCACAGCTGCTTGGCGTTGCCCCTCCGGTTTCCACGAAGAAGGATTTTTTTTTACAATATGTCCTGATCATTAATTTATGATTGTATTATAGATTTTTATTTTTTAACTTGATTTTTTGGAAAGTATTTTGGACTATCATATGCGAACTTCTGTGTATAAACCATAGTTACATCTTTATTCCCTGCGTCCCACCACCTCTCCATACCTTGCACCGCATGGGCACCATGCACTACTTGCTCTGCGAGATCATCAACAAGCACCCTACCCATAAGTGCGTCGGCCACCGCAGTTCACCAACTTCACGTGGATTAACGTCGATGTCAGAGTTTCAAGCGCTTACCACTGTTATCCGCGCTCGACCGAAACCATCAATGGTGGAGCTCATGCAATTGGTGACCTCGCAACACCGTCTAAGTAAATGTCGGCGTCCAAGTTCGTGGTGTTTGATCCTGATTTTGATGTTCGCTTGCCGCGTTGCCAGAATCATTACAGAAGGTGGCCGCGCATGGCGGAGTCGATGGCGAAGCTTCTCGTGGAGCGGCTGGTCGGCTTCACCGACGATGACCACGAGCGGTTTCTACTCAAGATCAAGAATTGCTTCATCCGTCTGAACCCTTCGCATGGATAATACATGCACAAAGCATACACGTATGGCCATCTGTATCTTTCAACCATGTATATATGTGACGTCGTTTTCTTCTTCCGCCAATTGCATGCAGTGTAGGGATGGAGCATCCGACGATCAAGGTGCACGCCGAGGGACTGATGGTGGAGGTGGAGGCCTACGTCGAGAGCAGGCGACACCCACCATTCCCAACCCAGCGACCAACACTATTTCGTTTATAATTTACCTTTTCAAGATTCCACTGCTAATAATATATATAGTAATATAACTAAATTCTAACTAATATAAACTATTGAATAGTAAGATCGAACGGTTTATATTTATTTTAAGTTAGTAAAAGAGTTCACCATAAAACCGAGCACGGAACGCACGTACGGTTGGACGGTCACATCCGGGAGATGGACGATGGCTGGGCGGTTGGGCCCCGGGGAAAGTACGGGCGGTTCTGCTTTGCTAACCAGGACGACCTGACCGGCTGACGCACCTACTACGTCCGTCCACCCATAGGAAAGGCACGTAGGTACGTACGTACCTGCAACAAGATGGAATCATCGAACCGGCTTCGGCATGGCAGTGGAAACTGGAAAGCATGCAGCTGTTTCTCCACCGGGGTGGATCCGCCCGGCTCCGGCTCCCCCGTGTCCGTTGCCGCACGGCGACTCGCTCCTGCGCCCCGGCTCGTGCGGTTTTCTAGCCAGGCTGGCCATGCACTGGAGCGCACTCGCGATCGCGTACGGGCAATAGGAGTCGTCGGCAGGTGTGGTTGACCGTGGTCGCGCCGCCTTCTTTCCGTTCACGGCCGGCCTTAGTAAATTTACCTTGATAATGTCTGGCTGTAAGGTAAATAAACGCTGAGTTGGGTGATGTTTAGATGGTTATGATGTCTTTGAGTACGAGGGTTTTGCTCGTGAAACGTGAGATTGGTCACAGACACTTGGTCCAATGCTGCCTCGTGATTTGCTCAGGGGTTGTTATGTTACTAGCCACATAGACACGACGTCACGTCGCGCCAACCATTGTGTGTACCGAAAAAATTCGTAGTAAAAAAGTATAAGAGCCTTTTCGCAAAAAAGCGAGAGGCTTTTCACAATAAAAAAGAGAGTAGAGGGGATTTTTTTGAGAAAAATTAGGGGCTTTTTTGAAAGAACCGAGGGTCTATACGTAATTTCGGAAACCGCGGGTTGTTATCAACGAAAAAAATATGCAGGGTTTTTTTCAAAAAATCCAGGGACTTTTTTTGTGAGAACCAGGAACCTATCTGTAATTTCAAAAACTTGAGGGACTCTTTTGCGCTAGCTGACATGTGGACGTGCTCTGGAGGCCGGAATCCCCCCTCCTTTGAATAGGTAGATTATTTTGGGTTGTGCTGCTCATTTTTATTGTTGTTTTTGCTTTTTGATACGGTAGCGGACGGTAAAAATATTAACGTGGATAGTATATATAGTTTTTGATTTAAAAAGCTATTTAAAGAATTTGCTACAAGATCATTCCATTTCAACATTTAGTTTTTTAATGTTTCAAGAAATCAAAAGCAAATGAAAAAAAAAGCAAGAGCAGTGTAACAATTTTGGCACAGCGAGCTGACGGCCTCGCCGATGTGCGACAGCGAAGGCATGCATGCGCGGAAGGCCACCACCATGTAAGGTATTACTAGCAACTGTCGGCGTTCAGGTGGGTCCCGCTCGACAGTGACAACACCGGCCGCCGGGTCGATGGGGAGAATAAATTTATGTTCCAAAGCATGCATCGGTTTGTTTGGTCCTTTTGCATAGATAAAAACACCCACCACTACACTATAAGGGCATCTCTAATGATTCTAGCTAACTATTATCTATAAGGATTCCACATCATCTATAGAGTACACACTAAAAGCTAGCATTCCAAAGGACTATCTATAAGGATAGCTATTTGATGTTTACATGTACACACAGTCATTTATAGAACCTGCCTCGTTTTACGTTATAGACTAAAGACGAAATAGTAGCACTCTCTTTCCTCCACATAGGATATATCCACATGCAAATAAGCAGTGACTCAAGATTGGAGATGCCCTAAGAGGCACCAACATGAATTTTTTCCTTTTGAAGGCTAGTGCAGTGCAAACGAATGGATTCTTACGACATAATCATGGACGCATCGCCGGCTTTTGCATCCCAAAGCTGTGCTCCCTCCCTAAAACTCCATCATTAGTGGGGATATTTCGGCCGTGTCTGCATTCGTAAAAGAAATCTAGCGAATGAATTAACTAGTACTGTGCTATTTTGTGAGGCCCGTACGTGGTGATCCGACCTCTTGGCTCTTGCTACGTGCAATTTGCGCCCTGTGGGAGTGGATGTGAACCGGGGACTTGAGAGTAATCTTTCCCGATGTGAGAGTTCGTCTGTTGGTGTGTCACCGGCCTCGGTACCTTTTTTTTTTGGTTTACCTTTTTATTTTTTTTCAAATATGCTAAGCCACCAACAATTAAAGGAATGGTCCGGAGGATTTAATATCAAAGGTACTGCATCGTGAATGAACACGTCATGCCATTTTGAGGGTTAGTTGCAGCCTCGGTGGAAAATGAACACTACAAAATCTAGTGAAGCAACACAATCCAAATTTTGTATCTCTCACGATCGTACTGCCTCCACGCTAATCATACCCTGGAACAAAAATGATGGTAACTGTCTGAAATGACTCACTCTTAACTAAATTAAACTAGGCAGTTTACAGGTAAACTGCTGATCTTAGCGGGCAGAAGACCCTCATCAAATCGGTCCAGATGGCGCAGTCCACTTACTTCCTCACAGCCATTAGACCACCAAAATATGTAATCAGAACCTTGAACAGAAAGCCGAGACGATTCCTCTGGGCGGGAAACAGAACATCAGCTAACGGGGGGCAAATGCAAAGTCAGTTGGGACAGAGTCTGCAGGCCTACGCACCTAGGCGGCCTTGGCATCCTTGACTTAAGAGCGCTTCGCCAGAGTCCTCAGACTAAGGTGGCTTTGGCATCAATGGGGAATTCAAATAAAACCTTAGCTTGGAATGGAAGTCTCGTACGACATAGATCAATGCCTCTTTGTGGCGGCTACTATAATAACAATAGGAACGGATTGAAGGCATCGTTTTAGACTTCACCGTAGGCGAAAGGAAACAGACTATGCGATATCACTCCCACCATTTTCAGAGCTTCTATGAGTAAAAAACGCAACCTAAACACTGCCTTACAAGGGAACAACTAGCTACAAGACCTACACTAGGTGGGAAGCCTTACCGCGCAACACATAAAGAACTAGTCTCCATTTGGGCGTACATCTCCAATTTAATCGTACGGGACGAGGTTTATGACATAATCGCATGGAAGCTAACCCCCAATAGAGAGTACTCTGCCGCCTCTGCTTATAGAGCGAAGTTTTTAGGGTCGATTCACTCGAAGTGAATCCACACTCCCCTTTTACTGCACGATCACTCGTCTAAGTGAAAACCAATTTTGTATAACCAACACCAATGACACACCAATGTCATGGCACACAAATTTTATAACTGTGGCTCCAACTACGATTCAATATCTTATTAAGTCAAATTAATTAATTGATCATATGTAATGATGAACCCATTGAGACTATAAGTATGACTAAGCAAATTTTATTGTACAACCCATGTGACAACTAGTATGGTATCACTAAATAATTTTTCATCCTATGGTGACAATAGAATCATGACATTCAACTTATCAAGTGAGGGATTAATCAAGTAGGATAATAACTACCACATACAAATGTTTGTAATAAAATAGCGATGCATGATAATTTAAAATAAAATAGATAATTAATAGATTAAAAATTAGGTTCAATATGATCAAAGAATATGACTTGCCTTGGTCTTGCTCAGTTATGAACTCTTGATCTTCTAGTGTTGTTCCCGCTTCTTCGAAAACGCGATCTAACGAGAGAGAGAATATACATGAGATACAAAATAAAATTAAATAAAATTCAAATAAACTCTAAAATCTTCAAAACTAGAACCAAAATATAGAGCTCTATTTTAGATAAATTTTAAAAAAGGAACAAGGTCAATTGGAACTAGAATGGAAGAGAACGGGCTCTTGAAAAATTAACCTTATAGGAAAATATTGAAAATTCCGAAAATATACTGTGATGTGGACTCAGTGCACGGAATAACGGGTTCACAGTAGGCTCAGCTCACGGAGCAGTGCACGAGTGACTAGGCTTGCTGACATGGTGGCTAGAGCTGACGTGGCTAACACGTGGTCGATAGATAGCATTAGGGCTGACGTGGCTGATGACATGGCAGGGTGACATGGCTAACATGCGGCATGCTGATGTGGCATCCGACATGGTATCTAGGACGACTCGAGTGCTAACGTGGCGATGATGTGGCACTGACACGTGGTGACATGTGGCATCTAGGGTTGTGGTGGCTCTGATATAGCTACTGACCCGGCCGGCTATCTCATGGGTTCACGGTACAGTTGGCACTGGCATGTGGGGCCGGCTTGTCTGACACTCGGTGCACGGTGAACTCGGCTCACGGAGGAGGTGAAAGGTCACGGCCGCACGGGTGCATGCTGATGTTGCAGATCCAACGGCTGTTGGCTTGACACGCGGGAGAACCTTGGTCGTAGGATATAGGTTGATGGTGCACTTTGGATAAGACGGTTGCGATGATTGATCAGACGACCAGGATAGCAACACGTGGCATGACGCGAGGCAGCACTTCGGTGCGCAAGGGGTCGCAGGGGCGGGCACACAAACTAGTCGGAGATGGCCGGGGAACTCAGCGGATCACTCTAAGTATTTATATTACTTAAGAAAAATAAATTCGTTACAATATATACATATTATCACCTATTGGATTAAAATGCTTTTTAAAGAAGTGATAGATAAATGAAGTAGAAAAGGAGATCAGAGAAAAGGGGCAGTTCCAGTTGGAGGAGCAGTTGGACTGCAAGATATGTAAAATAGAAGGGTAGAGAGTGCTCTGGTCAGGAAGAGAAGGGGCAGATTTAGGGACCCTTTACATATTGGTATAATATAAAGACTAAACAACTTTCACCAGGGCAGAGAGCCATACTTCGAGTGTTAATCATCTTCTCATTTTGACGAGCAAAAAATACTACTCTACAATGTTATTACCGTCTTCACATAGGTAAGTACTATAACTAGGTGGAGAAAACTAGAACAGTTATAGAGCCTAGAAGTGGTGGATCCAAAGCAGGTAGAGCTAGAACAGATATAGAGCCCAAAAGTGATGAGCCTAAGCGCATATATTAGCGCAGTAGAGTATTAGGTAAGGATCAGACCGCCTCAACCAACGACTACTTAACAATCAGGTAAGGTGCATGATTAATTGGTGGAAATATAATAATAGAACTAGCAAAAATGTTCTGTACTCTAACTCAGCACCGTATCTAAGGAAGTGTGGATGACCCAGTTGCAAAGAGCTCAGAGTAGATAGGGTAAAGTGATACAAAACTGCACAGTGCTAAACAAATCATGAATCCATGCCTATCGCCTGGATTGGAGGCTACAAGGACCACTTGGGGTCTTTCTCTTTACTAGCGTGATTAATAGTATTTGCAATACTAAAACTTGTAAATCTTTACTTTACTTTGATAACCTATTTTATGAAGTAAGAAGAGATAGAAAATGAAATTTATGATCAAGAGATGAACCATACATTGCATTTGTTTCTATTAATGCTTGCCGAGTACGTTGTACTCACCATTTCTATTAAATTCCTTTGTTAGATTTCAATCTGGCAGAGGAATACCTTGAGTGGGACGTGGGGTATACAAGCTCAGAAGATGCTGCGTGGGACGAGGGTGATCCTGTTGAGGACCAGGGTAAGGTGGATGCTCTATTTGGCGGTTGGAACGAATAGACGATATGCAGTGCCTCGTCTTCAAGAGATAGGGTATATAAATAATCTCTATCTACTTTTGTACCTAATATTTATACTAAAGATCTTAGCTCTGCGTGGCTAACTGTTGTAATAATACACAGTCTCTTGTTATTGTTCTATTGTGTAACTCTGATAAAACTTATTATTCCTTAAGGCGTTGAAATTATAGAATAATAATCTATTGTCTGATATCATATTCTAAGGATAATACACTACTACAAAAAAGTTTATATTAGACGCCTCATCACAGACGGTTCATAAAAACCGCCTGTATTAAATGCAATTACAGACGGTTCTTAATAAGAACAGTCTGTGATATTCCCGCAATATCACAGACGGTTCTTAATTAAGAACCATCTGTAATATATTTTCGGCCTCACACACCTCTAAACTTTTATAATTTCCCGTCTAAGTTCGAGTAAGATTTCGTTTTGACACACCTTCAGTAAAACGGACGTAACTTTTGCATACGGTGTCCGTTTTCGACGTTCTTGTATTCGTTGAAAAGCTAACGACGAGTTCGATTCAAAACAAATGACCCGCTTGTGCCAGTAGCCCTCGAAGACCACCAAAATTGGCCATTTGTACCCTTAAATTCGAATCACAAGTTTTGATTTCTGTTTTCGCTAAAATTTTTGATCTTTCTTTCGAAATTTGGGGTTCGTTTCAACTGCAATGTTGTAGATCTCGTCGAAACCTTTCAAATGAGTATATATAAGCTATATAGACCTTTATTATTTCATATTTTGAGACTAGTTGTTTATATTATATCGGTATATATATAACCAATATCACAGACGGTTCGTGGTTTAAACCATCTGTGATATTATTACAGACGGTTTATCACAGACGGTTCTTATCAAACTGTCTGTGATATTATTACAGACAATTTATTACAGATGGTTTTTACCAAGAACCGTCTGTGATAATTTATTTTCTGACCACTGGACTCGTCAATCCTGCTCAACCCAATTCCAGCCAATACAAACCGATCAACCTACACTTCACGAATCGTAGCTCTCTCTCCTCTATAAATACTCACCCGAACCCATCCACCCCCTCCCTTCAAATGCGTCTTAAGCTTCCTCCCTCCATTGTTTCTTATAGTATTTGATTATGTGAGGTTTAGGTCTCCATCGTAGCCTTCATTGTTGCTATTTTATTGGGTTTAGAGCTGCCCGGGAGCTTACAGTGAGGCGGCCGTTAAGAAGGTCTACCCGAGCTGCATCAGGGACGAGCTTCCATTAGGATATCTGATTCTTCTATTTTCTTTCTTTTCTGTTGCTCGATTTGTAATGAAAATGGAATGTTCTCTGCTATTGTAATGGTGGATTGTAGTCCTGTGATGTTGTAATGGTGGATTGTAATATAAATAGAATGTTCTTACTATGTTTGTTGTTGTATTTGCTTATTTTCAAACGGCATAGCTAATATTTTTAAAGGCTAAATTAAAAATAGAAAAAAATTTAGGTATAGAATGAACTGTCACATACGGTTTTATAGTATAAACCATTTGTGAAGAATATCATAGACGGTTCTATATAGAACCGTCTGTGATGGAAAAGTATCAGAGACGGTTCTATATATAGAACCGTCTGTGATGACAAAGTATCACAGACGGTTCTAACCGTGTGTGATATGTGAGTATCATAGACAGTTTTTGGTTAGAACCGTCTGTGATAGTGTTTTTCATATACGATTCTAGTTACAAACCATCTGTATTGTATTCATCACAGACGGCTCACAAATCGTTTGTGATAACCTTCGATTATCACTGACCTATAAATTCAGACGGTTCAGAAAACCGTCTGTAATGACATTTTTAAACCGTTTGTAATGATGATTTCTGTAGTAGTGATAACACGCCCTTAGTGAGCGCTAGGGCCTCTAGCCCTGCTTCTTTAGTCAAAATACATTTCTTACTCTATGGCCGCATGTACAGAAATTTTCCTGGCTCCGTCTCTGATGTGAGTCGCCGACCAACTATTTATACAGGTAAAACAACTTTGTTCAAAGTGGCACGGCTGTGCACGGCGCGAACTGCAGTAGAGAGAATCCCGTCCCCCCCGAGCCTGAGGTATATGTATGTGTTGAGATGGTCCATCCACTGGCGCGATAAGGTAATCATTTGCCCCATTCGTGTGCGAAATCGATCCATCCATGGCTGATTAGCATCAATCAATGGTATATCTGTAGATAAGTTCTCAAATGGATAAGAACAGAACACTGCATAATAACAAGTGCACATAAGTGAGATGTCTGCTAGTAAGGAGACGCTATATATAGCTAGATAAGGACATGAGACACCGTTCTTTAGTTCAGATCATGGTCGGCTCCCCCTCAATTTGCGCTTTGGCATGCATGTTGTTCGGTTCCTAATTAGGATATATGGTTTGACCTTTAATCATGTCATCCTAATTGGCTTAGGACTTTGTTTAGCTCTTTCACTTTATGTTCGTGCGTTGCCTAGATGACCTTCTAAAGTGACCTTATGGCATGCAGATGCAGTAGACGACGGGTCCATGACACAGCGCAAGCTCTCGTCTCAAATCGAGTCACTGTGGCATTTGGTCTGGCGTCCACTTCATGTCCTTGCTTTCATCACTTTAGAATGCTTAATCAATTCCTTCTTCCTCCCAATCATATACCCTGATGCAGACACGCATGATTAATTAACTAGACTTAGGGGGTGATCGAAATAGCGATAGCTTTTGGTTTTTACTGAAAAAACACTGTAGTTGACTGAAAAAACACTGTAGCTAAGTTGGTTTATTGAGTATAATTAAATGTAAAAAAAATAAAAAAAACCGAAAACAAAAAAAAAGAAAAAAAGTACAAGTAAATTAAAAAAGGGGGAAAACGAAAAAATAATTTTACTGTAGCAGGTACTGTAGCTACAGTACCTGCTACAGTGTTTCTACCGCCCACCGCCAGCGACAGGAAGCCAAACTGATCGCCCCCTTAATCAGGCACAAGCACCCACCAAAATTTGCAAACACCCCTATAATTTAGCTAAACACTCGTATGGAAACCATCCTCCTCTTACCTACACGAACGAATTATGAAGGTTTAGCGAGTTGACCTAAATTTGAAGCGGATTCATGGAAGTAACACATGATGATTAATTGAGAAGGCCTTTGACTCCCTAAGGCTCACTGATACATAGGATAGTGACCTTTAATCCACAGATATATAGAGTCCAAGTACCGGCTCTACTAAGTTGGCAAGATCGTGGAGGCCTTTTGGACGCACCATTTTGCATGCCCCCCAAGATACAATTCAGACTTTAGGCGAAGGATATATAGCGTCACATGATCCCATGCGTATCGCCCGTTGCAACATAAAAGCGGCGGATGCAGTTAATGCTGAGAGGATATCAGGTACTCTGTACACAGGTCACTCAGGTAGATTCAGTGATCCTCCTTTGCAACTTGCTCTCTCCTTCACAGTTCACAACGAGTGTTGGGGGAAGCTAGTGCTACTGTACTACTTGTCTGGTCTAAATGCCCTGGTCGTATAAACACCTGCTGGCAATTTCTTTTGTCAGTAAAAACATAGTATCGCATCGCATCGGAGCATCATGTGATATATCAGTGATGGCATAGCATAGGATCATAGAACCATCTGATTAAAAAAAAATGTCTGGCAAGTACTGATATGCCCAAGGTAGGAGGGCATCTTATCTGAAATATGAAAACAGATCAGATACAATCGAATAGTCTCAAATGCGAATATATATTTTTAAAACGAATACGAATTCGAACATTCTCGAATATAAATACGAATCAAATGTCGTAACGAATACGAATTCGAATCAGATATGTACTTAATTCGGCCGAATATGAATATCGTAACCGGACGGTTTTTCGGTTACCAGTATCAAATTCAAATTTTAACATTTGAAATTTGACCGATTTTTTCGGTTTTTTTTTGTTACCGGCAGGTAACCGATACCGGCCCTTAGCTAGGATTTAGGCCGGTACCGATATGCATAGAAAACGGATCGAATACGAATTGAATAGTCTCAAATACGAATACGAATATTCTCAAATACGAATACGAATATGAATATTCTTAAATACGGATACGAATATTGTCAAATATGAATACGAACATTTTCGAATACAGATTTTGCTTATCACATTCATATTTTCTCAGATACAAATATCGGATAAAATGAATTATCCGTTACTGTTTCCCACCCCTATGTACTAGTAGTATTAGCGTACAGGGCAAACACTTATTTCCTGTCACTTCACTGTTATTGATCCCAAATTGTATTTGTGATATGATGAAAATATATACCTGATGAAAAAAGCAAATAAAAATGATGGAACAAATATAATATTACTTTCCCTAATTTGAGGAATGATATTGTTGTCATTTTCCCTGCTTGTTCAAGTGTGTTAAGATTGCCTGTAATTATTGATGGTAGAATGGTGTAGTAACTTTTTGTTTGTTTAAAAGTACTTTCAGCACCACCTAAGCCAAATCAATTAGTTTAATAAAATTTGAGGGAATCTTCCTTGCACAGCCACACACCTTACGGCACCATTAAATAAATGAAAACGAAGGCCACCCTCTATTGCCTCTTCCCTCACCACCTCTCTGCTCACTCCCATCCTCCCCAAACAAAAGAAGTAAAGAGCCTCCCTAAGCAACTAGCGAAAACCCAGCCTACTAATTAGAAGAAGAAAATGCTCCCAAACTCTCATGAACTCTCACCCTTCTCCTCCATTCCGATCCTTTCTATGATTCCTCTCACCTTTGATTCCTTAAAGTAGCAGAAAGCAACAAAAAGGAAGCAAAGATGGCTTAAAATTTCCAAAATCACTAGGAAAAGAGCTTCTTTGATCCCTAAGTTGCTGGCATTTGGTGCATATGTTGTTAGCTGCTACTGCTTTCTCTAATCCCAAGAGGACGAGGAGGGGATAGAAGACTAAAAGCTCAGATGCTGCTCTGCATATGGCCTAGCTCAGTTAGTAGCTGAAGGCCTAGGGGACTAGGGGTGCAGAAGTCTGAAGAATCTTGCTTCCTTTCCTTGTCTTGTCCTTTCACTTCTTGCGTCCTCTCTTCGTTCAGCTGTCTTGTTGGCTCTTGGTGTGTTTCTTGATCTTCTACTGGGTTCAATGGTGGGCATAGGTGCTGGTTTGGACATGGAAGCTAGTAGCTGTGGTGCTCTGCTCAGAGAGCTTCAGGTATTATTGACCTTGTGTTATTGAGCGGCGAAGAGTTTTGTCTTCTTAAAAGTTTACACTAGCAGTTCTTTATTTGCAATTATTTTTTGCTATGTTCTGTTAAAATGTCGCTGCTGTTGTTTCTAGGTTCCCTCATGGTTTTTCTTGGTGAGTTATTCATGTGAGTGCTTATGTTAATTCACTTCGTCAGGTTTCACCTCGTTTACTGGGTGAAAATTTATAGTAGGACTTGGTTTGTAAATGTTGGTACCTTGTGGGTTTCTTCAATTGTTAGTTGTTTTACTGTCCCTGTGCTTAAGTTTCTTCTATGATTAAGAGCTGCGTGTTCTTAGGGTAATCCCTGTTGCAGAAAAGTTAGACCCTTTTTCTTTGAGCTGTGCATGAGTATTCTTTGTGTATGTGCTGTCTTCTTTTTCTTGGTAGTGAGTTGCTCGGTTGGTGAACTGTTTGCTGCAGCGCAGTGGCTATGTCGTGGAAGTTTCTCTCTTTTTCAATCTTTTTGGTTCTTCAGCTGCTCAAAAAGCAATTCTTTGATTCGGCTCGGCTTAGTGCGCCAGGCAGTTAAGATGCGACAAATTTAGTTCTTTGTCGAGTAAATAGTACTCTTCTTTACCTATAATGCCATTCTTTTTATTGTACTTTACTGTAGACATTTACAAATTAAGATGTTCAGAGAGTACATGAATCAGGCCCTAATGATCAAAATGTACTATTCTGAACTGCCTCCGTTGCCTTAATCGTAACATGCTAAGTTTTCTATTTTTGATCATAAAGTTGGACTACTATTTCTCATAACTCATGCACTGTTGTTTCTGGCAACCAGCAAATCTGGGCAGAGGTAGGGGAAAGTGAGGGTGAGAAGAACAAGGTCTTATTGGAGATCGAAAGAGAATGCTTGGAAGTGTACCGCAGGAAGGTGGACGATGCCAATCGGGCTAGGGTCCAGCTGCACCAATCTGTGGCCACTAAAGAAG
Organism: Melocanna baccifera; assembly: GCA_036346265.1. NCBI lineage: Eukaryota > Viridiplantae > Streptophyta > Magnoliopsida > Poales > Poaceae > Melocanna > Melocanna baccifera. The sequence goes on along the minus strand of CM070701.1, from coordinate 13,115,443 downwards.
CTGAAGTTGCATCCTTAATTGCTACTCTAGGGGAGCACAAGCTAAATCTGAAGGTATGCACAGTGATCATGATGATGATGATGCAGTAATTAGGTTGGTTGTTTGTAGGCTTTCAGAGTTCTGACCAATTCCCCTGAAATGATGAAATGTGGCTGTTGTTGATAACATGCATGATTTAAGTTACGGCTTCATTAAATAGGAGTGCGCGATGCTTGTTCCCTCTTGTTGAAGTAGCTATGGATTTATAGCTCAAACCTCTAAGGAGGCTGAGTTTTCAAGAATGCTGAAACTTTTCTCAGCAAGTTAACATTCTCTCAAGCTGGGCAACTACTCACTGCTCCAGTCAATGCATTTTCAACTGTAGTAAAAACTGAGCACACGCTTTTTTGTAACTGTATGAACGTATGTTCCTATCTGTGGGATTCCACTTGTTACACGGTTCATTTTACTGTGAGAAACAGTCCAGCTCAACTCCTGATTGATAGATGAACTGCAATTCTTTTTACTGTGAGAGACATAGGCCTGTGACCAAGAACTCTGTTAGATTTATCTTTTATCTAGGTTGCTTTTGTTAATTTCTCAACACTTGCGCAGAAAGACAATAACGTCGTGTCACTCAAGGAACAACTTGCTGCTGTCGTTCCAGTACTGGAGAACTTGAAATGCAAGAAAGAGGAAAGGATCAAGCAGTTTTCTGATATTCGATCACAGATTGAGAAGATCCGATCCCAATTAAGTGAATACAATAACGAGGGTGATAATGCGAACAGTCCTGTTGTCGACGAACATGATTTGTCAACAAGGAAACTTAATAATTACCAAGCACAGCTTCATGCTCTTCAGAAAGAAAAGGTATACCATCTTGAATTTGTGACCTAATCTGAACTCTCAAAGTGCATTTCCAAAGATCTCGTTAGTAGTATATTGCAGAACTTGTGATAAATAGACGAGGACAGCTACCAAAGAATGCTTGGTTATTCAGATTTTGGTTATGGTTCACTCGGAAAAAAAAATGTCTTTCAACATTTTGCGGTGAAGCGTATTCTCAAAAAAAGGTTTTGCAGTGAATTGATTAGATGTCTAACTTGACAGCCATTGCCGTGCAGTGTGTACTAGTTGTGACAAGCCTTGAAGTGCATCTACCTGTCTGTAGCTAGGAAACCTCTAAGCTCTTTTAGGATGAGTGTTGACTAGCAACTTTCATATATTTGTTAGTACTTTATTACGTTTCTGATTCTTGTTCACAATATTTTCAGTCTGATCGACTTCGTAAAGTTCTGGAGCACGTAAATGAAGTGCATTCTTTATGTGGAGTCCTTGGAATTGATTTTGGAAAGACCGTAAATGAAGTTCATCCCAGTTTACATCAGAATGGTCTTGAGCAATCCACAAACATCAGCAATAGCACACTGGAAGGCCTTGCTAGTACAATATCAAAGCTAAAGACAGAAAGAAAATCTAGAATCGATAAGGTCCTTTCAAGCTTCTTTTCTTCTTGGTTTTTAGTTATTATCAGTTCTTCATTAACACATTTTCAAACGATCATTTCCTTATAGATGAGAGAGACGATGGATTCGTTATGTCAACTATGGAAGTTAATGGACTCTTCTAAAGAAGAGAGGGGACAATTTAGCAAAGCAATGAGCATTCTCATATCACCAGAAGAGGGAATCACATCCCCAGGCGTTCTTTCTCAGGAAACAATTGAGAAGGTTTTATCAGCTTGTCTTTGTTCTATTCTTTACTACAATGTTCACTGCTTACCTTAATCATTTTAACTATTTCACATTTTGATTTCTCATGCAGATGGAAGCTGAGGTTGAGAGGTTAACGAAAGTTAAAGCTAGCAGATTGAAAGAAATTGTCATGAAGAGAAGGTCAGAATTGGAAGAGATATGCAAAAATGCACACATAGAACCTGATGTCAGCACAGCCCCTGACCAAACTAATGCTCTGATTGATTCTGGTAGTACTTTCTGCATCTTGCTATGGTACTATCTTCACTTGTTCTCATGTTTCTTACAAATTGTGACTTTCTTGTTCATGTTCCATCCAGGTCTCGTTGACCCTTCTGAGCTCCTGGCAAATATTGAGTCACAAATACTAAAAGCGAAAGAAGAGTCCCTTACCCGAAAAGATATTATGGACAGGATAAATAAATGGATTGCTGCTTGTGATGAAGAGGCTTGGCTTGAAGAATATAACCAGGTATTTCAGGCATATTTCTTTTTGAATTAGAATGCATCAAATATTGTGCATGTATATGTATGAACTATAAAGTACATGATTCAGTATAACTGGAAACGTGGAGCGTGGAGCTACTAAGGAAAGCACCACAGCGTGTGTGGTGTGACTCCATGAATGCATTTTCTAGAGAACCTTGAGGTAATCTAAATCATGAAAAATGACACTAAATATCTTTGCAGGACTCCAAGAGGTACAGCTCTGGAAGGGGTGCTCACGTAAACCTTAGAAGGGCAGAAAAGGCAAGGATTTTGGTCACCAAAATTCCAGGTAGGTTTTAATTTGAGTCTGGAGAATTGTACATAATTTTCAGTTAGTCCAATGCATGACCCGTATCTTTCTTAGCTATGGTGGACAACCTGATAAACCGTACCTTTGCTTGGGAAAATGCAAGAAATAAGCCCTTCCTCTATGATGGGGTATGTATATAATCTGACCAGCAATAGTGTAGACACTTTTTTGTTTTTTATATATATCGACTCACATATGCTTTTGACAGGGGCGCCTAGTATCTGTTCTAGAAGAGTACAGACTTAACAGAGAACAGAAGGAAGAGGAAAAACGGCGATACCGGGTAGCAATTGTTTACCAGAACACCCTTGTTGATTCAAAAATAATCTTACACAACCTGGCGTTTTAACATTACTTTTGCATTGTTGCAGGACCAGAAGAAGTTGGAGAGCATCCTACTTAAAGAGAAAGAAGCAATTTTTGGCTCTAAACCAAGCCCAAAGAGGACGAGCAGCTTAAATAGAAAGACAAACGGGCACGGTTCAAATGGAAGCAGTAACGGACTAATGACTCCAACTCCTCGGCGATCATCCCTTGGCAGTGCTACTCCCGAGCTTTTGACACCCAGATCATATTCTGGGCGTGGGCGCTATAATAGATACTTTGGTGATTCGAGGCGGCTATCAACTAGCCAATTGAACTTCGGTGACGATTCGCTATCAACATTTACATCCATTAGTGGTTCAGAACCAGAATCCCCTTCTCTGGGATAAATCCAGTACTGCTGGTACTATTTCACATTTGATGCATTCTTTCTTAAAACCTTGGAACAATTTTATTGCTGATTGTTAAATAGCTTTGTTTATTTTATTTTCTGGCAGGTCAATCTATTGGTCTGATTGCCAAGTAATCAGCATTGTAAATGGAGCACTATACTTCGAGGTTCTTGCATTTGCATGTACATTACTGATGTCATGTATTTTAGCTGGTATTGACTAGTAATCACTGGATTTGTTGACTTGGTTTGGGTTTGAGTTGATGTTTCGAGTTGATGGCTTTATAGATTGACGATTAGGTGAAAGATGTAGGGAGTGATTTGGGGGCAGTTACCTGTACCATATCATAATTTATGTGATTGGCTTGTGTGTGGCGTCAACCTTGCTCAACTAGTTTGAAATCTATGTACAGAATACACTTCTGCAGTAGTTTCTATTTCTTCCTCCTCTTGTATAATGTGCATTTTGAACGCTTATTTTGTGAGCAGAATAAGATGCATATGTGCTTTTGCCTAGAATAAGATGCATATGTGCTTCTGCTTTCTGTGAATTATCAATTGTGCTTGGATGTAATTGAAGGATGATGCAGCCAGGTGCGTGTGATCCTAGACATTGAAGAATGCATTCTTTTGCATGACATGACGAGAAGCAAATGGCTTCAAAGATAATGGGGATAATCGGAGATGAGAACCTCGAAATGATCATCACACTGCATCAGCTTCTTTGGCATCCGTGATCCCTTCCCATGAGCTGTGTGTGTCCATCGAGAAGGATGTGCATTTTTTTCACCGGTATACAACATAAACCACCGTGGTGCGGCCTATGGTTCAGATTTCAGGCAAACCCTGGTTGAAACTACGTGACAAAAGATGAGATCGTGAAAGAGAGAACCTGGAGGAAGATGAACGCCGGCTGCTCGCTCCGGTGAACCCCCGGCCGCTCCGTCTCCGATCCAACTCGATCTTCGTCTCCCCCTCCTCTCGTCGTCTCCGCCTGATTTGCGTCCAATCGAAGTGCTCCCGGGAGAATAACTCCCTTGTCTACGAAACCGTATGAGAAAATAGTCAGATCGTTGCATATCATGCCATGGAAAGTGTAAATTCCGATCAAAACATATTTTTTTTAATGTTTTATTATTTATTTTTTGGCTAGCCAATGATAATTTGTTGGGTAAACGTTTAAATGTTCACTGTCAAAAAATCGACATTCTTTTGCCAGTTACATAGCTTCATCACCTCTGCATCATACTGTGATTTGTAAACCATACAGTTCGAGATCGAATTGCTTGCCTCCGGTCAAACATTTCACAAGATTTGTGTTTATGCGCTTTGAAAGTGCTTGCCTGAGGTCTACAATTAATCAGGATGCAGTCACTTGAGTACTCATATTTTGCGCCGGTACAAGCATGCAACATTGTTATTTCATTTCCTCGTCTGAAAAATACAAATTTCTTCAGATTTTCACAGATGAGCTGACAAGTTTACAACAAAATCTCGCTCCAACATAACAAGTTACAAATCACTGAGTACAAATTTCTTGGAGATGAGCTCGTTTTATGCTTAATCAAAAGTTCAGAACTCACGTCAACTAGACAAGCAACTTATATCAAAGAGAAGGGCAAGTAGGCGGCCCATTGCATCTTCTTTCCTTTCTTAACCATATAGTTTGCATTCAATTGCTATAGTAAGCAACTGCATAAATACGTCTGCAACAAATGAATATCAGCTGCAGAGCATTTCTTTGAACTCTCTCAATCCTGTCAGGATGACATGGTAGACAGGGACAATAACCACCTTCCCACTAGCTCCAGTCTGCATAGCATCATTTACTCATAACTTGCCAGGTCTGCATGATATACAATCAACAGTGAGAGCTTGAATTACTGCTGCAGTGCTGCTGCTAGCCTGCTATCCTGCCCTGCTAAATCAGAGTCAAGCAAGAAGCAGATATTCCCTGCTGGTCAACGAATCACTTGTCAGTCAACTAAACAGCATGAAAATGGTAACACTTCAATTCGGGCAACTCAGGCAACGGGTCAGTATCATTAAAAGATGTTGTCCTTATATATTACTTCGTCTGATGGCATACAGCATCAGGCATTGTAAATTTGTAATCACTTCTTCAACTGAATAACATGAAGAAGACTCAAGGGACCATGTTGGCAACAGATAATATGCCAAAAAGTTGTCCCTGAAGTAATTTCCGCGTTTATTTGAGCATAATGCGCATGCATTTTGAGGCCAAGTGTACTGTGGACCAGGAAGTCATAAAACAATTAGGATCAAGTAGCGTACCAGTAACCTATGCCGATTTCCGAAGTAGCCAGGACAAGATGTAGCAAAGGGCAGCATCAACAGAGGATAATGTAACAATGAACACGGCTACAATTATAAGAGTAAGCATAGCTGTCCTCAACTGCCAATGATGATAATTTGATTAAACATAGGTATGAGCAAAGATACCCTGCATGATGTGCCAACTTAACAAATATAGACAGCCTAAGGCAGTAAAATCATCACAATGATAAGGTGACTAATATGATGTGCTAGACATAATGACCAATATCTAAAATATGTAAAACCAATTAGCTACTCCTGATGTGCTATTAGACATGGTAAAAGAATTATACAAAATCGAACCAAATGGTGAGGAGATATAAAACATACATCACACGGGAGACACACTTTGTTCCTTATAATTGAGGGGGAAAGTTCTCCATTTAGGATGCACATGATATATGAAGGTTCATAGAGAAAACTGACACAGGGTAAATCTAACAAAGACTGGAATCAGGATAAGGACATATTTAGCACTTTGTTGAACATATATGCATATTCACTCTTGTTGGTTGAAGGTAATATGGTTCAGATTTCGAATTTATGCGTGATTCATTCATCATCTAGACGACCATTTCTTTGATTTTATAAACTTTGTCAAGACAATGTAAATTCCAATACAAGTCTACAACCAACCTATTGAATCACTCTGCCATCAGACATTAGCACACATTCCTACGGCATGTCGCCATATATGCCACAAACTCAACACATCCTCTCAACTTCACATTTCACATTCCTTGTCCCTATCGATTGTAACCTAATACAGGCACTACATATTATGCTCAACATTGTATAAAGACAATACTTGAAGAATCCCAACTGCCCAACTTACACAAGAATTCTAAATGCAAATGGCATACCGTGTTCCGAAAGCGCGGCCATTCCAGGTGCTTCAATTGCCTCGGCTGCTCGGCCAAGAAGGCTACCAAGCCCCTCAAACCCCTAATGACAGAAATCAACACCAATCCACAATCATCCTCAGACAACACAAGCAAGCAACTCATGTGACAAGGACGCAAAATCTGCACTTACACAGCGATATCTCTGACCACCGCGAGCCACAGCGGCTCGTCATCATCAAATCGGTATTCACTGGTACGGAGCTCCTGACGCCCATGGCCCGACGCAACCGCGCATCTTTGTACTCTCGCAGGAGCAAATCGGCCAAGAGCACAAGGTTGCGGCCTGGCACCCTGAAACCGCAAGCCATGTACAGCTAGCATTAGTAAGCAGCATAAAGAAGACGAACAAGGCATTAAGAATTTCTAGCGCCATCGAAATTACAACCTTGAGAAGTGGAGGCCTCGTTAGCCCGCGGACAGTAGCCGGATTGAGCCTTGGAAGCGGAGACGGGCCTGGAAACGGAGGAAATCGGGGGAGAAAGTGGGGTGTTAGGCTAGGAAAAGTCATCGAAAATCAGGGAGAGGAAGATGCTAGGCGGCGGGCGGTTGCGAGACCTGCGGAGAGAGGCAGCGCGCTCGCGGCCGGAGTAGCCATTCTCCCGATTTTTTTCGAGGCGAGGCTGTAGGGAGCAGCCGAGCAGAGACTCCGCTGGAGTTGGGGTTTCAGGGGTTACGGTGCGACTGTGAGAGCAGACAAGCCGTTGCGCCTCCGCCGTCTCGCGCGGCCGGCCCGCGCTTTTCACCTCTCCGTGCCGAACACCACCGAGACAAGCCGCGGCGCACGGTCCGGTCCGGCGCTGTGAGTTTCTCGTCGTCGTGCCGTGCTGGGACGACGGCGGATGGATGGTGCTGCCCCGCCTGCCGTGCCTGGTGCGGTGCCTAGCCCGACAAGCATTTGGGCTGGGAGGAACCCAAGAGTTGGGCGGCTTTTCCTTACCCCACTTGGGCTTTGCCGCTCGGCCCGCCCGAAATATTGCCGCCGCGCCGGCCCGTTTAAGTGGTTCGGCCGTCGGTTCCGAGTTTAATCGTGCAAGTTCCCGGATTCGGTCCAGATTTGTGTTACAAATATGGATGCAAGTTTGGTAGTATCACTATCCGCATTCAGCTCTAAGGGTATAAATTTGAGTGCGATTGTGTGAGGTGCAAACTAGAAAGTGACCATGGATGACGGAACCAGCGTAGGTAATTCTCTCTGTACCCTGCCGTACAATTCTATCACACTCGTCCACTCATACATTTTGCGCAGGAGAATACTACACGCGAGTCGAACGGGCAGGCCGACAACAGATGTAAACGACCTCCGGAAAAACCAAGCAATTCCTTGCAAAGTTGCAAAGGAACCAGACAGTAGATCCGGCCGGTACTTTTAAGACAAGTTTCTATTTACAAGAGTGATATCTGTAGCAACGATCGCTTGTAACCCCCATAACCCAACAAGGTGGAGTTGTACGAAAGAACAGGAAACTTTGACCGATCAATTGGCTCTGTTCTTTTTTATTTTTCAACTAATTTTTTACTTAATTTCTTTTAATTATTACTATTTATTAGATTAATAAGCCGTCGTCCGGTTAGGACATAGCACAACTCGAACAAATTCCCGCCTTCCCCGATGTCCCACGACGTGGCAACGAAAGGGTTCCAGTGGCCCCTCCCTTTCCACCGCGCCAGTGCTGACATGGCCTCTATCCTTGTCGAACATCACCCATTCCATCGGCACCACAATGCTCAACATTACTAACCCCACGGCGATCTTCTCAGCATCTGATTCCTTCGTCGGCTCTCCCTCCTCCTCATTCACCTCATTGTTAGCGTCGTCTTAGGTTGCGTCACCCATAAGTTGCCTCTCGGGGTCCTTGATGTCCTCCTCCGGCACAGGCTAGAAGGTCGGGAGCCTGTGGGCATTCACCATGTCAAGTTCGCAGCACAACTCGAAGTACGACGATAGCTGCACCCTCTGCTCCACTGCCCTCCAGAGCACCTTTATCCCCACCGCAACGACTGCCGTGATTTCACCAGGCCCAGCACATCGATGAGGAATCACATGATGCCAAGGTTCAACCGTGCAGCACACCAACATAGATCAGCAGAGAAGAAAGTAGAAAGAAAGATGGACTTCAGAGAAAGTGGATAGAAAGGAGGAAGAATCTCAATCAATGTTATTAAGTCGTAAAGTTGAGTCGAGTCGCTTAGTGGGTGACTAGTCGACCGACTAGTCAGGTCTACTGCGTGCTGCTAGTTGTACTACTAGTCGTTGCTACTCTACAGTCAAAATACTAATGAAGTAATGATTTATGCTCTATTGGCTACATGCTGATGCTGTGGAATATGATGCAGAGCAGCAGAAGTCACCCTCTTCAAATCAAAGTTTAAAGTTCAAACTAATGAGCTCACAAAGACATCAAAAGTACCTTTTTGCCGAATGATGATAACCATTCTGTAGGGGTTAATCTGGCATGAAGGAATCGAAATCTTTCTGGACAATGGCTGTCAAGCTTCATGCCTTCATCCATTCTGGTGAAAAAATAACAGTTGGTAATTGAGTCTAGTAACAGATTGTGATAAGAAAAGGGCAAAGATGTGCTTAAGGAAGGAGAGGGGAGGAGGGAGGCAGGAGGCTACACTGACCGGAGAAGGCGGTAGTGGCAACCACTGGAGGAGGAGGCCGTAGGATTTAGTGGAGAAGACGTCACAGCGGCGGTCACTAGAGAAAGAGGCAACGTCCACTGGAGGAGACTGGAGAAGATTAGTTCGAGTAGGGGAGGAAGGAGGGAAGAGGGGGGAAGGAGAGAAGAGGGAGGAAGGAGAGGGGAGGAGGAAGGCAGGACAGGAGGCTGCACTAACCAGAGAAGGCAGCGGCAACAGCCACTGGAGGAGAAGGCGACGATGGCGACTGCTGCTACTGCTTCGCTCTTCACCACATCGCTTGTGGTGGCTCGCACGGGAGAGGAGAGACGAGAAACGAGATAAGCCTCGTGAATCACAGCCTCACGGGAGAGGAATGGATAAGGTTAGGGACTTAGGGTTACTCCCTTGAGTCCCCTCGCACGGGATTTTGTTGGGCCAGGCCGAGGCTTACTCTCTCCATTGACTGGGCCTCCGGCCCTCCACTAGTCGGGTGGCTTCAAATCTGTGACTAGTCGTGGCTAATCTTCGATTAGTCGTCCGGATGCTTGACCAGTCGCTCCAGTCGAGTCGGCCTCTCTAGTAGTCTATCCTGTGCCGACTAGACGACTAGTCGTAGATTAGTCGTCGATTAGTCGACGACTTAATAACATGGATCTCAATCACTCTAGCCTGGATATCTCCAAGTTTTTTATAGACATCTTCCAAGTGGCACATCACGTCATGACTATGGCAATGGTTTGGAGAATCCGCTTTCCCTCCTTCTGGTGCACGCCGAGAAAAAAGGCTAACATGATTCAGTCACTCATCTTTTATAGATGCCTACCAAGTGGCACACCACATCATGACTGCGATTCGGAGATCCCTCTCTCTCTCTCTCATTCCAGTGCACAACGAGAAAGAAGGTCGACGAGGTTCAGCCGTGCATCTTTTATAGACATCTGCCAAGTGGCACTCCATGTCACGACTATGGCAATAGTTCGGAGATCTCGCTCTCCCTCCTTCTGGTGCATGTTGAGAAAAAAGGCCGACGAATCTATACAATCAAGGATAACCGACTACAGAGGGTGAATAGGAGGTTATAAAATTTCTTGTCTTGTGAAACTAATTTCGACAAATTAAGAGCTAAGCAAGATTTCTATTACAATTCAAGACCTACACAATTCTAGTAATGCTAAAGCACCACAAGCTAAATATCTATAAATACTTTTTTAGCTCAACAATATAAGACAATTTCAATTACTAGAAATATAAATACGAAATAGTAGAGACAAAGAAATAACCAAATGAAGACACACGATGTTTTTGACGTGGTATCAAAGACTTGCGATCTTCACTAGTTCACATTGAGAAAAACCCAAATGAATTAGACTAGCTCCATGAATTATGGGGGTGCTCATAATGGTGATGGCTTATGGATTTTTTTCACTGTAGCTGGCTTATTTTTTATACTGTAGCTGAGGTGGTTTATTTAGCGTAATTAAAATTTTTAAAAAAATTTAAAATAGAAAAAACTGATTAGCCCATCACGGATAATGCAAAGGAATATAAAAAAAAGAAAAGGCAAAAAGGCCCTAAAACAAAAACAAAAAGAAAAAGACAAAATTAAGGAATAGTGAAATAAAAGTAGAAACCAGAAGCCGTCACCAAAATGAATGGGGCCTAAGCTTTGCTCCTCAATTCCACTAGTAGTTGTTCTTTCTCCGCTCTGAAAATGGCGAACACCTAGTCACTCACAATTGACGCCGGGTCTCTTCACAACCTTCTTAAAGAAATCACCACGTGAACTCCTGTCAAACCATCTAGGTGCCAGCAAATACCAAGAGTAATAAACCACAACCTTCGCTTGATGTATTTCAAGTGCCAAGAATCAACTAAATGAAATGTATGCACTTGAATATCTCAACTACCTCAAATGAATGCAAATGGAGTAAAGGAGATGTTAGAAGTGTACTACAAAACTCAAGGATATTCAATGAAGTGTTCTCTTACTGTCCTTGGGCTGGTAGAGGAGTATTTATACTCCTCACCAACAAATTCAACTATTTGAGGTTGATTCCTAAAAAATCAGCAAATACGGTAGTATCGGCGTTCAATGGTCGGTACTACCGCACCTGCACAATAATGGCTATAACAGGCATATTCAATGCTTCTGAACTAGCTGTTATATTATGGCGTGGTACTACACCATTCAAGGTTCGGTAGTTCAGATCTTAGGTAGTACCGTTTCCATAGAGCAGTACTACCATTTTTCTTGAGGGCCAAAACTGGCCCTCTCTGAAAATAATGTATCGCCAACTAAATTTTGGTCCTACCGAGATGTGGTAGTTTCGCTCCTGATTTGCGGTCATAACGCTATGCGGTAATACTGCCAATTGTACTTTGGTACTACTATTTTTCTGGGGAGCAAACATGCTCTAAAATGTACCTTTATGAAAATTATATACCACCAACTAAAATTCGATCCTACCGGGGTGCGGTAGTACCACACTACCTTCTGGTCATACCGTTGAGCGGTAGAACTACCAAGTAACCTTCGGTACTACCATTTTTCCTGTAAATGCATAGTTGACTTTGGAATTTTAATTCTTAATGGATCCATGATTCTTAGTTGATCTAAATGGCATAAGAAATTGCTTTTCAAGCTACTAGCCATAATTCCTCTTAACAGTACAACGTCTATCCTAAAATCTTGTCTTCCACCAAATCTCCAAAGTCCGGTAAAATAAAAAAGAGATCCTAGACTAATACATTTCTTCCATGCTATTGAGATCTTGTCTTCAATTCTTGTTATGCATCTCCAAGTCGTAAACCAACTTTCGAGACTAAACCTTTCAAACACTTGATAAACATATTAGTCCCATATTCACATATTGTCATTAATTTCCAAAATATTTTTATAGGTCTAGATGCTTTCAAAGTCTCCCTCCTTCTGGTGTACGCTGAGAAAGAAGACCAACGAGGTTCATGGTGCACATCGAGAAAGAAGGCCGACGAGGTTCAGCCGCGTAGCACACCCGCACAGATCAGCAAAGGATAAAGTAGAAAGAAAGAAAGAAGGATGGATGTCTCCAAGTCTTTTATAGACATCAAGTCATAAGTCACACAATTTATCATGCAAAAATGAGCGAATACGCGCACATGTGTGTATTTAGCCAAAGCCCTATTATGCCATGTGTCTTAAGCTTTTAGGGAATGACAAGAATCACACTTTATAAATTGGTCTCCTCCACGTTGGCTTAGCAATGTGGTACTAAATGGGTGTTTGGTATAGCTCCTGCTTCCAGCTTCTTGTTCAGATCTAGTAGAGCTGTGCCAAACACTTGACTTCGAAATCATTGTATTCGGATTCTCATGAGGAGCATGATGGAAAATGAACTGGCAAGGAGAAGTGACCTTGCGGTGGATTCTCGTGGGGATCCAACTAACCCGAAGTGAAATGACCCCTAGGAGTTCCTGGAAATTACCCGCTTTTTGCCACTGGGTACCAATTCGATCTCCTCATGAAAGGTTTCCTAGTTGGGACTTGTGCGTCTGGGCGAGGAGCGGTGAGTTCGGTGAACTCCCCTTTGTCCACTGCTCCTGGAAAGGTGAGCTCTCGCCCTCGTAACCCTAATATTCGCCCTCAATCCTAATCCTAGATCTCATCATCCGTCGGCCTCATCTCCTCGACCACCGGCATCTTGGATGTGCACCACCTGCTGGCCTCCTCTCCTGGACCACCGTCGCTGACCCTAAACATAGCTCTCACCCTCCTTAGCTCTCACTTGCCTCACTTGCAAGCACACTCATTTATGTGTAGGCTAATACAAGAACACTCTAATGTAGATCCTCATATGCCTGTAGTCCCTATTCCCTAGTAGGTGTTAGTCAAATCTGTGTGCGTGGAGATGCTTCCTAACATGAGCCCAATAAACAAACCAATGATACCAAGGATTGGCTTGATTTGAGTCGTTGACTGCAACTTGCTCTATTCATGGGAATAAGGTAGCTGCTTGGAGAACAGACATCACATTCATCACTCATGTGCCCATCTCTGCCTGTAATGATAAAGTATAGGTTTTTTATGTTGTTATATGCAAGGATGCTCATTTGTTTCAAGAGCTTGCATTCAAGAAAATCATAACCTATAAATATTTCCTTGGAATGTTAAATCATGACCATGTATTTCTTTTGTTAGCACTGGTGTCTTATCTATATGATGACTATTGTTTTTGCTAAATATAATCAAATTATAGTGTTGAACAATTCCTTAATAGCATCTGTCAATTTTTCTTCAGAAACACACCACCACTATCCTATTATTTTGTGTGTATGAACTCACCATTGTATAGTGTATGTAGTCATGATTCAAGTGGCTAATTTAGTTGTTAAAGCTTATTTCTATTAGTATTAATTACACACCAAGAATGGGCAAGGTTTGATGAAGATATTGATATGTCCGAGCCACTACTAGAAAACGGATCATCCCTCACGGGCTTTAATTTTCCTGACAGGCCCGTATAGACCGTGAGGGATATTTTCGTTTTCCTGACGGGCCCGTATAGACCGTGAGGGATATCAATTTTCCTGTCGGGCCTACTTATCACCGTGAGGATAATTCATTTTCCTGTCGGGCCTACTTATCACCGTGAGGATAATTAGAAACCCTAACACCCCCACCTTTTCCCAATTTCGCAGCCGCCACGCGCCCCCATCCCCTCCCTCCCTCCCAACCCGTGCCGCTCCCCTCCCTCCCACCCACGCACGCACGCGCCGCCTCCTCTCCCTCCCTCCCTCCCACCTCCCCCTCACGCTCCCCCACCGCCCCCACGCCTCCCCCTCGCTCTCCCCCTCGCTCGTCCCCCGCCGCCTCGCTCTCCCCCCGCCGCCCCCGCCTCCCCTCGCTCCCCCCCTCGCTCGCCCCCCGCCGACTCGCTATCCCCCCACCTCCCCCTCACTCGCCCCCCGCCTCCTCGCGTCCTCCCCTTCCTCTCAGATCGGCGGTGGGTTGGGCTCCGCCGCCCCACCACCTCCTCCTCCCTCCCACCCCGCGCGCCGCCCCGCCTCCCCTCACTCTCCCCACCTCGAGTCAGGGCCAGGTCGCCACCGCCCCCGATCCCGTGAGATCCGCCGCCGCTAGGGGTAGAGGGACCGACCATGGAGGCCATGGAGGAGCTGTCGGCGCTCTCCGAGTCCATGCGCCAGGCGGCGTCGCTCCTCGCCGACAACGACCCCTCCTCCCCCTCCGCAGATTTCCCCGCGGCTGGTGAGTACGCCTCGCTGGGCGCGCTCGACGTCGTCCCGATCGACGTGCTCGTCCAGATCCTGCACCTGCTCGGCCCCGCCGACGCCGCGCGCTCCTGCGCCGTCTGCCGCACCTGGCGCCTCCTCGCCTCCGACAACGGCAAAAGCAAAAAAAATAGAATGGGGTGGGTAGGGATCACATCACAAGCGAAGCGGTCTCAGAGGCCACATTTGAGGGGCAAATGCTGCTGCAGGGAGAGGGAAGCCAGATTGCAAGGAGGAATTGGGGAAGGGGATGGGTTGTCAATTAGTATAATTGGTAGTGAGCTTTTGTTGCTTATGATATTTGCATTGCTATTTTGCTGTTTGATTGAATTGTTGTCTACATCTGGACCGTATGTTTATGGTGAATGCTCCACACAATTATCAGATGCTCCATTATCTTCATGTTTTTCTTATCTCCTTTTCTGCCAGTCCTCTATGCAGGGTGTGAATATGTCAGAAAGCGCGTTGAAAGATCTTAACGTACCTCAATCCACGGAGCTGGAGAAAACCAAGGATAATTCTTTGAAATCCTGCATCACTAAGCCTATGTTAAACAGCAATAGATGCGTCAACAAGGAAGAAAATGCTCCACCTGCATGTCCTGATGCCGTGACTAATGGATGTGAGTCTGGAAACGCAGATGTTGAGTATATTAATTCTGAGAATCTGACAAATCTCCCAGATGTTGATGCAAGCCTTAGTGTATGCAACAAACTGTTCATATTCATGTTTTTTTTTGGACATTTGACATTTTTTAGATTCTCAAAGCCCTAAGATTTGCCATTTTCTATTGTTCACAAG
This sequence comes from Melocanna baccifera, assembly GCA_036346265.1. NCBI lineage: Eukaryota > Viridiplantae > Streptophyta > Magnoliopsida > Poales > Poaceae > Melocanna > Melocanna baccifera. The sequence continues at coordinate 13,100,257 of CM070701.1, read as the reverse complement.
TGAAATACTGTAGGAGCAGACATGTGAAGCTCTTAATAATGTTCGTCAGTTGGCAATATATCACAAGGAAATACTGCAGGAGCTGCTGTAAGTTGTTCCCCTTGTACAGTCCACCCAAATTGCCCTGTGGCTTTGGACAAACCTTTTGATACCTTCAGACACCATTTAATCTTTTATCCATGCCCAATGCTACTAAATTATATCACGTTTCTTCTATTAATTGTTGATATAAATTATATGAATTACAGAGAACCTCTAGTTCCTCTTATTGTGAAATCTGTCAAGAATCCAAGGAGTCTTTGTCTGTAAAGCTGCGCTCATGACTGTCTTGACATCTTCAAAGCATATGGTGACCTAATGGTCAACTCAATTGATCCACTGGTGTGTATGTAGTTGGTATGTAGTTGGGTTTTTTTATACTTTAGATACCCAAGCATCATATGTGTATGCAAAGGAAATGTCAAAATTCAACATCCAAAGTCTGGCACCATGGTTTAATTATTCAGCTTATTATAATTCTATGTTCATCGAATTTGCTTTACTTGCTATTTGCTAATAGCATACATGTTTTAAAAATCACCAAGGGGAACTATATTTAAGCTTTCATTGTTGTTGAATTTGACTAGCATTACCCAACTCTTGTTCACCTCTCTTAGCACAAAAGAGGTGCTGTTGAATTATCTAAGCAAGAGAATTATCTAAGGGTATATAATATCAGGATGCTGCTGAATTTCTCTCACCACAACTGGGAACCGAGGAGTTATTGCTCTTGCATGCGTACTGGGCCAAATTAGAGCGTAATCTTGGCAAAGATCTAGCTGCAGCTCGTGGAGTTTGGGAAAATGCTATCAAGAAAAGGTTTAGTTTTTATTTTGTTCAAGTTCATATATTGTTCTCATGTCTATCACTCAGTTAAATCTGTTATTCTTCCAGTGGGTCTGTTTTGGAAGTGTGGCAGCACTATATTTCAATGGAGATAGAAACGGGACATATTCATGAGGCAAGATTACTTTATAAGCGCTGTTATAGCAAAAGATTTGCTGGCTTTGGATCAGAGGTAAGCTCTTCTCGAGCAACTAGGAGAATATCCTTTTCTTTCCTGCTAGCATAGCTTGTAAACCTGCCAGTGAAATCTCGTGTACACTGCTTGATCTATTAGGCTCTAGAATAATGGATGTTATGAGAGTAGATGTTATTTGTCCAAAAGCATATCAGGCCTACTCGTAATAAAGTGAAAAGAAGAATTAGAGCTGATTGAGTAGTCCAAAAGCAAATCTGTTATAATTTTTTTTGTTAATTTGTGCCAATTTTCCTCACAGTTAGTACCGTCAGGTTAAATCAATTTTCCTCACGGTCGGTTAGTACCGTCAGGTTAAATCAATTTTCCTCACGGTCGTTAACATGTAAATGCTATAGGATAGTTGTTTCATAATTTAGAATATATTACTCTGTTAGGTAACAAGTCTATACCATTTCATCTAGAAGTTATTTTTCCCCATCGAATATAGCACCTTTTGATCTTATAACTTTAGGCAAAGACTAAAGATAGGGCCATAAGCCAGAAGTAGATTTGCTTGTTTTGCATACTAAGGTAAGCATTTGGAACCTGGGATTTCTTCTTTGAAGTTTGAAAGTATGGTATCATGGAGCAACGGCTTATTGGCATTTTTTCAAACAGAGAACAATGAAATTGTTGTCCATTATAATCTTCTGCCTCACTAACATCCTTCCTAGATATGTTCCACCTAGGTTGTATCTAGCTTACTCTGATGTAGTTTGTGTTTCAGGCATTCTTGATCAGAGGAGGTATACCCACACCTAGTCAACGCCAAACTATGGAAACGACAGGCAGATAATAGTATTTAGAGAAGCATTTGAGAAATCCATGATGTTGACCAGTGAAAAATGGAGATGTACTATAGCAATGACCAACCATCTCATATTGCATTGTTTTTTGCATCTATAGAAACTAGCAATACAATTATTTATTGTCTTTCTATTGTTGAAATAAACACTTGAGATGTCGTTATTATAGTATGGAAATGTTGGAGTGCAAACAGAAGAACTTTTCTCAGTAACTACGCAATACATGGCCCTTGAGCCCATTTCTTCTACTTCCATAGAGGAGTAATTATTTGCGCTGTTCTGAATATTAAATATGGTTGCAATGTCATTATACTTTGTCTTCAGACGCTTAGAAATACAACATATTTTCCTACAAGTGCAGATATGTCAAGATGACACAATGCATTGTTGTGTACTCGATCGGCACTCCGTAGATGGTAGCTAAGCTCGCTAGGTAACTAATTTGTGTGTATATGGTCTTCAATTTTGGAAAACTTTTTTCATAAATCACAAATATAAACGCTTCTCGGGAACAGCTCCAGATTCTCATAGAAGTGGATTATCAGAGAATCAGAAGTAAAAGCTAAAAATAAATAAAAATATGAAACTCTACTAAATATGCCCTAAAAGAGTTATAGAAAATAGGCCTCACTCATATGGGCCTAATTTCTGACGAGGTAAGCTTTCTAATTTTTGCTTTACCTCGCTTCATCGTAATAGAAATAGCATTCTCGGTTTTAGCAACCCTGGTTAGTGATGTGATAAATACAACAAATGAGCGCCGAACTGCCGAACGTCTTGCATTTACAGTACGCTCAAACACTTAGATTAAGTTGTTCAGCTATCAGGTTTGAAAAGTGGGATATCATGATCTCCTTTAACACCATGTGTGCTCAAGTGTTCGTTGCAGGTAACTATTTACCAGTCATCACAAATTCCATTCATTCAGATACACAACATTTTCTCTTGGAACACTGCTCGATCTGTTGGCTTCTAGCTATGAACGCTGCCTATCATAAAGCAGCAAACCAACCACCTTCCCTTGAATCCAAAGGATATATGCATCAAGTTGTCAACATATAATCACTACACTACCATAAGCTAGCAAACACAATTGAAATCTGTGACAAGTACACTGACTAGTGACCACTTATCAATGGCTCTAATTCTGAGTTATACTAGCGCATCCAAAAGCCAGGACAGAAGACACAGGGTAGAGACGAGCCATGGAAAGGCCCCTGCCCAGAAACCAATGCCTGTCTGCCTAACACCACGAGCCCTGAATTCATTGCGATATGTGTAGAGTGCTGGCAGTAGCAGTCATACTCCAACTACTGATCGATCGATCGATCGATTGGTGGTGACTTGATGCCGAGACCAAACTCGCATGGGAACGGCTAGCTCAGGCGTCCCAACATCACTCACCACCTGGGGAAAGCTTTGCTCGCTGTTGAACGTGTGCATGCTGGGCTAGCTCTGTGTGGCAATAATCACTGTGAGAAGGGAGCGTACGACGTGGAGATCAAGCTTGGAGACGACGTGAGTGCGCACCAACCAGGCCATGGACCCTTCGGCATGCAGGAATTCTTTGGGAGGAATCCAAACTACCGTTTGTGCATGACAAGAGTCAAGAGCTAGAGAGATAAGCTAACAGTAAGCAAAGGAACCTTGGAATAGGGCTATAAATGAGTTAAGCTCGAACGAGCTTGGCCTTCTAGGCTCGAGCTTCGGTAGCCGAGCTTGAGTTGGGGTCCGAGCCTGATCCTAAGCTCGAGTTCGGCTCATTGAAGCTCGATAACAATTAAAATAATTTATTATGCACTAATTTTTAAAAATAAGAAAGATTTGAATTTGAGCTCGACTCGAGTAAACTCGATAACAGTCAAAATAATTCAAATATACGCTAATTTTTCAACAATAAGAAAAGCTCGAGCTCGAGTTCGGCTCGGATAAACTCGGTAATAGTTAATATGTATCACTATTTAAACTCGAATCGAGATTCGGGAACTATTCAAGCTCAGCTTGGTAAAGCTCACGAGCTCGAAATCAAGCTCGAGTTCGGCTCGTTTAAAACTCGACCTGAGCTCGAATCGAGTCTAGAACGAGCCGAGTTTGAGTAGCTCGTGAGTCTCGAGCTTTTTTTACAGTCTTATCTTGGAAGTTGCTACTACCATATATGTCAAGGATTTTCTAGCGAAGACATTGATGCACATAGAATTCACGTAGCTAGCGTGCATAGGAAGGTAGTAATCTTTGCAGGGAACTGGGGAAATTACACTTTGAACTCATTGATTCATGACAATTGTTACAACAAACCCTAAAGCAATATGTGTACACAGTAAGTATTGGGGTATACTACAGTTACAAGATGCATGCATTTTTAACCATACATTGTGAATCCTCATACTTTTGCCATCTACGTCCTTTTTCTTACCTCTTCCAAAATAAACCAAAAGGGAAAGGGAAAGAGAAGGGCATCTTTCAAGTATGTAGGTCAGTCTGAACTTCACAACATAATACCTACATTAATGTTTAGACATGCCGATGATTAAATCATCGATCTTACAAATAGTAAGAAAATTCGAGCTTCACAAAAGGATCAAAAGGAAAAAGGATAAGCTTGCTCTTAATGAGCATTTACAAGGAAATGCTACTAGCCCTAACGCGGCGTACACATACAAGCAAGGCTTATGCAGGAGCTTCGGCCTGTTGCACGTGCAGGTCGCTACTTTGCCGATAGTGCATTCATGCTTGCGATCCCCTCTGGTGTGGCATATGATATACTTCTCCTTCAAATAGATCTCAAACTTCTTCCTCACTTCGTCCATAGTCCGAGCGATGCACAAATGAGCCTTCCTCATTTTCTACTTTATGTAGGCTTGCATCACTTCTAAGAATTGCTTTCCTTCATCCAGCTGTTTCTTCGCAATTATGGCTCTATTCATGAAGTAACCGGCAGAGCAATTTCAACTCTCGTCTACAATTGCAGTGATCAAAAGGGAGTGCACACCCTTCAGCGCACTGTTGTATACCTCAGACATGTTCATCTTCATAATCCCGTACCTCGCACAATCAATGTTGTGAAGCCGCAATTATTTCTTCAGCTCGAAGGCATCCAAGCTGATCTATTGGGTGAACTCGCTGACTGCTATCGAAGTGCCCTGAGCTACGGCCAATTCCACTGCCTGCGACTCCCTCATATTCCTTGAGGTCCCCTCATCGAGCTCTCTCTATATTGCGTTGAACTTGCATCTCTAATTCTATATGCAGAACTTCTTGAAATTCTTCATCAACTCTTTGTTGCAAAAATGGGTGCGAAAGTTCACCACAAGATGCCTCATGCACCAATAGGTCCTGACATTGTTCCATTGAAACAGTGGTTGCATCTCTTGTTGCATTGTGCTTAGCGTCGACAGCAACCCGACGTTGCGGTCCATGATTAGGCAGACATTGGGTCGATCTTGGACTACTGCTTGCTTCATGTTAGCTAGAAACCATAGCCAGCTATTGTTGTTCTCATTTTCCACAATTGCAAAGGCCACTGGGAGTAGTTGGTCATTCGTATTGGCGATCACCACTGTTAATACCGTGCTCTTGTACTTGTCAGAGAGGAACATACTATCCATCATGAGCACTAGACGGCAGTACTTGAACCCCTCGATCACCTGCTGAAACACCCAAAACACTCGGTCAAGGATGAAACAATGGGTCCCTTTGACTAATAGATATGAGTTAGTAGATGAGTTCCCCATAGCTTGAGGATGCTAAAGCTAATCTCACTGACTCACGCGCTCGCCATCGTTCGTTGTCACTGAAAATGAGACACCGCCGTCGTAGATTTGTCAGCTTATTCCGATTAGCCACATTAACATGCTATGTAATATGCCATATTAGAACCACCTCAGCACGCTTTGCAGACGTGTCTGCCATTGACCAATTCGATGGACTGAGTTCACCGTGGACCGTGTCTATGACATGTGAGTCCCACCTATCAGCCTCGATTGAATTTCAAAAATTTCTAAAAAGACAACATTCTAGAATATTCCCTGGTCCCACCTGTTAGTCTCTCAATTCTCTCTCTCTCTTCTCCTTTTCCCAATTTCTTAGCCAATCCAACTTCTAAGAGCCCGTTCTCTCTCATGTGAACTCTGATTGAACCTGTTCAAGTCTCTAAATTTATCTAAAATTAAGCCTACTTTACGCTGAATTTTATTTAATTTTTGGAGTTCATTTGTTCTCTATTTTGGTTTTTGTTTGGATTTTTTCTCTCGTGCAAGTAGACTTCATTGAAGGCAAGTTGTGCAACCTTGATCATATTTAACCTAGTTTTATAAAATTATTTTGCATTTAAATTACATGTATTGCTATTTATTAAAAATACCCTAGGAGGTAGTTATTGTCCCAATTGCTATTTATGCATCTTATCATTTGTATGCTATGATTCTTTGTCACCATATGATGGTTATAAACAGTTGGTCATTAATTTGTTACCAATATAGGTTGGTTAGATTGCTTAGCTATGCTGGGAGTTATAGAACATTGTTTTGTAATCAAATTAAATTTGATTAATAATACATGGAATTGCTTTGTGAATAAGTTTATGTCCTATGTGTTATCGTTGATGGCATATGTTGCACTTTAATATCAAGGATGGATAAATAGTTTAGACTGGGGCGATTGAAAGAACTGTGCGCTTATGGCATATGGAAAGTTGGTGAATTGAGGAATAGTTAGAGAATTTGACTAGAATCGTCCTGATCAGTTAAGGACTTAACTTTGTGCGCTGTTGAATTGAGCCACAATCGTACAATCACATGCCTAGAATGGGACAGATCTAGCTCAATAAGTTACCTAGTCTTGGTATTGACTCCTTAGGTGGTAGGTTATGCTTAGTGCCAGGTGTAAGGTGTAATCACATTCGTTGGGTTACATCTTATGGACGCTATTGCTTTCACAAATCCAACATTAAGCTCCGGGCTTGCTCGCATATATTGGGGGTGAGATTACTGGGTTTAAGCTTGATGGGAGGGGTCAGTGTTGGGGCAAAGTTTCTAAAAGGCATTGTTATGAACATCCTAGTCGCACGCATAAGCAAGTGTGTCATTGGCTGACATGATGAGTTGATCATATCATGTGAAAAAAGTTGTATAACCTCTGTAAAATGTTAAATTGATCTATTCGAATAGCCATGTCCGCAGTCATAGACATGCTTGGGGATTTCATATGAGGATTAGATTTTCATTAATAAAACTAGGAAGGAAAAGTTATGTAAAATAGATGGATGAGCTATGTGAAATCTTGTTACCGTGCTACATGTTTTACTCAAATTATGCTTCAATCAATTTATTGTATTTACAAGTTGAATTTAGATTTCTGCAAAACAAGCCAAGTTGGTTATTTTCTTTGTTCAAATCTTGCATCTATATACTGCATTTTGCATGGACAACTTATTGATTACTCTATGTGCTCACCCTTGCTATCAACACAAACCAGTTGTTGAAGGAGAAAAATCTTCATTATTCTTTGAGGAGGAGTACTACGAAGGAGGTTAAATGCTAGATCGACTCCAGTCGATTGCCTATTGCTTGAGATTGGTTATTTGTCGCTGGAGTTATCCTTTGGTTTTCGATGCAAGTTTTTTTCTTAGCGCTAAGCCCTCTGAGGCATAATAAATGTAAACTCTGATCATAGGATCATATCTTAGTTAATTAAATGCTGTTAGCTATTTTCTTAATTAAGCGTGTTTATGGATGATGATACATCAATGTTGCTATTGTGTGCGCTAGTGTGATTATAGACCAATGCAATATACAGAGGCTCTAGATTTGCATATTTGGATCCTAACATACTACCCCAAGCGACGTTGCCAACCACCATCTCCAGCTCCTAGAAACACTCCCTCGAAGCTCCAACCATTGTAGCAGTCACCGTCTCAATGACAAGCTTCTTCCTGTCTGTCTCTCTATCAAATGCACTCCGTACACACATGTTGAGTTCAGGTAGACCCATCTCCTTCAAACCTGGAACCTAGATCACTGTCTGTTCACAAATTTATAGGTCCACCTTGACCCTTTCCATAGAATATGAATAAATATTCTATATCTGACATCATGTACATAGCACCAATGCAGACGAAATTTACTTATTTTCGACGATGCTAAATACAACTAAACATAACAAAAAATGATCATGAACATAACTGATCTATCAAATATGCCTACAAACATGTGCATATATGTATGTACATAGGTACATACATATATACATATGTATACACAAACACTAAAAATAACAATACATATTACTGCAATCTTATCATCATTTTCTACAATTTTTAATCTTACCAGAGCAATACATACATATATATATATATATATATATATATATATATATATACACACACACACACACACACACACACACACACACACACACACACACACACACACACATATGTCAACTAAACATGGTTATCAAGCACATTCCATACTAGCAAACTATCGTTATGCTAATGAAACGTTAATGACATATTAAGCACATTGCTCGCATGCGAATAAAACATACCTTTTTTAAGGTCTTCACTGGTCTACACTTTTACTAACTAGTAGATTTCCTAAATCACAGCAAAACCGCCTCATAAAAACTAATTGAAATCCTCTTCTACTCTCTCTTTCTTTCTTTTCCCTTAGTTCTCTCTCACTTAGCATGGAAGAAAATGAACTAGGAGGCTTCAGATGAGAGAGATGTGATGCAAGGGAATTTATGCGCACGGGGACCGCACTAGTGGGCAACAAGGCCAGGTGGGCGCCTACCAAGCCGTCGGGCATACTAGCCCCTGTCAAGCTCATGTTCCTCTGTAGGACGGTTGGCCCACCGCCTACCGCTTGTTGCGCCCGTCGTGTCGCTACCGAGCACGCGCAAGCTGCCAAGCTCCGGCTCTACACCTATTGTGTCGCTACCAAGCTCGCATGTCCTATCGTGCTCATCGCCTCCTATCGAGTTAGTGTAGTGCGGCAGGTGACACGTCATCTTTCATGGCTACCAAGGTCAAGAAGGAAACTAGATTTACACAAGGATGTGTGTAGGTATCATCTGGATGTTTTTCCTAAATAATTATCCAAATTTTAGACAGTTCGATTATAGATCCAATGATCCTTTTTTAGAGGGAGAGAACTCACAGTCATTAGATCTTCAATTCAACAATCACGAATCTATATGATAGTTTGAATAAAAACATCTAAATGATGTTTATCAATATTCTTTATAGAAATATATGTCGAAAGAGTAGCATTAAGAAAAAAATGAATATAGGACTAGATATGCTAGTAACTTACTGTCCTTGAACTAGGTCTAGCACAAAACAGACAAGGAGAGACCGAGCCATGGCGGCACTGAAAATCATGCATGCGTCCGCATCTGTTTCCATGCCCATTACTACTCCCTACAGAAGCGTTTCATCATTTCGCTCGGAGACATTTGATGCAGAGAGAGAAAGAGAGAGAGAGAGAGAGAGAGAGAGGTGTTTGTGTGTGCGTGTGTTTGTGCGTGTTGTTTTGGACGACTAGTGGCATAGCTGCTGAGCAGCAACAGTGTGCCTGGGAGCTTTTTTTTTTTTTTGAAATTATATCTCTGGTGGGCTTTTTTTCGTCCCTTGTTTCCGTGCCCAGCAGTTCACTGTCCCCTCAGATTCTTCCACTCGGTTCCCCACTTCCAACACCGCCCCAGCTGCTGGTTACGACTACATGTGTTCCTCTGCGCCCCTCAAACCACTACCGAAAAGGCTATGGCGATCCTGCATGCCACGGGTCAGAACGGCTAGGAGACTGCTAGCTTATGTATGAATCATGCGACGGCTCGAATGGTTCCTTATGATTTTGTGAGTGATCTATGAGTTCGATCGATTCACATTAGAATGGGTCATGCCATGGATCAACCGGTTAAGACGTTTGAGTGTGGATTACACGGTTAAGACTGCATATTGTGGTGAATCCTGGGTTTGTCTCGAACCTGTTTAGGATTGTGTCTTTCAAGTGTGATCGACCTCAGAGCGGAGTATGTTCAAAGGTCTTCTGCAGAAAATAAGCTCCAATAAATTACCTAGCTCAACATTCTTACTCCAAATAAGAAAAAGCATTCTCTAGTCTAGGATGATTAAATATTTCCGATTGCATGTAACAACTTGAGCTTTTCACCACTCACAAAGATGTCATGCATCAATCGATACTCTCTCGGGGACCTTTACGAGTGGCATCATCAACCCTCCACTGCTTCATTCAGTAATGTTATTTCAAGAAAATCCAATGGGAAGCAAACAACCGAAAGATTCCATGCACGTCCCAATTAAGTGGCTAGCTAGCCCCGCTTAGCTTCCCTGCAGCTCGATCAGAAGACTCAAAACACTAGCAGCAATGCATCTAATTACACCACACCTCACCATGCGCCGCCAACCCCGTCCGGCTCGTTGGTGAAACAAGAAGCAATTCAATGGTAGACCAAGATGGCTAGCAAGCTAGACGATGTCCATCCTAGCGTGTTGGCGCCGCCGCAAGCCGTCGGCGTTGAGGGGCTCGTCGACGTTGTCGACCTCGGCGTCACCGCCCTCAGTCACGACCGAGGACACGTAGCTGCAGGCCACCTCAGAGCTCATGGCGGCCGGCGGCCCCGCTGTGCGGAACTTGTGGCGGCAGCTGAAGCAGGTGATCTGGAGCAGCGTGGCGTTGACCTGCCGCACGGCGTGCTCGCGGAGCGCGTGGGCGCGGCTCAGCTCCACCTGCGCCTGGTGCCGCATGCGCTTGGCGCTGGCCAGCTCCTTCTCGGCCAGCTCCGCCTGCCGCCTCGCCTGGGCGCGCGCCTCGTCCGCCGCCGCCTTCTCCGCCATCGCCTGCCGCAGCTGCTCCCGCGCCACCTCCTTCGCCATGCAGGCCGAGACCAGCGCCTCGCCGCCGGGCTCGGCAGCGTCGTCCCTGAAGTCGCCACGGTTGTCGCCGCTGCAGAAGCCTATGGACAGCTGCAGCTGCATGGCGGCGTCGTTTCCCTGCGATATTGCCGCCATGCCCGGAGCGGCACCGGCGTCCGAGCTGCCGCTGGACGGCGGCATGAGCTGCAGCTCAAGGTTGTGCCCGCCGCCGTGGGTGTCTGACGGCGGCGTCCGCGGCGACGGCACCTGGTCGAACCAGTGGAACGCCGCGGCGGCGGTAGGGCTCTGCATTGCTGGGGCGCCGGACGGCCAGGCCACGGGGCTGATGACAATATCGCTGGACGGGCTGGTGCTGGACGCAGTCCGCGACAGCGACACCGCCGGCGGCGCCTGCTGCTGCAACGACGCGACGGCCACTTCCCCGGCCGCCGACTGTGGGCGGCCGGCGTTGCACGTGTCCTGGTGCTCGATGAAGCTCTCCACCCTGTAATTGGACGCGCGCACCAAGTTAGCTATAGAGCACTCATCACATCAGCACGTACAAACAAACAGTAGCATCGATCACTCGGGAGTTGGAAGGAAAGAACGTCTCAGTGCAGAGACCCAGGAAGGAAGGGTAATCGCGCGCGCGCGCTTGAGCTTAAACTGAAGGTGCCAAGAGCGAGCGAGAGAGACTTTATTGTATGCGCGAGGAAGAGGAATTCAGGTTGCTGCACGGGGGTCCAAAGATTTTTGGATCTAACTAGATGCTCGTGTGTGGCAAGTGGCAACAAAAGCAAAACGCTACTGGTGTGATCATCTGAGCAGTATTGGGAGGCCGAGAGGGAGGAGGCCGGCCTCGTAGGCATGCAGCTTGTCAGGCGTGTGAAATTTTGGGCCCTGGGCTTGAGCACATTAAATGGCGTACCGCTGCTCCTGCTGCTGCTGCTGCAGTGCGAGCACAACAAAGCCGAGACCAAGGAAAGGCAGCAGCGGCAGCAGAAACAAATGCGTAAGCAAGCAAAGCAACCTACCGATATGGCGATATGTGCACACACAAAGACACAGGAAAGCGCTGCGCTGCATTTCCCTCGGGAATTGTGCTCTTATCCGCCCCCTCTTTTCCCTTAATGCCACAATAATAACAAACATCCAGAGAGAGAGAGAGAGAGAGCGCTAGCTAGCTAGCCGGCCGGCCGGCCGGCGCAGTGTGAGCCCCAGCCGTGCTGATGCAAATCCTTTCAAGAAAAACCATCGAGCTTTCTGTCCCGCATTTACGCGAATCGGATCAAGAACTTATAAAGAAAAGGCGAAGGAAAAGTACTAGTTTGGGTTAGATTAGTAGTGATAGATTTTGGCATGGAGGAGGAGGAGTTGAGAGTTTGTTAGGACTTGCGAGGAGTAGTGGTGTTTACCGGGAGAAGACGCGGCCGCAGTCGCAGGAGTGGCCGCGGGTGCCGCAGGTCTTGAGGTGGGCCTTGTAGTCGGAGTGGACGGCGTAGGCCTTGGAGCAGCGGGCGCAGGCCCACTGGCGGTGGCCGCTGTGCTTGCGGCGGAAGTGCTTTTTGATGCCGACGAGGTCGCCGAGCGCGTGCGAGGGGTCGTGGTGCAGGCAGGTCGGCTCCGGGCACACGAACACCCGCTTCCGCGCCGCCTCCCCGGCCTCCCGCTTCAGCAGCTTCCACGGCACCTTGTGCCGCCGCCGGTGCATCTGCAGGTTCTGGTCGCGCTGGAACCCCTGGTTGCAGATCTCGCACACGTACCGGTCCGACTCCAGCAGCGTCCGCGGCGACAGCGACACCACCTCCGCGTCCGGGTCTGCGCCCCGCCCCGGCCGCGCCGATCGATGCATGCACCATGCCACCAACCCATGTTATTCTCCATTGCGGCGCCACACACTTTGCGGGACGGAGGGAGTACCATGTAATTGGATGCATTCGTACGTATCGGCGTCCCTAAGTCCCTTACCCTTAGTAAGCAACTAATTACCTGGTGTGCCGGCCGGCCGGCGCTTCTTCTTTGTCGTAGCGGCGGCCGTGGCGATCTGCAGCGAGCGGAACGGCTCCGTCGCCGTGTCCTCGTCCGGAGGCGGCCCAGCCGTCAGGGCGCAAGGGTTCAGCATGGCCACTGCCGCACGCCTGTTTCTTGATCTTGTATACTACTACTTACTAGCAGATACGACGAAACAAGAACAGAAAAATTCCTCCTTTTCTCCCCGTTCTTGTTTGATCACGACTTTACAAGCCGAGGGAGAAGAGATGAGCAGTCAGATGGGAGGTAATAGCAAGAGCTTGCAAGGAAGCAAGGAGATGGACAGGAGGGAAGGGGGAGAGAAGAAAGGGTCTTGGGGTTGGCTTTTGTGGGCTGCTACAGAGACAACACCAAAGGAGGGAGAGGGGGTGGAGGGAGCGAGGAGGAGGCAGCTTTCCACCGGCTTTAGGTTTTAGCAGCTTTCTTTGGGATACATGGGGGGTGTGGGGATGAGGAGGGAGGGATAGCTGGAGTTGGTAAGTAGGGAGAGCTGAGTTGGTAAGTACTTCTTGGGTTTGTGTCTTAATTTTCCTTGCAGCTAGGACAGGAGGAGGAGATGGCTGGCTGGCTCTCATCTCCATAAATAAAGGGCTTTTTGGAGCAAGGAAAAAAAGGGTTTTGCATAGATGGATGGATGGATGGATGGATGATTGGATGTTTGGGTGGGAGGATTGGATGGAGGCTTGCAATTGTTGGCTAGCTAGATATGCATGCACAAAACAACAACTGCTAAAAATAAATCAAGGGTAAAAAAGTTAAAATTTTGAAGTGGTATTGTTCTTTCTGTTACCATAATTTTGGGTTGCAAAACACTTTAGGTATTGGAGCCTAGTTTATTAAGCAGTAGAAATCTCTGCAAGAGAATCACATGTGGGATGACCGGATCAAGTGATTTCATTGTGGTCCACGAGGAGAATGTCTGGTCTATTCGCTATATTAGAACTGGACTTGCACATATCTCCCGGTTGAATCTATTAGACCAATGTATTTTATGTCTCTTGAATATTTTTGTCTTGTTACTGTGTGTGTTTGATAAAGATGAAAGTGATTGTGTGGTTACGTTGCTGTATTTTCGAGAATCATTTCAGAACAGTTGTTGTGTAGGGGCTTCGGTGGGTAGTCAGTAGTCACTGTTGATTAGTTGCTCTTTTTTTAGAAGAAAGGAAATTCCATGTGTAATCATGCAATCCATTCGAGCCGTTGTGATACGATTTAGTATCGAAATAGAATTATGGAGTACATATGGAAAAGATACTGATTAAAGTGGCTGAAGAAGTCAGATAACCAAACTACACACTACATGAATAATCTCGCGGTTTCTTCATGACCCATTTTATGCCTTGTGTGTTTTTATTTACAGCTCCTTAAATAGAATTGAATCATGTAATACTCAACTAAATGTGAAGTGGTAGGGTCAAATTAAATCCAGTCCTATCAAGACTCAAGTTTGATACTATCATCGCATGGTTTCTTGATATAGTTGAGTCCTTTCGGCTATTTTTGTCTATGGGTTAATATATACTCACCTGCGTAGTCACGTGTAACTTGGCAAACACAGCTCGTACGTATAGCCTTGGCCTCCTTCAGGTGGTGCCACGTAACTGTAGATACACCGCACCATAAATATTTTACAGGACAGTTCCTGTTTGTACCTTGACCCATGGCGTGTAAACAAATATACCGGGGTTGTGTTCTTGCATGATTAGATTACACCTTTCTCATATCGTGATTAGCACCTAAGATCCTACTATATCTTTGTCATTCTCCCAAAAAGGATTCGACCCTGGTAGGAGTTTAGAAGATAGGAATGATTGATTTGGAAGATATGGAATTGATTAGTTGGATTGTTTTTTGTTAACTATAAAGTAAGATAATATGCACTGCCATTTAAGTATGCTGCTGCCAAGCTCCAAATGGATGGTTTTCTTGGTGCCCGAGGGCGACTATGTTGTCTGTTTTTTTGGGTATATATATCTGGCTTCTATATGCATGCTCCAAATAATGGGAATTGCTAATTCGTTTGCTCCAAGTTTATATGTCCTTTTTTTTATTGACCTGGTCCTTACTTGGAGGAGCAATAGTACTGTGAGTCTTCTTTACATCCTGTGGAACACATGAATGATTTCCACGTGTGAGAATTATACTGTTTTCCATTAAATTCATAAGTTCTAAATGAGGCCTTCAGATGAAGCAAATTAGTTGTTTAATTGTCTTTTGTGTTATCTTTACATATCATATTTTCTCATACATAATAATCCAAATATTTCAGCAATAAGTGCAGGTCTGGTAATGTTATGTTATTAAGTCGGATCTCATAAAAGCAATGATGAGTACATATAGCCTTTTTTTTTTCTAGGTGTACTTATGCATGTGTGAGCCAATTAAGCCAGCTAGGCTTGCTGTTCAAATTTCTGTATTCATTTTTTGATGTTTTTTTCCTACTTCCTCAAGAAGGAAAAGTGAACAAATCCTCAATAAGCCCATAAGTTGAGATGCTAGTGCTGCAAAATACTACTAGTAGTAACCACATGTGCTTTGAACTTCAGGGAAAGCTTGGACTTCATGTAATTTTTCTTCACTCCACTCTCGGATTCTCTTGTTGATATAGTACTACTTACATAGCGAAGGATTGTTTTATACCTGTACAACGATCTGCTCCAAAGATAAACACATTAATTTCTGTCAGAAGAACTAGAGACAGTGGTTATTAAGAGGACCAGAGAATTATGAGGTTGTTGAGCTGCAGACCAGGTACAGTAGTGTTGCCCCAGAATACAGGATGCAACATGTGTACGTATTTCATCACATTTCGATCCTTAAAATTAAAAATATATGCGTAGATGTATTGTTTTGATTGATTGGAACAAACTAATGCAAGAATAATGTCCAAATCTTCAAGAACACGGTTAATTCATTTATATTAGAACATGTACGTGTTTTATCTTTTGAATAAACCAACGACAAAATTAGCATTTTCTTCATAAACGGTACTACATGTTTACAGTGTAGGTACTGCAGTGCACTCTGATGATTGCTGCTACTAGTGCTAGTACACTAAAGCTGCCTCATCACAAATAGAAGGAAACTAGCCAGAACCAAAAGTGCAAAGCACGCAACCATGCAAAGTTGCGAGCCATGCATATTTCGCGGTGAAAAGTTGTAAGGGAGCGCAACTGCTCTTGCTGTAAAGTTTGGCTGAATTTGGGTGCATCAAAAACAGATAAGTTTGACTGCCTCCTCATGTGACATCTCTTGGCTTGACCATATGTATCTGCACTTGCAAAAAGGTAGCGAGGCCAGCTGATGGAGCCATTCATGTAGCTAGAGAACAATGAACCAGGAGCAAAATGGCAAACACGTCAAGCTAGCCGGTGTAAGTCTACCACTGTTACTACTACTACAACATGATTGTATACAGTTGCCGGGCACATTGCTGTCTGGAGCTGTGGAAATGCAGACAAATGTTAAATTGTTCGGCCATTTATTTTTTTGTGGGGTTCTCATGCTTTGTAACTGTACACGGACGGGAGCTTTGGAAGAGGTCAATACAAGGGAGAAAAACAACGGAGGGGATCGAGTCGTGATCTCATCCAGCTGCGAGGCATCCCCTTCGGCTTTGGGAGCGACCAAACGCGGGGCACAAGTGGCTAGCTCACCACATGCATGATCTGCATCTTGCTCCAGGACAAGTACCATCGACTAGTACGAACTAAAAACAACAGTTCAGAAACAAATTTAGAGTGATCGATGCAAATCTGGAGCCTAGCTCTATGAACTTTTTTTTTAAAAAAAACGTGATAGTTTCTAGTGTTGCCTTGTTCACCACCCTATTGTTCTTGATTTGTGAACTAATTGTTGTAATATGATCCGAATTCGTGTTATATCCATGCTTAACACGAGTGCAAAGCCACACTAGACGAAGCATTGGTTGGTGCTAGGACTCAATGTTGGGCTGCACCAGACGTGGCATAGGCCCGCACAATCGACTCCCAACCCGGCGTTTCTTCATTCGATACTCTTGTTCCTTGCTCTATATATATGCTCCGTAGTCATACGTTGTAGACGACATATTATCCCATGCATATAATTTATACTAATATAGTGATTTTTACCTTTGGCATCTGTGGTTACTTTGTAAAAGTTTTTCACGTAAAATTCGTGTCTCCTATCTCTAGATTCGTCTATTTTTTTTGCAGCACTAATTAATAAACTCTGTGCAAGCACACGACAATAGATTAGCAGTGATAGTGGTGCCTTAGCGAAGGCCCACCGTTGGTAGAAAATGGAGGTGGTGGAGGGCAAGGTGGTATTGGCATTGTAGGTCTGCGCCGTGATCACAGGTGGGGAAGAACGTGGGTGGTTCGGAGCGGCATAGATGGAAGAGGCGCATAGCATTTGGTCTATTCTTTTCAGCTTCTAAAATATTTTTTTTGGCTTTTTTATAGTAATTAGCTTTCAAACGAAGTATCTTTTTAAAGCGGAGTCTACAATTTTATTGTAATACATACTGTAGCGACTTCATTTATATCAGCCAAAACCACACGTGAGTTTCTATTACTCTATAATCTCTCTCATGAACAACACAAAAACCATAGGACCTGTTCTTTTTGGCTGCGACTTATGGCTTTTGGCTGAAATTTTTGAATTTTAGCTGTTTGCGACAGAGATTACGGAGAGAGATACTCGCTTATGATTTTGGATGGTACAGATGTTGGGCTTTTAACGTACATGTACTATAATTAACTTGTAGACTCCATCTTAAAAAAATACTCCACTTGAAAGTTAGGTATTATAGCAAAAGCCAAAAGCCGTTCTGAGAAGCTGAAAAAAACAGGCCCTATATCTAACCACCTCATATTATTTAATACTATATTATTTTTAGAAACCATAATATTTCATCAAAACTCTAAAAATACTTTGTATCCAAACAGGGCTAGCTTACTTCAATTTTAACACTACGGTTTCATAAATACCATGTTTTTTTTGGAGTTTTAAAAAACTCCACTCCACACCTCTTTTTTTCTAGAACGAAGTTTTTTTGCTGACGCATCCTGAGTACCACCGGCTTGCTCCATTCATCTATCCTGACATTTTCTTCTCCTAGTTCCCTAGCTAGTTCTATAGAGAACCACTTCAACCACAGGAATGAATTAAGAACCCCTTCTTGTTAGATTCTAAAAAGTGTTTTTCGGCTTTTCTATAATAACTTGCTTTCAAACAGAGTGTCTTTTCAAGGTGAGGTCTACAAGTTCATTGTAGTATACACTATAGCGACTTTATTTATATCGGCCAAAACCGTACGTGAGTTATTTGTGTCTCCGTACTCTTTCACGAACTGTCAGAAAACATAAACCATAAACCAAAACTAAAAAGAATATACCTTAGGCCCTATTCTTTTAGGCTATGGCATATAACTTCTAACTACGGCTTAGTCATATAATAAATAGTAATTGATGAAAGAAGCCAAGCCAAAAGCTGGCTAAAAAGCTAAAAAGAACATGCCTAACGCAACATTTCTTGATCTAATTTTTCCACTTGAGATTAGCAAACCAAATTCATCCCTGTTCTCATGCGAACTTATAGTCATGAACACTAGCAGCAGAAGCGCAACACCACGCTGCGTTAGTTACCACATGGACCGAAGCAAAAGAGCCAATAATTCATAGGGAGACTTTTCTAAAAAAATCAAGGACCCATACGTATATCTGAGAAAAACGAAGGTTTTTTCACAAAACACCAAGGACCTATATGTAATTTTGAGAAAACCACGAGGCGCTATAACATGAAAGGAGAGAATCCCTGAAAAAACTAAGGACCCATACATACTTTTAAAAAAGCGGAGGATTTTTCCATGAAAAGATGACATGGCAGAGGCCTTTCTGAAAAATCAAGGACCCGCACGCAAATTCTAAAAAGCCAGAGGACCTCTGCACAAATTTGCTAATGTAGATGGGCTGGCCAGGGGCGAATCCCCCAGGCTTAGTATATGGGAATTTGTGTGGCCATGAAATTACTCTAGAACCCGTGATCTGGCGGTCTTCGCCATTGACTGAGTATGTGGTCGCCGTCAATGTGCGAGTTTTTTTTAAAATAATCTATTTTTATTCAAAATTACAGTAATATATCTATATTTTTTATTTAATAGAAATAATTATATGTCGCTTAACGGTTAGATGATATATGATCAAGTTGCTCATCTGTTAGATGACTAATATAAGTCGTTCAACCGTTAGTAAAATAGGAGCTATATCCCAACGCTCTTGATCGGCTATATTGATTGATGCTACAACAAGAACTACTAGTTCATAATTACACCGAAGTGGACGTCAGTGCAAAACTTTTAGTTCATTATTTCAGACACAAACAACAGGCCAACTTGGTTGGCTCGAGCCAACCATGAAATTCTTACTCGTACTAGCAAAGATTGAGTAGCGAGTAAATGCAACACAGAGTGGCCAGCTTAGTTGCCAATGGTCTAGTCATCCAATGGCTGTCCACATGTCGCTTAATTATTGGACGACTAGAGACTAATCGTTTTACAGTTAGATGACTTGGCCATATATCATCTAACCATTGAGTCACAAATGGTCATCTATGTAAAATAAAAAAAACATAAGTATATTATTGTAATTGTAAATAAAAAAATAAATTATTTAAAAAAATCACCAATACGCTGACATCCCTGGTCACGGCCCAATAAATTCATAGCCTCTAATGCATTTTGTGTAGCTAGATTTACATTATATTCATTGTGTAAATAAAGTATCACATGATAGAGCATATGATAGTTCAACTTTTCATATTTATAATTAGTCGGCCTAGTAGCTATTTTTAACAAAATAATACTAAAACACCCAAACACAGCGTAGTTTTTGTCAAAACTGTAGTACGAGGGAAACTGTGGTATTTCACGCTCGATATCTAAAAACTATGGTTTCTTGATACTGTGGTTTCTGAATACTGCAACATCCAAACAGGTCCTTAGTGGTATTCTACTTCATCATATTTTCTTGAGTCTGGTACTGGTCACCCCTCTAAAAGACATCCTGCTATATAAAGACCTTGCAGAGTGACGCCCCGACTTGTTAAGCCCCCAACAGTACTTCATCTCTGTAGTTATTAAGTTGAATAGGCCTTAACAAATTATGTAACTCATTCCATTCTTCTACTTCCTCATCTCCAAATGCCCTTCTGAACTGAATGGTCCACTGTCCATCCTCGAAACAATCTGCCACTAATGTTTCTGGATCAGAACAAATTCTGAATAGTCTGAAGAACTATATCTTTAAAGGAGATTCTCCAATCCAAATATCATTCCAGAATTTGATCAACTTTCCATTGTTCACTCTATACATCACCCCCATTTTGAACCACTTTTTAACCTTATGTAAGCCTTTCCAGAACTGGGACCCACCATTGCCATTTGAAGAGAAGAAATCTCCATTTGGCATATATTTTCTACCGGCTCTGTTTTTGGGAACAGGGCTATCGTACCTTCCGCAATAGACTAGAAGTTCAGTTATGGATAGAAAGAGTACTATGCCTACTCACGAATATTTAAAAAGGATTAAGTTGATTAAATTAATACCTAATGGTTAACTTTAACAACTTTATAGGCATTCAAACCTAAGACTTCATTTACATTCAAAAGAACCGAAGAAATCCCTACAATAACACTTGAGTGTGGTTGTAACCCTAACATGAAAGCTTGAAGTATTATTTCTTCTTTTGGTATCGTTTTGATGAAAATAAGTAAGTTTGAATATACTAGTTACTCAGTAAACCACATGGAGAAACGCTATTTAGCTAATTGCTAGTATTTCAAGAGATGGGATATGTTGGGTTTATTATTATTATTATTATTATTATTATTATTATTATTATTATTATTATTTATTGGTAAAGAACTTTGCATTTAAAAGAACAAACAGTTCTTAATTAACAAAAGGGGATTTTTATCCATAATTTTCATATCAAAATCCTCCAAATTCTACTTATGTCTTATTGTTGAAATCACCCAAGAAACACAGTTTTCATTTACCGGAAGGACGGTATAATCGAATATCATTTGTTATATCCTATAGAGTTACCCAGCTTTATCAAACTTCCAATGTTATGCAATAGACACACAACAGCTAGTGTGCGACTAAGTTGAGACAACAAGCTCTTTCACTTCTCTACTCTTTCTAATCTCTACCCGATAGGTTATAGATCACACACTATCAGGTATCCACTGGCCAATGCGGAATGCTACCACCCGACTCTGAGTGAACCTACCGTTGCCAAGTATGGTTTTACTATTCCCATACCACCCCTTTGGGCCATTCCTATTCTGGAATAGCGTACCCTCCAGTAAATATTCAGTTGATTTGAGCAGTTATTAGACAAGGTTTGATAAGTCAAAACTTGTGGTTGAGCGATTTCTATGTCCTTTACTTAGTATAAGGTTGTAGTCCTTACTTTTCATCAAGATAGCCATCACAAACTAATAACCCAGTGCACTATGGCACTGTCACCAACCCAATACAAGCCTCATTCCTAGGGTAAGATCGTGAAGTCCAATAATCTAGTGACTTTCCATGATTTATCTTTAACCTTAGTTCAATTTTGTAAATCTATCGATAAAATGCCAAAATACTTAATAGTGTGAAATATTTGAGTTCCTAATCTAGCATGGTAGGTTTTATAGTAATTATTATTACTAAGCCCTGTCAAGGTGAATATGGTCATCAAGTAAAATAGAGCTTTTCCAGTGTTAGGACATAACTAGTCATCATGCCATTCTAAACCATTATTTTTAAATAAATAGCATTGCATAAATAAAGAGTAATAAATGTACTGATAGTCAAATAATTAAAGGATGTAGATTCAACTTGATAAAAAAAATATGTGACTTGCTTCATCATCCATAGTCTATGATTATTTTACTGTAAACTCCAGGTTTACAACAATTGCTTTAATTACTCCTGTGGCTCTTCCGTTGACCAACTAGCCAAATCTGAAGCTAGCGCAAAAGAACAAATATAAATAAGTTTCTGTTTTGCATAATGCAAGTTGGAAACAAAATACAATAAAATAAAAAGAAAAGTCGTAAAGAAAATAAGTTTGGGTGGATAGGGTTCAAGCAGTACTTGATTTGGCTGAACAAAGTTAGAAATGGGCTAGAGGAGCTTGAGACTGTCGAGATGGCTATATTTGTGTCAAGTGGGTTTGTGTGAATAGTGACATGTTTAGGACAGTACCGATTTTGGATTGGAATAATATTGGCTCGAGTTGTGAAAAGGGTTAGGTTACCACAAAATGTTTCTAAACGTCACAAAGTTTTAGGGCAAACCGCCTCTACTTCGTACGATGAAAAATTTAATATGTGTGTCACATAAAGTTGCTAATTAATGATATTTTTTTATCCATCAAGGAGTATTCGTTACTAAACCTCATATTTATTGTAGTGTTAGTTTGGCAAAAAGGAATTGAAATGGCAAAGATGAGTTCAAATTATCAAAAAGGTATAAACGGGTTGAATAGGCTTTTAGCAATAGAACATGCATAAATGATAATTAGCCTGGACTTGAATAGTGTTAGGCTTAGTTTGAAATAGTAATTAAGTTGGCTAGGGTTTCATCGGAATCTATTTAGGCTAAACAAGTTAGGAATGAACATCACAGGCTTAAAATGGTCAAACCAGTTATATGTGTGTCTAATGGGTTTGGCGAACAGTAATCACTTGAACAGTATTGGGTTTTGGTTCAAAATAATGCTTAGGCTGATTAGGATTTTATTGGTGTATAATTTGGCCAAACAGAGTTGAAAATGGACTTTTCAGGGTCAAAATGGTCCAAATGGGTATATTTTTGTCTAATGGGTCTCGGATGAACAATATTGGGTTTGCACTATTCACATCAAGTTGGCTAAAAACAATAATGGGTCAGGTTTCAAATAGTAACAGGTTCTACATAGTAATCGGGTTGGGTTTGAAGGAAATGGATCAGGTCAGTTTACATAGTGCTACGGTAAGATACAGTGATGGGCTTAGCCCACTTGAAGTTTTGGCCATTGGGCTGAGTCAACCTAGCCCAAGGCGCACACAGTGTGGCTTCTTCTCCTAGTCGATGCCACTGTTCACCGAACAGAGCATCACGACAGAGGCTGTGATTAGACGCCGACGAAGCTCGTCGACAACAAGAGAAGGTACGGACGGGCTCTACTAGACACGATGGTTCCATTTTTGGCTTTTAGGGAGCTCGAAGGGCAGTGGTTTTGGCTGGTGGTGGGCAGTAGTTATTTGGGTGTCTTCATGGCACGGCGATGGTAGGTTGGCTTTCCGGTGAAATGGCTCAACCTTTGAGCATCTATGGGCTAGGGCAAAGAAAAGGTAGTGACCAATCGAACTAGGGAGGTTTCGGTTAGGTTGTCCCCTTGAAGGGGCTTTGCGTGACGGATGCTCATGGCTCCAGCAGCTGAGGGGGAAAGAGAAAGATTGGCGTGGTTGGTGGTGAGGTCAGGAGGGCCTACTAGTGCTATGGTGGCCATTAATTGATTGGTAGTTGGCCGAGGCAGGAGTTACAGTTGAGGCAGCGTACCTACTCAGGGAAGGTTCATGACAGCACTGACGTGTAGAAGGGATCAAGGGAGTGCGTTGGCGATGGAATTAAGGGTTGTGCATACCGACTGGGATGGTCGATTGGGTTATAAGGGTGGATTGAGGCAGTGGAGGAGTGGCTAGGGCACGATGCATGTTTGTGGCGATGGCTCGAGCACAGTCGGCGAGGGGAGATGGTGGGCGAGGTGGTGTGGCGCGTAGTACAATCTCTGGCATGCTTGAGCAAACCGATGGAGACCGTACAGAGTGAGTGTGTGTGCTGGCCAAGCAGAGTGTCGAATTATGGCGGTGACTGGTGTCCAGTGCAGCGTGCGAAGCAAGGTAGGGCGAGGATAGCACGGAGGTGATAGCCTATTCAATGCACGGTCAGTGGAACTGGTATGTGGCCCTAGTGAGGACGCCGAGGTGGCTCTAAGGAGCAGCAACGTTGAAGGCAGGCGAGAGACCAAGTGGGTGCGGCGTACAGGGAGAAAGCGAAACGTAGGATGGGGCCAGCTGAAGAAGAAAATGGAGGGGCAAAAAAGGGAAAGTGGAATTTCTAGAAAGGTTGCCAAATTGGGAAGGTTTGGAATTCAAACCAAACTCAAACAAAAATGCAAAAAATTTAAAATTTTAGGATGTTTCATATTTCTTATGCAGAATTTTGCACCAGTCCCCAACTACCCCCTGCATAATCTTCCAAATCCATTTGTTAAGTAAACAAACATTCTAAATCCTAGTATTTAGAATACCCAAACCCCCAAATTCTTTAGGTTTGCAAACCACATCCCAATTGACTACTCCACCCGTTCCACAATATAAGTCCGGTACACATACCTAGAATGCATATTAGTTAAGTAATATTTAATAAAATTGGACTATAGTTGCTCCTATTAGATAGACAAAGTACTACTCTTTCTATTAAAGACAAATATAATCTAATTTTATTAAATATTATTTAAATAATGTATCTCTTAGATATGCATGTTGAATTTATATTGTGGGACGGATGAAGTATATGATATTTAAACTTTGAGGCCCCTCTCCAAAAAAAATGGACATAACCGTGTCTAGTTTTTTATGCATCCCCCTCATACAAATGATAAAACCCCATAGTGTAGATAGGCAAACTGCTTAAACTAGAATTGGTAAGAATAAGCCTGCCACCTGAAAACATAAACTTACCCTGCCAAGGATCCAGCCTCCTTCCCATCTTATTACACAGACCATCAAAGGCATTAATACCCACTGAGTGATCGCTAACAGGCATTCCCAAATATGTCATTGGCAGGCACCCCAATTTACAATTTAGCATCTTTGCCACCTTAATTTGATCCTCCTTTTCCACTCCAAACACAAACACCTCGCTTTTATGATAGTTAACCTTTAACCCTGATTTAACAGGCATTCAAAGCAATAGAGCAGAAATTTCAAACGCAAGATATACTTATCATCATAATCCACAACCAAAATGGTATCATCTGCATATGGCAGATGAGTAATCCCTCATCCACCAAGTGATCCACCACCCCCTTCAGGACCCCCAGCATTTTTTTGCAGAGTCCAATATTCCGAGGCAGAGCATCAGCTGCCAAATTGAACAATAATGGATAAAGAGGATCTCCCTGTCTGACAACCTCGTAGGTATTGAAATAAGGTCCCATTTTTCCATTTATGTTTATACAAAACTTGCCACCTCTCACTGTCTGCATCACCCACTTGATCCACTTCTCATGAAAGCCCTTGTTGTGCATCACCTCCTCTAGGAAATCCCATTGAATTCTATCATAAGCTTTCTCAAAGTCTACTTTAAAAATCACCCCTTTGAATTTCTTTGCTTTAATTTATGAAGAATCACCACACCTTCTTAAATGTTCCTACATTTAACAAATGCAGTTTGTGAACTGCTAATCACCTTTCTTGCCACAAAAGTCATTCTGTTTGCCAAAAGCTTGCAAAAGACCTTGAAACAAACATTCAATAAGCAAATAGGTCTATATTGTTTTATTGTATTGGCATCCTTCACCCCGTAGTTTAACCTCTAAATGAAGTTATTGAACATGTCAATCAAAGAGTATGATAAATTGTCAGTACTCTTATCCTCAGCACCCCTGATGAGATTAAAATCTCCTCCAATCACAAGTGGAAGAGCAGACCCCAGACATTTCCATGTTTGATGTTGAGCAGGCCCATACACAGTTAGCAGCTCCCATCTGAAATTAGATTGTCTATGTCTCAGAATCATACTAACAAAAAACTGCCCCTGGTCACACCCCTCCACTTCAACAAAATCCTCTTTTACCCCCAGGAATATACCTCCTGACTCCAGGGTGCGCATCAGCAGCAATCCAGTGCCATTTAAACTGCACCCCTCCAGCGAGATTATTAAGTTCCTTCTCTGTAAAAGAAGATTTAATTGTCTCTTGCACCCCAATTACATCCAATCTTTCCTCTAGAATGTATTGTCTAAGTTGTCTTCTCCTGTCTGGTTTACCCAATCCTCTAACATTCCAGAATAAAATTTTCATTATTTCTTACAAAAAGATAACTTCCTCCCCTTACTAGTGTTCTTCTTCTTTACCTTCCGGAGTTGAATACCTGACACCCCTCTAGAGGCATTACTTATTGCATTCAAATCCAGTTCTTCAACATCAATATCTTCCCGAACACCAGGTTGTTCTTGACCCTTCTCTAATTCCTGTCTCTTCCTCCACTCAGCTTCAGCAAGTGCTGCTCTCACTGACTCTTGAGCTTTCATGGCCAATATCAGTTCTCTTGCACCCCCATTTTCCTCAGCAAAGGTAATATAAAAAACGACCCCTATTATTTTACACACCAGAGGTGCCACATTGGAACTATTCAATTACAGGAGTTTCAATTCTAGAAGCAAGATACTCTATTGCTCCATTACCTGTGCATGCATGCTGGTCCTTCTTCAGGGATCATATCCTGCACAAGTGCAGTGCACACGCCTCTTCCAGCTAGCTACACTCGAGCACGCACTGGCCACTGGAGCTTGGTAGTGACTGATGGATCGAGCAAGGTAATTAAGATAAGAGATGAAGCGAATTGATTGAGGGGACCGGGCCCTCTTCTACATCCATCGATCGGCCGATGATGGATCGACCCAACACACATGGAGGCACTTTGTTGTGTTTGGTAACGCCAAAAGGAATGTGAGGACCCAACCAGCAGGGGAGGTGGGTGACTGTGTGAGATGCAGAGAGCTAACGCAATTATATTCTCACACAGCTTCTGTTCCACACATGCGTAAAGCTAGCCGCAAGCCCGGCCTAGCTTAGCTAGCTTAAAACCAAAGGAATCCCATCTTGGTCGATCAAATGGGGTTGCCTTACTGTTAATTCTTGGCCTCCATGCTCCAAGCATCATGGTACTGTCTCCTCCCTGCCCTGTATTTAATCCGGGCGGTTGATTGGTTTCCTGGATGGTCCTGCACTTCCTCCTGTGTCTTTTCTCTCTTCCTTTTTTTTTTATATCCTTTTTACTCTGTCTCGTGCGCTACATAATCTGATATGCCATAGTCGATCCAAATTAATATCCTACCGTCCAAGATGCAGCATCATTTTTTGTTCGTATGTTCAGAGCATTTTTTTTGTTATAAGTGAATTAACGTTTCCTTCGTATTTTAAAAAACATCTTGGTACACTGCTACTTGCAAATACAAGAGTAATTGAAGTGCACCTCGGAGAAAAGGATAATACCATTATACCAACCCTCCTTTACTGCACGCTACTGGGTTTAATACAAATATTCTGACCGTGCTGTCGCCTGCATGTACTCGCTAACATTGATCTATTCGACAGCATAGCACCGGTACCATGCTTATATTGGCATGATGTTTTGACATTAAAGACTAAACTAGCCTGGCTAGCTGCTTAATTACAGGGTACTACTGTACAACTTTCACAACTACCGCCATAGTATACGACTGTACTGGCAAAAGCATTAGCTATAGGAATCATCAACCAAGCGAGCGAATGGATAATCAATCACGCTAAAAACGGAGGAACTATAGGATGGAACATCACTTCAACGCAACACATCAAGGAGACGCAAGGGACACATGGCGATAATGAACGTATGACCAAACGATGGCGACGACAACGACATCGATCGATCGAGTTGATTGTACCAGAGCTGTGGCCTGAACGTGCACTCGATTTCTAACGCTGTCAACCTCACAGATTGATGCGTAGATCGATCCAAACCAGTAAGATGGCCTGACGAGACTTCGACGAGACCAGTGATGCAACTTTCAGTGGAGCAGCATCAAGCATGAGCTGACTGTGGTGCCGCTAGAGAACATACGAGAAGACGGTCGCAAATCCTGTCTGTCTCTTGGGTACCAGTCTCATCGAGTGATATAGACAATCCACCTTCAATTGTCCCAGAGTTGATTCACCGTAGTTGATATATACTGCGTTTAGAGTTTAGGCGGTTTCACACAGGTACTATGCTCGATCTTGCTCGACGACCGATATGCTCGATCGATGAACGCAAAATGGGCGGCCACATCGTCGCGCTGCCTCGAACGAAGCATTTCGTTGCCGACGAGCCGTACCCGCTGAACAGATATGCGTGATGGGCGTGTATATACGACGAGCATATATATACCGGCAAGATGATCAGTGCACTAGCAGAGGGAGAATGCAAAAGGTATGGAACAGTCGTTGCTTGAAGCGTCCGGTAGTTGAGACAATCTGTGTGGGTCTCACTCACATGCAAGTATGTCAGTGCTTCGTTCTGCGCCAACAACGCAGTGGTGATATTTGATACCAATATGCCTGGTACTCTTTGTAAGATGAACAGTGCTGTGACTATCACAATAGATATTAGTGTAAGATGTAATTTCATAAAGCTCAGTGTACAGATTTCTTAGCAAAATGGTTTCTTTAATTTACAGACTTCTAAAATAGCCATGTACTCATCATCAGTGGTTGAAAGAACAACGATAGTTTGTAAACAAGCTTTCCAGATTATGGCACAACCTTCAACAGTGAATATATAACCAGTAAGAGATGTCTTCTTATCTAAATCTCCAGCAAACTCAGAATTCATATATCCGACCAGTCAATCACTGATCTTTTCAAAATTCAAACAAACATTAGAAGTGCTCCTCAAATATCTGAAGATGCATTGAACTACTCTCTAGTGTTTTTCCCTAGATTGGCAATATATCTGCTGCAGCACTCAAAGCATGAGATAGATCATGGCGAGAGTAGACCATAGTGCACATAAGTGATCCCATTCACTGCTACAAAAAGGGTCATCATAAACCGTTCGGAACTGTCATCACAGATAGGTTATTTGAATCATCTAAATTTATGAGTCGGTGATAATAAAAGGTTGTCACAGACAATTTATGAGTCGTCTGTGATAAATACAATACAGACGGTTTGTAATTATAATCATCTGTAAAGAACACTATCACAGACGTCTCGAACCAAAAACCATCTGTGATACTCACACATCACAGATGATTCTAGCTATCAACTATCTATGATGGGTGTGTATCATAGACGGTTGATATATAGAACTGTCTGTGATACTTTTCCATCATAGATGGTTAGTAAATAGAATCGTTCGTGATAGACCTTCACAGACGATTTATATTATAAAATCGTCTGTGATAGTTCACTCTATACCTAAATTTTTTTCTATTTTTCGGTTAGCCTCAAGAAATATTATCTATGCCCTTTGAAAATAAGCAAATACAATAGCAAACACAGCAAATAACATCAGCAAACATAGCAGAGAATATTTTATTTTTATTACAATCCACCATTACAATATTACAAGATAACAAGCAAATATAGCAGAGAATATTTCATTTGTATTACAAACTGAGTAACTCATAAATATGAAAAGAATATAGAAGAAACAGATATCCTAATGGAAACTCAACCGCGCCGACGAGCCCTCTATGCCTAGGTCCTCTCGTCTCTGATGCAGCGCATGAGCTGGATGTCCTTGATGCCCACCATTGCAGGCGTTGACTTGAGCACATGAAATAGGGGTCGGGGTCAAGGAGGAGGACGGTGAGGAGGTTGGAGAGATTTTGAGCGCATGAAGTAGGTAGGGCATGGTTTCAGGTGAGTATTTATAGGGGAGTAAGAGACAGGAGCTACGATCCGTGGGGTGGGAGTTAGTCAGTTTCTATAGGCTGGAATTGGATTGGGGAGGATCAACAGGCCCAGCGGTCAGGGACCAAATTATTACAAACGGTTTGAACCACAAACCATTTATGAAACATAATTATCACAGATGATTTGAACCACGAACCTCCTGTGATACTTCATTATCAAACACTATATATACACACACATATATATATATCGATACAATGTAAACAGTTTGTCTCAAAATATAAAATAGCAAAATTCTATATGACTTATATATACTTATTTGAAAGGTTTCGATGAGATCTATAATTTTGCAGTTGAGATGAACCCCAAATTTCACAGGGAAGATAAAATTTTTTTGGCAAAAATAGAAATTAAAAACTTGTAATACAAATTTGAGACTAAATATGGCCAATTTTGGGGGGTCTTAGCGGGTAACTAGTGCAAGCGGGTTATTTTTATGGATCAGGCTCATCCTTAGCTTTCTAATGAGTACAATAACATTGAAAAAGGACACTGTATACAAAAGTTATGCTTATTTACTAAAGGTGTATCAGAACGAAATCCTACTTGGACTCAGACGGGAGATTATGAAATTTTAGGAAATTACGAGGTGGGAAACATATCACAGATGATTTTTAATCCAAATTATCTATGATAACTTCATATCATAGACGGTTCTTGGTAAGAACCGTCTGTAATACATCACAGACGATTCTCACTATAAATCATCTGTGATATTATCTCTTCATAGATGGTTTTTAGCGCTAGCACCAATACAAACGGTCTCTAAATATAAACCATCTGTAATTGCATTTAACATTGATGATTTTTGTGAACCGTCTATGATGAGACGTCTAATATAAGCCTTTTTGTAGTAGTAATTGCACTTGCATACGAAACACTTATTATATATTTAACTTCTTCAACTGCTTTGCGGACTTGATGCTGAATATAGTTTGAAGTGTATAGCTAATAGAGTGTTGATCGGTTTGGCCTTATGCATATTGAAATGATGAAACACTTTTTCAATATACCCTCTTTGTCTTATGTATAACTTTTCAAACCGACGACCTCTGAAATTTTCATACCAAGAATCTTCTTTGCTGCACCGAGATCCTTTATCTTCAATATATTGCTTAATTGTGCCTTTAACTTTGATATTTCAATCTTGTCTTTTGCAGCAATCAGCTTATCATCAACATATAGAAGTAGATAGCTGAACCGTTGATGGTCTTCAAATAAACACAGCCATCATAGTCAGATCTCTTGAAAGTCAAATCTCTTGCACAATTATCTGGGTGATTGCCTCAACCCATAAAGAGACTTCTTCAATTTGCATACAAAATTCTCTTTTCTCGAAACAATAAAACATTCTTGCTGCTCTATATAGATATTTTCTTTCAACTTCCTATGTAAAAACGCGACCTTAATATCTAGTTACTTGAGCTTATAATCATACATAACTACAATACTAAGTAAGGTCCAAATGAAACTATATTCACAACCGGGGAGAAAAAATTTGTAAGTCAATACCTGAAATTTGTTTATATCTTTTAGCAATAAGTCTTGCCTTATACCTAACCTGATCGATTGGAGATGTGCCTTCCTTCTTGTAAATTCACTTACAACATATGGTTTCTTTTCAATCGGAAGATCGACTAACTCTCAAATGGAATTCTTCTTGAGAGATTCTATTTATTCATGCATGGTAGTCATCTACTTGTCTAACTCATCAGAGCAGATGACCTCTGAATAAGTTAAAAGTTTAGAGTGCCTTTAATGTCTTCTACCATGTTCAAACAATAAACCACAATGTTAGCTTCTTTAATTAACCTTTTTAGACGCTCGATTTTTCTCTTTTCCTAACCAGCTGTAATGGATTATTGGTTCTAATCAATTTCTGTCAGAGGATTACTGGTCGGAGCTTGAATAAGGATAACTTATGTATTCTCCTTGTCGGCCTTTGATGAGAATTCTAAATCAATGACATGCTCTATCTGCACACTGGTGTTATGTGGCTTCTCAATAGGGGCATCACTTCTCAATAGGACCGTTTCGGATCGGTTGGCCAAGATTGCTCTTGTCCATATGTCCACCAGATATGCCGCCAATATTTGTTAAGTACCCATGTGTAAAATCTGGGCTGCTGCCGTTGTTTTGCTGCGGAAAATTGTCTGCAGCGAGGTTTTGCTCTAAGAGAGCAAACTTGAAAAATGATTGTTTTGGAAGGTTGTACGACCAAAACAAAAGGCAGGTTTGAAGAGCGAGGATCTACTCCTCTCTGCTATCCTATATAGTCGTTTTGGATATTATGCTAACATAATTATAGCAGTTAATTTTTTTAATGACATATAGCACTAAGACATTTTATCGACCACTCCAAAGACTTGGCCCCTCCGAAGTAATAGCTGTTCCCTAAACAAGAGCGTGATTTATACCATGCTGCATTAATAACCCTTCGGGATAATTTGTGTTTCTTATTTCCTACTTTAATGCAAAGCAGAGCTCCTGCTAATTGTTTTAAAAGAAATTTTATCGACCGCTACCACCGCACCTACAGACGATGTGCATGGAGCAGTACCGTCAACGATAATTTAGATTTTCTTTTTAGAAACTATGGCATATCTGCAATCTCATTTTATTTCCGTAGATATACGGCCGTTCTTTTCAGCTTTTGGTTTATGCTACAGTAACTAACTTTCAAATAAGATATCTTTTTAAGGCGAGATTTACAAGTCAATTGTAGTAGATATTATATCGGCTTTAGCTATATCGGCTAAAATCGCACACGAATATATCTTTCTATACTCTCTCTCGTGTGCGAACAGCCATAATTCAAAATTTTTAGCTATAAATCATAAGCTACAGTCTAAAAGAACAACCCATAAGAACAAACCTCAAATTACGTTTATTCATAGTGGCAAAAGTGCCAATCCAATTTTACAAAAGAAATTACTTGTAGTAATAATTTTAAATACCTTATGACAAGGATGTTTTGTTCCGTTTGGCCGAAGAATTTGTCCTGAACCATTGACTGCTAGCTAGTATCTTTAATTGTACTATAGAAAATTGAATGTGAAAAATGATGGCGAGAGGAGCAACGCCGATTAGCTTTGTTTCATACTCTCACTCCAAAGCTATACGGCAGAATTTTTGGCATGCGGTCGGTATATGTATTAAATGCTTACGAAATAAATTTACAGTGCATACTGTACACAGCAGACACATGAACCTTACGTATTCTTGGTTGTACTAGCAGTATACTGAATGTGATACTTATACCACTACAGGGGGCTTCTATATGTGTGCGTACCTAAAAAACAGCAAAAATTAAAAAAAAGGAAAAGTACGTAAAAAAAATAGGCTTGCATGAATTGTATGTTGGAAACTACAAGGCAAATAACAATATAGATTTAACGTGGGAAATTTTAACTGAAAAAACTACGAAATGTACAACCGGCGATGATTAACTATACAAGGAGATATAAAGCTAGGAATTTTACCCTGAACGTCTTAACAATCATGTGTGTCTAAGAGAGTGTATATAAAGATACAAAACGACTGAGAGGCATATACAGAAACAAATCCGAAAAGGTCCCGGCCAGCACTGAGGCCGCTGTCCCTCCACTCCTCCGAACCATCGTTCATTATCAAAGCTGGGATCACAAAATCAACAGTACGTGCGCAATACAAATTGTATTTCTCAAAGAGCAAGAGCGGTACGTGCTATTGGCCGTCCGGCTGCTTGAAGGGATGTGCACCAATGGATGCCACCCACCGGAGCTCTCAGGTGGGCGTATGGCGGCCTGCTTTCGCGGGCGACGCCTCCCACCGGCAACCGAAAGGATCTCGCCGTCGTCAAGAATCTACTACACATTGCCTGCGTCAACAGCTGCTCTGGAGCCATTCTCGAGGTTCGCCGGAGGTTTGCAAGGCCGCAGCCTACCTGCAGCAGAGCGAGACACCTCAACGATCAAGCACGTGTCCATTGTCCGCGCAATGTTGTAACACGTGTTTCTTCGACTCGGTTAATTGGCATGAGTGTAATTTCTATTTCCTTCGAGGGCAATGTTGTATTTCAGGGAAGTTTGTACTAATCTTAAGTTTAATATAAATCAGGACAGTATTTCCCTTTTAAAAAGACAAAGTGGAGTACGTACACGAACAAAGTTGTTGTTATGACAAAAAATAAAAATAATGAAGAATAATTAAGAGTATGAGACAAAATTTTAATGTGAAAGATCTTTATGAAGGAACTCAAGAGAAGCACACAACTCCGAAGTCCTTGAAGAAGGCCTTCTTCCTCCCCCAAGTGTATTTCATATGAGTGTTCTAGAGTTATAGAATGACCTCCTCTCTCCCATTACAAGGGGTTCTATTTATAGGGGAGAGAGGAGGCCAGCATAGTTACAACTTTACCCTTAGGGTTTAGCCTATTTTTGAGGATATTTCGGTCATTTGCTTCGTGTGGGCCCCGTCGAGTCTGGGACCCTAGGGTTGGTCAGGGGTTGATCCGAGGCTCCCTTAGGGATGGTCTTGCATACTTCGCTCGAGGTTGATCTGAGTCCTTCCAGGGATGGTCTTGCATACTTCGCTCGAGATTGGCCTGGGGTCCTTCCAGGGACGGTCTTGCGTATTTCTTCCGAGGTTGACCCACTGTCCTTCCAGGGATGGTCTTGCGTTCTTCGTCCGAGGTTGACTCGGGGTCCTCCCAAGGACGGTCTTGTATACTTCGCCTAAATTTGGTCTCAGACTTAGCTTGGAATAGACCTTTCAACAGGTGATGTCGCTTCGAGGTGATTGTGGGTCCGAGGTGGCGCGGGGACCCTCCTCCAACACAGTTAAATTACTATATGAGAGATAAGTTATAGGAAGCTCTGTGCATATTATATGGGTAGATAACTTGTGTTGCGTCCTCCATCTATCATGATGCTTACATGGGTATAAATAATCTTGAGAACAAGGATACCTGATGAGGAAGGAACATGATCTTATTCGGCAATGGAAATAGAGATCTACTTAAAAATTGGAATAGTAACCTGCTCAAAAAGGAACAATAGCCTGTTCGAAGAAGAAACAGTCTTAGAAGATAACGATGAAGAGTTATAATCGAAAACACCTCGAGTAGCTGCATCTGACTCCAATCGGTGCAAACACATTTAGACACCATGACTGATGTAAGTCGGTGCAGAGTCTATCACAAACACAAAGATGATCCTAATTATAACCATCGACTAGTTTGTATTACCGATCAGTCATACTAATCGGAACATATCTTGTAAGCATCGGATTCTTCGAGTGATCAGTCCCGATTAGATTGGAATTAGACATAAAAAAATCCTTGCCACCAGCTGGCCGATGGAATCTTAACGAGCTAGCGTTCGCAGAAAAAGGAAAAAAATCCGTTCGTATCACGCACAGAGCTAGCCATCCAGCGAACAAGCGGCGCGCGTAACGCCCCGCTCAACTGGGCTTCGGCCATCGCTAGCGGTGGCGATTTTTTCATCAGAGCGAGCATCGTAGCTACGATGACTGCTATGATAAATTTTTTTGTTTTTCCCCTTTTTTTAAATTTACTTATACTTTTTTTTTTGTTTTTTGTTTTCGATTTTTTTTAAATTTTTTCACATTTAATTATATTCAATAAACCAACTCAACTACAATATTTTTTCAATCAAAACCAAAACCATCGCTATTCCGATCACCTCTAAGTACATAGCACCGCTTACGGGCTATCTGAGCTCTAATTTTGTTGGTGTTGCACACAGGGTGGCCGTACGGGTCAATGTTACAGCGGCACAGTCCCGAGGCAGAGCGCGGGTCGACCCCGCCACCGCGACGGCCCGTACGGGAACAGCCCCAGCCCTGGCGGCAGGCGCGAATCAATTCGATCGGCCGGTCGATGGGCGCAGCGCGGGACATTCGGCCAGCGCGGCCCGGCCGGCTCTACGCTCGGCACGCTGGCCGCTACAATTTCCAACGCCAATTTTGCCCCCCCCTAGACAGCCCGCGCGGGGCTCGGCGTACGTACGGCCGTGGGGGCGCGGCGCGGGGGCAGGCAGGCAGCCCGCCCGGGCGCTGTCGACGCTCGCTGGCCGGCGCAGTACGGTACACGGCCATTCGGGCTCACCGATGCGCGGCTGCAGGCGGGCGGGCGGCCATTCGGGCCCTAGAGCCCACCGATGCGCGGCTGCAGGCAGGCGGGCGGATCGGTGCCACTGCCACGCATCACCAGTGCTTTCACTGCCGCGTGGGGCTGCACGCTGCTGCCGCGCCTGCCTGCTTGGCTTTGCTGTAGCGGCTAGTGCGGCTTTAATTCGTATCTGCGCGCGCGCGCAGGGAGGCAGGCACCGCACAGCGCCGTGGCGAACGAGCGCGCGTGGGTTGGCGGTAGCGGGATACGGGCATATGAGTGTGTGCACATGTGTACGTGTCTTGGTCCACCGCGGCCGTACGCCCTGCACTGCACGGTTTGACCGACCCTGCCGTATGTGAGCCTCCCGTTGGCCCTTGGTGTATGTCGATGGCCAACTAATCCCCGTGTATTGGGTGGAATAGACTAGATGCCGCCGTGTCGTTGGGTGGGCCTCTCGATCATGTGGATCGGTCTCATGTTCAGATGCTACGACGTGAGACTGTTGGAGCGAGAGGTGGCCAGTTGGGACGTCATGGTATGATTGCGATCCGTTAAGCTCCCGGGTGCCGGAAACACTTAGGGGAGTGGGGGTATCTTCTTCGAAAAGGTCTATCATCGGAAAAAACACAGGAATCATTTCGTCGGGCAAAACTTAGTTTCCTGAGAGTTACACTAAGAGATATGCATTCGTCGTGTGTACAGATTTACACTTGAGAAGAAACTAATACTCGGGAGAAAATTTTCATAACGGCTTTAGCCACCGTAATAGAATATTGTCCGAGTGTGGACACTTGAGAAAGTTTGACATATGTACCCATTTTGTCTTGGTATGTTGCCCGTCTTGGTTTTTGCCACCTATTTTTCCAATGTATGTAGCCCAATTTTGTACATATAGTAGCCATTTTATATTATTCATATTCTACAGCAACAAACAATACCACCCAGTGACAAATCATTTTATATATAGATTCGACAACAACATTCACATAATGTTCAAGTTCACAATACAACATTCACATAATTCTAGTTCTATCCAAGTAGGCATGTGATGGCATCTAGTTGCTGTGATCTTATCTTCTTGTCTATGCGACACAGCTTAAAGATAAACAAACACACTAATTATTAAATAACCGAATAAAAAAATGCAGAACATTCATAAATTCAATCATGAAACGCATATAAAACAAAACTATGGCTCATTGAAATTCCTTCAAGTCGGCACACATAATAAAAGGCATGAACATTAGTATCCAAGGAATCAGGATACTAAAAAGATTGCGAGGGATCTAGTCATCTAGAATTAACATCCAACCAGCAAACGGAAGGAAGCACTAATTGAGCCCAGCTTACCAAAGGGTGGTAATAGAACAAAGTTCTTTACATTGAATCATCATTGTTTTTTACTGCAACAGAGCTATTGTAAGCACATAAATTAAATGAAATGTTGTAAATAACACGGTTTTAGCATTAATTTAGCCATTATTCTAGAATTGATAATTATACAAAATATATGATTCCCAGTAAAGAATAATGAAATGAGCATAAATAAAATTATCACATGGTAATAATCTAATATCAAGTCATATATAATCAAAATCATATCAACCGGAGCAAGTGAATGACAATACTCAATTAACATATTGCTCAAATTAAGATTTAAATTTTATTGCTCTCAGATGTCGGTTGCACTTGTATTTGAATAAGGCCACCTAGCCACAAAGGCTTTAATTTACTAATAGTATGATAGTAATACCACAAATAAACTAGATATGAAACTATTCTAATTACCAGATAATTAATTAACAAGATATCTAAAAGATGCTTGATAATCAGCCAACAGGAGATGACAAGTGCTAAAAAGTAACAACAAAAGTTAAGAGACAACAAGCTAATTATCAAAATTCAATAGACTGCTAGTTGAAACAAGTGAGATCACTGACAATAGCAGTTCAATACCTAGAACAACTCAATTACGGTCACACTATTCAAGCATAGACTAATCCTCATCGAGCAATCACAAGCTCACCATTAATCATGCCAATTCTCCCAATACTAGTGCTTAATCAATTGAAAAGAACATATATGAATCTACACTAATATGACATAATGTAACAGATTATTCAATATGCAATCGAAGGCACCAGATAACTCACAATCGAGATAGCACTCAAAGTTATGTAAAAGAAAAGGCATGTTGAGGATGACGCCCACCCAGAAAACCTATCGCCACTACTCAAACCATAGTCACCGATGTGGTTCTCGAAGATACAAAGTTATCTTTCCACAATAAATAAGAAGTCAAGGTACTGAAAATGCCACACAAGATTGAAGCACAAAACCAAACATCTGCAAGCACTTGCGAGAGCACACCCACAACAAGGTCTCAGCCAAGACAAGGTCAAAGAAAACCACACACCATCGGCCCTGCAGCCCCTCCACGGGAGAGTCAAAGTGTGCAAGTCCGGCGAGGACCCAGTGCAGACGCCAACCATGCCCCTGCTCCCTCTCGACTCTGCCCTCAATGAGGCTGGTAAAGGGCCTCAGGTTGCTGGAGATGGGCCCAAGACTTACTCTGCTACTGCCGCAACTCACCGAAAAGACATTACTGGCCAGTTCTGATTGAATCAAGTGAGCAAATTGGAGAGGTGATAGTATATGAATAAAAGAGGAAGTGTTCAGGTCGTAGGAGAAGAACAAACTTGAGTATATGTCACGACCCAAATATGCAAATTAAGATTCTCTGTGTATACTATACTAGTTCAAGATCACGCTAGTACACACAGTGTAAATATAGATGAAATATAGACCATATACACGATTGATAAAGAAAATACTTAAATATTAATAATTATCAAAGTTACAATTTTATGACCAAACTTATAAATAATAGGCTGAAGGGCTTAGGAAACTAGCAGTGAAAAATGTAAATAAATGTAGTAACCATTCGATATGACCATAGGCAATCGACTGAGGAGCGAAGTCCTAATCCGCGAAGTCATTGAAATGTCCTCCTTCAGATACCTCCAATTAATATGGTTCCTTCTTTTCAACTGAGCAACAATGGTATAAAGTCATAAGTACATTGATACCCAGCAAGTCATTTGTAACAATGATGCAATATAACATGTAAGTCTTACCAAATGATAGCTGAAAAGTTATTTTGTATAAAGCTATATTTTAAAGTAAATACAATAAATGGATTGAAAGTGAATTTTAAGGAAAACGATAATAAATAAATATCAAAAGGAAATAAATAAACCACTAGTGAACTAAACATTCACTTCCCAAAGTTATCACAACCAAGTTGTATGAAATATCTACCATTCGTGTGAAATTACCGAGTATTGTTCATAACTATGAACACAGCTATTCGAATAGTTTTACACTCTACAGAGATTGCACAACTTTACCTACATGATGTGATTATTCTCACATTAAAGAAAATCACAACATGACCTTTACAATGCTCAATCTTAACCCAATTTCACGAGTAGGTTAACCACCTAGTCGATATTTATTCTCTCTTACGCCTCATGAAAATCAGCATCCATGTTCATCACAATAGTGAAATTGAAATTGAAATATCACAAATTAATCAGTCAGGTCTATCACATGCTAGACATGTGGTTGCACAATAAGACTCAGATCAATGACGCACAAAGTTAAGTTCTTAGACATTACTCAGGCAAGATATCCACATCACTTGAAGTGAAATCCACACTTCGCCCTTGCTTGGTGTGTAGATTTGCACACATATATGGTTACCTGGTTGGTCCTACACTCTCTATGGTAGCTTGTGCATGATTATTACTTTGTAACCATACCGTGGGTAAGCATCCAACGCAACACATACGTGCAATCTTTAGAATTCTTGCTTGTAATGTGGTCCTAGCCAACTACATGTTTGCTCCACCGAAGAAGACTGTTACATTTCTTTCGTAGAATTCAAGATAAAACCCTGTCTCAAATCTGGCTTTATTTTTATCACCATTTTCTCATTGAATAGACGGTGGTCAAATTAGAATTCCTACTTACAAAAAAAATTAAGAATAAGAATACCACGTAATATATACGCACCATTTATAAATCACACACATATATATCAACGAAACAAATGCATGATTTCATGAATTGTACTATCATCATAAGGATTGACACATACATGTTCTCGACTAGGCTGCACTCTATTGTGAATTTGATAGAAAAGCATTTGGTTAACTATATTTTACTATGTTGTGTAGGATTTTAGGTAAGAAGAAATACGAAAGTACTCCTAAAAATATAATATAATTAATCACTCACTACCAACACCGTGATGAATTGTGATTTGGATTAATTGCCAAGTAGTAAGATATACTGTACTACTATTAATGATTTAAGCTTGACTTAGGGTGTTAAACAGGTAGTATCAAAGCTAAGAACCTCCATTGGCAAATTGGCAACAACACAGTACACCATCCTACTACCATCATTCATCCATTACCTCATTGCTTTTGCAGCCTTGGACCGGGTTTGTCCCATCTGGCTGACAAAACGATCTGGGGTACACGTGGCAGGCGTACCACCCACTGCCCCCTAGCCTTTTGGCCCCACCTGTCATCTCCAAGGAGCGTTTACTTCTAGATACCAACAGGAGTATGGACCTAGCTCGTGGTAGTGGATAGTGGGCGTACGCAGCGATAGCTCTACCCTGCCCACTCCCCTCCATGTGGGGCCCCACCTGCTCGGGCGATTATTCGTCCGGCCATAACACGACGAGGAGACCAAAGTAGCGCGAACATTTGTTGGTGCTGCACTGCTACATACACTCACCAATACAACCCCATCATCCAGCGTTTTCTGATAGGGATGGATGATACAGGCGCACTCGATCATGCATACGAAGAAAACGCTGGGTTCGCTTATTTTTCATCGTGTCATTTTAATTGACAGCTCTTTAGGACAACATATGATATTTATTCGACGAGCCGTAATATATAGGACATCTGAAGAGGGCTGGTTGTCAATGATTCAACGAAGTGTGAGTTCTTGTTGTTTTCATTTTATGGAGAGTAAGTGGCTTCTAAAAAAATTATCTTGTTGTTTTCATTTTATGGACATATGATGATCATCGGTAAATGGTAAGTGAAGGGGTAGCTACAATATATTTCTTCTTTCACACTATGCTGAAGTATTATTCACAAAAAATCCTGCTTAGTCTAAATGGAGCAGAAAAATGAACCTGCTACTCTTTACTTCTTTCCAAGATGCCCTTCCCTAGTCACTTCCACATTTCATTTTTCCTTCCTATCACTCATCAGTTGTCACTTGCTCCTTCCTTTCAGTTGATGAGTCCCTTTTTAGCCAAGCCACCACACCATGTGCCCCCATCGCCCTCACACCATAGTGGTGGATCACCTCAACATGTCAGAGACAGATTAATGAAACAAAAAGAGACAGGAAAAAGATGGAGATAGGGAGAGGAAAGAGAAGTGGCATCTCAGGGTGAAAGAGCCCTACAAAGGTGCTTGTAATGCAAAAGAACAGAAAGAAAAAAAAGGCTAGCTAGGTTGTCTCACTAGGGACACAGGACAAATGGAGTTCCTCTACTGGCAGAGATAAAGCAAAACAACTTTTTTGCTCTTTTTATTTGCTTCAATGGTAAGTCAATTGTTTGTTGCAATTTTTCTTCAAAACAAGACATCTGTTTGTTCTGGCTATTGCTAAATTGTGCACTGAGAGTACTATTTGCCATCTGTGTATATTAACTAGTGTGATTCACTCCATAATGTTTATTTTCAGAAAAATAAAGTCCTGAATTCCATTTTATCTCTTTGTTCAATAGGTAAATTAAGCCTTTACCTATTGAACAAAGAGATAAAATGGAAAAGGATTTGGTCTTCAAAAAGAAAAGAAAGGAAGGATTTCAAGCATCTAAAAGTTTTGCATGCATGCATGCATACATAATGGTACACTAGTTCATCAGTTAACTTTTGTGTAGGTGGGCTGATGCATGTTTCTTCCCATGAAAGTTAGACCCGAATCATTCAGGAGGTTAGTTGGATCCTTCCAACCGGGTTGGCTTTGGCTTAGCTACTTCCCCTTCTCCCCTGGATGCAAGATGGTGTAGGGTAGCAGTAGTGTGTAGTAAAGCCCTTTCCCACAAGACCCTTCATGTGGCCCCAAACAGGCCATGTGAGTGCCTCATCGCTGTAGTGCCGTAAGGTCAAAACAATATGGAATCGCTGTGGGTTGCTTTGGCCACCTTTTCCCCCGGTCTAGATAAAAAGGAGCCCCACCCTCTGGTGGTCACTTGCCAGTTTAGTAGTAGTGACTTGTTGGGTACTTATCATTAGGTGCAAACTTTAGCTGGTCATCGAGCTGCTCTGATATGATTAAACTCAGCTGAGAAAATCCTACGATGATGTGATCCTAGAATAAATTTGGGGGTGAAAATCATTTTGTAGTCCCTCGACTCTTCCTGTAGTTTAATTTTCGTCCCTAATGTTCAGCACTGTTTAAACTTGTCCCTCAACTAGTAAAAGAGGGGCATATCATGATCTAAATCTGGTTTTGTGGATGGTTTTGATTGACGTGATCAGTTTTGCCATGTCATCTACCACATTATCAACTTGACCTCATATGTCAGACCCTCCGCTTCCTTGCCTCTTCACTCTTCTCCGCCGATGTGGCAGATGATATAGTAAAATTGGTGACGTGGCAGCCACGTCAATTAAAACCACACACAAATCGGTATTGGGATTCGTTTTAAACGATATTAGATAATAGGGATGAAAATTAAACCATAAAAAGAGTTGAATGCTACAAATAGACTTTTTTTCCTAAATTTGCGGAAGCTGAATCAGATGCATGCTTCTTGCGAATTGCAAAAACAATCTACTTCATTTCTCTTGAGTTACTATGCTTTGCAAAAAAAAAGGGGGGTAATCAATGCCGTGGTTCTGAATTCGGTGTTTTTTTGTGAAACGGAGAAGACGTGATCTGACATTCTGACCGGTTCAGTAATGTTTGTTCAGTGGTTCACCAGAATCACGGTATAACCCAGCTTGGACTTGTAGAAAAGCTTATTTCCAAAGGCCATTAGTCTGCATCAATCTAGTCCTTATTTCCAACTCTAGTCCCACCAACACAGGCCTAAATCTACATCAATTTAAGCCCAACGACCAAATCCATCGCGTACGAGGTTTCTCCAGAGCCCAGTTACAGCAACAGGAGCGCGGCCTAAATCTACATCAATTTTTTGGGAGTGGCCGCGACCGCAGGAGCGCGGCGGTCGGCGAAGGGGGGCAAGGTTGGGGCTGTCCGTGGCGTGGGTAGGGGGCAAAGTGAGGACTGGGAAGTGATCGTGGAGACGAATGGGAGCGGTTTGGCCGTCGCGGCGGCTACGATCGCCGGCGGAGGGTACGTTGGATGGATGGTCCAGAACCGTGAGTTCGCCCGTCTACCGGGAAAAAAATCTGAAAAAAATGGTGTGGCGTTGCCGTCTGTTCAAATCAGCTTTTGCTGGTAGCTTTTGGAGCGCGACTATTGGTTTTTAGCTGAAACACATAGTGTAACATGGTTAATTTTTAACTAAGATATTTAATTAAAAATAATAAAAAGGAAAAACTGAAAATCAATCACTCTGACTAAAGTAAGCGAACTCACTAAATAGGTGAATCTGATCCTAAGTTCCTTTTATTTCACTGCTAAGGACAGCTTGCTATCTAATTCTTTCACTTTATGCATTCTCAGGTTATTAGAAGAGCAAGAACTTGTGCTACCAAACGGGAGGTGAGGGAGGCCGGCACACCAAGACAAGGTTCAAAAGGAGGAGACAATGACACTTCACTTATATCAGTGGAAAATACCACCAAGATGCTAGTAAATTGAATATTCGAAAAGACTATGCTTTAGAAGCTTGATTGTTCAATTCTGAGTTCGTTTGAGTTTTTGGCCAAGCTC
This sequence comes from Melocanna baccifera, assembly GCA_036346265.1. Classification (NCBI taxonomy): domain Eukaryota; kingdom Viridiplantae; phylum Streptophyta; class Magnoliopsida; order Poales; family Poaceae; genus Melocanna; species Melocanna baccifera. Next base: position 13,056,680 of record CM070701.1, on the reverse strand, counting down.
CACATGTCATAGGCTAGTTTGTATATATAATAAGACATATTAAGATTGTTTTGGATTTTCGTATTCGTTTGGGTTCAGTTTTAAGGTGATAGCGACGCCGAAGCTTCAAATGAGTTGAAAACGAATACTTAGATCGTAAGAAAAGTTAGGTTATTATCAAGAGAGTTGTGTACCACTCTCATAGACCAGCCACCTCATGGGCCCACCTCACGGACGTCCAAACCAAGGCAACCAGCTAGCTACTTCTTATTGCTTTCAGTTTAAATTAGGAATTAAAATACGATTCCAGTTGTTTCTCTACTTTGAGTCCGGCTAGACTTGTACGAGGGGATAAAACTTTGGCCACCGTTCCCTGTAACCCTCGAACGCTAATTTTGAGTCAAAATAATTTCTTACTCTTTGGTATATGCCATATGCTGTCATGGGAGATTGGGAGTTGAAAAGCCGACTAGTTAGCGTTTCACCAAATTACCGGTTATCAGTGTTCTTGTTGTTCCTTGCGGACCAGCAAAATCATTTTCCTTGGTGTGGTGAGAAGATGGAGATCCAGAGCGTGTTGCTAGTTGAATTTTGGTACATGTGAGTCTGTAATCGAGACAAACAATTTTGCTAGTTAAATTTAGATTAGTCATATTTACTGTTCAAAAGAGATCATACGTCATAAAGATCGGATACATCCGTATCATCCGGGTTTCAAGTTTATCAAAATCCAACTACGGAGTTAGAGTAGGGTGGTGAGCTGACGATAGCGGTGAGCTAGCATGAGTGCCGCTCGCCGTGAAATTGGCGGCTGCTTCAATGGGTGCCCAATTGCAAAATCGAGCGGCACGTTATGTTTTACGAGGCGGCAGGCTATGAGAGGTGGTGCGGTGAGGCGACGAAGGCGCTGTTAGTGGTGCTGGAAGCCACGGGAAAGAGAGGCCGATGGGATGGTGTAGACTGTGGAGGACTCGGAGGTGGCTGTGCGGCGCTAGCGCCCTGTTCGTGCATCAGGAGTACTAATAGGCCTGAGAATTACGAGATGGGCCTGGTGGGCTAATTCGGCCATCAGATGCCACGGTTCAAAGAAATGGTTCCGTGTATACAAATAAGCGACACTGTTCAGCAAAAGCAGCTATTCATCCAATAGAAGTGCGGAGAAACAGTCCTTATACATCAAATCAAATCAAATCAATCATTTGCCTCAAAAACCATAGTACACAAAATTACTGGTACATCTTTCAAAAGTTAAAGGCCTTATGTTTTTTAAAAAAACAAAAAGAAAAAAGTTGAAGTCCTCTTGCCCTCTTGTCCAATTGGTCTCCGCGCCAGATTGCTGAATGATTCACACAGGGCCTCTGCCTTGTTGAGGATACACAACTTTTGTCTGGGCACGTCCTGCTGTCACTAATCTAGAAGACAGAAAGGGGAAAGGTGAATTGGGCCACGGTGCAAAAAATAGCATGTGATTGGAAGCAACTGTTTTGATCAACTGCCTCTTCTAGCAATCCATCATCTGCCTGATACTGAAGTGTTACTAGCAGACTTAGTGTCATGGTTATCTCAATGCTATTCAAATGACACTAAGTTCAGAAATAGTTAATGACTCTCGAGATGCCATATTTAGTAGCCCACTTAACTAGTCAGCTTAGCATTTTCTATGACAGGTAAATTCGCAAACAAACGAGCAAAAGTTATAAGCGGTGGATTTAAAAACTTGAATGTTTTTTGCTGTGAAGAAAACATCTATATTCTCGACCCCCAACATTTTCTGACAATCCAGCCAGTTTTCGGCAGCACAAAGTTGCAGAAAGAGAGAAAGCTCTCACTCCAAAATCCATATCAGAAGTCTGGACACATCTGTACACAGCAATGCACACATACCTACAGTTTCACAATTTTCAGGCTAGCCATGGATACATGAGCCGATGAGAGCAGAGAGCTCGCAGCGCCCCCTCCTTTGCACAGTGCGCACTCAGCGAAGCAACGGCCATGAGAGGAGCAGATCAGCAGAGTGCATATGCAGATGCAGTGCAGGTCTCTCCTTCTACAGTGCCGCAGCAAGCAAAATCGCCAATCATTGTACCAAAAGCATGTGCTGGAAAAAAACCAAGCAAAGCCTACATTTGCTGCGAGTGATTTGCTCTACGTGCTCGGCTCCGCTCGATCGATCGACAGCCCGAAAGCCTAACAGACAGGGGCTAAGCCAGGGAGGAGGGCCACGGCTTGTCGCTGCAGCTGCAGTCTGGCCTTCGAGAGCGTCAGTCAGTTTGCAGTACTAGGCTGGGCCGGCACACGCTGCTAGGTTTCGCCAGCCGCTTTGATCGCTTGAAATCAAGAGCCAGTGTCGCGTCACAGTGGAGCTGCCGAACCTCCAAAGCGCATGCATGGCCGGATTGTGATCGAGGACGTGCATTATTCATGCATCATTCATCGGTACATGCACGCAAATGCATCCTTGTGTGAATTCCAGATGTTAAAACGCTTTCACGAAGCTTTTAGACTGATTCTCTCAAACCATGTAAGCAGGGATTGGAAGATGTGTTCTTCTTCTCATCACTTTAGATAGTACTATGGTTCAATCTATTCTTCCATAAGTTAGCCTATTTTGATTTGAGCTCGAAGGTAACCGTTGAGTACAGCGACTATATCCTAGTCTTTTCAAATTTAGAAAAAGGTGCTACAAAGAGGCATGGATGAATCATAATAGAATTAGAATTCTTATTTTTAGTAGGATTCCTATTCCACTTTGGAAGAGGGTTAGGGGAGGCTATATAAAGCTACAAGGGGTGGTTATGGAGAATTCAAGCAACGAAACAATGAAGCAAAGAAGTCACTCATCCAAAGACAGAGATGTACAAGAGAATTAGATGCTAGGTTATTCTTTAATACTACATTCTTATATAGGGCAAGAATTCGAGGTCTTAAAATATTAGGAAAAGTTGTGAGAGAGCAATAATCCTTTGTACACTTTTAAGGTATGTTTAAGAAATTTGCAGTCGACTTCGCCAAATCTTTTCTCTCTTATCGTGGTTGCTTTAGCATCGTTATTTTGGTTCTCTCTACGAGATTCATTTTCTTTGTTCTTGATACCGTGCACGCTCGTGTTGTATCTCACAAACTCTGATCCGATCTAAAGGTTGCTGCACACAAAGGGATATCAAAGTGCATAAGTGGTATTAGAGCCAAGAACAGATTAATTTGATTTCTGAGAAGGTCGGTAAAGCGTCAGGTGGCATAAATCAAGATTGATGTGGACAATGTGGAATCAAGTAGAGAAATTTGATGGTGAAGAAAATTTAACATGTGGCAATACGTGGTGAAAGATGTCTTATCCATCAGGAGCTAATCGATGTTCTTGGAGAGAAAAACCAAAAAAGTTGTTCGATGATTGGAAGGTGATAGAGCTAAAGGCTATCAGTACAATACTCAGTGATCAAGGACAATTCATCGAAAAAATTATAGGAAGACTTGGAGGAATTTTATATAACAAAGTCACTGACAAATCGATGGATGCTAAAGCAATAACTATATAAGTTGTGCATGGAGGAAGGTACACGGTTCATTGACTATTTTAATGTCTTCAACAAATTTATCACACAACTGATTAGAGTGGATGAGAAAATTGAGGAGAACGACGAGGTCGTCATATTGGCATCATCTTTAGGACCATCATGGGAGCACTTGGTGATGAATATTATCATCAGAAAAATCACTCTTAGCTTGAATGAGGCAGTTACATATCTATTGAAGGTGGAGTTCTTGAAAAAGGTGTCGGAGTCTTCATTCTCAGATGATCAAGTATTGGTTGCAATAGGTATTGCAGGTAGAAGCAAAAATCATAGAAAGAAGAAGGGCAAGAGTAAGGGCACATGTGTATACTAGTTATGCGATGAGAAATGTCACATGATAAAAAAATTGTCTAAATTTGAAACAAATGAAAGATGCATACTCAGTGGCGATAGCAGATGATAATTTGGACGTACTGGTCATCAGTCAATTAGGTACTTCTTCTAGATGGATATTAGATCCAGATTGTTGCTTCTATATTTGTTTGGCGAAGGAGATATTTGACGACGAATCTCTACGTCTAGCGTATGGAATAGTTCACTTAGCGGATTATAAGGAGTATGCGATTACTGAGGTGGAATGGTTATATTGGAGATGTATAATAGGCTACATTGCATATTGATAGGAGTTCAGTATGTTCTCGGCTTAAAGAAGAACTGACATATGTGAGGTCGCTTAAACTCGAAGGTGGAGTCATGCGAGTTACTTACAAAGAGCAGATTATCATGACAAGTATCTAGAGTAATAGATAGTACCAATTGATGGGCACATATAAAAAAGTGGCAACCAATGGAAGATATGATAAAATCCTAATTAGGGGAAGAAAACTATGTCGTCAATAGCAGGTATTCAGATCTCATCTGCAGTTATGTGCAGAACTACAAAAATAGCTGCAAAAATCTAGTATATGCAAATGCGAATGTGTGAGATGTTGAACAAATGAAGACATGGTGGGACCAAACATGCGGTACCGACAAGCAAGTGAAGCTTGGAGGTAGTACAAACCTATAGTATGGTATGCTATAGAAACATGAATACGGTTAATTAAACTATAAAACAAAGGAGCTCTCAAGTGAGGATTCAGGTAAGCTAACCAAGATACTAATACGCATATTGCGGTGATGTGCATGAGCCTTATAGTGAGGGCACTCTTAAAGGTGGGAGGAAAAAAATATGTAGCCAAGTTAGAGCAAGAGCAAGTTCTCAAAGAAGCACAATGATTTTAATTAACAGTTCAACGAATAAGGGTTAAGATGAAGATTATTGAGTATGGTGACTCATATCCTAGCCTTTTAGGATTTAGAAATCTGTATTATAAGAAGCCTTAGATGATTCCTAATAGGATTAGGATTATACCTTTGTTTGGAGTAGGATTCTTATTCCACTTTGAAGGAGGGCTAAGGGACTATATAAAGCCATGAGAGGTGATCATAGAGAACCTAGTCAACCAAGTAACTAAGCAAAGAAGCCACTTATTCAGAGATAGAGGTGTACGAGAGGATTAAATGCTAAGTTATTCTTTAGTACAAAATTCTTTTATAAGGCAGGGATCTGAGAGTCTGGTCAGGCCGGTCCATGGCTTTTCGGGAAGCATTGGCAGAAATGGCCTTTTCATGCGGCATTAGCAAAAATAGCATCCTCTGAGTGGTACAAAAATAACACTTCTGTCGTACGGTGATCGTGCGATACTCCATCTTGGGCCAACACGTGGTGATGCCGCACGGTCATCGTGCAGCACTCCGCCTCGAGCCGACACGTGGCGGAATGCCGCACAGTCACTGTGCGGCGTTAGCCACGGCCCAACACATGGCAGGCTAATGCCGCACGGTGACCGTGTGGTATCGCCACGTGTCGGTCTGAGGCAGAGTGCTGCACGGTGACCGTACAACATCGCCACGTGTTGGTATGAGGCAGAGTGCCGTACGGTCACCGTATAGCAAAAGTGTTATTTTTATAAATATCACTATAAAACTGCTATTTTTGTTAATGTCGTATAAAAAAAGTCATTTCTGCCAAAAACTTGGCTTTTCGGCTGTGCAACCGCATACGCCCACACACACACGCAAGAAGAGGCCGGCGGGGACGGACGCCTCGCTCCTCGTCGATCGCTAGCTTTACCTCGACCGCCTGCGTGTGGGGGGCGCGCGCAATCATGCATGGCCGGCCGGTCACCACCCACGCACGTACGCCCCACGACGTCGAACGATGGACCAATCGGTCGAACGCGCGCCGTGCGGCCGGTGCCATCACATCCGTCCTCGGCGCGGCGCCGACGCCGACGCCGACGCGCACAGCGCGCCTGCCCGCCTGCCCGGTCGACACGACCGATCCACCCCGGCCGTCTGCCCACCCATGCATTATCATGCATGGAAACACGAGTGCCTAATTAACCAGTTTAATTCACTCTATGTTCGTCGTCTTTTTTGCCATGGGAGATCACCTGTTCGTCGATCGATCTGGCCGGCCATACGGAAGCCCCAGAGGTTTCCTTCCGATCAATAGACGTACCCCGATCGGGCATATGTTTGTAGGCCATGCATGCGCATGATGATCATGGTCACCTCACCTGGCCCGGCCGATCGATCGATGAATCGATCAGCACTGGATCGATCGTCTTCTGGGCGTGTACGTGCGCTGCATGCACTGCCCTAATTGTGCTGTGTACTCGTGTTCCCCACAATGATATGCGTTTTATTTTTTTTTGCTTGACGATTATTGATTTCGTACGATCGATGCATGCAAAGATCTTCAAAAGTTTAAGGTTGTCAGGATCAAAGGCGTAGTCAGGAGAACCCATGCATGGCAACGTGATAATTTCATTTAATTGTCTTTCTTATTTTTCTTTGAGAGAGAATTGTCTATCTTCTTTTCTTTGTACATACTTTTTCTTGTTCTTTATATGTACTCCCTCCGGTTAAAAAAAACATGTTGTTTCGAAATACGTATAGCTAAACTTTCGAAACTTTAGTTGTCGATGTCTTTTTAAATAATTAGATTGGATACATAAAAATCATATACATAAATTTGTCTCAAAAACACTTTCATAATATTATAATTGTAGGGAAATCCGAGCCTCACAGAATGATTAAAGAGGAGGAATGAGACTATCTTTATTGCTATAATATGATTACAGCTTGCTCTTGATGAGTGATTACAAGTTGCTCTTGATGAGTGATTACAAAGGGGGGGTGTTACAAGCTCTAATATAGAATAACTTATCTATTCCTTGCTTGCATCATCTGTGTTCCTTTTTCTCTTTGTCTTCTCTTGTAAGATTTAAGTAGTGCCGAAGAGGTGTTAGTTGCCAACGCGAACATGCATCTTGTCTATTCTTTACGCCCGATCAAGCAATTAGTTGTTGTCAGTGAGAGAAACCTAACAATAACTGTTGATTGGTATTGTCAGTGGGAGAGAGTTATAGAGATAACCACAAGGCAATTGTTGTCAGAGGCATAGAGCCAAACATGGTGCAGCTAGAGGAGATGGAAGCGCACGTACTCTATTCCTTCACCGCACAAGGGGTTGCCCAAAGGTAAGCCCACATATCGGATTATAGAGGCTCCGATTAGTAGCTAGACGGACAAATGAATAGTAATCATGCATCCGACTAGGGGGGTACTCAGGTCGTGACATCATATAAACTATGACAACATTGGGTTGGAGCCTTAATTATGTAATAAAGTTATATTTGATGGATTATTTAATTCTCATCAGTTAGACTCGAACTTTAAGTGAGTTTATGATTTAGAATCCTTCGATTAGAATACAATTCAAGATGCAAATTCCACTTGGGAGGTCTTTTGACGATGGTCAACAAAGATAGAGAAGTCCTTTTCACTTAAAGTTGAAAAGCCAACTAGGAGGATAGTGGATCTGAAAGGTTTATATCCATTAGGCACGATTCCCGTAACCACTAACTTTGGTTGTGGGAGAAGTCTTTATAAAATGAACTGGTATCTATTTAGTCTAACACTTTCTAGAAAATCTTTCAAATTCATGAATTTTCCTCTGTTTTTCTCCGCCCTAGCGATCTCGACCTTGGTTCTTTCCTTCCCTAGATTTCCTTAATTCTCAATAGATCTAAGCCCAAAATTAATGAAGATGTCTAGATTCATCTCTGAATGGCCTAAATTCGAATTAGGATCAAAGAGATTGAAAGCTTTGGAGGGTGCGGGATTGATTCCTAACCAAGTGTTGATTCCATGGAAGTCAGTAATGGGTGAGAATTTTTTCAAACGGTGGAGGTGGCGAGATACCCGTATTCTGGGCATATATGGAATGCAGGTTCAGGCATCCGGTGCACTCCTTATCAGAGGTGTTGAGTTTATTGGAATCGCATTGGTGAATTTGGTGTCCAATTTGATCGCCATGCTTAGCATTTTCGTATATTTGTGTGAGGCATATTTGGAAATTCTAGTGAACTTGGAGCTCTTCAAGTACTACTACCAGATGACTGGAAGAGCTAGGAAAGTGGAAGCACCACACGGGAGCTACTCGCTACACCTTTATAACGAGAGGACGAAAGAATACATTTCGATGTATTTGAAGTCCTTCATGTCATCATGGAAGAATATCTGATTCTACATGATGGTGAGCAAGGAAGATAGCCTGGCATTCGTGGGAAGGATCACCATGGAAAGCCTGGAATAGAAGACCTCTCATAAATAGGAGGGAAGAGTGCAATGACTAGTCGATGCCATCATGTATATTAAGGATAAGGGATTGACGTCGTGGGATGTGGTGAGAGATTTCACCATGCGCCAAATTAGTCATTTAAGGTCGTGTGATCATATCATGCTATAGTATGAGAGCACAAAAGATTCAACTAGGGACTCCTTGGAAGGTAAGCGTCAAGGTTCCAACTAGTTGAGTTTTTTGTTTAGTAAAATCTTTTTTGACTCATGATTCTCCTTTTAATTTTTGCAGCCTTATCCCCTTTTGAGATAAGGGAAGGGGTGAAGACAATATATGAAAACCTAAGCAAAAGGAAAGAATCCCTTTAATCATGGTAGTTACCTCTCCAAAGGACAGGATCAAGAGACTCAAGGTAATCAATGATATTTGTAACCAAATATTATCTTCTATCACTGTGTTCTTATGTTCTTGGCACATGCAAATGATCAGAGCAGATGGCTCTCAGCCAAAGGAGGGCCTAGAAGAAATTGTTCTGACCCCTAAGAAACATCGACTTGTGAAGAAGTTGTATGGAGCAGTAGGGTCTTCTCGCACCCTTCCGATCACTCAATCATCTAAAGAGAAGGAAAAGATCCCTTCAGAGGTAGGTTTGTATTACAACTCCTAGAGTTTTTTTTATAATCCTACCCTTACTCTCGTACAAAGAATGGACAAATTATACCAGCAATAATATATTTCTTTGGTGAAGGCTTTCGTGGCTAAGCTTGTTGTTGGTGGCGAGAGCACGGGAGTGGAGTCGGAGCAATTGGTCGGAGGGACTGAGGTTGCATGACCGGTGGTGGAAGTAGGCCTACTAGTCGTGAGGACTGTGGTGGCTAGGATCAAATAAATTCAAAACCCAACGGCCACTTGTGAGGAGGTCTAGGTAGTTGGAAACATGATCTCCAACCGCTTTGAGAAGGAACCGACAAGGGATGCTGGTCTAAGTGAGAGCGCCTAGTCGGAAGTTGCTAAGGGTCTAACCAGCCATACTAGTTCTGAACTGGTAAAATCGGTCAAAAAGGAAAGTAAGTGCCTTGGATTATGCTCTAGGGAGGTTTAAATTCAAGATAAAAAGCCAGGTATGAAATAGTTATCGAAAAATATTATCATACCTTTGATATCTTCAATTCCTTGCTCCTTGTTTTTTGGTTTTGAAGTGCGTCTGCTACATCAAGCACTAACCTCTTGAGTGCTTCTACCAAAAAAGCATTGAGGGAAGTGGTCGCACCTGTTTCTCAATCAGCAGCAATGTCGATTGGAGGAACGAAGGTTTGTATGATTGAAAATCCCTCAGTGGTTCCGACACCATCGAAGGATGTGATCATAGAGGTAGAGGCAAAGATCTAGTAGACCCCTGCATTTGTTGAAAAGGGTGTGGTCAAGGATGAGGAGATTCAAATACTTCATTCCTTGGAGGCCCTGTGGTTGAGAGCTCTTCAATGATTAGGCAATCTCCTCATTTAAAAGATATCCCTGATCGGGGTTACATCTTCAACAACCAAAGACTCAAAGTTCTCTAGTGGAGAAAAGTGTTAGACTTTGAGTTGAAGACTGGGAGGAGCTCCACTCCATATTTGCCAATAAGGCGGTCTCGGTGAGTACTCAAGACTACCCTTAGTATTTTTGATATGATCAAAACTTCTCCGAATTTTTTCTTGACCTTTTTTTAATACATGGTGTAGGCGATTGCTCTGGTCGGAGAAGCGATTAGGTGATCTCTAGCTTTCTAGAAGGAGAAAGCGCACTTCCGCCAACATGTGAACGAGTGGTAAGTTGTTTGATTTGTTACCATGATAAATTATTTTCTTGTGACTCTTTGAGTTCTTTTGCATGTCAGGAAGCATGGTGAACATGCTCGAGGAGACCCTCAAAAAGGAGAGGGAAATGTTTGAGTCTGTAGAGACCGAGAACAAATAACTCCTCAATTTTGCTCCATTTGTTTCTCTGTTTTTTCCTTCTCCTTAGCTTCTTTTTTTTATCGTGGTCGATAGGATTAGAGAGCCTTGAAGTAGAGGCAAAAGCTAAGGGTGCTGTCATCCAAAAACTAGAGGGGCACGCAAAATGAAGGACCAGCCGATCAAAGACTGGGCAAACAAGTTCAATGATAGCGCCCTTAAGCACAAAGAAAATATTGATGCACATGAGAAGGTTAACTAAGGTAACTGGTCGTACACCCAACCAATTTCTTAGTCGTTCAAAATTTTCTTGACTAATTTCATATATTCGTGCAGAGCAAGCTTTGAAACTTTAAGAAATTGAGAAGGCTCTTAGGGTCAAGGAGGAGAGGAAAAAGGTAGTGTAAGAAAATTTGCAAGGCAAATCCTTCTTCTCAACACCATGCTCACTAAGATTGGGTGTAGAAACCCTTATCTTCTCCTTAGAGGACCCAGTCGAGAAGGTGTGCTACATAGGGTAGCAAGCCGAGAACCTCCAAGGCCTATTAACTACCTCTAGGAGCAACCACGAGTAGATCATGCGAAATGCTATCACGGATGGAGTTAACTTTGCTTTGGCAAAACTCAAGGTATCAGATCCTTCTCTCAATCTTCTTCTACTTGAAGCAGAGTTCAACTATTTAGAAGAAGAAGCAACAAGATTCTTTGAAGAGGTTAGACCTTTTGGGATAAGATTGCTGACGAGATGAAGGCTGGATCTCCATCAGGCAGTAGCCAATCAGGAAGCTCCAACGAGTAATTACTTTAATCTTTATCAAATGTAATTTTTAAAATATTTTTGAATGTAAAAACTTACGTTTGCTCATAATGAAGTTCCTTAATTTTTCACTCTTCTTTGATTGAGAAAATTATTAATCTTATCTCTCCTAGCCTCAAGTACTTTCTTAGTAGAAAACTATTCTAAGTAAGCAGTAGAAGAGGAAAGACGTATCATATTTTTGTTTTCGACCGGTGGACTTAGATGTATCAACACTTTATGTAATAAGGTTGCAAAGGATCGAGTAGAACTAGAAAATTGTCATGATGGGTAGAGCCAGAGTGAGAAATTTTGACTAGTCGCAGATGCCTTAGCTTTAACCCGAATGTGATGTAGTCATGGAATGGTCAGAATACAGATGCGACAAAAAAGCTTCCTGTTGAATGAAAATAGTTTATTGCTACTTGAGGCTTGGGGTTCAGCAAGCGCGCAAGACTCATACTAAGAATGAAACTATCAAGAGAGATAGCAACAAAAGAAATTGACAAATTCAATAACATCTTTGATTGGCATAACAAATCCTACAATGTCTGAAATTTTACATGACACTGCAAACTAACTGATACATGTCATTGCCATTCCCAGTTACATCCATTGAAAACAAAAAAATTAGGCAAAAAATAAACTGAGGCATACTTTTGTTCCCAGTTACATACAACCATTCTCAGTCACACAAATCCACATCAAACTTGAGGTGCTTACCATCGATGCACACGGACATGGCCTCAATCTGTCTCAGGCATGTACAAATTTGCATTCTGCATTCATATACCTCTCTAGTGGTTATTGATATTTGAAGGGGATTCATACTTCTTAGCAACATCTTCTACATTGCACTCAAATCTGTGACCATCTTCTACATTGCACACAAATCTGCAAGTACAAGACTCCTGGACAAAAACGGTCAAAGAAAAATCCTGAAAACTTCAAATTCAACCAGAAATCAACCTCACAATTCCTCACACACTAAATTGCCAAATTTGAAAGGAAAAACAGAGGTCTCTGGCGTTGATGGAGTTGGTTGAGGCTGAGATGGGGAGAGACGATGGCATTGGAGAAGAGGAGAAGTTGTGATGCAGATTAACTTGCCGACGAGAAGGGTGATGGCAGCACATCAATGGTAGAGAGGGTGGAGGCCAAGGTCGGGGAGGAGGGAGGCGGCTGAGGGCTACGCCTGGGTGCGCGCCTACATGGTTGGGTGTGTGCTTGCGTGGTGGAGGGTGGCGAGGAGGGGGAAGGACAACGGTGGGGTGTGGGGCTTGGAGGGTGGCAGACGGGTGCGTGGTGGAGGGCGGCACCCTACCCCTAGCTCTCCCGAGCGAGTGTGTATCTGGGGCGAGTGAGAGGGAGGCGCATGTGCAAAGGGTAAAGTCCACAAGGATTGCTTAAAGTGTGCATAAGTGGGTTAGGGGTCTCTACCCATCTCAATCCTAGCCGTTTGGGCTAAATCCAACGCCTCTGGTTGGTATTACCATATTATCACCCAATTAGCCATTAGAACCAGGCATGTTGCCCACGCATATTTACAAGATAGTAACTAGTCAGATACTACTAGCATCCACACCGTTTCTTATGGGTGCATCTACACCGTTTGTGGTCATAAATTTGACAACCACGAAACTGCTTTGACCACACGACGACACTCTACCTGACGTCCAAATTTTGTCAACAACCATCTGTACCCTGCAAATGCCATGAACAAACATACCCATATCCTCTGGGCATGATATACCGTCTGTGTTAGCTTACTGTACACATCATCATTCCTGGCTTCTTGTGTATCGCGCATCTCCTGTCTTCGCACCAGCCACTCGATCGACTTGAGTAACAGAATGCAGTATATCTTTCTCTTTGCTTTCATAGACTGTTTTAACGTTGCGTTTGGCGTATACTCTACAGTAGCCAGCAGCCATGCTTTGCTCTGCTTTTGCGTGACCACAATGATGAAGCCATTGCACACCTGCTTTAAGTTGCAGCACACACCAGATGCTCCCACGCCTTTTTGTTTCCTCAATCAAATTATACTCCCCCCTCTCTGTATATGTGTATCTATCTTTTCTATCCTCCTCCTCCTCCTCGCCTTACTTTGGTGATTTCATTCTGTCCTGCTCTACCCTGTCTTTATCTCTACGTATATTCTCTTTGCCCAACAGTGTTTAAAACAAAAGAACAAGGGAGGCAAGAGCCTTATACGCATGGACCTACCACGGCTCGATCGATCACATGCAGGAAGGTTTGCAACAAGTTCCATACGCCTGACCTCTCAAGCAACAACGTATGTTCTTGTCAAGTCCAATTTTTGTTACACCTTGTGTCTGTGTGAGCCTGTGAGCCATCGATCAGCCAGCCATGGAGGCAGCTCGAGCCAGCAGGCCCACGCCGTGCAGACAAAAGGAAAGCTCGTTGCTTTCGGCCTTTTGGACAAGCCGTAACACCACCTGTTTGTCTCCAAGGAGCACAAGAGAACAGGAGGTACCAGCCAGCTTTGCCAGCTGCTACGGCAACCAACTATCCAAGGAAAAGATCAGTGACGGAGTTAAGAATTTTTTTTTAAGTCTAGACAAGCCAAACTAAGAGGAACATTTGCTTAAGATAATACTATCTTTAACCACATCGATTGTAGAGAAGTTCTAATTTAATAAGCTCGGGCGGCCACCCAGCAACGCTGGGCGGTGGCCCCGCCACCTTGAAAAGATGCGTTTTCTTCTTCTGGGAGAAAAGGAAAGAGTTTTATTCGTTCGTTATGTAATCAAGCGCATAATTACATGGGCATTGGAACTCGGAAGTGCGACGCAGTAGCTAGCTAGAAAGCATCTAGCCACACTTAGCCGGGCTAATCTACGTCATCATCGGTAGTAGCACAAGGTAGTAAGACACTTGGAAATTAGCATGCGGTGCATTGGCTTAGCCTCGTGTCCTTATGATTGTAATGGTGCCGCGCCCGGGGGTGTGCAGCCTCGTGAAGCCGGACACAGTCTTGCCCGATATGCCCGGGTTGTCTGCCGAGACGCGCGGCGCGCACGCGAACTCGCCGACGGGGTGGCGCACGGGCCGCGCCGGCCGCATGAGGATGCGCGCGTTGATGTCGGCCAGCGTCGCGCCGCCGTCGAGCCCGTCGGGCTTGAGCACGGCGAATGGGCACACCACCCCGGCCGACGGCGGCGCCTTCCGCCGCTTGCTGCTGCTCTGGCTGTACCCCACCTCCGTCTCTGATAGACAATGCTAATCAACGTTAATCCCCGATCGCTAAGACTCTAAACAGATGCTAATTAATCAGAGACCGCATGTTCTTGTGTCGTGTCGTGAGATGAGGAGCACCTTCTGGTGTGGCGCGTTTCAACGAGGAGGAACGAGGGAGAGGCGGGGCCCGCGCGCCACTTGGCGTGGGGGCGGCCTGCGGCTGGACCCCACCGACGTCGCTGATCTGTGGATCCGCGTGGCAGTTGGAGGAGGGGGAGGAGCTGAGGAGGGTCTCTGCCAAGGTGGGCCCCGTTGAGAAAATCGAGCGCAAAGGATCATCGTCTGCAGCTGAGAGATCAATCAATTGATTATTACCCACCTTGAACTTAACTAATCAGCTAAGCACGTAAAAGGTGCGACTTTAACAAGAACAGTACCTTTAACAAGAGCAGTACCGAAGAAGATTAGAATCTGGGCAGACTAGTACAATCTAAACATGTAAAACCCAGATCTGTCTTTACTTAAAAAGAAGCGTCTGACTTGTTAACTAGTACAATCTAAACATGTAAAACCCAGATCTGTCTTTACTTAAAAAGAAGCGCCTGCCTCTTCCTGTGAGTTCCTAACAAGTCAGACGCATCATGTGCACACTACAATATTATACAATCCCTGATACTATGTATCGATCATGCACAAATCATGGGGTCGTGACAATTACGTGCTGCTAATCTCCCGCGGGCTCCACCCGCTTCCACATGGCATGGACAAACTGCCAATGTTAAATGCTAGCTCTACGACTTTGTGTTTTTTGTCCTTGCCTCCTTGGTGATGCAAGGCCAAGGACCAAGGGAGACCTAGACCTAAAAAACCAGAGTCCTAGCGATCGTGGGCGGAGCCAACTAGCAAAGTGAGGTGTCTGGTATGCATCATACCCCTTAAATTTTTTTGTAAATTATTTATATACCTTTTTATAAATTTTAATTGAATTTGAACTTTATTGTAATTTGATAACGTATGAGGAAATTAGATGCATATTGTATTCTATACCCTCTATTCATATTTTGTACAGAGCCCGACATCTATTTTTTCTATGCCTATATGACACCATGTGAATGGTATAAAAGTCATTTATTTTATTTTTTTGGATTAAAAAAACTCGCACACGCACGCACACCACCACGTGTACACACACAAGTGCGCCCACTTAGCATACGTATAGAAAGACGCAGGTTAGGATAAATCTACGACCTTACAAAATTCCTACTGAAGCTCCAGAATTTAAGCCCTGGTAAGTTTGAGTCGTACACCCACAACTTTACTACGTCACTAAGTATTATTTAGCTATTAGGACCTTCTTAAGTTTCTAACAAAAAAAAATCAAATGACTGATTCTCTATTTGTTTAAGCCATCGCGACCATCACTCTGAGTGCAACGGTTCAAAACTAATATAAAGTGTTTTATATGAGACATTTTACTTATAAATTTTGAAGTCATATGTGACGTTAATAGGTCTAATAAATATTGTCATACTAAGTATATATTTATTAAAAACCGTATGTGCTTATGGAGTGGTAGTATATATGAATTGTTATGCGGGTCATGTAGTATACTAAAAAAATCTATGAAATTTATTTATCAATGTTAGCATTTGTTATCGTTATCATGTTATAAAATTAAATTATTTTCACAACTAAATGTGTAAAGTAGCCAATTAATTGGGAATGAAACCCAACTAGTTATAGTAAAGTTAAAGTACCATGTGAATACAATATTCATAATGTATGGTTTACTCTGATAGTTTTAAATATATTAATAGTCAAATTTTAGAAAATTTGATGACACGAATTTTAGAAAGTCACTTAAAAAAGAACAAAGAGGGTAGGTGATAATCACTCAATAGGTTCATATCTAAACATCAATGACGCATCCCGACATAAATTTTCTAGCTCCACATAAAAAATGCCGAACATACTAGCAGAACAGGGGAACGAGCGAATGAATCAATCTATTAGGAAGGCGAGGATTCGAACAGAGCCCTTACAGCGGAAAGAGTCGGTGGTAGTACTGCGACTCTTCTCGTGCTGCAGGATGCAGCTGGATTTGAAGGCGACCTGCTCGCCCACGTCGCCGTGGCTGCTAGAGTCCCAGAAATTCTGCAGGGAAAAAGAAAGAGCAAGAAACTGTTGTGAGTCTAATATGTCAGAGAAATTATGCAAGAAATAGGAGAGCGTAATTCAGAACAGGTGAAGAACGAGATAGGTGGTCGCTCGCTCGGTCTTGCACGCACCAGGAGAAGGTCGTCCAACTCCTCGGGCATTGCCGCGGCGTCCTGAGCCGCCGGCGGAAAGGCCACTGCCGTCGACGCGGCCGGCGACACCGGCAACGAGTCCATGTCTGCAGGCCAAGAACCGACAAATTCACCTCTCTGAGCCGGAGAAAGAAACGAGGCGCCCAAGCTCAAACGTGCAATGCTATGCAGCCAACTCGTACGTACAGAGGGGGAAGAGCTCGTGGACGCCGGCGTCGGCGGCAAGGACCCCGAAGCAGCCGAACGGCGGCTCCCACCCGAGCAGGAAGCAGTCGCCGCCGCTGCCGCTGCCGCTACTGCTGCCGGCGTCCACGCTAGCCGCCATCGCGTGGACGAAAGGCCACGCCTGCCTCCCCTGCAGCTGCAGCTCTTTTTCTTGGCCTGTCTCCATGGTGCAGTGGCAGCAGCAGCACTAGGATGAGTAGCTGTGTCACTTGTGTGTCTTAAGGTGAGAGGGGCAAGGCGTGTTTAAATAGGAGGGCTTTTCGAATAGTCCTCAATCCTCAAAAAGCAAAAGCGCGCAGGTGCGGGGCAGCGTGTCAAGTCCACTACTCGTGACATACGCTTGTTCTCGTGTAGTTGTGTAGTATAGGTCGGTTTTTTTGCCTTTTATCGGTAAGCCATAGCTTAAAAGAGTATGTTCTTCTTTTTTTGGTTTTCAAAAATTGTTTTTAAGTTTTTTCTATAATAACTAGTTTTTTAATAGATTATTGCTTAAACTGGAGTTTATATATTGATCGTAGGACACATTGGAATGATTTTATTTATATCGATTAAAATCTCACGCGAGTTTCTATTATTTCGCACTCTCTTTTATAAATAACCTAAAAAAATCATAAACCGCAACTAAAAGTTATAAATCAAGTTTAAAAAAACATATCCACTTATGCGTGTGTGATGTGTGCTTCACTGCTTCTTGCTTACTTTCTTGGGGCGACTTGCTTGCTGGGGTCGATCAGTCACAGCTAAATCAGCTAAGAGGGGAAAAGGAGTACGAGCTAGCAGGTGATACGCGCGAGTAGAGAGTCCAAATGGAGCAACGAAAAAGCAAAAGATTGGAGTGTTTGGTCGCGGGGGGCGCTTTCTCGTGATTCGTTACGTTCTTCAGTCTCGTTCCGCTTTGGTGGTTCATCCTTCAATTCCTTCCCTGATCTTTTGATGATCCTCGTCTGCTTTTGTTTTTCGTGCTGATTCGATCGGTTTGTTCCTGGGAATCGCTCTCCTCAGGTTCTGCTAATTCGAAAATTGCCCGCGAGTACGTCTAGAATTAGGGGTTTGTTTAGGCAGTGATCGTTTTAATTTTTAAAAGTTTTAGCTTCTAATTTTAACCTTTTTTTCACTATTCACTACACTATACACTAACTCAGCTACAGTAAAAAAACTAATTACAATAAAATTTCAACCAAAAATCAAAAATCATCGCTAAAACGATCACCCCGCGAGTACGTCTAGAATTAGGGGCTTGTTTAGTCGCTTTGACATCTTTTCCTATCACGTGCCGGGATCATTTTTCTTTAGACCTTTTGGCTGAAGTCTCCGCTTAATATGTGATTTTTGAGGATGGGACAATATGGCAAATTGAAAGCTTGTTTTACTCCCTAGTTAATATTTTTGTGTCTGTCTGTTACTCTGTTACAACTAGGTCAAAGCCGTGCAGGTAGCTGCATTACTTTAATGAGGTCACTGGTCAGAGGGTAGCTACTGTAGTGTATCGGTCGTGATCTTTTCTGGTTAAAACTTATGATTTTTTTTGGAATAAATAAATAGAATAATTTTTTATCTTTTTTAAAATAATTTATTGGGATAGTTTTTTGAAACGATTTATTAATATTCAGTTTATTTATATAAATATTTACGTTAAAACTAAAAACTATTAATCACAGCTAAAAAGAACCTACCAGTTAGTTCTAGAAAATGCTAAAAGGCACAGGCACATAATGCTTGCACCACAAAAGCAAACGGTTTTTTCTCCCTAGATATTTTGAAACCTGCTTCGGTTTTTTTTTGTTTCAAACATGCTCTGTGGTTAACTAAGAAACGGTAACAGAATGTAACGCAGCTTCATGGGCCGCCGTCAGCATTTTGACTTTTTTTTAAAAAAAAAAATTGGCTGGTAGCTCTGGCATTCACTTAGGTAGGCTCGGTTCCTACATTTTAGCTAACTTCATTTACCCTGGAAAGTGCTAATCTCAAAGTTTAAAATTTATGACTACATTATGAAAAAAATCTTTTTTTTATGGAAATGCATACTCGGAGCACCACGAAGAATGCCTTTATTTACCCTGCAAAGCGCGTACCTCAAAGTTTAAAATTTATGACTATATTGCGAAAAAAACTCTTTTTTCGATGGAAATGCATACTGTAGCTGGTATTGGTTTTTGATTTTTTTACTGTAGCTAGCTTATTTTTTACTGTAGCTGAATTGACTTATTTGGCATAATTAAATTTTAAAAAATTAAAAATAGAAAAAACATGTTAGCTTATCACGGACAATGCAAAGGAATATAGGAAAAAAAGAAAATGCAAAAAAGCTCAAAAAATCTAAAAAATCATAAAAAGATAAAATTACTGAATAGTAAAAAAACAGAAATTAGAAGTAGAAACTAAAAAAAACTGAAATGAGCGGGGGTTAGCACCATGAAGAATGTGCTTAATTATATAGTGGGCACCCAATCATTGACCTTAATAGTTTTTACTCTAGCTGACACTGTAAAAACATCATTGCAGTGATATATAGGTCAGGCATTCACACCAAAACTACTCTATAAATTTGATTTCAGCATTTCTTTTTTTTCCTGCTTGCCCCCACAGAAGCTCCTCCTTTTTCTAAAGGGCCCAAGGTTACTATGGGAAGCCAGGGGTTTGGTCTGCAACAGAGCCAGGTTAATTGTCTGCTTGCTCACTGTCACTTTTTTTTTGGGGTGGTAGGCTAAATTATTGCAGCCCGTGACTAAGGTGAGACAAATCAAAGGGAAGGGCTCCACGTAATAAAACCAAGGGAAGGGTCACTCAAAGTGTAGACGCCTAGTCGCCTAGAACAGAACTCAACCAAAGTCGTCGGGTCAACAAGCAAATACTATTCTCGGTCTACAGATCCCTTCTTTTTCACTTATAACCAATAACTTATAGACTTCACTTATTTTAGCGATAACTTCTGACTTCTAATTTTATTTCACTATTTCTTAATTTTGTTTTGCCGGTTTTTTAGAGGTTTTTTGTTTTTGTCTTTTTTCGTATTCATTTGCATTGTCTGTGATATGTCAATCTGTTTTTTCTATTTTATTTTTTGAAATTTAATTATGCTACATAAGCCATCTCAGCTACAGTGAAAAATAAGTCATCTATAGTAAAAATAACCATAAATCATCGCCATTCTGTGCGTCCTAATAATTTATACTACAGTAAGGAGTTTTTAAATAATACGTTTTTTTCAAAACGAGGTCAATAGTCAGAATAACACTTGACCCAATTTTGGATGGTAGTATTTGCCTATGGCATGATTAGTGAGTGGTTTTACCACGTAGAATAATATACTAGTTAAGTTTAGACAAATAATAGGTGAGCCCACAGGGCTTCCTCTCTCAAATCGAAACAGAGAGGAAGAGAACTATAAGAGCGGTGGCCATATAAGCAGGACTAGGTGCTTGATGGAGAAGTCTTTTATGGGTCCTGATTCAACTTGACTAGCATGTTATTCTATATGGCAAAACTATTTACTCATCGGGCCACGCAGACAATACCACCATATGAAACCGGATCAGAGTGTTATTTGAACTGAATTGCAAATTTTGAGTGGTCAAATGTCTGATTTTATAGTTCAGAGTACTAGACGGACTTTGAGCAAAAATTAGGATATTATTTAGACTTATTCCTATTATTTTCTGTGAAACTTCTATGCTCCAAGCAACTCTAAATTTTATGATAAAAGACACTCTTTGTAATGTTGAAGTTTTTACACCAGAACAACTTGTGTGCATGCACAGTTAAATTAGTAGTTGAAAAACAAACACAAGGAAATACATTAATTTTGCAGGGGGAAAATATATTACAATAGCTCCTGAACTAGGATTGCAGTGCCTGGTGGCCCCATGTCTAGATTGCAGTTGTCTTGCCCTCAAATGTTCTAGAACTACACAAGTTAACATCGTCGATTAGGAACAATGGACCACGTACGGTGCTAATTGGATCAGTATGTTAACGGGCATTTTTTACTTCAACTTATAATTTATAGTTATAGTTTATAATTTTTAGTTTGTTTATAAAAGAGAATACGAAATAATAGAAATTTACGTACGATTTTGACCGATATAAATAAAATTATTATAGTATGTACTATAATTAACTTGTAGATCTCGTCTTAAAAAATATTTTATTTGAAAATAAGTTATGATAGAAAAATTGAAAAACAGTTTTTAAAAACTAAAAAGAAAAAGACTCAACATCTGTATCTACCGTTCCCCAACAGCAAATCAGGGGAGCACCTACAGTAGTATTTTCTTTAAAAAAATTCTTTCTCCTTTCGAAAAAAGGCTACAGCGAGTACATTGTCACAACAACGAAAAAGAAGTATAAATTGCAGACAGTATCTCTTCCTTTCTCACTTTACCGTTACTTTTGGAGCTTGATTTTCCACCGATCACGCCATCAGCTTTAGTGTTTATGTGAGATCATGTAGATATTTTTTATGACTTGTGACGAGTATTTGATATTGATTTGTAAGTTTTGTCATAGTTTAGATTTGATTTTGAAGCTTTTTAGTTTTCAAAGTTGTTCTCAGGTTTTAATCGGTCCGACCGGTCTGGCAAAGCGATCAGACCGGCCCTGGACATTTCTTCGGACTTTGTGAAGAGCAGTCTAACTGACGGCTATAAAACGGTCAGTACAAACATATGATCTTTTGGAAATTAGATATCAAACACTAGTGTAAACGTGTTTGGGGATGTGCTTGCATTAGGTGTATGTGAAAATGGAGTTGTGAGCTAAAACTAGGTAAAATTTAGCTGAAATACCAAAGAGAGCATTTTCTAGTACTCTTAAGCAGTCTTACCTACCTATGGTTGGCATCTGACCGGTGTTGGGCCAACACTTATACTAGTCCCCTATTATCAGGGTGAGTTTGAGAGATGTTGGGCGGTCTGATCGGCCCATAGTTGGTGGTTAGATTAGCACTCTAGGTTCAGAGCGTGATTTATGTTGGGATGAGTTCGTTTGAGTATATGCCCGACATGAGTGTCATTGGATGGTTGTGTTGTACTATATGATGTATGATTCGACTAACATGAGTCAAATGCATGAAATTTATGCTCAGAATTAGATTGCTTTATTTTTGAATGTGCAGTTGGCTTGGAGAGCGATGGCTGTCAACGGCAATGGACCAGGACTAGGTGGGAGAGTTGGGGTCTGTGCAGTCGGGTAAATTCGAGTGAGACCACATGGCTCAAGTGTTAAGCATAGAAGAGATGAGAATCACGACGAAGCGAGTTGGTGCATGTAGTGCGCCAAGTGACAAGGCCGATGCATGTAAAGACAGTTCGGGAGAGTTCGAATGCATGAAAATATAATGACTAGTCATTGGGCACTACAGGCTGCATGTCAAAGTATGTGAAGATGCTTTGATAGATTGGATTAACATTTTGGGCTATCGGAGCCCTTTGAATGAGTCGCTTTGACAACTGTGTGTCTATGTAAAATCTGTTATGGTGTTGGGTTAACGGGTTAGCTTACGTAATTGGATGTTGGGTTAACGGGTTAACTTATGTAATTGGATAAAACCCAATTAGAGATGCTGATTAGGATTTCTTGTGAGCCTCCATATATAAGGAGAGAGAGGAGATGGCTTAAGTGCTAGGCTTTAAAGAGTTTTGGCTAAGCCTTTGGAGGAGGTTAGGGTTTTTAAATAGAACTCTTGAGAGATAAGTTATGGCTCTTGTACTTGGGCTTTCTGTTATTCTTAGGCTTTGTGAGTGGATATAAATATTCATTTTTAAGTATCAATAGATATCTAAAATTCGTCTAAATCTTTATCTTATTTGCTCAAGTGTTGGAATCTTGATTTAGCTTGATTTTTGATTTTGCTTTATCCTCCCTTGATATTCTTTTGTGCTAAGAACATATAAGTGATAAAGATATCTCTTGGAGATAAGATCTCATCTATCTAGGATTTGGTATTTGAAAGTTCTTGGTTTTGTCCAATTTTGGTGAAAGGAAAGGTGATTTGGGGGTTTTGCTCTTAAGGGCTTTTTGTCACAGCCTAGCTGTCTATTTTAAATTATTAGAAGAATTTTTTATTTAAAATAAAAATAATTATCTTTGGTTGCCTAGTTTTTTTTAAAAAGTTGTTTGCCTACTTTTCTACTTTTAAAAAGCCTTATTTTAAAAGTTAATTTAAGTAAAAATATAAAAAATATTATTAAATAAAATATATTTTGAATTTCTATATAAATTCTAGTTTGAATTAATTATTTGAACTTATTTGGATTTTTCTATGAATTTTCCAGAATTTAAAAATCAACTTCAAAGTTAAAAAAGTATTTTTAGTATAAAAATAAATACTAAAATAAATTAGAAATATATTTTTTGAGGTCTAGAATGGTTCCAGAAAATTTTCTAATTTTGTTTTGGAATTTTTGGATTGTAATTGCTATTTTCTAAGGGTTTTTGAATCCTCCTAATATTTCTAAAAATTTTAAAAATTTTAAATCTCTCTCTTCTCTCTGGCCGACACGTGTTTGGCCCTGATTCCATCCGACGGCTGAGATTCACCTTCCTTGCCACATGGCATCCATTCGACCGCCCGCCTCTCCTCTCTCCTCCTTTCTTCTTCTCTCATCGACACGCGGAGCCCACCCCACCCTTTCTTGCTCCTCCCCTTTCTTCTTCCCCGCATTGCTGCCATTTTTGCCACCACCCACGCTCTTAAAAGCTATCGTTTCCTTCCCATTGGCCCTGGCATTTATTGCTATTAGTGGCCCTAAAACATCCACACCATGACCCGTCGTTTTTCCCTCCTATAAACCCTCTTTAACCCTTACCTTTCTGCGCCATTATGTCAGCCATAACTCCAGTGAGCTCCTGAGTGCTGTGCCCTCCATCTTCTCCTATATAAAGCCCTCCCCAAGCCTTGATAACCACTCCACCTCGCCTTCTACTCCTCTCCCTCTCTCGGGCTCTGTGCCATCCTTGCACTGTGCCCTTTCTCTCCGAGCTCCTGCACTGCCTCCGGCGAGCAATTGCGTGTGCGGGAGACCACCCTAATCCTCGACATAGGTGCCCTCATCTTCCTTGTGCTGTTGCTGTCCTCGCCCGCCCCTCCACCGCTCGTTTCCATCGCTAGATCCATTTTTCCGCCGAAGCCCGAGCGCCGCCGCCGCTACTCACTCACCACCGGCCACCTCCACTCACCGGCAGGGTCCATGCCAAGTACGGTTAGAATCGCCTTGCTTCCATCTTCATTTTGCGCTACTCGTCGGCCGCCACCGTGCCCCACACCACCGACAAGCCCTTGGTTCCCGTGCACCGCTCGTCGCTGGCATGCCACCTCAGATCGCAAAACCCATGTGGCATGCCACGTAGCGCCATCTGTAATGCCACCTCAGATTGCACACCTACACGGCACGCCACACCAGCACCCTGCAGCCATATCGGCATTTCTGTCCATTGGACTACTACCTGTTTGCCACCTAGTAGCCACATCAACAAATATGCAGAGTCAGCTACCACGTCACCTGCCACGTTAACTGATAACCTCACCCACGCCACGTCGGCGCCACATCATCCACCCTTACCACACCAGCATACCTTCGGTCCACGGAGCTAGTCCATGGTAAATCGAGCCCACTGGTCAGTCTCAGGTCAAACCTAGGGCTCAGCATGACGTCATAAATCTATTTTCTATAAAAAAAGTAAAACAGCTAAAAATAAAAATCCTTTGCTGACTTCATAATTCTAAATTATTTTAGAAAAATAATTCCCTAAATTTCTTGCTAAAATCATAAATATCTTTTCTTTAGAAAATAATTCTAAAAATCTAATTTATTCTTTTTCTTAGATTTTAAACTTCTAAGAGCTTATTCTCCTTCATCCTAGCTCCGATTGAGCCCGTTCAAAATTTTAAATTCATCAAAAATTCTAAAATATCCATTTTAGACATTTTTTTGAATTTTTGAAGATTATTTGGTAATCCTATAATTTAAATATCAAATTTCAATACCTAGTTTATTTTCAAAGCCTCAATTCCATTCTAAATATTCAGTTCACTTCAAAAATTCAAATTCAAATCATGCAAAATTCAAAGTCTCCATAAAAATATCCGTTCTATATTTCTTGGTATTTCTCTATTTTTAAAAATAAAAAAAATAAATAATAAGACTTCCCACCATCCAAAGTCTTCTTTTGTTCAAGCACGATTAACTCCAAAGTTCTCACCACATCTAGTGCCATTGATCCTTTCTATTTTATGCGTGTGGACTATTGCCTTTTAGCCTAATATTTGTTTCCTTCCTTTGCTATGCATCTCCACGCATCAGACCAATAAACACTCTGTTCTTCAGCTAAAACCATCGTGAGCCATGCATGCATGCAAGCAAAATTAATTTCCTCTTACCAAATTAATTGGCATGCAGCAAGAACACCATTATTCATAGCCAAACATCAATTTCTTTTCAGTTTTTAGTCATTAACATTTTAGCTTTTCAGTTTCTTGCATTTGAGCATTGAAAATTGACATTACACATTACTCCGCCAAATTAACTCACTTCTCTTGCTATTGCCCTATAAATAGGAGCTCCACCTTCATTCTACACCTGAGCAAACCATTAATCATCCTCCCTCACAACGCAAAGCATTAGAGAAGATGCAGCCCATGCCCGTGCGTCAGCCTCCTCCCTCTACCATGCCAGCTTTTGCTCCAGTGATCTTTTTTATTCTTGTTCATGTCACATTGTGTTCCAGCATTTTAGCAATCTACCCACAAATTTAATTTAATTTTAATGCAACCATTTGGCGGGAATCAAGTTTTTTTTCCCAAAACCAACTGTTTTCTCTTCTCATCGTCGATTCGTTGCCTCTGGTGAGTTTTATCCCGAGCCATCCCACCCCACCTCTATTTATAATCTAGGGCCCCCAAAAGTTCTTATCTAATTCCAATAAATAAGGGACCTGAAATCTTTATATAACATAGTTTGTTTAACTTTCATCATGTGTCATAACCTTCGGATCATACCTCCGTAGCTCCAACATACATCATCTATCTTTGGCCTCCACATGCCTCAACTTGAGCATGGCCGTCTCCTTCATCGTCCTTGACCCTCTGGATCATGACTTGCACCAAGCCATCTCTCGGTCCTCGTCGTAGACCATGATCGCCTCTGATTTATCCTGCATATGCAAAGACCAAAGCAACATCTTTTCTCGGCATAAGTTCTTTTTAACTTGATCTACATGAGCCCACACACGCCATATGCATCAAATAACATCAATAAATAATATTATTCATTATTACAAATATTCTAGACTTAGCTACACGATCAAACAGTCTCTCCATTAATGAATGCATTGACAACACCTAAACAAGATAACATAACTTCAAATAGGTCTAAGTGAAAACTGAAGCCAAAAAAGTATTTTAAGCCACAATTCACAAATCTCTCCCAAATATCTTACAAAGCATACCGAAAAGTATTTAGCATTTTGAGCCACAAAACTCACAAATCCCTCCCCCTTTGACAATGTAAGTATCAAGGCACAAAAGAAAGAAACAGCAAAGAGCAAACTCACATCCAAGTATCATTGATTCAAATTTTTTTTAAGAAAGACACACCTTGAAGACTTAAAAATTATTTA
Source organism: Melocanna baccifera (assembly GCA_036346265.1). Taxonomy (NCBI): domain Eukaryota; kingdom Viridiplantae; phylum Streptophyta; class Magnoliopsida; order Poales; family Poaceae; genus Melocanna; species Melocanna baccifera. The sequence goes on along the minus strand of CM070701.1, from coordinate 13,030,413 downwards.
AACCAGTTAAATTGATGTGTACATAGTCATGCTCTTATAAAGTCTGCCTGATTATAAGGATGTATATATAATAAAGCAGGCCAAGAGAAGCTTACAATGAGATTAAGCAAATTAATACACGTGGCAGATCTTCATAAAAATGACATGTTAAGCTAACGATCTCACTAAAGAAGATAGCCATATAAAAATATAGATTTAAATCTAGATACTAGAATCAAAAATAAAGTGAGTCACAAGTGCCAAATTGAAGTACAAAGCTCAACATAGATTTACATAGCTCAACACATAGCACTTTATTAACACTTAATTATGGCTTATCTCAGTAAAACACATTCTAGACTGAGAGCCATCTACAACGACCTCTTAAGATTTAGACCAAATTAATTTTAGCATATCTATAATGACCCTTTTGAGCCAAATTGAATCACATTTCATTAATTGTACCATCTCAAGCCTTACTTTTCGACCATGCCAAACCAAAAAGCTTACGGTTTCATGATATCGGTCATACAAAACTCCTTCTCAATTCATACCTAGTGCAATAGCAAGCCATCTCATGGAAAAAAATTATTGAGATGCATACATAATTAGCAATTTCACTACACTTTGCAACATGTATTTCTAGAAAAGCTAAAAGTGATTCAAGAAGGAACTAGAATGGCTTAAACTTAGACTTGACCGAGAATCAGGATTTAAATAGGTACTTAAATATGACACATCTTAAGAAGTAATCTCTCTAGTCAAAACTTAACCAAAGAATTCAGCTTTACCAAGTTGTTTGTTTAAGTTGACAAAGTTTAATAAATAGCTAATTATGGCCTTACTAAGCTACGTGTAAAATCATGATCAAGAAAACTCAAAATACACAACACGACTTGTTTCGTGATTATTGGCTTATAATAAGTGAAGTTCTCAAAAATAAAAATAAAAACAAAAACAAGCATTTACAATGAATGATATACAAAAAGAATTCTCCCTTAGAACAATCTCATTGGATGATATACCCCTAACTCACTCTGCAAATGAACAAATCAAGAAGTATCAAACAACTTAGTGAGAATATCAGCAATCAAAGCAACATCCTTAATAATGATTTTATCATTAACACGCACAGTACCTTTAGACATCATAGCACCTGTTGAGGCATCTTCAAAAGTGATCAACTTATCACTGGATGCTTTACAGAGGGAGAAGAACCATCTTGAATCACTTGTCATGTATTGTAACAACCTGAATCCACTAGCCATATGTTACCCTTTCTCATCAGTTGTACCTACATCGTAGGAAACATCACTGTCATAGTACTGAGGTTAGTGAAATAAGATTTAAGAATCCAGTACTGAAACACACAACGTGGAGGAACAATAATAAAACTAAAACTAAATCACGTGCATGTGGGCGATCAGAACACCAAAAAGAATGTGAATTATTTGAATTATATCCTAATCCAGTAAGTGAAGTAAATTTAAAATCATCATAAAAATTCTCTAAAAACATACCTTTCGTATTACTTCTAGGAACAAAAAAGATTGCACATTTTTGTCTTAAATTATTTAATCTTTTCTTCTTTTCTTTCTTAGCACGCCTAAAAAAATTCGTGCAAGTGCCTATATCTTCCACAGTAGGTGCAATGAAATTTAACATAATTAGAATTCTTTTGAGATGATGAGCTAGCATTTACAACATTATTCAATGAATTTTGCATAAAACCAGCATATTTAAACATAGTTTTATAAAGACTCACTTTTTGTTTCAATTATCCCACTTTCAATGACTTTAACAATCTTAAGTGGATTATTCTTGGCATAATTAGTAGAATTAAACCCTAGACTGGTGTTTTTGACACTTATTTTTGATTTGTCTAGAATTATATTTTGATTTTTCTTACATAAAGAAAATCTCTCTAAAGTATTATTAAGGTATTCATTTTCTTTACCTAAAGTGGGATAAATTGTGCATTTAATATGTTCGTTCACAAGATTCTTAGAAGTACTAGACTGAGTTAATCTTTCTTTTTCAGTAAAATCATTAAGTTGTTTAGTCAAATATTCTATTTTTGTGCTAAGTTTAGGACAATTAGAACAAGAAGATATCTCATGATAAAACATCTGTTGAATTGATTTCTGAGAAAGTCTAGCTTCTATAAATTCACAATTAGAGCAAGTTTTAGATAGAGTATTTAAAATACTTAACTTTAAATATGTAGAAGAAATAAACTTGAGCTTTTCAATTTCATTATTTGTAAGTTTTAACTTTTCATCACAAGAGTCACATACCAATCTTAATTCATCAAGTTTAATTGTTATATCACTAAGTTGAACTAAGTTTAATGTATCAATTGTTCTAGCAGACTTCAACTCAGACTATAAAATTTGACAAGTTTCATAAGATTCATCATTAGAAATAGAAACTCCAAATTTATTAATTTTGGAATTTAATCTCTCAATAACAAGATCATGATTTTTATTTTTTTATACCTTTTGAGATTCTCTGTCAATCTAAACACAACATGAGATAGATTTGTATAAAAAGATTTTACCTTATCAGGATCACTGTAAAGTTTATCATTGTTTGGCTCCTCACTATTTGCCATAAAACACATCCTAAAGTTCGCCTCCTTTGCCTTCTTGCCAGAATCATCATCACTCAAATTAATCTTATCAAGTGCTGAAAGTATTTTGTTGACCGCCTTATGATAATTTTGCTTCTTGTTTAGATCAATCTTGAATTAAGTGCGATTAGTTGGTGTCTTGTCATCCTTTACTTTCTTGATCCTCAGTTTAGGACAATTCATCTTGATATGGTTTGGCTCACCACATTCATAGCATCTGATTGGAACTCCTCTCCACCTTGATCTACTGTTATTAATTGCCTCGATCATCCTGTTGAAGAAGAGTACAAGCTGCTCTACTAGAATCTCCTCTAACTATTCATTTGAAATAGAACACAGTACAGGCAAAGAAACAACATAGAAACTAGAAGAATTGTCATTTTGATTAGTCACTGAACCCAAAGAATTAGACTTGTTTATCCTAACTAAAACATCAATCTTATGTGTTTTCATCTTAGAATAAAAATCATTTAAAGTGAGTGTTTTCATGTTAATAGAATGATTAATAGTAGTAACTAACATATTCCAAACAGACATATCCAAAACATGTAAGATTTGATGAGCATTGTTAAAATAAGAATATATGATATCAACAGATTGCAAATCACTAATAATTTTATTGAAGCAATCAAAAAGTGCATCTATTGATTCTCTAGATTTCGTCTCAAATTTAAAATACTCTTTTTTGTATTGGTTATGGTGAATACCTTTAACAGACTTAGAAACTTCATGATAATCAGCTAGAGTAGTCTAAATTTTATTAGTAAATTAAATATGAGCAATTCTAACAAACTCACTTCTACTTAGACCTTGCAATAAAATATTTCTAACCTTAGAATTAGCTTCTACATTAATAATATTTCCAATAGTAACAATAGAAGTCACTTCATATGGATTTTTAAGTTTTTGCCAAATAGCAGTACCATGTGTTTGTAGAAAAATCTTCATGCGTGTTTTTGAATAGGTATAATATGATCCATCAAAAAATGGTGGCTTACCTGAAAAATGATCTCGATATGATGCCATTGTAATCTACTCTGATACCACTTATAAGATCGTCGATGATAATTAGAGGCGGAATGAATTATTGTAATCCATTGTGAAACCCCTTTTTAAAATCTGGTGTCTCCCAACCTATCCACAAAAATATAAAAACAAAAACAAAAAGAGACAAAAATATTTTTTGGTACTATAGCAACTACTGTAGCAATAATATGTGTTACTGTAGCAGCACTATGCATTACTGTAGCAGCAGATTAAAAATTAAGGGTGTCGCTGTCGTTGGTTCGCTGTTCGAGTGAAAATGAAGATGTCACCTGACTGCACAAGTTGGTGAGACCATGTATCTAGATAACTTAATAGAACCATTGATTAAAAATCAAAATGTCATCTTCACTTCTGTGCACTCCCTTCACTGTAGTTGTGCGTGATGCACGCGTGACGAGGTCACCGAGTGCTGCTATCTCACTGAGCAATGCTGAATTAACTACCTCACTAGGACGTTGTGCGATGACTCAAGCATGCTGCTATTGACAAGACACCGACGTGATGCCTCCCTGTGCCCACTCGAAGTAGGCAGCCGATTGCTTTTATTTTATTCACGCCTAGAAGGACATCGCGCATTGGCAAAGTGAACCGAGAAAACTGATGACGAAGTTCATACAGAGATGAGGAAATCGAGACTCCCCAGATAATTTATCAGATCTTTCTTTATTGCTGGATCAACATATTGTGGCTACAAAGTGCCCTCTTGGCATCCCTCAAACACTTGCACGAAAATTGCATCTATCCAGCTTTTGTGGTAACCCCTAACCCCACCTTTATTTATAGTTTAGGGCCCAAACAAGTTCTTTTCCAATTCCAACAAATAAGAGATCCAAAACCCTTAGTAACACGGGTTTTTCAATACTTGTCATGTGTCGTAGTCTTTGGACCGTACTTCCATAGCTCCAACACGTATCATATATCTTTGATCTCTATGTGCCCCAACTTGAGCCCTATTGTTTCCTTTAGCATCTTTGACCCTCTGAACCATGAATTGCACTAAGCTATCTCCTGGTCATCGCCGTAGACCACGATCGCCACTTAGTTACCCTGCATATGTAAAGACCAAATCAACATCTTTTTCCAATATAATTTCTTTTCAACTTGACCGACATGAGTCCACACATGGCACATGCCTCAAATAACATTAATAAATAACATTGTTAATTATTCATGATCACAAATATTCTAGATTTAGCCACATAGTCTAACAAGACGGCTTGCCACTTGCACTTAGACGTGAACTTGGGGTGAGTGTGTATAACCAAGACCATTCTCTGAAGTGTAATGTTTGGGATGGTCGACAATGGCTTGAGGTCAATAAAAGTGATTAAATGCAAAGTTAAAACTATAAAAATGATTGAAGCTTTGTAAATAGTTGTAGAGTAGATGACTCCTAGTCTAGGACTTGCTTTGCTATTATAAGACAAAATGGCTTTTAAATTGCTAAATTTGCTTTAATCAAAATTTCTTGAGTAAAATGTTTCAAAATTGAACTTGTAGCACTCTATAAAGATCAATGCTAGCTTCTTGGTTTCACATAGACTTTTTGGTATGGCTTGACTTATTTTTGGATACTTTAAGATGATCTTGCTAATTGTGAAACTTTGCATTACTTGTAAATAATTTAATTGCTTCACTTTGTGCTATCTTGCTTAGCTTGGATATATGTCTTGATATGGACTTTGATAACTTTCATTCTTGATATGGCTTTGTAACGATTTTAACTTGTTGTCATATAAGTAGTTTATATCTCACTTTAGATAATTTTCAAAGCTCTTTAGTTTTTCACTTACATACATGCATGCATGTTCTCTTTTGTGTCTAGCATGCATGTAGGTGAGGTTTGTAGCAACAACAAATTGAAATTGTGAAAAATTCTACTCTTTGTTAGATTGAGTTAAAATAAGATAATCAAGTAAGGGGAAGCCTTTGTAGGATTTGTATTTGCATTTACGTAGACATGCTCTTTTATGCCCTTCTTTGCTCCAAGTGTCATTAAATCATTTGAGGGGGGGGGGGGGTTTGCATCTTCTCTTTTCCTTGATAATTATTTTGCCAAAAGGGGGAAAATTAGAGAGACAAAATTTGAAAATGAGAAATATAGAGAGAAGAGAAGGCAAAAATTGAAAAAGGAGGAGACCTAGAGAGTATTTTGGGAAAATGAGCTAGAGAGTGATAAATCATTTTCTTGCTATGAAAATGGTCATGTTGAGCAATTTTTCTTTTTTTTGGATCATGAGCAAGACTTTGCCCTTGAGAGGTCTTCAAAGTGTTTTAGAGCTTCTTATCAAAACATGATCTTTCTTGTGTTAGCTCTCTCTTCCATTTCCTACCAACATGGTCATAGTTTTTATTTCTCTTAAAAAGGGACCGTGTGTGGTTTTTGCAACTCATGAGCTTCTTTTGTCAATCAAATTCAAATTCTTGCTTTCTTGGAGCGTTGTCAAATTACTGATCAGGAGAGAGATTGTGAGACCATGTGGAGGTCCACCATGGATTGTGATGAGTATTTGACTTTGATTTGTAAGATTTATAGTAGTTTGAGTTTAGTTTTAAAGATTTCAGTTTTGAGAATTCCTGTTAGGTTTTAACCGGCCTAATTGACTTGGCAACGGCAATCAAACCGACCCTAGAAATTTCTATAGAATTTGTGAAGAGAGGTTTGACCGGTGGGTACGGAGTAGTCAGATTGGCCATATGGTCTTTTGAAAATTGGACACCAAACATATGTTTAGGCGTGTTTGGGGATGTGTTTGTACCAGGTATCTCTGAAATGGAGTTCTAAGCTAAAACTAGATAGAGTTTAACCAAAATTTTAAAGAGGGTGTTTTTTGGTGCTCTTAAGCGGTCTGACTGACCTGTGGTTGGCATCTAATCAGCGTTGGGCCAGTGGTCAACCAATCCCCTATTATCGGGGTGAGTTTGAGAGATGTTGGGTGTTTAATTAGCCTGTGATTGGAGGTCAGATTGGCCCTTTAGGTTCATAGCGTGATGTGAGTTGAGCTAAGTTAGTTGAGTGTGTGCACGGGATGGGTGTTGTTGGATGGTTGTGTTATGTTGCATGATGCATGATTTAACTAACATGAGTTAAATGCGTAGAATTTGTGCTCAAAATTGGATTTGTTTAGTCTTTGGATGTGCAGATGGCTTAGAGAGTGATGACTGTCAACAGCAATGGACCAAGACTAGAGTGAGAGTTAGGTCCGTGTGATCGGGTAAGTCCGGGTGAGGCTGCATGGCTCAAGTGGGAAGCATATAAGCGACTAGGATCGCGATGAGGTGAATTGGTGCATGTAGTACACCAAGTGACGAGGCCGATGCACTTAGAGACTGTTCGGCGGAGTCCAAATGCGTGAAAACATGACAGCTAGTTATTGGGCACTACAAACTGTGTGTCAAAGCATGTGAAGATGTTTTGATAGATTAGATTGGTGTTTTGGGCTATTGGAGCCCTTTGGATGAGTCGCTTTGAATAGCATGCGTGTGTGTAAAATTCGGTATGGTTTTTGGTTAACAGAGTAACCCATGTAAGTGAATGAAATCTAACTAGAGGTGTTGGTTAGGACTTTTTGTGACCCTCCATATATAAGGAGGGAGAGTAAGGGGCTTAGGTGCTATGCTTTGGAGAGTTTTAGCTAAGATTTTAGAGGAGGTTAGGGTTCTTAGAGAGCACTCTTGAGACTTTGTGAGTGACCGTAAACATTTATCTCTAAGAATCAATAGACAGCCAAAATTTGTTTAAATCTTTATCCTTTTTACTCAAGTGTTGGAATCTTGATTTGGCTTAGTTTTTTGTGTTACTTTATCATTCCTTGATCTTTCTTTGTGTTAAGGATGTGTAAGTGATGAAGACATCTCTTGGAAAGGTGAATTTGGGAGAGTTTGCTCTTGAGAATTTCTGGCTTAATTCTTGCTGTGATTGGGGATGCTATGACGTGTGGAAAACCATCTTTAGTTATCTTGGCTTGATTCCTCTCACAAGCTCTTTCCAATCACCCTCTTGCTCTTTGGATTGGTTTCGATGTAATATACCTTGTTTTCAGCTTAGGTCAAAACTTTGTTGAGTATCTTGTCGACCCAATGATGAAGTAGGTTTATAGGACCCTGGGGAAGTTACGTTTGAAGTTTCAAGATATTTGGTTGAGTAGATTAGAAGTTAGGTCTATTTGAGTTTTTGGCCACAGGCTATTTTTCTATTCTAGAATGGCGAGCGGTCAGACCGCAATGATCTGAGCGGTCAGACTACCTAGGCCTGGTCAGACCAATATGATGCCTACATCAGACGGGCCAGTTGATGCTTTGGCCTGTTTGTTATTTATTTTGTTCTCTTGGCTTTTTATCTTCTATTTTGTGTTTGTTTGCACTGTGAAGTTGATCTTATTAGTTTTTTATACCTAATTAAGTGAAGAATGCAAAGGAGGTTGATTTTATAAAAGTTGAGAAAGAGGCAAATATCATTCACTCACCTGATCTTCGCCGTGGTCCAATAGTTTGCTCTCTTGCGTCTATTTGTCTTTTTCCTCGATTGATCTAGACGTTTCTTGCAACATAATTCATCTTCTTTCCGGTGGGATGCAGTAATTAAATAAGTTGAGCTTGAGCACACCTGTCTCATTTCAGTGCATGTTCTTCAGAAGAGAGAAAACCGAACGTGTTGATAATTTGCATACATCACACGTCGATGTAAAGGATGATGCATCTTGTATAAATTTTGCATGCTGTTTAAGCTTCACGGTAACTGATGCAAAGTGACCAGGGTTTGGCTATCCGTCTCACTCAGTTCCATTTCCACAGAAGCCTAGAACGGTAGAACCACTCGCTGTTACTACGATTAGACGCCAAAGGGACAACCTAGGCTTAGCTTACAACCACCCCCAGAAGAGCTGATGGGATGTAAATTGTCCTCATGACACAAAACAGATGGCTACTTTTTGCACCCGACTGTTTTAATCACTCAACCTGAAAGCACTGCTACGAAATAGACAAACAAACGAGCTTTCGTACCACTAAAAGAAAGGATGTCCAGTACCACGAAATGCAGTAACGTGTGAGTTTTTACTAAGGTAAAAGCTTCAGCATTTCCATTACAATTTACAAGGTCCGTGCGCATGTCGTCTTAGTGATGCTACTTAACACTACACCATCACACTCACGCACCATCTTTTCCTGACCTTGTGTATTTCTCATCTTTGAGGACAAGTTTCGTCAACGGACAGCAACTAGGAATCAGACGACTCCAATGATCAACATTGATCAATAGTGCATCAAACCTTGTACAGCATGCCAATCTCAACTCGCTGTTGCAGAGGCATCCCAAGCGCCGGCAGGGCCGACCTGCACATGCCATGCAAGAACTCATAGAATCTAAGCATGACCTTGTCAAACCAGCCCGCGTCCTTGCCCACGTAGAACCTCATCTTGCCCCGGACATGCACCACGCCGGCCGATATCGCCGCCTCCAGCTGCGCAATCTCTTCCGTCGTGGAAACTATTGATTGTCGATCGGTGCTCGTCTCGATGTGCCGTCGCAGGCAGCTTGTGACCTGTGCGACCACGTCGTCGCCGCCTTCGAGGCTCAGGTTGTCGGCGTAGCCGTACTGAACGGTGCAGCCGTACACTCCGTTCGGTCCCAGCCCCCTGATCAGGATCCTTTCCCTTTGATCGACTTTGGCAACCAGCAGGTACCTCAGGGTGACAAAGACTGTGACTGTATGCAGCGAGCTCATGTTCTTGATGTAGTGGCCAAGAATCGGGGTTAGCCCGTCCTGTATGTTGCTGTAGAAGAAGCACAAGCCAGGGACCCTCTGGACCTCAGGCCTTGCCAAGAGCTCACCAAGGCGCTCCAGGGTTACTTTGTTCGCCATTTCGTACTCGATTTTCCTTTGCCTGCCATAGTACCAGCCGAACATGATCAATGCAAGGATCATGGAAACTGCAAAAGGAAGCCAGCCTCCTTCAGGGATCTTGGTGAAAACAGCACTGACATAGGACCCTTCCATGAGGAAGAAGGGGATGAAGTACAGCCCAACAAGAACAGGTGGTGTTCTCCATATGATGATCATCACCAGAGTGAGCAAGATTGTAGTTATGAGCATGACCATGATGACAACAACACCTGCAGTAACAATTATGCATTGAGTCTTCAGGAACAAAGTAGCTGCATATCAGCAAGTAGAGCAATTTTTGTAGAATTTGCTTACCGAAAGCATTTCCTATCTCCTTTCCACCACCAAAGCCTAGTATAACACCAACACACAATACCATGAGAATGTAATTAGTTTCTGGGGAGTAAACCTCCCCTTCCTTGTGCTGTGATGTGTGTATCACTTTAACACGTGGGAAATAGTCCAGAACAACTGATTGTTTAATGACAGAAAATGTTGCAGATATTAAGGATTGGCTCGCGACAATTGCTGCCAGTGTTGCAATGACAAACATGGGCCAGTAAACGGGACGAGGGACAAACTTGTAGAATCCATCACTGAAGTCATTGACATTGTTAATAAGGTATGCTGTTTGCCCAGCATAAGTAAGGACAAGAGAAGGATATATGCTGGACAGAAATGCTATCTGAAAAAAATGTAACCAATTGTATCATGATGAATGGTGAAAAAGGATAAAGAATTTATGCTGGTATTTATTTATGAATAACCTGAATAGCCTTTTTGCTGAAGTGGCCAAGATCTGCAAACATAGCTTCAGCACCTGTATGCAGATTGCAGGAGGTCAAACTTTAGGCTGTATCATCATTGACGGGGAAAATGCACAAACCTGATAATGCTGGCATTTAGTGTACCTGTGATGCATAGAACAGTCCCACCGAGCAGCTGCCACCCTTGCTTTTTATTTCTCAGGAAGAAACGAACAATATAATGTGGCGAAATGGCTTTGAAGATGCCAGGATAGTAATGAAAAATGCTGTATAGTCCGATGATTGGAGTGGTGAAAGTCCATGCCGCCATGATTGGAGAAAACAGAAAGCTCACTTTTGAAGTCCCATACTTCTGCAGCAAGAATAAGCCAATAAGAATTGCCGCAGACAAGGCTTCCACAACAGCTGGAAGATTCAAAGATAAGGATCATTGTCATCAAAAAGTCATTATCCGAGACAGTTTTCATCACTCATTAGCTACAGCATATCTCGAGCTACTTACGTTTACTAACAGAAGGAAATGGCTCCCTTAGTCCGTTAATTGCTGATAGTACTGAAAAGAGATAAAGAACAATATCAGCTATCTATGTGATCACAAAAAAAGATTAGGTTAGGTGTGTCGTCTACAAACATCAAACCTGAAATAGCAGGAGTTAGTATGCCATCTCCAATGAGCATGCACATCCCCAGAATTGCCATAAATAACAATACTCTTCTTGCAGTTATGCTTTGCTCAAAGAACTTCCCCAGCTTACTAGGCCTTCTAGCTATTGTAGACTGATCGTGAAGCAGTGGCTCTTTTTCTGAATACAGTCTTTTGGAAGGAAGGATGCCTATATTGGCATGCCTACACAGCAAAGAATACATGGCGAATGTACCACCTGCAAAAAGTATAGTACTCAGCAACGCTCCACATCGATGACATGGCAAAGTAAACATTCGATCTATCCAGGAAATAAAACTTGTCTTTTATGAAATTACAGTAAGTTCCACCTGTTCTCCGAGCTATTATCCATTCTTTCATCAACAGATATTTTTTTACTGTTTTTTTTTCTGAATCAAATCATCAACTAATGTTCTTCAAGCTATTATAAATTTCAACAATCATCTAGAAGGGCAGCAATGGCCGCACAAAAGGGCATTAAGGGGGAAGGAAGCAATAGCAAAGGTTAGTTACCTTCACCATGATCATCGGCTTTGAGAGCTATGCATACATACTTCACCACACCAATTAAAGTAAGAGTCCAAAACATTATGCTGTATATCCCCAGGTAGTCAGCTTCTGTGGGAGATGCCAAGTTCATTGAGGGATAAACGTAGAGGGGAGAAGTAACGAGGCCCCCAAATACAACACCAAGAGTCTTGTAAGCAAGGAATAGATCTTTGCGGACATTGCCACCCTGCTCACAATTGAGGGAAGACATTAGGATGAACCACAAATATGACAATTTAACTTCTTCTTGGAACATAAATAAGAAAGATGCACCACACTGATGATATAAAGCAATCGGTAACCTCTATGCATAGCAAGTCAATGGAGTCAAGCAAAGTACTTCCATTATTAATGCTTGAAGTCGATTTTTCTGAGAACGGTATAGGACTCACGAGAAAATGTGGACACCAAGGATTTTCTCTTGGTCCACTTCTGATTTAAAGGGTGATCGGAATAACGATGACTTTTGATTTTTGGCTGAAAAAACACTGTAGCTGGTTGAAAAAATATTGTATCTGAGTTAGTGGATAGTATAATGAATAGTGAAAAAAAACTGAAGCTAGAAGCTGAAGCTGAAAAAAGCCGAAACGATCACCCCTTAGTGGTTTGGTATTTCAGCAATATGGAAAAGGAAGCCGCGTGACGTAACCCTTTGTGAGATCATCAGCAAAATCATCCCTAATAACCAGTTAAGCACACCAACCTCTCTCTTGTCCCTTTCATGGAGTGAACGGATAGCTTAAAAATGAACAATCAGAAACAAAATGATGGAAAATGTCCCGTCTAAAAATAATACGGACTTGTCAATTTGTCATCCACAAGTAAGGGATGCAAGAAAAGTCAAAGATTCCCCTGATTCCACAGCCCAGTACAAACAATTGGCGTCGCGTTAGGTATGTCTTGGACCATTGCGCAATACTAAACAAATGCCAGTATCCAACGGCACCGCAAACGGAACAAGAAAGAGAAGTCAAAGCTGCTGATTGCAAGGCGACAGGACGATTCGTTGTCAGTTGTTACCATCGCGCAGCAGATTGGGGGAAAAGAGTGTGTTACGAGTTTGGAAACTGAGGTATGTATGCACAGAGCTAGCACAGCTAGCGTGCAGTGGTCACCGCGGCGAACGTCAAGTTTCCAGAATCACAGTGGCAATTTGGTCTCGGAGGCGCTGTCACAAGAATCCAATACAATCTCGAGAGGAGCGCGAGTCCCCATCACTTCGATAACTAAACCTCAAACTTCCTTAAGAACTGTACGGATGCGGATACAGTATGATGCATGTTCTTTCATGTAATCACCAACAAAAGGAACAGCAAAAGCCACTGCATGTTAATGCCTTAAACCAGATGCTAAACTTCTCGATGAGAAATTTTCTGGCAAGAAGCGCGTACGAATACGAGATGAGGGCTCGCAAAAAATATCAATTGATTCAAAGAACTTGAGGGGAAACAAAAGCGACATAGAATAGAAGAAAGGTTGGGTTTTCTGCTGCGTACTCACATCAGTCTCCTGGTCGGCCGGCGGCGAGGTGGCAGCCGGGCCGCCGCTGCGGGCGCGGAGGGGCCCCTCCTCGAGATCCATGTGGGCACCGGTTGTCATGGGCAATGGAGAGAGGAGCGGAGGAGGCGGTGCCGAAGCTGAAACGCAGCACCAGCATTCGCCAACCGCGCCGCGCGAGGCCGAGGCGGAGGGGTTGATTATAGCGAAGCGAACTCTGCGCCAGCGCCACGCGGTGACCGCGACCGCAACCGAGAAGGAAGGCAGTCGCGCTCGCGCGTGCCTGCGTCCACGACCACAACACCGGGACCGGGGGGCCACGGCGGCGCGCGGTGGGCCGGCCTTGCCTGTTCCGCACGCGGTGCGCTGGTGCGAACGCGCTCGACCTGGCGATGTGAATACGGGGGCGTTCCTGTTGGCCCCAGCGGACGTTTTTGACTGCGGTTGATTTTTTTACTGAAAATAAATAGTAATAATTAAATAAAATAATTTTTATAAGGAGAAGATAGCATGTTAGAATTAATCTTGTCATTAATTCTTTGTTTTTTTGATTTAGCATGTATATAGGAGTAGTTAAATACATTAGGCGAGCACATGTAAGATATGCAAGTTTGAGAGGGGAATATACAAGACTGGTAGAAGTGCATGGCGTAGTGCACTACTAGAAGTGGTCAGCAGGTAGTTAAAACTAACACGCTTGTAGGAGAATTAGTGGAGTTGACTAGTACATGTAGTGGCAGGTAGTTGAAGCTTACACGCTTGCAGGAGAATTAGTGAAGTGATTAGCGCATGTAGTGCGATGAGTCAGTTGAGCTTAATGTTCTTTGATTAGTTAGCACTTGAAGTACTTGTACCCTTATATAAGGGGCTCTCCATCATATACCCTCCTCATATTTTGTAAATTCAGGATTTACCCTCCCCACTCAATGACATGTGGGGTCGTCACAAGTCACTGACATATAGGCCAGGAGAGTAAATCCTGAATTTCAATCTAAGAGGAGGGTATATAATGAATAAATCCCTTATATAACTAGTTGCTTTAGTGAATAAAAAAGATAGCCATTAGGACAAAGTCCAGTTGCTCCCGTGCATGTGTGTATCTCATATGCATGTATGTGTGTGCCTTTCTGTGAGAGAAAAGTTGAGAAGGGAGATCAATGAGTGATTTCCAAGATAGAGAAGAGTTGAGCTCCAACATTTCATATCAGAGCATAGTTTGATCTTGAGGAGGTGTTGAAGGATGCTGCTCAACGGCGATTCGAGCACTCGATAACAGTGGAGGCTCCATGCAAGGGGGTGGATGCTGGCGTCCGGTGCTACATCAGGAAGCAGCAACACCGATGATGTTGAGGATGACAGCGAGAGGCCGCGGTGATGGTGCAATTGTGTTGGAGGCCACGAACGGCGGTGGGAACCCTCGTGATGCCGACGCCTACAACAATGTGAGACCACTTGCCAATATGGGAGTGGCAGTGTGAGACCGCTACGAAGAAAGAGTCAGTGTGATGCCGGTGCCAACGGCGATGTGATGTCGCTACAAGGAGAGGTCGGTGTGAGATCGACAACAATAACGGTGTGAGGCCGCTACAACAGCGATAGCAGTGTGAAGCCACTACAAGACAACAGCGGTGTGAGGCCGCTTGGGGAAATTGGTGTGGTACCTACATGATAGCGGTGTGAAGCCGCTACACAATGACATTGGTGTGAGGCCGCTTGGATATAGGAGGTGACTGCAGTGTGAGGTTACTGCAAGGCAAAGGATGTGTGAGGCATGGTGAAGTAAGAATGACAAGATTAAGGGAGTGAATGTCAAAATTAATCTTGCCATTAGTATCTGATGTGACCACGCCACATACTCATACAACCAAAGCTCCCAAGAATAAACAAATGGTGAATTCGTTTCTTCGGTTTCAATTTATTTTAATTGAGAATATGATGCTATCTAAAGATGAAAATGTATTTTTGTCTAGCTGTATAAGGAGAATTGCATCAACGCTATGCGCTCGTGGTTGGGGTCCACCAAAAGGGAAGCCGACCAATATATCAAGACCACACCTTCCCCAACTCTTGCTCAAGGTCATCACGTTACTTTTGGATCAATTCAAGCAAGAGTTCAAGTGGGACACATTTTAGAATTCAATTCGGCCTTCGGATCAATTCGGAGTCAGCCTGATAGGTCGGACTTCAAATGTGTATAACTATTGCATAAAAACTCCGTTTGTGGTGTGCAAGTACAGCAAAGAAAGAAGAGCTCGTCCACTTTCCAATGGATTTGGCCCCACCTACAAATTCGTTCGTGCGCATTGGAATCACCAAAGGAAGGCGACGACTCACTGACAGTCCCACTTTAAATGCTCATAGATTTCGCATCAAGAGTCCAATTGGAATGTGTGAGTACAGCATGGAAAGCTTATTCCGTCCTCTTTACAACGGATCCGACCCCATCGAAAAATTCCTTTTGTGCGCGACGCAATCAACAAAACAATCTTCGGTTTTGGAAACAGAGATAGAATCAGCTATGATTTGAATACTTTCCATGTGTTGAGAACTTTCCATATGCAAGGACCTGCGTGTCCCTATAAATAGAGGCTCATTTGGCCATGTAACTCAGGCTTGTTTAGATTAGTTTTCCACCGTGAAACTTCGTCGTGTGTTCTTGTGTCGACTAGACCAACAACTGCAATTGCAGGCCTCAACCCCTTTGTGTTCTTCATTCATATATGCAATATTCAGATTGCTCTTTATCTTGTTCTTGCTTGTTCTTCGATTGCTTGCAGGAATTGAACCTCGTGTTCAGTCAACCGCGTTCTTGCACGGTTGATAGCGACTAGGGTGTGGTGTAGCGATTGCAGGACGGACTTGGTCGTCTCGGTCAAGTAGCCTCTTCGTCAACGTCATATCAAATCGAATTTATCCTTCTCATCGGAAGATCGGGCCACACCCCTTCATCAGTATCTTTGTATTTTGATTTAGCGTGCATATAGGAGTTGTTGAGTATGGTGCCAGAATGAGAGTTGTGTACATGTGAGATGTGCAAGTTTGGTGCATATTCAAGAGGGAAACATGAAAGACCAATAGGATTGTATGGCGTGTAGAAGAATTAGTGGAGTTGGTTTGTGCATATAGTGCATGAGTTAGTGTAGCTTAATGTTCTCTTATTAGTTAGTACGTGGAGTACTTGTACCCTTGTATAAGTAGTTGCATTGGTGAATGAAAAAGATGACCATTAGGAGAGAATACAGTTGCTCCCTTCCATGTGTTTATCCCATATGCATGTATGTGTATGTGTGTCTTTGTGAGAGAGACAAGTTGAGAAGGAAGATCAACTAAGTGATTTTCAAGATAGAGAGGAGTTGAGTGATTCAATTCCAACAGAGCGGTAGAAAAAAATAAGGAAAAGACGAGAGCAAGAGAAGTAGGAAGCTCATGGCTTCGGGTACATGGCCTTGTCAACTGCCACGCCCTTCCCTGCCATTTCCCTAGCTTTGGGATGTGCGCGTAACGCTGTCAACCACATAGAACAGTTGTCCGATGAACCGCTGAATGCTCTCATCACCTCGTCGGCGTCTCTGCCAAATATGGTGCAAACCTGCGACTTGGGTAATGCCGGGCTGGTACACCACGGCTTGATGGTCCGTGGGCCAGGACCCTACTATGCCAACCTGGCTCGCCCAGCCTCTAGCGAGCCCAGGCACGCCGTGTGCCGTGTTGGCCCAAGCCTGGCTCATTTGGGCAGTGGCAGAGGAAGGGAGGTGGGGAGCACGGTGTCACCTGGGCTAACGTGGTCGTGTGGAGAGGACCTCTGTCGTCACTCGTCACTGTGGGATGAGGAACTGCGCGGCTGCGCCGTGACCGACACCGGCATTGTCAGTCCGTCACCAACGACGGCCTCCAGAGCCATGCCCATGACCTTCATTGCCGCAGTCCACCGAGGGCGCGCGGTGGAGGCGTAGAGATCGGAGGCAGTGTACGCTTCACGACGACCATCAAGGAGGAGCGCAGAGGTTAGCGGCCGAAGACAGCAGGGGTTGGGGTGTCCCAGGTGTAGGTGCCGCACATGGCCACGGCCTCCAGAAGTCGCGTCGTCTTGTGCTTGTGGATGTACTCCAGCGAGGCTCGCTGGCGATATCCACCACCTGCCGGATCGTGCAATCGGCCGGCACGCTGTGCTCCTGCAGCCTCGGCCACGTACTCGAAGGCGAGCAGGCGATGGCGAGGAGGGCATCGCCGGATAGAAGCGCGGTTTTTGGCGAAACCGACTGCAGACATCAGTTTTGTAGCGCAGAAATACGTAGAGAGTTGCCTACACCTTTTTGGCGAAGTGCCAGTGCAAAAACAATATATCCCTGCTAGAGAGAAGCGACCAGAGGCTGGCTTTCTGAAGATTAATATTGATGGGCCGTTTTCTGATGATACTAATACAGGTGGCTGGGGTTTCGTCAGATATGTTGATGGCCAAGTTCAGGTACAGGCGCTGGCAATGCGTCAGGATGCCTTTCAGGCTGAAGCGCATCCGTGTTAGCGGTGCCCCGTTCTGCAGCCAATGCTGGAATGGGTACAATCGAGCTTGAAACCATACACGTGAAATCTGCGATTGAAGGGACGGATCCCCATTTGTTTTTCCTCCATAAAATAAAACAAATGTCTTATCCATAGGAATAAACGACCTATCAAAACTTTGCGTTCTTTTCAGGGAAGCCAGATTCCTGTTTATTTGTAGCTTCCTGGATTATAAACTTCTGTGCTGCCCTTAGGTGTAGCATCCTGATAGGATAATGTCTCAGCATTTCAAAAGCCAGCCATTATCTTAATTATTATTTAAATGGATGGATTACTTTCCTTATCTCTGTCTCTCTCTATCTATCTCCATCTCTTCCATCTATATATGGATCTATTCATCTCTCTCTCTCGTTTCCTCTCTCTGGCTTTGGCCGGTGTGGGGGCCTTGCCTGGCGGCGGCGGTGGAGTCGACGGCGGCGAGACAGCGCCGGTGGTACGCGAAAGCGGCGGCGCGTCGGCTGTGGCATGAGCGGCGCGCGCGCGCATCTGGCGGAGCGATGTGGCATGCAACGGCGGCGGCGCGGCCGTAGCGGCGCAGGCGGCGGTGCGGCGGCGCAAGCGGCGCTTGGGTAGCGTAGCGTGGATGGAGGCGGCGCAGCCAGGGCAAGAGGCGCACGGCAATGGCACGGACCGGTGTGGCGGGCCAGCGCAGGTGGCAGTGGCGGCAGCGGCCGTTGGAGGTGACATGGCCACGTGGCCAAGAGTGGCCAACAGGAGGCGCGGGCGCGTGTGGCTTGGGGCGGCATGGCACACATGGCGGCGGTGGCCGGGTGGCCATTTTTTTCACGGCTATGTGGCTCGACCAGTTGGACACATGTCCGAATAGCAGTTCACATGAAGTTTTCTGGGGTCGCGCAGCGGGTCGTGGTTTGTTCGACTGAACGTGATTCGCGTGGTGAAAACTTACCAAACGTTATCTTCTCCAGCCGAACAACCTCCTGTTGTCCTTTTCACAATCTTTTCATAACTCTCATCTGCTTTACTTTTGTTCCATCATGTAAGTTCTCATGCCCCTTTGAGTACAACTCTCACATTGTAATGCTTACTTGATATTTATCATATCACTAAAACTTACCTGGATCATTATCATATCATTAAAACTTACTTGATTGTTATCATATCACTAAAACTTACCTGGTTATTATTATATTACTAAAACTTACCTGGTTGTTATCGTATTATTAATGCATGCTTAATTATTATCATACTACTAATGCTTGCCTGGTTATAGACTTTTAATATTGTATTCATACCATTATGTTCTAGGTTATCTTGTTCAACATGCTTTTAGATTTATTAGAATACTCTGTTAATAATGTTTTAGAATTTATGCTTTTAATTAGTATTTTAGAATTCATACTTAAACCATTAATGGAAGTAGCATATGAATATATTTCAAATTTAGATTTAAATTACTAGCAATCTTTCAACATTATGGTAGGAACTGAACCCGGACGCCGAAATGTGTTCGGCATGACCCGGTACTAGCTTGTGCAACGTCCGGTGGCCGGAGACTGGTGTTGCCTTCGGTTAATGAAATCTCTATGATTTCTCTCAAAAAAAGAATTGGCAACCGTACATCAATTAGTGCCAAGGTACACCGCGTTTATTCTGGCCAACTCCAAGATGCGACGAAGTAGTTCCAAAAATTAACCGAAGGTATCAGTTGGGCGGATGTTTGGATGTTGATTCGTTTGTTGGCACAAGCACTGAGCGTTTTTTTAACTAGCTCGTGTTCCCCACCTTCGGCTTGCCTCCAATCTTGGTAATCGGATACCACTTTTCTGTAGGAAAATTAATCCCGTCCCCAGCTAATTGGAAGGTTCCCATGGCGTGTCTATGAAATAGGAGCTTGCTGCAAAAAAAAAAAAAAAAAGAAAGAAAGAAAGAAAAGAAACACCCTGTCAGTGTCGATTGACGCAAACAAGTTGGAACTTAGGCATCCTACATTAACTTCTGTTTCTCAACTTGATCAGACCAATGTGCAACTTGCATTCCTGCAAATCATACACTATACAAAGCTTGGGGTTCACCGCTCCAGCGTATCCACGTGTCGTCTCCTCAAAAAAATTCACTAAAAATTCATAATTATATATAGATCCTCAGTTCTTATGAAAAGATCTTTGATTTTTTATGAAAAACCCCTGCACTCTCCTTTTGTTGGATAACACCCTACAGTTTTGTGTAATTACGTACAGACCCTTCGTTCTTTCGAAGAGGCCTTCGGTTTTTTCGAAAAAATCTCTCCGTTCTCCTTTTATTGCGGAAAAACCCTCGGTTTTTTTTTGCGAAAAAGCCCCTCCACTTTCCTTTTGCTGTGAGTTTTTTCTCTTTTACTTCGGTCCACATGATACCTAACGCGGTGTAGCGCCGCGCTTACGTTACTAGTATATATAACTCAGCATTGGGACGATCAAACCTTGTAAAACAAGAGTGCAACTTGCAAGCATATATAACTCAGGTATCTAGCGACCAAACCTTGTAAAACAAGTAAGAGTGTGCAACTTGCAAGCATATATAACTCAGGTATCTAGGCGACCAAACCTTGCTAAAGTCATCGGAATCTTGTATACAATCTCATCTCGTATGGAGTTGACACTCTTGCCTGTTTGGGTCTCGCTGCTTTGTATTCCATTGTTGTACTTGCTATGGAACAAGGCAACAGAGACCACCTCCAATGCCCGTGAACCGCCATCTCCGCCGGGCCCAATGCCGTTTCCGGTCATTGGCAACATCCCCGACCTGCTCCGCGGCGGTGAGCTGCACCGCACGCTTGCTCGCTTTGCGGCGTCCTACGGCCCAGTCATGTCCTTGCGGCTCGGCATGGCGACCGCCGTCGTGCTGTCGTCCCCGCGCGTGGCGCACGAGGCGCTCCACAAGAAGGACGGCGCCGTGTCCTCCCGGTGGGTCCCCGACAACGCCAACGTCATCGGCCACCGTGACATCTCCATGGTGTGGCTCCCGAGCTCCAGCCCGCTGTGGAAGCACCTACGCACCGTGGCGAGCACCCTGCTCTTCACCACCAGGCGGCTCGCCGAAAGCCGCGCCATCCGGGAGCGCAAGGCTCGGGAACTCGTGGACCACTTCCACGCGCGCTCCGGGCGCCCGATCCGTGTCGGGCTCGCCGTGTTTGGCACCATGCTCAACTTCATATCCAACGTTCTGTTCTCGGAGGACGTCGCCGAGTTGGGATCAGAGACGGGGCAGGAGTTTAAGGAGCTCGTTGCCGACTCCATCGCGGAGACGGCCAAGCCCAACATCTCCGACTGCTTCCCTTTCCTCAGCGCGCTCGACCTCAGCCGCCGGCGTCGCGCGGCCACCGCAAATCTCAAGAAATTCTACGAGTTCTTCGACGCTGTCATAGACCGCCGGTTGAACAGCGCCAAGAAGCCCGGCGACCTGCTCGATTCGCTCCTCGAGCTCCACTCCAAGTCCCAGCTCGAGCGGCAGGTGATCCGAGCTCTCCTAACGGTATATCCTGTTCTCTTAGATGATTCATCATGAAATTATAGGCATGATCCTTGCACGTAATTAAACTTACTGTGATTAAGCAGGATCTGTTCATTGCCGGGAGCCACACGAGCACGACCACGGTGGAGTGGGCGATGGCAGAACTGCTCCGCAACCCGACCAAAATGGGAAAGGCACGCACCGAGCTGAAGAAAACATTCGGATCCGGCAACGTGGAGGAAGGCGAGATCTCCAAGCTCCCCTATCTCCAGGCTGTAATGAAAGAAACGCTCCGCCTGCACCCACCGGGGCCGCTGCTGCTGCCGCACGAGGTGTCGGAGCCCGGCGTGACGCTCGGCGGCTTCTCTGTGCCCAAGGGCGCCCGAGTCTTGATCAACGCGTGGGCGATCGGGAGGGACCCCGAGGCGTGGGCCGAGCCGGAGGTGTTCACGCCGGAGAGGTTCTTGGACAGGGAGGTGGACTTCCGGGGGAGATCGTTTGAGTTTATACCATTCGGGTCAGGGCGGAGGGCGTGCCCCGGGATGCCGCTGGCCGTGACGGTCGTGCCGACGGTGCTGGCGTCGCTGCTGCACGCGTTCGAGTGGAGGCTGCCGGACGGGATGGCGCCCGGCGATGTCGACCTCAGCGACCGGTTCGGCGCCGCATTAGAGCTCGCCGTTCCTCTCTGGGCTGTGCCGGTTCCGGCGAAAGTCTTAGAAGTTTGAGCTCATGAACCCATGTAGTTGACTACGTTGCCTTGATTTGCCATTTTTTCTGTGTATCCAGCATTACTTATCATGTTATAACGTGCACTCTCTTTTTGTATGTACTCCTAGTACTGTATTTACCAAGAAAGGCTAATTTGCATGGGCTACACTAATGTAAAGATGTACCGGTGCGAAACTATTTCGGCGCAAGCATATCATTTACTTATCGAAGTTGAACAGATTGGACTAAAATTAAATGGTTTATATTTTAAAAAGAAAGCGATTCCTCTTTTCTGAGAGAGGAAAAGGATCAGCTGTTTGAGCTTCTGGTTGCTGTCGCGCGCACACGCGGAGTAATACTTTCATGAATGGGCCGGGCCACGGCCCAATAGAGCTGCCCACTTTCCAGTTTCAAATGACACGCCTTTGTCCTTTCGGCCGAATTTCGATTCGGGACAGTACACCGTCTGTTGTTTATGCATTTGAGCTTTCTGAAGATCAATAGGAGGGACCGGAGTTGCTGCGACATGGACCTCTGGGAAGAAGAGGAAGAGAATGCAGAGAGAAGTGGAGGGGGTTAATGCAAAAATGAGGGATGGGGGGGGGGGGTGCCACATCTGCATATCCTGCCACGTGCACTGCCACGCCTACCGGGATGCCATCGTGTCTATTTGTGATCCGCAAATAAATCACTTAATATATTTTAGTGGTCAAATATGTAATTCCAAAGTACTATGAACTAGATGAACCAACGCAACAAGGTCAATTACCCACAATACAATTTACTCTTTGTTAAAATCGTAGATGGCAACCTAGGGTCTAACTGATGATAAGTTTTGCTTTTTTTTTCATGAACTCACAAATTGATGATACCTTGTAATTTATGGTGTTAATTTGTCAAATCTGTAGATGAAAACATAGGGGCTAAGTGATAAGTTGTTTTAAACATTTTTTACCGGCTCACAAGGTGATAACAATTTCTAACGTAGCTTAGGTAATTTTCTAAACCATACATGGTAACTTATGGTCCAACCGATGGTAAGCGTCGAAATTTTTGCAACTTCAAATTTGATGGTAATTGTTAAATCTGTAGATGATAACATAGGGCCCAGCTGATGGTATGTTTTGATATTTTTAACTCACAAGGTGATAAAAGATTTGACCTTAGTGTGGTAATTTTCTAAAGCTGCATATGGTAACTTAGGGTTCAACTAATGGTAATTTTTAACTTTTTCACAAGCTGATGATAATTTTGAACCTACAGTGGTCATTTGTTGAAACCGAAAATGGTAACTTATAGAACTTTGAGACTTTGAGTGATAATTTGATTATAATGCATTTGGTAATTCGATACATGCATGTATGCACTAACATATTATATGCACAGGTACATAGTAGAAATGAAACGCGGTGGAACTAGTTCCAAGCACCAAGAAGAAAATGGATCCAATAAGGGGATGAAGGAAAATGCTAGGCAATGGCACAAACTTGTTCATGAACGCATGTTCTTGTTTGCAGTATCCGCTTCATACAGAGATATTTATATTTCATGTGTAGTTCTTTTGCAAATTCAGGAGGTGTGTACCTCTTGACCTGTACACGAGGGGATGTCAGGAGATCCCTACGCAGCCTGGTTGAAATAGGGTAAATGAAACGTGATCTTAAATACTGGGGGGTTGGGTTGTGCGGCTTGGGCCGCAAACGGACGAGTGGGGGCGAAGTGGGCCTCATTGCTGCACAGTGAAACAGGAAGGAGCCCACCGGGGGTGCACTGTAATAGAGGTGCCCGAAAGGTCGTGTTAGCCGGGCCAGCTCAAAGCACAGTACTGTTAGCCCATCCTGTAGAGGAGCAAGTCTCTCGCAGCATGACGTGGATGAACACAGGAGGACCTTCTCTAGCCGACATGATCCGTTTTGCCCTACGCGAAAGCGGTGGCGGCCAAGACGGTAGCCGGTGCAGCCGGGTGAGATCTATGCTATCAATGAGAATTAGAGGTGAGTTTTGGATGATTCTATTTGTTCATTTTGTGTCTAAAACACGATTCGATTTTTCCCCTTGTTGAAGATGCTGGCTTTGGAGATTGGGTTGTGTAGATGGGAGTGTTTCACTCCACTGATTTATGTTCAAATGAATTGGATCCGCTGCAGATTTGCTTGCCCGAACGAAGAAGAAAATAGGGATCAATTCGGAATTTTGAGTTTGACTGTTGATAGAATTCGATGTACATAAGGAAACAGTCCATCTATATAAATGCAGAACCATAACTCATCCTTGCGTTCTCATCTTTTGCAGACGGAAAGATTTTGGCCATGGCGGTCAAAAGATATATATGTAGACGTCCCGGTATCTCCTCAGCGGCGGAAGATTGATGCGGATTGTCGTTAAGTCATGGTCGAGGTTCTCCCTGCCTTACATCCCTCGTGATGTTATCTTCAACATCCTGTCACTGCTGCCATCCAAGTCTGTTTACCGTTTTAAATCCGTTTGCAAGGCTTGGCACGCCATGATATCCAATCCCTGTTTCATCAATGCTCACCTCGAGTGCTCCAAGGAAAGGCCGTCGATACTCATGGCGCCTGGCGCATGGAAGCAGAAGAATGGCGAGAATATTTCTTTCCTTACAGGTTTCTACAGGTACCACGTTGGTAATGTTGGGGCGGGACGTTCCAGAAGGCATTGCTCTATGGACTCGCCCTGAACCACGAAATGATGGTCTGCAATCCAGCAACATGAGAGTTTGTTACCCTGCCAAAAGCCAAAAGGGAGTCATAATCTATATAAGGCACCACTCATTTTGGTTTGAACTTTTTAGCTTTATTTTTTAGTATTTCTAAATTTTATTTTTCTAACTTTTTGGTCTTTTCTAAGCTTTTTTGTCGGTTCTTTTTTCTCGTATTCGTTTACATTGTCCGTGATAGATTAACCTTTTTATTTTTATTTTTTTAAATTTACTTATACTAAATAAGCTACTATCAATTATAATGTAAAATAAGCTAATTATAGTGCAGGTTTAACTATAAATCAACTTAAAAAAACCCAACCCCCAAGTATTTAAGATCACACTTCGGGTCCCAGCGGAGGACGTGCCATGGGATGCCGCTGGCCGTGACGATCGCGCCGATGGTGCTGGCATCGCTGCTGCACGCGTTTGAGTGGAGGCTGCCGCCTGCCGGACCGGATGGCGCCAGAGGCGGATCAGCTTCATGAGGGTCAATGGGGGCTCCCTTCTTTAGAAGAATTCTTAAGTAAAATTTTTTACTTTAAGGCCGTGTTTGATTTAGAGTTAAAATAACAGGGTTAGCTAACATTAACCTAACTAGGTTAGATTAACCTAAATTTTGTGTTTGGCAATAAATATTGTTAATCTAAATTATTATTTGGCTAGATTAGCTAGGTTAGCATTAGAAAACAAAATTTAGGAAGGTTAGTTATGCTGGGTTAACTTATTCCACTAATTCTGTGACTTAATTTAATAATGTTTGGCGGGTTAAATCCCTAATCCACATCTTAACCCTAAATCAAACCGGACCTAAGTGCTAAGTAAATGCTAAACCAGCTCGTCTTTCAAATCTTGGCAAGAAAATTTCATTAACTTGGCCCGCTAAACATTTCTGTCCAAGCTCCGCCGCTGGATGGCATCCGGCAATGTCGATATCAGCCATCCTCTTCGGGCCGTGTCCGAGCCTATTGCAGCGAAACTGCGAAAGGCATAGAAGAGTTCATGAATCCACAGAGTTGGCTTAAGTTGGCCTTGATTTACTTTTTTTTTATAAAAAAAATCAGTGTTCTGATACACCAAGAATTCGTGTACTCGATCATGTCATAATTACACGCACTTTTTGTATGTACTGTATAACCAAGAACTAATTTGCATGGGCTATACTAGCGCATATAATATACTGGCCGCGCAAGCATATTAGTATCGATAAGTTTAACACACTGGACCACAATATAAGTGGTTTATATTTGCAAAAGAAAAGGATTCATCTGAAGTGAACTTCTTGATGTTGTTACACATGGAGTAGACTTTTTTTTCACGACTTTGAACGTGAGACTTCAAATTTTCTTTTGCGAGGAAAAGAAAATGGGCCAAAACATGGCCCAATTGATCTGTCCTTTTTCCAGTTTCCAATGGTACACCTTTGGGCCTTAGCAAACTTCGATTGAGAGAATAATATACAATTTCCATCTGTTGTTTAAGCTATCGAGCTTTTAAAGATCAATCTTAGTTCTAAAAAATGATCAATCTCCCAACAAAAAAAAAGAAAAAAAAAGAGCAATCTTGATTTTTCGCACATCATATCATGCAAAAAAAAAAAGTTGTACCTCAGCTGGGGCAAGTGGTTTATCTTGTTAAGTTATGCTCGGATCTAGAGGTGCAAACAGAGCGGATAATTTCTGTCCGATCGACCAACTGAAGGCTCGTGGAGTGAATATAGACGAGGTAAATGGGTATCTGGCACTATCAGTGTCTGACTCCTACTCTAAGGAAAAAAATATGAAATAAGATACAGTATAAGTAATATCCGTTTGTATATATCTGTAGGTTAATGGTACGAGGAAGTCTATTGTGACTTTACTTAGGAATAAGATAACAGTTGTGGCTTCAGACCAAATAGTCAAACTAGAAACTAGTGAATAGGAAAGAGATGTCCCCTCGGGATCGCCCCAGGGGATGTTTTATATAGCTTATCATGCTCTTTTTGCTGTACTACCCCTGGTTACAAATGTTGCCCTAGGACATAGCTATCCTTTACATTTCTACATGGGCCCCTTGGGCCTTCACCATTCATGCCACCGCTACAATATCATGCATTTCCATACACATCTTATTAGGCTGTTTAATCATGTTGGCCGAACAGGCTTAGGTGGAGGTCATTTCTACAACAATAACATATATGTGGATTATCATATCTAAACAGACGGGGAATACTAAGTGATCTTCTTTTGACATCTTGATGATTAGTCTCTCTGTATTCACTCTGATTGCACCCTACTATCTAATATCTTATGTATAGAAGTAGATAATTTTCGTCCGATCGACCGTCTAAAGACTTATGGAACAAATATGGAATGGAGAAATACCTCCCCAAGGACTATTGGGATAAAGTTGTTGGTATTATTCTTCCTACCTTTGAGCTAAGAGCAAGTCCCTCCTCCATATGTGCATGTGTTGCATTTAGTGTGTTTTTGAGAGATAACCTTGTGGATGTGTCGTGCTTGGTGGTGGACTTTGTGTCCGTTGAGATGAGATACTTGATTCGTTTAAGTGAGAGTCTTTGACTTGTTACTCTTGGAGTTTTTTTACTCCTAGACAGTTTTGGAGGTGTGATGGTCCGGTGATCTCAAGAAGTTTGTAAGAAGGCCCGATAAATTGTGAGTGGTGTGGTGCTCGCCACCTCCAGAGTGGAGGAAGAGCAACCATAGTGTATTGAGATGGTTAGGCTTAATTTGTAGAGCCGGTCCAATTAGTCTGGGCTTATCTCAACGTGGATCAGGGGAAACCGGTAAGTTTTCGAACACCACGGTAAAACATCATGTGTCAATTGTGGTTTGTTCTCTTGTGCTTAATTTACATTCAAGTAATTTATATTCATAGAATTAAATTGACTGCTTGTCACTCTAGGATTGCAAACCTTTGATATAGACTTAGGTTGTTGGTACATTTAGATGAACCTAGTTGATTTAGGTTTTATTTATGCTAAACCAAATTGATTTACACTTCCGCATTATAAATTTTGTTCTAGCCAAAAAATTTTAAAACCACCTATTCACCATCTCTCTAGTCGGTTATCCTTAATCTTATAAGTGGTAGCAGAGCTTGATCTCTTATTTATTAGGCTTCACCGCTTGGAGAATTAAAAATGGTGACTAGTAATATAGTGCACCTAGATGAAACACCTTTATTTGATGGTACTGATTATTCAATTTGGAAAATCCATATGATATGTTACTTTAAAGCCATGAGCCTTCAAATATGGCGGATTGTAAATGTGGGTTTTTCTCCTCCATTGAATCATTTTGCTCCATCAATTGAGGAAAAGAAATGCTCATATCTCAACGCTCAATCAACTAACTCTTTATTTAGTGCCATGAGTATAGAAGTGTTCAATCTTCTCCTCAAATAGAACAAGATGAGGTAGAAATCCCACCAAGCAAAACACCTATATTTTGAAGCCTGGCTGATATTTATGAGCAGACCGAGCCAATAGAGATGGAAGAAATACTGTAGCTAACAATAGAAAATGAACCTATAGGTTTGTAGCAAGCTCTCACCAAACATCATTGGAAGATTGCTATGCACACCAAACTGGATTCAATAGAGAAGAATAAAACTTGGCTATTGACTGATCTGCCTCATAATTATAAAGCTATAAGACTAAAGTGGATTTTCAAGGTGCAAAGAGATAAAGAAGGGAACTTTATTTGGCACAAAGCAAGACAAGTAGCGAAAGGTTACGTTCAAAAGACAAGTATAGATTATGAAGAAGTATTTCACCTGTTACTAGATTGGAGACAGTTAGATTGATGTTTGCTCTTGCGGTTCAATGTGGATGAGAAATACACCATATGGACATCAAATCTACATTTTTAAATGGAGATCTTACTGAAGAGGTATATGTATCACAACAAGAGGGTTTTCATGTAAAGGGACAAGAAGGTAAGATATATCAGCTCTTAAAGGCCTTGTATAGTTTAAAACAAGCGCCTGGGCTTGGAACAAGAAGCTGGATAGCTCCTTGATTAACCTTGGTTTTGACAGATGCAAGCAAGATCCATCTTTTATACAAGAAAATCAGATATTGACATACTGACACTTGGTATATACATTGATGATCTTATTATTACTGGAACTTGTCTTTAGAAAATTGAAGAATTTAATAACGAGATAATGCGGTAGCTTGAGATGAGTGATCTCGGACTTTTGACTTACTACCTCGGTTTGGAGGTGAAACAAAATAAATATAATATTTCAATCAAACAGACAACCTATGTAAAGAAAATTCTTAAAAGGCAGGCATGACGGGTTGCAATCTTTGTCAGTACTCTATGGAGTCAAAGTTCACTACTACAAAAAGACTTATATTAGATGTCTCATCACAGACGATTCACCAAAACTGTTAGTGTTAAATGCAATCGCAAATGGTTTAGGTTTAGAGACTATCTGTGTTGCTATCAGTGCTAAAAACTGTCTGTAAAGAGATAGTATCACAGATGATTTATGGTGAGCACTATCTATGAAATATCATAGACGATTCTTATCAAGAACTATATATGATATTGCCAAATATCACAGACGATTTTTTTATTTAAACCATCTGTAATACTTTATAGATGGTTTGTATTAACAATCATCTCTAATATGCTTCTCACCTCGTAATCTCTTAAAATTTCATAATATCCCGTTTGAGTCTAAATGGGATTCCGTTATGAGATATATTTTTAGTAAAACGGGCATAACATCTGCATATAGTGTCCGTTTTCAATATTCCTGTACTCGTTGGAAAGCTAACGATGAGACCGATCCAAAACAATGATCTGCTTGCACCAGTCGCCCTCTTACACCTCCAAAATTGGTCATCTTTAGCCCTAAATTTGTGGCACAAGTTTTCGGTTTATGTTTTTACCAAAAAATTTTATCTTTCCTATGAAATTTGGGGTTCACCTCAATTGCAAAGTTGTAGATCTCATCAAAGCCTTTCGAACAAGCATATATAAGCCATATAAAACTTTGTTATTTTATCTTTTGAGACTAACTATTTACATTGCGCCGATATATTATCTTTGTGTTCTACCGTCCAACCATTTTCACCGATGGTTTTTAATGAGAACCATCTGTGATATGCCCCGCCACGTCACCAATCCTTGGCATCTCCCCCAGATCTTGATCTCACCCATCCATTCTCTCTGCATCAAACGGTAGACACCGGTCTTCTCCCCACCTCTCTCCTCTTATTAATCCCCATCTCCCTACTCCAAGAACCAACACCACCAGGAGTACTCTAACTCATTTGTGCGCGACAAGGGTAGGGGTTCGGCAAGGGCGGTTGAAATTTCACTTGAAGCTAGATGGAAAGGAAGAAGGCAGTGGCAGATCTACACTATTCCAAGTAACCAACATCGGCAGGGGCTTTTGCTTGTTACATCCTAAAAGTGTGGCATTATATTGATTTTAGCATAGAAGCTAAAAATGGTGTTCGTTGTCTAGCTTTTTGTTTCTGCTATTTGAAAATTTTCTCGCTCCACCAATTTTAGATTGTAGTTTAATGAAAGATGTGTAAGTCTAGCTTGCATTAGCTTGAAAGATTTTGTAATGTAAGCATCTTTCTAAATTTGTAACCGTGAAGCTTATATTTGTAAAATTGTAAGTATCCTCTTGTGTATGCAATACTATATGTAATTCAGATCTGGAATTCAAATTCAAGTATGTCGTTTTGCTTTCAGAGGGTATGGCCAGCATTTCCTGAGGCTAACTGAAAAACAATAAAATTTATAGGTATGCTAGCTAGTTTTTTTAGATATAGAAAGAACTATCACAGGTAGTTCTTATTCTAAACCATTTGTGATATGTCTTAATCACAGACGGTTTATGTTTAGAACTGTCTGTGATGGTATACCTTCATAGACAGTTCTAGTTTCAAACCATCTGTAATAGTATACCTTCACAGATGGTTCAAAACTCATCTATGATGACCTCATGTATTACTGCCCCATATACTTAGACGGCTCACAAAACCGTCTGTGATGATATTTTTGAACCATCTGTAATAACCTTTTCTGCAGTAATGGTTGAAACTCAACAAAGATGAGACAAGAGAGCTGGTTGATGCTACTGAATTTTGGAGTATAGTAGGTTGCATAAAGTATTTGTTACATACACGACCAGACCGTGCATTTGCAGTTGGAGTACTTAGCAGGTTTATGGAAAGACTAATAATACAACACAAGCAAGCATTAAAACATGTGCTGAGGTATCTAGCAGGAACTGTGGATTATGGGCTGGTATATGTTAGGCATGACAATACACCAATGCTTAAAGAATTTTGTGATAGTAATTTGGCTGGTGATCCAGTTGACCATAGAAGCACAACTGGTATGGTGTTCTATCTTCATGGAAACGTGGCTACATGGTGCGAAGCGGAGTTAATGGCAGCAACTTCAACTGCATGCCAAGGTATTTGGTTGATGAAATTACTTCATGAATTAATTAAACAAACCATAAAGCTTTTCACATTATCTGTGGATAATAAGTCAGCAATAGTGTTTATGAAAAATCTGGTGTTTCATGGAAGAAGCAAACACATTGATACTCAGTATCATTTTATTCGAGAGTGCATTAAAGAAGGACTGGTAGCACTTACAAATTTCAACAGAAGAACATAAGACTAATGCACTTACAAAGGCATTGGATCAAGTCAATTTTGGTTGGATGACTAATCTACTCGGTGTTAAGGAAGTTGTTTAAAATCGGCAAGGATTAGGGGGGTGTTTGTCGAAACTAATCCTGCGAATCCGCTTCAGAGTCTGTATCGAATTGAGTCTAAGTCAGTTTAGAAATAGAAACTTGCCTCAGAGTCGGTTCAGTTTAGAAGAGACCATATTCGATTTTGATACTGTGTAAACTAGTATATATATGAAAGAAAACATAAGGAAAAGGTGCGGTAATTTAAGCACCACCAAAAAGATCTTCGTTTGATCTATCGCTCGATTGTTTTGTGTTGTCGTTGATTGTCAACAAGTACCAGAGGAGAAGCGAGTACACGGAGTGTACGAGTACTGTCCACAAGCACTGTACTCGAGGTTACTGTAACACCTATGGCTACTGTAGCGTGCGCGAAGCAGTCGAGCGTCCATGAGCATCTGGTCGAGGTCTATGAGCAAGCGGTCGTTGTCTTCATCGGGAACATGGGGAATAGTGGGTAGCGAGGAGGGACCAGCCGGGCGGCGAAGTTGGAGGCAGTGGAAGCAGAATCCTCTCCTCCTGCTGCGTTGCGGTTGTCGTAGTCTCTTCTATTGTGAAGGAGTCATTCATCATCCCTAGCTAATTTCCATAAGTGCAATTGTTTTTGGTATTTTTGAGAGGCGATTTCTGATGTGAAGGTGCGATGTGGGGAGTTGCGCGCATAGCGAGGGGAGTACTCTTTATATTAGTAGAGATCTTACGAGGATACGCTTGCCATTTTCTGATGGCACAAATACTCCACCTTGCAACTGATCGGTTGGTACAAAAGAATCTAGGATTTGAAGGCTAATGCAAATGTTCCATTAGAGAAAATATTAAAATAAAATCTTGTAATATGCTGTTATAAGGGGATGTAGAAAGTGATAGAAGTATCACTAGTAGTAATGGAGAAGTCTAGCTAGCTGCAGCCTGCAGGTGCTTCTGCTATTACGATTACTTTAAGAATATTATTCCCTGCTACAAAATTCGAACAACTTTACCATTACATATGGATCATTTTTTTTAATAAAATCTAGAATTCGTCAGAATACTTTTTTCATTCTTTACCATCCTGTTATCAAGTTAATTTTCTAGTCTGGGGGGAAATCATTTGATAACTGAATTATGGCGGAAAGCATATATCTAAATTGTATGTTCTGAATTATCTAGCCAATGACCAGTATTCAGAATTATCAAAGGATTAATTCACAACCACCAAGAATATAATAGACAAACAATCTAAACATAATAAGCATGGAGTAAAAACCATAAGACAGAAACAGTACAAAATGTGCAAAACTCAAGTCTTAACTGCATGCTTGCGTTGAGAGTGCAACAGTACCACAAGTAAGTCAAGCATGCTCCACAGCAAATACAAAAAACTCAAGGCCTCTCCATAGCTCAAAAGAAGAATCTACGCCACTCTTCACAAATCACATGAAATTTAAGCCCGATATGCTTGTGACGCCACACCATTGTTGCTGCTCGGCGCCAATGCCAGTACTGGTGATGATGCTTCTACAGATGCAGCTTGCGACTTCGACGACGGCTCGCGTGCAACCGGCGGCGACGGCACTGAACATGACTTTCTTCATTGATCATGCTGCTCATCGATGGCTCCCTCGGCGTGCTTACCTTGCTACGCTTCTCTCCGACAGCGGGCTTCTGCGACGACGGGCCGGTCTCCTTCTGGCCTCCCACCGCGGACGTCGCTTGGTCTGCTGTCTTGCTCACGGCGGGCATAGACTTGGTAGTAGCATGGGGATCTTTCTCCTGAGCCATGATGGCAAGGAGGCGGCTATTGGAGATGTGATGATCGCACAGCGAGTAGCCCAGGAGAGCGTCCCGGCGGCACCGCCAACCACGGCCGTTCGCCCGGTTGCACCGCCGCTTCTCCACCGGCACGGGTGGATCACCCAAACGCCTCGCGCTTTCCGCATTCTCCGAACCTTTCTCCTCCTGGAACATCGATGCTGCTGCATCCCCACCAACGTCGCAGCTAGCATCAACATCGCTCATAGCCTCGACCTTGCCATTCCCCTTCTCAGCGCCACTGCATGCTTTCCTCTTGTTCCTTGCACCGACAGCACTGCAGCAGCACAGCCAATTAAGAATCCCAAGAACTGGATAACCAAGTAGTGCAAGACGTTAACACATTATTGCACAAAACTAACAATTGCGTACAACTGTAGAGAAAACGTGTGCATATATGATCAAGCACATTTTATTATTATCTGGTGAAATTAATCAAACATTTGTGCTTAGATTTAAGAAAGTGTCTAGGTGGGATGTGTGTGTTTTCTAGTGAATACTCGAATTTTGAGCTATTAGATCTAAATCCAAATGATCTTGTCCTCCCACAAACCATATAAATTCTCTCTTGTCCCCTCTCTCAAATCCTAGCCCCCCACCCCCCCTACTGCCGCCATACCACCACGTTGTTGTTGTTCTCAGCACTGGTGCTATTTGCTTGCGAGTCGCCGTCGCTCCTCTCTCTCCCACCTCCCTCCATCCGCCCCAAGCACCCTCCTGCGCCACCTCCTTCTTCCTCCTCTCTAGCCATATCCCTCGTCGCCGTCCTTCTTCCTCGTCTCTAGCAACTACTGTTATCGGATCCACCACCGCCTCCTAATTGGAGTTTCGCCATTGGTCACTCACTGGTCATCGGATATAGCACCGGAGGCGTGAATCTCGAAGCAAATAAGAGGGATGGAAAATCTGAATACTCCCAAAGTGAGAAAACAGCTTAGTGCTCTTAGCAATCCCCTAGATTTAATCATCCGGATCCGTGGATGGGAACGGGAGGAGATAATCACTCATCTAAAACATAGTACAACGATGCGTTTCTGAAGGAGGAAAGGCTGGGTTCAAGCATACCTCTTGCTGAAATCCGTCACGGCAACCATCCCCATGGCTCCTTTCTCGTCGTCTTTCGTCACCTGTCATTCAGGACACGAATCACACGTTACAACAGCAGTACAAACCAAAAGGGGAACAAGCACCACCGACAGGGAAAAAAGAAGACAGTCTTTCGAGAATTTTGTTGCGCGCACGTACCTGGATAGAAGTTGAATCCAGGGTTGGAGCGCTGGGAGTCTTCAGGGAACCACCACCTACAAGGGGACGGGACTCCTTGGTTAGATCCAAATATTGGAGCATCGCCTCCTTGTCCTGGGGATCAGTGGCGGCTCCCGTGGGCAGAGGCGGCGCTTCTGAATCCGGAAAAGCATGCGTCAGGTAGGACAGATCCGCTTGGTCGGTGGCCGGGAGGGAATACGGCGGAGTAACGAGGGAGGACGGCCCCCTCCTCCTGATCCTCATAGCGAACAAATGGGGCGAGAGAGAGCACGCAGAATGTGTGCGACAGTGCGCGAGAGGGAGGGGGGGGGGGGGGGTGGGTTGTGCGGGGCGTTATGGGTTTTCGAGTCTTGGACTGGTGCAGAAATGTTTGCTGTCCAGGGTGTAGAACAGATCGTCATAGAGATGTTGTGGGCTTGTGGCCGGGTTTTGTAACCGATGTTTGAACTATAAGTCACATATAAATATAAATATACGGTTGTTTTTTAATTGCATAATTTTGTTAAAAAAACCAGTTGCATGCATTCATCTAGACTACAAATATATGGTTCCTACTGATAGTGTTCAACCTCGAAGAACATATCGATGGAAGATTTTATGGTACGTACAAGAGATACTACGCCAATATTGAACACTCGAAGAGAGGGACAAAAGGATTTACGTAGGTTTGGACAACATGACACTATCCTACTCCTGATTCTCCTATATATAGATGCGCTTGAGGTACAAAAGTCCTCAGAATCCCTCCTAGATGCGGGGTGCAATAGCCCGTGTGTGTTCTCAAATTTGGCTGGACCATGTTACACTAATGGAGTAACAAACAGAGTAATAATGATAGTTTCTATAAGGTATAGAGTTGGTTGCGGCCTTGAATCTATTGTGGCAAATTGGTCATATACATCGGAATACAAAGGACTAAGATGTAGAATAATACGAAAATATTGAGGCCATGCCTGTTTGGAACGTGGGATTTTCTTAGGATTCTTGCAGCAATTATATTGTTTTTTTTTTGTGGAATTCCTATGTTACAAAATGGACTCTAAGTCTGTCTTGGTACTTTTTAAAAGAACGTGTTTGATTAAAATTCCAGGGCAAAATGTAGGCGATTATTATTCAAGAAATTTAATGAAATTGGGTGGATGGAGGAAGAAGAATGTGCCACCAAAAATTGCTGTTGTATGAAACCGGAACGTATATCCTGCAAGTCTAGCACATGGTGGGCATCTCACCATTCATCTATAAATAGGGGTCTCAATTATTGTAACTTGTGTTTTTGATGAGAACGCAATAAAGAAAACATGAGTTCTCCTATCTCTTGTGTTTAATCTATTATTTTATTGTATTATTTTATGATTGATCTATCTCTCTTTTCTAAGGGAAATTGTTCGGATTGGACTCACTAGCGACGATTTCTCAACTCATCTTTTCTTTAGAAGCATGCATTGGAGTTACCGTTGTGAGGTTTGGACTTTCCTGACTGAGCGCTGCATGCACTAACTAGTAAACGTAGAACCAGATCATCTAACACCCGGGCCGTGTGCAGACGGCAGGAGAAGAACAAGATAAGGGCAGATCCTTAGCTGTGTGGTGGAAATGTTTGCCAGAAGCGCCTTCGCGCTGCGTGCAATGAACCACACGAGCCACCTCATGTGACGCGTGGGCCGTGCGCACGCCATGCAGGAGAAGGCTTGCCGAGAAGCGAGCCACCTGTGCCGACCTGTGCCAAAAGGGCAAATGATCAGGGCATTAATCAGGGGGTTAGCTAGGGAAAAACGAGGCAAGTAATTAATTAGTTACTGAGAATTTTGTGGCATATTGTCAAGTGGCAACAAAAGGTGTGTTGTTAAATTCCTCTCTTTTTTCCATTCTACATGGGTCAATGGAGTTGACCGAGTTAAGAGAGGAATTTGCAACTGCGATGCATTTCATCAAACAGGATGTGGGCAACGGCGATGACAATGCATGCACAAGCGGCGGGCTCAAGCACGCGGCGAGCTCAAGCACGCGGCGAGCCAAGGATGGCCTCACGTGCCCAAGTGGACTATGGTGGTAACTCGAGCAACGCGCGCGGGGCACAACAAGCACAAGCAGCGCTAGCACGGAGGCAGTGACGCGCTGATTGGAGGCTGGCACAAGGACTACTTGAGGTCAATTGGGGCTGTGACGATGGCACGACGTGCGCTAGGGTGACGGATGCGTGCATGAGAGGCGACGGTGGCGCGCACGGCCTCGAGTTGAGCAGTGGTGTGAGGCGCGGTCGGGTCCCGGCGACCCTGTGGCTTAGGGGCGGATTTGGGGATGCATGGGATGCAATTGCACTTCTAAAATTTTTGAAAGAAAAATAAATATATAAGAGGTGTGTGTATGACTATGCTAATTTGCGTGTGTGCACATCATGCAGGCCAGTTTTCAGGTCGGAAAGTTTCTACCATTTATAAGTGAAGTTATTATTAAATACAAGAGTTACAACTCAATTGTATACTGATAGTAACTCTACATTTGTTTATCAATAACTTCACTCACAAATGATAGTAACTTTTCAACGCGTATTTTATATCTGCACGTAAATTAGTGACTCTCTCTCTCTATATATATATAAATAATTTTTTGCTAAAGTATTTTGTATTTTGATTGTACTTCATAAAGTTATAATATGTTATCTTTGAATTCTTGTACTATATACTTTGAATTTTTAAATTTATAGTTTTACACTTTCATTACTTAAATCGTAGATCCGCCGCTACCGTGACACGACAATGGGCGATGGTCATGCGTGTGAAAGGCAGCAACCTCGTTTCGAGTGGTGGTGGCGGTGTGCACACAGTTTCTCGAGGTGGTGGCTCGAAGAGGAGCATGCTATGGCTCGACATAGCTACACTATGAGAAGAGCCATGCAAATCCTGGCGGCACGGCCGCGATGTACGAGAATTGGGGTGCATGGGCATGGGCACTGGCTGGACGGGATGGTTGACGACGAGACCTAGACGGCAGGCAATGGGACAAAAGGAGGGGGGAGGTGATGGTACATGCCTACATGGTGAGAGATTGATGGGCAAGACACAAGAAATGATACAGCAGAGGGGAAATACATGGGTAGAGAGGCAGAAGAAAGGACGAAGCGCAGTTTAGCCAAACAAATTCAGACCAGCCCGACCGGTCCTGCTGTTTCAGCTTCAGTTTGTTTTAGTTCACTATTCTTAGATTTCGTTCTTTTCTAGT
The DNA here is from genome assembly GCA_036346265.1 of Melocanna baccifera. NCBI lineage: Eukaryota > Viridiplantae > Streptophyta > Magnoliopsida > Poales > Poaceae > Melocanna > Melocanna baccifera. Next base: position 12,992,936 of record CM070701.1, on the reverse strand, counting down.
TTTTTTTTAGCTTTTTTGTTGATTCTTTTTTCTGTATTTATTTGTATTGTCCATGATAGATTGCTAACCTTTTTTTCTATTTTAAATTTTTTTAATTTAATTAGCCAAATAAGCCATTGTCAGTTACAATAAAAAATAAACCAGTTATAGTACTGCAATATAAGCTATAAGCCACTTTATTTAAGTTGAACTGTGCGCCTCCAAAAAAATTCACTACTAGAAAACGGATCATCCCTCACGAGCTTTAGTTTTCCTAATGGGCCCGCATAGACCGTGAGGGATATCCATTTTTGTGACGGGTCCACGCATCACCATTGCAAAAATTCATTTTCCTGTCGGGCCCACGTATCCCCGTGAGGATAATTGAAAACCCTAACACCCCACCTTTTCCCCTCGTGCCCCCATCCCCTCGCCCGCGCCTCCATCCCCTCGCCCGCGCCTCCTCCGCCCCATCCCCTCGCCCGCCTCCTCCACCCCATCCCCTCGCGCACCCGCCTCCTCCCCCCATCCCCTCGCCCGCGCCTCCTCCGACCCGCCTCCTCCGCCCCATCCCCGCGCCCGCCTCCTCCACCCCATCCCCTCGCGCGCCCACCTCCTCCTCCTCCTCCCCATCCCCGGCCTCGGCCGCCTCCTCCTCCCCAACCCCTCTCGCCCGCCTCCTCCTCCCCATCCCCTCACAAGCCAGATCCTAGCTCCCCGCCGCCGACCCGCACCAGATCCGGCCTCCCCACCGCCGGATCTGCTCGCCCCTCTCCGGATCCACCTCGGCCCGTGCCGGATCCGGCTAGATCCGGTCGTCGCGTCTTGAGTCGCCGCCACCTCCCGGCCGCCGCGCTCGCGCCTCCTTCGGACGCCGCCGCCGCCCCAGGTCACCACCACCGTCGTCGCATTCGGCCTCCCCCACCACGACGCCATCGGATATATTGATTAGTTTACTGCATATTCTCCTGATGGCCGAATATATTGATTGAATCAATTTTCCTCACGGTCGATTAGTACCATCAGATTAAATCAATTTTCCTCACGGTCGGTTAGTACCGTCAGGTTAAATCAATTTTTCTCACAGTCGGTTAATCGACCGTCAGGTTAAATTTCCCTGACGGGTAATACCGTCAGGTCAATATTCCCTGACGGGTAACCGTCAGCCAAATTTAATTTTCCTTACCAGCCAGCCCTGAGGGGATTTGCCTGACGGGAACCCGTCAGAGAATTATAACCTGACGGTTTTTTGTATTTTTCTGACGGTTTTGAACCGTGAGGGATGATCTGTTTTCTAGTAGTGATTGTTGTGGACCACATCTAGCTTGTTACCACTTTTTTCAACATTTGAACGAAGGTCTAACCACTCTAATTATTCTTCACTTTCTATATGTAGTCCGCTCTCTCACCCTTAGGACAAAGATTATTCTAACCAAGATAAAAAAAACTTGATGAACTCCTACAAAATATAAAAACAAAAAAATTTTCTAAGCGAGGCACGGAAAAGTAAACCTATGTAAATCCTACAAATAAAAACAAATAAAAAATTGCAATGCCATTATGTTAAAATTGTATATTACTTAGCACTACACTTTTATGCTTAGTATTGTGCATTTTTAAGTGACTGTGATATTAGAAAATTTTCGGATGACTAAAAATGAGCAAAATCCTTAAAAAATAGATGCTGTTTTGTAGGACTAGCTAGCAATGACACAGCAAATAAAATCATATGTGAGCTTCTTAGGTGGCACTTTTCTTTATGAACAGGTTTTGGTTAATGGGACCCAGCCATTGCCTCGGATCACAGCTGTAGGAGTACATGACAACAGCGCATCACACTTCTGTATGCTGCCTTGGCCATAGTACACTTGAAAGGACAAGCCTAAGCAAGCATGCACGTCAAAAATCACAATGCACAACAGCACAAGCCTCTAGTTTTTCTCTCTCTCTCTGCATCAGGCCAATAGCACAAAGCAACACAGCAACACAGCAACAACCTTGGATATAGTAGTACTAATGCCAGTGACAGTAACACGTGGCACCATCAACTAAAGGGTCCTTTTTTTCAACTTTCAAAAACTACTTTACGATTTTTCTACAATAACTAACTTTTAAAAGAAATGTATTTTTAAGACGGAGTCTATAAGTTGATTATAGTACACATTGTAGCGACTTCATTTTTATCGGCTAAAATCACGCGCAAGTTTCTATTACTCCATACTCTTTTTACGAACAGCTCGGAAGTTATAAGTTGCAGCTAAAAGTTATAAATCAAAGTAAAAAAACAACAGACCTTAAAACCCTCACTGCCAAGTGTAGTTCCATAAGATTGTACAATAGAGAAATGAAGTGAGCTATTTCTCATTATACCAAACAACATAACTGAAAGATAAAACTCAATGCATACATATCAAAACTAAATTGATCCAAAATTTCAGATTCAACATCTTTCTCTCTCTCTCTCTCTCTCTTAATAATGGATAAATTAATCTAGCTACGACTACCCCATCAGAAAATCGTTTGCCTACTTCAAAACTCAAAACAACTATTTACCCTATATATAGGTACATAACTATATATCATGCTTTCTCTTTGAAAAAAGCACGAACTATTTTCCTGTAAACATTTTATTCAAAATACTTCATAAATTCTTTTGCCATTCTTTCTCATATATATTCCATCCTGGGATCAAGTTAGCACTTCCTAGTATTGAAGAAGGAAATCAAATGATGAAAAATGTTTTTTAGTACGTATGACAAGATCATAAGCTTAAACCTGTAGATTCTGAATTATCTAGACAATGAACAATATTCAACATTATCACTAACACTGACTGATATAAGTGGCGAACAAGCTAAATGAAATAACAATGGAAATCAAAACTTATTATAGGCACAATTCAACAAGTGCAAGCGAATGTCTGCAACTTGCGTTAGGAGTGCAACCCCAAAGCAAATTCTCGCATGCTGCAGTTCACATCAAATAGATAGTAAAAACAAAATACAGGAGCTCTCCACAGCTCAACAGAAACATCAATGTCACGCTTCGAAATATCACATAAAATTTAAGCCGTTTGCGCTTGCATGCATCTCAAAAGTCATAATCCTAAGCTAAAACTACGTACGAGTTTCTATTACTCCGTACTCTTTTTTATAAACAGCTCAAAAGTCATAAGTTGCAGCCAAAAATTATAAGCCAAAACTAAAAAGAATAGACCTCAAAACCCTCGCCACCAAGTGTAGTTCCGTAAGAATGTACAATAGAGAAATGAAGTAAGCTATTTCTCATTATACCAAACAACATAACTGAAAGATAAAACTGAATGCATACATATCAAAACTAAATTGATCCAAAATTTCAGATTCAACATCTCTCTCTCTCTCTCTCTCTCTCTCTCTCTCTCTCTCTCTCTCTCAATAATGGATAAATTAGTCTAGCTACCACTACTCCATCATAAAATCGTTTGCCTACTTCAAAACTCAAAACAACTATTTACCCTATATATAGGTACATAACTATATATCATGCTTTCTCTTTGAAAAAAGCACGAACTATTTTCCTGCAAACATTTTATGCAAAATACTTCATAAATTCTTTTGCCATTCTTTCTCATATATATTCCATCCTAGGATCAAGTTAGCACTTCCTAGTATTGAAGAAGGAAATCAAATGATGAAAAATGTTTTTTAGTACGTATGACAAAATCATAAGCTTAAACCGGCCTGTAGATTCTGAATTATCTAGACAATGAACAATATTCAACATTATCACTAACACTGACTGATATAAGTGGCGAACAAGCTAAATGAAATAACAATGGAAATCAAAACTTATTATAGGCACAATTCAACAAGTGCAAGCGAATGTCTGCAACTTGCGTTAGGAGTGCAACACCAAAGCAAATTCTAGCATGCTGTAGTTCACATCAAATAGATAGTAAAAAACAAAATACAGGAGCTCTCCACAGCTCAACAGAAACATCAAAGTCACGCTTCGAAATATCACATAAAATTTAAGCCGTTTGCGCTTGCCATGCATCTCACTGTCGTCGCTGCTCACTACCAACGACAATGTTGATCACGATGCATGGAGCTTCCAGCCGCTCGTGCACTGGAGCGGGGCCGGCTTTATCTGGCAGAAATCGCATCGGCCGCCCGCCTGCCTTCCTCTGCTTCGCACCGACAAGTGGCTCGGATGACGATGGGCCGCTCTCCTTCCGGCCTCCCGTCGCCCACGTCGATGCGTCTGCCGTCTTGGACTCGGCGCGTGCTTGCAGCTTCTTCGCCCGCGACTTTTTTCCAGCTGTTGTGGCGGTTGATGTAATGTGTCAAGCACAGAGCGCAGCCGGGGTGCGCCTGATTGCAGCATTGCCACCCATTTCCGTGACCGTTGTTCCGGCTGCACCGCCTCCCCTCTGTCGGCACTGGCGGGGCACCTTTCTCCTTCGCGGACCGCGGACGTCTCTGCGTCTGCTATGTTGGAAGCGGAGAGACCCGACTTGGCGGCGGCGCTAGCTTGCATCAGCTTCTTCTCCGCCTTGGCCTTATTGAGGATGCGGCGGCGGCGGCTGATGGCATGCTTCAGGCACACGGCGTAGCCAGGGTGCGCCTGATTGCGACATTGCCACCCCCATGCGGGGCAACTCTTCTTGCCGCACCGTCGCCCCTTGGTCTGCAGCGGCGGGGCACCTTTCTCTTTCAGAGACGACGCCATAGCGATCTCATCAGCAGTTTCACTATTGATGTAAGCACTGGCGCGGTTAGTGCCATTGTCTCTCCTCTTCTTCCCCGACGCGGCCTCTAGCGTTTCATCAGCACTGGCGGATCGAAGCACAACCGATTATAGAAAAAGCCAAGTATATGTATGTACAAGAACTGTGTCAAAAGAATTAAACATGCACGCATATGATCAAACACGTTTGATTATGTGCAGGTAAGATCATGCATGTGTGTCAGTGTGTGTAGGTGGCTTAGATCAATATGGACGCGGACAGGAGAACATAACGACAGATAGATCGATCAACTGAAGCCTTTCCTCCCTATCTTCCTCATCTAACCTAAAACTTATAACGATATATGCGCTCGCAAAAGTGAAAGGCTATAGGGGTTAGCATGCGCACCTCTTCTCTCCCAAACTCCTGTAGCTATCGACCAGCGGGGTGATCTTGCTATGGTACACCATCACAGTCGTGCCCATGGTTTCCATCTCCACATCCACGTTCGCCTGTAAGGACTTAGAGCCCACGTTACAGCAGTCAGCAGCACAAACCCCGAATTAACAGGACCAAGAAATGGTGGATCTGGGAATTTTTGCACCTCTGGAAAGAAGAGAAAGGGCTTTTGAGAGACCGATGAGTACCTGGACATGGGAAGAATCGGGAGACAGCAGAATAGTGGAAGCCTCGGGTTGGTTCGTCTGGAAGGGGATCGTAGGGTTCCTTGTTCAGATTGATATCTAATGTCCAGAGTTCTCTAGTGTCCAGAGTTGCAGAACTTTGCCAAGCCAAAACGCTGCAGTTCTCTTGTGTTTGCCATGACTTATGTACCAAGTCTGACAACAACCAGTGAATTTAGATATCATTTGGTATCAGAGCCAGTGATCCGGGTGATGTCGGCTCCTACCATTGACCGAATCCTTCTGCCACTATGTGTCCCCGATCACCACTGTATCCATCCCACCAGATCCATCTGATGCCAATATTACCAAGAAAAGCAGGCGACAGGATCGGAGTACATGCCCCATCCCTCCTCAATCCCAAATTCTCCATCCAAATTCCCCTAAACAAATCGGACCACCAAATAGACGAGACAAGGGAGAGAGGAGATGTGTTACCTAGGGTGGGGGTAGCAACGGTGGCTGACACATGCTGTGACGACGGCGGCAGATGGTGTCATGAAAGGGAGATGGAGTTGAGAGAATAAAGGAGATGTTGTTGCACGCATGAATAGTTCGCCCTAAGTGTCTGTATATATAGAAAAATATTATTACAGACGGTTTTCAACAATAACCATCTGTAATAAGAATAACATAGATGATTTTTAAAAATAACTGTCTGTGATATCAAATATATCACATGTGGCTAATACAAAAAATCGTATGTGATAGTATAACGTATCATAGACGATTTTGTATTATAAAACGTATGTGATAGTCCATACATCACATATGATTTTTTATTACGAACCGTCTGTGATATATCATAAACGGTTTAGTTAAAAACCATATGTGATAAGTAGATCATTATAGATGGTTCTTACCATTGATTGTAACATAGATGGTCACGCTAGTAAAATCATCTGAGATAACTACGCTGCAGCTTACCACTGATGGATTCTATAGAATTATATATGATGAGGCGTTCAGCATTACCTTCTCTATAGTAGTGTATTGGTTTTTGGCTTTGGTTTATGAATAATAACATTTTGTAGAGAAGCTTGTAAAGAGAGAAACACTCGTATACGATTTTAGCCGATATAAAAGAAATCACAATGATGTGTACTACAATTGACTAGTAAACCCCACGTTGAAAAGACACTTCCGTTTGAAAACTAAGTACTATAGAAAAATGGTTTTTAGAATCCAATACGAACAGAGCCAAATCATCCTCATGATAAATGTAGCCTCTATCTTGGGATGGGTTCTTTCACACTTATGGTTTATGTACTGACTTTAGCTGTACCGGCTAAAATTATATGTAATTATCTTTATCTTCGTAATTTTTCTCACAAATAACCAAAATTTAAAAATTACAAGCTAAAAAGCATAAGCACAGACGAAAACAATACACTTTTTTCGTAAGGCGGGAGCTATTCGAAAGGAGTAGACGCAGTAACGGCGAGCTTAAAATGGCAGTGTCCGTTGCAACTCCCGGATCTTTTGTGGCCCCTTGGTCAATAAGTCAACGTGTTTATATCCTCGACAGCATCGGTAGAATATTGCGGTATACAAGCAACTCCACTGATACTTCTTAATACATGATGCAGCATTTTAATACGAACCACCGTTAATTGAAACGTATTTCCGGAAAATAGACCGTGACTGGACCAGATATTAAATTTAAAAAAGACCATGGACCAATTTGAATAAAGAGGGTAATTATAACCACGAAAGTTGACCTTGTTTGAAACTAGAGTGCTTCCAAAGCATGGATGCAATAGTATGCTAATTTTGGCTCGTGCAAATAAAAGGGAAAAAATATTACGCCGCCGCACAGCCTTTATGACTTCCATTTCCACCTCTCTTCCGTTGTAATCTCCAAGAAAGGAGAGAGAACTTGGAAAAAAATCATTCGAACTAGTCCGGCCGAACTGGTTCCGTTGCTATGGGCCGGACGTCCGATATGTCCGGATGATCTATTTGTAACTAGCTTCTCACGTCTTGTCTTATACCATCGAATTTGGCTCCTTTCATTCTCATCCCCACCATCTCTCGCTCTTTCCAGTATTAGCCCCCGTGGGTGCCTTCCTCTTCTGCGTGAACCCAGTCGCCGAGCTCACTGTTCCCTGCTGGTACCCTAGAGAGACTGCCGACAGCCACCCTCACCGCCTTCAGCCACCTCAGCTCTGCCTACTCCTCTGTGCTACCCGTACCAGTGCCTCGATTCGAGCTCCTGCTCCCACCCCCGACACCGGCCCCGAATCCCGCGCGGGGAGCGCTGGCTTCACGGTTGTGACTGACACATGGGATCCACGGTGCACAAGCTCCACCACCTGCTCCTTTGGCGTTGGATCCAAGCCACGCACGCCAGTTTCCCGCCCCGCCGTCTGCTATGGGGTAAGCATTTGTTTTTACTGCAACATTCTAATTTCATGTATGCAACAATAAGTAATAACCGGTGCAACATTGAGGTTTTTGTCAAAAAAATTTGTTGCATACATGGTCGAAAATTATTGCATACATGAGTGATAAAAATTACGGCTGGATCGGACGTCCGGGCGCTAGCAACACCTAATTAATAATGTCTTCATCTAGTCCTTGCTGGCTTTTAAGTTTTAATTGCTGCTATGCTGGATCTCTAAGGTCGGGTTCTTTTGGATTTAAAATTGGTTTATTTATATACTATCTATAGTAACTAGCTTTTAAACATACATTGTTTCAAGACAAAGTCAGAAAAGTTACAGCAAAAAACATGAGTTCAGCTTCATTTGATTCTATCCCCGAGATAATGATGACAAATGCATGATGACGTTTGTCTTCGTCTAAATAATGGATACGGCAACAACGGGCTGAACGCTGATTTCAAGATCAATACTTGCCGTTTAAGCCCACCCTTGTACTTTCTGGATGGTAGAAACTGGGCCCGTTAGTGTTTCGGCTTTTGGGCCTTTCAGTGCAATGTAAAAGAAGGTGCTTTCCTAAAGGAAAAAGGCCAACCTGAAAGGTGTTTTTTTTTTCTTTTGGCGGCGTCTAAATACATCTTGCATTCTTGTGTCTTGACACGGGTTGGAGATGTAACGAAAGCAAGAACACCCGGTGGTCGTGTGGTTGAGGTACTGAAATTAAACGATTTGAGTAGTTGTTGAGCTGCTGTTGTTTCAATGTACCGCAAATCAGCGATCATGTTTCTTGGGAAGTTGAGTTCTTCTTCCCGAGACAGCCGGCTTGCACAGTCCCTTGTATGGTGTTCAGTATGAACATTTTGGAGTAAGTTCTCCAACGTGACTCCATATGGCATAAGGTGTAAGACTATATATAGAGGCTAAAAACCCAACCTATTTATTCGGTCGAAAGCTTGTGCATTGGACGTTGAGATGCAACCGGTTGATGAGATAGGAGTTGGTTACTTGCAATGTGTAGTGACATCTGAAAAAACTTTAATCTACAAGTCCATGTCAGGCCTTGCCGGGTAGGATTTGTGTTTTTCACAAATTAGGCCGCGTACTCGCGCGTGTTTCCATCAAGATCCAGGCCAAGCATAAATGACACCAACTGGTAGAAGCAAATCTAGCCAGGGCTTTCCTTTTCTTTTGGTCCACTGCAACTGAACTAAGAAATGTTAACAATGTAAAATTTAGGGAAAAAACAATCACGATTATTCTAGTTGAAAATTTCTTCACCCTTTTGTTCTCACATAGGGTAGGTTTTTACCTCTTACAAAGATTCGCCGCGACCCGCTATGTTCTCCACGCAACTTTCTTGTGAGCACTTCTTTCTCGCCCATCGATAGCGATTCACAAATTGCGGTGAATGTATACAATCGCCATGATTTCTTCCATGATCACTTGCTAAACATGTGGATTTACTCCAGGTTCCATGACAATAATGTCATCATCAGTGTTAGGTACAGAAAAAGGACAGAAACTTTTGCTTGTCCAAATAAAACCTCCTCCTCGTTTTCCTCCATTGGGGAAAAAGGTCGCCGAAGCACGGAGAAAACACCAAAGGCGTGAAGAATCATCTAGGATTGGACCGAGCCGACCAACAGCTCGGCGAGACACAAGTACGTGGGCACAGGCTGCACAGGGTATCTTGCCGAGCTTTGCACCCAACCATGCTAGGCTGAGACATTTTCTCAGACGAAATGATGCGACTGTAGTTTGCCTTCTTTCTCTTGCTCCGCTTTTGCCTACAGAGCTGAACAACATGCTGAGAGCACTGTCCTCAGACCAAAAAGTGCAAAGTTGGGGGCGAAAAAGAGCCATGGTCGATTATATTTTCATCAATATTGACACTTGATCATGTAATAGCTTAGCGAATAGTCTTCTAGTAGCTTTTCTCCTATAGTTCAAAACTATATCACCCACCATATCAGTACTAGGTACCGTTATGCTTTTCTATTCTGTGTCAGTACTAGGTACTATTATGCTTTTCTATTCTGTGATAAGAAGTGTTTTGCCCTTTTTTTATTATTATAGGTGGTAAACCATATAAGAATCATACAAACTTATAGTATAGATGTTAAATATATGTACTTTTACAAATCCATAGAATCAGCGATTCTATGATTTGATACTACAATTTGATCCTACCCGAGGCAAATCAATCTGACTTAGGATCTCGATTCTGACTACCTTACGAGTGGGCCTTGGCATTTTGACCGTTCGGCCTGCACCATGCGTCCATGCCGCCTCACACGTATGGCACATCCAGGCCCAGGAGCGTGTACGGCCCAATTGTCTGGAAGCTAGTCGTCTTCAGCCTCCAGGCTGTAGTCGACCCACCTAGACGTTGCATCCAAGGTGTTAAGAAGCATACCAGGCTTGCCCGGGAAGACATAACTTCCATCGTTCCCGACGATGGTAGGACTTCGCTGAAACTCCACATCCTGACACTGGTGAGCCCAGCTGGTGCCCACTCTGCCCGGAGGGTTGGCTCCACCCGTGTCTGTGTGCATATCCTCCTCATGATTATTTCCCCGTGGAATTTAAGAACTCCCCTATCTCCACCCGTGTCTCAGCCGGGCGTCACTGTTATTCTCTGCTCGCTTGCTGCTCGGTCTCTAGGAAATGCATGTTCCTGGCTTGTGGAGGCCCCTGTACATGCCAATGTTCAAAAGTATTTACTCTTTGAGGTGAAAATGGACGATGTAACTTGGTCTTGTTCCGAACTTGTCTGTGTAATCACGAGAGGAACCATGCATGACGTATGGTTTAAAGAGGGGATCTCCTCTTCCATTAATTGCCTAATCAAGCAACGACGCCATGCATGGGGGCATATCTAATGCATACCACCCTATACCCGTGCATTCTAGTTTCAACTTCTAACATCTAACTTTTAGAAGTCTAAAGCCGAAATAAATGTATAATTTCTTAGCATGATCTGTCTTTTCTTTTATCACATTTTTCCTCTGTATTATTCGCGGAGATATAACATTGTTTTTTCTTATTTTCTTTACTTGAACGACTCAGAAAACTAATAGCCATCACAGTTCAATTTTAACTAAAAAACAATAGTTAGAGGGCACAAGCCGTTAAAAAAATCCGGAATGAACGGTCCTTAATTAGTTGCGAGTGTGTAGCCTTTTCAAAACATGATGGTATGCATTTGCGTATCTTGTTCTCAATCAAGCAGCTATATTACAAATTAAAGGTTTACTCCGATTCAAGTCTTTTCTCAATCAAGCAGCGATATTACAAATTAAAGGTTTACTCCGATTCATGTCAGTACAGACAAATCACGCTGGCGAAAAAAAATGACAAACAAACAATTTCACGACTTGAGCTTTGTTTGTAATACAGAAATTTTCACTAAAAAATAGAACATTGTAAATAGATCAAGATTCCAAAGCAATTCCAGTGTTCCAAAGGGCCCTTAAAGGCTTAAACTCCAAAGATAGGTCAGGAAGTAACAGAATCAGCCGCAGACGGAAGGAAGATTTTAACCGAGTGCCAGCATTTGGCCACGAACATACAGACCGGTTGGGCAAGTTGTCCTGGCACACAAAATTTTCGGACTAGGCTCTAGCCATGCATACATTAATGCATGTGGAGCCACTACACGCTCGTGGATCAGATCAAAACTCTGGGACGCAGCAGTACACGTCCTTTTCCCCCCTCCAATAATTCCCTCCGGCAAGGCCATGCCACCCCGAGCAAAGATGGAGATGGGACGAGGCGATAACGAGGGTCACCCATGAGCGGGCTGACGCGGGACGGCCAGCCGGCGCGTCAAGCGGCGAGGAGGCGTGCTCGATCGGCTCGGTGCATGGGGCCGCGCGTACACGCCAGCGGCTCATGCGCTTGGCCTTGGGCGAGCGACCAGGTCGGGCAGCTCGCACGTGCCGATACATGCGCTGCGTACGGCGATGGAGCCAAGTCGAAAGCATACTCCTGCCTCGCGAACGTACCGACCGACGCGCCTGCGTTTATACCGCCTCTAGCTTGGACCATCGGTGTACGCCCCTAGTGATTATTGATTATGGTGTTCAAATCTAGTTCGGCTTTCAACTGGCTAGGTCGTTCAATTCGGCTTTTGACTTGTATTCTCATAGATAATGTAAAGAAAAAAACTCACATTAAAAAGTTAACACATTCTGAACTATTTTTGGCTTCTAGAAGTTAAAAAATACAAGTCAAAAGTTGTTTATAACGGGGTCTTAGAGAAGTCAAAAACCAATTTGAACATCTCGACTTTTAAAAGCAGCTTCTCCAAGCTGTTTTCAAAAACGACTTCTATAAGCCGCTTTCAAAAACGAATTATTTCGGTTCAGTTAATTTGGTTTTTTGGTTAACGAAATATGCACAACGCTTTAACATATAATAATATTCTTTAGTCTAGTGTTATTATACCGGATTTATTTTTGAGTGAATGATATCTCTAGAAGCTACTAATGTTTTTCCTTTTGAGATGTTCAAAAATACCTACAAAATTAAATGAGCATAGCCTGTGTTTACTACAAATTCACATAAGAAAAAAAAATAATATTTCGGTATCTCGGTTAATTCGGTTTTCGTGACTTAAAAACCATACCGAAAACTAAATAGCATTAAAATATAAACCACATGAATACCATACACCGAATAAACCGTAATTTTCGATTTTTTTGGTTCGGTTTGATTTGGAATTTCGCTTTTGGTATAAAAATGCCCACCCCTACTTGTGTGTTCCAGACAAAAGAGTGCGTTTTTGTACATGTTTTAAGCTCAAGAACTGTGATGATAAACAAAGGACCCTCCTAGTAGTTTTTTTGAGATGGGACTCTTGGTAGTTCTTTTTGAGATGCGACATTTTGCATAAGAACATCATGCATGTTGTGAACCAATAAACATCCAAAATTGACTTGAGGGCAGCGGTGCCCACTCCCCAGAGCGGAGAAGACGGCAGCCGTCACACGGTCCAGATAGAACTAGGCGTGACCACCTGGAACAAGATGTCGGCTAGGAGGGCGTACTGGATGGAGCAGAAGCCAAAGTTGAATTGGATGGCTTCGAGCCCGTCGTCCCTCCCCATCATTGACCACCTCAACCTCTTCAAGAAGCCACTCCACCATGCACTAGCTGCACTTGCAACGATGCACGACCAGGTGCACCTCCTCCGCTTTGGCTCCCGATGGGCATGACCCATTTGGCCACATCTGCGCTGACTAGCTGTGGCCATTGTCATTGCTGCTGCTACCCTCGCCTCGCGTGCACACAGCACACGTCCCAGAGGAGCTCCAATTTGCTCCCCCATCCAGCTGAGCCTACAGCTGCAGGCCAAGCTGCATTTACTCCCACAAACCACCCCAGAACCTTCTAGTCCCCCTCTCCTCTATATACACTATGCTCCCCTTCTCCCCCCAGCCTAGCTCTCTGCTACTACTTACCACCACCTAGCTAGCTGGCGAGCACTACAATGGCAGCCGCCACACAAACACTCTCCCCCATGAGGCAGCACGCTCTAGTCCCCAGCCCGCTAGTTGCTGCTTGCTCCTCCCCTCCTCCTGCTGCTGCTCCTGGCCTGTGGTGGTGCCACGACACTGATGATCCCGCCTTAGAGTGGTACGTTCCCGATGTGGCCCAGAGAAGGCAAAAGAGGCGGTGCGACAATGAGCGTGTGGTGATCTTCGTGTTTAGGGACTTGTTGATGGACAACGACAATAACAAATGATCTCACATCGCTCGCCAAAGGCCAACTACCTGCCCTACAACATCTACTTTGCCGGTGAGCCCACTGGCCTCTTCTCAAACAGCTACACCATGGTCGATGAGATAGGTATGATTACCCACAGTCGGCCGGTGGTAGGGGGCGCCAGGCCCACCTGACCCATCGGTGGGTCCACTCATGGTAAACTTTACGTGGATTCATGCGGCCACAATGATCTACGCTAGTACTAGCTCATAGCTTTGTAAATTCATGGTGGATTCAGAAGATCTGCACTATTGAGCTAATCTGCGCCAAGGTCAAGCCATGAGGCACACTGAGACTTGCCAAGGTGTTCGTCTGTAGCATCCCAAAATTTATTTGTATTTTATTTAATCTATTAGAATTTATTTGGATTTTCTAGATTTTATTTCAAAGCATAGAGTAAACTTAATTTATATAATTTCTAAAAACTAAAAATAGCTTATTTTTCCTATGTTGTCCTAGCTTTATAGTATTTGTGAATTTTCTGAGTTATTTGCTATTTTCTAGAGTTTTTAGAAGCCTTCTAGAATTTCTAAAAATTAAAAATGAAAATTTAAACCTAACTCTCTCTCTTTCCGGCTGACATGTGTCCTGTTGGGATTCAATCTCAGTCGCCCGTCTTCACTTAACCACACCAACAGTCAGGATCTCTTTATTCGCCACGTATTGTTCGTCCAAACACCCCGTACGTCAAACTCTTTCTCTCTCTTTCTTCCTCCCCTTTCTTCTTCCCCGCGCCGCCGCCATTGCTACCCCCGCTCGAGCTCATAAATGCGTCATTCCTTCCCGTTAGTGTGGGCACTTGATGCCATTAGTGGCTACTAAACCACCCAAATTCATTCCGTCGCCTCCCCTCTCTTTAAAATTGGTTAATCTTGGCCTTTAAGTGCCTTGACGCCAGGCCATAACACCGGTGAGCCACCCCAGCCATTCCCTTTCCCCCGCCCCTATAAAACCCCTCCTCGAGCTTCCTCTCTACACGTTGCACCTCACCCCCTCTCAAACTCACTCCCCGCACCCGAGGCTCTTTAGCTCCGTTTGCTTCTCTCTCCGCTCGCTCGTGAAACACCGACGAGGAATTGCCATCGCCTTGGCCCGAATCGCGCCACGCCGGTGCCACCTCCATCTTCACCGCACCCAGGCTGAGTGTCCAACGCCCCTCCATCAAGCGAAGCCATCGCCGGAGATTGATTTCAATGGAGCCCATGAGCTACCACCGCTTCTCTCTCACCGCCAGCCACATCTGTGCACGCCCAAGTGTCGTTGTAGATATTTGGCATCACGGTGCTCTCCTCTTCATTTTGTGACCCTCGCCATCCTTCGTCGCTCGCCAGAACACCGGCAATCGTTGGTCCCCATGCACCACCACAAATCGGTGAGCCACCTCGGCGGTCAGTATGATGTGGCCTCTAATTTGGCAGCCACTTGTGCGCCTCCTCCATGCCTAAAAGCCACATGGGTGCCATGTCATGTCCCCTTGCCACCTTGGGCGAACAATGTCCGTGGACTCTGTCCACCAATTCCAAGCCCACATGTTAGTTAGCGCCAAAGTATTTAAAAATCGAGCTGGCATCAGCATTGCATCATAAAATGTCCATAGACTCTTTTTGAATTTTATTTGAATTTTTTTAATTTATTTGCTTTGGTTCTTTGTGTATAGATTATGATGAATCCGGAGTGTACAATTTCGATGATTCGCAGCACCAAGACTTTGAGCAAGGCAAGTTACACCTTTGATCATGTTGCTCCTAATAATTTAAATTATTTATGTTATTTTTAAAGTATTATGCATGCGTACTTTTGTTCAAACCTAATTTAAATTTGATTTAAATTCTAGTTATGCCCAATTCCTTTGTGTATAGCTAAATTTGATCTTGAACAATCATGCCTTATCACCTTAGATAAAAACCTAACTAGTACATTAGTATTAACTAGAAATTGTATAGAATTACTTAGCTGTGCTTAGACTGATTTAGGTGAGAATATTTGTTTCATATAAAATGATGATTTCTAAAACATATTCTTAATTTCAGTGAGTCAAGAAGATTTATGAAATGTTGATAAAATAAAATTATAAAATTTGGTTTAAACTTAGGCATTGTTAATGTGGTGGGTGCTTGGTGGTTCTCATTATTGTTCGGTGACTCAAGGATGAAACTAGACACCAGGGGTATGCGGATAGCGCCTAAGTTAAATTAAGGACCGGTCTGTGAACTACTCTTACAAAGTCACACCGCACTACTAGAAGTCTGGTATAGGATAGAGCTGACTAAGTAATTTGTGAAGTCCCAAACTTAGTTTTGCTATAGACTCAATGTGAGCGTGGCGTAGACCGCGAGA
Source organism: Melocanna baccifera (assembly GCA_036346265.1). Taxonomy (NCBI): domain Eukaryota; kingdom Viridiplantae; phylum Streptophyta; class Magnoliopsida; order Poales; family Poaceae; genus Melocanna; species Melocanna baccifera. The sequence continues at coordinate 12,977,072 of CM070701.1, read as the reverse complement.
AATCTCATATGGCGCAAGAGGGAGCTCCAACTTGTGGATTTAAGTTGTGGTGAAATCTTTATGGCGGCGTAACTAATTTGATAATGGAACATTATAACAACCTTTTTCATAAACTCTCAGCCGTACTCCTAAGGTAGTGTGCTAATTGCATGGCACAAGAGGGCATATCTTGTGGGTAAAGTTATACACCTCTGCAGAGTAGCAAACTATCCTGGATAGTTATATCCATGGTCAAGGACATGCTAAGTATGGTTTTTCACAAATTAGACTATGTTTTTATAAAATCTGGTTTGTGGACAATTGAGAAATCTTTTTGGAAAGATGGTCCAGGTGGGATACCCATGGGTAGGTTAGTATGAGGTTGGTGTCTACACTAACGATATTATTTTAGCTAAAATATTGTTTTTATATCTTGTATTAAATTCAACTTTTGCACTTACTTTACGGTATTTTCTTTAATATTGTTTTTCGCACAATCAACCATATTATGCTTTTCTTTGTCAATTCTTATACATGTATTTACTCTGTTAAATCTTCTGGTGTAACTTGTAGAGTATTTTATGTGTTTACCTTAATTACTATTGCAAGAGTATGACTTCATCAACTATGGTAAGGATTACGACGAATAGTCCACGTCTTATAGTCATTCGCCTATGGGTAGGTAAGATGAGCTATTCCTTTATGATTTATCTTTCACTTATTTATCTTTGACCATGAGTCATTTTATTATAAACTCGGCCATAAGATCTATACTTTTGTTTATAATAAAGTGTGGTTGTTATGCATAATATGTATCTCTGTTAACTCTATGTGCACTAGCTTTTTTGGAATAATACGATTTACACAGAGAATATTAGAATAATACGATTTACACCATCGAGCTAGGGAGAGCCTCTAATCGAGGAGACGTCTTCGAGGTGAAGCGAACTTCGGCCGAGGCCAAGGCCATTGAGGCACGTTGAGGCTCGCCAAAGTGTCTATCAAGTTTGACATGGATGAAGTCTAGAGGTGGAGCTCAGGGCATCTTCGCGGGGATGGAGGGTTCTGTAGCGGCGGTGCTTGGAGAGGAAATAAGCTTTAGGCGAGCTTCGTCCTTGGCTCGGCGTTAAGCCAAGGACTCCTCTGTGTTAAGCCCGTCCGGTGCTCGGACTTCGCGCTCTCTCGACTGGGTCTCCTGCTCGAAGCCCGGGTGCCCTGGGCCGCGCCCACTCGACGCCCGGCCTCCGCGTCGCCTCTCGGGTTGGGGGAACCCCGGACTGCCTTGGGTGAAGAAAGAGGGAGCTCCCCTGGGCTACCTCGTGTAAAAAGGGGGCAAGGCCCCTGGGGCCCCCCGGGTGAGGGAGGAAGGTTCTTGATGTCGATGGCGTGCCTGTCGTCGGGGCTGTGTAGTTAGATGGCCATGTTTCTCTTGCGGCCGTAGTATCTCTGAGAGAGCTAGGCAAAGTCGGCCATGGAGTATCTATCGGCAGTCTCGGCGTGCACACCATCGTGGAGGCAGTCGTGGAGGCTTGTTTGCATAGCTGCGCAGTGTACGCCAAGAACGGCGAAATGGAGTGGCCCCTCAGCCACGACGACCGCGCATCCATCGTGCTCGACGGAGCAGCGTGAGGGCACTCCGGGATGGTCCGGGGGCTCAGCGTGGACGCCTGGGTGCCTGGGGACAGCCGGTAGGCACAGGGGATGGAGGCCTGGCATGGAGGCGGGCTGAGTGGTGGTGAGACGATTGGACGGCGAGACAGTCCGTCAGTGTGGACAGCCAGAGGAGCCCTCGAGGGCGGCCTGGAGGCGCTGCTGTCGCATGTCCGGGTTGAAGGTCGCCGGGAGGGCAGCGTGGTGGGGTCTGGATGGCGGGCACGCACGGGGTGGCAGCTAGGATGGCCCATTGTGCCAGCAGCAAGGCCATTAGTGCTTTCTCGACGTGCGGGGACAGGTGGGCTTTGGCCCCTCCTCTCCTCTTCCATGGCGGCACCATGCTGTTCTTGCTTTTCTTGGACTGGTCTGCGCTTGCGCTTGGATGTGTCAGGGGGACGTGTTTGTGATGACGGGAGCACTGGGATGGGTGGCTCAACTCCAGAGTAGCTGGACAAGTTGCTGTGGAGGGACACGAAAAGGGAGCCCACCAGAATGTGATGAATCTTGATGGGCCTGCGCACAAGGCACTGCCAAATTAGTCATGGTAAAGACTTGTTTGGTGAGTTGGAAAGCTGACAAATGGTTAGCAGCCCATGGGAGAAGCGGTTTAAGTGGCTACTTGGTTTGCTTCAGTTGGATGCCAGCACTTAGCCCTTGCAGTGAACTTAGCCCTAACAAGTGGCTACTTGGCACAACCAGTCGAAGTACGTCAGCCACAACCACTTAACTTTTTGCTGCATCAGCCGACAGCCTTGCACCGATGGACCCACTTGAGTTCCCTGGGTGATCAAACCATTCAATCTCCATTTTGACTTATCTTCTCAAAAGCCTTCGGTCTGGTCATCCCAATCAGTTTGTACCCGGCCATTGAAAAGAAAAGAGGTATGGGCCTATAGGAAGTGACAGGAAATATACTGCGTGTGTTTAGTATTCCTCTTCACCTATTTTCATACACACTATTCCCCTTCTAAAAAATTCAAAGCGAGACAGAGAGGAAAACTGAAGCATCTCTGAAGAGGAACTGAAGAAAGGGCGGCCGCAGCAGAGCACTGAAAAAGACCAACAGCTGATAGCGGAAGCAATGGACCCAAGTATGAGTATTGGGATCTCTAGTTTGTTAAGCAATACGAGGCGACAAAGAGGCTCTTCCTGTCATATTTCTTCAGCTATCTTCTTTGATGAGCCTTCCGAGACATCAATTCCAGGAGGTACCTCGGTGGGCACCAAGAATGAGTGATTGCTGCTACTCTTTTTTTTTAATCTCTTCACCTCCTTTCTCAAATCACCCCATCCATCCCCTAATCTCCTTTTCCCTTCGGCTGGCTAACGCCTCCCACGCCTTGTCCACATGAATCTCAGCCACCCCGGGGAAGAGCTTGTCGCCTGGGTCCTGGCCCTAGACCCTCTTAGAGTCGATCCCACGTACTCCGCCTGAGATTGACCCCAGACCATTCTAGTGTCGATCCTGCAAACTCCACCTGGGGTTGGCCTCGGACATGGCTCGGATAGACCTTCCAACAGGCACCGGGTTCCAAGGTGGTTGTACGCTGAGAAAGCAGGGGACCCTTCCCCAACAGTGATGCAAGTGGTTCAAGACCCATTCACTAGAACAGAGGGAATGCAGTGGATTAGAATAGGCGTGCTCACTGGAGAGGAAGGAGATGACATCAACGCAGCTCTCCATGGCTCCAACTACAAGACCAAGCATAGGGGGAGGATGAGTGATGCTCCAGATGAAAAATGGTATGTGCATCAAGCAAGGAATCTCACCAAAGAATGAATGGTTAGGTTGTGTGCTCACTGGTGCTGAGGAAGACCACGTCGTTCCCAGTGAACAATAAGACCAGGGCTCTGGTTCTTCGAGGAACACTGGAAATGGCGAGCTGAGGTAGAGGACGTGCACGGTTTGGCTTACAAATAGAGGAGAAAAGTGTGAGACTAAGGGAACTTCTCACATGCATGGGGAGAAGTCAAGGCATGCTCTCTGTTTTCACCCAAACGGGATGAAACAGCTTGATGGCCCTTACAACGATGGGACGGGGCAAGGCGAAGGTGATGGCTGGCCAAGCGATGAAATGGGGGGTGACGGTCAAAAACTGAGGGTGCACGTGTGAGCTCGGCATGGTGTCATGCTACTAAGGCTAGCTGGAGGTGGCCCTCGTTGGCTACGGCACACACCCCAGGGATCCACTGGACAGCAGCGCGACTGAGGAGGGTAGGGCGAGCACATCTTCGCGTGGGCGCACGTGCGACCACACTGGTGAAGGGAGCTGCCGTGAGCTAGAAGACAATCACTAACAAGTGGGTCTAAGACCTCCAGTCAGCGAAAATGAAGATGAGGTGAGAGAGAAGGCGTAAATTCGGAACTAAGCTTTCGCATGAGGAAAACATAAACCAACAGAGGAAGAAAGCGGCTTGGGCTGGAGATTGTCACACGGCCCAGAAATGGGCTGAAATAGGAATAGGCCAAGCCATGGTGGGGAGAATTGGCTCAATAAGGATTTCAGAATTTAAATTATTTTAGATTTAGTTAATTCCAAAAATTAAGTTTAAATTTAAAACATTAGCTAACCAAGTCCAAAAATTATGAAATTTTTTTGGGGCTGTACTTTAATTTATTTGGAACTCAAATAAATTAATGTTAGATTCATGTCAGGTTTTATTTATTTTTAGAATTTCATTTTTAGCAACTAAAAATTAAGAAATACCCTTTTCTTTAATGTAGAAAATTTTCAAAAAAGCAAGGAAATGCAAAAAATGATGACTTCAAAATTGGTTATATAGATTTTTAGGAATTTTGGGATTTTACACTAATATGGCATTATAAGCTGACTCAAAATCCATAATTTCAAAAATGATTAATTATGTTTTAAAATTGCAACAATCTCCAAATGTTAGTGGCAATACTATGTGACTGATAGGTATTATGGATGGATCAGGTACTAATCCAAAGAAAGGATTTGTAACTAGTCTTATCTTAGAACAAAGTATTTGCAACTCATCGAAAGGACTAATAAAAATCAAATCAAGTGAACTACCACCATCGATCAATTCTCTACGTACTTTGCAATTACTAATTGCAGGAGAAACAACCAATGGTAATTTTTGAAGTGTGGGCAAACCTTTCAGGCAATCATCCTTCTTAAGGGATAGGACTACATCCAACCGTGTTCGCTAAAATTGCTTTCCTGGTTAGGTGTTGGCATTGTTGACTTCCCGCCAAGTTGATTTGAACTGCCTCTTTGATGAGTAGACAACAGACCCTCCAAAGATGATGTCGACATGGTGGTCTAGCTTCTGGAATGCCATTTCTTCATCTCCATCAGCATCATTGGTGTTGCTCAGGTCAACACCTTTAGGCAACGTAGGCATTGGACCTTTACCTGAGTAAAAAGCGTCCATACGCTTCTACCATGTATGACAATTATGCAAGTCATGCCTAGGCACATTATGGAGTGAACACCAACGGCCATTTCTATCGGTCGTACCAGATCCCTTGGATCTTGACTGATCATTAAAATGACTAGCTTGTCATTTCCATGGTTTTTCCCCTTGTTGTAGTGTGGATACTGCTCTATGGCGGCGAACTCCCTTGGCAAAGTTTTTGACTTGTTCTTCATATATGGTCAGTTTATTGGACTCATTTTTGCTGAATTGTTCCAAAACTAGTTGGGGCAGATTATGGCCTTTGTCAACCATACAGTTCCACTCCATTGCTTCATGGGTATCGGAGTAGCGATCAGCCATGTCAAATAATTCTGACATAGTCCTTGGCGGGTGAATGTTTTGGTCTTTTGTGAACCTCTTGTGATGTACCGCACATTTAGATGCTCGAATAACAGAGTCATCAGTAAAGTTAGGGATGGTATTGTGTACCCCCTACAAATCTTTTAACAAAATTAATGTATGTTTTTGCTAGTAGTTTGTCGAAGACGATGTAAATCATCTTCTTTTCTAGGTTTAGTGTGACAATTTTTAAAATTGTTTAAACTAGCATGTCAAATATTTTCCCAACTATAAATTGAACTTTCTAGTTGATTAAACAACCATGTACAAGTAGAACCGTTCAACACATTAGGTAAGTAAGTTGCCACTACCTTTTCAGCACCGCCCGTAGCCTGGACAGTGGTGGTGTAGATCCAAAGGAATTATGAAGAATTATGAGTCCCATCAAAGCTCTCCAAATGACTTGGCTTGAATTTCTTTGGTCAAACCACCCCTCTCAGACCAAGCGAGAATGCCTTGCATCCTGTATATGGTCCAAGATGTTGTCATATATATGTTAGGATTTCCATCCTGATATCAGAAGAACATGGTCAACGATAACTAGCTATGCCATGATTAGTATGCTCACCTATACCAATCATGTTGAACACGTTCCATCAAGGTAGATCATTTGCATGATGGGGTTGGTTGTCACTACCACGATGACAACCCCTGGAGATAGAGTGTTTTACTCGTGACCCTGTTTGGGATTTTGATGCTGGCGAAAGACTATGTACTTCTATAGTAGCCTCTTGTAGGTCGACAGCCAATGAATGAATCACCATCAGATCCTGCTTAATTTTTCCCCATCCAGTGGTTAAGGATCACATTCGATAACATGTGAACATGATCCATTAGGGTTTCAACCTACGAAAGAGATGCTATGGTATTAAGATCTCTTATTGATGTCCTTGGACGACCTGGGGTGTGGTTTGCAAATGTTGTTGAGGGTGATCTCCACCTGCGTTAGTGTTGGGCCTCCTAGACATCCCTGGTGCATTGGAGTGGTATTGGCGACGGGTCTCCTCCATTGCCTTCTATTTGGCGGCAAGTAAGTGGTTGTTATGATGTTCCTATGCCAAATGTTCAACCCTCTCCTAGGCCTCACATTGTTCATGTGCTACCTGTTGTTCGTCGGTTTCATCGACTTTGATGACTGGACATGCACGGAAGCCAGAGGAGATGGAGGTTGAGAATGTCCCATCCTCGTCGGAGGAGGGGTAGTAGTCGAGATCTCAGAGTAGATGTACTAGAGATAATTTTGATAGAGCCTTAACATTGACATCATCAGCGAGATCATCATTGGGCGCCATGGCATTGACATCATGGTTACTTCTCTCTACAGTTGAGACAGGAGTGGGAGTGTACTCACCCTCAGAGTTGCTTCAGGCGACAACAATGCCTCCATTGCCTCGATGCCACAGGATTGGTTTGTGGGTGGCTCATGTTCTCCCTTGGGAACATACTCAAGGCAGAAGTTGCACTCGCATGCCTCCTCATGGACGTAGTCCTCGTCCACGAGGTCAACATCGTTAGCAAGGTCGAAGGTGTTCTCCTTATCCATGTGCGAGGACTGGAAAACATCACAACAATGATCTTTAGCTTGATGGTACCTTCCTTCTAGCACCAACTGTTGATGATCAAGATCCAAGAACCCCTATCAAACTTACAGAAAAAATGAAAACAAGATAGCACAATCAAACAAAGACTTTATTTGCCCTAGACAAAAAGAAATTTACAAGAATGAATTTCATATGCTTTGAGGGCACACAGACCACCCTATTTAAGCCTATCTAAGAGGTGACAGTTAATGCCGCTAAAGGCATCTTTTGTCATCATGCATGAGTTGAGTCTTGAACCGTCATGACCCTTGACCGACTATCATAAGTTGTCAGATACACTAATAACTGCACTCGTGTTAATCACGTGGCAAACTACCATGTCTCCCAACTACTTAATCTAGTCAGGGCTAGTAGAACCACATGACTGGTCATCGTTGCCCATGACTAGTCATCTATTAAGTTATAACTAGTTGTTAGTAGTCTCCAACCAGTTTGTCACTAAAGGAATAGAATTTTCATTAAATCATGGTCATAGACATAATCGTTATGTTACTTGGGCTCTTAGGGGGCATTTGGTTGGAGGCCAAATTTGCCACACCTAACGTTAGGCCTTAGCCATGCCTGTGGCTTGACTAACTATGTGGAAAAACCAGGTTGTTTGGTTGATAGACACAACTAAGTCTAGTGGTGACAAAATATGTGTGGCCTCTATTTGGATTGTTACCACAATAGTTTGGCGGAAATATGTGGCAGGTGTTTGGCTTGTAGCCAAAGGTGGTTACGATCACCCACAACCTGAAGTGGTGAGATTACCTAATGCATTCAGGTAGCACTTGGCCATTCTTCCTTGCTAGAAACTCGTGGTCTTTCACTTTCAGCAGTTGTGATGAAACAATTCCGACCCTGTGTTGAGCAAGCATTAGATTCCAACTGGTATACGACCATTTGCTAGATCATCTGGTAGTCATTTGGCACTCCAGCCAAAGCTCTCAAGCAGTGCTCATAGGTTCAATTCAATGGTTCAGGTAATGATCTATTTATTGATAAATGTTTCAAGCAATTGCTTACTAGCTCACCGTTTATTATCAAAATATTATTCATATGAGGGAAAACAAATTGACAGCAGTGACATCAATAAGGATTGAGGAACTCTACAATTTAGGAATCCATGTGCTTTGTGGTTAGAAACAATGAACAATAGTACAATGAACCCATATTGGAACACCACCATGCAGATGAAATCAATCCAGTAAACTTGTACTAGATCCTTAGTAACTCACTGAAGAAATGATAAATATCACCCTTGTATAGAGCATTTTCAACATCAATGAGATTACCATGACAGTAAAGAGCATTTTGAATATCAGTCAAATTTAGATGATAGTAAAGACCATTTTCAACATCAATGAGATTACCACGACAGTACAAAGCGTTGTTTTTCACACCTCTAAGTAGCATTACATTAGAAAGTGCTGCCCCAATAGTAGGAAATGACTTACAAGGTCCCAACAAATGCTAAGTTGCGCATATATAGTCTAAAGGCAAGATTAGGAAATCCAGTACAGCCATAATACATCATACATGAAATAACAGAATGAACACTTTCTAAAAGCTTTGAATACCCATAATTTAGAAAGCAAAAGTTCACATGCGTGATCTGAGATGAGCACACAGCTTGTGAAAAACAATCTTTAACATGAGTAGCTCACTAATACAATGGGCCTCAGTTTCATGATACAACCAATTTAGCCGTGACTCATGGGTGACATCTCTATCCAACATTGGAGCATATTTAATAGCTTTTCTCTTTCTTTTTTGCATATGAATCTTATACCAGTACATGGCTAAACACACACCGATGGCAGCAATCAACCTTCTCCTCCACATGTAGTAGTAATTTATGTAATATTGTAAGCACAACTTCCTTCTACCCATCTATGAAAAAATAATATATTTTCACATGTTATTATGGCATTAGTTAGTAGAGTATAATATCAAGCAAGAATCTACTACAGTAATGTACCATGTCTTCAGCAATGAACATTTGAGAGGAAGGGGGAGGTGACTACAGGGAGGGAATCATGCAGATGGAGACGAAAGGACGGAGAGAGGTGCGTTACTAGGCAAGAAAGAGGTGGCGACAGGGACAATCCACGAAGCTCAAGATGATGAACAAGCAGCCAAATAGTAGACCGAGGAAGGCTTCATGGTAGGATCACACGGGAGGTCCAGATCTGCATGCATGCACTACTACAGAAAGGGTCATCATAGACGGTTTAAAACCATCATCACAGATGGTTTCTAAACCGTCTAGATTTATTTGTCAGTGATAATAGTTCGTTATCACAGACAGCTCCTGAACCGTCTGTGATAGATAAAAATACAGTCGATTTTTCAATACAACCGTCTGTAATATGTCGGTATCATGAGCGGTTTTTTATATTAACCGTCTATAATAGCTGACATATCACAGATGGTTTTTTAAAAAAAACCATCTGTGATAGCAGAAATATTATAGGTATATTATTTTCTATTTTTCGGCTTGCCTCAGGAAATACTAGTCATGCCCTATGAAGTAAACAGAAAATATAACAAATATATAGCACAAACAATCATCACATAGATCTCACAAATGAAATAAACAACGTAAGCAGATTACATATATAGTACATGACAATCGTTTAAATAAATTGTTTGATTAAACACAATTGAGTGATTACAATTGTATCCAATGTTTCAACATTTAATTATCATCGTCAGGGTGAAACTCTTCAGTGTTATTTATGACCTTCGCTATCAATAATTGGGAGAGATTTCCTCGAATTTTGGCGAATTTATCAAGATTGATTGCACTTTTGTCAAATTCCACATGCTGTCACTAGTAGTGTTAAGTTGTGCGCTGTCATGGGAGTTGGGAAGCTAACTAGTTAGCGCTCCACCAAATTACCGGTTACAATTGTTTTTGTTTGTTCCTCACAGACCGGCAATATCATCTATTATGGTGTGGTGAGAAGATAGAGATCGAGAGCGTGTTACTAGTTGAATTTCGGTACATAGGAGTCTATAATCGAGACAGACAATCACGTGCTTCCGTTCATCAGAATTCACGGGATTTCAAGTTAACCACAGATTTTCCATTCAAGTGAGACCCTACATCGTAAAGATCGGGAACCCCTGTATCATCTTGGTATCAAAGCACCAAGATGACACGGTTGGATTAATCTTTTATCCTTGTTTAGTTTTTATTTTCTGTCCTATATACAAAGCCAAAAAAATCCTAGCCTTAGCTTCAATTCATCTGTATTTTGTGAGTTTTGTTAGTTTTGAATCCGTTAGTTTCAATTGCATAGTTGTTGTCTATTGCATCTCGTGTTTCCTTCGCGTTGCTTGATCGTTCTTTTAGGGTTCTTAGTTTTTCAATCTACAAATAGAAAATCTGTATGTTAAAACTCCTCTAATCTGCATAAAAAAATTATTGTGGTTTAAACTCCCTAAATCACATCCAAAAATATCCCCTTACTCTTCTTAAGTTGTTGGATCTCATAAAATCCAAAATCCGGTATGGTTAATCTCTTAACGTTGCATCTGTAACTTGTCTCAGTGTTGGAGCTTGCATTTGAGAGTATTCAAGATGTGTACAACACATTTACATAGCCTCGCATTGAGTTCTTTCAGAATCCCACAAAGAAACTGTGTAAAACTTTTAAAAAGTGGTCATCTTTCCAAAAAAATTGAAAGGCATGTCAAATCAATGCCAAATCTAGTGAAAATTGGTGGAGACCTTCTACATACATCCACAAACTTTCACACAAAAAAATTAGCAAGCTTGGCCCACAGAATTGAAAGATACAACGGCTTCAAGTTGAGTCCGTGTCAGTTTCTAGTCCGAATAAGATTATAATTCCAAGACATATTCAGTAAAACATTCATAACTTTTGCATACAGAGCCCATTTTTGACGTTTTTGTATTTGTTGGAAAGATAACGATGAGACCAATCTTTTAGTTGAATTTGCTTGTCTTTTACCCTAAATTTGCATCACAAGTTTTCATATTATTTTTTTGGCAAATATTTCGATCTTCCCTTCAGAATTTGGGGTTTACCTCAATTGCAAAGTTGTAGATCTCGTAGAAACCTTTCAAATGAGTATATATAAATTATATAAAACTTTGCTATTTTATCTTTTAAGACTAGCTGTTATTTACTGCTTAAATTAGAGGATTGTTTATATTGCACCGTTATATTGTCTTTGTACTCTACATCGTGTGAATAAATCTTATGCCCTAGACGAAAGTTTGAGTAGTGGGCTAACATCTCTCCTAGCACATGGTGTAAGAACTTCCTTTGCTTACATCGAGTCACATTAATCGTTGCGTATGTGTGTATCACTTATATCTTGGACATTGTAACTAGGCTTTTGATAACTTTGTAGATTGTTTACTAACTTTACAACATCTTGAGCATTTGAATTGTGGTAGGATTATACACTAACCCTATCCCAGCTCTACATAAACTTGGTGAGTGCAACTCCTGTGATTGGTTTCAGCTAGTGACACATCTGGCTTGTCTCTATCGCCCAGGTATGTGATATTGCTATTTGTGGGAATTGACAAGATACTTGGTGGGAGATGTGAGAAAAAAGGGGAAGAAACTGAGTTAATCGATTTCAATGATACTGACATGGTGGGAGATGTGGATGACCGCAAAAGTACTACTGGGGTTGTGTATTTTCTTGGCCCAAACTTGATCACATGGTTCTCTCAAAAGTAGAAAGTTGTGGTGCTATCCTCATACGAAGCTGAGTACATAGCAGCCACATCAACAGCCTATCAGGGCATATGGCTTGGAAGCCTCTTGGCTGATTTGGTGAAGCAAAAGAAGAGCCAAGTGGTGTTGAAGATTGACAATAAATCTGCTATTATGTTGTGCAAGAACCTGGTGCATCATGAAAGGAGCAAACACATTGATACAAACTATCATTTCATTCGAGACAACATCGAAGAGAAGCAGATAGTGGAGTATGTGAGCTCTGATGAACAACTCGCTGACATGTTAACGAAGCCACTTGGACAAGTAAAGTTCTCGGAGACACATCACAAGATAGGAATACGGGACGTGAAGCTGTGTTAACAAGATTAGTGGTGATTGTTGGAGCTAATCTTATTTTGTTTATTTTTCCCTTTCCAGTTAGTTAAGATCAGAGTCGTTGTAGTAGGTTCTGCAGTCAGTTGTTTGTGTTGCTTCTGTCAGTTCTTTTAGAGTGTCAATTAGTAACTTGGTCCATCATCCGTATTCTGTGTGATATGGCCGAGTCATAGGGAGTAGCTGCTAGAAAAGCAGATCAATTATTGCCTACCTGCTGCATGCTTTGTCATCAGCCTTCAGTGTGTTTTCGTTTAGAACTATAGCATTTCCCAAAAGAAAGAATACAGAGAAAAGTGGCACTGTTGTTCAGCCTCACCAAAACAGAGTTTGTGTTTTCAGCGGTTTGCTCTACGTTCTCCTGAAAGAGACTGTGTAGTGTGTATCCACTCTCGTGCGTGTGTGCGTGTGCGTATATACTCACCTGATCCTGTGCCAACAATGGGCCTGTTCTTTTCGGCTGCGGCTGATGGCTTTTTGGCTATTTGCGACAGAGATTGCGGAAAGAGAGATACTCGCTTGTGATTTTTGATGATACAGATATTAGTTTTTTAACGTGTACTACAATTAACTTGTAGACCCCATCTTAAAAAAATACTCCGTTTAAAAGTTAGTTACTGTAGCAAAAGTCAAAAGCAGCTTTTAGAAGCCGCAAAGAACAGGGCCAATCTTCTCTATAAAAGCAACTACGATGGGACCGGCCATGCGCCACCACGGGCGAGAGGAGACTAGGAGAGAGCTTCCAGGCCTGTCTAGTGCATGGGGTGAAATATGATCTATTATTTTTATATTTTTCCTTGTACACGGATATAAATATGGATACCTTAGATATAAATAAAAATAATAATGAATATAAATATAGAGCAAATATAAATCAAATCAAATATGGTCATAAATATTTCTTATACCATGAAAACCCTTTAAACTGTATACATTTAATGAAAAAAAACATAACAAGTTTAAAATAGAGAATATATGTTGTGGATATATGGCCCTCTCAATATCCAAAAAAGTTGGATCCATATCAATATTCAACGGATACTGAGCTACCAAATTTGTATTTATATCTGACAAAAAAGATTGATATTCATTTTTTTTATTTCATAAATATCTAAACCCACATAATATTTAAAGATAGTACGTGCAAACTATCCATTGCGACGGGTGTCAACATCACTTGACATGTAGCAACAGTGGTAGGAACGAGCCACGTGGCTAGCTCGAACGAACGCACACCCACCCATCCAATCAATCTCCACTATCACTTCACCTTGCGCACGACACCCACAGCCATCCAATGACATCAGCTGACAAGGTGGATGCGCGCTACCCACGGCAGTGGGGTCTACACACCATGTGCTCCGTGCTCTATAGGGCCATGCCTCGGTGCCCATGCCCCTCATGCATTGCATGTGCCCCCTACCACTCATAGCTATGGGTCTATGAGATATTGCAATATCTCCCTATTTCCCTCAATCGATCGTCATGAGGGCTTGATTGCTGCAAGACTTCAATATTTGCAATTACCCCCACCAGCATTGCGAGCCTGACTCGGGCATGGGTCCATGCAAGGCCAGCCCAACCCCCTCTTTCTTACTTCGTTCAATGGAATGGTTCCCGTGTCTAGCACTGTTAGAACATTTTTGCAATTTTGATCCTCTAGCATTTGTTTTTGTAAAAATAACCCTCTCCTCGAGCTCGGAAGATGCGACAGGCGACATAGGTCAACTACCGCACCCCCTAGCTCACTAGGAGGCGAGCCGCGTAACAAGCTGGGCCAGCGCAGTAGCAAGCGGCACAGCGCGGCAGGCAATCAGCCCCAAATGCTACCAAGCCACCCCTACTTGACAGGCACTACCAAGTGCCCATGGCTCGACAGGCAAGCGAGCGTGTGTGGGCGCTCGTGGGAGCGTAGGGGCCGATTACTCACAAGGGCAGCAAATGAGGGGATTGTGTTAATGATACAACGTGATGCAATGTTAGCTTCTCATTTTATTCATGTGTTAATTAAACTAGCTTCTCACATGCGCACATAAAAACTGAACCACGGTTGCAGTCCTGCCAAGTGAGAGCGCAGCCAGGGTGGGGAAAGAAAGAAAAGAGAGATTTTCTATTGAGCGAGAGAACAGGGAGGCAGCGCAACTATGATTTAGTACCCTTCATAATTGGAAGTATTATGGAGTAGGTAAATACCTTTAAAAAAAGGTATGCTTCATTTGTATGCGAGCAACACACTTACTATATCGTTAGTGTTTTGTTAGCGTAACTGTGATTTTATAATATAGAATGTTCTAGGTAGCCATGTTTAGTTGACGTATGTGTTTATGTAATTAACCATGTTTATTTATTATAAATAGCTGTAGAAATACAGGCCAAAAAATAGCTAAAATATTTTTATGTATGTCTGCACGTATATATTTATCGCTCTTATGCTATTACAGAATACTATTTTCCAAAGACCTGGTCTTATTTTCCTAAACTAAAAAGCAAAAGTTTTACCAAAAATATAGCATACTATTGCCTCTCTAACCACTCTTAGCTCTTGACTCACCTCCCTCCGTTATATTTTTAAATTGTTACTAATACCATCTTGTATAACTATAGATGGTCGAATCAGATAACATTGAGCCAAGTGACTACTTCACCCATGGAGAGGACAAAGGAGAGATTGCTGATATACTACACAAACTAATGCAGTACCTATGTTACTAGCATCGTCCCATCTTCAGAAGACGGAAGACCCAAGTAGCAGATAGGGAGGCCTGGATGATGGAAGTCTTCCTGTACACAAGGTAAGGCGAGCACACCCCTCACACCTTCCACACATAGCATCTGAGGAGCACTTTCACTGAAGCCTTTCAGGATGCAGCCCACTTGGCTTGTGCTCACCTATGTGAGATCCACAAGGCTGCCATACTGACCTTCCCATTTCACTACTATCCATCCACAGAGATCATAATGCACATAAAACCAAGTGAATGTTAAAGGAAAATGACCGTGTTAATATCTTGAGAACGAGGGAGAGGATAGTTGCATGGAGTTTATTCATAAACGTTGAACAGAGAGGGAAGACTAATAAGGACAAAAGAGAGAAAAGATCATTGAGACTACATGCACGCCTTATAATATAAAACAAGATAGCAAAAATTATAGACCTTATATTTTGTTCTTAAATACATGTTATTCTACACTTTCAAGATAACTTTGTACAAGTTTTTCCTTTGCATGCTCTCCATTCCTATTTCTAAGGACATTTGTTATTGTAGACTAGAGTAACACACAACATCTAAGAGTAATAAGTGATCAAACAAAAAGAAGATAAGATGGTCTTTTGTATATACATCTTGGTTGTTGCGTAAAATCATTAAAACATCTATTCCGGAGGGAGTATTGATTAAGGGCATGTTTGCTTTTGTTTTTTAAAAGTCGTTTTTGGCTTCTGTTACAGTACTTGATTTTTAATCAGAGTATTTTTTTAAGACAAGATCTACAAGTTAATTGTAGTACATGTTAAAAGACTAATATCTATACCATCAAAAATCGTAAGCGATAATCTCTCTTTTCGCAATATCTGTCGCAAACAGCCAAAAAGTTATCAGCCGCAGCTAAAAACCATCAGCCGCAGTAAAAAAGAACAGATCTTAAATTTCAATGAAGTTCCAGGGAGAACTTATTATGCATCGCAGTGCCATTAAGCAAGGGTGTAAACACTTCTAATTTACTCTCGTAAAGTAGAGAGCTCATCCGGTAGTATTTTTTGTCGATCGGTGCTTCCGGGCCATCATATATAAAAAGAACCAACTCGTTGGTGTGCTATATTTGTTGCATTTTGCCACTAGATTTTTACCAAAACTATTTTTTCTTCGCTGCTAAAACATGGATTGTTATCTAATTTTATTGAAAACAGCAATATAAAATTGTTGGTAAAAGCCGCCGCAACGTCAAAGAAAACCTAAGTTGACAGGAGTATGATGATAGCAAATAGACAGAGTAGGGGAAGTTCAATCCTGAAGATAGGCGTTAATAAAAATCCGGCGTACTATTTAGCGGCATATACAACTTAGCAGATATTAACTTGTTTTGGGCATAGATGAGCTGCATTGTTTGCCTGTCTATGTATGCACAAAACAAACTTTGGCATCGAATAAATTCTTGCATAGCTCCTCTACACCGTCCAATATATTGGCCAGATACCAGCCCGGTTGTTACGTTACGTTGTGTGTTCCAAAGATTAACCAAGGTGCTAGCTAGCTTCTGTACCATTCATATATACAAGGTGTGCAGGCGGAGATAATGCATAGAAAAAAGGACGAGTCTATTCGAGAGAAAGCACAGAGGCACATCAGATCGTGCGTACCCATTATGATGTACGAACGTATGTACATTACGTGCGCTGTAGCGATGCATGAATGAGCTAACGTGCATGCCTCTGTGGTACCTTGATATTGTGTACCGCAACATCTACAGTCATTTATATTAGTGATATACTCTAGATACAATCGTAAATATGATTATATCACTTCTATATTTATAATCTTTTAAATACATATTATTGTATTACTTAAATAAATTATCATTTATAAAGGTTAGCAAGTGTACTACTTGTTGGTGAAGCCATTTATTTGTCGTATGATGTCATTCTAAATATCACTGGTCGGATATCACCGGTTGAAACATTAGTAACTTACAGACTAGCACATGTATTGACCGATGACCACGTTTAATTGGTCATAGATACTGGGATATCAAATCAGTAATATGGACATATGTTAAAGAATATGGTGTTAGATTGATCCACCTTGAGACACTATTGAGATTGTTATATTTTTATATGTCACCAGTTGGTCTCAAGTAATAATGATGTATAATCCTTGTACTTGATATTAACATAATTTTCTACATGTGTAATAGTGTACTTAAGAGTTGTCAAACGCTATTCTGTAATTGGGTAGTTACAAAAGATAGCTTTTGAGTATACTATAAAATATACGGAGGAATGTGACTGGTCAGATATGGAATATGCCCCTCTTATATAACAGGAGAGAGATATCTAGGCTCTTCGATGTAGTCGGATAAAGAAAGTGCATGACCATGTCACAAGTGGTCGAAGAGTCAACCGTATGAAGCGTCCATCATTAGATTACTTGTGGTCAAAGAGTCAATCATATGAGGTGTCCATCACTAGATCAAAAAAATTGAATAGTATATAGATGACACGTTTCTCACCCAGAGTTCAATTGGATATCATGAGGCAAAAGAAGAATACATAAACAAGTCGATAGGTCTAACTAGATGTAAACTGTTATTATGGGTATGCTGACTGGTTGTGACCTGGTCGGACATATCACAAACCAATCTATGAATTGGTCGTATGAGGATACGAATTGGTCGTGACCATATACAGTTATAAAGAGTTATGAGCAATCATGAATAACTAAGACCTGGTTGCAAATCATATTGCATAAGGCTTATCTAGATTTATCTTTGTGTATATTTAGGGGTCGATATGTCCTACTAGGAACTACTACCTACCAGTGATCGAAAATGTGTTTTTAAGTTACAACCAAGTATACATGAACCTTCAAGGTCACACACTTACGGGTTGGAATAATAAGGGCTGGATGATAGACTCTGAGTAAGATACAATATATACTCGTATTAGATAAGGATCCAGTCGGAGACTCCGTGTTTGCTTGACGTATACTGAAGATCAGAAACCTGCCTAGAAGTGTTACAACTATCAAGAGCTTTTAGTTGCTACTAATGACTTCCACCAGGTAACTCTTTTCAAATGTTTCATTCATGTGAGTATTTCAGAATTATAGTTTTGAATTATCTAAAAAATTTATAGAATTTTTGTATCAAGATAGATGTACGAAAAATTAGTTTGTAATATTGTCATCTAATTGATAGTTTCCCATAGATAACATGGTGGGTAGAGGAGGCTATGCAAAAATGTACAAGGGCATTCTATTGATGGCCAATGTGTATTTATTAAGACTTAAGAGACTGGCAAAAGGCAAGCTCAGTGAGCAGAAGGAGAAAGAGTTCCCAACAGAACTAGGGATCCAAGGGCATGTCTGCCACCCAAACACAGCTTACCTACTTGGGTGCTGCATTGAGAATGTATTGTATCTAGTATTCGAGTTCTGCGCAAATGGAACACTCGCATCAGCTCTACACAATATCAAATTTCAGTCATAAGTATCATTCATAGCTGAGCTGAACAATTTGTCAATAACCAAGTGACAACAGAAGATGTGTGTAATTGTATCTTCCTTTTCTTTTCATCTACAGACATTCAAATGTGTGTTATATTTTAAAATTATTACGTTTGTCAACTTTACTTGTATCATATATATGATTTGGTTCGCGGCACGCCTAAGCTCCCATAAAATCTTGGTTCCGCCATTGCCTAAACGTGTGAACTTCGGTAAATACGCTACTATGATTAAGGCACTAATCGGGGCGATCACGAAGATAATACGGTTGGTTCGTAAAGATCGACTACTACTCATGCTTGATCCATCACTTCCACTACATCGACGCGCGTAACGTTGAACCGGCTGGTTCAAACCTCTTCTGCTGCACTACACGTCTAGTGATAACGATCTATGATCTCTTACTTATATGACTTCCTAATTTACGTAGTAGAAAATTTTAATTCGTATTAATATAGTCTATCTGTATCCCAACATTGTGCATGAGGCTTTACGTACGTATGGCGGTATAAGTGTAACGCTCTAGGGTCCAAACTGGCTTAGGCATAACTTCATTATGCGCCATGCACATGTAACAACCTGCTTGCGATTTCATCCTCGTTTCGCGCAAAATGGTTAACCAGAGATTATTACCAATGGTGTCTATGGGTTTATATGTTGGTGTTTCTCATACTAAACTAGTAAGGTAAAACTAATCCACACTCTCATGTGCACACACACATAGGCTATTATGGACCTAATTTCACACAGACGAGGTGTCACATACACCCCCTCAAAGAATCTGACGTCCTCGTCGATCCAACTACCCACACTGGGGCAAACGAGCAGGACCTCCCCCTCTTGGCACACGTCTGTGCATCCAGTGCTGGTACATATACTATGTTATGTGTCCACTCTGGGCGCACACGCGCCATGTGTCATATGCTCATGCCCCTGACCCGTAGCGCTCGTGTAACCACGAGAGTCAGCTTTGATACCATTTGTAACGCTTTAGGGTCCAAACTGGTTTAGGTCTAACCTTATTATGGATAAGTCATGCACACGTAACAATCTCCTTATACTTTTATCCTCGGTTCGTGCAAAACAGTTAACAAAAGATTATTACCAATGGTGGTTATAGATTTATATGTTAATATTTCTCATGCTAAATTAGCAAGATGAAACTAATCCACACTCTCATATATATATAAGCTATCATGGACATAATTTCATACAGTGAGATGTCAGAATAAGTCTACAAACATACGTGGTACGAAACTACTTTACTTTTCTACTGTTCATATACGCTCGTACACTCGTAGTCTCGTACCGTAGGCCGTATCGGTAGAGGACTGCTTGTCCGCGCCACCGTGAACCCGGTCATCTGACCCGTCCAATCAGGCCGAATAAAGTGTTAATGCTGCGCAACCATTATGTAATCGTACGTGGACTGAACTAGCTTTGACTACTTGGCCTGTAGAGCGTACGTAGATTCACCGGATACGCGTGAGCGTAACAAGAGCTTGAGTGAATAACAACCTGTTCAAAATTATGTAATTTTTACATTTTGTCTGATTATATGTGAGATTGAAAGAGTAAAAAACACTTATACTAAGAAACTACTCTATTTAAAATAATTTCTACATTGATTTTTTATAAATAACTTATAAAATTACTTTAACAAACCACTTTATTTAAAAACTAATTTTTAAAAGCTAAAAGATAGGGACATGGTCACTGATCTCACACCCGGCGCTCATCCAGCCGTGTACGTGTTGTGAGGCTCGAGAATGGATGGAATTCCCGGGCAAACAGGGGCCGGGGCAGGCGCCGGGTCGTGACGTGGGTAGGGACGGGCAAAATAGAAGGAAGCACAATACTAGCATGCAGCATACAGCAGCCATAAGTGGGCGTTTGCTCGCCCAGGCGTGGGTCAGTGGCGCGACAGCGCCAGCCCAGAGCGCAGCAGCAATGCCGAAGCTTAGCTGCGAGCGGGCAGGAGGAGGGAAGCGGAGGTGGTGGCCTGCCGATGTGTTGCGTTGCGCGATTAATGCGACGACGGACGCGCGCGCGGGCGTCCACGGCGCTCGTGTCGTCGCTCATCACGCCCACAATAAATTTCGTTGGCGGACGGGCGCAGGCGGGGGCGCGCGGCAGGCAGCGGCATTTACCGCGCTGCGGCCGCGGCACGTGATGTCGTCCTGTAGTGGCCGGTGCCCGGTGCGGGGCGGGGCGCCGGCCGCCGGGCGGAGTGGGTGCGCGCGGTGGTCGCGGCCTGGTGCGCGCTCTGTTCTTTTCAGCAACTGGTTTTGCGCTTTTATTTTTTTGGCTTTTAATTTTTTTACCCTATCCATTTTTAATAAAATATTTTTTAATATGAAGTTTACAAATTAATTATAGTAGACATTGTATTAACTTATCTAGATCAATCATAATCCCTTGCGAATGTCTCTCTCTGTACTCTCACACACGAACAATCAAAATTCAAAAATTTCAGTCAAAAACTATAAACCGAAACCCAAAATAACAGGCCTCTGGCTGATGGGCTTGGTTTGCTTCTAGTGACACGTGGGATGTGGTCAAATGATTTTTGATCCGTTACAAACAGTTTTTGGCTTTTTTTTCTCTTTTTTGTATTATCTATAGAAATATAATGATGTTTTCTTATTTTTCTACTTTTTATTTATTTTCGTATAATTAAATACCCCATAAAAAATTTTGACAAAAAGCCACCACACTTTTTGAACCGGGACTTTCCAACTTGCCGCTTGTGCGTGGCAC
Source organism: Melocanna baccifera (assembly GCA_036346265.1). Lineage (NCBI taxonomy): Eukaryota > Viridiplantae > Streptophyta > Magnoliopsida > Poales > Poaceae > Melocanna > Melocanna baccifera. The sequence continues at coordinate 12,955,991 of CM070701.1, read as the reverse complement.
ATGCATCCGCGGCTGTGCAGCTGGTGACTGGTGCCATTCTACGCCCACCACAGTCAGGTCGCCCATGCACGTACGGTATACTAGCAACTAGTAGTAGTTTTCTCTTTGGAAATGGAAGCATCAATCTATTATATATTAAAAACTCATCAGCGATATTTTTAGAGGTCTGAACCAAAATAGAAATAGGTTGAAATTTTTTAAAAAAAAACAAAACATCTAACCCTTAATCTAATGTGCCCTAAGTAGAGGTATTCAGAATAGCGATGGCTTATGACTTTTTTTACTGTAACTGACTGTTTTTTTACTGTAGTTAAGTTACTTATTTGACATAAATAATTTTAAAAAAAATTAAAAATAAAAAAACATGTTAGCTCATCACGGATAATGCAAAAGAATACAGGAAAAAAGAAACACAAAAAATAAAAAATAAAACAGGGAAAAAAACAAAAAACTAAATAGGAAAAAAAAGCCCATCGCGGCAGCCGAACGTGCTTCTGAGTGGGCCCTAAGTTGAACTATAGCAGCCATTAGATGTTGTTATTTAAAAAATATCTAATAATCTATCTAGCGGATCCGAGTTATAACATTTTAGATTAATTAAAATAAGGGGTCCATGCCAAGTTCAATAAAATATAAGAGAAATTTAGAATAAAAATAAAAGAAAACTATCCATTTGATTTTCATACAAACTCCAAACTAAAACATGTACATAGCTAAAATTCAGAATAAAAATTAGATAAAAATTAGTTTTTGGATTTATATACAAGTTCTAAGCTAAAACTGAGATTCAAAATTACATAAAAATAAAAATTAACAGAAACTAAAATTAGCAATGTGATTTTTGTACGAACTCCAAATTAAAACCTCCCACATATCTACAATTCAAAATAAAAACTAAATGAAAATTATTCATTGGATTTGTATACAAATTATAACCTAAAATTGAAATTTGAATTCAAAATTAAATAAAAATAACAACAAAACATAACAGAATAAGAGCTAATTGTTATTTAAAATCACAATAGAAATTAGTGATCAAAGTTGTATTTGTGTGCGAATTCTATTGTAATTTTCATCTAACTTTTGATAACATTGTAATTTTGTTAGGTTTCATATATATGTAATTTTCATCTAACTTTCATAGTATTATAAATTTATTATTTTTATAAATATATTACAATGAAAATTAGTGATTAAAATGATATTTTAGGGACCGTGTTAGTGTCTAAAATGATATATTTGTGACTGGAGGGAGTATTTGTAGACAAAAGTTTTGGTTATATATGATAAGTATTAGGAAACAAAGTGAATATTTTCCCTATAATATATCATATTAAAATATCATAAATAGACTTTTGCAATGTTCTATTTTCTAAAAAGCAAAATCACTTATGTATTACCAAGTTATTTAAACGTTTTTAAGGGCGATGCCTTATTAGATAAAGGTGGAGATAGAAGGAATGAAAGAGATCGAAATAAAGAAAAAAGGTAGCTAGGGCTATCGTGGTGTAGAGTAGATAAATGGAGTGAAAAGTAATTCAACTTTACATTTTGCCACGACAGCATCTTAGTTTAATCCCAATTTAAGTTAAGCTTAATATCGTTAAACCCAAGCCTAGCCTTAACCCAACCTAAAGCCCAGTCCAAGCCCAACCAAACCCAAACCCAACGAACAGATAGCATTACTCAAAATTTGACCATGGTCATGTTTGTGCTCAAGTATTGAGAGTTTACATTACTATTCATCTCGATCTCACTGATAGCATACTCAAAATTTGCCTACGGTCATGTTTGTGCTCAAGTATTGATGCATTGGATTCTTAGCACCCCCCCCCCCCCCCATGAGGCCATGATACAGATAGAACTAACTAAGCACTTTATATACCATCATTTTAGGTTTTTGGAGATTTTCCTTATCATTGGAGCATACTCATAATTGAGACTCAGTTCACGCAAATTGCAAAAAAAAAAAAAAATTCCGTTCCTTTAAGAGTACTCGTCTCATAAGCATCCATGGCAAAGTTAAGGCGCTGTACTAGTTTCAATCCCAAATGTGACCGAAGATACATGACATCAGAACGATGTTTTCTCTTCATTTTTTGGTGCAGTCAATCAACATGCACGACAGAAGAGAAGCGAAGATTAGGGCTAGCCACTGCTACTTACCCATCCCTTTTTGCGAGATGCGTGCATAATTCCCATTTTGCACACTTGTCGAAAACAGAACGGATTACTTCCACGGCGGCATGGCACGGTACCGTGCCAACATGGCCTGCCATCAGCAAGGCCTAGCACGGCAAGCTGCCATTGGGCTATATCAACATAAGCACGGCACATAGTGCCTATATGTATTGAGTTATATGCACCAACCAATTCATTCAAAAACTTAAGCTGATGAGTAAATATGAGCAATTCACTTATACTTCAATACTCATCTTCACGTGTAGACTCTTTCAGAACTAAGACGTGGAATAGAAGTGGGCTACAATTATTTTTATTTTAATTGCGTCAACCGAGTCTTGAACTTAAGAACTCTTAGCTCTGATACCATATTGAGTTTCATGCACCAGTCAGTTCACCCAAAAGCTTATGTTTATGAGGAAAGGTGGGCAATTCACTTATACTTCAATAATATGCATACTTAGCCTGCCGCTCAGCTACCTCCATCTTTCTAGCCCGTCACTACGCACCTGCCCACCACCACCGCACTAGTTGCCTATCTTTAGCCCCCGCCATGCGCCTACCTAGCTCCACTACGCTTGCCTGCTTCCACCGTGCAATCGCGCTTGCCCATCGCCACCGAGGAGCCTAAGGGGAAGGGAGGCTGGGAGGCGAGGCTAGGGGAAGCGGGAAGTAGTGGTGTGTCAAGGTTGGTCCCTGGTACCACAGCATGGTGTCGATCTGGCCACCCTGGCCCAACGACGTATGAGCTTGGTGCCCTTGACCTACTTGGCTATTTGCGTGCCACCCACCATGCAGGGCACGAGGCCGACAACGGGGCCTGTGTGGCTAGAAAAAAGAACAGCGTTAGCGAATATCATGTGGAGGACCAACCCTACAGGTGCGGTTGGCATCGATGCTAGCATGGAGCGGCTCATGGGCCTCCTCCTAGTGGAGCTGCGGGAGAGACGGAGGATGGAGGGGGAGGGCATGAAGTCGATGGGGCATGGTGTTGTCCTAGTGGTTGGCGAGGACACCCTAGTGGGCCATGTTGGATTGGCTCGTGAGGATGAAGACCACCTTGTTGGAGGGTGGTACGATGGTGTTGACGGCTGTATTCTGTAGTAGGTGTTAGTGTGCTAGGACCAGGAAGAGGAGGAGGAGAAGAGGAAGGAGTAGAGGATAGTCCTAGGAGTTGGGCCTACCAAGGCCTGGATGGCACGGCCACCATGCCCCATGATTGCGGCTAGTGAACGATCCATCAGCTTGTCCCCATTGTACACATCCAACAAGATTGGTTAATACCACGCAGGTAGGCACACCACACACTACATGATGATGGATGGCGGTGGATGAGGAATTGATGGCCGTACTAATGCCTTCATGCAGGGAGAATTCCGCCCCATCCCCTTGTTCTCAGCTGCTGGTGCACTGTTCGCAGATGCATGGCATCCCTTGCTCTCATTCCATGCAATTATAGGATATAATTAGCATCATTCACATCCATGCAGGCCAAGGAAAAAAGAGATCATATACACACAAATTCTACCTACGTACAACACAATCGATCATTTCACCTGCTCAGAAAAGTTTTTTTTTGCAAGTCATTATTAATGGCATGTGTCGTTTGAAGATACACGAGTCAAACATTGTGAACTTCAAAGCGCACAAACTGGTACTATTGATTTAGGTGAGCAGAAACCAAGGTGCATGAAACACTTGCCCATCGAAGAAATATCCCTCTTGCTAATAATAGCAATGCAACGCTTGTCTGATTGTAAGACAGCGCTAGCTCTACAATCACACTTGTCTCCGCTCCAAAAAAAAATATCATACAGTGTGCTACTCCTACTACTGTACTCGCAAACAAGGATACAATTCCAGCATACACGACCATGAGACATGAATGAGAATATACTACTACAGGAATCTCCAAGAAATACAAAATCTGCGACGATGTGGGGAGACTAGAGGCGCATGCAGCCATGCAGGCGCAGCAGCAGCTGCTGCTGCGTCGCCAGCTTTCTGATAAAGATCGCGGGTGCTATTTATAAAAGGGGAAAGATACGTAGAGCCCCCAATAATGATTAACATAATTATTATCGCCTGCCATTCGCACTCCTTTTTGCCACAAAACACCCCCGCGAACCCGCGAATTACATGCTCCTCGTCGCTCTCCTAAGTCTCCTTTTCCAGGTCACGTGCGAGCTCGTCAACTGGTCCAACCCGCCATTATCACACACACATACGCACCGGAGGAGGCGAGCCCCGGCCACCTCTTTCTCCGCCCCTATAAAACCTCACAATTCCTGAGCGTTTACGCGGTCCCACTCCACCATCTTCCTGGTAGGCGGCTGGCTGGCTTTCTTGGGTTGTCATGGAGCTGGGCTTGAGCTTGGGGGAGACCATGGCGGACGCTGGGAGGGAGCTGGTTCTTGGGCTTGGGGTAGGGGCTGGGATGTGGAGGGAGGACGAGGGGGACAGGGGGAGGAGGGATCAAGAGGTCGCTGCCGTGAGGAGGGAGTTGGAGTTGGGGGCGAGGGGTTGCGGTTCTTCGCCGGAGCCGACGGTGCGGCTCACGCTTCTGCCCCTGGTACCGAGCCTTGGCCTCCCGTGGCTTTCGGAGAGCAGTGAGTGATGCATGAGCTAGCTTTGGTTTCTTGGATTCTTTATTTTCTTCCTGCGTGTGGTGAAATCACCGGAAAATGGTAGTATTGAAATGGGATGATATGATCTGTTTGGCAGGGCATTTGGAGGCGTCGACGCGGGGCTTCGACGTGAACCAGGCGCCGTCATCCGGCGGGGCCTGCGCGGCGGACGAAGAGCAGGAGGACACGGCCGCGGCGGGGGCGGCCGTGTCGTCCTCGCCCAACAACAGCGCCGGCTCCTTCCCGACGGACTTCTCCGCGCAGGGTGGCCGCGGCGCCAGCGATGCTGCCCCGGGCGCCGACGGCGCCGGCGCCGACCGCCCGTACTCCCGCGCCAGCGACGAGGACGACAGCGGCTCCGCGCGCAAGAAGCTGCGCCTCTCCAAGGAGCAGTCCGCGTTCCTCGAGGAGAGCTTCAAGGAGCACAGCACCCTTAACCCCGTAAGCGCCCGTGGCAAATCGTTTCGATCGAACACAAAGGCGTTTGCCGTGTCTCGCTAGTGTTCGACCGTTCGTTCTCGGTCTTAACGTTGGTGCGTTCTATCGCGAGCAGAAGCAGAAGCTGGCACTGGCGAAGCAGCTCAACCTCCGGCCGCGCCAGGTGGAGGTGTGGTTCCAGAACCGCAGAGCCAGGTGCGCGCACGCTGCATAAAAGATTTTGTTCTTACCCTTGTCGCTCACAGTAATCTTGATTAGTCGAGGAATCAATTAATTAAAAACTGGCGTCTTTGCCTTGGCGCGTGCAGGACGAAGCTGAAGCAGACGGAGGTGGACTGCGAGTACCTGAAGCGGTGCTGCGAGACGCTCACGGAGGAGAACCGGCGGCTGCAGAAGGAGCTGGCCGAGCTGCGCGCGCTCAAGACGGTTCACCCCTTCTACATGCACCTCCCGGCCACCACCCTCTCCATGTGCCCCTCCTGCGAGCGCGTCGCCTCCAACTCCGCCCCCGCCTCCGCCTCAGCCGCCACCCCGGCGCCCGCGGCCCCCACCGCCGGCGTTAGTGCGGCCGCCGCTCCGGAGCACAGGCCGTCTTCGTTCGCCGCGCTGTTCTCGTCCCCTCGCAGCTTCCCTTTGGCCGCCCAGCCGCAGCCGCCGGCGAGCTCGTGACTTCATCAGGTCTTCACCTCCGGCGAAGGACCTCTTCGTAAATACGCTCACTTCTCTTGTCTCCTATCTTTTTGCTCCTTTTGTTGTTTTTGGATTTTTGTGGCTTGCCAAGGGGTTTAGTGAGAATCCGAGGGATCGACACGTGGATGGCCGCGATGCTTAAAGGAAAAATGTTGCAATAGAGTTTATTAGCCTTAGTTTCTTTCTGTACTCTCTCTCTTGTTACTATGGTTTTGAGATGGGCTTTGCAAAAGAAAAAATGGAGTGTTTTTCGGTGGTTTTTAGTTTGGTGAGGGTGTGAAAGAAGAAATGGTTGTTTTCACTTTTTGGCAGCTGAAAGCTGTGTTTGGTACTGAGGTGGCACTGCTGTTCACTAACCGCACTGCACTTGGGAGTCTGCACTTTGCACAGCGCTGATTTGTGAAATCTTGACGCCCAGCGAGTAAGTAACTCTGTATTTTTCTCGCAGTTTCCGTTGGCATATCGCCAGTTAGTTACTGTATGCTCTGCAGAGTCCATTTGTTGTGGACTTGCCAGTAAAACGATGGAGATAAGATTTATCAGAGAGAGAGAGAGATTGGAATATACTGTGGTGCTAGTACGTGTAGTAGTAGTAGAAATTGTTTTGGAGTACTGAAAATGTATGCTGCTAACATTGGTAGCATGTGCATGTATGAGAGAATAGTAGAGCACCGACTGCGACAGTAATGTCTACAGCCAAGAATACAAACGGTGGGCATGCCACGGAATACTACGTTGTACAGGTGATCCCTCGTATCGCCCGTTCTCCCACACCCAGCGCATGTTTGAAGCCGTTTTCAGAACCGGGCTTTTGATTTTTGCTACAATATATAATTTTTAAATAAAATATTTTTTAAAATATGATCAACAAGTTAATTATAGTATACGTTAAAAGTTCAATATCTGTACCATTCAAAATCGTAAGTAAGTATCTTTCTTTCCATAATTTCTGTTATAAATAGTTAAAATTTAAAAATTTCAGTCAAAAACTATAAGTCACATCATATCAAACAGGCCCATGGCTATGGCTCTGTTCTTTACAGCTTCTAAAAGCCATTTTTAACTTTTGCTACAGTAATTAATTTTTAAACGGAGTATTTTTTAAAGATGGAGTTTACAAGTTAATTGTAGTATACGTTAAAAAATTAATATCTGTATCATCAAAAATCGCAAGCGAGTATCTCTCTTTCCGCAATCTCTATCGCAAACAGCCAAAAAGCCATCAGCCGCAGCTAAAAGCCATCAGCCGTAACCAAAAAGAATATGCCCTATATCTGCTTGCAAAACTACTATTAGGCTATGTTCATATTAGTATCTAAAAATTATTTTTCTATGGTAAATAATTTTTCTATAATATTTGGTTTTCAAACGGAGTATTTTTTTAATACGGGTCTACTGATTGATTGTAGTATACGTCATAACAATTTTATTTATATTAGTTAAAATTGTATATAAGATTCTTTTTCTTCATATGGCTCTCTGAAAATCGTTACAAGATAAAATCAAAAGACATCAGCAAAATCCATCAGAAAAAGAGAGCGCCTAAGGTGTGCAGATTTTGTCCTCCTTTTCTCACTGAGTCCGTCGAAAATTACTACTACTGCTAGTGATGAACAGGGGAGTCAACACTCACAGGAAACGAATTGGAGATTGACCTCGGAGTCCATGTCGTGCATGACTAGGATGGAGGCGATGAATGTTGTGATGAATGAGTAGCAGACCAGTAGTAGTACTCCCGTCATTTAGAGTCTATGTCATGGCTAAGGGGCAGTGATGAATGAATGCAGTGTAGAGCCGAAACATTTATTCTGAGTCCACCGTGTGATGAGGCCAAGTCTGACCCCAAAATCTCTCTCCCCGGATCACGGCTGCGCTTCTTGATGCCCCATCAATGCCGCTTGGAAATGCCTCGGGCTGACCAGTGACCAGTTGGTATCCATCACAAGTGAAGTGACCAGGAGGCCAAGACTTTCTTGAGCCCCAATTTATTGTGGTTTATTGTTGCTTACGGCAGAGGGAAGCGAACGAGGCGATCGATAGATCAGGATTAGGACCCCACGGGCTTCTCTGAATCTTTTGCGAGTTCTTGATGCACCTTTTTACTTTTGGGGGATTACAGATTCAGCAATGATGAACCGGTCTTGGTCGAATAGTTCATGTTCTGACTGTTCCGGCGATGGTAACGTGGCTTCCATGGCCCAGCGTTTATGGTGCCTTTAGTTTTTGATTAAGGGAGATGTACGCCTCGAACTTCTGTTGAACCACAGTGGCTGTGATCTCAGTGTCCTGTTTTTTTTTTTGCGAGGCTCAATGTGTCAGCCTCTAGGGACGTTGGTTACGTCTTCGGCTTATTTGGCTGAGAGGTCACGCAATCAAATTGCAGTGATATCAAAATAATCGTAGCTTCCTCGGTTAAACCGTTGAGAGTTCACGTTAATTGATGCTTTGTGTTATAAATATCTTTTTTTTCTACCACCACAACTGAATATTTTCGTGTGAACTTCACAGAAACAAAAAGGCACTGAGCTTTACAACAAAATTAAGCCGTACTACATTACTACACCACACCATGTTCAGAATTTTCAGACCGTATGGTGTTCCATTTGTTTCAACTTTCAAAAGCTTTCCTTCTCCCACCCAAGGAAGACTGGCCGTACCAATAATTAGCTCCCAAAATGTGCAGATCACAGGCCTGCCCACCGCCCTGCCTTCAACAGAGCCAAGCCAGACGACATCAAGTGGCACTGATCAGGAAGCATCACTCCCCAGAGGCTCACGAGCAGCTAGCGGAAGGGGCAGTGCATGAGGGGGGCCTTCCTTTCTCTCTCGGGAGGCAAACTAATTGGGAAGTTGCATCGTGTCCCTTTGTCCGCTGAGATGTTCCCTGCTTGCCACCTTCTGCCCACCGTGGGCGCAGGCCACTTGCCGCTGCCTCCTACTGCCTTACTATTCGATTGGATTTGGAGCACCAGCGTGAGCCCCCCCAATTTGCCCGTCAGGGTTACATGGCTTGATGTGATCTCTGATTTTCTGGTGTTGATATGTGGTCGAGTGGATGGGCTTTGGAAAATCATCTTTTTTGGGATTTTCTGGACACACCACTCCCATAAGTCGAGTTGTAGCATACGTCACTCTATAATCCACATCCCGATGACACGTGGATCACAGGTCGTCGTGTCAATGAGACACGGGAGTGGCCAGAAAGAGGTTTTCAATTCGGCCAACTAGCTCCACTTCTAGAAGAGCAAAACTGCCAGTTCTACGAAGGTCGGAAATTAGTTTATGCATCAATACATATTCTCTAGCTCAGCGTATTGTATGGTTCTGTTTTTTTTTTCGAATTTTCTGCCGTCTCACGTGTCAAGAACTTAACGACAAACATGCATGCATACGGAGCGTAGGAGAACCAGGGTATTAAAAAGTCAAAACCACGAAACGCCTTCACGTTGCTTAACAGTACTACTCATCAGTCATGCAAATCCCGAATCTTTGGTTGATCTGTCTGTGAATAAAAAATTAGCCAGAGAACAAATAGTTTAAGACCAAACGGCGTGCAGCCATGCAACCAAGGACCCGTCCAAGCAGCAATAGCTTCTAGTTTCTATTTTTTAAAAGTTAAAAGTATTTAGAACACGTTAATTTTTTTAATATAGCTTTTTTTCTCTCTTTTTTATTATTTGTGAAAATATAACGTTATGTTTTTATTTTTTAATTAAATATCTCAAAAAACCTAACAACCGCTACATTATTATTTCAGTTAAAAAAGCCACCGTTCCTTGGAACAGGGCAAGTCTCTTCACTGATCTCTGCATATAAATAAATAAAGTTACAACATGATATCTGAATATAAATAAATAAAGTTATAAACAACATAAGCGAGCAGTGTATATTCTCTCGATCGTGCGGTCACTGTTCAGGTTAGGCCGTTTTTTCTGGACTTTTTGTAGGCTCGTTTCTGCACTCTGGATGAGGTGACGTTCGAACGTGCTTACGCTCAACTTCACTATGGATGTTGAAATACAAATCACGAGGGCATGGTACAATCGTTTACACATGAAGAGAGTATGTACGGGACTTCAGGATGGTGGGAAATTGAGAGAGACCGCAAACGACTTCGAGGAAACGCTATTTTCTAGACCTCCTGAAACGTCCAGCTTTGGACAAGAAAAGTCGTCTCGTGACATGGATCATTTCCGTGCGTAATTTCCATGCGATTAAGACCAGTAGTCGGATAAAAATAGAGGATAGGCTCAAAGGCTAAAAGGATTAAGTTAAATTAACATAAATATAGTATTTTACTCTTGTAAAATCCAAATTTATGTATAAATAAAAGGGAAGCAAAGCAAAAAAAACCACAAAAGTATCTCAATAATAGAAATCACATCCCGAAAATATATAAATATGTTTTCAGTTAGTAGAGACCAGTCATCAAAATATTAAAAATAGCAAAATTAATGATATGATAACTAATTATAAATAATCATGAACATTAAAAAAACATACCACTAAGGCACTAGTTTAAATCACCAGACAAATTTATTCAATGAGATTTCATGCCTTGCAAAATTAGTAGTTTCCATTTGAAGAGAATTCCAGCACAAAGGATCATCCTGCTGAGAGCCAGGGAATCAGATTGCTCAAGAGCACGGTATTATCACAACTCTCCTACCTGACTATCTACTCGTGTATATAATTTCGATAAATTTTGTTAATAACAATTTAGCTAGCGTAAAAAGAGCTATCTTTTAAAAATAAAAACTATATTAATACTGTAACTATCATACACGTCTTGGTTTTTGTCAAAACTACTTACGAAATTCAGACTGGTATTTCATACCCGATACTTGAAAACCTATGGTTTTCAGATGTTGTGGTTTTCAAATACTGTAACATCTAAACAGACTCTTAATCTACATCTATGTACAGTAGCAGTAGATGGGTGGATCCCCATCATTGCTCGCCGCCGGCGAGGACGCCGGTCACCACAATCAAGGGAGGTTGGCCAGACCTGCTGCAAAAAGGGAAGAATGGGAGGGGCCAGGGTCGGGCCGAGAAGGAGAGGTAATGGTAAGGCTAATAGGCTTCTGCTTATTGCGGTCTGTTTCTATTAGAGTGGGTTTTTTTTTAAACTAAGTCTTTTTGTTTATGATTTTTAAATTATGATTGTTTGTGAGAGAGTATGAAGGGAGAGACAGTCGTATACAATTTTGATCAATATAACTGAAGTCGGTATAATATGTATTACCGTTTTAAAAAATATACTATTTAAAAACTAGTTACTATAGTAAAGTATATAAGCTAAAAACCTGAATCCCTCTCAAACGCACTACCCAAGCTAAAGGAATTTGACTGTCCGTGGAAGATTTGCTTGGATTAGGTGAAAGGTAAACGCTAGAGTTGGTCTTGCCCTCTTGATTAGTTTTCATTTGTATATATATTAAATTACAAGTGCGTGGAATTTCTACGAAGAATATAATCATGTCAATTTAAGTTGGTGTACTAGATTCAATTGCTGGCAGTACTGTAAAACGGTTCAACGTGTAGCGTGTCCATAGAAGCACTTCATGTACGAGTTGTTTTCGATTATGGCGAAAACGCTCTTTTTCTGCAGATATATATGCAGGGGCAGAGGAAGGGTGCTAGCAGCGGCCGGACCTCTCATGGTTTAAAAAATTAGCACTATGGCTATCTATATTTTAAAAAATTTTATTATCGTTAGTGTTATGTAACTCTTATTATCGAATGTAATTACATTATATAAATTGTTTAGCCCACTCATTCCTAAATACTTGCTCCCTGGATATATATATAGAACATCAAATCTTGACGAAATCTTGCACGGTTACCTGTCACTACCACGCAGCCAATAATTTCGCTACATTGACTAGCGAAGTAGCCTCCGCATCGACCTGCCCCGGTTGGAAAAGCCACCGGCAGTCCTACTTGCCGCGATGAACTGCGCGTACGATAGCGAACCTGTGTCGTTCGAGGAAACAGGAATGTGAGCCGAGTCAATTCCGGGCACTGCCATCGCCCTCTCCGCGAGGTCCTGAGTCTTGACGAGTTCCAAATCTACCTGTGGCTCATGTTGCGGCGTACTCGACTCGGCCATTGACTTGTGGCAGCTATGATTAAATTGGCCTTTGCGGCTCGCGCTTTTTTCTCGGAGAAGAAGTGCAGCGTTCCAACCCCCTACAGGGAAGGCCGTGTGACTTTTCTTCCGTAGTTGCCTCCGTTGGCGCGGCACAAGGTGCCTGGACGGGGCAGCCCAATATTAGCACTTCAAATTTGCCATCGCTTGCAGCCACTAGTGAAGAATGCAAAAGAAATTTCGCTAGGCGCCGGAGCGTCAGAAGTAGCGCGAGGACCCGTAGTCCCGTACCGCCCGTGCCTCGGGGCCTCTTGATCGCACGGGCCGTCCCCGCCACTAAAAAAAAATCCTCGAACTAACTAGTCTAGCGCTTGCGGGCCTGCCCACCTCGCGCATCGCAGCTGCCGGCCGGGCCTCATACCTCCAACCCGCGTTCCACTCAAGAGAAGATCCAGCCCGCGCCGTCAGCAGTAGCACCGGCCCACGACGCGTGCCAAAAGGCAACCAGCCCGCCGGGCACCTGCCGCCAAATGCCAAGTTCAGAGGGGACGTAACGCGTGCGAACGACCACGATTTGGTGCTCCGCGCGCACTGAAACATAGCTCGCCGAAGCGCCCATTTCTGCGCGCGCCCACCAGAAACCACAAACACGCGCGCAGCCCGCGAAATGGCCACGACGAGCTCGACAACGACGCTCCACAGTCCACGCGACCCCTCTCCCTAGCTACATGTAGCAAACCACGAAACTACAGTGTAACCGTTGCTAGTTGCAGCCTGCAGCAGCGTGAAGCCGTGAATACCACGGTGCTCAACGAGCAAGCAACCTTTCCTTCCGGCGTAATCCACCGCTCTTCACTTCCCGCGCTTCTTTGCTAGCAAAATGCAGTAACCATCGGCATTAAGTGGCTTTACTTACTTAGCTCATATCCATATTAACTTCTGTTTTTAGCTTCTGCTTAAAAAAGTCAAAAGATAATACAAACACCTCGCTTTTTGAAGTGGCTTCTCCACTCCTCTCGCTATTATCTCGTTTCGAAGATAAGACAGTGGGTCACGATCGCATTACGAACCTCAATTCTCTCACTTTCGTCACACGCACGCATCTCTCCATCACTTTTTCCACCACTCGTCTCCTTCTAAAAGCCACTTCTTACAGCTATAACGATTTATTTTCAACCAAAAAATATAAACCACAGTCAAAAAACATAAACCACAGACAAAAAATATCAGTAAAACCCAATACGGACACCCACTTAGTATGCTAGCGCAAAGTGCACCCGTGCAAATATTAGCTTAGGGCTGCCACTAGGTAAGGCATGGGTAACCCAAAACTATACCTAATTTTATCCATACCTATTTGTAGTGGTATTATCCATACCCAAATTAAAAAAGGTATACCGAACGGATTTGGGTAACCTAATAGATAAAGGATAAGAAAAATGAGGGGTTAAGTCAAGAGGCTTATAAATGAAGTTTTCGTAAAACTTTAGTATTTAGAATTTCAACCTCGCGTTCATACCACAAAAGTTTTCTAAAATCAATTGAAATTTATTGGAGATGATTCTGCGTGTAGGGAGAGCCACTCTATGTAAATTGGCAGGGCTAGACATACATGTAGGCCCACATGCTTTTATAGGAAACTTAAAACTGTATTATTTGGAATTTTCATCCCGCGTTTACATCACAAGAGTTTTACTAAATTGACTAAAATTTGTTAAAAATGATTATATGTGTATGAAACTACTTTGTGCAAATTAATGGGCACAGGTGCACAAGTGGTTCTCACGTACTTTTATAGAAAGCTATACTTGAGTATAGGTAGCCCAAGTCTATCATAGTTCAAGTGCACTCTTAACTTTAGATTTGAATGGGTATGGGTAAAGATGAATAAGTGAATATTATCTCTCAATATCCAAATCTAAATAGGTATTTTATTTCTTACCTATACCTTACCCAATAGTATGAGTATAGGTTTGAACAGCCGTAATGGGTACCCAGTAGCAGCCCTATATTAGCTGAGCCTGATCCGCAACCGTGCAAGCTTGCTGAAGTTTTGGTTCTAAAAGCCCTGCCAGGTTGAAGAGACATTCGTGCACAAACGGCTAACGACATATACATCATTAAGTTAAAAATGAGCCAGTAAAAGATGGGGAGAATCAGAATGTAGGAAAGCTGAAACATGGGGTACTGGAAGAGTCTAAACGGTATGGTTCGAGCACATTTGCAGTCATCAAGTTACTGAACAATGTCCTGCTACACTTGCAGGAAGCCCATTAGGCTATTATTCAGCTCCGGGAATGTCCCAAAACTTGTACCTACACAATTTATGCCCCCAGAGCAATCCGGTCTAGAGATGGTGCCGGCAAAGCCCATGACACAGACCCATGACTTTGCCGGTGCCTGTGTCGACGTCGGAAGACCAGGCATTCTACTCATCGTGCCGACGAGTGGGTGTATGAAACCGGCTCCAATGCTGGCCCTCACATCTCTTATCGGCAGCACAAAGCCAGACGGCGCGCCCTTCATGGACGAAACATGCGAAAACGAGTACTGAGTTTTCGCCATGCATGTCGGGAGGTTGGAGATTCCTTGCTTGCTGTACATCTCAATCTGCTTTTCGGTCTAAACCCTAAACCCTAAAGCAATGTATGTAAATGCAGTGTTCAGTATATTTGTGTAATGCTATTTCTTAAGCATTCTTCACATTTCTCAAAGCATGAACATGGGGGAAACCTTACTGCCACCACACCAAAAGCATGGCACCCAAAAAAATAGAAAATGTGGTGGTACTTATGCGGTTTATATCTTTCTGTAATAGATCTCAGTCAGGTAATCATCCTCTTAATAAGAACCAAATCTCAAGCACAGTAATCACAACAGAATATTGCAAGGAAGTACCTGTTCGGAATATTCAACACCACTAGCACCATAGAATTTCGCTATTGATTTGATCTGCTCCGTCGCCCGCCACCGCGCAGAGATCCATGATCTTGGCGGCCACCTCGGCCGCGTCCCAGCTCTCCCACATTAGCTTCTCCACCTGCACCATCAAGAGCCGCATCTTGAGCCGCACAAGTAAAGGTGGCAATGGATACCCGAAACCCGAATACCCGATGGGTTTTACCCGATAAGGAGGCGGGTATGGAAAGATATCTTCACCCGCGGGTACGTTAATGGGCAAAACACTCTACCCATCGGGTATGCGGGTGCGGGTACGAGTGTATACTACCCGTACCCGCATACCCACAGGTAAAAATACCCGGAGGCCCATATACCGGCGGCCCATGAGAAACATGGCCCATAGCCCGTTTCTATATATACCTGATGAAAACCCTAGCCCCATTTCACTCCAAATCCCAACTCCCTGCGCCGGCCCTTTCCCTCCTGCCTCCCCCAAACCTCCGTCGGCCCTCCCCTTCCTGCCTCCCCCAATTCCCCGCCGGCCCTCCCCCTGCTAGCCGGCGTGGCGCCGCCGCACACCCCTGCGCCGGCCGTCCCCCTCCTGCCTCCCCCAATCCCCCGTCGGCCCTCCCCCTGCTAGCCGGCGTGGCGCCGCCAGACACCTGCGCGGCCGTCCCCTCTGCCTCCCCAATCCCCGCCGGCCCTCCCCTAGCCGGCGAGCCGAGCGGCACCGGTGGGAAAGAAACAATGGCGCGCGCTCGAGTGGTTCGGGTGCGATTCCTCGACGGGGGAGCTTCCCTGGGCTTCCCTGAGCTCACCTGTGGCGCCAATCGCGGCCGAAGTGGAGCAGGGCGGGCCGGCGGCGGGAGCGCGCTCGGTGGCGGAGAAGGAGACGGCGGCGGCTTGCTGGGGAGGGAGGCAGGGTCCGGCGAGGTGGGGAGGGCGTTCGCCGGGTCCTTGGGGTGCTCCTTGAGCAGTGAATCGGCCTGGGGCGCTGCGGTGCTCCGGGGAAATCCCGACACCGGAGTTGAGGAAGGGGGCTTCGCCGGGTATGGGTTACCCGTCGGGTACAAATACCCGCACGGGTGCGGGTACGGGTAAGTTTTTATACCCGGGTGCGGGTACGGGTATTGTAGCGGGTGCGGGTGTGGGTATCGGGTACGGGTATGGGTTAGCTATACCCAGCGGGTATCTACCCGTTGCCACCTTTACGCACAAGGGTGGCAGTCCCGACAGCGTTGGAGCCATAGGGGAACGGGGCGGTAGGGGCAGAGGCAAAGGTGTGGGCAGGGAGGGAGAGGTCTAAGGTGGAGCGGCGGGCCAGCATGAGCAACTCAAGGCACTTGCGAGCATCAATGCATAGGTTTCCGGACCATGCGCGACGCAGGGGGCTGGTGGCGGGGCGGCACATGAGCGTGACGAGGAAGTAGAGGGGACCACGGAATAGGGGCTCGTCGGGGTAGATGCGTGGGAAGGAGGTGAGGAAGGCTCGGATCTAACATCCAAGGAGGTAGCGGTCGCATGGAGGAGGGCGAGGTGGCGGAGTGTGGCATGGCGAGAGACGGGGTGGGAGGCGGCGGTGAGTGACAGGGTGGGAGACGACCTGGGGAGGTGGCGGCGGCACATGGCATTTCGAGCAGTGGGGTGGGACTGAGAGGTGGCGTGGGAAGTGGGATGGAGAGCAATATGGGATGGGGTTTGGGGGATTCGGAGAGCATGGGGGGCGAAATGCGCGAGGAGGGTGGAGGAAAGAGAGTCAGAGCGGATAGGGAGCCACAGCCAAATCGTCTTTTTAGGAGGAGATGAAGGGAAAAGAATGTACCACTATCAACTTATTTTTTAAGTAGTAGAGATAATCAAGAAACACCAATTTGGTTTAGATCCCCTCATCAATTACCGAACAAATGAAAGTAACTTGAAAAATCTCACCTTTTTATCGAGAAACACCCCCCAGCAGTTGGCATAGCCCGACGGTGGTCGTCGACTTGCCCTCCCTAAGCGGTGTCGGCATGATGCCACCCACAACGACATAGTACCCATCCTGCAGCTCGTTATTCTTGTCGACCCGCCAGTCGACCTGTCCACCACCCTTTGACGATCCCGCGGCTAAGGTGGCGCCACCACTGCGGCTGTTGCCCACCGTCGTGCCTCCATCTAAGCCGGGGAAGGGGCACGGTCAACCCGAACCCTAAATGGGTAAACCCAACCCGTCAACCACAGCTACCACCATTGCCGAGAGTAGGGAGGAGAAAAACCACTTCGTTGGAGCACAAATCTCCACGCCAATCCCAAGGTGAGAAAAATCGATTGTGCTTTTGTATATTTTCAGGCACCTGTGAAATAGCAAATCCAAAAAAAACTAGAATCCCCTATCTATTACTGCAAGATAATTGGCTAAGAAACTATTGTGGCTGCAACTGGTACTGAACTACCCTGAACTAGACTGTGTTCGGTATCAATGTATACTACCATTCATCATATGAAGAGAAACATTGTGGTATTTGGGATTGGGAGGGGTTATGGCTGCTCTTATCTTAGATTGGATGGATGGAAGATGGACTGCAATCCAGTAGAGAAGATAAGGGTTCTTGTGGAGCTGTGGATGTGAGCGATGATGATTGCCGCAAATGGTGATATGGGAATGGGGGTTTTGGGGGAGCCAAGTGTGCACGATTTTTATAGCCGACTTTTGCTTGGGTTTCTTGGATGATCAGTTCACAAGCACAACGTGTGAATTTCTGTAGGCATGCACGGGTTCAGTGGGTGGAACAGTGAAAGGTGAAATAAACATTTTTCTGTTTGCCATTTGCTGAATGTTGATGTAAACAAACATTGGAATTGAGCGTTTAGTTCGTGTGATCGTGAGCTGTAGGCACGTCTTTTGGATTTTGCTCAACCAAAACAACACTCCAACCACCCCTAGCACGCGAACTAAACAAATTAGTCAATTTGATAGAAGATGCATGCGCCAAACCATGTATGATTTGTTTGGTTTGCGAAGGTGCATCCCTTGGATTTTGAGGTTTTGGAGGGTGATTCCCGGCTGGATTCTTATGGCCTTTGTTTTTTTGCTACAGTAACTAACTTTCAAACTATACATTTTTTAAGGAAGGGTAAGTCGATTATAATAACACTATATATATTGATTTCAGCTGTACCGACTAAAATCACATGTGACTGTCTCTTTCTTCACACTCTCTCGCGAACAGTCAGAATTCAAAAGTCATAAATCCTAGCTCAAAAGAACCCAGTCAAGAAATGATGGCAGCCTGGCATGCATAGGGAAATGTTTCCTATTGTTTTCTAGATGGGGATGCCACACAATGGAGATTAGTTTGGTGAATGTTGATTACTAGCTGATTAGTCAACAGTAAATGAAGGAGTGCCAGATTGCGGGCCTAAAAGACCTTGGCCCAGTGCACACCATTGGGGCATGGGCCATGCTGCATGACGTTGGTCCAAGGATTGTAGCCTGGGATCCATGACAGGACAGCTGATGGACGAGGTGTACCACTGGTGTTGCCAGAGTTGTGGCTGCATTCATCGTTCCATTGTTTCTTCTTCTTGCGATCACCACCGCCAGAAGGAGTCGAGGGGGAATTGGTGGAGGTGGGCTATGGCTGTGTGTTGGTGGAGCCACTAGCGAGGAGAGCCATCGCAGCCTCCATCTTCACAATGTGAGCGATGCGTTGTTCCTCCCGAAGAACATAAGAGTAGGTGTGAATGAAGGAAGAGAAGGTGTGGTGCATGGTGAGAATGGATACATCATGACTGAATTTGGAGTTCAGTCCATGCAAGGTGTTGAGGATGAGTGCCTAATCTGAGACAGAGGAGCTGACGTTGCGAAGCGTGTCGACCAGGGTCTTTAGGCGGCTGCAGCACTCCATGATGGAGATATCACCTTGGTACAAACTATGAAATTCTTGCTAAGCGTAGATAGCCCATTGTATACGATTGTCGACAAAATTCCAGGAATCACCTGCCAAACGCAGTAGGCGATGTCATCAGGCTTGATAATGATGTTGAGGATCTCCTTGGAGATGGTGGTGTAGAGCCATGACATGATGCTGTAGTCAATTTGTGTCCACTCTGTATCGACCACCTTCTGACACGCATCTGTGGTGCCGTTAATATGATCGCTCAAGCCAAATTTGCGAAACACTATCGTGAAGAACGTGCTCCATTGAGAGTAGTTTGATTTGGCAAGTTCTAGTGTGATTGGCACATGGGAACATATGTTAATCAGATGTATGACTGATGCAGAAATGATGACAAGTGCCACGACAGTAGGGTGGGCGAGGTGGAAAAAATCAGCAAAAGAATCTGCAGAGGAAGAGGGGCTAGACGCCATAGTAGATCGTTGGGTAGCAGAAGGTGTAGGAGCTTGGGATTAGAAGCTCTGATATCATGAAGAGTTTGAGTGCAACACATTCTATTGATCATCTCAAGTACATTTATACAGCAGTACAATAATGAGATCCTATAATCTAGCCACTACTCGAGAGAGCGTAGCCGGTGAGTAGCGCATGAGCTGGCGAGAGAATAGGTGCTGGCATGAGAATAGGCATTATCGAGATGCATGCACGCATACCGCAAGAAAGAGAGGAGAATGCGTGCGTGCATAGGATTCGGTCACGCGCACCCAAGTCATCTGTTCCAACAAACATTGTTGTTCGATTCAGGTGATTCAAATCTTGAACAACATCGAATCTTGAACAACAGAGTGGCGGTGGAGAGACAGTGATAGAGGAGGTGGGTGGTGCCAGTAGTCATCAAGGGAGGCTTTGTTGGTGGCATGGGCTACGCCACTAAGTCAACGGGAGGTGGCACACAGGAGGGCAAGGGGTGGCAACCACGACATGATGGAGAAGAAGGATGTGGTATATCACAAATCTTGGAGCAATCTGATGGTCCAAAATGTATAGACAGGTATATATTTGCTAGACAGACTATTTTTTATTATCTTTGCATGTGTACATATGACAACAAAGTTGCGTAGCTTGGACGGGATTGGGTCATCGGAAAAGGCCCAAGGTTTTCCAATGGGCCCAATTAATTCTCTTTCCTTGATGGGTAGTGCAGGGGTTGACCTGTGAGCAGGGGTGAAACTGGGCCTCAGGCTAGGTAGGCTATAGCCCGAGGCCCAGCAAAACTACTAAAGGGAAAACCCGGATCCTTGGGCTTGGGCTAGTTAAAAAATGGGAAAACCCTAACCATATAAGCCAGGGAGACCCTGGATCCCCAATGCGCCGCCACCCATTTTTCTTCGTTGCCTCCATCTTCCCAGAGCTCCTCTCTTTCATCTATCTCTCTCTCTCTTTCTACCTCTCTCTCCCTTCTCTTCTGTTTGTGCGGTTTGGAGGCCAGCAATCGGCGGCCGGCCGTGGCGCGGCACGCGCCGAGCGCGCGCGGACGGAGGTGGCGCGGCTGGGAGCGGCGGCGTGGCCAGGCACGCAGCGTGCAGCGTAGGCGTGCAAGGAGGCAAGGCAGCTGACAGCAAGCTACGCGGCGCAGTGACGCGGCGCGGGCGCAGCAGCGACCGTGCGCGCGGCATGGTGCGGAGCGATCGGCGGCGCGGCGCGGTGTGCGGCGAGCGGCGGCGGGCGACACGCGCGACACAAGGCGTGAGCATGCCGCCTCTCGCTCCGACGCGTGACGCTTGCTCGTCGCCTGCGGGTGCGGGTACGGGAGGGCGCCGCCGCCGCCTCCTCCACAAGGTACCGCTGCGGGCCTGTTGGCTACGGCGTTGCACCGCCTTCTACCTCAACTCCTCAAGGTCCGGTTCCAGCCTTCCAGGTCCATACGACCATACACCAATATCTCTTGCTTCAATTAAATTTGTTGGATGGGTAGAGCGAACTAATGCACTACCTTTGTGGTTTAGCTGCTTCTAGTTAGGAGTAGCTAGCTAGCTCTTAATTCAGACTGTCTGTGCCTCCGTGGGATCCCTTACATTTTCAATTTAGGAACTAGCTATTAAGGTTTTAGCCTGGTGCGTGATCCAATCCTGGATCCGCCACTACCTGTGAGTCAAGTGGTCTCAACCCACTGGTAATGGCCCATTGGCAGTGAGAGAGAGACACATCAAAAGGAAACACATTTGTACGAGTGTGTCAACTGTTCCGTTCACATGTTTCAACTCAAAACACAAGGACGATTCAACTGTAACCAAACACAACCACATATAGCAATATTAGTTGATGAGGATATAATAATCCTCTATTTATTGTGTCATCATATTCTCCGACTATACATTTTAACGATAAGAGAGAAATTTCGTAGAGTAGTCATAAATCTTACCGCGAATACTCCGTAGTTGTAAGTTCTACTACGACTATCTAGTCATAAGATCTGCTACAACTATCTAACTATAAGCTCTGTTACGACTATTTAGTCGTAAGTACTGCTGCGACTAGCTAGTTATAAGTTGTGCTGCGACCATCTAGTCGTAAGTTATGTTACAATTTTCTAATTATTCTCCTATGTTCAACTAATCAACTTTCACAGCGGGTCTATCCGACAAGGCAATTAGAACATATGTTTATGCTCAATAACCGCACACGATCTTTCTCTCTCTCTCTGACAACAACTATTCTACGGCGAACGGCTACCCATGTCTCTCTGATAATAACCATCATCCAGCGATTAACTCCCGAAGTGTCAATATGTTTTCTGACAAGAAACAACTGCCGCTACTTCATCGCCGATATAAGGGTTGATATTGGATAAGGAGGGGGGCAATCAGTTCTGGAATGAGTGCTAGACTTTTCGTACTATTCACACTTGTAAACTTTTTCTTAGTAATAACAGCACATGACGTAGAGTTGTTATTCTCTCAGGAGAAGGCCCGAATCTATATAAAAATTCATGTATCTTTACTCTGTATGATTATAACATGGTCTTGAAAGTTTTCCTTCGAATTCAAAAAATCATATATAAAATCGATATTAAAACTCACATGTACAAATCAAAATGCCATGTGATTTGGATATCCTAGCGAAATAAACAAACGAACAAATTAATCAATAAATCAACGAATGGTGGGTAGCTACGCGCCCACACGGCCACACTAGGCACATGCTCCGGAAACGACACAAGTGAGGGACGGTAATAAAAAAACAAGCTAGCGACCAATATAAGCTAGCGAATCTAGTTCCCAAGTCCGTGTCACGATGTCACATATCGGCCTTAATCAATCCTTCTTCCGGTCGGCGGGCACGGGCGACTTCTTCCCGGCGACGGCGACCGGTGACGGCTCCCCGCCGGCTGGCAGGTCGGAGAGCAGCGCGAGCATGCGGCTGGCGCTGACGGACCGCGCCGGGCGGAGGCCGAGGCTCTTGGTCCTGGAGAAGACGGCGGACGACTGGGACAGGATGAGGTACACCAGCGCCTGCACCAACACGAACACCCCGGCCTTGATCAGCGCCGCGTGGCTCGCCACCTCCAACTCCATGTCCGCTACAGCTCTATACGTGTCGTCTCCTTCGCTGACTCGTGATCTCTGATCAAAACGAGAAAATGTTCCGCGAGATGAGCGAGAAGGGTCGCTTCTTAATTTGGGAGCTGGGAGGCGATGGGCGCGCCCTTTTTATAGTGCAGAGGAGGCGACCGGGCCGCGCCGGTTTGACCGTGGCGGGGGCATGCAGAGAGTGCGGTGGTGCTTCGTCCGCGCCAGCTCGCGGTGCGGTGAAGGCGACAGTGTTCCATCCACTGGCCGGTTGGAACCGTTCGACCTGTGCGCGTCACGAGCGCAGAAATACACTTCACCATCGAGTTGAGTCATGGATGGATGGATGCGTAGAAATATACTTAAACCGTTGGATGTTTCGTGCCATGCCGTGTCGTGTCGCGGTCAGCCCGACAGTTGGGCTTAGAACTGGTCCTGTTCCCTCGGGTTAGATTGGAAAAGCGAGTAATTGAGCATGCCGGAGCAGATTGGTCTGTGTTCGTGCGCCGACCTAGCGTTCAGATTTTGCCATGGACATGCATTTTTTTTCGCAGCTCGTCCAGCTACGGGATCTAGGACTGTTTCGTCCCACTACTTTTGTTTTTGTACTTTGCTACAACATTAGCTTTCAAATGATCCATCTTTTTAGGACAGATCTACAAGTTGATTACAGTAAATATTGTACTGACTTTAACTATACCGGTTAAAATCGCATACCACTGTCTATCTCTTTGTACTCTCTCTCACGTTGACATATATATATATATATATATATATATCTAGTATGGACATGCATTTGAAAGCTAATATTGTAGCAAAGTACAAAAGCTAACTTTCAAACAATGTGTTTTTTAAGGCAGGGTAAGTCGATTATAGTAACACTATATGTATTGACTTCAGCTATACCGACTAAAATCACATGTGACTGTCTCTTTTTTAATACTCTCTCGCGAACAGTCAGAATTCAAAAGCCATAAGTCCTAACTCAAAAAAACCCAGCCAAGAAAAGCTGGCAGCCTAGCATGCATGGGGAAATGTTTCCTATTATTTTCTAGATGGGGATGCCACACAATGGAGATTAGTTTGGTAAATGGTGATTACTAGCTGATTAGTCAACAGTAAATGAAGGAGTGCCAGGTTGCGGGCCTAAAAGACCTTGCCCCAGTGCACACCATTGGGGCATGGGCCAGGCTGCACGACGTTGGTCCAAGGATTGTAGCCTGGGATCCATGACAGGATAGTTGATGGACGAGGTGTACCACTGGTGTTGCCGGAGTTGCGGCTGCATTCGTTCCATTGTTTCTTCTTCTTGCGATCACCACCGCCAGAAGGAGTCGAGGGGCAATTGGTGGAGGTGGGCTGTGGCTGTGTGTTGGTGGAGCCACTAACGAGGAGAGCCATCACAGCCTCCATCTTCACAATGTGAGCGATGCGTTGTTCCTCCCGAAGAAGATAAGAGTAGGTGTGAATGAAGGAAGGGAAGGTGTGGTGCATGGTGAGAATGGATACATCATAATTGAATTTGGAGTTCAATCCATGCAAGGTGTTGAGGACGAGTGCCTAATCTGAGACAGAGGAGCTGACGTTGCGAAGTGTGTCGACCAGGGTCTTTAGGCGGCTGTAGCATTCCGTGATGGAGAGATCACCTTGGTACAAACTATGAAATTCTTGCTAAGCGTAGATAGCCCATTGTATACGATTGTTGAGAAAAATTCCAGGAATCACCTGCTAAATGCAGTAGGCGATGTCATCAGGCTTGATAATGATGTTGAGGATCTCCTTGGAGATGGTGGTGTAGAGCCATGACATGATGCTGTAGTCAATTTGTGTCCACTCTGTATCGGCCACCTTCTGATACGCATCTGTGGTGCCGTTAATATGATCGCTCAAGCCAAATTTGCGAAACACTATCGTGAAGAACGTGCTCCATTGAGAGTAGTTTGATTTGGCAAGTTCTAGTGTGATTGGCACATGGGAGCATATGTGAATCAGTTGTATGACTAATGCAGAAATGACGACGAGTGCCACGACAGTAGGGTGGGCGAGGTGGGAAAATCATCAAAAGAATCTACAGAGGAAGAGGGCTAGACACCATAGTAGAGCGTTGGGTAGCGGAAGGTGTAGGAGTTTGGGATTAGAAGCTCTGATATCATGAAGAGTTTGAGTGCAACACATTCTATTGATCATCTCAAGTACATTTATACAATAGTACAATAATGAGATCCTATAATCTAGCCACTACTCGAGAGAGCGTAGCCAGTGAGTAACACATGGGCTGGCGAGAGAATAGGTGCTGGCGTGAGAATAGGCATGACCGAGATGCATGCACTTATATCGCAAGATAGAGAGAAGAAGAATGTGTACGTGCATAGGATTCGGTCACGCACACCCCAGTATTCTGTTCCAACAAACATTACTATTCGATTCAGGTGATTCGGATCTCGAACAACAAAATGGCGGTGGAGAGACGGTGACAGAGGAGGTGGGTGGTGCCAGTAGTCATTAAGGGAGGCTTTGTTGGTGGCATGGGATACGCCACCAAGGCAACGGGAGGTGGCACACAGAAGGGCAAGGGGTGGCGGCGATGACATGATAGAGAAGAAGAACATGGTATAGCACAAATCTCAGAGCAATCTGATGGTCCAAAATGTATAAACAGGTACATATTTGCTAGACAGACTATTTTTTATTATCTTTAAATGTGTGCATATGACACCAAAGTTGCGTAAGCATGGACGGGATTGAGTAACCGGAAAAGGACCAAGGTTTTCAATGGGCCCAATTAATTCTCTTTCCTTGATGGGCCGTGCAGGGGTTGACCTGTGAGTCAAGTGGCCTCAACCCACAGGTAATGGCTCATTGGCAGTGAGAGAGAGACGCATCAAAAGGAAATGCGGTTGCACGAGTATGTCAACTGTTTCGTTCACAAGTTTCAACTCAAAACACCAGGACGATTCAACTGTAACCAAACACAACCACATATAGCGATATTAGTCATATGCTCACATGTACAAATCAATATGCCATGTAATTTGGATATCCTAGCGAATAAACAAACGAACAAATTAATCAATAAATCAACGAATGGTGGGTAGCTACGCGCCCACACGGCCACACCAGCCACATGCTCCGGAAACGACACAAGTGAGGGCGACCAATATAAGCTAGCGAATCTAGTTCCCAAGTCCGTGTAACGATGTCACATATCGGCCTTAATCAATCCTTCTTCCGGTCGGCGGGCACGGGCGACTTCTTCCCGGCGACGGCGACCGGTGACGGCTCCCCGCCGGCTGGCAGGTCGGAGAGCAGCGCGAGCATGCGGCTGGCGCTGACGGACCGCGCCGGGCGGAGGCCGAGGCTCTTGGTCCTGGAGAAGACGGCGGACGATCGGGACGGATGAGAGTACACCAGCCGCTGCACCAACACGAACACCCGGCCTTGATCGGCGCGCGTGGCTCGCCACCTCCAACTCCATGTCGCTCTGACTCTATCGTGTCGTCTCCTTCGCTGACTCGTGATCTCTGATCAAAACGAGAAAATGTTCCGCGAGATGAGCGAGAAGGGTCGCTTCTTAATTTGGGAGCTGGGAGGCGATGGGCGCGCCCTTTTTATAGTGCAGAGGAGGCGACCGGGCCGCGCCGGTTTGACCGTGGCGGGGGCATGCAGAGAGTGCGGTGGTGCTTCGTCCGCGCCAGCTCGCGGTGCGGTTAAGGCGACAGTGATTCCATCCACTGGCCGGTTGGAACCGTTCGACCTGTGCGCGTCACGAGCGCAGAAATACACTTCGCCATCGAGTTGAGTCATGGATGGATGGATGCGTAGAAATATACTTAAACCGTTGGATGTTTCGTCCCATGCCGTGTCGTGTCGCGGTCAGCCCGACAGTTGGGCTTAGAACTGGTCCTGTTCCCTCGGGTTAGATTGGAAAAGCGAGTAATTGAGCATGGCCGGAGCAGATTGGTCTGTGTTCGTGTGCCGACCTAGCGTTCAGATTTTGCCATGGACATGCATTTTTTTTTCGCAGCTCGTCCAGCTACGGGATCTAGGACTGTTTCGTCCCACTACTTTTGTTTTTGTACTTTGCTACAACATTAGCTTTCAAATGGTCCATCTTTTTAGGACAGATCTACAAATCGATTACAGTAAATATTGTACTGACTTTAACTATACCGGTTAAAATCGCATACCACTGTCTATCTCTTTGTACTCTCTCTCACGTTGACATATATATATAAATCTAGTATGGACATGCATTTGAAAGCTAATATTGTAGCAAAGTACAAAAGCTAACTTTCAAACTATGTGTTTTTTAAGGCAGGGTAAGTCGATTATAGTAACACTATATGTATTGACTTCAGCTATACCGACTAAAATCACATGTGACTGTCTCTTTCTTCATACTCTCTCGCGAACAGTTAGAATTCAAAAGCCATAAGTCCTAGCTCAAAAGAACCCAGCCAAGAAATGCTCGGCAGCCTGGCATGCATGGGGAAATGTTTCCTATTG
The DNA here is from genome assembly GCA_036346265.1 of Melocanna baccifera. Lineage (NCBI taxonomy): Eukaryota > Viridiplantae > Streptophyta > Magnoliopsida > Poales > Poaceae > Melocanna > Melocanna baccifera. The sequence goes on along the minus strand of CM070701.1, from coordinate 12,929,110 downwards.
TTTTCTTGATGGGGATGCCACACAATGGAGATTAGTTTGGTAAGTGGTGATTACTAGCTGATTAGTCAACAGTAAATGAAGGAGTGCCAGGTTGCGGGCCTAAAAGACCCTGGCCTAGTGCACACCATTGGGGCATGGGCCAGGCTGCACGACGTTGGTCCAAGGATTGTAGCCTGGGATTCATGACAGGACAGTTGATGGATGAGGTGTACCACTGGTGTTGCCGGAGTTGCGGCTGCATTCATTCCATTGTTTCTTCTTCTTGCGATCACCACCGCTAGAAGGAGTCGAGGGGGAATTGGTGGAGGTGGGTTGTGGCTGTGTGTTGGTGGAGCCACTAGCGAGGAGAGCCATCGCAGCCTCCATCTTCACAATGTGAGCGATGCGCTGTTCCTCCCAAAGAAGATAAGAGTAGGTGTGAATGAAGGAAGGGAAGGTGTGGTGCATGGTGAGAATGGATACATCATCATTGAATTAGGAGTTCAGTCCATGCAAGGTGTTGAGGACGAGTGCCTAATCTGAGACAGAGGAGTTGACGTTGCGAAGCGTGTCGACCAGGGTCTTTACGCAGCTGCAGCACTCCGTGATGGAGAGATCACCTTGGTACAAACTATGAAATTCTTGCTAAGCGTAGATAGCCCATTGTATACGATTGTTGAGAAAAATTCCATGAATCACCTGCTAAACGCAGTAGGCGATGTCATTAGGTTTGATAATGATGTTGAGGATCTGCTTGGAGATGGTGGTGTAGAGCCATGACATGATGCTGTAGTCAATTTGTGTCCACTCTGTATCGGCCACCTTTTGACACGCATCTGTGGTGCCGTTAATATGATCGTTCAAGCCAAATTTGCGACACACTATCGTGAAGAACGTGCTCCATTGAGAGTAGTTTGATTTGTCAAGTTCTAGTGTGATTGGCACACGGGAGCATATGTTAATCAGTTGTATGACTAATGCAGAAATGACGACGAGTGCCACGACAGTAGGGTGGGCGAGGTGGGAAAAATCAGCAAAAGAATTTGCAGAGGATGAGGGGCTAGACGCCATAGTAGAGCGTTGGGTAGCGGAAGGTGTAGGAGCTTGGGATTAGAAGCTCTGGTATCATGAAGAGTTTGAGTGCAACACATTCTATTGATCATCTCAAGTACATTTATACAATAGTACAATAATAAGATCCTATAATCTAGCCACTACTCAAGAGAGCGTAGCCAGTGAGTAGCGCATGGGCTAGCGAGAGAATAGGTGCTGGCGTGATAATAGGCATGACCGAGATGCATGCACTTATATCGCAAGGTAGAGAAGAGAATGTGTACGTGCATAGGATTCGGTCACGCACACCCAAGTATTCTGTTCCAACAAACATTGCTATTCGATTCAGGTGATTCGGATCTCGAACAACAGAATGGTGATGGAGAGACGATGACAGAGGAGGTGGGTGGTGCCAGTAGTCATTAAGGGAGGCTTTGTTGGTGGCATGGGCTACGCCACCAAGGCAACGGGAGGTGGCACACAGAAGGGCAAGGGGTGGCGGCGACGACATAATGGAGAAGAAGGATATGGTATAGCACAAATCTCAGAGCAATCCGATGGTCCAAAATGTATAGACAGGTACATATTTGCTAGACAGACTATTTTTTATTATCTTTAAATGTGTGCATATGACACCAAAGTTGCGTAAGCATGGACGGGATTGAGTAATCGGAAAAGGACCAAGGTTTTCAATGGGCCCAATTAATTCTCTTTCCTTGATGGGCCGTGAAGGGGTTGACCTGTGAGTCAAGTGGCCTCAACCCACTGGTAATGGCTCATTGGCAGTGAGAGAGAGACGCATCAAAAAGATATGCGGTTGCACGAGTGTGTCAACTGTTTCGTTCACATGTTTCAACTCAAAACACAAGGACGATTCAACTGTAACCAAACACAACCATATATAACAATATTAGTTATATGCTCACATGTACAAATCAAAATGCCGTGTAATTTGGATATCCTAGCGAAATAAACAAATTAATCAATAAATCAACGAATGGTGGGTAGCTACGCACCCACACGGCCACATGCTCCGGAAATGACACAAGTGTGGGACGATAATAGAAAACAAGCTAGCGACCAATATATGCTAGCAAATCTAGTTCCCAAGTCCGTGTCACGATGTCACATATCGGCCGTAATCAATCCTTCTTCCGGTCGGCGGGCACAGGCGACTTCTTCCCGGCGACGGCGACCGGTGACGGCTCCCCGCCGGCTGGCAGGTCGGAGAGCAGCGCGAGCATGCGGCTGGCGCTGACGGACCGCGCCGGGCGGAGGCCGAGGCTCTTGGTCTGGAGAAGACGGCGACGATCGGGGCAGATGAGGTACACAGCGCTGCACCAACACGAACACCCGGCCTTGATCGGCGCGCGTGGCTCGCCACCTCCAACTCCATGTCGCTCTGACTCTATACGTGTCGTCTTCTTGACGACACGTGATCTCCGATCAAAACGAAAATGTTCCGCGAGATGGCGAGAAGGGTCGCTTCTTAATTTGGGAGCTGGGAGGCGATGGGCGCGCCTTTTATAGTGCGAGGAGGCGGCCAAGCCGCGCGGTTTGACCGTGGCGGGGCATGCAGAGAGTGCGGTGGTGCCGTCGCGCCCCACTCGCGGTGCGGTTAAGGCGACAGTGATTCCATCCACTGGCCGGTTGGAACCGTTCGACCTGTGCGCGTCACGAGCGCAGAAATACACTTCACCATCGAGTTGAGTCATGGATGGATGGATGCGTAGAAATATACTTAAACCGTTGGATGTTTCGTCCCATGCCGTGTCGTGTCGCGCACACCCAACATTGGGCTTAGGCTGGTCTGTTCCTCGGGTTAGATTGGAAAAGCGAGTAATTGAGCATGGCCGGAGCAGATTGGTCTGTGTTCGTGTGCCGACCTAGCGTTCAGATTTTGCCATGGACATGCATTTTTTTTTCGCAGCTCGTCCAGCTACGGGATCTAGGACTGATGCGCTGAGCTGCCTTTTACCAGGGAGAGAGCCTCTGCTTGATGAAGGATGCAGCCTAGGAAGGAGAACTTTCCGACTCGCTGCCGAGTCAGCTCGGTCTCATCGAAAACAGATCGATAAAAACCAAAGAACACACTTTTCAAACTCTAATTAGACCCCGCTCGTTTCGACTTTTTTTTTTCAGTTTCTGCTTCTAGCTTCTGTTTTTTTTTCAATATTCAGTATTTCGTCTTTTTCTAAATTTTTTTAGATATTTTATGCTTTTTTGTATTTTCTTTTTTTCCCATGTTCCTTTGTATTATCCCTAATATGTTAACATGTTTTTCTATTTTTACATTTTTTTAAATTAATTATACCCAAAAATCCAAATCAGTTACAGTAAAAAAACCAGCTACAGTAAAATTTTAGTTAAAAATCAGAATCCATCTAAAATAAACGCCCCTTAGGAGGCTCCGATCGGCGACAACCTACAGGTGCACGGTTGGAATACTTTGGTTTTCCGTCAAAATGACTTGGAGCATAGAGTTTTAAACTACGCAGAAGTAATTAAGCGAACAGTAGTATTTACCAAGAGTCGTCGCATAGTGATCGTACTTCTTGCATTACTTCTACTAAATAATTGAGAGGAATCCTTCTAGGCTTTCTGTGCTACTTCTAAAACCTCACTGGACATGGATGAGATGCAAGACACGTTTTATTCAACGGAACAGAACAAAGGTGTACGCTACTTCCATGGGGCTAATTTCAGCATCAAAATGACTCAAGCGATGAGGTGTCATAAAGGTACAAGAGATTTACGCTATGACTAAGCTTGAAAAAGGAAAAACATAAACAAGAGCTGCAATTTACCTAACATGCAAAGGCAATCACAATCACTACTGGGAGTCTGGGTCAACGTTGGCTGCTAATGAAGGTGTTTCTGTGCTTCCTAGAGCATAGCAAATTTGCAATCGCTACTGGGACAACATGGTTGCAAATGACACCCTTAATTTGCTTTGTGCCTTTTTCACTTTTTCTTGAAGGGAACTGAACCTCCTCCTCAGTAGGGCCAGATGGGTGCATGCCCGCTCAACCTCAGGTGGGTTCTTTTAGACTATGTCTTATGGCTTTTGTACTCTGTCTGTTCGTGAGAGATAATACGAAAAAATAGACAGTGGCATACAATTTTAATCGGTATAGCTAACATCAATATAATATCTACTATAATTGATTTATAAACCCGTCTTAAAAAGATATACCATTTGAAAGCTAGTATTGTAGCAAAGTACAAAAACAAAAGTAGCAAGGCCTTTGGAACCCAGCCCTCGTCGATCGGCAAAACAGTGGACTGGGGAAGTAGTTTTTACTGTTTACTAAGTTGTAGGTGTCCGGCAATGTCCTGCCAACCTCGAAATCCTTTTGCACTCAGCGTTTGTGTTACCTTTGTCAAGGCTAGTGACATTCCTGTGCTTATATGTTACTAGAAGTTCACCAATGGCTCCACCGTTGTTACCAGATTTAAGGATCTTGCAGCTGATCATCATGGTTATATCTCTGTTTGTATATGCTCCACAAGTTGTGGATGGAACTCAAAAGGAATTGCCAACGGAATACACGATTAGACTTATGATTTCGGTGTAATACACTGAAGAGTCTGAGATCATATGTGTGCAGAACGATGGCATACATCAGCCGTGCACAACATTGCCGCTCCTATCTGGCTGACGTGCACGGCTTATTCCCATGTATCTAAGCAACCTGTGGCAAATTCTTCTGATCCGGCGAGCCCACGTCAGAGACAGCCTCCGGCGAGACGGAGACGGAGACGGCGACAACGACGGTGCAGTCTCTGCGGTGGGGGAGGGGAACATCGGAATGCTGCGCCGGCAGACTGGGCAGGAGTTGTGCCGCGACAGCCACGGCACGATGCAGTCGGAGTGGTACAGGTGTCCGCAGGGGAGCCGGCGCGCGGCCGCCGCGAGAGGGAGGGGCTCCGTGCAGACGGCGCAGACCTTCGCGGTGTCGGAGACGGTGACGGTGGGCAGCGCGGCGATGGACGCGGCCGGTGCCGCTTGTGACCCGCCGCGGTGGACTGGCGAGTCGATCAGGGAGGTGTAGATGGGAACCTGGGGCGGGGGCGCAGATTGTGGCTCGTCGTTGGCGCCGACGAAGTCGGCCCGCTCCATGGTCAAAGGAGGCGACCGAGGTTGTAGCTCGCAGCGGTAGAGTGCCGGTGGCGGGGGCGGCGGCAACCACAACGGGGAGGAGGAGGCGGAGGAGTAGGCCAACGATATGGGGGAGACGGTTGAGGAGGAGGACAAGGGGTGCTCTGCGTCTTCGTGGAAGTTGTGGACTCTGCAATTGGGACACCTCTGGAGGGTGAACAGGGGGAACGGCGGCCCCTTGCGCATGGCGTCCGCGAGGTGCTTGGGGCAGTAATACGGCACGGGCGCGGCCGAGGAGGTGGTTGTTCCACTCCACGTCGTCGGGGGCGGCAGAGGTGGCAGCCTTGTGGAGGAGGACGAGGCCCGTGTACACGGGAACGGCGGAGTCCGCGGCAGGGTCGTGGACGATGAGGAGGGCGCCAATGAGGGTACGCAAGGGGGCGGCGGAGGAGGAAGAGGCAGCCTCGTGGCGGGGGAGGACGATGAGGAGGGTATCCATGGGAGCGGCGGCGGAGGAGGCGGCAACATCGCGGAGGGCGATGAGGGGAACGGTGGTGCCGAAGGCCACTGGGGTGATGGGCGAGGAAGAGGAAGCGGCAGCGTCGTTGCGGAGGAAGAGGACGACGACGAGGGTATCCACGGGGGCGGCGGCGGTCGAGAAAGCGTCAGCGTCGCGGAGAGCGACGAGGGGCACGGTGGTGACGACGGCCACAGGGGTGGCGGGGGCGGCCGCAGCGGCGCTGACGGCGGCAGTTGGAAGGGCGCGGGGCGGTAGTCGAGGTAGCTCAGGCGGCAGCGCGGGCAGAGGGTGAAGTCGAACGGGGAGGACGGGGCCGGGAGCGGGAACCTCGCCCTGCAGGCCTGGCAGTAGAGGCGCACGGTCTCGGCCGAGGCCACGACGTCGGCGGCCGCGGCGGAGGTGGACATGGCGAGCTCGCGCGCGGTGCCGGCGCTCCGCCTCGCGGGTGGCGATGCAACGGGCCATGTGGCCGGATCATGCTCGTTATATTTCATCAGGGCTTTGTTTGCTTGGTGTCGCTGGCTCGCGTGCCCTTTTCTTTTGGATGACGGCTTTGCACGCTTTACTGACTTCGGAACTAAGAACTTGACATGAGTGGTCTAACTGGGCCTGTTTATATTATTTTTGTTGATATCTTTTAATTGTGGCTGATAAATAGTAATAGTTAATAGAAGCGTCTGATAAACAATAGTGCATTATGTAAGAAAGACGGTGTAGCAAAAGACACTGCAACATTCAGACCGTCATACAACTTACAGAATTATGATATAATAAAATACAAAATATGTTATAATATGTGAAAGCAAAAGATAGTGACTGATGAATAGTAGTGGCTTATAGAAACAACTTATATAAGCTGGATTGTTTGTATATTCATATTGATTTCTGCTTCTAGAAGTATGAGCAAAAAAAATAGAACTTAATATGAACAGTTCCTAAATCTCAAGACTCCATATTATACTTATTTACACCTGTAAGCACTTGTATTAACAAGTTCATCCTTCAGAAAACTTCGCAAACATCTACGGTACCATGGTCCATATGCTACCGCATGACTGTATTTTGTGCCATGTACCTGCCTCTGGGAGTACATCGATTCTTACCCAGAAAAAAAAAACTGAAACTCAAGTAGCACCAAGTTGTTTTGTACTTCAAAAGCATTACTTCGAGAGGACTAGAAAAAGACGAGGACACCACGAGGCAAATTGCTTGGTGCTTTCCAAAGTTTGACGACGTTGCATGCACGAGCTTTCATCGTCAAAATGACTCGCGAACTCGGATATGTACAGTTTGTTGAAAGAGAGATGCAAGCAAAGATGTCACCATGCGCTACCCACTCAAAGACCGAATCAAAGCATATACTATTCTAAAAAAGAAACGGTTTTGCTAATTATTGGGCTCCTGACGTTTTCTAGAGACATAAACCGAATTTTCGAGCCATTAGATCTGACTGGAGATGTGTATGCTCCAGCTGTCGAATTTTGATTCATTTACAAGAAGTGTTTCTATGTTTTTCTTTCTAACAAGAGTAACACTAATTTTAAAATATATAAAGATTTAAGTATTCATCGTAAGTTCAAAATTATATAAATCATTGTTAAAAAAAGTATAAACAACTTCCTTTATTTAATTGACAAAAAACACGAGACTGATGTAAAGACACACCATGGCCCATGGGCGACGAACCTTACAACCAAGCTAAGGAAATAACGAGGCGATCGGGAAGAGAATGTACGTTTGTGCCTACGGGGTTTCTTGTGCAAGCATGCAAATGCATTGAGCAAATATCAGCATTTCGAATTACCCGATATCGTAGAACGGGGGTAAAGCCTAGTGTCCGAATGGTTGGATCGAATTGCATAGATGGGCTGGCCAAGGTCTCCATCACGTGCGAAAGAAAAAGGTTGGCCCATCTGCCACTCTGCCCCACGGTAGGAAAGGCGGCACCGCTCCACAAAATTTATGTGCCCCACGGTCCGATCTCGCTTGCACCGGGTGAACAAGAGAAACAACCAAGGAATGTATACCGTTTCGATTGTATACCATCCTCTTTCTCTCGTGTTCCTTCTCACTCTTGGCCACCCCTCTCTCTCACTCCCTCTTGCTTCTATCCATTGCTCCCTCACTCTCGCTCACCCTTGCTCTCGTGAGATGGCCGACAGGGGTGCCATCACCAACGATTGATTCATCGTACCCTTTGATGTAGAGGGAGGTCGAGGAGGCAATGGTCCGATGGTGGGCGTCGGTGAAGGGCGGTATGCTACAACGTAGGGAGACATGGCTAGGCGATGCACTAAAATTAGGTTGGTGAGGTGGAGGCAGCGAGTGAGGGGGGGACAACAAGATGGTGAGGTCATCGTCGGCAGTCGATAGTGGAGGGAGCAAAGGAGAGGTTCGGAGCTGCTGTCGATGTCGGAGAAGAGATAGGAAGAGGAGGAGGAATGGCGGAGAAAGGAGCGATAATAGATGGCTATACCAAGCTCTTAACGATATAGATGCTCCCAACTAGGGGTGGGCATTTTTATATCGAAACCGAAATACCGAACCGAACTGAACAAAAAAACTAAAAATTACAGTTTGTTTGGTGCGGTTTATATTTTTATGCTATTCAATTTTCGGTGCAGTTTTTAAATCACAAAAACCTGAATTAACTGAAATGTCGAAATGATGATCGTGATGATTGTGATATTTGTTCTTCCTTGCTTGGAGATATGGAGAAATTAAGAACCTCGCATGATAATGTGATTTCTGAGCTTGATTTGATTATGATGGAGAATGTTGGTCTATTAGTTGAACTAGAGATGGCTAGAGTTGCTCCTCTTCAGTCTGATTCTCTTGAGATAACAATCTGTACCTCATGTAAGGATAAGAACAATGTTTTTAGATATCTGTATCCCTTACTCTTTTGTCTACCTGAAAATTGTGATAGCTGTGCTAACTTGAAGCCAGATTATAAAATTGCTGAAATGCATGATACTTTGATTGAGCCTGTTGCTTCAAGTGCCAATTGTCCTAAATTAACTACTAAACTTGAATATATTTTTAAGCAATTTCAGGACATGTGTGATAATAATAAGAAAATAGCTCAATATGCTTCCAAGGCACCTATTAGCTCACTATGCAACAATTATGAAAAATTAAAATCTGAATTGATTGCTTTGGATAAAAAAAATATGTGAAACTAACTAATGACTCACTAGAGAAGCCATAATCTGTTTACTCATTATGTGCAAAAGTGAAGGAGAAAATAAGAAATATGCAAGACACCTTTAGGAAGAGTTATGAGGCCTAGATAGCTAGAATCAAGATAGCTCCATTTGTGTCTTGTGAAGCCCTCAAGGGTGAGACGGTCGTGCATAAGGAGATATATGTATGTGCTATTCGATCTTGTGTCTTCCTTTTTCAGGAGTGTGAGTATCTCATGAATACTCTTAAAAAATTTGTCGAGGGTAAGAAAGGACTCAATCTTATCCTAAACAAATCCAAAATTTGCAAGTTTAATCAATGTCTAAGATATAATGTACTAGAGGATATGAGGAAACATCCACTTGCAGTTGTTCGATCTATAGCAGGTGGTGTGATCAAGGTTACGCCTAAGTCTAAGAAAGTGTTTAAATCTGTAGGCTTTGTCTAGAGGATTTCTGATAGTAAGGTTGTGCCTTCTAATGCTTCGACCTCTCAAAAGGCGAGGTATCATTGTACCTTCTGTCAGAAGGATAGACACTCAGTTGAGTTCTTCTTTAAATGCGCCAAGGTCACGCATCATGACCGTGTTCATGCTTTTACGGGTATTTAGGGTCAGCCCCATAATTGGAGTGCTCCGAAGACTGACATGAGGTTTAGAGTTGTAGGTAGCTCTTCTGACTTTCTTGATTTTAGGTAACGTCGAGGACTTAGTTTTCAAGCTACTTCTGGTTTTGATCCTCAAGTTGCTTCTGGTGAGGGTTTCCGTCGTCCTCAGGATAGACCTCATTTTCCTCATCGAGGCTACTATCCACGGCGTGATTTGTATACACTAGGCAGAGGTTTGAGTTCTCTTTCTAAACCTTCTGTTTATGTGAGAGGTGAGGTGCAGAGTGTCACTAGAGGTCAGTCTTTTGTTTCTGTGACTGAATATTCTGCTTGTCATGTGATTTAGTACTGACTTCCTAGATCTATTCTTATTTACTCTAGTATTAAGTTACCGATATTTTCTTTTCACTGAATCAGGTTCGTCAGGCTGGAAAGGGAGAAGTTTGGCTTGTTGACTCTGATTATTCTCGTTATATGATCGGAGATCACATTGGTTCTCTTCCCTAGGCTGAGCTTCAGGTGATGAGACTATCACCTTTGGAGAAACTTCATCAGGTCAAGTCATCACTAAATGTATTGTGCGAATTAATGATTCTTTCATTCTAAAGGATGTTGTCTTAGTGAGTAAGCTGTAATATAATTTGCTATTTGTTTACCAGCTTATCGATAGCAATTTTGAGGTAAACTTTAAGAAAAATACTTGCAAGATTCTTAATTCTTTGAGGAGTCTAGTTTGCAGGACTTCTATATTTAGGAGGATCTTTCGTGCTGATTTTATCGAGTCTTCTGATGATTTCAGGTGCTTAGTTGCTTCAGAGTCCTATGAACTCTCTTTTTGGCATAGGAGGCTTAGTTATATTGGTTTTGATCACTTGACCTGAGTTAGTGGCCACAGTCTCATTCATGGTCTGCCTAAACTCAAAATGGTCGAAGACTTAGTTTGTGCTTCTTACCAGCATGGCAACATGATTGCAACTTCTCATCCTTCGGTCACTGTGACTATGGCCAATACACCAGGATAGCTTCTTCATATAAACACTGTTGGTATAACTAGAGTGTAGTTGGATGGTGGAAAGTGGTATGCTCTTATTATGGTCGATGACTTCTCGAGATTCTCTTGGATATTTTTCTTAGCCTCGAAGAATGAGACTTTCAGTTATTTTCAAGTTCTGTTTAGTAAGTTATCTATTGAGCTCCCTGGAGCCTTACGAACGATTCATAGTGACAATGGCACAGACTTCAAGAATTCCTACTTTGAGAGGTTCTGTGATGAGATAGATGTAGAGTATCAGTTCTCTTCTCCACACGCCCCTCAACAAAATGGCGTTGTGAAGAGGAAGAAACGTACTTTGGTCAAGATAGCTAGGACGATACTAGATGAGTATGGTATACCTAGAAAGTTTTGGATTGAGGCTACAACTATCGCTTGCCATGTTTCGAATAGAGTTTTTCTTAGGGCACACTTGTATCACACTTATTATGAGTTGAGGTATGGGTAAAAGCCAAGTGTCTTGTATTTTCGTGTCTTTGGTTGCAAACGTTTTATTCTGAAGTCTGAGAATCTAGATAAGTTTGAGTCTCACTCATCTGATGGTATCTTTCTGGGTTACTCGACTTCTTTGCGGGTTATAGGGTCTGGAACTATGAGATGAGTAGGATAGTAGAGACATAAGGTTACTTTCGATGAGTCTAGTTCTGGTACTAGATCTAATATCTCAGGTCCAGTTATGTAGTCTGAGACTACCTTTTTAGATGATGAAGATGAAGATTCTTTACCTGATCTAATCCCATCTACCACTGAGATGCCTATTTCTACCACTATGCCTCAGGGAGATCAGCCCTTAGCTGCTAGCTCTTTTGGAGCTTATAGCTCTGCTCCTACCTTCACAGCTCAAGAGGTAGAGGCCATTGCTTCATCACATTTAGGACCTCCCTGACACATTCATTATTGTTATCCTTCTGAGTAGATCATAAGTGATCTCTTTGAGCGTGTCACACGTTCAAAATCTGGCTTATCTCATTTTTGTATGCACTCAACTTTTGTTGCCAGATTTAAGCCCAAAGATATTGGTCATGCTTTGTCTGATAAGTCTTGAGTCAATGCCATGTATGAGGAGTTAGAGAATTTTAAGAGAAAAAAGGTGTGGTTGCTTGTTGAGCCCCCTAATGATCATAATGTTATATGAATCAAATGGGTCTTCAAGAACAAGCAGAGTGAGGATGGAGTAGTCATTCGAAACAAGGCTAGACCAGTAGCTCAGAGTTTATCCCAGGTTGAGAGCTTAGATTTTGAGGAGACCTTCGCCCTTGTAACTAGACTAAAGGCCATTAGGATTTTACTTACATTCGCAGCGTTTGAGAGTTTCAAGTTGTACCATATGGATGTTAAAAGTGCCTTTCTCAATGGGTATATTGAGGAATAGGTCTATATTAGACAGCCTCTAGGTTTCGAGAACCCCAAATCCCAAAGTATATCTTCAAGCTTTCCAAAGCCTTATATGGACTTAAACAAGCCCCTAGAGCTTGGTATGAGAGATTTAAGTCCTGTCTTTTGAGTCATAGATTTGAGATAGACAAGGTAGATAAGACATTGTTCATTTGTAGAAATGGCAATGACTTTCTGCTCGTCCAAATATATGTAGATGACATTATCTTTGGTAGCTCATCCCATGCTTTGTTTTTAGTTTTCTGATGTCATGAGCATAGCGTTTGAGATAAGCATGATGTGTGAGTTGAGTTTCTTCCTTGGTTTTCAGATCAAGCCGACTCGGGATGGTATCTTCTTGCATCAAGGCAAGTACACTCGAGACCTCCTAAGATAATATGACTTGAGTGATGGTAAGCCGGTATCAACTTCGATGGCGATCTTGACCACACCTAATCCTGATGAGAATGGCGAGCCTGTGGATCAGAAGAAATACTGCAGCATGATTGGCTCCCTCCTGTACCTCATTGCTTTGAGACTGGACATACACTTCACCGTATGTCTATGCACTCGATTTCAGGCTTTTCCTCGTACCTCTCATCGTCAGGTGGTGAAGCGCATTTTCAGGCATCTTTGAGCTACTCTAGACTATGGTATCTGGTACTCTTCTACTTTTTATCTTTTTCTTATAGTCTACTCTGACATAGACTTTGCTGGCTATAGGATAGATAGAAAGAGCATTTCTGGCACTTGCCAATTCATTAGCACTTCTCTTATTTTCTGGTCTTCTAGGAAGCAGTCTGGTGTTGCACAGTCCAACACAGAGGCCGAGTATGTTGCAGCAGCTAATTGTTATAGGCATGTGCTTTGGATGATTTCGACCTTGTGGGACTTTGAGTTAGCCATAGATAGTGTTTCACTTTCTGTGATAACACTTATACCATTAACATTGCTAAGAATCCAGTGAAGCACTCTAGGACCAAGTATGTAGATTGTTGATATCATTTTCTTAGAGACCATGTAGAGAAGGTGACATAGTACTTCAGTTTGTAGAAAGTGACCACTAATTAGCTGATATCTTTACCAAGCCTTTAGATAGCTCAAGGTTCTTGGCTTTGCAAGAAAGCTTGGGGGTGATATGTCCTTATGGCATAATCTAAGGGAGAGCATCATGTACCTTCTGTATCATATATTCATTTGCTTCTTTCTGCACTTTACTTCTGAGTGTTTTTTGGGTTAGCCTTCCTAGTATAGACTACGGTTGGTATCATTCTACGCTGTTTAGATTTCTTTCTCTTATCTTGTGACCTTAGGATGCTGCTTATTAGTTGTTTATCTTCTCACTAGGTTGAGTTCACTCATTTCTTTTAGATCATGCAGTGTTTGTGCTTCCTAGGTAGACATGGAACATGTTTACCCCCTTGTGTTTAGATGATCAGCTAATAGTCCTAGAGTCATATGGGGTAGATGAGAGCGAGTCTGATGATCCCTCTATCATGTCTATGCTTTCAGGACTGCTATTTCTTCATTTTTCCCAAGCTTGATTTCTCTTGCATATTACTTTGGTTCAAAGAGAATTCATTTGTGATTTTCTTGATCTTAATGTTGACATAACTCAACTTGAACTAAAATATTTCTGAAATTGACTCACCTGCTGAAGGAGAGCTAGGATCTTTATTGCATCATGTTGTATTTTAACTTCAGCAATGTACATTGTAATATAAATACATGAAACTTTGCCTATTATCCTTATGTGACATGATATCTTGCTTTGTATCTTGCCATGTCTTATACTAACTTGCTAGACTTATCATGTCATTCTATGTATAGCTTAGCTTTTGCCATACTACCTCTATTAAATATGAAAAACTTGAATTAAATCATGTCATGTTGTATCTCGCAACTAGTTTTGCTCTAATGATCCTCTTATGATTCATGCCATATCAAATAAGTTAAGTTAAGTTTTGAACCTAAATTGAGTTTTAGATTAAGCTATGTTTATTCTTTATTGAAACATGAGTTAGTGTTAGCTTTTTGTTCTTGAACTAATCTAAGAAAATACAAAATGATCTCTTTTGTGCGAAAAAGATAATCTCACCAATTCTTTCTTATGAGACGGCTTGCCATTATACTAGACATGAACTCAGAAGAAGTTTTGGATGACCAAGACCACTTTCTTAAGCTTCATGCTTGAGGTGGTTGCATAAGGCTTGAGATCTAGCATATGATTAAGAAAACAAAATTGTGTGAAAAATAGTTGAAGCTCAACGAAAACTAAAAATGAATTTCAGAAAATATCAAATATGCTAAATTTTCTCAATTATAAGAGGTATCATGTGCTTCAACAAAATGTTTCATTTTTGAACTAGTAGCACTCTAAAGTGACTCCATTGTAGCTTCTTAGTTTTATTTAGTATATTGACATGGCTTAGCTTATTTTTTGATACCTTTATCTAAACTATGCTCTTGAGCGAATTGAAATATTAAAAATCCATTTAATTTTAGATTATTACTCTGTTCGCTTTAGCTTTGCTATATATGGTTTGCCATAATCTAGATAGCTCTTTTACATAATATGGGTTGGTGTAATACTTGTAGAGTCACTTTGGATAATTTTTATAGCTCCTAAATGCTAAAAATAAATAAAATACAGTTACTTCATTTCATTCATGTTCTATCTTCTTCCATACATCTTGATGACTCCATTGTCAAAGGGGGAGAAGGATTGATAAAAGTGTATATCTAGAGCATGATATGGAGTTTTATGCAAAATTTTACTAAGTTGGACCTTTTGATCTTTGCTCACCATGATCAAGGTCAAACAAAATAATTGTTCTTTCATATGGACTTAGAGTGATATTTTTCGGCACATTTGGTGGATTTGCAGCTTTTTACGAAAATTTGTCATTTTAGTAGTTTCACTCTATTCCTGCTTCATATGGTCATTTTCAGTCATTGGATTACTCTTGTGACCATTTTGAGCATCTTTACAAAATTCTTCCCTTTGTCTAAAAACTAGCTCATATTTGTAATTTTGAGTATTGTCAATGGGTTCATCAAGAAAGAGACTGAAAGACTATGTGAGAAGGTCATGTTCAATGTTGTGATGAAGCATTGCAAGTTTTATGACGTGGTCAAGTGATTTTGCAAAGATCGCACTTTGTTAGGATTGGTTTTGCCAAAAATTTAGGATTTTGGGTTTTGAGTCATGGATTGATTGAGATGACTAGGATCATTGCAATAAGGTTGTATGATGCATATTTTGGCTAATGTAGGTCAAGTTACAAAAAAATTATGTCCGAAAAGGATTTCTTTGTCTTTAGATGTGAAAAGTCACTTCGAGTCAACCGTGGTAAACGGCGAGAATCGGGGTTACGCTCATAGAGGGGTTGAGGCCCAGAACGATTAAGAATGCTGGGTGAGACGGTGAACTAAAGCATGGCACGAGAAACGCGAAAAATATTGAAGGCGAGTTTGAATGGCAGGTTTACATCATGAGGTTTGGACGGTCTAAATGAGGCGTGGTTCAGTAAAACCAAAACAGGAGAAACTTGGCGACGCGTGGCAAGGTAGTGGTACACCTACATGTGGCTAGCATGACGATTGCTTGCAAAGGATCGTGATGACCGGGTCAATGAGGAGTATTTTGGTAGTTTGACCAGAATACCGGAAACCACCATGGATCAAAACTGTGACACGTTGGAGAGCAGTTTAGGTCAAGGTAGAGCTAGTTCGATCAAGACAGATCAAGGCTAAGAATTTAAT
Source organism: Melocanna baccifera (assembly GCA_036346265.1). NCBI lineage: Eukaryota > Viridiplantae > Streptophyta > Magnoliopsida > Poales > Poaceae > Melocanna > Melocanna baccifera. The sequence continues at coordinate 12,913,474 of CM070701.1, read as the reverse complement.
GAATATGGGTTTATACGTTTTGAAAAGCGTATATTATGTGTGAGCAAAATCCGCGTGTGTGGGGTTAGTAGGTTTTCCCATTGTACTAAGTGGATAGTATCCACTAAGCGTTATAGGTGGCTGGTTGCCCACCTATAAAAAGAAGTTAGAATGAAGACATATGGTTAACTATCTAACCCATCTCTCTTGTGTCTTCATGTTTAGGATTAGGGTTTGATAATTGAGTGTCTTGTGTGCTCTCTGTCCTCCAAGTTGGAGTGCTATAAAACCTATCTTTTCAAGTGGGAATACATCAATATTTGATGATCTCCATGTCTATTTCTTGTTTTAATTGATTTGCTGTTATTTCGATTGGTTTTGATCTCTTTTCTTTCCTCTCTTTGATCTTGTTGTGCCAAGAAATAAATTGAGCTGGAGATAACATCTGAAATTCAATCTCCTATCATCTAGATATTTCAATAGCAAGTTCATGAAAAAAAACCCGATTTTGCTTGATTTTAGCCTCTCCGAATGATTTCTTGTTTCAAGGGTTTTTGGGTCGTGTTCTTCGGTGTTCTAGTTTGCTGTGACATGGGAGAATATATCTAGAAGTATCTTGACAATCATTTACCCATGAACAAGTTGTATTTACCGTTTAGAGTTTTGGCTCAGTTTTGGTGTAACCTTCCAACAAACTAAAAAAGGTCGTATTTTTTACCATGATTTTCATGATCGTTTATTGGAATAGATTCTTGATATCCTATAGTAGATCATTGTAAATTTTCATGTCATTTGAATCTAAAGATCAAAAGTTTTGTCAATTTTAGGTTTTGAAATCGTGCTGAAAACGCTATCCATTAGGCTAAATTTATTGAAGAAGCGGTCAGGCCATACGAGACCGGTCAGACTGTCATTTCTATACCGGTTAGACCATCGAGAAGTAGTTGCTTCAAGGTTTTGTATTTTTAAGTTATTTGTTTTGAGTTTTAGATGAAAATTCTATTTTCTATAACTGCGTAGTTGTGTGAGAATAGAATCTTAAATTCTTTGAAGAAAATTTTAGTTGGCACAATTCACCTCTTCCTCTTTGTTGCCATCCAGTCCAATAAAATAGAACAACAATAGATCGCAAGAATAGAAAACATGACTAGAAATCCTTTTTATCAGACGAGAGAATGGGGTAGAAGTAAATTTGATGGTACAAGCCAGGTGCAGAACATCGGAATAAAAGACTGTATTAAAACAACAACCAACAAGATCACTTGCATTACTTGTTACAAATTTGTGGGTAATGATATAGCGTAATAGCAAATTGAAAATTTTGTTACATAAATGATAAATCACACAACAACAACAACAAGCCTTTTATCTTAATTGAATTACAATAGACTAGAAATAAAACCCTCCTTAAAGTCAAATAAATGAAAACCTTATAATAAAATCTACAAGATTAAAATCCTAAAACCTACGTCCTACCATTTGAACCAAAAGCCTAAAAGACCCACGCACAAATCACACCCAACGCATAATTGAACCCATGTCATTTGCCTTTTAAAAGAAGGTATAATTCAATGTTGAATGATCCATGTCCACGGTCAGCAGTGTGATAACCCACAGTAGAAGATTGAAGCTTTTAAACGAGTGTTAAGTGGGCTGCATTTCTTTGAAATGCTGAATATGTTACACGGTACCCTCTTTTCAGCTTCTAAAAGCTACTTTTCGGTTTTTTTATAGTATCTAGCTTTCAAACGTGATATCTTTTTAAGACAGAATCTACAAGCTGATTGTAGTATACACTGCAGCGACTTTATTTATATCGGTCAAACCAAAAGCCATAAACTGCAACCAAAAACCATATGCTACAGTCGAAAAGAACAAACTCATAATCTATGTAATTGAATTCGAAATGTAGAAAAAAATTAGAGCAGAGCACACCATTAACAGATTGACACTATTGATAGAAAACTCCTTTCGAGGTGCAAACCCACAGGCGCTGCATGTCAGAGTCAATTCGTTCACATTAAGTACAAACTCAGTCATTTTGAGCTTGGAAACACTGCTCAAGTTACTATAAACAGATCTATACCTCATGATACGTTTGCAGAAAAATCACTCAAAAGATCACTAGTATGATCACCGAACGCAGGACATTGCTAAGATTTTTAGCTTTTGTACAACAAGAAAACAGAATGCCTTGATATATCAAACGATTCGGTAACCAAAAGTTACTTGCCCTGGCTATCCTGACAAGTTTAACGACAATTTTGATAACCAGAGAAAGAAGAACTACGAGCAAAATTAGATTCTCATTCTCTTGTAACTGAAGAATACAAACTGGTAAGGAGAAATCTCCGTGCAATCTAAATTAAAAAAATCAGAGAAAAGCAAATACATGAATGTACACCGCTACATCCAAAAGGGAAAACAAACCAAAGTAAACTTACAGCAATTTTGTACACTGATGTCCTTCAGAATGCATGGCTCCAACTTTGTGGCATGGGTGGATAAGCATCCGCAAGAACAGCGACATGATCAGCATAGAAAAATCTAATATTGGCAACACATGAGGATATTCGTGTTGCCCCTAGAAAGTACCTTCAACAGGACATCCAGGACAAATGAAAGTGGTCATGCCTTTCAAGTGAGCAAATATGGATCGGTGGGGCTAAGGTGTACAAAAGAATTCCTTGCAAATCCCAACCAAAAAGTAACTGCACATGACAATCTAACTCATATTTCTTCCACATTAGGAACGCATCTTCATTTGTTGGAGGAAACACGACTGTAATATTCAGTGAAGTCTAATCGGAAAAGAAGGAACTTCAAATCAACATGCTGCTGCAAGGGCAACTGAGAGATAAATGCATCAAGAGAAGCCGTAAAATCTTTTGCGATGCTATCCAAATCTTCACCCATTTTCCGGAAAAGTTCCCCAGCTAGTTGGATCATGGCTTTTCTGCCACCATCCAGCCATGAACCTGTTTCTTTAGATTTTGATTTTGATTTACCCTTTCCCCTGCAGTACAAAAGAAAACTTGAAGTAAGTCAAACAGTAGATACGAAATAAGGTTTTGAGGGAAAGATGGCGTCATCTAATTTTGCAACAATCTAACCTTAGTTGCAACTCATATATCCGTTCAAACCACCTATCAGCATGGCTCCGGAACTGTAATATAATCTCGAACAATGCAAAAAGATTTCTTAGAATTCCTTGGGATTGCTCACCAAGGAGGGATTTCTCCACAATCGATGTGAGATACTTATCATGTGCCATGAGAAGGTCATCTAAATCCTTTGCTGCATCCATTTCTTCTGAGAAACGGGCCCATGAAACCTCTAGGACCTCAAACATAATGTAGTACTGGAAGTTGGTGACAAAATGGTTCATTTCATTAAAAAGAACTTGGCATTTACGAAGAACTGAAACGAACTGAGTCCTGATGCTTGTTCCTTCCTTGTAAAATGGAGAAGAAACAATGCAATTAGGCTTCATTGTCTTCCAGACCCCTGTCAGGGAATGATCAACACGCTTAAGTTTCCACAGGAAATTGAAAATCTTGAGGTACATTTTCATGACTGAAGCCGTGAACACCGTATCCAGAGGGACTCTAGCATCATACTCCAAGGAGAAGACGTCCCAACCACGATCACCATCTCCATAATCCATCATCTTTACCTTTATCCGGTCCAAGATGTCATGGTCATCATACTGTGCATTAGATGCTCGGATTGCAGTCTCAAGCAAGCCAGCCAAATGGAAGGAGCTAATCCTATTTGCCGGTTCTGACAACTCGGGGCCCACAACGTCCATCAGATACTGAACAAAATCACCCTGCCCAAGAAGCAAATACCTCTTGATCGCAAGACAATGGTCTTTAAATCGATACCGCTTATGGATCACATCCATCAAATGCCGATCAATCCTCTTGGCTGCCTCGACCACCAATGCCTCCAAAGCATCAATCTGCCCATAACCAAGACCACCTCGACTTGTTGTGGTGCCAACGTAGGCTGCGGCCTCGGCAGCAGCATCTGCCCAGCCATTATCATCACAGCAAACTTTAAGGAAGTTTATTGACTTCCCAGTTCTAAGAATCCTTTGTGCCAGCACCGGAGAAATGAAAGCCGGAAGCATCTCAGACTGAATAAGGTAGCCCTCCCGCCACAAAGACTCGGCCTTGACTGGCTGCCCAAGGATGAAGAACTCTGCAAATACATCCTCCAATTCCCCTTCTAACACCCAGCTCCGGACCATTTCGAACAGTGGTGAGCACACACGCCGCAGTAAGCGGCCCATAAAATCCTGAACCATGGGATCCCCATGCTGTGCATGCCCGTGGATCACACCAGCCATTGCACCACCTCTCAAACCCTGGCATCCATCCACCAAGACCGCCATTAGGCGCATTCTCACTGCAGGCTCAGCAAGCCACACAGCAAGACGCCGCAGTGAGAGGTAATTACCTGACACGCCCGAATCAGATCCAGGTGTTGGAATCGGATTTAGTGAGTATGACTCAAGAACGGCGAGGAGCTTGTAGTAATCAGAAAGCTCCTCCTGTAGAGCCGAGCAAAAGGCCTGAGCAACAGTGCCGACCTCAGTGGCAGCATCGGAGGGCGAGCGGCTTATATTGTCGGAGATGAAGCCTCGCACCTTGCGGAACAGCCACCCGAGCTCGCACAGCTTACGTACCAGGGTGCGCGTGGAACGCGGCACGCGGACGCCGTCAGGGAGGTCGTACGCGTCGCTGGCCTTGTCGAACCGCACGTACCGGCCGTCGATGCCCTGGCAGGCGTACAGCACGTCGCGCACAAGCGCGGCCTCTGACACCTCCGTCTCGTCGAGCACCAGTTCGGTGTACTCCCTCAGCGCGATCTCGCGGATGTTATCTGGACCCTTAGAGACCAGCACCACGCCACCGGGCGGCGGCCCGGCGGCCCGCGAAGCCAGCTTCCCCCCGGTCGTCGCCGGGGCCCGCGGCGGCGCGGCCGTGGGGAGGTTGGGGAGGCAGGAGGCGGCGGCAGCGGCAGCGGCGCGGCGGTGGGAGGAGAGCGAGTCGAGCAGGTAGAGGAGGGGCCACAGGGAGGCGGAGCGGGATCGGGCGGCGAGTTTGGAGTAGAGATCCGCGAAGGCAAGGGCGTCGTCGGGGCGGCCGGAGGCGGCGAGGCGGCGCTTGATGGACTCCGCGAGCGCGTGCTCGTCGGGGAGGACGGCGGGGGCGAGGCGGCTCGAGAGCAGCCGGTGAGCGAACCGCAGCGCGCCGCCCACGTCGCGCCCTCCGCCGCCGGATTCGGCGGAGAGGAGGCGGTGGACGAGCTCCTTGACGAGATCCTGGGTTTGGTGGTCGTCCATTGGGGAGGGGAGGGGGTGGGAGCTAGGGTTCGAGAACTGTACTGTGCGGGGTTTTGGGAATTTTGCGGGGGGCAGAGTGGTGACTCTCTCTCTCTCTCTGTCTTCGCTTTGTTTAGTATTTTTTTTCCGGTTTTTGGATTTAGGCTTTGGGGGAATTTTAGTATTTTGGGCGCGGCGAGGATTCTTTTTAAAAAATGGTGCGTTGGGTATGTGGCTGTAAATGGGACCGCGCGTTTCGAAGTGGGTATGAGTTGTGGTGTGGCCCACCGGAGGTGGCGTGGGTCGGGAAAAGCGACGCCAAGTGGGGCAACCTATTGTTTCGTCCCAATCCTCTCGAAAATCTTTTTGTTTCGTGGAAAGGATCCCATGGCAGAGAGAGAAGTGGCCGTTTAGACTCGGTTCGCTTAGTCTGTCTGTCTAAATAGATGATGCTTAGCTAGTCTGTGGGCTGATGAGGCTGGCCCAACGAGAAACTATGCTACGCCGGATTGGTACGAGCCTGTTTAGTTTGATGGGCTAAGTAGACACGGTAAGCTTATTTTGATCTTAAAATTTTAAAATATGTAAAAAATTTAGAAAATATTTAAAATTTAAAATACAAATAAAATTATTTATACTTATAAAATTAACTATATAAAATTTAGAAAATATGATAATAAAATTATATACATATTAAAAAATAAATAGGTCTAATATGCCGTGCTAGGTTGAAACGGCGGCCCAAGCACAACCTGCCACTTCATGCCGGACTGACCTAACACGATGGCCGAATAGGTCATATCGTGCCTGGGCTATATCTATAGTGGCATGCTGTGGGCCGACCAACGGGCACGACGGGGCCTCTTTATGTGATTAATGATTAAAAATCGATCAAACAGATTAATTGCTATAGGAAGTTTTTTTTTTACCTTTTCAATCTTTTTTTAGACGAGCAAATCAATCTGAATTCTCGACGAACTCATCTGCAGCAAGAGGTGCTCCATTTTCCTGTGATTTTCTAGTGCATATTTTATGCCTAGAACGTAGGAATAGAAGAAAATATATATAGTAATGGGAACGAATACGTTGGCAAAAAAACTTACGATTAAAAACACTCGCAAATTAGTAGGAATGGGTGTTTGCACAACCTAAGAAAACCACGGGGATATTTATGAGAAGGTATAAACATTTAATTTCACTTAAACAAAACAGTATGACGAAATATGCTTTTAATGCTTGAGTAACTTAATAAAATATGTCTTGGTGTACGATACATGGAAAATATGTCTTGGTGTGAAGGTTTAAGGGGGCGTTCGGAATAGCGATGGCTTCTAACTTTTAACTGAAATTTTACTGTAACTAGCTTATTTTTTTTACTGTAGCTGAGTTGGTTTATTAGACATAATTAAATTTAAAAAAATATAAAAAATAAAAGTGGCATACTAATCTATCACGGACAATGCAAAGGAATACATGAAAAAAAATAAAACACAAAAATTCGAAAAAAAAATAACAAAATAGTGTACAGTGCAAAGAATCGCGGAACAGTGATCGAATCGTCGAACACGGCTTCTGGCCGCTGAGTTGAGCCGAGCCTTAAGTCTCTGTTCATTTGGCATTTGTGGTGACTTTAGAAAAGCACCTGTTCTTATCTACTTTTAGATATAACGGTTAGTTGGGGGCAATTTTTTAGATCCTTAACAGTAACGATTAAATGAAGAGACCTCGAGTGATCGTGGGATATTCCATCAGATTTCACCTCGTTTCCTATCGCCTCCAAACACATGGGAATTGTTTCCTTCGATTCTTTGAAAAAAAACGCTTATTTTGTGGTTGCTCTAGTGCTTGTTTCTCGCGGACGACCATGGTCATCGACAGGTGGAGAGCGTCAAGCGATCTGTGCGCGTCGGTGACCGCACTATATGTGCGACATCACCATGCGAGCAAGTCGTCGTCTTCCGCCTAATCAGAGAGCTCCCCCCATTCGAGCGCCCGCGCTGCGCCTCCCCGATGCATTCGCCTCGCACCATCGCTTCCCTCCAACTCATGTTGTCGTCTCCCTGTCGCATCTGCATCCGCCTCTGGAGGAGCCGCGGCCCAGAGCTCGCACGTCGCTGTCGCAACTGGTTGCTCGCCCGCCGCCGTTAGGAGATTGTGCGTCGCCCGGCGGAGAGCGCCAGTTGCGTTGTCCCTCTCCTTCCCGATTTAAAAGGTTTGGATCTCAATTTGAAATTTCCCAATGAGAAAGTTTTCAATTTGGAAGTTCCCGATCTCAAAGTTTCTGATTTGAATGTTTTTGAGAGGGAAGATGTATTTTGGGGAGACTGTATTGCGAGGGTGAGAAGGGGGTAAGGCCAACCATAATGCTCCATGGTGGCAACGTGTCATAAGGTTCCACATTAGATGAATAATGCCACGTCAGATTAAAGAATGATCTCATTTTGTTGCGGAGTGTTTTGTAGAGAGGCTTGGTTATTCGCCTGACAAACCGATAAGGAATGTGTGAAACCACCGTTGTGGAGGACATAGTCGCCCCAAGCTCTCTTTTTCGCTCCAATCCCCAGCACTATGCGCATTGTGAAAAAAAAGGTCTGAACTACAAATAATTAAAGTCATCACTTAAGATTACATGCATTATGGAAGAACAAATTTTCATATGGTAACTTCAGCCAACGTGACACTATTCTTTCTCCTGAGATCACATAAGGGTAACCTCGACTATGGATGCTCTAAGGGAGCCACAGAGGTAAGGGAGCCACACATGCTACCAGCTGCCATGTGGCACAATGTGGCACGTCTGCCGAGGGCACAACTGAGGACCACAATATGACAAGCTTAAGCGTAATAGACAACCAAACGATGACCTGAGCAAGTGTGGTATGTCAAGACTGTGCTCATTAGAGCTTCTGATTTTTAACTTCTTACTTTCATCTTTTTCTAGCGATATGACTTTTTTGGGGCTTTTTTTTCCTTTTCTTTTATTTTTTTTCATTGTCTGTAATAATATAACTTTTTTAATTTTTAATTACGCTGAAAAGTTATCAATAATTACAGTACAAAATAAGCAATAAGTCATGACTTTTAAGCCCAAATGAGCACCATCTAAACTTACGTATGGCAACTTTAGTCTGCAAACCAAACGATGGGTTTGTTCTTTTTAGCTGCGGCTTATGGCTTTTGACTGTAACTTATGACTTTTAAGTTAGTCATGAGAGAGAGTTCGAAGTAAGAGACTCGCGTGTAGTTTTAGTCGATATAAATGAAGTCACTATAATGTGTACTATAATTAATTTATAGATCTTACCTTGTAAAGACACTCAATTTGAAAGCTAATTACTATAAAATAACTGAAAACAACTTTTAAAAGTTGAAAAGTAGAGACCTATAAGCCCTCTTAGTTTTCCCAAGGATTGTTCTAGCTTGCGGGTTCCTCTATTCCAAACTAGCCCTTATTGTCATAAAAAAATCTAATCCATCCAAGTTTGAACTTGCGATTTAGGTTTTCTAAAATCAAATCTGACTATGAAATTTAATTATGCAAATACGATTATCAGAATGGGAGCTTGCTTCACAAAATTGCAAAGGAAGTTTCCTTATAAAAATAGCATAGAAATAAAGAAGAGGGCGGTCCCAGGGCGGATAATGTTTTACCGAACCAAATACCGAATAAACCGGCAAATTAATACTAAACCAAACCTTACAAAGCGAAATCGTCGGTTTGTTCGGTATAACGTATTCGGTTAGGAAGAAAAATCGGGACTACTCGGTGATAGGTATTTCGCGCGGTTTCCATGCGTCAGAAACCGTTTAAACCGAGATACCGAAATACAATGCACATGACATACGTACTAGTCTGTTGTCTGCTTGTTGTGTTTTTGTTTATTGTCTTTGCTACCCGTAGTTCTTTTTCTCCTGATCCCCCTGTTGAGGAGCCTTCTAGTTTCAGGCTCCAGCCACAATGTTGTCTGGCTAAAACCCTTCCTTTCAACTAGCTCCTTAGCAGTATAGCCCATCCGTAAGTCAAAGCCCTAAGCCCCGATACCAACTCAGGCACCGCATACATGTAGCAAACCGCTATTGCTGCCTATCAAAACCCTAGTCGCACGGCACTAGCAGAGCACCAGGTGAGTTGGGCGACAAAGCCGGTGGACGGCGGCTGCGGCAAAGCACTAGAGCGGCCGTCCTCCAATGATCCAGTCCGGCCTCCGATGACTCAATGACTCAAGTTGGTTGCTTTTGCATCAGATTTAGAGGATGTTTTTATTGTCTTTTGCTTCTAATCAATATGAATATTTGACTTTTCAAAGTGGTCGTCTGACTATGAGGATAAAACAGAGATCACAGGCACGTCACGCATCTATTCCTTTTGCTCCTGTTTTATGCACGTATCTTTCTTAATTTTTACACCGCTTATCCACTTCTTTTAAAAACCATTTCTTTCAGCCACTACTATTTATCTTCAACCAAAAATTATCAGTTGTAGCTAATACGAAAACCCCCCTTAGCGTTCCACGCACAAGCTACGTTTCTTTGTAACTTTCTAGGTCGTTGATGAACTAGTATTAGATTAACTGACAAAAAAATCGGAGAGATTATTTGACAGTTATGTACTCTGCAATTTTTCTAGATGTATGTACGTAACCCGCTATTTTCCATTTTGCATGTGAATGCTCTGAATGATTGTTTAGTACTCAACTCTTAAACTGTTAGCCTGTTAGATTGTTGCTAGCATCTGTAGTATGGTAAATAAGCATGTACCAAAATACCTACAACATGATTGTGAGTTCTAAAAGCATGTTTGAGAACTAGACAAGAGCTGAAAGGTATAACACCTTTAAGTCGTTGTTTGCATGCAAGTTAGCTGAAGAAAATCCAGTTAACCCTCATGTAATCAAAATGATTTGATATATTGAGAGTTTGAAAAAACTTAATTTTTTCCTTAGCCAAGAGTTGGCTGCTGATGTAATTCTTTGGTCGTTCTCTCCGAGCTTTGAACCAGTCATTTTGAACTTTCATATGAAAGGTATGGACAAGTCAATGATTGAGTTGTACGGGATACTCAAGTCAATAGAGGAGATCATTAAGAAAAGCTCTAATTATGTGATGATGGTTCAAAATATCACCAACTTCAAACAAAAAAATCATGAGGCTTTGAGCAAAAGAAAGGGCACGGGAAAAACTCAAGATGAGATTTCGAGTATCAAATCTAAGCTTCAAAAACTTAAGATTGGTCCTACACCTGATGTCATTTGCTACCATTGCCAAGGGACTGGATATTGAAAGAGGAACTGCAAGAAGTACTTGGTAGAACTGCAAAAGAAGAAGAGAAATAAAACTTCTATTTCAAGTATAAATGTTATAGAAATAAATCTTGATATTTTTCATGTTAGTTCTTGGGTATTTGATACCGGATCAGTTGCTCATATTTGTAATTCGATGCAGAGGCTGATAAGGAGTAGGAGTTTAGTAAGATGAGAGGTTAATCTTCGTGTAGGCAATGGAGCAAAAGTTGATGCGTTAGCTGTTCACACTTTACCATTATTTTTACCATCAAAATTAGTTTTAGAATTAAATAATTATTATTATGTTCCTGTCTTAAGTAAAATATTATTTCTGCTTCATGTTTGGGAGCAAAAAGTTATGAGTTCAGAATAAAAAATAATTGTTGTTCAATTTATTTGGATGATATGCTTTATGGTCATGCTACATTGATAAATGGATTATATATTTTAAATCTTAAGGATATGCCTACCTATAACATTAATACTAAGAGGTTTTGACCTAATGATTTGAATCTCACTTATATTTGGCATTATCATTTGGGTCACATAAAATAAGAAGTGAGGCTTCATAAAGATAGTTTTCTAAACTCATTTGATTTAGAATCATTTGAAATATGCGAGTCTTATTTACTTGGTAAAATAACTAAGACATCTTTCACTGGTCTAAGTGAGAGGGCAAATAACTTATTGGCTTTAGTACATTCGGATGTATGTGGACCAATGAGCTCAATGGTCCAGGAATTATAGAACAAGCTAAATGTATCACAATAAGACATCATACGCTCAATTTTGCAAACAAGGCAGAGCAATATCCAAGAGTCCAATGTAACACTAACAGTCCAAACTAGAAACCACATGACCAAAATTTTGCGTGTCGGTATAACACACTAAAGCATCCTTATAAAGCAATGTAGACTGACAACATTTTGTATGTGAAACTCCATCACTAAACACATCAAGGCTACATACGAGATAGAGACTTTTTTAGATACTTGACTATTTCCTTGAGCTTGTTTACCAAAAGTGTTAATGGTAGTAGGCCATTATTTACAACCAAATTTACTATATGAGAACATGGAACATGAAAATACTTAGCAATAAAATGAGCTAATCCTCTAGCAGCAAGCTTGACCATTAAACTACTTACAACAATAGCATTGGAGGAAGCACTATCAAGAGTGAGTGTGATAATCTTATCCTCTATCTTCCATTCAACAATGCAATAAAAGATAGTCTGAGCTATGACAACCCCACTGTGTGGAGAATCCAACTCAATAAAGTTCAACACACGAAATTGTATAACCCTATTTTATCCGTATAATATGCTACCAAACTCATGCAGCAAAGGTTTTGGTTAGAGGTGTACAAATCACAAGTAAAAGCTATATGGGAGACACTTCTAAGACTCTTCCTAAGAACTTCTCTCTCTGATTCATAAATCTTGAAACATTTACTTCTTATCGTCTTTCTACCGATGAACTAGTATGATGGATTTAAGCAACTCATCAAAATATTGAACCAAGTGTGCTCGACCATTCTAAAAAGATACTCATGAACAATTATTATCTTAGAAATAATTTGATGAGTTTCATATTGATCATATTATCTAGGAGTGGCAATAAGAGGTAAACCAACCTGACCTGCCATGGTAGCACCAAACTTGAGCTTAGCTGGAGCTTTCATCTTAGCCACCTTATTCAAATATGGTGAGCACTTCGGTATATGCCTCATCAGATGTGGAGTAGCACCCCCTTGTTTGTAAAACATGAGTTTGCAGCAAAATCTACACTTTGTTTTTTTTATCGATCTCCTCTTTCTTTATCTTGAATGGAACAATCAGCACCTTAAAAATCTTCCAACAATATGATATTTTTTCTTGTCTCCCAGTTGCCTTTGGAGACCCCTTCTGCCTTTTTGCACCCTTCTTTGATCTTCCTTAAGACACAACACCATCTTCTATCAATGCCACAACTGCATGTTCGTCGCCATTTGAACTTGAAGAATCCACCAAAATATGTCATTGTTCCCCCTCCTCATTAGATGGTACACCATTATGATCATCATTAGCCATATCCTCATAATCCACATCCTCGCTTGATGATTATGATAAAAATGGAGATAATTGGACATAAAAATTTTAGTACAAATGGCAGTTACATAAAGAAATAAAAACATTGAACGACTAATTAATCAATAGTGTAAGGTGGGTATGAATTGGTTAGTGAAAATGGGTTGGGTTGGAGTTAGTACAAGATTTACAAAACAGCCACAAGATTTATTAACAATTTGAAGCTAACTCACCGAGACTACTAGTTTAGCGAGGTCAATAGGCGACTAGGAGCTGATGAGGTGTCGATTGGATGCATGCCTACCCGCTAATGCCGAGGTAGAGGCCCCGACGTCGGTCAACTTCTTCCCTCGTGCACGAGACTCCATGCCTCATTGGCGATCCATGTGCATTAGTTGGAGGAGGGAGCGGCAGATGAAGGGCGGCGAATGGAGGAGTGGACATCACAATGGATGGAGCAGGGGACGGGGTGGATGGGCGGCAGCGTAGAGAACGGGGGCGACTGCCGGCTAAGGACTAGGGAGGATTGGGCGGGATGGACAGGGGGTTGGTGTGAAGGAGGGGGCAAGGAGGGAGGACGGGGCAAGGTGGTGTGCTGGAGGATGGGGCGAAAGGGGTGGGATGGACGGGGGACGTTGGCATGGAGGATGGGGGGAAGGGGCATGGCGGTGCAGTAGACAGGGCTGAGATGGCGGGCTGGAGGTCGGGGCGATTGTGGATCGGGATGACTGGGGCCAGGGAAGAGGAAGGGGATCGACAGGATTGGGGATTTAGGAGTCTAGGGTTAGGTTTGTGACTTATGAGTAGCGAGTGTGGCTGGCAGCAGGAGTCCTGGGAAGGCCTCCCTTGGGCAGTTGGGTGACTGGGCCTTCGTGGGCCGGCAATCCGGCATGAGCCAAGTGAGCTGCACGAGTGGCTCAAGCTTGGCTCATTTTTTTGCAAGCTGGACAAGGAGCTCGGCTCGATTCAAAAATTCGCAAGCCCGAGGTAAGCCGGCTTGAGTTTGTTAAGAGCCAAGCTAGTTCGCAAGCCTCAAACTATTTTTTCAGACCTGGTAGTAGTACTTTCTACATGTGCACGTCACATGGGAATCAATCTTACTACACGAAGCATTGGATTCTCCAGTCCAACCAAAAGGTCGAGTTTGTTAGGAGCTCATGGTATTCCCTGTCTCTTTCCAAAGCAGGGTGGATGAGTTTTACCAAAGGCTGGGATTAAAGGCCCTAATTGTCTTTAGTAGCTGAGCTGAGAGCCTGAGGGGGTGATCGGAATAGCGATGGCTTTTGGTTTTTGCTGAAAAAACACTGCAGCTGGCTGAAAAAACACTGTAGCTGAATTGGTTTATTGAGTATAATTAAATGTAAAAAATATATAAAAAACAAAAAATGAAAAAAAAGTATAAATAAATTTTAAAAAAATGAAAAAAAACAAAAAATAAATTTTACTATAGCAGGTACTGTAGCTACAGTACCTGCTACAGTAAAAAAATCGCCACCGCTAGCGATCACAAAAGCTGTATTGAGCGCCCCCTGAGACCGACTGGGTGTTCTAGCCGCCTTTTGTCAGGAAGGGAATACATGGGTGTGTTTTTTTTCTATGGTTGATGGTATTTAACTGTGGCCGGTGGTTTTTGTCTATATTTTTTGATATAGTAGCAGATAATAGAGACACTGATGCAAATATAGCATATGATTTTAGGTTTGAAAAAACCGTTTAAAAATTTTGCTTCAAGATATCATATCATTTGGACGTTCGGCCTTTTACTTTTTAAAGAAGCAAAAAAAAAAAACCTAAAAAAAGAGGCCATATGCCAAAGGAAAACCCATCGTTACGGGACGGGCCTTTTCCCGTGCACGCAAGTGCGTGCGCGCGCTCTCTCTTTCGCAACATGGGCCGAAAATTGAACGGTAGTTAGCTTGGTTTGACATGCATGTCAAAAAACAGGAGCTTTATGTATGTTCTCTTCTCTTGTAATCATTTAATTTGTTTGCATTTCTTTTTCCGCTTCACTGATATTTCTGTTATAATCCATCGTCCAAATTATGGTATGTCTAGGGCGTATGTATGTTAGATACTCTACATCGTGGTCAAGTGAATACTACTCATAAACAATCTGAAATGCAACCCAGAGTATCTGAAAATCTGCGACCACAAGAGGAAAATCTAAAAAAGAAAGAGAATTAATATAATGCAGACGAGTAATCCTGGTTGTTTAGTTTATGCTTGATAGGATGTTCTAGCCGCCGTGTAGCTAGAATACAAGCCCTAGGATACTTTTGTTCCGTCTTTCTTTGGAAAAACATATGGTACTTTTGTTTCTTCAAAGGAATTTTCATACACTACATTCGGCATATACCTCTAGTATTCTCTACACACATGGCTGGGAATCTGATTTTGAGTCCCAAAAAAACCTACTTTTCTTAGCGTGCAAACTTTACTCGGGGAGTTTTTGTATTGCGTCTTTCGTGGAAACTTTTCTTTTTTTCCTTTTATTTCAAGTGCATTATGCCACCTTTAGCCTAATATAATTTAGCAGGGCACTTCAATGTAGGTTTTGAGCCCTGAATCAGTCTGAAGTTTGCTTCGCCTGTACAAAGACGCCATTACGCCAAAGATGATACAATGCAACAACAGCTACACTCGATGTAAATTCAGCAAATGGGCCGGCCCAATTTAATAGGCCTACCTTTCCTTTTGGACCTCTAAAAGGACTAGGTCGATAAGCTTTGCTAGACCGCCCAATCTAAAAATCTAGGCCGAATTGTACGAAACCAGGGATAATTTGCCTAATTATGCAAATCCAGATTCAACGTACAGCCCAATAACGTTTGGGGAGTTGTCAGGTTGAGCAGCTTTGTTACGAAACCAATCTGGCATCGGAACAATATCTTAGAACTTCGAAGATGATTGGACCGAACAGTTTAGATTTGCATTTATGGATCAACACGAGGGCGTCAGACAGTACAGATAATTCGTACTAGTTACAGAGGGAGAAGAAATGAAACCACCGAGTAATTCTACATCAAGCACGAATCACTCGTACTGGCATTGCAATTAGCAAATCTTTACATATTTCTCGCGCGCGATATCTCGGATTGGCTCCTTGATACCCCCCGATTCGGATCGATTTTGATTCACCTGCTAACGAGAGGGAACCACTTGTCCCGGAAGTTGGACTGGTAGGAGACCATGACGAGGAGCAGCACGAGCACGAGCCCGACGCCCCACGGCGAGCCGCCGGCACGGTGGATGGAGTCCCTTTCGGGCATCGGCAGCGACAGCAGCTGGTCCACGCGCCGGCGGGCGCCTACCTCGCCCTCGCCCGCGCCTGACAGCAGCCGCACCGCGAGGAGCAGCGCGAGCGGCGACGCCATGAGCAGGATCCGCGCCTGGTCGGCGAAGGTCTCCGCCGCCGACTCGTAGCTCATGTACCACGAAAAGCCCAGAAAGAGGAGCAGCACCAGCAGGAAGAAGCACAGGTGCAGCGGCAGCTCCGGCGCCTGTAGCTGCGCCGACGACGAGCCGCCGTTACTGTACGAGTTCCCCATATCTTGGATGATTACAAGGTGGTTTTCGACGTGTAGAGAAGCAGTTTGGGATTTGAAGCTGCCATTGGAGGAGGCTGGAGTCGGCTCATTTATAGACGCCTTCGAGGGCCACGTGGCCGGCGCGCATCTCGCGTCCTCGCGCCGCTGCCAATGCGCGAGCGCCACGCGCAGCCGACCACACACGGTGCACATCGCCACGAGCCACTACCTCGCGGACACGTACGCACGCGAAAGGCGGACATCCATGCCTGCGCGCACGTGGGGGCACGGCTCCGCGGGAGGAGGAGAGGACAAGGGCGAGACCGCTTTGCTTAGCCCGAGCCTGTCGCGTCGATGCTAAGTAAAGCGCGCCGTTCGGCGGGCCCACCGGTCAGTGGGAGGGTGGACAGCTAGGGGGTCCCTACTTTGGATTGTGTCTCATAGTATTTGGCTAAATATTTTTATCTTTTAGCTGTTTGTGAGAGGCTCATGTATAATTTTGAATAAAATTAATGTAGTATTTACTATAATTAACTTATAAACCATGTCTTGAAAAAAACAATATTTAAAAGATAGCTAATGTAGGAAAAACAAAAAAGTTAGAAGCTAAAAAGAACAAGTGCAAGGTCTTGTTTCAAACAGTTTCAAGTTAAAAATCGTTTGGAACATGTTGATTTTTAACATGATTTTTTCCTTTTTTTTTCCTTCTCTTTTTTCTTTACATTATCATAGAGATATAAGTTGTTTTTCATATTTCTATTTTCAATCATTTTCTTTAATTAAATATCTGAAAAAACTAACAGTCACTACAATATTATTTTGGCTATAAACTAAAAAAGCACGGCTATGCACGTGGCCTAAGGTGCTAGGACTATAAATGAGCCGAGTTTCTCAATAAGAGTTAGTATGTATCTGAGCTATAAGAAAAACTTGAAGCTCACGAGTTATTCGAACTTGGTTTGTTGAAGCTCACGAGCTCGGTTCGTTTGGAACTTAAGTCGAACTCAAATCAAGTCTAAAGCAAGTTAAACTCGAGAAACTCACAAGTCTTGAGTTTTTTTACAGCATACCTGCTATCTTGGTTAGGCAACCGGATTTGTACATTTTTCTTCGGACTGCTTGTTCCCTTTAACCCAAGCCAAGATCTGCAGACTGCGTTGTTAAGGCTTAAAAGTCCATTTAACTGGAGAACCTAGCAAGTATGTCTTGTTGTGGTTTGTATATCACTTTGACCATGCCAAGAGATGAGATCCAGGACACTGGTACAGTGCTATATCATGCGGTCACACATGACCTGCGTGGTGACTATTGGAATCAATTGGGTTGGCTCAATATTTTATTTCAATTAAATTTAATAAATCCTAAGGCCCACAATTAATGCTAGGAGTAATAATCTTTAATCCACTTAACCTGTTGAGAAGTTGAAAAGGGTGGAAATGTGCTACACGCAAGATTGAATATGGCATTGAGTGACTTGTCTAATAACTGACGCTTTGTGGTGGCTGTTACTGGTGATTGATGGCACATGATGGCTTCCTCCCTCATGCAGCACATATCAAGGTTATTCTCCATTGTTCTTGGTAGACACGTTGCTTTTCTGTTTCCCCGTCCTAGCTCCTGCGCGCACAGGCATTTGGGAGAGCAGGCCTTCGGAACCACGTCCAGCTGCGATATCTGCAAGGATAGGCAGGCGATCAGGTTTTTGGGGAGCGCTCAGCGCGACTTCTCACTTCTGTACACGACGTGATCGGCTATTTCCCGGTGGCATTCCAGTACACGGCAAGTACGACAAATTCTAGAAGACCGTTCGAGGAACTGCACTTCGTACCTCGTCTTGCACCAACTGAGATCGACTACATCGAACAGCTGCTCATGTCGACTGAGCATAACAGCGCATCCGGTGCCTCTGGCACTGGTCCCGCCTTTGGGTATAACACTTTGTCTCTGATCTTTTCAGTACTGTTCTTAGAGTTAGTTGCACTGTTTAGTGTTCTAAAATTGAGCAGTACTAGCACAATACTTGTCATGATTTTAATTGTTAATTTTTGGATTAAAATATGCCGTAATTTGCCTAATTTTCTAACAGTGACCAGCGTCTTACCCTCCTCGGTGATCACGTGACATCTCATCTCGCTCCTATCTGTTGTGACCTGACCTGATCTGATCGTGTCAATGACTAATTTTTCATTTTTTCAAGGAAAAATGACGCATAAATGGAAAAAAGAATTGGAACAGAAACAAGGCGTCCATGATTGGGCCTTGACGCACTGATCCACAAAGTGTGGGCTGGAATGTCTAACCCAAATTTCCCTTCTACTGGGACCGAAATTTACATACCACGATTTCCGGGCGGCAGTCGACGTGGCGACACCCACCTTGGGCTGTAGTTAGGAGCACCGACCAAAACAGTCCACATCAGCGCACGCAGTTTGAGGCGCTGTTTTTTTCAAAACCAAAAATTGAAATATTCCACTGCGTATCTTTTGAATTAGGTAGGATGAGTAAATTTGACGGATGTCGAATGTTTTGGTAGGTAAATTGAAATATTTCATACATATGATTTTAATGTTCCTCTAGTTCATCGAATATATTCCACACATTTTGTTCTAATGTTTCAACGGTTCATTGACGATATTGCTCCCATTAAATTCTAAGGGGTGAGTTAATGTTCCACGTAATTAGTTTCAATGTTACAATAAGTTGTCAGCCACGTTTCAATAGTTTATTGACGATCTTCCACGCACAAAGGGGTCTCTTCTTTTCAGTTTCTAAAAGCTATTTTTAGCTTTTCTATAATAATTAGCTTTCAAACGGAATATCTTTTTAAGACATGGTCTGCAAGTTGATTGTAGTACACATTGTAGTGACTTCATTTATATTGGCCGAAATCATACGCGAGTTTCTATTACTCTGCAGTACATCCACGATGTTTAGAAAAATAAAAAATATTAGTGGAACAATCAAACATGCTAGTAGAATAATTTAAAAATATTAGTGCAACAATTGAAAACAAATAGTGGAATGGAAAACAATTGGTGAAACAAATCTAAGGCAACCAGTAGAACAAAATAATAAAAAATTATTGAAACAATAGTGGGGAAAATGACATGAGAGAAAATACCTACTACAACATCCGGTAGCAAAGTTGGAACTAAATTATAATAAAAATAATAAAGAGAAAATAAAAAATAAAGAAAAGACCTTAACCTTTTTTGAGTAGTGGTGCTTATTTGAACTTAAAAACTCAGGTTTATGACTTTTTTATACTATAACTGTTGAAAATATACTGTAAATGTTGGTACCTTTTTCAACATAATTAAATTTAAAAATAAAAAATTTATATCATCACAGATAATATAAAGAAATAAGGAATAAAAAAGAAATGGTAAAAAATAAAAAATAACTAAAAATTAGTAAAAGATAAAAATTAAAAAGTTAGAATGAGCGGTACGTATGCACGAAACGGGCGGGTCAGCAGGCTCCTCATCGTGGGCCGATGCGCAAAAGAAAGAAAGAGAAAGGAAAAAAGGAATAGGACACGTAATGGGCCGTATAGGCCTAGTTCCATAGGGGCGGGCATCGCAGTGCTATCCGCGCGGGAGCAGCACTAGTGCATTAGGGGCTCCAAGTAATGGTCCGGCCTAATATCCAAAGGCTGCCGCCTACTTCGTTCGCCCAAATTCCTACAACTCGACTTCCAAGTTCCTACAGTTCAGTTCCAAATATCGTAAAGAAAATTTATATGGCTTTCTAAGAACATGAATGTTAACATGTGAGCAACTCTCTCAAAAGAAACATGTGAGAAATTGGCTGCAGAAATTTGGTAGTTTCGCAAGCAATTAGTAAAAAAACTGTTTCTCGGAAAATAAAATGAGCAGTGAGACTAATGCCGGTCTATCAGTTTAACCAGTGGGAAATGAAGAGGGCAGAGAATGATCCATCCACAGGTCGCACTAAAGCATAAACGATTTGCATGGGCAGGTGCTTGTACTGTTTGTACATCTTGCGTTAATGGTTGAGAGACCATGTGGAGGTATCCCTATGTTTGTGATGAGTAATTGACAGTTGGTTTAGTGAGTTTGGGTTTGTTTTAGGTATTCTAGGGTTGAGTACCTTTTACTTATGCTATTGTTGTCACTCTGTTTAGTGCGGTGCTATGTAACGTGATTCTTGTCTGTGATGTCTGCAGAACTTCGAGGTGGAGTCGTGGCGAGGCACGGGATGACCGGACTAGGCACAGCTGGTGCCGAGGTCAGAGCGGTCGAGAAGTGCTGAAGACGGCGAAGACTTGAGGTGGTTGCGAGGCCGGACGGCAAGAAATGTGGAAGCTTCCAGGAAGCTGCAAGAATGACATTTCGGTGAAATGTGCGAGGCTGCAAAATGGAAGCAGTGTTGCCTGTTGATAGATGGGTATTTCTGTTATTGCTGTTGGTCAATAGGCTTGTCTCTTTGTTTGTGCATACAACCTTGAGAAGCAACAACATTTAATGTTGCCTTGGTCTGGGTGAGAAAAGTGGCACCGTGTAATCTCTATGACAGCAAGAAATCTGGGATTGCTTTTTGTCTCCTCGAGGTCAGCAGAAAAAGAGGAGTGGCTGCGCATGCTCTAGGAGAGGCTCGGTCAGGAGAGTAGCAAAATGGCTGCAGGCCTGCAGCTGCTTCTTCTCCCCCTGGGAGTAAAGATTTGAGGGTTTTAGTGAGAGGAAGTGAAGAGAGGAGCAACAGGTTCCTTATTTTCTTTGGAGAGCAAGGGAGGTCTGTGTGAGTTCTCCTCTAGATGTAAGAAGAGAGGAGATGTAGAGGGTGAGCAACAGCAAACACAGGGTGTATGTGTTCTTGTTGCTCTTTGGTCATTTCCTTTTGCAATTTGAGTTGTGTGATCTCAATTTGTGAGGATGAGATGAACTGGATGTATGCTTTACCTTGTAATCATTCATCGTTCATTATCCAGTGAGAAACTCTGAGTTTGTGCTAAAATGATTTCCTGCTTCTTTATTCTCTGTGCAAGTTTCAGATTTATGTGCAAGCTTTAATTTCTTGCTCTTTTGTTGTGTGTCTATTGCTACTTAAGTTCAATCTGCTATTCACTTTGCAGCACCCTTCCATTTATCTGAAAAAGAGAAGAATTTTCTCTTTGATTTCCTGGTTCTTCAGTGTTCAGCAGCTACTCTGCAGTTTTCGGTTCTTTTATCTTCTGATCGGTTTTTAGTTGTCTGCAGTAGCAACCGTATCAACTGCTCTCTCTATTTAACTGCTGTCGGCAGACGGACTGACTGCAGTTTTCGGCTGGGTGTTGTCAGTTCTTCCTTTCAGTTCTTGTGCGTTCAGCTCGGCAGTTTGTCAGCTCGGCAGATTTCAGTTAGCCAATTTAGTGCAGTCACCTTGCTGTTATTACTGTCTTCTTTCCGACTGAATGTGCACTCCTAGCAGCTACAATTTGACTATTTCAGTTTGCATCTTTGCTGTTATTTTCGGCTGTAGCCTGCTGCTTTTGTTCGGATAGGTTCCTTCAGTGAAGCTCACGGCCGCCCCCTCTGATTTCTTGCTGTCGGCAGCTGCAACATTCCTTTATGCAGTCCCAAATTTCAGACTCCAGATTTCAGTGTCCCTTTTTAGCAGAAATCTATTCAGCCAGCAGTTCTTTTCTGCATATCTCTCTGCCGTGAGCTGCTGTTCAAGTATTTCTTGTGTGTTGTCTTCGGCCAGCAGCAGTATGCTGTATCTTCTGCACTTACTGAGCTGTTAAAACTTTCGGTCAGACCTGAATGTTTCAGTTCTGCACTCTTTCTTGTTATTGTCGGCTGCAACCTGCAGTTCCCTCTGTTCCTTCGGCTGAAATCTCAGTGCACATCTTTCTGCTACTGGAAAATTTCAGTTGGTAGGAGTAATTACTGTGCAGCAGGTTCAGTTTGTTAGCTATTCAGTCCGGCTGTACTTCCTGTGTCAGATCGGCTGATGATTTCAGAGATGGCAGCAGCAGTAAATTTCAGCCAGGCTGATTTCAGATTATGTTCTTATTTGTCTGCAGTGTGTGTGAGTGCTGCATCCCTCTGCCAGATCTGAATTTCAGTGTGCACCTTCTTGTGTTGTTGCCAATCTGCTATTCATCTCTCAGAATTTCAGTTCCAACGGTCAAATACTTTTTCCTCTTCTCTGTAAGTTGTAGCTCTTGATTTATCTGTATGTTGCTTTCGGCCAAGTCAAGTTTTTGTGTGCAATGAGCATAAGTCTAGTTGTCAGATTTCAGATTTCGGCTAAGTTAGTTATTAAAATCTTGTGTGATGCGAATTATGCTTTCAGGTGAGTTTGAATCATCATCTTCTTAGCTTTTGTAGCTAACGGAGAGTTGAGACTTTTGTGGATACTCCGGGGGCAAATTTTAAAGAGGCACCATTCACCCCCTCTGTTGTCATTTCCGATCCTACAATGATCTTTCAGATCTGAGGATACAGTACTGCATCGTACTGTCCCGTATGCAACAAAAGAAATGCTTTCTTTGCCGAAATGAAACACAATCCAATGATGGGTCCTAATTTTCAAAATTCTTTCTTTTCGCGAACACGCAAAACTTGCGAGTCATTCAATCAAGAAGAAAATTTTCAAAATTCAAACACTAACGGTTTCAATTTTGGACGCCAAAAACAGATCGAACCTGCAAAATCAATCAACTGGTTGGTTGGGAAAAATATAGTATGGTTAATCTGCATGATTCATTCAGGCAGTTCTCTAAAGAAGGAAGAACACATGCATTCGATAAACGTCTTGCACCACAATTTTGGAAGATAACATTTCGTTCTAGAGATTTAATGGTTTGAGGTTTTGGGCAAATTCTGGGAGCTAATGTTGCCAACTGCTGTTGTTCGGTTGCTCCTACAATACTACAACAAAAGAATGATATGGATAACTGTCAGTTAAAGTAGCCAAAATGAGCTGCATTTTTTTGTCGGGAAAAATAAACAGCATTTTGAGGATAGGGACAACTCCCGAAAGGGGAAAATACTTCTTGTTTGAATGGACAAACACAGACAGATCGGGGAAAAAAATAGCAGAAACATATAGGCATCACTCCACACCAATCAATAGGTAGTTAGTAGAAAATTAAGAATGACTGGAAAAGGAGAATTAAGAAGAAGAAAATGGCACCACTACTTTCCATTTTCATGCTCTGTTGCCCCGTGTTTTTATTTCCCTTTTTTTCATCTTTCAGAGGAATCTAAAGCTAGCGATGAAAGAAGTGTACGGGGGTGATCGGAATAGCGATGGTTTTTGGTTTTTGACTGAAAAAACACTGTAGCTAGCTGAAAAAACACTGTAGCTGAGTTAATGGATAGTGTAGTGAATAGTGAAAAAAAAGCTAAAACTAGAAACTGAAGTCGAAAAAAACCGAAACGATCACCCCGGTAGAATGAGAACTGCAACGGCGAAAACGGACTGCAAAAAAGGGCGCTGAAGAAAAAAAAATTCTCTACTGAGCTAAAGAAATTGACGAACTAGAGAAAAATACTTATTTTTCTTAATCTGCACGAATCCACTAATTAATCGCACACCCGTTGTTCTTCGAGAATTACAAGGTGAGATCCAAACTCACATTTTCTCTGTTCTCTACGGCGTCTCCCCCGTGCCGTACTTCATGCTGCGAAGAAGAGGACGCCGATGACGACGGAGAGCCAGCCTGTCCTCTTCTTGGCCCCACCATTGCCTCCTTATCACGCCCGGCCAGCGACAAAGGCGATGGCCGTTCTTGAGGCGGCACTTGTGCCGCCACTTTGAAGCTCGGGACCCGCCACAGCGCCGCGGCCGGCACTTGGCTGCCGTTGATCGGCTGGGAGACGGAGCCGGCCCCGCCGTAGTACCTGGGCACCACGGGTGGAGCGGCGTGTGCGAGGTGGTTGGACCACGAGGGGTAGTGCGGCGGCGGAGTCGGCTCGTAGCGGCCCATGGGCGACTGCACGGGGCCGAAGCAGTGGTGGTGGTGGTAGCCGGCGAAGTTGGGGTAGTGGGTATGCATGGCCATGGCGCTCTGGAACTGCACGCGCTTCGCGTGCTGCCGCTCCCGCTTGTGCGCGTTCTGGTGCCCGCCCAGCGCCTGCGACGTCGGGAAGTTCCGGCAGCAGTAGTGGCACTCGAACTTGCGGCCTCCACCACCGCCGCCACCTTTCACACAAGCCGGCGCGACCGCTTGGCCGGGAGCAGTGGTGCTGCAGGCTGCGATAGCGTCGCCAGCGTCGCTGTTGGCGACGGAGGACGCAGTCCCGTCATGCGGGAAGTCGAATCCGAAGAGCCGGATAGACGTGGGGCTCGACCAGCCCGCCGCTGCCGCCGGAGGCTTGGGACGGACGAACGGCAGCTGCGAGAAGGAGTCGATGCCCCCGGCGCCGTTTGCCGTCGCGCCGGGGAGGCTGTTCGCGTGCTGCTCGTCTTGCTCGCTCATCTGCCGTCGTCGAGTGGCGAGCTACGTAGGTAAGCAGCTGCAGCCGTATATCTAGGGACGAAGAGGGATAGCTAGCTAGCTAGCTAGCTTAGCTGCGGCCACAGGAGATTTTTCTCTTGGTCTTCCTGTGCTAGCTGTTGCGAGATAGAAATGTGTTGCCATGGAGCTAGCGAGCTAGCTGCGTTGATGTATTGGGCGCCAGTCTTGTAAGAGAGGTTTACTTCTTGTGGGATGGAGGAACGTACGGGACCAGTTTGGATGGCAGCGTTGAGTGGTTGACAACGAAACTGTTCGATGTTGTGGTGTAATGGTGTTGGTTCACATATCTCTAGCTAACAGTTCGCAATTATGCATCTAGGGTGCTGATCCCATGTGTTTTACGCGGCCAGGTCCTTTTTGGCTCCTAAAAATTATTATTTTTATAATAAATAATTTTTCTATAATATTTATTTTTCAAACAGAATACATTTTTAAGACGATGTCTACTAAACGATTGTAATAGTAGACACTAGTGATTTTATTTATATCGACCAAAATCACACACGAATGTTTCTCTATAAGTTTCTTTACAAGTTGTTACTATTCATCAACTTAAACCAAAAATCAATATTAACAACCCTAGATATCATGAACAGTTTGTGTGTTTTCATATTTTGCATGCTCCTGTGAGGCTGTGACCTGTCAGAGCTAGCTCACGAAAATATCAACGAAACATTCAAAATGAACTTCAAGCGTGTAGACTCTTGTTATCCTTCGAAGAGCTGTTCTATAGGGGAGTGCCTCAGATAAGATCTCTTCTCATCCATCATTGATCTTATGAAACCATATGAGATCAATGATGGATAGAAAAGACCTCAGCTGAGGCCCAAATGATCGAGTTACATTGAACCATAGTATATACAAATTCACGCTAACCATTCGCTTCAAAATTTTCCATTTAGTTTCACCAAACTAAGAGCCTGCTCAGTTGGGCTGAATTTTGGTGGTTTATGATTGAATTTGTACTGTACCTGACTATTTTATATTATAGCTGATGGTGATTTATTTGGCATAATTAATTTTTTTAAAAAAAGATAAAATATGTTAGCTCATTACAGACAATAAAAACAAATACAAAAAATACAAAAAGCCCAAAAACAAACTAAAAAAGCTAGAAAAAAATAAAATTTAAAAATAGTAAAAAAATAAATAAAAAAATAGAAGTCCAAACCCAAATAAACAGGGCTAAACCTATTACTTTCTTCGGAGAGAAAATATATGCATTGTACGTGATGCTCTAGAACAACATAAAGAAAACCACAACTCTATCAGTGTGTTAATGTCGATTCGACTCGGCTTCTATTGAAAAATGACATGAGTTGTACATGTGCTAGGGGTTAGGGCACAAAACCTAAAAGATACACACCCATCATGGTGTTTAAAAACCTTGGTATGTGTAGTTATCACGCATTTAAATATCACTGGATCTGCTGCGTCCTACAGCAGGACGAACGAATATGTAGCTAGCTACTCCAACAACGGACAACGGATGGGAGAGCGAACGAAAAGCACATTTTCCTATTTAAATGGCGACATGCTTTAATTAAATCGAATTCACTTTATTAATCTCCTAAAAATACCTAATGAAAAGATAACAAATCATTATTCAAAATATAAAATTTAATCTTTCTAAAAAATTGGTTCAATTTTAGACCACTGTCTACATCCAAGGGCTTGATTTTTTTCCCTTCCTCCCATCTCCTCCCCCATGCCATTTTCAACGAAACCTAGCTATCACTATGCACCTTCATCCCTACTTGCACGCCTCCTTCTCGCTGCCTCGTCGGAGCCACCCCTAGCCGACGATATATTGCCACCACCACTATTGACCCTGATGTGGCTGCTGTCTTTGATTGTCTTCTGTCTATACCTGGGAGTCAGGTCATGCCGTGCCAACACGGCATGGGCTCGACAGGCTTTGGATCACGTCAGGCCATGCTGTCCTAGCATGACCACCCTACAGTGCCATGATGTGCTGGCATGACTCGCCTTTAGCGAAGTCCAGGCATGGCCCAGGGCACGACGGGCCTTCGTCATGCCGTGCTAGCCTAGGCCCAACCCTGTGGAGTTAGAGGTGGCGGAGGCAGCGACAACAATGATGGCGACAATGACAGTCATCATCATCATCTCCGTGCTCTACTTGCATCTTGCGTCTCCAATGCGACCGCCGTCGAGCCTAGCTCAGCCATGGCCACGGTCGTTGTGCTCCTCGCTCGGCCGCCTCCACCGTGTCCCTGCTGCCATGGCCAGGCACTGACACCATTCCAGTCTACCATGAAGGCGGGGATGGTAGCTTGGGTTGGTGTGGAACCCCTGCTCGGTCTGGAGCACAAATTCTCGCGAACGTTAGACAACGAGGATGAGGAGCGGCAACCACTTCAGTGCGAGTGGGGAGGTGGTTGTGTCGGAGTTGGATCCAAACAGCCTGGACTCAGAATGGCGCGGCGGAAGGGAGAGGGGGAGGGGCGAACGAGGACGGCAAGGTGAGGATCAACATGCAGCGATGGCATGGTAGAGGGGGAGGAGCGGAAGCGTAGACAACAAATCTGGAAACTGGAGAGAGAGAGAGAGAGAGAGACCGAGCACCGGCTAGCACTGGTAGAGGACAGTGACCGGTTGTGGTGTACGACAAATTGACAATCTGGAGAGCCCAATAGAGAGAAAGGGAGAGAGAGAGAGGGAGAGAGTGAGTGCAATGGAGCAAGCGAAGATAGAACAACCAAATGAGGCCCGAGGCAAGGCAATGGCCTAATGTTCGACAAGCAACAACGGTAGCTTGGCGTCCAGCGAGTGCGAGCACTTGGGAGGCAACAACCCTGTCACCGCCAACACACACTCCACCTCAGCCAATCCCAACAATGTCGGCGCTAGATCCACCTTAGCCACGTGAGAACCTGCGAGGAGAAGATGGAGGTGAATCAGGAGAGGGTAAAGATAAAATTTCAAAAGGACAGGAAGAGATTGTTTCGCCGAAAGGAAATGCGTTCGTTTGGATTTCATCGTGCGAATCACTGTTCGCCTGGACGAATGACGTTCGACCAAGCAAATAACTTCCGCTGCGTGAATCGACAAAAACCCGTATGAATCTACGTTCACACCACGTGACCGTGAATGGCCACCCGGCTAC
Source organism: Melocanna baccifera (assembly GCA_036346265.1). Taxonomy (NCBI): domain Eukaryota; kingdom Viridiplantae; phylum Streptophyta; class Magnoliopsida; order Poales; family Poaceae; genus Melocanna; species Melocanna baccifera. The sequence goes on along the minus strand of CM070701.1, from coordinate 12,885,689 downwards.
CGCCACCACCGCCACTGCCGGCCACCAGCCACCATCGGCCGCTAGCCGCCGCCTAAGCCTCGGCCTCCTGCGGCATCACGACCGAGCAGCCGCGCCTCCTCTTATGGCCACCTCCACTGTGTGCCCACGCCGGCATCCGCCATCGCCGCCACCGGCCGCCGCGCCCGCTGCGCCGGCCAAGACGCCTTGCACCAAGACCGCCCTCGGTGGCGCCCCTACGTGCTACGAGCCGTGCCGTCGTCGCCGCCGTCACTGATTTGCCTCCATCTTCTCAATTATCACATTATTAAATACTCAACTAATTATGGATTTCTAATATTGTATTTATACCTTGTTGATCTAGGTTTTTTTGTGTTACATGCCGTAGGTTTATTAGAGTACGCAAGTTAATGATATTTTGAACATCATGCCTTTCGTGTAGTGTTTTAGAAGTAATGCTTAATTCAATAATGGGAGTAATTTATGAATATGTTTTAACTTAGGCTCAAACCACTACCACCCTTTAACATTAGGATTGCTATGTTTTAGTTCACTATCGCATGAACCTTTACTTGTATGATGTTGTATGTGGGTCATAGTGGATTTTATATATGATACTTGTTAATCTGACTAATAATCACTTATCACGTATTAAAACTAGGATGGTTGACAACCTTATGTGAGCTATATTATAATACTCCTTTCAGAACAATTTCTAGATCACCTTCACCATATTATCTTTTTCTCTTCACCTTATATCGGGAATTATGCTTCTGTTCTCCACCTTAGCATATAATTTCACTTATCATAACCTCATCTTAGCCTTCCCTTTAGTCATCTTAATCTCTTAACCATACAATCTGTTGATAATATAATAGTTACATGGCTTGAGGTTACCCACATATATGAGAGATTGCTACCTACCTAGTAACGTACGGGGGCGTACGCTTTCATTACTCGGGATATTACGCCCGTTTGCGGTTATACAGTCGAGAACAGTGACGTGCCTAACTATTCTCGTATAACTGGGTATGTAAGAAGTAATCACCAGTGTTATTACCATAACTTGCTAAATAACAATTACCTTTAATTCCACCTTTCTGTTATCTCCATCCCCAAACTATATTAGTATTGGTGGTAACATAATTTTATTGCAATTAACATGTGTCAATTATTTGCTTGTATTACTTGTCATTTACACTCACCTTATTGCGATCGTTGTAGATATTTACTGAGATTTTTCAAATCTCACATTTGCACTTTCCATTCAAATCTAACTATTACCTTTCGGACCGTTGTTTGTGTGGTGGGCTCCGCATGTTGTACACTACGGGCATAGGCATATACGTATAGTCAGAGGTACACAAATACATTACACTGCCGCCCAAACTCCGGCACGAATGTATCTAGGAGAAAAGGCAATATAATGGTTCAGACAGCTAGCGTTTGTAGCTGCAAGCGCGGGAATGCATTCTTGGAGGGGTTTTAATTATTTAAGCGGCATAAGCGTTAAAAAAAAAAACACGGGTAGGCAGGCAAGGAAGCAAAGGTGGAGAACCGGGGACAAGTCGCTGCCTCCCATGTCGCTCCTAAAGTGGTAAGGTACGCACGAACGATCGATTCAGGCGATGGATTATGGGTAGTTAAAGGCAGGCTCGCGCGGCTGGCCGGCTCGTCCTCGGCCGGGGCCGCGCATCGGATGCCGACGTGCGCCCTGTCCAAAGTGGGCGCGCGCCACCGTCCAAGTCGCGTCGCTGTCCAGGAGGCCGACTCGCGGATCTCCTCGCCATCACCCGGGATACCCCGATCCGGCTCGAGGTGGACGGCACGGCCGGTCGCAGGTAACTGTCAAAACTCAAAACTAGCCAAGCATCCGCTAGCTGCTGCGCACACCACTTACCGGTGTGGTCATGTGTATCTGTACGCGCCACACGCGCATCGTAAAAAGGCCTCAACGTTTGATAGATCCGCCGGTTCTTCGATCTCTTTCTTGGCGAATGGCGATGGAGTAGTTTCTTTGCCCGTTGGCGACTTGGCTGACGATGATAAGGACGACGCCAGCACCCCAGTAGTAATGCCGTTAACTTGTGGACAAGGACGTCGGCTGGAATATAACGCCGCTGCAGCTGCAGGCGAGTAGGTCGCGCTGGGAGAAGATAATGTCAAATTATGCAAGCCGCGAAAAGTAGCTGTAGCTCATGTTACACTCTGATACCTCTTCTTATATACAGCGGCTCCTGAATCGGATAATAGTTTGAGATATGACACGGAAGTGCACGGTACGAAGAATAAAAAAAATGAAACTCATAGAGAGAACCAAAATAACGACATTGAAACAACCACTATTGGCGGAGAGTCTCCATGCTACCTTAGATCTACGACCACTTCGAAGCGACGTCGCTTGTTGAAAGATCTACCCCGAGCCAAGCTCACGAGCCGACCACGGGCGAGGTACTCAAGGCCAACCCCAGGCGAGTTATGCGAGACCAACCTCAGAGGCGTCTGTGGCTAATCCTGGGCAAGCGACACAAGGCCAATCCCAGAGGGGTCCACAGCCCACCCCGGAAGAGGTATATAAGACCAACCCCGGAGAGGTCCGGGGCCAACTCCGGGTGAGGGACACAATACCAATTTCGGAGGGGTCCAGGGCCAACCCCGGACATAGTATGCAAGGTCAATCTTAGAAGGGTTCGAGAGCCAACCCCGAATCAACCCCAAAGGTTGGACATGGCGGGTGCCGTGTGAAGTAAATGATGTAGATACCCCTAAGAGTAAACTAGGCCTCGGTGGCAAATTTGTAACTTTACTCATCTTCCCCTCTCCCTATATAAATAGGACCCCTTGTAATAAGAGAGGAGATGATATTCTTATGCTTCTCCTTGAGTCCCCTCACAACACCCTTGGCGGTCTCCGTATCCGACTGGTAGTGTTTTTACGTTTATTATCTGGATTTGTACCGACGACAACCACAATGATAAAAGATTCGACGCATATGTACTATAAACAGTTCTAAATGAATCTCACTAGAATTTGGACTACCACTTTTATTTAGATTAGAATTCCTACTCTAAATTAGAGAAGGGCTAGGAGGAACTATATAAACATGGCAGATGACTATGGAAAGCAACCAAACAATTAAGTCTACTCGTCCAAAGCAGTAGGCGCAGAGAGGATGAGAGGTTAGGATATTTTTTAGCGCTATATTCTTGTATAAGGTAACGATCCGAAGTTTCTAAAAGACTCAAGAGAGTTCTGAGTGATTGACAATATCTTTTACTCTTTTAAGATTGTGCTTAAAAAATTTGCCTCCACTTCATCAAATATTTTCTCTCTTGCCGTGGTTGCTTCAATGTCGTTATTTTTGTTCTCTCTATGAGATTCATCTTCTTCATTCTTGCTACCATACATGTTTGTTTCGTATCTCACAAATTTTGATCTGATTTGAGGGTTACTGCACATAAGAAGGGGTATGAAGTGTAACAGCTCAGAATTAATATCCAACTATGAGCTAGTTCCATTTCTTTCGGATTTAAAACGTTGAGAGTAACATATGCTATTTTAGTACGTGTTTCACACACGATTGCTGTGTCAAGGTGAAGTGACTTCGGTTGGTTATTGGTTATGTGCTACCTGTCGCAACACTCATCTGGCTGGCACCGGCAGCACAACTAGCTAGTATAGTTTTAGAGGTGTTCAGAATAGTGTTGGTTTATGATTTTTTTTTGTATTGTAACTGATTTATTTTTTTACTGTAATTGAGTTGACTTATTTAATATAATTAAATTTAAAAATAGAAAAATTATATTAATTCATTATAAATAATACAAAAGAATATAGAAAAAGAAAAGATAAAAAATTTTAAAAAAATAAAATTAATAAAATTGATAAATAGTAAGAAAATAGAAGTTAGAAACTAAATTAGACGGTGTCTTAGACAAGATGTAAACAGAGCATGGAGATGTCGATCTAAACGCTAACTTAAGCCACTATTCATTATGATTTTCCCTGCAAAAAGCCTGTTCTTGTACGTACTGATTTTTTTATGTTGGAAATAACTAACCGAGCCACGCTAGTACTTCCTGTGTTTAGCCACATTTCGTTATGATTGAAGCTTGAAGCGGATGTATCTACCCGTATGTTTCTTTAAACACCGAACTGACGTGGCACTGACCCTGAAGCCACTGTGTTTGCACAAACCAACAGAATCAAATTGTACTCTATGTCGTTATATCGTACTTCAGTTTCAGCGGCACAGTTCTTTTTTTTTTTTGCCCAACTAAATAAAGAAACACACAGTCCACAAACGTATTTACCCTTGCCATGCCATGTGAGTTGTCAGGCTTAGTTTACTACGTCTGGATCTGTTCCCTGAAGACATCAATCATGCACGCACGCCCCAGTGTGATGTTTTGCACTGTGCGCAGCCGTGCTCCACAAACATATAAGGGGACGTTTGGAATATTAATAATTTATAATTTTTTATTAAAATTTTACTGTAGCTAACTAATTTTTTTACTGTAACTGAATTAACTTATTAAGTATAATTAAATTTAATATATATATAAATAAAAATGATATATTAACCTATCACGAATAATGTAAATGAATACGAGAAAAAAACATAAAAACCAAAAAAAGAAAAAGAAAAAAGTAAAAAACAAAACAGTGAAAAAAACACCAACCGCTCAGTATTGCCACCGAACGCGCAACGCTGAGCGGGGCCTAAGCTGCTCCTAGCTAGTTGCAAATTGACCGGACGCACAGCAACAATGGCGAGATGTTAATATCAACATCGATCCATCAAGCGAGCCATCCGAGGAACCAACTGATGGAGGATGGAAAGGACGCACGCCCATGGCGGATCTGAAAGATCAGCGATCGAGCACACACGACGACGTACTAGTATAACTCAGGTGGGTGAAACAGGTTTAAGGATTCACATGAGCGTTGCTGGCGCCATAACTATCCTCCTCCTTTGTGGATGCACATATCGGGCCTGTTCTTTCTGACTGCGGCTGATGACTTTTTGACTGTTTGCGATAGAGATTGCGGAAAGAGAGATACTCGCTTGCGATTTTTGATGATACAAATATTAGTTTTTTAACGTGTACTACAATTAACTTGTAGATCCCATCTTAAAAAAATACTCCATTTAAAAGTTAGTTACTATAGCAAAAATTAAAAATAATTTTTAAAAATCGCAAAGAACAGACCCATCATATGGTCCCGTCGTCCCGCGGCCGTCAGCGACACCGGCGTGGCGGATTCAAAGGGCAAGAGTACCTGAAGAAGGGTGTTCAACTAGAATTGGATTGGCATAAATGTTCCGGAAATCCAGTGGTTGGGGGAAATTAAGGCTCAAATAGCAGCATGTGCCGTGCAACGATTTATTAAGGGGGTGATCGTTTCGGCTTTTTTCGACTTCAGCTTCTAGCTTCAGCTTTTTTTTCACTATTCACTACACTATCCATTAACTTAGCTACAGTGTTTTTTCAGCCAGCTACAGTGTTTTTTCAGCCAAAAGCCAAAAGCCATCGCTATTCCGATCACCCCCTAAGTTGCCTCGATCTTAATTTCGTTACCATTAGATATTCTCCCCGTACGTTTTTTCAGTTCCGGATGGCAAGGATTCTGCTGTACTTCTAGAACTTTTTCTTTCATTAATTACCTGTACGAGCCTGCTTAATTATGACGAGGCAATGCCAATTTGCGGGTTAGTCGGTGCGGCAGTGGAGACATAGCTACCCCTCCGTTCTTTTTTAGTTAAGAATACGTGCCATTAAACTTTCAAAAGTTGCATCTTTAATAGATTTAAAATTATCTAGACTAGCTATACAAAAATTATGTTATTAAATTTATTATTAAAATATTTTCATAATTACACCTAAATTAGATTTACTATTAAAATATTTTCATAATTACGCCTAAATTATATTTTCATCATTAAAATATTAGATTTATTATTAAAAACTATATTATTAGATTTATTATTAAAAAATTATTTAGATTCGTCTTTTTATGCCTTTTTGGTTTTTTGAGTTTTTTCTCGTATTCCTTTACATTGTCCATGATGAAATAATCTAGTTTTTCTATTTTATTTTTAAAATTTAATTACGCCTAAAAAACTTACAACAATTATAGTGAAAAAAAGCCTCAAACAGTACCAAATAATACCGAAAAAGCTTGAAGCAAAAGCTCAAATGAGCACTACCTAAAGTTTAATTGGCAATAGATTTAAAACTATCTAAATTATCTATAAAAAATAAATTTTTTGATTGTTATTACAAATACTTTCATAGTATTATAATTATATTAGTATATATTAATATAAAGTTATAAAAAATAATGGTCAGAGTCACACCTCGGAGACCATGAAAAATAAAAAAAGTCAAATATTTCCTCCAGTCATATATGTGTGTGTGTGTGTGTGTAATTTTGGAATGCATGGAATCAAAATTTTGAAACTTTGGCTATCAAAATCTTTTTATATATTTAGATTAGATACATAAAAAATATATATATAGGTTTATCTCAAAAAGTACTTTTATAATATTATAATTTTATTGGATTTTATAATATATCACAATAGAAATTAGTGAACAAAATTGTGTTTTAGAGAGCGTGTTGATACCTAAAATGATATGTACTTATGATCGGATGAGTAAAAAAAGAGACAGTAATCCGGTTAACGACCTGCAAAAGGTTGTTTGGAAGACTTATCATATAGTTTTTCTAGACTTTGAGATGATGCAATTACATGTTTTGAAAGATATCATAACATTGCAACGTAGCATGAAGGTAAATTTTTTTAATACAACCTGAACCTAATTAATTGCACTTCAAATTTCACGTGTTGGTTAAGAGAGAGTACGTGGATATATGAGGGATCATGTGAGAAGGTCCAAAATATTTTGTGATAAACCATTGTCAACATATCTAGAGTTGAATTTTAAATTTGTGAAAGATTTGAATTTTTTTGTTAGGTTTCAGTTACTAACGGTATGGTCGGCTCGACTAAGTGGGCAGACCAGTCGCCCTCTGTTTTCGGCAGGAAGTCTGAATTTTGGAAAATTGGCTGTGGATTGTGTAATTTGGTCCTAGGTTAGTGTATTCATGTTGCATGAGGCATATCTGAACTAACTTGAGTCAATTTGTGCCCAAAACTTTTTTTTTGTCTTTGTAGGTGCAGGAAAGCTTTGAGTCAACTATGGTCAACGCCGAGGGTTGTGACTAATCTCATAGAGAAGGTGAGGTCCAAAACTGTCAAGAGCGTTAGGCAAAATGGTTGAGCTCAAGCGTGGCACGAGGAAGGCAAGGAATGCTGAAGGGAAGGTTTGAGCGACAAGTTGTACTAAGTAGCTTGGTAGGTCTGAATGAGATGTAGTTTAGTGGAACCAGAGTGGGAGAGACTTGCCAACATGTGGTAAGCCATTGGCACACCTAGATGTGGCAAGCATGGTGAGTGTATTTTGACAGTTTGCTAAATATCACAAACTTGTTAGATCAAAACCGCGGTACTTGAGTGGCATTTCAGAAAGCGATTTAGGTCAAAGGGATGCTAAAAACATCATGTGGATCAAAATATAAAAACTTAGTGGGTTCAGATTTATATGCTTTAAAAAACATACATGAGTTTAGTGTGAGTGTAAAATCTGAGTATCTATTAGGGTAGATGTGGGATAGTTGTTCCATTTATTTAGTGGATAGGGATGAAGGCTTGTGTGCTAACCATTTCAACCATTCTTGAGTCAGGGTTTGAGAGAAAATAGTGAGTGTTGTGATGTGCTGTTTTGTCCTCCTCGAGGAGTGGCTATAAAATATTTATTCTCAAGTAGCAATATGATCAAGTTTTTATCTCTCTTGAATATTTCTTGTCTTGGTTAATTTACTCTTGTTCTTATTGGTTCTTTAGCTCTTCTTTTCTCTTCTTAATTTTGTTGGTGCCTGGTGGTAAGGACGTGTAAGTGATAGAGATGATTCGTGTAGATCAAATTTAATCTATCTAAGTATTGTGGTTTGCATGATCTCGAAGTTGCCCGGTTCTTGCATGTTTTGGCCCCTTTCTTAAGAAATCTTTATTTAAGGGTTTTGGCTTTGATTTGTCAGTTGACTTCGCTTGCTGTGACATGTGACAACACATTTAGAGCCATCTTGACTATTTTTAACCCACGAATAAGTTGTTTCTTAATATTTTGATATTTACCCAGTTTTGATACAATCTTGTATATTTTAAGGAAAAGTTAGAACTTCGGCCAAGATTATTCTGATCTTTGACTGGAATAGGTTACTAAGACTCTTAATAAGGTGTATGCAAAGTTTAATCTTATTTTATCGTGGATTTTGAAGTTTGCATCAAAAGTGGTTTGGACTTCGGCTGATTTTCTGTTCTAGGAACAGGAGGGCGGTCAGACCGCTCCTAACTCATGAGTCCGATCAGATCACCATCATGCCATCGATTAGACCGATCAGGTGCAATTTATATGCATCTTCGCTGTTTCGAATTGTTGTTCGGCTGTAGGATGTGAAATCTTATATGTTTAGTTCTCTACTTTTGAAGTGAAAGATTTCTGGTACTTGAGAGAAAATTTAAGAAGATGCCATTTACCTCCTCTTTTTCTATTGCCATTGTCGGTTCAACGATATAGTTTAAGAAAAATGTGTGAGAGAGAGAGTATAGGAAAGATGCAAATGCAGACCACACACATTTTGTTTTAGACGAGTGCGAGTGAACTAGCATATTGAGGAGAATCAGAAATCAGAATTATGTTGCCAAAAAGTCGACCAAGATTAAGGGGCCACTCGGTTCGGTTGAAATAAGCTAGCTTATGACTGAAATTACACTGTAGCTAATAGTGATTTATTTGATATAATTAATTTTAAGAAAATTTTTTAAAAAATAAAAAAATAAGTTAATCTATCACAGACAATGTAAACGAATATGAGAAAAACATATAAAAAAACCCAAAAAGCTATAAAGTTAGAAAAAAATAAAATTTAAAAATAGTAAAAAATAAACCAGAAACTTAAGCTGAAATGCGCGGCTCCTAAATTGCTCACGTGCATCCATTGCCGAAAGTTTAAGGCTGACAGGTGCGCGGATGTGGACACGCACAACTGTAAGATCCTATCGTTTACCCTGCCAGATGGCTACGCGACCTGCAGCAGGGCATCGATCGACACCACTACATACCTCACCATTTGTTCGAGCAACCATACGCACGCGCCCTCCTTTAAAGCGATGGCCGCCCAGCACTCTGTCCACCCGCTCGCTCGCCCCCACCGGCACAGATCGCGGAATGCGACGCCCCAGGGCGCCCTGTCTGCTTCGCCTTGCGCCCCTGCCTGCCTTGCTTCCCAGTGCGCGTCATGACACGAACTCCTCCCTCCCATCAGTATTCAGTACCTCTGGTCCCGGCCGGATGGATGAAACGACGGAAGAAAAGTCTCAAGACTTCCCTTTCCTCGCATTGTATTCCCAAACACACGCTGACAGTGGTACTAGCACTGTTCTTCCTTCTTTCCGGACCGACATTAGTTTTCTTGCATGCCCTGCTTGCGAAGTAGGTCCTCCCTGAATCTGACAGCAGCCACAACGGGATGGAGAAAACGATGAACGATCGATCTGAAGTACCGGCCGTACGTGTGTGCGACGTCGTTTAATCTGGCTTTGCCAAAGTTGTAAAACTGGTGCACAGCACACATGTGCCATGGCCAGCAGGGTATAGAGATAAATATTCTCCCATTTATGTGGCATGCCCAAGGCTTGCTTCGCAGTCCGCAAGATGTGGCAGGCGGCTAGGTGCCCGGCGCTGTCCGTGGTTTCTCTCCACGGCTCACTCGCCATTCATTGCGTTGGTGGCATTCATGGCTAATTAGCCCAGGAACATATATGCTTTTCTGCCCGGTCTCTTTCGGATGGTTAAGCCCCAACCACATCATTCAATTCAATGGCCGGAGTGCATGTTACTGTATCACCGGTTGGTCGATCCATCAACTGATCGTAGCAAGCTAGTGGTTTGTGTTCGCTGTCACTGCGTCGGCGGCGATCGATCGAACAGGTCTGTGGCACGATCGGTCGGATTGGTTGGCCAGTGCAGGAGCACGTCGCCGTCGGCCGGCCGGTTGCCTGGGCCGGGAGGGGTAGTAGGGTCGTACGTTTGCGCGTCCATCCATCTGAGCGTGTTGTCACCTCGCGAAACACTCTAGGGTCTAAACTGACTAAGATCTAATTCCATTATAAATAAATCATACACACGTAACAACCTGTTTACGTTTTTGTTCTCACTTAGCGCAAAACGGTTAATCGAAGATTATTACCAATAGTGCCTCTAAGTTTATATATTGGTACCTCTCATGTTAAACTGGTAAGGTAGAACTAATCCACACCCTTATATGCACACACACATGGACATAATTTCATATAGGTCAAGGTGTTACATACATCCCCCTCAAATAACCCGACGTCCTCGTCGGTCCAACATACCCACACTGGGGCAAATGGCTAGGACCTCCCCCTCTTAGTACACGTCTATATGTCCAGTGCTGGTACATATACCATGCCGTGTATCCACTCCGGGCCCATACGGTCATACGTTATATGCCCACGCCTCTGACCTGTACGCGCCCGTGTAACCCGCGAGGATCAGCTCTGATACTATTTGTAACGCCCTAGAGTCTAAACTGACTTAGGTCTAACCCTATTATGGATAAGCTACATACACGAAACAACTTGTTTATGCTTTCGTTCTCGTTTCGCGTAAAACGGTTAACTGAAAGTTATTATTGATGGTGCATATAGGTTTATATATTAGTACTTCTCATACTAAACTAGCAAAGTAAAACTAATCCACACCCTCATATACACACAAATATACATAATCCTAATTTCACGTAGGCAAAATGTTACACCTCGGCTCAACGACGATTGGCTAGCGATGGGCGTGGGAAGTTGTGGCGTGCGAAGTCGACAAGTAGAACATGTGAGGGACACCGGTTTTGTACTCTAGCTTTTTGGTTTGATTGATGGCAAAGCGAAACGAGCTAGCCAGACGGGGCTTTGTCAAGTTAGACCGTGTTAAACATTTTGTCTTAGATTACAGACTCTAACCTCCTATTGTATCTCCATCCTGTAGAAGTTTGTTTCCTTGTAGGGTTGATTTGGTGTATCGGTATGGATATAGAAACCAACCGAAACCCGTACTATATCGCATCCGATTTGGACTGTTCCCTGTCTGACAATACGTTGCGGTGGCATCCCTTGATTCAGGGTGACTGAAGCAAAAAAACCAACATGCTCTCTCTCTCTCTCTCTCTCTCTCTCTCTGCCTTTTCTACGTGGAATCAAAGCCTCTCCTCTAAGCCATCATGTCTGGCTTTCTCCGTCCACAATCCCATCTGCTTTCGCGCTGGCGGCCATGACTTCCGCCACCACCGGTTTGCTTCTTACGCCAAGTTTTGATCACTTGGTCAATGTCAAACTTGCTGAGACAACTTCATGCTATGGAAGGCGCAACTTATGCCCTACCCGAGGGGACAACAGCTGCTCGGATTCGTTGACGGATCCAACAAGGCGCCACTTCCCACGGTGAGCCAATTCACGTCGAATGGTGCACAGGTCGTTCCCAATCCAGCATATCAGGCGTGGATACAACAAGATCAATTTATGTTGAGCTCTCTTATGTTGTCTTGATAAGCTGCTTCAAAAATATATTCTTGATAAATTACTTCGAAACAGTGACAGAGAAACTGTCATATTTATTTATTTAAGAAAAACTATAAGCTATAAGTCGAAAAGAAAAGGACCACCTCTGATTCAGTCAACAAGGCCTAATCTGATTCAGTCGACAAGGCCTTATCTTTGTTCATGCATGATACTAAGTACTAACGATCATCTTTGCTCTTGTCGCACTAATTTCTCGCGTTACTACTTTGTTTTTAGGATCGACGAGGAGCTAGCTAGAGGACCACAAATGATCAGTGTACCACTGCATCATTAAAGATGAGCATGAATGCTTGCAGTGATAGATGGTGGTGTTGGTGGTTCTGAACACTGAACGGGAGGAGACCAAGACATGCATGTACATGCAACGCAGCAGGGGACTACCTCATCTCTGGAGACGGATCAGCCTTCACCTGCTTGCGTCCCTGACCATTATTACGTCCGCGACTTTGCATGCCGAGCCCGCATGCATGATGCATGGTGCATTGGCCGCAGCACGCAGGCAGCAGAACCTTAGCTGAGCTCAGAGATCATCAGAGATCAGAGTGGATGGACTGGAACCGGCCTGGTGCCCTGCCATGCGTTGCTAGATGAGGAGATCGGTCGATGGAGGGCGGCATCGTCTCTTTCGGCTCCGCCGGTACCATGCCGTAACATCTCAAAAATCGGGCGCTCGAAAATAGGAAGAATTTAAAATTTTTTATGCACCTCGTTGACATTTGGATTTTTCTAGAATATTATTTGGGGGGTTTTCTGGAAATTGAGTTGTGAAAATTAATTTAAGGAAAGATATATAATTAACAAAAATAAATTGGAATAAAAAGCTGAATCTGAAAAGATGATCCAAAAAGTAGCACGGGAGAATTTACCGTGAAACTAATTTGAATTAGAGACTTAAATTCAAAAGAAAGAAAGAGATTTGAATGACTTAAATTCAAAAGAAAGAAAGAAATTTGAATTCAAATTCCAGGTTTATTAAGACGACACCTGAATAAAAAGTAAAGGAAAATTTTTTTGAACTGATAAGATGAAATGAAATCATCTTCACATTGGGAATTCAAATTATAAACCATTTTCAAATCAAGCCCGAATTAACCTCAAGTATGAGTTCAATTCAAAAAGTTGAAATTCAAAATAGAAAAGAAAATCAAAATTTTGGAAGAATAGTATTAGGCTCGGCCCATTTTCCTTCCCTTTCCATTCCGTCTGGCCCAGGCCTGACGCACCTGGCTGGCATGCCACATGCCCCTCGTCATGCTCTGGCAATGCCCGACCGTCGCGCTATGCGCCCTTGCCTTCTTGACCATGCCAAGCCTACGCCCTCACGCGCACTCACCCTCTGGTCCATCAACAGCGTGCGCTCACGAGCTCGCGCCCTGACTCGTGCCCCTGTGCTAGCAGCTCCATGCCAGGTAGCCGCCATCGCAATGTTTGACCACATGCATCCAGCCCACATCACCGCAATACCGTCCCTTACCTGCCGCCTCAACTCACTCCGCAACGCAATGTGCCGCACTACCATGCCACTGCTCCGTTGTCACCTCACGTTGACCGCCACACCGACTACTTTGCCAAGAGAGCGCCATCACTGCTATAGCTACACCGCCTGATCTCCCCACATTGTCACGCACACCCTGTCTCATCACAGGCTCACAGCTCCTGTGCCCATGTTGAGATGATGCCGACCATCACTACTCCGCCCCTTCACACTTCTACTTGCACCGTGCACTGCCTATGCCACCTGGATGCCTCCGCCGGCTATAAAAACCATGCCATGCTCCTAACTGCTTCACCGCACCTCCCCGCCACTTCCCTTCACTCTGTAGAGCTCATCCTTGCGAGAAATTCACCGGCGCCATTGCCTTCTCCATCTCTAGCCGAAATCGCCCCTTCACCACTGTGACCTCTATCAGACCTAGAAACAATACCTCCAGATCCTCTATGTAAATCATACTTGTATGAGATCAGCTAGTGCACACAGTGAACAACACAGATAAATATAAACCATAATGACATTTATTAATTAACTGAATATGGGTCTTAAGGCCAAAGTTTACATCACGTCCATAAGCCAAATTTAAATGTAAGTAGTGAAAGGAAAAAAATCAAAGTGGAAGAAGCTCATCCAGTCTGCCCACACATAAACAATTGTGAGACGCGGCCTACTCGTTCTGGTTCTCACCAAAGTCGAAATAGTCCTCTACTAAGCAACAGTCCTCCACTAAACAGTACAATCATAGATAGTTCCAAAATTGCAAATTTGGGGCCTATCATATGTATGCGTGCTGATTCAAAGTATTGTATGATAAAATTACATAGAGCTCTTAATTGCAAATTTGGGATCCAGACACATGTACGCGTGCATGGTCGTGCTCCCGTGCCAGGACGGGCTCCTCGATCCATGCGTCGGTATGGTTACAGTGTACAGCACTAGAGCTAGCTAGCTGCTTACATGCATACCACACGGGCACTGGCTAGTGGCTACGCATGTAGGCCTCGTCAGCCGGGGCACGTACGTCCGCGACGTGCGGGCTCGGGCCGGCCGCGGTGTTGCGCAGCCGCGCAGGCAGGCACCGCACGGCAGGCGGCACGGGCACGGTCTCGATCGAGGACTACTGCGTGATTCTGTTAAACCGGGCCAACCGATCAGATGGGCTCCAGTAGGTCCATTTCGGCATCTTGAGAAACTACAAAAGCCCAATAGTATGTACAGCAGACATAGCCTAGTCCATAGGGAGCTTGATTGGGCTCCCATATGGGCCTAGTTTTCGGGAAAGCTATTAGAAAAGAAGACATCATCCTCTAAAAAGGTATAAATAAATATAATAAGTTTCAGCTAGGAAGGTTATTAGACAATGTGTCAATGTATAGTATAGGTGCATGGGATTAATTTGCTGTATCAAATATTTTGGCCCTAAAATTAATGTTGTTCAGTACGCTTGTTAGTGGCGTATCCACAGCATACCATTCTTCAGGTGCTTCCTTGCACCTCTCCTCAAAATACGCTATAAATGGTCATGAAAAAAATTTAATTTTTGTTATATAATTCATGATATAATCAAGCATCTTGCAAAATTCAACTGAAAATGTGACTTACATTAGGAGAAAAGAAAAGAAAATGATATTGCCAATATCGCAGACTGTTTTTAATAAGAATCGTATAGTATCATAGACGGTTCTTATCAAAAACCGTTTGTAATTGCATTTAATACATGCGGTTTTTATGAACTATCTGTGGTGAGGTGCCTAATATAAACTTTTTTGTAGTAGTGTTTATCTTTTATTTTTCAACTTATTCAGCTGAATTTATCCTTTTTGTTTCTCCATGTGTATACCAAATTTATATTTGCAATTTGGGCGCACAACAGATTGATGTTGTGTCAATGCTATTAATTTTTTTCCCAGAAATTTTCATGAACTTTTGCACCGTATTTTGAGGAGGGATATTGCATGGGAGCACCCGGGGTGTGAGATGCACCGGATACATCCTTGCATGTTGCTGCTATATATATTGCTCCATTCTATATCCTTCTTTATTTCACCTGTGCCATTGAGGTCGACGAGGCTCGCTGTACATACACACATGAACAGTCAAATTTGGTACTATCTACAAAATCCAACCGGATCATTCTTATTAAAAGAGATAAGACAAGTGGACAAACTGTAGAGATATGCATCATGTTTTTCTCGTTAGTTAAATTAGTACGCACGAAAGGCTACCGACCATTAAAAAGGTGGTTAACTCTATAATCGATGTCAACTTCTATTATATATTAAAAGCTCACCATACGTTTTTAGAGCTGCAAAAAAATAGAAATACGCTAGAAATTCTCACAAAAAGTAAAGCATCTAGTTCTTAATTTGGTGGACCTTAACTGAGTTGAACTATAGCAATCATTCAATGTTATTATTTAAAGAAAAATATCTAACTATCCATCTAACGGAACCGAGTTATAATGACTTAGATTAAAAGAAAAGACTACATACTAAATACAATAATAAATAACAGAAATTAGGAATAAATACTAAAAGGAAATTAGCCATTTTGATTTTCATAGAACTCCAAATTAAAACACATGCATAGCTAAATTTTAGAACAAAAATTAGATGAAAATCAACAGTTGGATTTGTATATGAATTCTAACCTAAAATGAGATTCAAAATTAAATAAAAATTAACAACAGAAATTTGAAATGAAAAATAAAAGAAAATCAGAAAAGCGATTGTCATACAAAATCCAAATTAAAACCCACTACATAGCTGAAATCCGGAATACAAATCAGATGAAAATTAGCAGTTGGATTTGTACATTGTTGACGCTCGTTTTATATGCTTTACTCACCCCATATTACTGCTATTTTCCTTGGTATTTGTGCTAAATTATGCCACTTGGCAACTAACTCCTAATAAAATTTGGAGATATGTTGTGTTTAGTCTGTTTCGCAGGAATTTGGCTAAAAGGGTAGATAAAGAGCTTCCTTTGGGAAATATGCAAAAATGAACTTCATCAAATGGTAAATTGGAGGCCACCATGATGTTCGCCTCGTTGGGTCGATCAAAATGCATATATTATTTGCCCAAATTAGAGGTCGGACGTAAAAGTTATGAAGCTTGGAAGCTGTTAGAGACCCGGCCCAAAGGGATGGCATCGCCTAGAGCCCAGACTCCCAAAATGCTATTTTGATGTTTTAGAAGCCCTGCCACTTTTGGGAAGTTTCGAGCATTGCCTGACGCCACCCTGGTGCCGACCAGCGGACTGCTTATATAAGCATGCCAAGACACCCTGCTTAAGAGCAACACTCGAGGATGTCATGTTTGGATTTGAGAATCAAGTTTAGACACCGAGAAGTCGAAGAAATCGATGGATTAGTGTTTTGCCAAGTATAGAGGAGAAGTTGTCGAGAAAGCACTGAGCTACGTTGCCCTACAGTTGGCCAGCACCACCTTGGCTCAAGCGGCACCACCCCCTGCTGATGCCCGATTCGCAAGGATGTTGCCCTGAACCAAAAGGGGGTAGATGATGTTCTTCCCCCGGGTTTAAGGGATCTTGCGATGTAAGCGACACTGGTATTATCTGTGAAGCTTATGGTACTTTATTGCTTCAATCAGTGTATTTTATATTGTGTTATTTAGTTGATGGTACTATCAACTTGTTAGTTGATGGTATCGTCAACTTATTAGTTGCTGGATTGAAACATGGTGTATGGATTTAGTCAACGGATCTATATCAAATAGTGCAGAACTTTAGCCTTATCACATGACAGGTGAACCGGTAAAAAAGGTAGTATTGATCTGTAGGGTGAGAGCGATCTTAGTCTAGTACCTATTCATAGTATTCATGTCTATTTGCATGCTAGTGAACCTTGCCCTGGAGAGGATCTAGTTATTCTTGGTAGAACTTAGGTAATTTCTATTCTCTTGTAATTTAGTCGTTGAGATTAAATCTTTCATGCAACATTCTTGTTAGTAGTAATTGTTAGCCTTAATTGCAATCACAATTGTTCCCTGATGTCAATAACCTTGGAATATCTAGGTGAAAAGCTACAACGAACTGTGCGCTTGAGGTTATCATTGATTGCGCATAGATAGTGCTGACATATACGAATTCTAACCTAAAAGTGAAATTCAAAATAAAATAAAACATAACAACAAAAAAGTAATTTAGAATGAAAAATAAAAGGAAATTAGCATTTTGAATTTCATATGAGCTCCAAATATAAATCCCCTACATAGCTGAAATTTGAAATAAAAATTAGATTAAAATTAGCAGTTGGATTTTTTTTATGAATTCTAACCTAAAAACAAAATGCAAAATTGAGTAAAAATAAAATTTAGATTAAAAGAAAGAGTTCATGTAAAGTATAATAAAGATAACATAAACTCAAAATGAAAATTAGCAGCTAGATTTAAGTACGAATTCCAACCTAGAACTAAAAAGAAAGTCTATAAAAAGTATAATTCAAAAATACACAAATTTGGAACAAAAAAATTGAAGGAAATTAGCGATTGCTTTTTAATGCCAAACTAACCGAAAAATATAGATATTGGTTTTGTTCAGAATTAAAATTCAAAAAATATGCTAATTCAAGAGAAAAATAAAATATGGTATGGAATTTGTTTTTTATTTATAAATTAGGAATCAGAATCTATTATATAATAAAAGTCGATGACAACCTCTTTACAGTCACTAAGAAAAAGAATATGCTAAAAATTTTCACAAAAAAGTAAACATTATGACCCTTTATTTGGTGGATTTCCACATGATGGATAGATTGAGAGGGTAATACATCAACAAGTGTTTACTTGGTTATACCGGTATAAGATATGTGGCGTGCATTATGAGTATGTAATATAAGACAATCATTGCAATATTGAAAGGAGATGGTGATGATATAAATGAAAAATGCTATGTTATACCGTGCTAAATGTTTTGCTATGCAAATATTTGGAAAACAAGTAGTCACAGATGATAAGTATTGGAAAACAAAGTGGGTATTTTTTTTCTTATAATAAATAATATTAAAATATCACAAATGAAGTTCCGCAATAATTTATTTTTTTAAAGAAAAATCATATATATATATATATATATAGTTAAGTCATTTAAATATATTTTAAAAATGATATCCACATAGAAAGATAATACCCCCTACAAATGCGTGAGGTGCCTTGCTTGTTTCTAGAACAATATATAGTCGACAAAATCCTGAACTGATACGACCCGAGGCTCACGTGTGTTGTTGGTCAGAATTGACTAGAGAGCCATGCATGATCCATAAGGTGACGCGAGACGCCTGGCCAACCAGCGCTAGTCCTCGGCCGTCCAGACGTTACGAGTCGACCGCGAAAATTCAGCGCAAGTTTCACCGCAAATGCAGGGTACCAAGAGTGCACGGAAATGTTGCACGTACAGACAACTCTAGAACCTGATCCGTGTTATCCATGCGATTCTCGTAGTTCAAATTGTTATCAGCCTCTCGGCTCCTGATCACTTGCTTTATATGACAGGCACGTGCACAGGAACCACGTGGCACGAGATTAAATTAATTGTCAGCAAATGATGCTTAATTAGTGCGTTCTTACCTACTTCCCCTGGCCGTTTCTAGACTCTTAACTAGGTTCGCTTAATCTATGAGATGCCCATATTCGCTTGATCTCTGTCACTGTTTCCCTGGCTCAACGGATTTTTTCCCACCTGAAAGGCTCGGACCGATGAAACATGACGGTGCTCGCGCACGCCTGGCGGCCGAGCGCTGACCTCAGCGCTTAGGTGGAGTATGCGTGAGCCTCTAATTCTAATCCGTCTGGCTAGTCAAAGCAAGTAATCTGAACTTAGCTGGGTGATAGAAACTACTAACTAGATTCTTGGCATTCGGTGGGTGTTGACTTGGAGTTGGATTTCTAATTTCGTGGGCAGTGTTGGCAAGTAACCGTTCTTGCAAGGCAAGGAACTTAGGAACCGGTGTTTCATCCTGTTCTAAGCTCAAGATAATGTTTTTTTTTATTAGAGATGTTTTTGTTCTGTGGTCGTCTTAACCATGTATATGATCAGTGCGAGAACAATATGGGAAGTGAACCATGCATGCCAGTAAGATGTGAATAGTGTGCTGAAACGAAGATGTGAAAAATGACAGACTAGCTAGCAGCATCAGTTTTAGTTACTCCTGCTAGCTAGTCGGATGATCGTGGTTGATTCCAATATATAAGTACAATCGAATATTTGGGTAGGTCTATCGAAAAAGGGAGCGGTAGTACATTTCAGAGGAAGGCAGATATAGAGCTGCTCCGAGCGTTGTTTGAAATTATATTATAATAATTGTTAATTTTTTTAAAGTTTTTTAATTTAAAAAATAAAAAAATATTGTTATATTCTATAGGTAATACAAAGAAGCAAAAAAAATTAAAATTAAAAATCAATGTATTTTAAATAACTTCTAACTTAAAAACAAAAAATAGGAAAAAAAAATCAAAAACCAAAGTTATCCAGGGCTGACCATAAGATAGGTCGTGTAAACAAGCTTAGCCTACACACACTCCCTTTCTAGAACATCGTTGTGCCAATCCATAATGCAGTGTTCCATCGTTAGGTGCCCCCAATCCATATCAGCTCCCCTGTTCGTGACTTCGGAGCAAGCACGAAACCGGCAAGGGAAAAAACGGTCACGCGACAGAAACGGACTCCGACCAAAAGCACACGTCTCAGCCACAGGGTACGATGAAGCGTACGTGCCTGCGTATCGGCAGTTCCATCGCCCGCGGGTCAGGAAAAAGTGCCCCCAAAGTCCCGCCCCGGCGGCGCGGAACGACCGGATCCTTGTTCGTCAAAAACGGTGGGGTTTTGGTCTTTAAACGTGACTTTTGTCTTTTAATTAATTGTGAAAAATTAAATAAGTAAAGGATACTCGTATTAAAATTTGTTTAAAACGATTTTTAAGATAACTTATAGAAACAACCTTTAAGAAAACACTCTACTAAAAAAAAATCAGTTTCTAAACACCAAAAACTAAAACTAAATGCTGTTTGGACCTACGACTTTCCACGCTTCCACGGGCCGGCCCCACGCACGCTTCTAGATTGATGAAACCGTGTGATCCCACCGTATGCCATCTCAACGCACGGGCGGGCGGCTGTGCGCTGTTGCTCCGACCTCGCAGGTCACACCGCACCACAGGTGAGCAGGTGACTTCGGCCGCAAGGCGCCACGCGACACGGAAGGCTGCAACAGCGGCGGCCGGTAAAAAATCGACGGCTGCTATCCACTTCGACGGAGAGAACTGACGCCGCGATGGGAGGGGTTCTGGTGCTGTCCTTGCCGTGGTGGATTAAAGAAAAGGCGACGTGAGTTCCGTATTTGCCCCTCCGTTTAAGAGGGCCGTGCCAAAGTTGTCTGTAGCACGCGCGGCGCTGGATGGAGGACAGGTACACGCATGTTCTGAGCGATGGGTAGTACGATAAATTGGGTAACTTTGAGAAATGCTACAAAGTCATGAAAGGTATTAGAGGCAAATATGGCCTATGCTGTGTTGGGATTAATCATGTTGTTGATAGTATTCATGTGTTCGAGTACGAGTAAAAGTCGAAAAAAATAACTTGAATAAGAAGTTAGAGCACCGTAGCAGTCTTAAAAAACTATAGTAGTCTTAAAGCTGCTGTGGCAGTTTGAGTTAGAGTATTGTAGAAGTTTTTAAGAGATTATATTGTAACGACCGTACTCGTAAGTCAAGTAGCAATCGTGGTCGTAAGTCGTGCATGGGCATCCGAGTAACGATCGTAACTTGAGTCAATGAGTCGGTCGAGTCGTGCAGATCGCGGAGGAAATCCCAAATGGTGGCATGAGAATGTCCCAGCTGTAATCTAGTGTAGTTAGTGGGTGCGTGGAGTACAGGTCGTGTAACCGTATGTGCTTGAGATTTATTTAAGCTGTGTACTTCCTGTTAAGCAGATCGAGAAATAAGTGAATAACCGTAAAAAAAAGAAAATATATGTCTTGCCACAAAAGAAATCTCTTCTATATTTATTCGTTCTTTACTCGTACTTTTTATCCCTAAGCTGTGCCAACATGCTAGTCAACTACATACTCTGCTCAATCAGAGCCCAACCAAGTAAGCAAAACAAAATGAAAAACAAACTACCCTGAGCTTTCAACATTAACACATCACTGCTGATCGACACAACCTCGTCCAAATCCAGTGAAATAAGAAAACTTTTCAAACCACCGGAACTCTCTAGACACACCCTCCAAACGCAAGCATTCTTAAAACCCTTTATTCCCATCAACCTTTCAAACCTCCAGAGTTCAAACCACCACCTCTCGCTCGACCACCTCAACCCACCACCAAACTTTCCCTCCTCTCCTCTCCGTACCACTACTCCGTTCACGAGTCACAGCGCGGAGGCCATGGGCACCCTCGTCGGCCACGTCGCGCCGGGCGCTGGGTTCCTCCTTATCGGCCTGTGGCAGCTGTTCAACCACATCCGGCTGTTCGCGCTGCGGCCAAACTCCTACGCGGCGCCGGTCTGGTTCCCGGTGCGGGGCGTCCGCCACCTCGAGCTCATACTCATAATCGTGGGCACGGTGATGTCCATCCTGATGGAGCTCGTCATCGGCCCGGCGAAGCACCAGCCGTTCGATGACGACGGCACCATCCCCTCCTACCACCTCCACAATTTCGAGCACGCGTCCATCTCGCTCGCCCTGCTCCTCTTCGCCGCGGTCACCATCCACATGGACAGGGTCAGGGCGCCCATGCGGGACGCCATCTCGCAGCTGGTCGCCGCCACGGCATTCGCGCAGCAGCTGCTCATCTTCCACCTCCACTCGGCGGACCACATGGGCGTGGAGGGGCAGTTCCACTGGCTGCTGCAGACGGTCATCGCCGTCACGCTCGCCACCACGCTGCTCGGGATCCCCTACCCTCGGAGCTTCGCGGTGAGCCTGGTGCGGTCGGCGAGCCTCGTGTTCCAGGGTGTCTGGTTCATCGTCATGGGCGTCATGCTGTGGACGCCGGGGCTCATCCCCAAGGGATGCTTCCTCAATTACGAGGAAGGCCACGACGTTGTCCGGTGCCGAACCGACGAGGCGCTCGACCGCGCAAAGTCCCTGGTCAACCTGCAGTTCAGCTGGTACCTGACCGGCACCGTGGTGTTCGTCGTCGTGTTCTACCTCCAGCTGACCAAGCTGTACCCCGAGGAGCCGCGGTACGTGCCACTGGTCAAGGGAAGCAGCGACGGCCGGTACAGCATCGGCGACGACCACGACCACGAGGACGACCTCGAGGCCGCGAAAGCCGGCTTCGGACAAGGGCCGGGAGGAGAGACGGCCAGGATGGTTGTGTGATTACAATGGACACGGACGGCCTATCTGTAAATCGTAGTTCGTCTCTTTCTCTTTTGAAAGCAAGATTTCTTCCTTTTCTGTTTTTTTACCTTTTAGGAATTGGTGTGATGAGTGACCTGACCCATAAATTTGGGTAACTTTCGTGCTCGGTCACTTAATTTGTTTATTTACGCGTGTCTGATCGTGATCAGAGTTCAATGCATTCATGGGTACCATTTGGTTGGCTATGCTTGTAACAAAAAACTTGTCGTAAATGGTTTCTTTTAGGTCTGCACAGTCATCAGTCATCACCAGCGCTTGATTCGATGCTGTCTTTTCTCACAGCGACGGAAGTCTTCGAGTTGTTATTTACTTTGGCTGATGTCTGATGGCTTATGATTATAGTTGATAGTTTTTAATTTTAATGTAAGTATTTATATGAATAAATCAAATGCTATAAGTCCAAAGCTATTTTGAAAATACTATTTCGATAAACTAACTTAAAAATACGATAGAGAAACTGTCACATTTATTTGTTTGAGGGAGGCTATAAACTGAAAAGGAAATAGCATCCGTCTTGTGTTATCTTGCTTATTGGTCAGTTGGGTATCTGCATGTTTGTTTCCTGTGGAACGTTTTGGATTGGGATTTGCGTCTTTGGGATCACTGGACTCGCTAGCTTCTGTGCAAAAATAATGGACTGCACCAGCTCAGGTGCGATGCTACTGACGAATGTGTGCGCGAGTTTATTTGCATTACAATTCAGAGCATACATGTGAGGCATCTTAAAAGAAATGAGAGCACGGCACGTGGCTGCACATTACGAAACAAGCCAAATAATCAACCGCCATGCATAACGACTTGTGATTTTAGTAGGGATCCACTCAGACCATCTCTAATGTTATATTTTAGCTGATTTAAATAAGGAGAAGGAGAAGGTATTAAAATCGATTTAATATATTTGAAGTGTTAATTTCAACAAAAAAAATTCATGAAACTAGATTCTACCTAAGAATCGATTCAAAGCATTAAATAATTTATATAAGTATTTAACAACTACATAAGAGAGCGTACGGTTGAGAGATGATGTTATTATTTTGTAGTTTTTTAATGTACAGTGGGTTCCAGTTATTAGTAAAAATCGGTTCAATACATCGGAGAAAAACAAGCTTAATTCCTAAAGTACTTACGTGGTATAACTTTATATCGACCAGGGGCGGATCTACTGTAAGTCATGGGTATTCAGCTGAATACCCATTTTTTTTGAACAAAAAATCAATATATATAGGGTATAATACATATGTATATATATAGTTGGGCTAAAATTACTATTTTCGGCCACTCCTCTCAAAATCCCGGCCCAAAATCGATCCGTCCCACAAGGCGCATACCACGCTTCACCCCCCGCGTCCAAAATCGCCCGGCCAGCACGATCATGCGTACAGCGCCCCCCCCGCGCCCAAATGCACCCGCCGCCCCACCCCGCGCCCAAACCCCATGGCGCGCCCCGTACCCAAAGACTCCAACCCTAGCCCGCCCGCGCCCAAATCCCGCCCTCGCCGCGCCTCTCCCTCCTCTCCCCGTCCCCCCCCGCCGCCGCCTCCTCGCCACCCCCGCCCCTGCCCTCCTCTCTCACCCCGCGCCGCCTCTCTCGCCTCCCGCCGCCCTCCCTCCTCTCCCCTCCGCCCCACCCCGTCCCCCTCCCCGCCGCCCTCCTCTCCCGCGCCGCCTCCTCGCCACCCCCACCCCTGCTCTCCTCTCTCACCCGGCGCCGCCTCCTCGCCTCCCGCCGCCGCCTCCACCCCGTCCCTCTCCCGCCTCTCCCGCCACCGCCGCCCGCCCGCCGCCGCTCCTCCCCTGTCCCTTCCTCTCCCCGCCGCTCTCGCCCCCGGCGCGCTCTCTCGGCCCCGCCGCCCCTCCTCGGCCGGATCTGCCGGATCCGGCTCCGCGCCGCCACCCGGCCGCCGCCGCTCGCCTCTTCCCCGGCCGAGGCGGCGAGGCCACCTCCGCGCCATCGGCATCGCTTGTCTCGGTGAGCCTTCTAGCACGGAGGCGGGGGGAAGCCGAGGCGGTCTGCGCGAGGTGGAGGGGAGGCCGAGGCGGTCGGCGAGCAGCGAGGCGGAGGGGAAGCCGCGTTGGCGGAGGTCGAGCTCGAGGCGCTGGGTCGGCGATTGGCCTCGCCGCCGACGCATCCGCCGCAAGGCTCAGCCGCCACGACATCAGACTCGTGAATCGACCTACAAGGCTCCAATGTGGCTCGATTTACTACTGGTATGCAACTACCATTAATCTTTATAATTTGTTATTTAATTCATGTCATTGTGCTAGCATTATTTAATTTTTGTTATATCTATATACACGTATCGTTATATCGGTGTTTTAGAGGAAACGTGTGTCGCGGTATCGATGTATTGGTATTGATCTAACTCTAAAGTTCGAATACCCATTCTAAAAATCCTGGATCCGCCACTGATATCGACATCGGTTCAATACACTAAAGATGGCCTCAAACAAAAGGAAACGGCCAAATGGGATATGATCAGTTCTCCCAGATGAAGCTTATTAGACGAACTACTTTCTGACTTCGCTCAAGAGATTCTCGGTGCAACAGAACCGTATATACGCGCACGCAAACGGCGATACCATTTGCGTACCTTTCCACTCTTTTTCCGAGTCCTCAGCTAATCAGTAGTAAAACTGAACCCAACTGATCATATGTATAGCTGATATACATACAAAAGACCAATCGAATCTGTCAGACGCAGCAAGCCTATGCAAGCATGGCGGTGCGTGGACACGGCTGATGCCTTATGCCTGGGAGGTGTACTTAACGTTAGTTTTGATTCTGACAAAGATATCAGCAACTACAGATATCATTCTATGGATCCGCCCAGTTCACTTCGATTAATTAACGGATAAGCACGAGCGTTTTTCTTGCTTAGCGCCTTCTCTGAAGGTTCCCTTGGTTGCCCAGCAAGGCACCTGTTCTACTTCTCCCCGATTTCCCAGTACGTAGTTTTCTTGGTTCAATGATGGCGCTTCTCCCGGATAAAGCCCTCGTTGATAGCGAGCGCCAAATATAAGATGATCAAGTTGTGCCAAATATAAAATGATCAAGTTGTGTAAGTCCTAGCCAATGTTCATGTTCATGCAAATCCGACGAGGGCCAATCATTGATCATCGATCGCATTTATTATTATCACTCTGGAACGAGGGCAGCTGTTAGCTTGAATGGATGCCTCCTTGAGGGGGCCGCTACGGCTGGATCTGGTACGTGGAGAGGTGATAGAGGCTTTTTAAGTTAGACGTGCCCAAATGGGTCATCTGGCATAGCACGATATGGGTTGGAAAAGGGCATATCCTGATTAGGCCTAGTTCGGTTGGTTTAAATAAGTTACCGTGTCATCCTATACCAACCCATGTGTCTACGCTCCTATCTAGGCACGGTATGGAGAGGGATCGGGTCATTCTGGGCCGTCCTGGGTATGCTTAACCAAATGGGTCACTGTTTGGCCATTGATTTTTTTATCAGTTATAAGTAATTTTACTGTCAATCATAAGTTTTTACTATCAGTCGCTAAGTTATAAGTATGTAATTTACTGATAGTCATAAGTAATTTTACTACTAATTGTAAGTAATTTTACTACCAAATCACCTATTTGCGCTCAAAAGAGTACATCAACCCTAACACAAGCAACTTTACTGTCAACCATAAGCAATTTTACTGCACGACTACAAAAGAGTTATTGTTTGTGTTGTGTCGAGGTGCCGACTCAAGCACGGTACGCCTAGTCATATCTGGCTGTCACAGCACAACAGGTACAACACGTTTATTATCTGTGTCGTGTCGTGTTTGGGTTGGGCCAACAATATCGTGCCTCGGGCTAGCACAATTGGTCTAGCCCTTTTGGCTAGGTCTACTTCAAAGGTGAGGAGTAGAGAGTACTCATGTGGAACTGTGAGGGAGAGTAAAATATGTAGTGGGTGGATAGGTTTGACTGGGTCTAATGAATGCCACTGGATTGATCAAGATGCATTGGTATTTGTGTGGATGTGAATGGTGGAGGCAACATCTAATAATATTTGTTGCGTCCAGATGGCCAAGTCATAGCAATATCCAATTTAGAAAACTAGAAAACGCTATACCATTCAAACGATGTAGCATCCCCTCTCTCGCGCTCTCTTGGGCGATGCTCCGTCGTGCTCTCTCTCTCCCTCTCTCTTTCTCACTCCAACTGTGGGCGTCGGTCGAGGCTGGTGGGCGGCAACAGAGGGAGGCAAGCGAGATGGTGTGCTAAATATTAAGTTAAGGGGAGGGGTGACAACGGCATGGAGAGGCAGCAAGGTTGCCACCGATGGTGGAGGGGGGGGGGAGGTGGAGGATGGTGAAGTTGCGCTGGTGTCGGAGAAATGAGAGGTAGGTTGGTGGAGCGGCCAGAGGAGGTGGGGGTGAGCACTGAGCGGAGCGATGGAGGAGGTGGGGGTAGAGCGGCACGGCGACAGAGCCGATAAGAAGGGAACACGACGCAACCGGCAGCGGCCAGGGAGAGCCCCTAATGATGGGATCCAATGGTGACGGGGGGCGATGGGGAGGAGAGAGGGGAGGGCGATTGCGGGAGAGACAGAGGGAGACTGAGAGTGAGACAGAGAGAGAGATTGGAGACTGGTAGTGAGGCACGACGTGGCCCATTATGCTACATGGGCCCGAACTGGCACATTACGTCCCGTGGCCTCATTGGTTGTGTCTAGGTCTGAGGTTGAACCCGTAGGCTAGCATCGCACAACCCGTTTGCTGAATGCCAGTTTGAGTAGTGTTCCAATGTACATGATTTCTTTTTATAGATTGCCAGTAGGTGTGAGGAAAAGAACAGATTTCTTTAGGGCAAGATTACTTTGGCAGGAGGACCAGGGTATTAAGAAATATCACTTGGTTAAATGGCGTGATGTTTCTTGTCCTAAAGGTCGGGCAGGTTTAGGTGTACTTGACCTTACTACTACGAACATTTTTTTGCTGAGCAAGTGGCTTTGGACGCTTGAAAATGAGGATGGTATGTGGCAAAAGATTCTTAGGAAGAAATATTTATCTTCTCTTTCTCAGGCAGAAGTGAAACAGGGAGACGCCTATTTTTGGCATGGCCTAACGGAAGCAAAGAAATTCTTACTTCCTTTGTGCTCTAGAAAGATTGGCACTGGGGAACATACCAGGTTCTGGGAGGACATTTGGTTAAATTGGGGTTCCCATTGGTTGATCAATTTCCCAGGCTTTATAATTTAACCTTCTCAAAGCAGATCACTGTAGCTAGGGTGCTCAATGAGGGCTTTGGTTGTGTTAGATTTAGAAGAGTGCTCTGGGGTGAGACCATGACTACGTGGCAGCAATTACAGCAACTGTGCAATTCGGTTGTGTTACTGGATCACCCAGATAAATTCCTCTGGTTGGGGAATAAAAACAAGACCTTCACTGTTAAATCGACGTATCACACTCTAAAAATGCAGAGTACTAATTTCAATCACAAATTTATCTGGAAAGTTAAACTTCCCATTAAGATCCAAGTGTTCATTTGGTTAGTTCTAAGGAACAGCATTTTGACAAAGGATAATTTGAAGATAAAGAGGGTGGAAAGGAGGTGACCAGTGCCAATTTTGTGGCATTACTGACACAATTGACCACCTGTTTTTCAAATGCCCTCTGGCTATGTTTGTATGGAATGTTATGGCATGCTCCTTTGGCTTGTCGTGTCTTCCTGGGAGTGTTTCCCAATTATTCAGTTGGATTAAGAACTTTCACAAGGGATCACGCCATTTGTTGGACCTTGCGGAAAGCTAGAAATGTTTCCTATTTCCAAAACAGGAGTCCAAAAGACCATGCTGGAGTGGTCTTTCAGTTATGTCATTGGATTGACTATTGAGCTTTATTGCAGAAAGAGGAAGGCTGCGTCAGATTTCGTGATGGCACTAGGAGGATTCGACAAGTGGTGCAGGAGATCGTCAACATCACTCATTGGTGGAGTTTGCGAGCTCGACTGAATAGGCCGTCTTAGAGTTTAATTCGCAGTTATGTTGATGGAGTTTAGTTGTTACCTGTACTGCTTATTTGTAGAAGCAAAAAAAGTAGGACGCTCTGGGGTCCTCGTGTCTCGGACTTAACCAGACATCTGGTATGTTGTTCCAGCCATGCTTCAAGTTTGTTAAATACTTCCTCTAGTTATAAATATATATTGTTTTGGATATTGATACGGCATCTAAAATACAACTTTAATCACTAATTTATATTATAATATATTTATAAAACCTAATAAATTATAATATTATAAAATTACTTTTTTGAGAAAAATATGTACATATGGTTTTCATATATCTAATTTGAATATTTAAAAAGATATTTATAATCAAAGTTTTAAAAGTTTGAATGCGCACAACCCAAAACAACATGTATTTGTGACCGGGAGAGTAAGTTTTTTTTCAAAGAATAAGTTTATCAAATAATTCCTCCACTTAAATGGTGAGAGATTAAGCTACAAGGATGCTGAGGTCTGTCGGAGTAGCTCGATGATCGGGACGCTGGTGAACTCCTGGACAACTCAAAAAACAACTCACGCAAGCACAATGTTTTTGGTGCAGCTTGACTCGCTGCTTTTCAGATTGCATTGCTCAACTATTTATAGGGGATTACAAACTTAAACATAGAAGCTAATCTTCCTGTATGGGTAACAAATACGTATAAAAGGAAAAAGGAGATTGTGTACTAAGTAAAAGGAAATCGAATACTAAACATAGCAGGCTAGCTAAACATAGTAAGCTTAAACATGGCAAACTTGGTGGTGACGCGTATGGAATTTGTTAACATTTCTCCCCCCTAATTCTTGACGCAATCACTGATGCCGATCTTAGCGCGCAGCTCTTGGAAGCGAACACGCCCAAGCGCTTTGGTGAGGATGTCTGCGAGCTGATGTTCTGTCGATGTGTGCTCGAGGACGATCTTCTTCCCGTTGATACACTCCCGGATAAAATGAAAACAAGTGTCAATACGTTTACTCCGGTCATGGAAGACAGGGTTCTTGCTTAATGCGATGGCGGACTGATTGTCCACCCTGAGTTCTGGCGCTCCAGACTTTGAACCGACAAGGTCATCCAAAAGTTGAGCAAGCCAGACACCTTGGCAGGCAGCAGTGGCAGCTGCAATATACTCTGCCTCACATGAGGACAGAGCCACTACCTTCTGCTTGGATGACTGCCAGGTCATGGGGTTACCACCGAGGAAGAAAATGACGCCACTAGTGCTCTTGCGGGTGTCGATGTCGCCCGCCATGTCAGCGTCACTGTACCCAATCAACCTTGGTCTCCCTTCCTCCTTCTTGGTGTAATGAACTCCATAACCGCGCATTCCAGCAACGTACCGTAGTACTCGCTTCACCGCAGCCAGATGATCTTCGTGTGGCTTCTCCATAAAGCGACTCAAGTATCCCACCGAGTAGGCGAGATCAGGACGGGTGTGCACCAGGTAACGAAGCCCGCCAATGATGCGCCTGTATTCCGTGGCATTCACTAGAGGACAGGTGCTCTCCTTGCTCAATTTAAGTCGTGGCTCCATGGGTGCCATACTCAGATTGCAAGTGCCCATGCCGCTTCGCTCCAAAAGCTTGTTGGCGTAGGCGGATTCACCCAAGAAGATGCCACTTGGGTTTTGACACACTTCAATCCCAAGGTAGTATGTCAACAATCCGAGATCGCTCATCCGAAATATCTTCTTCATCTCAGCCTTGAATGCCGCAATCTCGCTGTGGGTGGTGCCAGAGATTATTAAGTCGTCGACATAGACACCAACAATTAGCTGCGATGTTCCTCGGCTCCGCGTGTACATGCCATGCTCGGAGCTACTCCTCTGGAAACCAAGTGATTCCATAGAAAAATCAAGCTTGGCATTCCAGGCCCTCGGTGCCTGACGAAGTCTATACAACGCCTTGTGTAGGCGAAGTACTTTGTGCTCACTGCCGCCGACTACGAATCCCGGTGGCTGAGCGACATACACCTCCTCCTTGAGCTCACCATTAAGGAAAGCGCTCTTGACGTCCATGTGATGGACTTCCCACCGTTCGTGTGCCGCCAAAGCCAACATCGTGCGCACGGATTCCATTCGTGCTACTGGAGCAAAAACCTCATCAAAGTCAATGCCCGCACGCTGGACATAGCCTTTTGCCACCAGGCGCGCCTTATGCCGGACGATGTCACCGTTCTCATCGCGCTTGACCTTGAAAACCCATTTCAGTCCGATGGCTCGGTGCCCAGTGGGGAGCGCGACGAGATCCCAAGTCTCATTGTCCTCGATGGATTTCATCTCCTCAAGCATCGCCTGTCGCCAACATGCTTGTTGCTCTGCCTCACCAAAGGAGGCTGGCTCATCCGTCGTGGTAAAGTGGAGCTCCTTGTTGAGCTCTCGGAGCGCCAAGCCTGGCGGTGGTGACGGTCCGATGATGGCATCGATGGTACGGAACCGCAGGGGTGCATCATCGTGGTCCGCGTCCAAGTCGACCTCTTCTGGTGGCGGGGACACGAACTCCACAGCACAGTACCGTGGCGCGGTGTACGGTGTGCGCGCGCCCCGGATCATGGACCCGAGAAGGCACTGGCGTCGTGGACAAGTGACCCTGCGCACCCGCCTCGGTCTACAGTGTCCCAGGGACAAGCACCGAGGTGTACTCAATGATGAAAGGCTCGCCTCCAGTTTGTTCGACGTCACCGCTACTGGACTAGTCCCATTGTGCCGCTTCGTCGAAGATGACGTCGCGCGACACCATGATGCGCCTGCTCACAGGGTCGTAGCAGCGGAATGCCTTGGACCCTCTCTCATAACCGACAAAGATCATCGGCGTGCTGCGGTCGTCCAACTTCTTTAAATTCGGCCGCGTGTTCTTCACATGCGCGACACAGCCGAATGTGCGAAAGTAGTGGACCGCCGGATGCTTGCCGTGCCACACCTCATAGGGTGTCTTGTCACAACCGCGCGTCGAGCACGCTTGAGTATGTAGATCGCCGTGGAGACCGCCGCCTAGTACCAGGAGGCCCTTTGCCTTGAGCATGCACCGGGCCATGGCGACGACGCTCTGGTTGCGGCGCTCAACCACTCCATTCTGTTGCGGAGAATACGGGGCGGTGAGTTGCTGCTGGATGCCGCATTCCGCACAGTACTCGCCGAATTCTATGGACGTGAACTCCCCCCCCCCACAATCAGTGCGGAGGACCTTCAATTTCCGCCCGGATTCGACTTCGACCGCCGCCTGGAAGTGCTTGATGGCCATTGGCGCTTGATCCTTGCTCGAGAGTAAGTTGAGCCACATGAAACGGCTTAGGTCATCAACCAACAGCAGAAAGTACCTGTTGCCGCTGGGTATCGTGGGAGCTATTGGACCACAGATATCGCCGTGAACGAGGTCGAGGACGTGTGCCGCGCGTCGTAGCGCCTGTTCCGGGAAAGATGTCCTCCTTTGCTTGCCGACAAGACAGCTATCACACACTTGATCAACTTGGTCAAGCGGTGGTAGTCCACGCACCATATCCGCCTAGATGAGCTTGCGCAAGGACTGGAAACTGATGTGCCCGTATCTAGCATGCCAGCGCCAAGCCACCTCCGAGCTACGCGCCACCAGGCACACGGGCCGTCCAATGTTCAGCTCTAGCAAGTAGAGGCGCATCGCTGACCGCCTCACCCGCGCAAGAAGCTTCCGTTGCTGGTCGAAGATGCGTAGGATGCCGGCTTCGATCTCCACCCGACAGCCGATCTCGTCGAGCTGCCCGAGGCTCACGATATTGGCCATCAGACGGGGAATGGTATTGGCCATCACCGTTCTTGCAGCTGAAGACGATGGTTCCGCAGCCCTCGATCTCCACGACTGAGCCGTCGCCAAAGCGAACGGTGCCGCAGATGCTGGCGTCGAGCTCGGAGAAGGCAGACCGCGCGCCGGTCATGTGGTTCATCGCTCCGGTGTCGAGCACCCAACTCCAATGGTCGTGGTCCTCCCGTGGCCCGAGCTGAGCGAAGACCTTCTCCTCACGGATCTGTGTGACGCGGCTTGGGGCCGGTGGCGACACCGGAGATGGAGATGGGAGGAGAGGGGCTGCCGCTGGTGGAGGACCGCCTCCCGCCGCTGGAGAAGCGCCTCCCGCCGCCGGAGGGCCTGCTCCCGCTGGTGGAGATAGAGATGGGGAGGAGAGGACTGCGTGGGCCATAAGGAGCGTTGGTTCCTCCTCTTCTCCCTGGGCGATGTGGGCCTGCGCAGCTCTCTTGGGCTTGCTACGGCACTCCTTGGCCCAGTGGCCGGCCTTACCGCAATTGCGGCACTTGTCCGTCGTGCGCTCTTGGCTCGGCCCACTGGATTCTCCGCTCTTGCCGCAGCGCACTCCGCCGCCTCGACGTCCTCGAGTCTTTCCGCGCTTGTTGCCGCTGCTCTCACCATCGCCGCCTCGGAGCTTGAGACGTGCAAGCCACTCTTCCTCTGAAAGGAGTAGGCGGCCCTGCTTGTCGATGATGTGGGCCGGCGGTGGTACCGGTTTCTTGCGCCGTTGCTCGACCTGCCGTAGACGACCGGTGACCTCCTCGATGGACAATTCGTCGCAATCAAGGAGTGTCTCGATGGCAATTGCCACCTGAGCAAGGTGCTCGGGAGCGACCTCGAGCATCTTCTTGATGATTGTTGCGTCCGATATCTCACCGCCGAGCACGCGGATGTTGTTGGCCAGCCCAACAATTTGGTGCGAGAAGTCGTCGACGGACTCCCCGTCCTTGAACTCGATGTCGCCGAATTCCTTGCGTAGCCGCTGCACGTTGGCGTCGCGGACTCGCTGGACACCGACGCGCACAGTCTTCACCGCCTCCCATGCCGATCGCGCTGTTCGCTTGTGTGCAAGCGACCCGAGCATCTCGGTTGGCATGGCGCGCAGAATCGCCGCCAGTACGAGCCGATCCTCGCGGTACTCGATAACCTCGTCTTCCTCTGGTTCGACGGCCTGCCAGAGCCCTTGGGCCTGTAGGTTCACGCGCATCAGCAACGACCACTCTTGGTAGTTGGTGCGCGTGAGCATCGGGTACTGCACGGAGGCGCCTACCTCCTTGACGCGCTCGATGATAACCTCGCCGTGGCGTCGTCCGCGGCGCGGCGCAGGAGAGTGGGAGATGCGTCGACGACGTGGTGGCGATGGCGATTGCCCACCGTCTGGAGTTGACTGCACAGACATGGCCCTTGGAGTCGTAGCCGAGGCTCTGATACCAAATGTCGGAATAGCTCGATGATCGGGACGCTGGTGAACTCCTGGACAACTCAGAAAACAACTCACGCAAGCACAATGTTTTTGGTGCAGCTTGACTCGCTGCTTTTCAGATTGCATTGCTCAACTATTTATAGGGGATTACAAACTTAAACATAGAAGCTAATCTTCCTGTATGGGTAACAAATACGTATAAAAGGAAAAAGGAGATTGTGTACTAAGTAAAAGGAAATCGAATACTAAACATAGCAGGCTAGCTAAACATAGTAAGCTTAAACATGGCAAACTTGGTGGTGACGCATATGGAATTTGTTAATAAGGTCATCTTTGGCCTTTCAAAAGAACTAGTAAGGTGCCCGTGCGTTGCAACGAAAAACCAAATAAAAGTGATGCATACTATAAAATATGCATACATAATACAAAATCTGTTGCAACATCTATATTACCCCATTCTAAATGCATACATAATACAAAATCTGGCATTATCCTTTTAAGCCGTTGGTTCATACTTAAGGGAAAATCCAGTACATCTAAGTATCCAACTATAACTCTTTCTGTTGTATATATTAAGTGGTCTGCAGGTTATCATTTGAATATTGTGAAATGTAAGCAAAATGTATGTTCAAACTCACTATTTTGTATAACAAAATATGATCCATGGGACCTGGACATTCAAAGCTGCCTTGAACCATCTTATACACCATTCCACCGAAATTTTTCAACAGTGGCTTGAATGCATTTATGGAACATTACTCGAGTTTTGAATTACTCGGTGTTTCAAAAAAGTAGTGCACCTGTAATGTCACACCTAAAACTCTTTAACCCTAAACCCTTTAACCCTAAAACCCGTCTCCTACACCACCCATCCCCGTGCGCTGTGTTCATTCCGCCTCCTCCCGCCTCTTCTTCCGCCGCTTCCGCCTCTCCATCCTCCTACATTCGCGCTTCCGCCTCCTCCTGCCTCTTCTTCCGCTCTCCCATCGCCCCTCCCGCCGCCACGCCTTCCGCCTCTCTCCATCGCCTCTCCGCCGCGCCGCCTCGCCTCCTCCGTCTCGCCTCCCAATCCGAACCTGCGCGCTTTCTCCATCGCGACTCCCGCCGCCGCGCCGCCCTCGCCTCCTCCTCCTCCTCCTCGCCACCTCCGCCCCGCGCCGCATCATCCTCCCGGTGCCGCCTCCTCCCTAGCCCGCGCCGCCGCCACCTCCTCCTCTACCCCTGACGCCTCCCCCTACTCCCTAATCCCCGCACCGCCGCCTCCCCTCTCTGTCCCCGCACCGCCGCCTCCTACTCCCCACTCCTCTCCTCCTCCGCCGCCGCATCCTCCACCAGCGTGAATCGCCGCCGCCACCATCGACTCTCTCCTCTTCCCTCTATCTTCGCCGCGCCGGTGCCCGCCCCCGGCCACGCCGTCCACGACCACGGCGAACCCAGGTACGACGGTTGGGTGATTCATCATCGCGATTTTTAGCTTCCGGGTGGCGAATGTTGTCTAGTGGCTGTAATGTTTAGACAAATTCCTTGATTATTTCTATAACGTAAGATGCAGGGTAGCTTTTAGTGAAATTATCCGCCTTATGGTTTCATTTAATCGCACATTGCCTTGCCGGTTACCTTTAGCCATTTTAGTTACACACAAGTGATTCTAGAAAAATTAGGAGTCAAGCGAGGTTTTAAGATCAGTCGATGATGAACAAAGGCTTCACAAGTCTCAAGTTTGAACATACATAATAAAAGCTCACAAGCAATCCTCACCAAAAATAATCGAGTTCAGAACAGGATGATGAGGATAACAACAAAACAAAACAGATAGGGCATATCCAATCTTCCCGACCTCCCGAGCAAGACTTCTCTTCAAAGCTTACTTTTGTAGCATTAGACTAAAAGCAGAGAATGAAACTTCCGTTAGTGGAGTTGAAATCGGTACCTAATGCACACACTCTTGAATAAGTACTTGGGAGAACCAGCCCAAAAGAAGGGGAGATGTTCAAAAATAGGAAATAAGAATAATTGTGAGTGCATCAAATCAATTCTAATCCACACTAATATATATGTTTGATTGCAACCATTTACCACATCCCACACCTAGATAGCTGCAGAGTGTATGAGCTATGAAATTTCTAAGGCAAATAAAAGAGGGGCTAGCTCTTAAGAGTTAAATAAGAATGCTAGGGGAACGCATAAGGATATAGGAAAGGTGTCGATGACCTTTGTCTGCTGCAAGTTGCACAGAGTAAACCCACCGCTATCCTTTAATGTGAGTTACTCCTTGGTACCAAAGATGTACAAGAACAAGGCAAACTTCCAAATTTCCTCTTATAGCAGCCCAATGTAAAGGAGTACAACCTGCATGACATCACAAAAAGAGCTTAATAAAAATGTGGATTGTGAAAGCTACCTCAAAAAATTATTAGCAACTCCCGATATATATAATTTGGCTATTACAAGAACACATTTAACTTTTACATGCTCTAAACAAGAAGGAACATGAACAATGAAACAAAGCACACCATGCATAAATGTTTATAACTAACACCTAATAATAGATTAATTTTTCAACTATCATGCATGCTAAATGAATTTTGAAACACTTACAAGAAATCATCTACCCAAATGAAGTGATCAAAAACAGTGCACTACTTTTTGAAACACCGAGTAATGTTCCAGAATCGACAAAGAAATCATCTACCCATTACAAAGGCTTCAATGAATTTATGGAACATTACTTTTTCAATCGGTGGCTTCAATGAATTTATGGAACATTACGTGGCTTCGAATACATTATCGTTGTATTATGCATGCTAAATGAATTTTAAAACACTTACAAGAAATCATCTACCCATTACTCAATAAGGTTATATATATCTAGCCAAAATACAACACAAGAATAATATATTAAGATACAAAGATACCACCTTTCTCGGATATCGAACACTTCAGATAATATGAGCATTGCATGATCCGATCTGCTAACACTTGGACACATGCGAATCGAATATGACATAGGCACATAGCACATAAGCATGTCATTATATCAACAACTATATTAAACAATAAATCTAATGCAAACTAACAATTTCAAGAAACAGTTTTGCAACCTTGTAGAGCATAACAATTTCAACAATTTCACTGGTCTTGACGGAGCTCACCGGTGGTTCACCTTCACGGCGAGCAGATCCTTCGCAAATCACCACGACACAACAACACAAACGCACGATTCATTTGTAATTTCAGCGCGTGAAGACTCGCCGGATCAAGAACCAACCCAACCTGTAAGGAAGTGCGCGAGAGACGGGGAGAGCAGGAGGAGAAGAAAAGGCGGGACCTTGTGGAAGTCGGCGGAGCGACGCGCGGAGGTAGAACCTGGGCGGCGCCGACGGAGTAGGTGAGGACGAGGAGGAGCACCGGTTGGGCCGCCATGGGTGGGGTGGGGATCACCACTTGAGGACGAAGCGGCCTATGGCGGCGTCGGCGAGTCGGTCCTCCAGTGCCGCACCTCCCGGCGAACACCACCAACGGAAGGTCTCGATCGTCTTGAGCACCGCTTCGGCTCCTCGGCTCGGGTACTCGGGAGTTGCGCGCCTTCTTCGTCTTCCACTGTCCATCGTTCACCTCCGCGCGCCGCCGGCTTCTTATCCGGCACCACCGTCGAACGAAATCTTGGCCGCGGAGGAAGGGAGGATGCGCGCGGAGGAGGGAGAGGGATGGGGTTAGGAGGCGGCGGTGGGGGACGGAGAGGGGAGGCGGCGCGCGTGGGGTTGGGGAGGAGGCGCCGGGGCTGGAGGTGGAGGCGGCATCGCTTGGGAGGGAGGAGGGGAGGAGGTGGCGCCGCGGGTGGGAGGGAGGGGAGGAGGCGGCGCGCAGGTGGGGAGGGAGGAGGAGGCGGCGCGCGGGGTGGGGAGGGAAGGAGGCGGGGCGCGGGGTGGGAGGAAGGAGGCGGGGCGCGAGAGGGAGAGCGAGGCGGCGGGAGCGAGGGGAGGCGGGGGCAGCAGCGCGCGGGGTGGGGAGGGGAGGAGGCCGCGGGGAGAGCGAGGAGGCGTGGGGCGGCGGGAGGAAGAGCGAGGAGGAGGCGTGGGGCGGTGAGGGGAGCGAGGGGTAGGCGTGGGCGGAGGGTGATGTTGGGATTTTAGGATTTAATCAGATCGTGTGGCTGAGAAGAGAGGAGAAAAATTAAATCTTTACTATTTAAAAAGAAGGAGTTGGTGGTTGCCGTCACGTCCACCCTCCCTCACTTCTTAACCATTCGATCTTTCTCCTCTCTTCTCAGCCACACGATCTGATTAAACCCTAAAATCCCAACATCACCCCTCCGCCCCACGCCTACCCTCGCTCTTCCCCACCGCCCCACGCCTCCTCCTCGCTCTTCCTCCCCGCCCCACGCCCCCCTCGTTCTCCCCCCGCAGCCCGCGGCGTCCTCCCCCTCCCCACCCCGCGCCACTGCCTGCCCCCCGCCTCCCCCTCGCTCTCCCCCCACCGCCTCGCTCTCCCTCCGCCGCCCCCGCCTCCTTCCCCTCCCCACCCCGCGTCGCCGCCTCGCTCTCCCTCCGCCGCCCGCCTCCTCCCCTCCCCCCCCGCCGCCGCCTCCTCCTCCTCCCACCCCCGCGGCGCCGCCTCCTCCTCCTCCCAACCAAGCGCCGCCGCCTCCACCTCCAGCCCCCCGGGCGCCTCCTCCCCAACCCCACGCGCCGCCACCTCCCCTCTCCGTCCCCGCACCGCCGCCTCCTACCCCATCCTCTCCCTCCTCCGCCGCATCCTCCCCTCCTCCACGGCCAAGACTTCGCTCCCGGCAGTGGCGCGGATAAGAAGCCGGCGGCGCGCGGAGGTGAACGATGGACACTGGAAGACGAAGAAGGCGCTGCAACTCCCCGAGTACCGAGCCAGAGGAGCCGGAAGCGGTGCTCAAGACGATCGAGACCTTCCCGTTGGTCGTGTTCGCCGGGGAGGTGCGACACTTGGAGGACCGACTCGCCGACGCCGCCATGGGCCGCGCTTCGCCCTCCAAGTGGTGATCCCCACCCCACCCATGGCGGCCCAACCGGTGCTCCTACTCGACCTCGACGCCTCGCCTCGACCTCGCCTGCGAACTCACAACTACAGCCATGTCGGTGAGTCCCCAAACACCTGCGCTCCAAACCTTCCTCGCCTCGGATCTCAATTTTCGATGATTTGGCCCGCGCGCTCGCAAATCTTCGAGTACAATGGCGCCGCCGTGGTGGCGATGGTGGGGAAGAATCGCCGCTATTGCCGCGACCGGAGGTCGGGCGTGCAGCGCGAACCGTCGCGACCGATTTCCGAGGGTGTTCAAGATCCACGACAAGCTCTACATCGGCCTCTCCGGCCTCGCCACCGACGCCCGTGACGCTGTGAGTCGCAATGATCCCCTTTGGTTGTTTCTTGGTTTGGTGACCGCGATTCGCGGATTAGGGTTTGGGTTTTTGTGTAGTGGGAGCTAAGTGAGAGGGATTGGTTTGGCAAATGTCGGTTTTGGATGTGTTGATGTTCGTTATTTACAATGGATTATTGATACGCACGTGGGTTTCGATAGTGAAGGTGATAGAGATTTGTTGTGGGTTTGTGAATGGTAGGATAAGTGTGGAGATGCTCACATTTCTTGTGTTCGATGTGTCCGCAGTTGGGAAGGTTGATTTGCCGTTGTATAAGCATGTAGAGTTGTCGGTTTGGCTAAGATATCTCGAAAGTGTTTGGGGTTGTGTTTAGTTTTGTTGTTGCTTGGATGTTTGCAGATCTTTGGTGAAGGAGTTTGTTGAGGAAGTGTTTGCTTGTTGGATTTCAACTCATCGTCATTAGTCTGCTTGGTAAAGCATATGTTTGAAAGCAAGCAGATCGGTTCATGTTTTGCAAAATCACATGCAATGTTTGGCTGATG
This sequence comes from Melocanna baccifera, assembly GCA_036346265.1. Taxonomy (NCBI): domain Eukaryota; kingdom Viridiplantae; phylum Streptophyta; class Magnoliopsida; order Poales; family Poaceae; genus Melocanna; species Melocanna baccifera. The sequence continues at coordinate 12,846,031 of CM070701.1, read as the reverse complement.
TCGTTGAGTTTCATTATGTAAACCTACCTTGCTTCACCATACCTTAAATGTGTCCTCCTATCAGGCGCTCAATATGGATCTTTTGTGCAATGTTAGATTATCAGCATTACCTAACACATCTTCTATTGTTTTGATGTTATCTGCAAATGCAATAACCTACCTAACTTAATCACTTCTGAGGTGAACAAAAAAAATAATCCTCAAATTTGAGACATGTCTTACTGAAGCAAAAATCTTTTAAACTCCGAGTTATATGCCCACAGTGAGGTGCGCCGCCACCAAATGGGCTATTGGATCAGGGAAACCTTGTTTTTAGGCTTCATTAGTGTTTTTTAGTGTTTGGCTCAGTTGCTTAGTTTTTTTGCATGAATGCTAAGATTTGGGTGGAGGAATACATTGGTTTTAATGCATCCATGCTATTGTGGTGCAGAGCTGAAATATAATTACTTATCAGAAATTTAATATGTAGAAATATTTGGGAGAATTAAACATGTTTAGTTCACATCACTTGTGCTCTTAAAGTGGGACGCTCAATATTATCTCTTAAGTTTGATTCAATACAGACATTCTTGGATTAGTGTATTGTTTGCTTAGAATGAGCATGCTACAAGTTAAAGAGAATATGTGCAGAATTGTTAGCTTGATGTTTGCATGTGCTTTTGGAGTTCTTGAATGTACATGCCTTTGTATGATAATATAACATATCTACTGTCATTAATTGCTTTATAATGCAGACCTTTTAATTGTTCCGTGTTCGCTTGGTGTTTAGGCACAAGTCAGACACCATGCAGTGGACACTGGACATGCTTCGGAATGGCTCCTCTTACATCCTTGAGGAAATAGAAGTAAAACATTTGTCAATTAAATTATATCAGTTAACTTCGTTTAATATATATGGTTTTGGTATTCAGCATTTCACTTTTACATTTTTTTAAAGACTAGAATAAAAGGATATGTATTCCATCTCTCCTTAAAAATCTTAATTTTGATTGTTAGGATTTATTGTTGTACAAACATTAACCTGATGCTAATTTTATATGTGCCTGTACATGGAAGGAGCGGAAGCAAATAGAGAACCATAAAGTAGTTGAATTGGGTGGAAAGGTAATCTTTTTTACCTCTTAGCTTAACCTGAAACATTTCAATATCTCAATGCATTCGTTATCCAGCAATGGCCATTAAGAAGCACCGCACACCATTAAGTGTAGCAAAACCAACTATGAAGAATCGATTGAAAAGAGAACAAAGGAAAGTTGAAGAGGTATGATAAATTGATAATCTTGATTGTTTTCATTTATTTACTGGTCGGCAATCGATCACGCTAAATCGAGATAGTAAAATTGATCCACACATATCAGCATGCTTTTGCATTATTTACTGTATTTTGTCTTCCGATCATTTTGTATAAATCCACTTGGCGCGACGTAGCACACAACTCTTCCTAGCAAACAACACTCTCAAACAATTATGGAGTAGGGGATGTGAGCATGAAAATTAAGTTTTCCTTGCAGTGTAGATTCTGCCTTTTTGGTTGCAGTCGCATTTATGGGGCCTTATTGTCAATTGTTTCTTTGCAACCTGAAAATGCATGATGAGTCAATTTCTCGACAAAAGGTCAATGATGATGTTCAAGAGGGTGCTTTTCCTTCATATCTGCTTGATTGTGATCAGATGCAACGTGCCAAGGTAAATGCTTGTTACTGCCAACTGATTGTGAATTTGTGATACATGACACTTCTTGTTTACTATCATTTCTGTATATATTTTTGATTTATTTACGAGTATGAACATGTATGTTTTGTTTAATACATAATGACGTAAGAAAAAGTTGATGTTTATTATTAAGTTTGAGATTATATTTGATAGTATCCATCACTTTTATTTGGTTTTTCGTTGCAACGCACGGGTACCTTACTAGTGGTTAAGAAGTGAGGGAGGATGGACGTGACGGCAACCACCAACTCCTTCTTTTTAAATAGTAAAGATATGTTCCTTTTCATTTCATCATTTAACATTAATTGGAAACAATATGAAAAAAAGGGGAAAGAATCAAGATCATTGTATTCAATACGAAACAATCAATATTTCCCTTCATCCAATTTACATGCATGGAAACAATCAATATATACCTGAATTAACCCTTATGTTTCCGGGTGTATCTAATCGCTGCAAACACAAGAGAGGTGAACTCCAAACAACAGCAGAGCTAATCGCTTGGTTGGATTGCAGAAACGGCGGCGCGCGGCGGCGACATGGCGACCAGAGCGGCATCGCTTGCTTTCTTCTGCGCTCTCCTCCTCGCACTGCGTGCAGGTCCGCCTTCTCTTTGCGCACACGCTGCTCTAGCTTATTGATTTCTCCTAGTTTTCGTTTCCTTGGATGATTTTTTTTTGCCTCCCCTTTGTTCTAATCATGCAGCGGAAGCGGCGGTCGAGGTCTCCTCCGAGTTCCCGTACCCGTGCGACGCCATCCTCGGCATAGACATCCCGGGCGACGGCACGTGCGAAGACGCCAAAGAGCGGTATTATAGCCAGCTCTGCTTGGCGCATTTCCGGGGGAGGTACAAGCACGTCCTGGGCGCCGTTGGCATGTGCCAGGCGGATGATCCTCACAAATGCTATTGCCGTTTTATGTGCAGATAGAGCGGTGGGTTAGGGAACGGTGGATGGTGTTGTGATATCGTCACTCATCAGGAAATAAAACATGCTGTGCTCCTTCTAGGTGGGCCTCATTTGGGGTGCGATCTCTTAGATGGTGCCATATAGCTTTTGGATTCTGACTGTTCGTGAGAGAGAGTATAAAGAGAGACAGTCGTATATGATTTTGATCGGTATAACTGAAGTCGGTACGGTGTCTACTAAAATTGATCTATAGATCCCGTCTTAAAAAGATATATCATTTAAAAATTATTTATTATAGCAAAAGTTTTAAGTATGAATCCCTAAAGAAAGCCTTTGGTTGATGCTTAGTGGCATGGATTTGTTGTCGTCGTGGATTGGATAGTCCATGGACTAATTGGGCCTGCTATCGTTTCTTAGGCCTTAGTGAATAGGAGTGTATCGGATATGGACAGCGCTAGATTCAGGGCCCGAGATGAAATTAGTTGATTTGGATAAAACTAAGTTGGATCGTGTCGATGGGCTCTGCAGTGACCAATGGTATAATTGCCCAAAAGACACTGGTTCCCTAAATTTTTTTAAATAATCTATTTTTTATTTAAAAATAAGAAAATATATCTATGATTATATTATTTACAAAGCTAACCTCCTGTCGCTTAATCGTTGGATGACTAGAATGTGTTGTCCAACTATTGGACAATAATAATACACTCGCTGAACCATTGGGCATTATTAATACAGTCGCCGAATAGTTGGGCGACAGGTTTCAGTTACCCAACTGTTGGGTGACTACAGCTTTCAGTCGCTAAATGGTTGGGTGACTGGATGGCTTATATAACCGACGCATCGACAGTCACCCTCCCAGCTGAGCGAGAGAGAAAATAGTAAGAAAGAAAGGGAAAGGAGAGGAGAGGAAAGAAAGGGAAAGGAGAGGGAAAAGAAGAGGAGAGAGAAGGGAAGGGAGAAGAGGGAGGGAGAAGAAGAAGAGGAGGGAAGATTTATTTGTGAGATACTTTTTATCTTTTATTGTATTTTTTGTAGTAAGTATATATTTGTCTAGTATAGATAATAATATAAGTATCACCCGTAGAAAATTATAATTAGAGAAAAAAAGTAGTAAATCATAATCTTGTTAATTTGTATGTGAGTAGCACTCACAGAAAAATATAGTTACAGAAAAAAGTAGTACATTGGAATCATATTAATTTATAATAGTATAAGTAGTACCCATACAAAATTTTAGTTAGAGAAAAAAGTAGTCCGTCAGGGAGAAATTATGTTGTTTGTGAGAAGTAGCGGTATTTTATTGGTGCATGTGTGACCGACTATTATTCGGTAAATAACTAGAAGTCAGTTAGTTATATTAGGAGAATGAATGATTTGTATAGACTAATTGGTTCAAGTTAGCGTCAGAATCGGATAATGCCCAATATCGAATACCTTGGTCTTCGGATTGAATCAGAATAGTGTAGTACACATTTATTGTGGTCTGTGCTTTAGGAATTGAATGACGCCTTATCCATGTGGTAGTGCAGTTAGTCAAGACAGGCGAACGTACGAATGTAAATTACAGTATATTGTGTGATGTGATCTGACTAGTTGCATTATTAGAAATATTTATAAGCAGACTTCAGTCATACCGATACCTATTACATTGAAAGTACATTATGGTGTTGACACCATTTATGAAGATCCGTACGGTGTTGACTTGAATGTACATATAGCAAATCATGAAAAATTTAGTTAGGCCATATGTTAGACTTTTAATCCAGAGTAATTCACAAAACCTCAAGTTTTGCAGTACAGGTTACACAAAACCATATGATTTTTGATATGTGACACATAACATTAGGTATTATGGTCTTACAGTTTCACAAAAACCAACCCCTAGTAAATTTGATCTACTCTTATATCTAGGACTCATCCACAGTCATTCATGCATTGTACCAGTGATGCCTAGGAGTTCGACGAGGTGGGCTATGAACTGTGCAAGGTCGGGCCAGCTCGCTGCCGTCACAAGCTTCCTATCGGCAATCGCTCCTTCAGGTTCAACAACCTTCGCGCTGATGAGGTTACTGATAACTCTCATGGGAACTCTGCTCATGCACCTCATGCCCTTGAGGTGCCCCCACGGCAGCGAGGAGCACAAGCCCCTGGTCGATGCTGGCGATCACCTTGCCCTTGGCACTTGCAGTGAACTCACTCACCAGCACCACCGCCTTCTTGTGGGTCACCAGCAGCTCTAACTACACTCACTACCGGCCACCGGGTATGATGTCGCACTCATAGTCGTTGACTTCAACGTTGGCCCAGTCCGAGGTGACCACAAATTTCTACCCGTGCTTCTCTTCGCTCACTACGCCTGCGGCAGCTGGCGCATCATATATCGCCGTCACACATGCCTCGCCCTTGCCCTTCATTGAGCACACCACCTCAACATGGCACCCCACACCGGCCACCGCCCAAAACAACATGTTCACCTGGTAGTCATCAACGTAGTCCTGGATCATCACGCCACAAGACCGAGTTAATCGCCGGCGTGGCGCATGAATGGCCCAGTGGGTTCTAGATGTAAGAATAGATCAGATTTGTTAGGAGTGGAATTTTGTGAAACTGTAATACCTTAATACTTGGGATTATATGTCATATACCAAAAACCCTATAATTTTATACAACTTAGACTACAAAATCTAAGGTTTTGTAAAATTTACTCTTTAATTTATCTTCTTTCTCTTTGGTCTGCGTCCCCATCTCTATCCCGGATTCTGTCATGGTCCAGTTGGTCCTCGCCCATGCATCAAGAACCCAAATTTCTCTCCCCTCTGCCATTCCCCCATGAATGTCGCGGTCACATCCATCCTAAAGGTTCTCTTCCTGTCCATCGTGCTCGTGGCGGCACCGGTGTGCATGATTGCGACCGTAGGAGGTGGCTACATGATAGAAGTTCTTAGGCAACTGCTAGTGTTGTTCATGCTGCCCTAAATATTCTCTTCTGTTCAACAATAGTAGCACCATGGAAGCCATCGATTTGAAGCTTGGAAGAACAAAATAAGGAACAACAATGAGAAAGAAATAGAGTGTGTGCGGCCTCCTGAAGTATGCACGCAGGCAAGGTGCACAAGGAGGCGACGGTGGGTAGTGACAGTCGGGTGGTGTTAGATCTATTAGATGCCACCATAGCTTCACCAAACTATCATCAGCGACTTCAAGCCCCCACTTGTAAAGCCGTGGAGGAGAAGATAAAGGGGGAAACGAGGACGAAGAAGAGGACGCGGAGAGGCAGAAGACAGGGGGGTCTACCATATTTTTCTATTTATTAGCTGATTAGGATGCCATGTCAGCAAACCCAAGTCCACGTGAACGCCATGTTGAAGCAAATCCGTCTTGGAATGGGTAGAAGATTGTGTTTTAGACGGTTTTGATAGTTTAGGATTGTGTTTTAGATGGCGATAGTTCAGGATTGTATTTCAGATGGCTTTGAAGTTATAGGTTGAAAAACACATTCAAACCATAGTTAAAGTTGAAAAATAGAGTTTTTTTAAAAATTTTAATCCGATTTTAGTAAACTCTGAGGCATATTTGATGGTGGCATTTCAGTGAAGGCATCACCTCCAATGCTAGTAGAGATGGAAGTTTATTGATCTGACACAATAACAACTCATTTTTTGGGGCAGCAATGACGGTGAAACTGTTTCCACGGCAGCAGCCACAACGACAACTCATATTAGGGCCTGCTTCGAATGGTTTCAGTTCCTAACTTATTTTATCTTTCGGCTTATTTAAGCCAGAAGCTGCTTTGAACGCATCGGCTTCTAATTTTAGTTTATTTTGACTTTTGGGTGTTTTTCAGTTTTTTTGCCTTTCCTTTTTTCGCTTTATTCCCTTGTATTGTTCATGACGATATTTTTTTCTATTTTTTCTTAAAAAAAATTAACAGCTGATATAATGCAATTTTATCTATAAGACAAAAGACATAGTCATAAACTTATACCATAAACCAGTTGAAGCACCACACTGATGGGGATGACGGGGAACCTTCTCATGGTGACGACGGAGGCGAAACCTACCAGAGCTGTGTAGTTTTGGATCTTGAATAGTGGACACCCATCAATTCATTACCAGCTCAAAGACATATGTAAGAGGAAGTCAGACATGATCCCTTTTTCCGTTCCATGGAGAAAAGAGTTGCAAATGCTTGGAGTACGAGTGGATCACACAGTGTTCCTTGGATCTCTAACGTATTAGTCCCCGATTGAGACACGGAAGTTCCACGCTAATTAAGGAATTTTAGAAGAACCAGTTCAGTTCTCACATGTCAGTGGACCAGGCCAGCCGACAGGCCCAACAGCTCTGCCCATCACGTCGGAGCACGAATCTTAGCACAGCATAGACGACACTAGACTATTAGGGCAGCCTGTTCTGAAGTCCAGTGCTCCAGTACAGAGTCCAGGCCACTAATCAGAGAGCGCCACGTCGGACGCCATTCCACACCCTTCGCTTCGCTTCCTTCTTCCCACCGCTTCGCTTCCTCAGTTCCTCCCCGGGTTTTATTTCACACTTCGCCTCCCCCACCCCAAAATCCCTAGCCGCCGCCACCGGTTGCCGGGGGGACGGTTCCACTGCTCAGAGGCGCGTGCGTTTCCCTAGTGCCCGTGTGATACGCGTGCAAGGAATCCTCCTCGACACGTACTGCTCCCTCCGGCTAGCCGGCATGGAGGAGAGGCCATAGATCGCCGGCAGGCGCCTCCGCCGCCGCCGGACGCGGCGGCGGAGAAAGCGGATGGCTCCCAGGAGCTGCAGCTCCCGGCGGACATCGACTGGGACCGGCTCGACAAGGCGCGCTTCTTCGTCCTCGGCGCCGGGCTCTTCTCCGCCGTCTCGGCCGCGCTCTACCCGGCCGTCGTCCTCAAGACGCGTCTACAGGTCGCGCCACCTCCGCCCCCGGCGCACGCGGCAGCGGGAGCGGGAGCCGGGCTCCCGCCCTCCGCCGCCGCCGCGGCCACCGCCATCCTGCGGCGGGAGGGGCCCCTCGCCTTCTACCGCGGCTTCGCCACCTCCCTCGCCGGCACCGTCCCTGCGCGCGCTCTCTACATGGGCGCGCTCGAGGCCACGCGGTCCGCCGTCGGCCCGGCCGCGCTCGGCCTCGGCGCGCCCGAGCCCGCCGCGTCCGCGGCCGCGGGCGCCGCCGCGGGCCTCGCCGCCGCCGTCTCCGCGCAGGTCGTTTGGACCCCCGTCGACGTCATCAGCCAGCGCCTCATGGTGCAGGGCAACCCCTGCCCCGCATCCCGCTACCGCGGCGGCCTCGACGCCTTCCGCAAGATCGTGGCCTCCGACGGCCTCCGCGGCCTGTACTGCGGCTTCGGCATGTCCATCCTGACCTACGCCCCCTCCAATGCCGTGTGGTGGGCGACCTACTCACTGTCGCAGAAGATAATCTGGAGCGGAATCGGCTGCTACCTGTGCCAGTATGGTGTTGGTGTTCAAGAAATCGATGACGGCGATGGGGACGCCTCGTTGCAGCCGGATTGCAAGACTGTCATGGTGGTGCAGGGAGCGAGTGCTGCAATGGCCGGCGGCGCGGCGGCGCTTGTGACCATGCCGCTGGACACCATCAAGACCAGGATGCAGGTCATGGACGGCGATGGCGAGCCGATCACTGTGGGGAGGACGGTGCGGAGGCTGATCAAGGAGGGCGGGTGGGGCGCGTGTTACAGGGGGCTCGGCCCGAGGTGGGCGTCCATGTCCCTGTCCGCCACCACCATGATCACCACTTACGAGTTCCTCAAGCGGCTCTCGGCAAGGGGGCAGGAGAGCGGCCTTGCCTGACGTTTGATGACAAGTATAGATAATGGAAATTAGGTGCCTTTGCTTGTTTGTTTCGTTCCTTTCCAACGCCTATCTGATCTTTTAGGTGCTGCAAAAGAGAATGGTGATCAAGTGTTTGTAGAGAGTCTTTGTTTGCTCCTCTAATCAAAGCTTCCAAATCAATGCAATACACTCTGTTTATGCTTTTAAATCACATCTTTTAGGTTCCGAGACTTCAAAGTAATTTACACTCAATGTTTACTACGTGTAGTAAAATCACGCTCAATGTATTATAACAAGCCAATCCCCCTTTAGAAATTATGAAGAGACTGCTGAAGCCACTAACGATATTGTCTGTTCTGTTCCATCTTAATATAGCATTAGCAAGTTCCCGAAGGATCTTTAATGGTGTTAATTGATTTGAGAACATGTTACTCTGCTCTTGAATGGTTAGTAAAGATGTTTAACGACAAAGTTGCTATTATATATGTACAATGTATGCCAGCCAAACTGCTTTTTCGTAAGAGGAGCTGCAGTTGATTCTGGTATAGTGGTATGGGCTATTGCTGCACTGCTTCAAACCAAACATGGCAAACAGACACCGATTCCATTCCACTCCAGCATGGAGCAAACAGGTTTCATGTCATTCCTGTTCGTCTGTTCTGATTCTGTCGTGAACCAAATGCCACATCGGGAATCTGAATATGTCGATGGAAATAGAAGCTGGATTACACTGTAGCTTACACTGATGTGATGCTGTTGCACTTGCAAGTGATCTCCATTGCACACAGTCATAAACTGTAGGTACAATGCATATATGGATTGTACAGGTGTTCCTATGCACAGTAGTGCACTACTGCAGTAACATGAAATATGGTACGGTCCTGGAAACATGGAAGATCTGTTTGTCATTTTTGTCAGTTTTTCCTTTCAATCTTGTATGCCGTTTGTCATTGGAGAAGTGGGGTAAAAGTTAGGGAGGATTTAGAGTCTTTTCTTGGAATAAATAAAAGATCTGTTCTTTTCAGCTTCTCAAAATAGCTTTTGACTTTTACTACAATACCTAACTTTCAAATGGAGTATTTTTTTAACATGGAATCTACAAGTTAATTATAGTACACGTTAAAAGTTTAACATCTGTACCATCCAAAATCGCAAGCGAGTATCTCTCTCCGTAATCTCTGTCGTAAACAGCTAAAATTTAAAAAATTCAGCTAAAAACCATAAGCCGCAGTAAAAAAGAATATGCCCTTTACTAGCTGTTGTTGATGTTCCAACTAACTGCACTATACCCATGTCTTAAACTTTGATTAGAAATCACATGTAAATCTCTCGTATTAATAATTGTTAACCTCTCTTAGTCTATGAAAGTGAGACGTTTGTTTATCCATTGTCTGTGCTGTTGGTTGAAATTCGGTAGCCTTCTTTTCCATTACTCTGTTTCTTTTGCTAGAGTATCATGCATTTGTCCTTTACTACATCTTTTTTGTGGATAAGTCGCACTGGTTCATCCACTTTTACTCAAGTCCAAATATCACTAAATACTTTTGGACTTAACATTGGTAGCACTGTTAACTTTATTTCTGATATATTATTCGAAGTCCTAACCCTGAAAACAAGGGTGTTCTACGGCTAATTGTTTTTATATGTATTTTTCGACACAATAGTGGACGGCGGATGCGGCAACGCAGATGACGTACATGATTTTGGGCTCAGGAAGCTATTTGATGAATCTATTTTAAGAGATTGTCATGTTTCGATGTTTGATTTTTTGACTTCTGAAGAAACCAAAAGCCAAAAAGAACAGAGCCACGGAGTAGCATTCCAGACATCATCAGAGAGTCCATACTGTGCCTCGATATATATATATATATATATATATATATATATATATATATATATATATATATATATATAGAGAGAGAGAGAGAGAGAGAGTACTGAATCAAAATCTCTTAGCCGCTAATGCTCAAAATATGTGGTTCTTGGCAAATGAAAGTGACTTGAGAATAATCATGCCATGGATGAATCACAGCCCTGCTTTTTCTGTCTTCACTGTGAGTGAGAATTAGCCTACCCAAAGTGATTCGCCTGCCGAGCTTGATTTCGACAGGAAATGTCAGCACAGTACTTAGTACTACATACATAGATCCCTTTATTTTTCTGACCAGAAGGAAGGTGATTATCCTTGTAATTATGATATAGGCATTTGATCGCGAGAGCTCGTTAGCGTAAGGTAGTGTGTTGCACAAGCAGGGCTTGTGCATCCGCAAAACCCTTCCTTTTTTTCTCACTTTTCTGGAGTGAAGTAGATGCTTTGTAAGGACTTGGATTTGCTACGGTTTAGCTCTGAAACGGACAGGAGCTCTACCTGTCCAAAGTCCAAACAGGTAGAGCTATTTTAAATAATTATATTTCTCTCTTTAATGAACAGGTAGAGCTCTATAATGAACCGTAGAATATCTCTTTGTAAGTTTTAAATAATTATATTTCTCTCTTTAATGAACAGGTAGAATATCTCTATAATGAACAGGTAGAGCTCTATAATGAACCGTAGAATATCTCTTTGTAAGTTTTAAATAATTATATTTCTCTCTTTAATGAACAGGTAGAGCTCTATAATGAACCGTAGAATATCTCTTTGTAAGTTTTAAATAATTATATTTCTCTCTTTAATGAACAGGAGCTAAACCTGTAAGTTTTAATTATTTAAAACTTACAAAGTGATATTCTACGGTTCATTATAGAGCTCTACCTGTTCATTAAAGAGAGAAATATAATGAACAGGTAGATATTCTACCAGATGCAAAGTTTCTAGATAGAGTACAATATTCTACGGTTTACATGCTATTTGCTGCTTTGTTTTGCCATTTCCTTTGTGTGTGTGTGTGTGTGTGGGTGTGTGCTCACTCGCGTAACTATCAACACAACACGAAGTGGTTGCGAGCTGAGATGGGGCCATTTCATCCGATTATTTCGCCACTTAGTACCAACTTGCTTCATTATTTGCTGGTCACATGAACTTCGCTTTACGGCTATTTTTCTGCAACTTGTGCGTTGGTTGGTTTCTTCGACAAAGTTCGCCCATGGCCAGTACAATATTGTACTCTCTATCTAGAAACTTTGCATCTGGTGACCTTGAGTACAACTAGACCATGACATGATACTGTACTAATGCGGAGCAACCAGTTAGAATTGGAGAGAGTAGACCAAGTATAAGAAACTTGGAAGAAAACCTTTGTTTTTTGAAAACTACAGGTTCAGGACAGATGGTATTTCAGGGCTAAACACACCCTTTGAGTTCCTCAACACAAACTTCCTGTCCAAAGTCCAAACTAAGGCCAAAACCATGTAAAAAAAACATGTGGATTGCCACACAGCCAGAGCCTAGGTTAGTATAGAAGAATCAAAGCCTTAACCTCACATGCATACACTGATGCACGATTAGTATCGAACTCGACCGCCGCCAGAGAGGGCGTAGTGTCAGGGCCAAATGTTCTTTGTGTTGTTTCGATGTGCGTTTTCTTCTCAGAGGTACTGTTCGTGTATCCTCGCCCGGTTCTTTTCCCACCATAGCCTGGCGTGCATCTCGCTGAACCTCTCTCGGCTGCAAGCAGAAGGGACGTAACAAAAAAAAATAAGTCCCTTGCCGTGACCATGTAGCTAGTATAAAGCTCTCACGCGAAGTAATAGAATTGCTTTTGGATTATTTTAAGGGAACTCAACATAGGCAGGTCAAATCATTTCACTGAACTTGCGCTATTAGGATTAGGTTGTTCTTCATACTTCCTGCCTAAGACATGCTAGGCAGTTCAGTAAAAAAGTTACTCTTTTTTTACTTTGCAAATTTAGTGCCTTATGGACCGCCAACAAAAATTTCAAGACTACCCTGTTTACAAAGAAAGCTAGTAGAAGCAGGATGGAAGACAAACCTGAATCGAACTCGGCGGAGTTCTCTGATGCCACCAGGCAAGGCCCGAATGGTAATATATACACCAGGCTCGTCTTCCTCTACCCATTCCCTCTCTTGGTCGCTTGCATTGCTGATGGACACTGAGAGCTCACCAGATCTGTCGACCTCTTCAGGAGACGAGCTTGTCCGCATTGATGCATCCATTGATGAGGTTTCTGTCTTGGCTCCACTTATACTTGACAGCTTTGGTGTTGATGCCAGCCCCACTGAATCATAGCACTGGTGTCCATGATGATGGTCGTTGTGATGGCCATTACAGTAGTTGTTTGAATGGTGCTCAAGAGAATCTGATGAAGAGTAACCCATCGCTCCGCCTCCTGATACTGGTCTGTGGAAAGAACTAGGTAGTCGCTCCTTGTCCAGTGGTGGTGTTACTGGGCTGTCCTCCTTCGAGCTCTGTAGGAAACAAATGCCATGGAAAAACGTACAGGCCATACTACAAAACATATTTCTAGTTATTGAATAATTAAGAATGATAAGTTGAGTACTTCTCACCTCATCTTCAGATTTTGTAGTAGTAGGGAGAGGAACAGTTTGATGGTTAAACCTCTGGACATTGTAAAGTTCCATAACTTTATCATAATTTTCAGCCCACCACCTTTGTGCTTGCCATTTGTTGAACATCTCACGGCTATCATACACCATTCCATGCAAAAAAAAAGTAACAGCATGGTAAATTACAGCTGCAAACAACTTATCATAGAAAACCATACATATTTGTATGCGAATGTACATTTTGTCGCCTTACTTGTCTATGAATTCACTTTCTTTTTAGTTGGTATATGTTTACATTTTTTGGTTAGTATCTTGTGCAAAGCACTATATTATACAAAGCACATAAAAGGAGTAACTTAGTAATATACATAATCAATTAACATACAGCTGTAAGGAGTTAATAAATGCATGAGAATCAAGTCAGCACATAGGAAGCTAAGAGATAAAATGATAAATACACAAGGATCATGGCAGCAGATATCCTATATAGTAGATGGAATACAGTGTTTGCCTTGGTTACTTATACTTCCCAGATCAGCCTAGGAAAATGTGTAATCCTCAGACAAGACAATACATAAACTATACCATACAACAATGATTCACATGGCGACTTGCAATAGTTTCCCAATGAAAAAACTTAGGCCGAGGTTAATTTTACCAAGAACAAACCTAATATTGGACTTGAGAAAGAAGGAACACAGATAAACTTGCAAATGCAAAAACGGTCAATAAGAGGTATGAATTCATTGCACAACTTGAAAGTCCAAACTGATGATATTCCCATGCATCATCAGTTTTTTTCCTCATAAATCACGATGTATGCCTGTGCTCTAGAGAAAATCATGATGGATGCCTGACATATAGTTTTTTTAGTAACACTTACATCTTGGTATTAAGAGTCCTATTTTCTCACGTCCATATCAAGAAAAAGTTTAGCAACACCCCAGGTTCAACTGATACAGTTAACAACCAACCAACTTCACCTGACAATGTAAATACAGAACTGATGGAGACCTAAATACATTTCCCAATATGGATCACCATTTAAAAAGAGAGCCCTAGATGGCTAATATCTCCATGTAAGCTTAGAAAACAATTTGTAAAGCAAGAATTGAAAGTTATTCTATTCTTGTGATAACTGATCATGCTAAAGGAACCATAGGGGAGAGAGAGAGAGAGCATACAATTCAGATGGCCCAATCTTAGCAATTTACTGTGCTGATATGCCCCATTTCCTCTCCTATCTCCTGCCGTCGGCGCCCTCCCCTTGCGCCTCCCCTATATAAAGGACATCCAACACGGCTCCTCCAGGCCAGTGCAAGGGACCAGGCCGTCGTCCACCAGTGTCCCACGATTACCATCTATGGTCTTTAACCCGTGTCCATGACAACTTAGTATCAGAGCCAATGGAGGGAAGCTCGGAATTGACTAGCCTAACAGATCAGTTTGCAGAGTTCATGATGTCCCTCACTAAGAAGCTTGATGAAATTTAGTCCGGCCTGTCCTCAGAATTGGGATGCATCAAGGACCGCTTGGCGGTTCTAGAAAAGCGATTGGGAGAAGGCTTGCTGTAGCTTCCGCCGGGGCTGGCGACATCTACCGGTGCTACAGCCGGCGCTCCATCACGACATATCCCCAATGAGGGCCGAAGCGCTCCACAATTCCATAAGCTGACTTTTCCCCCGTATGATGGCAAAGAAGACCCACTGAATTGGCTCAATCAGTGTGAACAATTTTTTCGATGATAGAAGACGCTGGAAGGTGATAAGTGTTAAACTGGACCCTGGCCGCATGGCTAGATCCAATCGGATTTACTTCCTGGGCTACAGGTCCAAATGGGCTGAACACAACTAAGTTCACAGAACAACAATCTTATAAATGGTATTGGGTCTTCTCCCCCCAAAAGACTAGTCCAATGAGTGGGGGTTCCCTCACACTTATAAGTTGTGCTTTTTCCTCTCCCACAACCAATGTGGGATTAATCCTAACAATCTCCCCCTCACACATTGGTTGGGCACATCTGCAATCATAAGGTCCAAGAAGATGTTAGGCACCTGGGCTCTGATACCACTTATTAGATCTAGACTCGGCCGCATGTCTAGGTCCAACCGGGTTTACTTCTCGGGCCATAGGTCTAAATGGGCTGAACACAACTAAGCCCACAGAGCAACGGAGCAACAACTTTATAAGTGGTAAATGGATGGGGGCTCCCTCACACTTATAAGTTGTGCTTTTTCCTCTCTCACAACCAATGTGGGATTATTCCTAACAATAAGGTTTGGTTGGCCTCATGTCATTTGGTGGGCGCAGCTCAGCAGTGGTACTACCAACTAAAGGAGGATCAAGGCGAACCGTCATGGCGCGGTTTCAAGGAGTACTGCCACCTTCGGTTCAGACTGTCTATCCAGAATAACTTCTCGGGGAATTGGTGAAGCTTCAAGCAACGGGATCGGTGGAGGAGTATTAGGAGAAGTTCCTCGCATTGCTTTGCCATGCGGAATCCCTAACAGCAAGTCAACAAGTGCACTTATTTACCTCAGGGCTCATTCAACCATGCGCACTGACGTGGAGTTGCAGTGACCGGTTAATTTGCAACTGGCCATGGCGCTCGCCCACCCCTATGAGAAGCAGCATGCCGTGGCTAATGCTACTGCCAAATCGATAGTCCGTCTAGGGGCTTCAACGCGCCTGAGAGGGGCCACTATCACCGGAGGAAGTGCTTCCACTGCGGCAGCTAGCACAGGGGGACTAAAGACAGGGTCTCCAACAGAAGGCGTGGCAGCTGCAGGATCCATGGCGTTGTCCAGGCGATGACTGACTGCGCCAGAGATGGCCAAACGGGGACGCAATGGATTGTGCTTTAATTGCGATGAAAAGTTCATGCCAGGTCATCGATGCAAGAAGTTGTTTATGCTAGAATGCGTGCTGAATGAGTTGGAGGAGCAAGATTCGGAAATAGTGACAGCCGAGGAATCAGCCATATCGTTGTACGCAATGACGGGCTTCCAACCCCGCGAGACGTAGACGATGCGGCTGCCAGTCCGTGTGGGCAAATTCTCTGTCCAGGACCCCAGATGATCCCATGACAGACCTACTGGACAAATTCTCAGATTTATTCTCTGAGCCGATAGGACTGCCTCCAGTGCGGGTCCAAGACCATCAGATCAGATTGATTAGCAGAACAGGCCCTATCGCTGTCCGTCCCTACCATTATCTGCAGCTGTAAAAGGATGAACTGGAGCGGCAATGTGCCGTGATGCTCCAGCAAGGCATGATCCGGCGCAGCTCCTCAGCATTTTCGGCTCTGGTGTTACTGGTGAAGAAGCAGGATGGCTCTTGGTACTTCTGTGTGGACTATAGGGCTCTTAATGACAAGACCATCAGGGATAAATTTTCAATTCCCGTCGTGGAGTTACTAGATGAGCTCAAACACGCTTGCCACTTTACGAAGTTGGATCTTCGGTCGGGCTATCACCAAGTGCGTATGCACACATACGACATAATGAAGACGACGTTCTAGACTCATCAAGGGTTTTTTGAATTCTTGGTAATACCGTTTGGATTAACTAATGCTCCGGCAAAGTTTTAGGCTTTGATGAACTCGGTTCTTCGCTGTTTTGTCTTAGTCTTCTTCGACGACATATTGATTTATAGCCCATCATGGTCAACACACCTCTGTTATGTCCGGACAGTTTTTCGCGTCTTACAGAAGCACAAATTCTTCCTCAAGAAGTCCAAATGCTTTTTTGGTGAACCCTAGGTGGCTAATTTGTATCACGTCATTAGTGCCAATGGGGTGGCTATGGACGCACAGAAGGTGCGAGCGGTAACTGAATGGCCGCAACCACGTACATTGCAAGCTCTTCATGGTTTCTTGGGGCTCACCGGGTATTACCGGAGATTCATTAAAGACTATGGTGTGTTAGCGGACTTACTACTACTTCTTTGAAGAAAGACAGCTTCTCACGGACGGAGGCGCCCATCGCTTTTCGGACTCTCAAAGATGCACTGTCTTCTGCCCCGGTTTTACAACTCCCCGATTTTACTCAAGACTTCATCGTGGAATGCGATGCTTCTGGCTCTGGGTTTGGTGCGGTTCTTCTGCAAAGCGATGGTCCGCTTGCCTTTTTTAGTAGGCCAATTGCGGCTCGACACAAACAGCTGGTTGCATATGAAAGGGAGTTAATTGGACTGGTGCAAGCAGTTCATCATTGGCGGTCATACTTGTGGGGTCGATAGTTTCTTGTTCGCACCGATCATTATAGCCCTAAATTTCTTTTGGATCAATGCCTTGCTACTATTTCCCAACACCATTGGGTTAGTAAGCTTTTGGGATTCGATTTTTCGGTTGAAGCCGGGACGTCATAATACGGTGGCAGACGCTCTCTCTCGCCGTGCTGCTGATCTTTTGTGCTCTGTGCTTTGTCCGTCCCCCAGATTGCCCTATTTGATGATCTCCAGTGAGAGGTTCGATCCTTGCCTGACTTATCTGCTCTTCGGGACAAAATTATGGCCAACACTGCCCAAGCCGAGTGGAACATGGAGGATGGTTTGATCACTTTTAAAGGAAAGGTTTTTGTGTCGCCAGATTCGCCCTCCTTGCAGACCATCTTGGCAGCTGCTCACACGGCCGGTCACGAAGGCATTCAAAAATCACTTCACCGCCTGCAGATGGATTTCTATGTGCCACAAGCTCGTAAATTGGTGCAAGAGTTTGTGTAATCTTGCCTCACATGCCAGCACAATAAAAGGAACACCTGCACCCCACGGGCCTTCTTCAGCATTTGGCGGTCCCTAATCAAGTTTGGGAGGACATTACGATGGACTTTATAGAGGGGTTGCTGAAAGTACATGGCAAGTCCGTTATCCTCACCGTCATTGATCGTTTCTCCAAATATGCGCATTCCTTTGGCACATCCGTACTCGGCTAGTTCCGTGACTCTAGTGTTCTTTGATAACATTGTTCGGCTTCATGGCATCCCTTCCTCTATTGTGAGTTAACCCTTCATGGCTCCATGATTACCGCCTATGGTCTTTAACCCGTGTCCATGACAGAATACTACTATGCATATAGACAAATCTTAAAAGTTAAAACAATCATTATAAACTCAATCTAAACACTATAAATTTATAATGAGCATATTTTGACAAGCCCACTTTTCATTTATAGTGTCCAGATTAAGTTTGCAATAGTGGTTTGTAAGATCTGATTATGAGGTTAGCCCCATTGGAACAAGAGGTCCATATATTACACAAAATGCTGCCAATTAGAGGTCCAGGTTGGATGGCTCCCCTGATAAGCCAGTGTGGAGGGACCCAACTACATATTAAGACCACAAGCCAACACCAACCATTTCTATATAGCAAATGGCCAAAGGAGAGGAGCAGAACTTACATTTTTTCTGCTCCATTGCTCTCTTTCCATTTAGCTTCTTTATTGACTACCCAGATGAGATGTGGCATGTGGGCCACTCCTGTCTCTATCCCATAATAATATTACCTCTTCCTGGAGAGGAAGCAGCATCTCCAGTACAACAAATGTATGACATGGATAGCCTAAAGTGCAAATGTGCAAGCTGGACTTGCCCCCACATAGTACTGGTAAGTTCAAAAGCCACAGCCAGTTTGACACACTGGACTACTGGAGCTTCTACGCTTCTATGATGGGCAACTGACATGATCCTTTAACCTCTATAATGTATGGCTTAAAATTCTAAATCTACCAACTCTACAACATGCATGCCGACACATCTAGACTTCTACCTGGCTGCGGCATGTGAGGGGTTAAATGATGCTCTTTGTCATAGAGCTGACAATGAAAGAAGTATCATTTTGCAAAGTACTTGCCATTAACAATGCACCAGATTGTCAACGGGTAATCAAGTTACATAGGAGTGAGGGAAAAAGTGTAGCAGATAGGAGGGGTAGTATTTTCATATAGTAGTTTTACGAATTGGAATCCCTATGTTCCCATACCAACGGCATGGTATGATTTTAATCTACTCCCTTCATCCCACAATATAAGGGCATCCACAGTGTATGAAAATAGGGGGTCATAAGCCATCTTAAGGTCGACCTTGTACATTACAGAGTTGGTCTTAAGCAGGCCATAAGAAAAAAGGCTTAAGACTGGTCCTCAAGCTAAAGAGCTGGCTATAAGCATTAAAATATAATTTCTCTTTTGAATCCTGTCCTTCTCTCTCCCCCCATCATGCCGAGTCGGACCCTTCGTTACAGCTAAGTGGTGGTCTTATACATTACAGAGTCGGTCTTAACAATTAAGTAGGGTCCACCTTAAGACCCATTGCGACCTTATACACTCCTGATGCCCTGAGTCTGACATATATCTAGGAGGTACATTATTTAAATAAAATTTAATGAAATTAGATCATGTTTTTCTCTAATACAAATAGTAGTATTGTGTCTATTTAATAGTAGCAATTAGGGTCCAATTCCATCAAATATTATTTAAATAATATATTTATTAGGTATGAGCACCGGATTTATATTGTGGGACGGAGGGAGTATCCTCAAGTCCAATTGGGATTCATTACGCCAAAGTAAGAACTTGGGGTACATAGTTATCTCGCAAGATTTTTAAAATTTCACACATCCCTTCATTTACAGGGTTGATTTTCTGTTTGGATGATTGCTATCTCATATCAAACTTGCCTTTTTCAAGCTCAATAGTGAAAACAAATTAAAAGCCATAAAGTGTCACTAGTAGTAACTAAATTAGCAGCTTTGGAGCAAAACTAGAGCAAAAGAATAGACGGAATAAAAGAGAAAACTAGACGATGGGAAGTCAATTTAAACCAAAAACTAAAATATGATCAATATTTAGAAATTGAAGTATGGAGGTTAACCAAGACGGGATCAGGTTTTACTACCATGTTGTGCATTTCTTAACAAATTGCTAGTGATTCTACGTACTGACCAGTAAAGAAAGGGAAAATACTGCCTGAAATTTCGATTTGCTGGGAGTTTATGACTGTTTATCAGAGGTCAAACTACCCCCTTTCTTTTTCTTTTTCTTTTTTTGTCAAGCTCGCACCTTCAGTAAAAGCAAGTTCAAGAGAAGCTCCCAAACATGACATTTTGTCTCATCTATCTGCAAATTCTTAACCAAATCTAAAAAAAATTTGTTCTATTCATATGTAGGACGAACCAAAATTTCAATCACTATTGTTAAAAACCAATCAAGGAACCGAGTTATGCACTAAAAATGCAAATGTTAGCTCAAATAGGCGCAAGAACAGACCTGAATCGGATGCGTTTGAGGTCGTTGCCACCTTGCGGCAGTGAGACGAAGGTGATGAGGACGCCGGGTTCCACCTGCGCCACCCACTCCTTCCCGTCGTCCTCCTTGCCGCCGCCGCTTGACAACATCTCGTCGTCGTCCTCCTCCTCGTCGCCGGCGGGGAAGTCGGTGCGCGCGCTCATGGACGGCGTGGCGTCCCCGCTTGACAGTGCGCCGCCGCCGCAGCGCAACCGCGGCGTTGAGGCCGCAGAGCTCGCGGCGCGCCGGTACGCGTAGTGGAAGCGCTCGGAGCCCGAGGCCGCGTCGGAGTCCCCGAATCCGCTGCCGCCGCGGTGGTGGTACGGGTGGTGCCGCCGCGAGGCCCCCGCCGACGAACCGGCGCAGGGCTTGCAATGCCGGTACGCGCCCGAGGCCTTCAACGCCATGTCCTTGATCTGAACCCAAGAAAAGCTGCCGTCAATTCAAACGCCCGGTTCCCACCCTATCTGATGATTACGACCTCGAAACAAGATTCCAAATGCTAGAAAGCTTTAAACTTTCATACAAATTTCGACAAATTGAAAAATTCCAAGCACTTAAAACACCTAAATTTTGACAACCTTGTGCCTGTTCCCAGTTCGACGATCAAATACGAGATACATTTGAACGGAAAATAAGCAGTTGCTTCACTTCGATTAACATAAGAAGAAAAAAGAAAAGGTTTCGACATTTGAAGAAGCCCCCCACTGGCAAGAGCAAGCACAGTCTCGAGAACCCACCTGGGCGGTGAGCGCCTTGATGGCCTGCCGCGTGCTGGGCGTCGCTGGGCCGCTGATGCCGCTGCCTTCGACGGCGTCCTCCGGAGGCTCGTGCAGCGGCAGCCCGCCGACGCCGGCGAGCTGCTTCGAGCACGCGATGCACGTGAGCATCCCCTCCGCTTCCACTCCGTACGCGCCTCGCTCACGACCCGCGGTGGTAGCAACAGACAGCCTAGAAAGAGACACGGATAGCGGCGCCGGCGTACGTTTATGGCCGGCTCATTTTCGGCTTTTCTGACTTTATTTTTTATTATTTTAAATTTTTTTTCTACCCTTTTTGTTTTTTAGCTTTTTTCATACTCGTTTATATTATACATAATGGGCTAACATGTTTTTTATTTTTTAAAAAAATTAATTATGCCAAATAAACCACCTACCAGCTACAGTACAAAATAAACCAATTGTAGTATAGATTCAACCATAAGCCATATTAATAAGCCAAAAATAAGCGCCCCATATGGAGGCACGCACGTATAGTGCACACGGACTAAGACGTTGTGACGTACACCTCTGATCTCGAGCTCGAGCTAAGGGCATTAATAGCAGATTAGGATCTGATGTTAATGGCACACGAGCCAAGTGGTTTTTTTTATTTAGTGCTAATTTGTCGGTAACATGGCAATTATTTACAAGTTAAAAAATACCATAGCAAAGTGATCGAGCACATAAATATCATCGCAAACACAAAAACTTTAAAGAGTGCCAGCGTCGTTGGCTTTTTTCATCTATTTGCTCCGTAAGCTACCATTTAGGTGAGAGAGAAAATTACACTTTTGCCTTTTAGCATTCTGAAGAGAGAATAGTGGGAAAACATAGGGAAGGCGACGACTCTGGAAGGCGGCATTGCCATCGAGGGGAGAGGTAGGCGACGCGGGTGACCGGCAAAATGGGTTGCCACAGCCACGGAGAGGCTATGGGAGGTGGCAATGCATGGTGGCGGCATGAATGGTGGTTAGGGTGGAGGCCAGGTGCGGGTGGCGGCGCTCTGGCGATGGATGGCGGAGGATAGTGCTCGCGTGGGCACGACGTGACCTCATTGAGTGCTTTTGTGCAGTTGGCTCGGTCAAAAGATGTCGGAGATAGCTAGTAACGATGGCCCACGGCGATCGAGGGTAGGGCGACGATGCTAGGGTTCCACGGCGATGCATTACCCTAATTAATTTGAGGGAAAGGTAGAGGTAGTGGAGAGGATGGTTGAGATGCGAGAAATCGAAGTTTGGCTCATCGGAGATGACGAATCGACGGTGAGAAGTGAATTCGGTCGGTTTTAGGGGAAGTTCAATTTTTGGGTGATTGACTGCATGAAAATCAAATTAACTTGAAGAATAGATTGCTTGGATGCTAAAACATGATGTGACGCGCACAAAACTAGAAAAATTAGTGATTGCAGACGTTTTTCAAGCACACGTCGTCGGTGTTCCCGTTGCTTCACCGCGTTCCTAGTCAAACCACCCCGGTCACCACCTTAGCCTTGGTCCTAGAAGTCCGTTCCATGCTAACATGGATAGGATCAAATACATGATCAACCCAGGGTTCTGCAAGATCAAGTTGTTGTTCGTCACGCTCATCTCCAAGGCGTCAACCAACCAATGCGTTGGCTACTCCGAGTATGTGTGACTCAACAGCCGCGGTGAGCTCACCAAGACTGGGAGGAGGATAACAGAGGTGCTCCGAGGTGATCGTTGTGTCGAAAAAGTACGGGTCCTTCGAGGAGTTGGTTACCATCATGTTTATGCTCTCGGCCAGAAATGTCGTCTTCCAACAGCCATGCTTTTGGAGAGGAGCATGACAGGTTGGACTGGATATTACAAAAGAAAAATAAAGAAAACAAGGAGAAAAAATGAGGGTAAAATAGTCAATTCTCTCTGGCACGGATGAAAAAAGTCACGTGTGATATTTTACAGAGTTTTATTCTTTGCGACGACGCAACGTCTTTTTTATGGTATTTTTCAAGTGGTTGTTCTTTGCGACAGCACTACGGCGCAATGACCCGTTCTGCCATTGATAAGGATCGATCGATCGATGAAAAGTTTTACTAACATGTATCTGACGCGTGGTGGGTCCCACATGTGTGGCCGTGTGGGCAGTAGCTATCAGTAGGAAGGAGTAGTAGTAGAACTTTTTTATGTTTGCAAGTGCCTCTGTTTTGATGGGGATTGCATTGGTTGGTGACAAAAAGTAAAGCAAAGGTTCAAATATGTTGTGACTTAAGGTATTGTGATGTCTATCGAGTCCATATCTGTAATTCTGTTTTGAGGGTATTGTGATGTCTGTCGAGTCCATGTCTGTAATTCTATTTTGAGGGTATTGTGATGTCTATCGAGTCCATGTCTGTAATTCTGTGTTGAGATTTATAAGCAGGGGTTTGATAAGTTTTAAGGGGAGTTTGGATGGCAATTATGAATTTAGCTTAATTTTCTGACCTTGCTATTGGCCTTGGCTATTGGGATCCATGCCCCTGGCAATTGAAGGACTAATGCTGGCAATCAGATTGGTAAATGATTGTTAAAACATTTCCTTCAATAGTATTTAAAATCTTCACTCAAGTGACTATGAGAGTTGTCAAGTTCAGATTATACCACCTATACTTTACAAAACAAGACTAGAGACCTAAACAAACAAACTTCAACACAAGGCTGGTCAGACCATCATGGATTGGCCAGTTTGACTGCAAGGACAACGGTAGTCTGACCGGTTCCTTGTTCCTAGACATGAAAGCCTCTCAAGACAAAACTCAAACATTAATAACTTACTTAATTTCCATCCAAACATTTCTAAATTTTGCATAAAACTTATTCAAAGCATTAGGAATATAAATCAATCAAGAATCACAAGGTTTTGGGCTCGGGTTCACTAAATTGAAGAGAATTGAATCTAGGTCACATAAACACCAAAAATCCTAAAAATTAAATTACTTCTTGCTCATGAGGATCTAAGGCATGAGGTCTTTCAGATATATACTCACATGTCCTGTAAGGTAATTTAAGCAAGAGTTCAGGCTAGAACTCCCACGAACACGAAATCACAAGGCTTACTCAAGAACAGGCAAAATTAAGTAAGAATGCAAAAAAATATGATTGAGATAAAGTTTTAATCTATTTTCAATAAATGATGAAGTTTGCATACTCATGGATGATTATAAAGGTGCAACTAAAACGCCCCTCTTTTCTCTCCTACTCTCTCTCAGACCATGAAAGGAGACAAAACGGTAGAACAAAAATATAAACCCTAGAATCATTGGATCTAACACCCCCTCTTCCCCTTTTAATAACCAGTGACAACATTAATAGGTCTAACCCATTAAAACTATCAGAGAAACCCGCTAACCCCACTAACATGAGTTTTACACACTTATACATGCTTCTCAAAGTATTTACAAGACTTAACCCATTAAACCATTATTGATTTATCCACTTGGTAATTTCAACTCTTCTTGACCTAAACTTGGCAATTTCAACTCTTCTTGATCTAAACCACTTCTTTGAGTCTCCTCGCATTGTTATTTTGATCAAAGCACCAACCGACATTTGGCTAACTACCAAAATACCATCGACGAAGTTTCCGGGCATCTTCTCTTGACTCTATCTTCACCTTCACGTTAAAGCACCTCCGCATGTGTTGACATGTAGCCCGTAGTATCTAATGACTAGCTGTTACGTCTTTACGCATTCGGACTTCCCCACATTGTCTCTATGTGCATCAGCTTGGTCACTTGGCACACCACAACATCAACTCGCCTCTTCACAATTTTTGTTTTCTCTGTACTTCTCGCTTGAGCCACGTAGTCTTATCCGAACTTACACGACCACATGGACCTTAGCTCCCTCGTCTAATCCAGGTTCGTTGCTGTTGATTGTTAACGTTCTATAAGCCACTGCACATCCAAAGACCAAGCAATCACCTTGAGCACAAATTCTATATATTTGACTCACATTAGTCAAAACAACGTATCATACATCTCAACACTATCAAACAATGACACTCATACAGTGCACACACTCAACCCACTAAAAAAATATTTTCACTATTCTTTGCCTGCAACCACCAGTTTGACTGCTCTCTCTATGACGGTTAGACCGCTGGCCACTGGTCGGTCTGACCGCTTAAGAATACAAAAAAAAACACTTTTTCCATAATTTCATTAAACTCTATCCAGTTTTAGCTCTAGTTTATAATTCTAGTGGCACCTATTGCAAACTTGCCCCTAAACAAGTCTACACAAGTGTTTAGTATTCAATTTTTGAAAAGTCCATGACCGATTTGACCACTTGCTCTATAGCGGTCAAACTACCAGCCATCATCTAGTCAAACCTAGAGCTGGGAGTTGGGCCGTGCCGTGCCGGCATGGCCCAGGCCCACCGTGCTTCGGGCCGGTTCGTGCCGTGCCATGCCGGCCCGCCTCACCTCCGGCCGGCAGCTCGGGTACGCTCCTTTCCTTCCCCTCTACTCCCTCTGCCGTGTGTGTGATACTGTGATTGTGATTTCTTGTGGGGGTTCCACAACTGTGGATTGGGATGGCGACGGAGGCGGGGGCGGGGGACGCGGGAGGGAGCCGGGAGGCGGGCGGGGACGTGGGAGGGGAGCCGGGAGCGGGCGGGGGCGTGGGAGGAGCCTTGGAGGCGGGTGTGCCGGCCGTGCCCCGTCGCCGCCCGAGCCCGCCGTCCGCCGAGCCCACCGCGCCGTCTTGCCCAAGCACGCCCAATCTGCCGCGCCGCGCCGCCATCGTGCGGATTTTGAGGCTCGGCCCGCCCGCCCGTTCGTCGCGCGCGCGACACCCGCCATGTGTCGGCCGCCGCGTGGTCGGTCGCGTCGGCCGTGCTTCGGGCTGGCCCAAATAAGCTCGGCCCAAGTCCCAGCTCTAGTCAGACCGTCGAAACCCTGATAGCACAAACTAAAATCTGAATGTTTTGAAACTTTTATAAAATTTAAATTTAACTTAACCAAAGCGTAAATTATTTATCACAAATATATTATAGATCTTGACGTGGTCTCTCACATCCACTTCAGCAAGCTTGCACCGGTTAGGATCAGGATTCATGACCCAGTACCTGGTTTTCAGGGGTGTGGCCGTCAACAGTGAACTCGGAGATGGGAAAAGGCGGCAAGTAACACACACACACACACATATATATATATATATATATATATATATATATGAAGACAGAGTTATGGTTCATTCTCTCCTTTTCCGGTCACCCTTTCTACCTCGTGGCTGTTTGGATTCAGCCTTCAGTCTTAAACCTAGATTTTATGGTCGTGCCATTATACAGTGTACGCCACCTCATCAACACCGGCGGCCACTACTATCACCGTTACATAGCACGGCCGGTTCACGAAGTTGCTATAGCTCGCTGCGCTCGACATTGCCCTGCCCCTGCCCAACCTTTTTTTCTTTTCTGTCTCGTTTTCGGCGCGGCGCACGTACATCCCCTCCGGCCATCGCGCATGCGCTGCACGTCACCGGTGGCCGCGCTCCCCGCACTACGCACGAGCACGACGACCGCGCGCCGCACTGCTGCACCAGCCACCATGCCGCCCGCGCGGCATCGCCATCGCCCCGATGTACGGGCACTTATCCATCCGACCGCATCCATCATGGCCACTCAAGCGCCCGTCCATCATGGCATGGCGCCTTTCCGGTACACGCCATGCCAGCCAGCCCGCCGCCGTGCACAGCGAAGCAGGCGGCCCCATCGCCTCGCCGTCCGCCACGCGGTTGTTCGTGTGATATTCCCGTGTTTTTGTTCGGAAGCTAGCGGGGTGGGAACCGTGCGTACGCGAATGATCGACGGCACATGCGCGCGCGCGGCCGGGCTGGGCCGGCGGGGCGTGGTGGCACCGAGCGGACGTTGCGGTGGGGCTCGGCCTGTCCCCCAACCAACGAGGATTAGCTCCTCTAGTGGCGACAAAACTAACGCTCCTACTGGGCTAGCTACTGCCATTAGTTGCTCATGCTAGTTAACCCATCCTTGTCCTAAGTGGGGTTGCTATAATGCTAGCTGATTTGCCCCAACTAATCATATCTTTTTCGTCTTACTTAAGATTACTCTGAGCTTTTTTGTCTGCAGTTTCGCGTGCACGAACACTGACTACGAGTTACTACTAGTATGGTAGTGTCATCCAAATCAATTAGATGATTGAGACGTACCCTATGATTAGGAGCATGTGATCCGTTGATCAACCAAAAAGAGAAGCTTTCGTTTCGGTTTTCGGCTTCGTTTCTGGAGAGCACACGGGGTTAGGCGCCCGCAGGGCCGCGGCGACGCGGTTTTGAAGTTTCGGCCCAGCCGAAAGGATTGTTGGTGCTGGGCTGAATTCTTCCCTGGGTTTGGACCAAACATGGGGCGATGGCTGCAATGAACGTAGCACCTTCGGGGGAGAGAGATGTTAACAAAAACATCTTAGTTTACTTTAAAAGAAACTTCTATCAGCGATTCTGTTTTTGAGTCATCATCTTGCAACATCCGGACGGCCAAGCAGCCTGATCGTTCCTCTCCAGAAAATAGCATTCGTCCAAAATTCAGAAAAAACCGAAAAGAAGGAGGCCTCAGGATTCAGGTCTACTTCTGCATGCAAGTCTGCAACCGCCATCAGCTCATCCATAACGAATTTATTCCAGGCAGTTGTGTCAGCCTCGCTCTTAGGGTTGGGTTTATGACTTATAATTTAAATATTTAAATTCTGTCTGTTCGTGAGAGACAGTGCTACAGAGAAATAGTCATATGGATTTTGACCAGTACAACTGAAATCAGTACACTTTTCATTATAATTCTTCTATTAACCACGTATTAAAAAATACATCATTTAAAAACTAGTTACTATAGACAACATAAATCAATTTTAAAGCCTAAAAAACCCACCCTTAAAATAAATCATCACCTAATTATCCATAAGGCCCACTGCCGACACCTATGCTTCTCTAATGCGACGTGTGACATCTTTTCCCTGTGGAACAGGCAGCAGCTCCAATGGTTTTCACGTTGCAACCACGACTTGAAAACTGGGCGATGATAGGGGTGCAGAACGCCGTTGGGTTATAGTTTTTTATTATAGTTAATTTATTTTTATTATACATAAATTAATTTATTTAATATAATTAAATTTAAATAATAAAAAATATATTAACCTATCACAAAACAATGTAAAGAAATAAAAAACGAAATTAATAAATAATAAAAAACAGAAATAAAAAATTAGAAACTAAATTAAACAATGTACGATCAACGAGAATTTTCATGGTGGAAGATATGCCTGCATGTCCTCTTTCAGTACCATCCTTATTTCCTCATCCACAGCACAGCACGCGTACGTCATTAAACTGTGCATAGAAAATATCACATTTTGATCAGATTCTGCTCTGATTGGATCGCTATTATTCAGCAACCAACCTGGCCCCACCTGAACGCCTCTGACTGCCACTCTGGCCCCACGACTCTATGACCCCATACCACAGATCCCACTCGAGACAGCCAAACTCGCAGCCCCTCCGCCCCTTCCACCTCACCTGCACGGAGTCTACATACACCATGAACTCATCCCGTGCTGCGGGGCCCACTTGAGCAGTGCATGTGCCACGTTCGTCGCACGTACACCGGGCGCACGGGAGCGATCGCTCCGGTGAGCCGGTGGCCTTCGGGCTCCAGCTCAACCCCAGCCTCCTCTCTCTCGCGACCTCACAAACGCAAACCCCGCAAAGCCGGCACGCCACGACAAGACCTCGAGAGTCGAGACCTCTCGACCTCCCTGCCTCGCTTCCTCCGCCTCCTAGGGCTCCGCCGCCGCCGCCGCCTAGGGTTTCGAGGGCCCGTTCCCCTCCGTCGGCCGCCACCGCCGCCAGCGATGCCAGTGCGCCCGCGCAGGTAGCCGCTACCGACCTCCTTCGTCCCCGCGCGCCATGTCGCTTCTGCGGCGGCGGAAGCAGCAGCCGCCGCCGTCCTCGCCGGCCGAGGACAGCAATGGCTCCGACCACGACGAGAAGGAGAAGGGCGACAAGGGGAGGAAGCCGCCGCCGCAGCCGTCCTCCACCTCCGCGCCGCCGTCGAAGGAGGCGACGAGGCGGGTGAAGGCCAAGTGGTCGTGCGTGGACAGCTGCTGCTGGCTGGTGGGGTGCGTGTGCTCGGCGTGGTGGCTGCTGCTCTTCCTGTACAACGCGATGCCGGCGTCGTTCCCGCAGTACGTCACGGAGGCGATCACGGGGCCGCTCCCGGACCCGCCCGGGGTGAAGCTGCAGAAGGAGGGGCTGCGCGTGAAGCACCCCGTCGTCTTCGTGCCGGGCATCGTCACCGGGGGGCTCGAGCTCTGGGAGGGGCACCAGTGCGCCGAGGGGCTCTTTCGCAAGCGCCTCTGGGGCGGCACATTCGGCGACGTATACAAGAGGTTGCTTTCTTCTCTGCATCTCCTTTTTTGGGATTGCTCTAACGCTCGCAATTTTACCTTTTGTAAGTAGTTTTCGAGATTTTGTCCGAGTTATAGGAGTATTGGTCATTCAGCCTTTATTTTGTTCTTTAGGTTTCTACTTTGTTTGCTCGTAGTGTTGGTTTTAGAAACTGATGCTAGGATGCTTTAACTGGAGGGGTCTCATGTTACTCTTTTGGTTGCCTTTGTTGAGAATT
This sequence comes from Melocanna baccifera, assembly GCA_036346265.1. Classification (NCBI taxonomy): domain Eukaryota; kingdom Viridiplantae; phylum Streptophyta; class Magnoliopsida; order Poales; family Poaceae; genus Melocanna; species Melocanna baccifera. The sequence goes on along the minus strand of CM070701.1, from coordinate 12,816,470 downwards.
GTTTTGGCGAGTTGGGACTTTGGGAAGTAGGTTGATTCCACAGGTGGTGAAGGACATCCCTTTTGATCTCGGATGCTCTTTTTCAGGACTTGATTTCTAAGCGTCTTTGAGCTGTAGGACTGCGGATTCGTTCCAAGTCTTCTCATCTTCTGAAAGCTGAGTTATGTTGTATGGTGCCTCAGTCGCGGGGTGCTCAGTAGAAAGCTGGGATTTGGGTAGTGATTGTTCCTCTTCCGTGTGTTTGTTTTGTTACTTGGAAGTATTGGGAAGTTTCTTGGTAATTTGAAGTTGACATGTGCTTGGTAAGCAAGTTAGTCGATTTTTTTTGGTCTCAATTAACTGTTAAGCTTCGTAACTACTTGAGATATTTTAAATGTTGGTGGTGGGAATTTCTTTCAATTTTCTTGAAATGTTGGGATTTTTGTTAGTATGGGGGAAATTGTGGTTTTGAGTGCGCAAGAGGTGCTTTTTGGAGCTGAATGGAGTGGGCATCTTGTGAAATTATATAACACTCGATTTTCTTTCACTAGTTTGTTTACCTGCCTATACTATTTTCTTTAGCAAATTTTCCAAATGTAATTACCAGCAAACTCCCATAGGCGATTATACAAACAATCTTGAACAAGAGAAATGAGATGTTTCTAGATAGTGTACTTTCAGGGATTTAGAAGAAAATTGCAATTTACATAAAAAGGAGCCTTTCGTATGGTCATGGGCATGCCTTATAGATTTTGACAGACTGTTCCTTTTCTGGAAAGATCCATGTTACCTACTTTCTGGTGGGAGTACTAACCAGATTTCTGAACAACATACCTGCTGGTTATTCCTTCTAAGCATTGTGTTGTTGAGCTATCCATGTATAGGAAAAGTAGAGCACTATTCTTGCATTGAAGTAATTGTCTTTATTTACACTAGCACTTTAGTAAGGATGGTAATCTTGCTCTTCTCCTTTGCAAAATTTGGGACTCTAAAGAGAAATATATAAATAAGCCTCATTTGAACCCTGAAAAAATTGTATGTACCGGGAAAACTGCGGAATGTTGTTTTTTAGTAATTTCTTTTCTTAGCTAAATTGCATTCCCTCTGGAATATCAACCTTGTTCAGGAACTTGAGACTGATATACTGTTTATGAATCACCTATTTTAGAATTGTAACCCACTTCCCGGTGGGAAAATTGTAACTCACATTATGCAGTTAAACTTATTCATATCATATATGGCATAAATTCTTAAGCTATTCTGGCAGTTTCCTGTCGGATTGGTGTTTACATGATATGAGATATCGTATTCGTATGTAGTAAATACCTGCATTGAAATTTGACCATTTGATGTTCCATGTAATATGGGGACAAGTTCCGTGTTGCATTTTATAGAGAAAATGTTATTATTAACATAACATGAATTATTAACATAACATGACATGCAATGTCAACCCAACAATTGTGATGAACTAATATGCTCATTATGCATGTTAGCACCTCACACAATCTTTACAATAAATGGATCCAAGCCCCGTTCCCCACAATGAAGCTGATAGTATACAGAAAAAAAAACAGGATCTAAACATCTTATGGCATAGCTCCAGTTTCGAAACATCCATACAAAGATTAATGTTGTACTATTTAGTATAAAAAACACAAGAAACTCCTTGACGTGGTTTTGTCTTCAGAGTTAATTTTATTTTTCATGACAGCGACTTTGATTCATTCAGATGTTTATGTTGATGGTTTAGCTGTATGCAGTAATAGTATGGTAAGAAACAGCTGATGGTTTAGCTGTATGCAGAATGTATGGTAAGAAACTATACTGATATAGATAAAGAAATTGTGCATCATGGTGTTGTTACTTCATTTGTTACAGTCATCACTACTAAGATTAGGCTTTTAAGAGTGAAGATCGTTACTTTGAGACTTTTAGTGCATGCCTACAGTTTACAAGCTCGTTCTGCTGGAAAAGCTTTTGGCTAGAATATGATTTGTCTGAAATCAGTTAATTGATGCTTGCTATGTTTTGCCTGCAGTCATTGAATCTTTGCTATTTAGTGTAGAAGTTGGCATATTATCCTATTCTCTTTCCTTCTGCTGGTACAGCACACCGTTGCTATGTGTGCAATTGTGCACTGTTATTGGGGCTGCAGAATCTTGTTAACACTTTCTCATTAATCTTCTTGAAACATTTTCAGGCCTTTATGCTGGGTTGAACATATGTCATTGGACAACGAAACTGGATTAGATAAACCTGGAATAAGAGTTAGGCCGGTCACTGGCCTTGTTGCAGCAGACTATTTTGTCCCTGGCTATTTTGTTTGGGCAGTCTTGATTGCCAATTTAGCTCGTATTGGATATGAAGAAAAGACCATGTACATGGCTGCGTATGATTGGAGGTTATCTTTCCAAAACACTGAGGTAACCTTCTTTGCTGTACTTATACAAATGTATGGATTGTCTCTGATGCTTGGCTATATTTTCCTCACAGTGTGTAAATGTTACTGGTATAGGATGGACTGTCATGGTTCTAATGTAAATTACCACCTGCAGGTTCGTGATCAGACTTTGAGCAGAATAAAGAGTAACATTGAACTCATGGTTGCGACTAATGGTGGAAATAGGGTGGTGGTGATCCCACATTCCATGGGGGTTCTCTATTTTCTGCATTTTATGAAATGGGTTGAAGCACCTCCTCCCATGGGTGGTGGTGGTGGTCCAAATTGGTGTGCAAGGCACATCAAAGCTGTAATGAATATTGGTGGACCTTTCTTAGGAGTTCCCAAGGCTGTTGCTGGGCTTTTCTCATCTGAAGCCAAAGATGTCGCTGTTGCTAGGTAATTCGAATTAAAAGTCTGGTAATTCTACCCAACTATTGTCAGGGTAGTTGATGTTTACTGTGCTTGAATGTTACTTTGAGTAATGTTGACTTTCTTCAGAGCACTCTAAATTATTATTGTCCGTTGTCAACAGGATTCGGTATGTCTGGTTTAACCCATAGTTGAGCTGTGACACATCAGTCATCTAACCAATGAAATCTTTAAGTTGTACTCACAAATAGTTAATATAAATATAACCGTTATACTAAAGAATAGTAAATCATTTTTGAAGTTGTGAATACATGGTTATACACTCTCAAAAGGAAAAAAGAATACATGGTTGTACATTGTGGTATAATCTGACTGTAGTTAGTGGGGACCAGGGAAGTACTCGATCTAGTTTAGAAGTGTGAAGTGTCATTGAATAAAATTGTTCTGTACAACAACCTGCTGCTATTGGTCGTTTATATTATTCTTAAGTTGATAGCTTCTACACTGAAGGCTGCACCCACATTAAAATAATTGCGAGCACAGGTCTAAGAAATTCTCTGTTTAGTGGTGTTCTTATCCTCTAAAATGGCCATTAAAATAATCATGGGCACAGGTCTAAGTGTTTCTCTTTTAGTGGTGCCGTTCATCCTCAAAAATGGTGTTTATATTTGCATATTTCTTCATCATGTGCTTTACAATCATAACAATACCAGTATCCCAAGTGTATATTGTCCATTCCTACACCAATCGAATGGCCAGGATCCCAAGTTAACATTGTCCTATCATGCATAAGGTGCTGTCTTTCAAATTTGGTGCTGTGGATGGTATATTATCCTGACATACTTTTCTTTACTTGTCCAAAAGAAAATTGCCCCTCTTTTAATATTATGTTATTCACGTACAGAGCTATTGCACCAGAAGTGCTAGACTCTGACTTTCTTGGACTTCAGACCTTGCGCCATTTGATGCGTATGACCCGTACATGGGATTCAACTATGTCAATGATTCCTAAAGGTGGTGACACTATTTGGGGAGATTTGGATTGGTCTCCAGAAGATGGCTTTGAGTGTAAAGCTAAGAAGCAAAAAACCAATGATTCTGAGGTTTCTAAGGATGTTAATGGGGAAAATGTGGAAGTTCATCCAGAACCTGTTAACTACGGAAGGATCGTTTCTTTTGGTAAAGATGTAGCAGAAGCTCCATCTTCAGAGATTGAGCAGATAGAATTTCGTGTGGGTATTCAGAAGCATACTAGCATATCTTTACTTATTAGGACCATAATATTTGCAAATCATTATTTTCCTAGGTGTGTGGTATTGTCTTTTGCTAGTTGTCAATGCCTTTACCAGTTTGCATTATCTTCCTATTTCAGAAATCTTTTATATTATACGTATTCAATTCGTTGGTTATGCCATTATTTTGTGAACATCCATCCTTTAGCAACCATTCCAGTGAAACTCTTTAACAATCATTCCTTATGGCATTATGGTCGACATTGTTGGCTCAACCTGTAACTGGTTTAGGTATTTGGCATGTATTTGCATTTTGCAAGTACAATTAACTACTGTTTTGGTCTGTATTATTGTCTGGCTCACTCTTTTGCCTAGACACTGTTAGAGGAATGTCGAGTTGAAAGAGGATTGCTTTCCTTATCGTCCTGTGTATGAGAAAGCAGTGTGTGATTCATTGCATGTTAGAGGAATGTCGAGTTGAAAGAGGATTGCTTTCCTTATCGTCCTGTGTATGAGAAAGCAGTGTGTGATTCATTGCATGCCCACTGTTAGGAGTTTCTAGTTCAAACATGTTGATTTGTATTTATTTATGTGCTGTTATGCTCTGTGCTGCAGTCCTTAAACTGTGCACACCGGGCAGTTGCTTCGGTTTGAGCCTTCCAATTCACCAATGAATAGATATAGGCTCACATGAAGTCCTCTTGAATTATCTTCGAAGAAGTGACTTCTTTTGTTGTGTTGCTAATTGCTAGATATTTATTTATACAGACTGGCTTTTTTGCTTTAAGATGTGTGGTTTAGATTTGTATTTTTCTGGAAATGGGGTTGTGAGCAGTTATGATGTACTTTTAATATTGGAGCAAACATCTTATTATCCTCGTTTCAGGATGCTGTCAAAGGCAATAACATCGCCCATTCAAATACATCATGCCGGGATATATGGACAGAGTATCACGAATTAGGGTGGGGTGGAATAAAGGCAGTTGCAGACTACAAAGTTTACACTTCTAGTTCCATCATAGATCTTCTTCACTTTGTTGCTCCAAGGATGATGCAGCGTGGTAGTGTTCATTTCTCATATGGAATTGCTGATAACTTGGATGATCCAAAATACAACCACTACAAATATTGGTCGAACCCCTTGGAAACTAAGTAAGAGCCTTTTGCCAACATTTTCATTGTAATTCTGTTTTCTTGCGAATTAAGTTCACCTTCGATCTGGAATTTTTTCTATCTGCTGCTGCATATCACTTACAATCTCTTCATTTGTAGACTACCAAATGCACCTGAAATGGAAATATTTTCGATGTATGGAGTAGGCATTCCCACTGAAAGAGCATACGTCTACAAGCTAGCCCTACAAGCAGAGTGCTATATACCCTTTCAGATAGACGCCTCAGCTGAGGGTGGGCATGAGAATAGCTGCTTGAAAGGTGGTGTTTACTTGGCTAACGGTGATGAGACAGTACCAGTTCTCAGCGCAGGCTACATGTGTGCCAAAGGATGGCGTGGAAAAACTCGCTTCAACCCTTCAGGCAGCAAGACTTACGTGAGAGAATATAGCCATTCTCCACCCTCAAATCTCCTCGAAGGCAGGGGCACTCAGAGTGGTGCTCATGTTGATATTATGGGGAACTTTGCTTTAATCGAGGATATCATCAGGATTGCTGCTGGGGCAATTGGTGAGGAAATTGGTGGTGATCAGGTTTATTCTGATGTATTTAAATGGTCAGAAAAGATCAAACTAAAACTATAAAATGCATAGGAAGCTAGTAGAAAGCCCTGAGTTTCATTTGTGGATTATGCATGCAAGCTAGATTTTTTCTCTGGTTAATATTCTATGAATTTTGATTCGATATTGTACTGTGTTTTCCTCACTAATTTGGGAACCGTGCGGCATTGTATATTAAAATGTACATATGTAAGTTGTGTTGCCTTTGCTTTCTTAGGGGGTGATCGGTTTGGCTTTTTTTCAGCTTCAGCTTCTAGTTTCAGCTTTTTTTTCACTATTCACTACACTATCCACTAACTCAGCTACAGTGTTTTTTCAGCCAGCTACAGTGTTTTTTCAGCCAAAAACCAAAAGCCATCGCTATTCCGATCACCCCCTTAGAACACGCTTCAGAAGAAATTTTGTGCGACTCATTTACAACCTTTGGTCATTTGTAGGTATAAATTGTGTGACATGTTACAAACATAGCAATAGAGACGTACGATCGAAGAGAAAATATATTATTATAAATGGTCCGGGCCATTACATAGCATACATTATCATAAATAAATCAAGAAGGAATATTATAAATAGATAGCTCACGCTCGAGCACATTCCCAAGCCTGTTCATTCATCCATCATCCTCCTCTACGTCAACATCCATATACTTTAGGTGATAATCGTTTTAGCTTCAGTTTCTAGTTTCAGTTTTTTTTTCACTATCCACTAACTCAGTTACAATAAAAAAAACCAACTACAATAAAAAAATCAAAAGCTAAAAGTCATCGTTAAAACGATTACCACTAAGGCACAAGTCTACATCACCTCCTCTTTACCCTGCAGTTCTGGCGGCATGTCCGACAGGATCTTACGGTACAGTTGCTCCTTGCGAAGAAAGAAGGCACGAGTGACACCATCTACGGCTTTTTCAAGGCTTTCACTCGTGACTCTCAGCTTCGGCCAGCCAGTCATTGAGCTTATTATCGATCGCCTTGGCCTGAAGACATGCGCATGCAGGCAAGATGCACATGTAAAAAGCCTCTCATTCGTTGAAGTTCGTAAGATTCCCAAATACATTCGCGTTCAGTGTCTAACCTGTCGGTAAGGCCACCGAGGCAATTCGTTCGCCCGCCCTGCAGAGCTTTCTAAGCGCGGTTTGGCCGATGCCAAGGCCATGTAAGGCGGCCGATTTTTGCGTCTTGTGAAAATCCTCTTCCAAGCTTTTCTTGGTCATTTTTCCAATACGTTCGCGCTGTTGTCAGACAGAGGGGGGGTTTGGTAATTAGTTAGATTTGGTCTTGATGACCATAACCATAGGACTTGTTATCGCACATTGGTTTATTAATCTTGTTCTCAGGTGGAGTATTTGATTTGTCTTTCTAGACTGTGGTTTTGCCCTTCCTTTTCCTTTGCCTTATTATAGGCTTTCGCACTGTGTAACTCTTAGTGTTGGCCTCACAGTCAGCGGAACTCCTAAGTGGCTGTGCGACAAAGTTCTTACAGAGAACTTCATCTTGAACCTCTGCAACATGCATGATATTGATCAATTCAACATATTCCTTGTAGCCGTCTTCACGATAGTTACGTGCAGACTGTGCTGCACTAGGGAGGAAGGTGAAGAAAGTCTTCTCAATATTCTGCTCATCTATGATATGTCTACCACAAAGTTAAAGATTAGTACAAATTCTGTGCAGAGCAGAGTTACTCCCCAACCGTCTTGAAATAAAAAAATTTGAGTCGGATCCATTCTTAATCTGCCTGAGAAAGAATGGCGTACTTTAGTTTCTAGAACCGCTTCTTGAGCGCAGTCCATCATACTAGTGCACTCTTCCCTAGTATGTATTCATTCTTGAGAATGAGACAGAAGTGGTGCCTGAGTAAGTGAAGTGCCTGATCATTTTCCTTAGCAGTGGATTTGGCATCTTGTGGGGCACTAATCCCAATGGCAACGCGGAGCTTCTTGGCTCCAAGTATGATCTCAACATCGAAAGTCCAAGTCAATTAGTTTTGGTCATGCTGGGCCAGCTCCTCAAACTCCCGGTTGTGATGCATGTCATCTACATGTGCATGAAGAAAATATATAAATTTACTATAGGTAAATATGCATAAAATAAATTGGATAATGATACAAAATATTCTTGTGATATTTCACAATTTTCTACGTATTTTCTATAATTTTACTGTTAATTTCAGTGATCAAAGGTAATTTAAATAATTATGATTAATCAAAACAGTAAGTAAATACAGAAAAGCATAGAAAATAATAACAATAATGGTAAACAAGCTTGAGATGCAAAAAAAATAACTCAAAATTTGAATTCCCGAGACCCTTGATGCTAGAGTATGTATTTTCAGTGAATTCTGCATTTTTTGAGGGTTTCTTTGCTATTTTTCAATTCTGAGATATTTTTTTTATTTTTTTATTTTCTAAGGTCTCTTTTGCAAAATTCAGACGTTCCTTTTGACCAATCGGACTAGTCCGAACTTCTTGTGGCCGATCGAACGATCCAAATTTCCTATGGTCGATCAGACTGGTCCGAACATCCTATGACCGATCGGATGGTCCATGGTCGATCAGACGGTCCAAATTCCTTTTGACCGATCAGACTGGTTCAAACTTCCCGTGACCAATTGGACGGTCCAAATTTTCTATGCTCTATCGGATTGTTCTGAACGTTTTATGGTATATCGAACGATACATGGCCGATCGGATGGTCCAGATTTCTCATGGCGGATTCAAGAGGGAGGGGTAGGGTTCCCATTACCACTGTTTACCACATGACGGCGCGTACGGGGAAAAAGGGCAAGTGGCATGGTGAGGCTTTGGGCCTGCAATTCGGGCGGCGTGGCACAGCACAGACTCCGTGTGGGGCGGCATTGCGCCGTGCGGGAGTGGCGCTGGTGAGGAGCCCAGGGGCAGCGGCTGCGCTTGTGCGGGAGCGATGTCACGACGGCCAGCGGGTGGCACGACCACATTCAAGCGGCACAGCACGGCGGTTTGGCACGGTTGCATGTAGGCGGCGGTCGGCCTTGTACGAGCAGCGTGGCTTCAGCCAATGCACGACACGGAGCTCAGCCGCGTTCGAGCAATGAGGGTTGTCGTGGCTCGATGGCGTAGCCTCGTGCTAGAGGCGTGGCCGACTGCGTTGTCATTCATTATTTTTTTTTCAAATCTACAGTGCAATCAATATCTACTCTTTCATGCAATATACCGATCGGCATTGTACCGGTGACTTCAAGTCTACTCGGGGTAGATTAGAACAGATTTGCTCTGTAGAAATAATCTAGAAAGCGAAACTTGCGGAATTTAAAGTGATCTAGATTAGGGCTGTGCAATTGATTTTTTCGGTTTAATCGGTTCGGTATATGCGGTAAATACGATGTTAATATTTCGGTTATATATGCTATTTTTAGAAGTACAGTTTGGTTTCGGTAAATCTCAATTTATTTCGGCGCGATATCGGTAAATACCATATTTACCAAAGTTAACATGAATTGCTAACGATATAGCGACTAGCGAGATGAGTAGACGATAATACATATACTATTGGTGATAGAATTAGAATTTTAGAAACACTCCAATGGAGTATGGAGATTCGACGGCATAGGCATAAAGTAATAATGCATAATAATTAATGATGTGCTCTGCCCATTAAAATTTTATAACTTGAAGTATAGAAAATCAAAACTTTTATGTACATATGTAATATATACATTGAGTTGAACAACATAGCTAGTCTACCTCAGTTGGTATAGACGGCATGTGCGCTTTTGGACCTGTGGTTATGGGTTCAAAACTCACTGACGGCATAATATTTTTGGTTTCTTCGATTTTTAGCCGATTTTTCCCGAAAAAACCGAACCTAGAAAAAACCTAAAAATTGAAAACCAAACCGAATACCGAAAATCGGTCAAACCGAGTTGACCGGTTCGATTTTTTTGGTCCTATTTTTCTGGTTCAGTTGAAAAATGCACACCCCTAATCTACATGGATAATTCAATCTACGAATACTTTGACGATTACCTTCGATCCAGCAGAACGACTCGTGCTAATAACGTGTTGAGGAACCGCCGCTGGCGAGTCCAATTCGATTAGTTCCTCCTATGCAACAGAGATGGATAAAATAAATGTAATACAGAATAATAAATTGAATATAGAGAGATACGGGGAGAACTCTTGTCTTTTTTATTGCTTTCTTTATCACAAGTACGCTTTACAATTATTGGTATCACTATTTATAAACTAAGTAGAAGGTGTTTATCAATGGGCTAGACTTGCTGACTTAGACTCAGGTTTCTCAACACGCTCTGCCCAAACTTCTTTTTTTGTTTAGGGAGCCTCGGCGTTAAGTTTTTTTTTTTTTTTTGGACTTTGGTAACGTCCTACAAGTTACAGCATGCCCAAGACTTCGACATGAGAAGATAAGTTCACGAGACTGTTCTGTCTAAGATATAATACACGTTAGGCCGAGCTAGTCTGGTTGGGCTGAAAAGTTTTCGAATATGGCTGGGCGAGACTAGCCGGCCCGGTAGTCTTTCGGCCGGCACAAAGACGCGGTGCGGTTGTTGGCTCGCCAGTAAACGCTCGCTCAAAAAAGAAAAAAAAGGAAGTAAACCGCTCGTAGAATGGAACGGCCGAGATACAATGTTGCGGTCCATGCCTACGTAGAGAGCCTGAGGCCAAACAGCCAAAGTGGCGCGGTACGTGGCGGCCACGTTCTCGCGAGGCGCGCGACCGCATGTGCCCGTGAAAGCGGCGCGCGACCTGCCACCGAATCCACCGATCCGCTTCAGCGCGGACCGCGCGCGTGCGCGCATTCATGCACCTGGCCACGCCCGCGCGAGCCGCCGTGCACCACCAGCACCCCACACTTGCGCGCCCGCCCACTTGGGCCCTGCTTAAAGTGACGTGGCTTCATGGGGCGAAGCCAACGGGAGGCTCAGTGAGGCTGAAGCCTCACCTCCCCTCCCTGCGAAGCTGCGGCTAGACCCCCTTAGCATCAGCGAAGCACACGACGATGCCGCTCCTCAGGTCACCCACCCCCAGCGGCCCAGCATGTTTAAGCCCACAGACTTTAGTCCCAACAAAATACAATAAAATAACAACAAATCACAAATCACACAGATCTAGATCTGGGAGGGGGGAGGCCAGAGGCGGGGAGCGGAGGCGCGGAGCAGAGGGCGAAGGCGGCCGGCGGGAGCGAAGGGGGGAGGCGAGAGCGTTGGAGGGAGGTGGGGAGAGGAGGGCGAGCGGGTGGAGGCGTGGAGCGGAGGGGGGAGGGCCGGGAGGCGGGGAGCGGAGGGAATATTAACTGTTGAGAGAATATTTTCGGCAATGAATATTATTAAAACAGATTTGCACAATAAAGTAGCGGATGAATGGCTCAATGACTTAATGGTATGCTACACCGAGCGAGAGATCATCAGAAGCATTGATGATGATAAAATCCTAAACCACTTTCAAAGTATGAAGTCGCGAAGAATGCATTTGCCTTATGATTCAAATTAACTTAGTTTTGGTATATTTCATATCATTTAAATTTTTATTGCCATTCACAATTTTCTATTATATCACTAATTTTGATGTGTTTCATATATATGTGACTTATCGCTACTCCGCACTCACGGCAAAATAATTATATATTTTTGAATATGCGCTTTCTATTATCGAGGTACCTACTTTGTATTTCTCTATTTTTCATTGTTTGTTTCTATCCAATTGTGTACTTTTTGTGTGCATTCGAAATTTCATACGAATAAAAAACTAAATTTGTGTCAACTTAGTTTAAATCTATAAATAGTTCAGCCTACCCTCAATTTCATTCCTGGCTTTGCCACTGCGTGGCTTTTATTTTTTTATTGAAATGATGTTATAATAACTGTTAGTTTTTTTAAATATTTAATTTAATATACAAGTCATATATCAACAGATAATACAAATAAAAGATCATGTTAAAAAAACACGTTTTAAACAGTGTGGTTTCTTAAAAATAGAAGCTAGAAACCATTGCTCTTAGCAAGGTTGGGTCTCCGATCCATGTGCCGTTCGTTGTTGCCTCGCCCCGAAAAAGCACCGGAAAGGCACGCGGCATCCTCTGCTCGGTTCCGTTTGGCTAGCTGGCCCGTCAGTGTCTGCCTCGGCTCCGGCCGGCCCGACGCAACCACCGTATCGCAGTTAGTGGCCATCCCATCTCAGCTAGCTACCCCGCTGGGGAGGTCGTGATTTAGTGCCGTAGGGCCGGTTGCCCTTCACCGGCGAGCACACATGACGGGTGTCTACGTTGCTGCCTCCGACTCGACTGATGGCCTGCCCCGTTCATGACTTCAGCTGTACTGCCATGGATTTCACAGTGTGCAATCTCGGGGAGCTGGCCGTCGAACTGACCTGAATGTTCTACTTCGAGCACTTTGAAGAGGGATAAAAAAAACTCTTGTTTCAATTCGGTGGTGTAGGAACTGTTGACGACATGCCACGACCGCTTTGCATTATACACATGCATCTCCCGAGACATTACGTTCTTGTAAGTGCGCGGCCAGGGGCGGTGCTCTTCGGAAGTTTCTTCTTGGTACTTGTCTTCTCTCTGGCGCGCACAAGGTTAGCAAAGACGAAGTGCGATTCAGGTTGGTATAGCTAGCACACTGCACACCAGTATTGTCCCTTTCATGCACGGCCATCCTGTCCAGATCATTTGCCAACATACAGATCAGCCGTCTCTCTCTCTCTCGCGCGCGCCGCTAGGGATGTATGTACTTCGAATCTTGTTCAATGTTTCCATGCAATCAGTACCGCACCCAGCATGCAGATTGAAACGGATAATTCCATGAGGCGTCTTCCCTGACGAATAATTGACATCTTTTTAATAGTATTTAAGGGATGATAAGAGAAAAAAGAAGAGCAGTCAATTGAAGGAGATTCAAGTTAGTACAATCCGACAATTCAGAGTCAAGTATATTATAAATAGACAAGTTAGGGCTAGTTTCACACTTTTATAAGTGCATTCTGTAACCAGTTCATACTTGGTTCCGCTCTTAGAAATCTCTCCTATGCGATAGATAGAACCCGTACCTTATTCACTTGAAACAGCACGACGCTTCGGTCTTAAGTATTTGACAACAACCGTTATGCAGTTGTTTCCTATGTTCGTTTCTCTAACAACAACCAATAATTAGATATCATTTCTCTAACAATAACTACCTCTCCAAATGGGTGCGCTAGTTTTAGGAGGCGCCTTCCTAGGCGAATAATTGCCGCCTCTTTAATGGTATTTAAAGGGTGACAAGAGAAGACAGAAAAACATGCAATTGAAGGAGATTCAAGTCAGTACAATTCGACAATTCAAAGTCAAATAGATTAAGCGAGTCGTGTTCTTTCAGTAGGAAGAATATAGAGGCGAGGTCTAGTTTCATACTTTTGTAAAGGCAATATGTAACAAGTTTATAATAATAAAAAGCATCTCTATTTTTTTAAAAGATTTTAGTCATCTTTTTATATTATTTTATAAGATCAAAGACTCGACCACCGACAAATCATCGTCTTAATATTTCCTATTCAGAAAGAAATATCCAGCTCTGCAATATCGAATCATGCATTTCAAGAACGTTCGTGCCCCAATCGTTGAGCTTTAAAAATTGTACGCGCAGCTGTGTTGCTAAGACATGCATGGCCACGAGTAGACATGAACTGCTCTGCCCATTACCGTTGGTAAGGCTGGGATCGATCCGGCATCCATCGCAAGGGCAAGCAAGGACATCTTCAGTGTCGTACAGTCTCATGGCAGGCCGTACTGTACAAACTGAAGATTATTCGAGCTCTGATGAGGTGTTCAGCATTAGTATTTCAGATAAGATCGAGCTAGCCGCTTGCACCTTCGACGAAACTGAGCTGGAAATACTATATAAACAGGATATATCATATATGCTTCGTATCACTGACAAACATATTTGTTAATACTGTACCAGGCAAGAATAGTTTGGTTCTTATAATAGGACATTTTGGTACTAATCCATATCAACGTTCTATTTTGTATTTAATATAATAATTAAGTATATGTATTTATAAGTATATATTAGTTTACTTATATGCATATTAAATATCATTTATAATATTATTCTAAATACATATTAGTACTATCAAATATAATATATAATTCAATAAATAATATTATCAATTCCATCAGTATAGTCGGTATTGATTGGTATCAAAGTCGATATAGCTGATATTGTCTGGTATCAAGTCGGTATTGATTGATTGACCGGTATGATATCAAAGTCGAAACGATATTTGCAACTTTGCTGATAAGTTTATATATAGATAATGGAACTTACAATCAGTGGGGTACTTTAGCACGAGGGCCATGGTCTGATGGCATCGATCGCTTGCTGACAAAACATGCCCTGTCCCAGTCCTAAGAACTTTCACCATTGGTTTTCCTTTTCACAGATTTTTGCCTTCTGCAAATGGCCCATCCATCATCATCCTCTCCACCCCTTTATAACAATCTGCCGATCAAAAGCATAAAAAACAAGTGCCTCAGGTAGAAGCTACACAGATCTATGGTCTGTCCAAAGAACTAGGCACATTTGCAGCTCAAAAGCTCATGAAAAGAATGCAAGAATCGAGAGGCTCATGGAATATTGGTCGGTGTAGCCATATCTACTCAAATGAGTTAGCCAACTGGGGCTCTCAACAGCGGTTGGTACAGAGCCTCAGCGTATAGAATTTGGCTCAGCGAGTTTCGCATGTAGGACGTATTAGCGCGACGTGCTATTTAGCAAAAGAAAATTAAATAGAAATCACAAAAGTGCGACGTTTTAGAATGCGTACAATTAAATCATATTAATTTTAAAAGCAGTACTTCTATACTTTCATCTCTAATAAAAATAGTATTATTTAAAACATATTATTTAGATATATGAAAATGTACGAGTGAATTTGCTATAAAAATACTTTCATAATATTATATTTTTACAGCCTTTTGAATATATTATAAGAGAATTTAGTGCTCAATTGAGCATTTTATTGATTTGTGGGTGTGTCTAGATATCACCCGGATGTTTTTTTTCAAATAATCATCCAAATTTTGGATCGTTGGATTAAAGATCCAATGATTCTTTTTTTTAAGGGAGGATTTTTTGGAGGGAGGGGAATTCGCACGTACTCAAAGGTTAGAAATTTGGATGGTAGTTTAGAAAAAAAACATCTAAGTGATGTTTATCAATACCCATTTTAAAAGTAAAAAACGTCACTCTTTTATGATTGGGAGTAAGTGTTGAAGAATTTACAAGTACTTTTTTTTAGTAAATTTGGTAGCGTAATTGTGGATGACAACCAAATAAACTGATCTGAAATGAGTTTAACATTTCTGAAAAGTAGGAAACAAAGGCTCTAACCAATCTAGGCCGTAAAAATTTCCGTAGCAATGTTGCTGTGTAACAATAACAACAAAAGAATTTGCGGCGAACTAGTACACAAGCAGTACATACACAATTTCCGTTGGTTTGAGCATTGCTAATGCCTGGATTTTTGCTGATCATATGAGACATTGGGTTTTCTTTGAACATTTTGATTAGCGTGCTAATTTACACCAAATTTCGAGACGATCAAACTTTAAATATATATAGACAAATATAGTACATAGTCAGGGCGGAGAGAAGGGTGCTGGCAGAGGCCAGGTTTCCTAGTAATTGGATAAATTTGTACTATACTTTTTTATATTTTAAAAAAATTATTGCCTTTAGTATTATTTGATCTTTCTCATCAAATATATTTGATCTCTTTCATTAAATGTAGTTATATTATATAGGTTGTTTAGTCCATTTTATTTTTAAATTCTAACTTCGCCGCTGTATATAGTACAAACAAAATGACACGAAAAGAAATGCAAACAAAAACACCACATTTTTTTCAAATTTCTGCAGCTCTTTTTTGCTTGAAGGGAGCACCGCTTTTGCAACTAACAAACTGCGCCTTGGGCAATGGCGCGGTTGGCCGCGAGGCACGTCGTGCCGTACACGGGCAGCTCGTCGCCGTCCGCCCCGCGAAGGCTCTCCAGCTCGAAGAGATCGGAGCTCGAGTCGCTCCCCTCCTCGTCCTCCTCCACGCCCCCAAGGCTCCGAACGAGCTCCTCGACCCTGCGCCGCAACACCGACGCCTCGGCGTCGGGGCAGAACCTCACCGACCTCCGCTCCGCCGCTTCCGTCGCGTCCGCCGCTTTTAAGGTGGACGTCTCCGATGTGCATGATGGCTGTGGTAGCTCCAGAGATGTGATCTGCGGCGGAGGGACCGCTGACGGAGTATTAGGCACCGATGACGAAGTTTTAGGCTTCCTTGGGAGGCGCGCTGAGGCGAACAGAGTCTTGAGGACACGCGCGAACGTCGCCGGTGACGGCGGCAGCGGACCGGGCGACGATAGCACTGCGCCCCTTGGACGGAGCCTTGCTCCGGGGAAACACGGCCTGCCCTCCTTCTTCGCTTTGCTGTTCGGTGGTGCAGCATATTCCGGCGACAGCGACGGCGGAGGCCGGTTGTGCCGGCGGTGCGTGGACTCAGTGTTGGTGATCGACGCGGACGAGCAGGAGAAGCTGTAGCTGGACGACGAGTCCAACGAGGAGGTGGTGGACGACGCGTACCCCGAGTCGCGCGGGCGAGCCACCGCCGCCTCGCGCCGGCGCCTGTCCGCGCCTGCCGCCTGCTTCGGCTTGGCCGCCTCCTTGGCCCACCAGAACTGCGGCGGCGCCGTCGCCTTCTCCTCCGACCGCCGCGTGGTGTCAACAACATCGGCCGCAGCACCGCCACCATTGCCCTCGTCGAGAGAGCGGTAGATGGCGTCGAGGAGCGACGCCGAGAAGGACGCACCGTGCTGCTTGCGCTCCCCGTGCCCCCGCCGCGGCGGCGCGAGCGGGGGCGGGTGCTTGCCGTGGCAATGGCGCCTCTCCATGCCAAAGAAAGAACTGAGCAAACACACTGATCACACCACCGGTATACTCGGCGATCGAAGCCGGAATTCTTCGCGCTCGAGAACGAGAGGCCACGATGACACAAACGAAAGGAAGAAACGCTCGAAATTAAGCAACAGCACAAGGCGAAGGGGGTGGTGCAGTGGAAGACGGAGGTAAAGAGAAGGGAAGGTGGGATGGACGTGGTAAGGCTCCCGTACGTGGTGGCCGGCTGCGCGCTGTATCGTTGCCCATGAGCCGGGTGTCAATAAGTTACCGCGCGCGGACGGACGGCATTGGCATCCGGCCTGAGGTTGTACCGTTTTCGTCACAAGATACGGTCGTTCCCATGACATGTGGAGCTAGGTTTGTCCGAGAGCTTCCGGAACCCAGCTAGCTTACGAAAGCCCAACATACTATATGGAGGAGAAATCTTAGTTATCTTTTAACTATATTAAATAAGTAAAATACTATATAGAGGAGAGATGACGTGAGGACAGATAATATGTTATTCCTTATACAAGACATCACATAAGTCCATAAACCAATGTAAATAGTAAGAGGATGTGTGATAGAAAGTTATATTTCAAATAGTATAAAATAGTTTGAGAAATAATTTACTACTGAAGAGATTATCTGTAATGTTATCTTTATGTAAAATAAAATTTTTATTTTTTTAAAAAAAATAGATTATTGAACATACCTTAAAGTCGACGGAGGCCAAACAAGCTCTTAAAGTACTAGTTTAGCTCAGCCGCTCAGGGCAAGCCTATGACCTGTATAAAATGCAAAAATTACGTGAGATTCTAGAGGGAATTATACTATTTCTTACGAACTCACATGAAATTGTTATATTCCAAACAGGTCCTTAGATCCTCCTTAGATGACATCAGGTAAAATAATCCATCAATCCTATACTTACGTGCATATGGAACTACTGTAGATCTTTTGGAGAGCTCCCTTCCGGGGGAAAAAAACTGCACCTCTAAAAAATGCAGAACATCCGAGAAATGAATTTGATCAAAATCGGCCCAAATTCCCAGAGCAGCCCAATAACTTCAGAGCCTTGTACTGAGGCATAGGCGGCCCAGGGACTCATAGGCCATAACACGTTGCTGCGCTGTTCAGTACGTGAGCGGTTGAGCATACGCAACTGGCTGGCCTGACAGCCTTGAGATATACGTGTACCTCGCAGACAGGGGCGGAGGGAGAGGGGTCTGGCAGAGGCTAGACCACAAATTTATACTATAACGCTGAATATTTTGATAAACATTATTTTCAATAGTGCTATTTGCCCATGCTATAGAATATATAGCTTATTTGATCCTCCTCGTTACTAATTTGGCCCCGTTCAAATGAGCTGCGCGTCAGCTTCTTGCTATGCGATAGGCGTTGAAAACACTATAATAGTTTTTGTCTTGTTGTTTTTTTTTTTTGAATTTTTGTGTTTTGTTTTTTTCCTGTATTCCTTTGTGTTGTTCGTGATAGGTTAGCATGCCGTTTTTATTTTTACATTTTTTTAAATTTAATTATGTTTAATATGTCAACTTAGCTACAGTGAAATTTCAGATAGAATCTATCGCTATTCCGAACATCTCCTAAATCCTTACGCTGCCTCTGCACATAAAATTCTATAAAGGCTCGCTCCAAATAACTTCTATTACTAGTTTTTAAAATATGTTTTTCTTAAGTTTTTTTTTCATAGAGCACTACCAAAGTCGTATATGCGCCCAAAAAAACTTGCGCTGTCATCTTGCAGGCTTCGAGAGGCCCAACATGCCACCAGATAGCATTCATGGTTCCACTAACAAAACTCCAAAGTTTTCATCGAAACTGCGTTGGACGAATCGCTACTCTTGCAAGCTTGCCGCGACTACGGTCCACGCGACCTGTTTCTGCAAAGTTTCACAAAGAAGAAATGCACCCCCCCACAATTTCTCCGTCCCTGCCTCTGTACAGTTGCAGTCAATACCGACCCACATCAACGGTCTGAATCCTCCGTCATGGACAGCACGCCGGCGAACGACGGGCGCACACGGCACGAGCACCGCGGGCTCCGCGGCCGCATCGCCGGCCTCTTCTCCTCGCCCGCACCCAACCATCAGTGCTCCGAACACGTACATGTATGTATGTCTCACAACATGTACAACTCGAAGAAATGATCTGAGGTTTTCGCGGTGGTTTTATATATGTTTTTGTGTTCTGTGTGCTGCATTAAAGGTCGCGAAGCTGAAGGAGGAGCTCCAAAGGCAGAGCGATCTCAAGGAGACGTACAAGGCCCGGCTCGAGAGCACTCAGGAGTATCTCAGGTTCTGCCTGGAGGTCGCCCAGGAGCACGGCTTCTTGAACCTCGTATCCAACAACGAGCACCAATCGCCTCACCACGACGCCGAAGCAGAGCCCGCAACGGCCGACGACGACGACCGGGACGAGCCAGAAGCAGAAACACCGTCCTGCGACCCGTACGTAGCCGCCACGAGAGACCTCGCGGTGCAGCACGGCTGGTTCGTTGCACCCGACGAGGTGATGAAAAATTCGATCACAGCAAAGCTTTTGCACGCGCATGCATGCATCCGGTTATTCTGAGTTTCTGACTGGTATACTCCGATCAAACAGATCGAGCTGCACGAGATGATAGGCCAAGGGACGACGGCGAACATACACAGGGCGACGTGGAGGGGGCTCGACGTGGCGGTGAAGTGGATGCGGCCGGAGTTCTTCCTCTCCAGCCCCAGCGGTGAGGCCTTCTTCGCGCAGGAGCTCGACGCGCTGTCGCGGCAGCGGCACCCCTACGTGCTGCGGCTGATGGGCGCGTGCCTGCGCCCGCCGGAGAGCTGCTTCCTGGTCACGGAGCTGCTGAGCGGCGCGTCACTGGGCGATTGGCTGCACGGGGGCAGGGAGAGGCGGAGGGAGCGGCTGCGGGCGTCGCCCCCACCGCCGATGGTGGACAGGGTGAGCAGGGCGCTGGAGATCGCGCTGGCGATGCGGTATCTCCACGAGCAGACGCCGAGGGTCGTGCACCGCGACCTGAAGCCGAGCAACGTGCTGCTGGATGGCGATTCACGCGCGCGGGTCGCGGACTTCGGCCATGCCAGGTTCTTGCCGGCCGGCACCGAGGCGCTCACCGGCGAAACGGGTAGGAGACCAATCGCGCATGTACGCAACTTCTGAACGGGCGGGCCTGCTCTGCTACATTAGGCCAGGCCCAGTTAACAGTGTGCTAGCTTCGCAGTTTGCAGTACCACTTCTTCATATTTCCCCCCTATTTTTGGAGTGCTATACTTTGTGTTTGAGATTTGCGCCTAATCTTTCGAGTGATTATTCGTTTCTTTATTAAAAGTTGCTAGCCATGGTGCTGAGTGTCGGCTCTGTTCTTGCGTGGAGAATCCAAATGGAACTGATGTACTTCTTAAAAATCGCTCTACTCAGTAGGCCATATCAACACAGGTGTACCCAGTGAAGTATTTTTTTTGTTCTGACTCTCCAATTCTTTTAAAATTTTAGGGACCTATGTGTATATGGCTCCTGAAGTTATTCGCTGTGAACCGTACACCGAGAAATGCGACGTCTACAGTTTCGGCATCATGCTGAATGAACTAGTAACCGGGGAGCGTCCGTACATAGATACAAGCTACGGGCCTAGCAAGGTTAAAGTTGCATTACCTTTCGACCTGACCTGCTAATCAGTTTCTGTTCTTAGCTGACTTGTCTTAATTGATGTTTATTACAGATTGCATTGGAAGTAGCACATGGAAGATTAAGGCCAAGACTGCCAGCGAGCGATGCAAATTCTAGCGTCCTGATTGATCTCATCTGCCGAGCCTGGGATGCAGAACAGTCGAACAGGCCTTCGTTTGCCACAGTAACGTCGGTGCTTCGAAAAATCAAACAGCAACTAGTGTAATACAAAGAACAAAGCCAGCATTCTGGTTATATTTAAACTTATTTGCACGAGAAAAAAATGGATGAAATGTAATGCATAGTACTAGAGTTCATTCCCCTTAACTTTTTTTTTGTGTGTGTGTTGGTTGCATTGTTGCTTGCATAGCTCTGAATTTCTGATTTCTGATAGGACAGGAGAACGGCCACACGCCCAAAACTTCTTCACAGGTTGTACATAGTACTAGTGGTTCATTTCCCTTCTATTCTTCTGGATTTAGAGTAGCTGACTTCGAACTTTTTGTCCCAGTCGACGACCTCCTGTGCGAAGAGGCTGATACAGGGAGACTTCAAGCACAGCGTGCCCTTCCATGGATGAACCTGGCACAATCCTAGGTGTAGACATGCGTCTCATTCAACAGCCTGTATGTTTTTTTCCAAAATTCAATGTTAGTTACAAATCGAAGTCTTTTGCGTAGTGGAGTTTTAGTTATACTGTGATCGTCATGTTTTGTGAACTTTTTTAAATAGGTTCTGCCACCTAATTAACTGAACTGAAGTATGCTACTTATGACTGATAGACGCTTTTGAGTGTGGTAGAAGAAATGAGGGACTCCCCGCTCAAGTAGACAAGCTCTCCCTCTATCCTTTCTTTGATTCTTTCATTGATGTGCTGAGCAGTGAGATCAAAGGGGTGATCCGAGGCCTGAAATGGGAATAGCAAGCAACACATCAGGTTGTCATACTGAATTAAATGAAGCAGTCTATACATTCATGTATGATACATTCCAGCATAAGATAATTTGGCGTTTGAAATTGCCTTTGAAGATAAAGATTTTTCTTTGGTATTTGGCTAGAAAAGTAATTTTGACCAAGGATAGTCTTTGCAGAAGGAATTGGAGGAAAAGAGAGAGATTGTGTAGCTTTTGCTCGGGTTTTGAGTCAATTCAACATTTGTTTTTTCACTACCCTACTACTGCCAGAGGCGGAGATGGGCCTTGAGCCGCTGGGCAATGGCCCGAGGTCTAGCCGAGAAATTCCCTAATATTTTTACTGTAGTTAGAACAATATAGACTTGCCATCTTTACTTCTAATGGGCTGGGCCCGAGGCCCAACCTCGGGCTGGCTACGCCGGGCGATTGGTTGAGTTGTTTTGATAGGAAAGAAAGAATGTTGTGTGGCCTGGGTACTGCATCCTTGTGTTAGACTGTCTGGAAAACAAGAAATTCTACTTGTTTTGACAGGATTTGGCCAAATCACCCTAATCAACTTATTTTTACCATGCGTCGTTGGAATCGTGTTTGGTCTCTATTTCAGAAACAGGACATGCGTGAATGTTGGGAACAGGAGGGCTTCAATAATAGATGATGAGGATAGCTTCAGTAATCTTCCACATGGCGAGCGCTGGGTGGGCCAACACAACAGGAATACTTTGTTATCAGGATGACAGTGGGGTTGTTCAACTATCCAGTTTTGACATCGATCCGGGTTAAGTGAAGCTTGTGTGATTGGTTCTAGGAAGTTTAAATTTTTTGCATGTTGGATGTAGTTTTTTTCCCTAGCTCTTTAGTTTTAAAACATTGTTGTTGCCTTTTTTTTCTCTCTGTTGTGGTTACAGATCAAATAATAAACAAGAGGACCATAGAGAGGCCACTAAGGGGCTGTCTGAAGCCTTATAAACCGTGGAGACCATGATAGAAATCTATGCTACCTAGATTTGTTTAAAAAAAAGAGTTTTACCCTCATGACACCTTAAAGCATATATTTATAGTCATGAGGAGGTTTATTGTATAAATACCTCTATCTAAGTCTACACTTATATGAGTAAACATATCATTTTTTTAATTTAGATTTATATAAATATCTCTATCTAAGTCCATATGTATAAAAGTAAACATGGTTTTTCCTTGGCCTATAGTCCTTGTCAGACCAATGGACTAGTCTACTGGCGCAATGAATTAACTGGATCCCCAACACCTTCTCTTTCAGTTCTTGTCACTGTAGTTAAACTGAGATTATCTGCTTTAATAAGAGGCCACAGATTGTAACTTCTATCTCCATTATATATAAAAAAGAATTAAAACGTACATGAACGTTCTTTGCTCTCGAAACCCGTCCGAACTTAACTAAAAAGTAGGGAATTTTTTTTTGGCCAAAGTATGACGTATCTGATGCGTATACACTTCCCAGGATCCTTACTATGGTCGCGGTCAACTGAAGTTGGAAGGCATGCTCCCGCTTGTAGGTTGGCCCGTCGCCACCAGCCGACGTGATAAGCACACGCATTGCCAGCCCCCAGTGCCCCCACAACCGCCTGGGCTGCTCCCCACCAACCACAGCCAGCGCGTCGCCCACCCGCCTGCCGATCGGCACCACGCCGCTGCCGACCAGTTGTACACAGAAGGGCACAAGGCAATTCCTGCTTCCAATGGTCTATACAAAATTCAACTTAGCAGCAGCAGCAAGAATGGGAAACATTGTAAGTACTAGAACAAGTATGAGATTATACCAGAAAGCCTTAAGCAATATAATCTCCT
Source organism: Melocanna baccifera (assembly GCA_036346265.1). Classification (NCBI taxonomy): domain Eukaryota; kingdom Viridiplantae; phylum Streptophyta; class Magnoliopsida; order Poales; family Poaceae; genus Melocanna; species Melocanna baccifera. The sequence goes on along the minus strand of CM070701.1, from coordinate 12,793,382 downwards.
CCAGCGTATTTACCTTCTCTTCTATATACCAATTGCAGTCCCTGTGATATGCTAGATTTCTCACATCCTCTGGTTGTATGAATATTGATTAACAACAGCCAAGTCCTTCACGTGGTTTGAACATCTGCTGTTTTTTCATGCAGTGAACTTCTGCAAGTATGAAGTTGATCATAGATGTGCATGTGCCCTGTGGCTCAACTGTCATCGGCACAAATTCAATGATCACGACAGAACAATGGTCCATGCCGCAGCTGGCAGGAAGCAGAGGGCCCTATATTTTCTGACCTAAGAGGTGCAGCTGGTCAAAGAATCATCAACTGGATTACATATTCATTCCTTACTATGTTTCTCACATATACAACCAGGCAAGGGGTTTGCAAAGAAAGATTCTTCTAGCTTTGGGAATTCTCCAGGCTCCCTAAAATATGGAGCTCCTATTCGATCGTTGTGTAACCTTTTCACTTCTGAACTGAATTCCTCCCAAGGCATTCTTCCTTCATCAAATTCATCTACCAGGCTCACAAAACTCATTCTGCAAGAAAGAATTAGACATTTTAGAAAAATAATGACCTCAGAAGAAAGAACAGCTATTTGGCAAGACTTGTATGGCTACTACTCTGCAACACATATAACTAGGCTATTGGGTCGCTGGGTGTAGAAGGAAAAGATCATAACATATAGCACTTCTAACAAGGAAAAGGTGTTACATTACCTATCGGGGTTAATTGTCTTCCTGAAGTTCTCGAAAAATCTATGACCTTGTACAGCTTTTGCCATATTTCCATCGTAGGTGTAGATAAAGGCATCACTCTGGAGAGCTACAATATAGTCAAGACCAGCAAGCATGTTCTGATGATTTTTGAAGGGCTCAAGTTCCTCTTCTGTTGCAAGAGTAGAATGAGAATAAATATTGGGAAAATCATCCACCAGTGCCTGCATGCTTCCATTGCCAAAAGCTTCACCTGCAACCAAGTAAATTCTGGTGCTTGGTGGGAAACCCAGTCCTTTCAATAAAAGTGAAGTTTCCCTTGGAGTCAAAGGACAGCCACCCATAATTCTTCTCTCAGTTCCGTTGATTTCTTTCTCTTTCCAATGACTAACCTCATAACGCATCTTACGTAACTTCTCTTCTTCATCCGATGTCAAGCTATGGCTGCAACCAGTAAAAGCTAGCATATCCTTCTCATACCTGCAAAACATAAAAAATTAGCAAATCCCCTCCTGTTTCCAGTAAAAAAAGGGATAGCTAACAAAACAAATGTTAGCCCTTCTTATTGTTGTGCATGTAAATACTACAATATGCACTACATGATTTCTCGCTACTAAGTGTGCTAGCTGGTGCAGCTACAAAGAGTTCAGCAATGTCGTTTATTATACTTGTAAAGGATTTTAAGTTAAGAGTCTACTTCACTACAGCAACAGCATAGCTGAAAAACCTCAGCAAAATTTAGCTCCATAGTTCCGTGGCATTATTTGCTTCCGTAGTTCCAAGAACTTAAGACTAGAACTTCACAAGAAAACCTGATAATCATTGAAGCAATCTAGAACTTCCTTCACAAAATGGTTCCATGAAATGTCTGTCAAGTGGCACACCAATTTAAGATCATTCACCATTAATTTACATAGGCAATCTATCCTATGAATAAAACACCATTACAATGTGACCCACTGCAGTTCCAGGTTCACAAGCTCAATTATCTTTTCACTGAAGAGAAAGACCCTAATAATTTCATGTGTGCTAGCATGGATATAACAAAATGACATGCATATCCTGAGATGAATGTAGGAGCATAGAACTTGCCTTAGATGGACAGCAAGATATGGGCTTCCATCCTGATGCATCCTCGAAACTAAGGTAGCACCAAGATCTTCGATTGTATGAGAATACTTCAAAGATCTATAGTTAACTCGGCATCTTAATTTCTGAATATAACTAGGAAGGCCGTTATTTGCTAAGCGAGAATCTGTATGAGTGAAGTAAATGACTTTGTGTTTCTTTAAAAGAGGGAGGATTTCATCTCTGTAATAATTCACCTGCCCAGGATAAATACTGAGTCAGTGTTTCCATCATATATTAATGTAAATTATAGATAAAAGTCTAGTTTCAACCTTCGACCAAGATATTGGAGCTTTAGCCAAAGGCTCAATATGCTTGTATGCAGGAGGTAGCATTTCAACAATATCAATGTCTTCTTTCAGTGACTCAATGAAGTGCTTCCAATTGAAAAGGTCCTTAAATTCGCTGCGAATTGAGGAAACAAGAAGGTATCATGACCATGTTGATTGACTAGCTATAGGGATTAGGAATGAAGAGGTTGAGGTTAAAAAGGCCCAACCTGTCATCTGCCCAGTAGGATGTATGATCAAGTGAAGGTAGAACGAGCGTTGCCTTCAAGATCTTAGCAACAGCAACCATGTCGCATATCTACAACATGAAAAAGATGCCATCAGATAGCAGGCCATAGAATACTAATGGCAACCTAAAATCAATCTATAGGATAGTAATCACACCCCAAATCTCATTTGATTCAAACCTCCATTTGCATTTATGAGAATGTAGCCATTCGTGTGAGAATCTTGCTCTACAAAATTAAGAACGAGACCATATCATGTTAACAAAGGTGTAGAAAAAAAACAAAAACACATTAATGAGATATAAACCAAATTACTTTTATGAGAGTTCGAAACAATGCACTGTCTGAAATTTTCACTGCTTGGCTGGGACCAGACATCAGAGGCCTACATGAAGACAAACAAGAAACAAATGTTACTTCACTAATTAATGTGTCAACCAAAGAACAGGTCTAGGCAGACATATATTACTAGCCTCAGCCACAATGTCTTCTCTTCCACCAATGCTAGATTCCACTGTCATCAACATCCTGTCACTCTCTTTCCCTCCAATGTATCCAAAGTGACTATCAACTTGATGCCCTTTATCACTGGAGAAGGATACAGAGAGATCCTAGAAACATGTACAAAACGCAACCAATTTACATTGTAATAAACTCTTCTTTCCTAAATATTATAATCTAGACCAATTCAATAACTTGCGATTAGCAATAGTTATGCGCAGGTAATATAAACTTCATGAAATGCTAAGGCAATCAAATAAGCTCATCATATACATAATATGACTGCGAAAAGAATACAGATTTTGAGCTGTAGCAAAGCCAAGATGACAAAAGCTTACAAGCAAAATTTCTGAAAATAGGTCATTACTGAAATCAACATGTCCTACCTGGAAAAACCAAACATTGGGAAATGGTTAACTAGATAACAAGAGTGATGGATAAGTCTCTGTGTTGCTTTTTTGCTTTTGCAGCATCTTAGGACAGTATCTTGACTAGCATCTAGCATCTCAGGACAAGCATCTTAGGACAGCATCTTGACTAGCATCTAGGACAGCATCTTTGACTAGCATCTTAGTATATGCTTGGCTGGTTAATAGCCTATAAATTTGTATCCCCAACCCCTCAGATTGGTATGGCATTGTGTGAGAAATAATCCTAGAAAATTGCCCTATCTCCAAGTGTCATCCTCTCGATAAGAGTAAAGATCTTACTATCACCAAGAGTAAGAATCGAGCGACTAACAAAGAGAAGGTCACTCACTGCCCCTACAACCAAAGGTTGTTGCTCAACTGTCCTGAACTCTAGTAAATGGTGACAAGTAGCAAGGTTGGTGCTTGCTACGATCAGCAAGGAGAAGATTACCACTGTCTAAAAAGAACCCTAATGACAAGCTCACTGATAACTACCACATGTATATCCAGGGCATGTAAGGAATATGACCAAGAAAACAATGTGTACATGGGACCTTGGGGATATCTTGAGAGTAGAGAGCCCAGGAGGATAATTCATTTCAAAGAGGGGAGAGCTAGACTCTCTGAGGCTAGAGGTTTGAAGGTAGTTGAAACCAAAGCATATTAATAGCAGGTGGTGCAGCAGCAGCACATCTCAGACATTCCCTCACTACCCAGGTGGTGCAGAACATCTGAAACGTCCCCACAGAACCCACCTCACACTGCAGCTAATGCGAAGAGAAAATTGCACTAGAAGTCTAAAACTACCTGTGTACTATTCAGTTTTTTTTTTTTTGCACATAACCACCTGCCACTTTAAAAAGTAAAAGTTTACCACTCAAGCAACTTTCAATTTGTGCACCTTTTTTTTGAAATAGGTGTTTTTTGTCCATCCGGGGTGTGCCAGCTGGGGAACAAGAGCCCAGGTCTCCTGGGTCGCACCCCATCGTGCTAGCCAGCTGAACTCATCAAAGGTTGTTTCAATTTGTGCACATGTGTTGAATTTATCATCTGCTTCCCAAATCTCAGGTGGTAAAATATACTTAATGTGCTAACTTTCAACATACTGGTGGACATTTGCCAAAAGAGGAAGGAAAGGAAGTACAAATGATAGGCTGTGCATTTTTTACTATGAACAAACTGAGGAATTATCCTTCCATCTAATTCTGCTTGGTTGGAGACCTGAATGAGCAGATTAGTGTTATCAAGCCTGATGCAATTACATTGCTTGAGTGTGTACCTATTAACGTATTTAAATGGTTATGGCTGTACAGACTTTCCTGCTATTAGCATTTGTTTGGCTTGCTTAATACTAGCAATGGAACATTTTGAAGTTGTGAGAGCATATGCTTAAGTGCAATATATCATTATATCTGCATCTGGAATAGATATTATATTGCAAGTTGGCAAAACATTTCATTGACGCATCTAGCTTGAATATACATACCAAAAGGCATCATATCTACTTAATTTTCTTAAAATTTGAATTGCCCAAGCTATTTATTAGAAGAAAAAATTGGAACGGAGAGAAAAAAATTATCAATGAAGCCCTGAGCTCCAAATAATTCAGCTCTGATAAGCTGACTGTTGTGGTGGATGCCATATGTTTGAGTACCCATAGATAAAGACTACACGGGTTAGTTAGCTCAAGCTTGCGGCAGTCTGAATCTCCCATCTCCACCTCACGACTTGATACCCCTAGAATCCGGCTTGGCACAGAATTAAGTATGGCAGGAATTCTCGAACTAGCTGACTGTTTGATCTGAATAAGCCCAACTAAGCATACTTACTACTACAATCTACTCCAAAGTAAATATATAGTTAAGGGTACTTCTATGACAGAAAATACTCTGCCCAACTTGAATAGACTACAAGATCCTAAACTCTACAACAATACCAACAGCCACAAGCACCAAAACAACAAGTATTTTCATAGTAAGCAACCGGTAAAGGACTCCAACAAGTGAGGAACCGTCCTAAAAATGCTAAGATCCCTATTTGAGAAGTTCCATAAAAGGCTACAAAGCCTACAATACAACAATTCCAACTTAACAGTTCTTCAACCAGACCATTCTCTCTAGTCGACTGGCTTCAGCGTCACATTAGAAAAACTATCTTAAAACCTGTCCAGTTTTTTGCTGATTCTTCAATACCCAAACGATGAGAATCAAGACAGAAAGAAGGTTCCATTCCATAAGATCCCTTTCAACTCTTGTTGTCTTGTCCAGAACGTTGAATTACAGTAGAAATTGTAAGGTTACAATTCCAGAATGCCAGGAATGACAAGTGAATTCAGAAAGTTAGCATGCTTTCCATTAATCTAGTCTTCGAGGCCTCTGAATTCGTAAGTAACAGCAGAACTAGTAGGCTGAGAAGAGAGAACATATATTCGTGATAAGAAGTACGGATAAAAATATAGCAATTGATCATAAAACACCACGTGCTGTTGATCCTAAAGAAGAAAATCTACCAAAATGGCAGCCAAAAGTCCAAAACTAGAAAGAAATTTCTACCTTCCATACCTGCAAATCAGCGTTTTTGTCGTCGCCAGGGAGGGCGAACCACCCGCTCGCCCAGATCTTGCCGACGCCAAGAAGCAGGCAAACGGCGCAGAACGCGAGGAACAGCAGATTGCCGAGCTTCCTCCTCTCCCGGATCCCCAGCCCCAGCGCGACCTCGCCGGCGCCGGCGCCGGAGCCCGGCTGCTTGAAGAGGCGGAACCGGAGGTGCTGCTGGTTCTGATGGTGGTGGAGGCCGCCGCCGCCACCGGCGCCCGAGTCGGAGGCGTGGGCACTGGACGCCTCCGGAGACTCGGCGGGTGAGCTCCCGATGCCGTCGCTCCGCGGGGAGCGGGGGGAGCTGATCTGGAGCTCGATCTCGCCGACGGAGCCGCGCTTGAACGAGTTAGCGCGGCGGGTCATCGAGCCGCCGCCGGCGATGCGAGGGCTGTGCAGGCGCGTGTGGTGGTGGAGGTGGTCGCCGCCACCTCCACTGCCCGAGGTCCCGGCCGCGCCGCCGCCGTGCATGGGTTGGTAGCCCATGTGCTGTGGGGAGCTCCCAAACTCCCTCAACCTTAACTGGCGCTAGCTTCCCAGTACCCACGTGGTCTCGATAGTACGGTTGCTAAATTAGGGGAGGCGCCATTAATGGAGCTCGGTTGGCAAGTGAGGGGTAGTGAGGAGTCCAGTCCAGTTGAGGAGGCGTCGTGAAGGAGACGAGACGACGTGGGGGGCGTAGTGGAAGACGCACGGAAACGGCCAGACGGGAGGAGGCAATTACGGGCCCTGCCATTTGGACGCGTCCGCGTCGCACTTGCCTTCCATGGAGATCTCTTTGAGATTTCGGCTGGTCGCGGCGTCGCGCTCCGGCGCCGGTGTGCGGTTTCGTGATCTTGTCATGGAAGGGCAGGAACCGGAACCAACCGCCTGTCCAAACGGCGCAAAAGTCCGAGCTTTACGTTTTCGGAACGTAAAAGAGCCGAGCTGAAGTCGTCACGTAACGCGTGATAGACTGACTGCATGGGACGTACGCAGCGGCGTTTACTTTGGAGATTTCTACTGGTTGACGTGCAAATAAAACTACTGTATTCAGGAGGTGATCGGAGGAATAACGATATCTTTTAATTTTTGCTGAAAAAATACTGTAATTAGCTGAAAAAACACTGTAACTGAGTTAGTTTATTAAGTATAATTAAATTTTAAAAAATTTAAAAATAAAAACGTATACTAATCTAGAACGGACGATGCAAAGGAACATGAGAAAAAAATCAAACAAAAAAACGAAAAAAAATTAAAAATAAAAACGACACACTAATCAAGAATGTTACTTCTACTTGTGAGGCCAATTATTGCTCAAAAATATTTTTTTGGAATTGCTATTCATAAGTTGAGTAAAAATTTTTATGAAATCAGTCAAATTTATAACCTTCCAATCTCCTTACGATATGTTCTCCTACCGACAGTTCTTTATCTTCTCCAGCTCCAGCCGCGGTGATTTAGGGCAAGGTTTCACCATATTAGAGTTTGAATTCACTGGGGCCTAGCTATAGAGAGGGAGAGACGGTGGGTGGCGGGGCAGCGATGGCGCCGCCCTAGTGCTGGTATGGATCTACGGTGGGTGGTGGTGGTAGGCGGTATAGTGATGTTGTTAGATGAGTTAGGGTGGGCGGGGTGGGGTGACAGCGGTAGGGAAGAGATGGTAGCACAGCGAGGCAGCAAGCAATACATTTTGAACCACAACGACTCGTGGTGCTACCCTGGTTCACATCCATGAGAATCAACTCGGAGGGCACGGTGGTGCTGCTGGGCACGCACTTGCAAGAGTGTGTCCACTGCTTCAGCCTGGTGGGCTGGCTGTGCCCGACGGTGGACTCCGTCATCAACCTAGTGTATGACGCCTACCTCCGGGAGCGGTGCCCGATAGCAGACGCCCGGGCGAACGCCCGCGACGTGGTATACACGCGCAACGAGCATATATTCCCTTTACAAGTTTACACCTATTAGGATTTTACTGGTAGTACTGTCAACGATAGTATAATTAAATCCTAAGTGATTTGATCAATTGAATTAAAAAAATGGATGGCTCATATTCATTTTAGAATATTGTAAAAGAGTCCTTATTTTATTTGAAGAGAAGGTACTATTGTACTCTCTCTCAAAAGAAATGAGAATGTACTGGCAACGGGGCTACACGTACAGAAATCGTTAGGCATGCTTGCGTGCACGTTCTGGCCGTCATGTGCTTACTGCGTTATGCAAAGTCAGAGCTGGCCAGTGCAGCTGCGCGGCGTTCCGCGATCCGGGCCGTGGTTGCATCCGGGATCGTCGGCCACTTGCCGCAAGCGCGAACGCGACGAGGCTACGTACCCCGACCACTTGCCACTTGCCGCTTGCGGTGACGAAAGAGCTGACTTTTGAGAACCGGGAATCGCTAGCTAGGCCACTCGAGGTCGAGGAGATGCGTCGCGTGCGGAAGGCACCGGCTGATATCGCACGCGCCTGGTGCGGTTGGGAGTGGGACTGCGCGCGAGAGAGAGAGAGAGGGATATGGACGTACGTCTGCCGCGCGCGCGCCCCACCCGACTCGGCGCGTCCACAACTCCATGTGCTGGCGTCCGGCAGCTAGCCGTGCGCCTCCGCCGCCCGCGTCAAGTCCAATATTTAAGACGTTGGACAACGGCCGGACCGAGTATAACGCCCTGATATTTTTAGAAGGGGCCACTAAAGCAAAACCCTAATCGGTCTTGATCTAATTTGGGCTTAAGGGCTCATTAAAAAAGGCAAACCCAGCCACCATCTTCTTTTTCCTGAGGTCTCTCTCTCTCCCTTGTGCGATCGGAGTAGGAGCTAAGGCCGACGACGCGCAGACGGCGTAGTCGGGGCTGGCGGTGGCGGCGATGCGGGCACCGGCCGGCAGTGTCATGGAGGCGCCGCCGCCTGGGCATGGTGCGGTGTGGGCTCGGCATAGGCCGGCGGCGGTGTAGGCTGGTGAGGCCGGAAGGCAGTGGCGCGGACCTGTTGTGGCCGGGAAGCGGCGGCGCAGGCCGGGCATGGCCAGGTGGCGGCAGCACGGGTCGGCAAGGCTTGGAGGCGGCGGCACGATCGCACGACCAGCAAGCCTGGAGCAAGCCGTGTGGTTCGGCTGGCCGTGATGCATAGCCGAATCACGTTTCACGCGGTGGTTGTTGGGTTGTGCAGGGTTTCGTGGTTCGCACAGCCGAATGGTGATTCATACGGCCGAACGGCGATTCACACAATGGAGACTTAGTGAGCGCAAATTCTTCCTAGCGATTGCACTTCCGTCCGTCTTTCCATAAGTTTATCCTAACTTTGATCTGATTCGTCTCCATTCTATCGTGTAGGTTCGCACACGACTATTGAGAGAGTGTTCGAGCAGCTACGTAACCCATATCCTTTGTGCAACGTATCCACTGAGCATGCTCAAGGCAAATACCTTGCAGCCGTAACTTTTCTATCCCGCATACCATATGTCTCTTATTACTTATCACCCTTGGCTTTGAATATAATTACCATGATTGTCTAGTTTAGACTACTTTTGTAGTGTTTATAACACAATGTTCTAGATTATATGATTTCACATGCTTTTTGGATGTAGGTAATGCATAGTTAAGGATATTCTAGAATTCATAGTTTTAATTAATATACTAGAATCCATGCTTAAATCATTGATGGGGTAGCGTATAAGCATGTTCAACTTTAGGGTTAGACCACTAGTAATCTTTTAACATAAGGACCGCTATGTCTTTTGCTATTTTATCTTTTGAGACAAGTTGTTTACATTGCACCGGTATATATATATATATATATATATATATATATATATATATATATATATTGTATTCGATAATTATGTATTATAGACGGTTTGTGGTTCAAACTGTCTGTGATAATTATGTATCACAAATGGTTTGTGGTTTAAACAGTCTGTGATAATTATATCCCTGATCGTTGGGTCCATCGATCATCCCCAACCCAATCCCAGCCAATAGAAGCCCACCAATCCCCATCCCACAGATTAGAGCTCCATCTCTCCATCCCCAAGCCCATTCTGCCAAAAATTTTCCCACTCCCGCCTTTCCCTCCCATATACATACTCACCCAAACACATCCCCTACCGCGCTCAAAACCTCTTCAGCCTCCTCATAGTCCTCAACCCCAACCCTAATGGCCCTTACGAAATAGACGGCACGCAAGTCTAAGGATAGCAAGGTGCCGCGGAAGTAGTTGCCTACCAAGAAGACGCTCAAGTCGGCGCCGACGCCCGCAGACGTTAAGGACATCTAGCTCGTGTGTTGCATCAGGGGTGAGAGGGCCTAGGCATAGAGGTCTCGTCGGCGGGGTTAAGTTTCTACTGTCTACTAGGATCTCTATTTCTTTATGTTCTTGTCATATTTAAGTGTTGAGTTCGTAGGATTAGGATATGTGTTTTTGCCATGTTCTTACTGTGTTAGATGGGTAACCTGCTCGTTATCTTGTTATGCTGTAACGATGGATTCTAATATTAATAGAAAAGAAATGTGTTGTTATGTTTGCTACTATATTACTTGTTTTCAAATGGCATAGCTAACATTTCCTGAGGTTAATTGAAAAACAGCAAAAAAAAGGTATAAAATAAATTATCACAAACGGTTTTGTGATATAAACCGTCTGTGAAGGACTATCACAGACGACTCGAACTAAAAACCGTATGTGATACTCGTACATCACTATCAAAGATGTGCTTTCCATGACCATGAGCACATAAATTAATTAGTACAAAACAATTAACCGGGCAAGGTCGATCATAATTAACCTGTCCGTTACTACTATGCTGTTCATTTGGGTTGTTTTGCATTTGGTCCTTTGCTCGGACTGAAACATGCAGAACTAGCCTATCAAACACTATCAATCTTGTTTTCATCATTCTGTGCTACTTTCACAAGCTCGTCGATCATCTCTTCCATACTTGAACTCTGCGCCATTTCATTATTAGAGAGAAGGGATTAATACAATACACCAACCCAAAAGGGTGTCACCACTTGCGAATAGCAAATCGACTAACACTGCACGAATATAACTGTTTGGTCGAAAATTACACGTGGTTTCCACTTCCACCACCTCGCTCTCCCCATTGGCCGCCGGTGCGCGCCGGCCTTGCCGGGCGTGCTCCGGCGCGCCATTGGCGCCGTCAAGGACCAGGCGAGCATCGCCAAGATCTCCGATGCGAGCACTTCAGACCTCGATGTGGCCATCCTCAAGGCCACCTCTCACGTCGACGGCACCCTGCCCCCCGAGTCCACGATCACCAACGTCGTCGTGCGTCCGCTGTCGTCCGCGTCCAGCGCCGCCGACTGCGTCCGCTTCCTCTCCCGCCGCATTGCCCGCACGCGCACATGGACCGTAGCACTCAAATCTCTCCTCCTGGCGCACCGCTGCACCTGCATGTGTGACGCCGGGCTGGACTTCTTGCGGGAGGCAGCCGAGCTCGCCTCGCCGACGACCGGCGCCAGCCTCCTCTTCGACGTGTCAAGCTTCTCGGACACCTCCTCGGCGACCGACCCCTGGGACTACATGGCGTTCGTCCTCTCGTTCGCGTGGTACCTCGACACGCGGGTCGCGTCGTCCAGCGCGGGCATGCTCAGCAACCTCCAGCGCCGCAGCGGCGGCGGGAGCCACGTGAGCCTCGTCACCAGCACGCCACCGCTAGGCGTGCCAGAACACGTCAGGCACTGGCAGCGCCTGCTGGACCGCTCGGTCGGCACGCGGCCGACGGGGCATACGCGGCAAAAGCGCCCTCGTGCGCGCGTCGCTGCACGCCGTCGTCCGTGAGAGCTTCGACCTGTACTGAGACGCCTCCGCGGGGCTATCTCAGCTGCTCGACAGCTTCTTCCACCTGCCGCACGAGCAGCGGGTTGATACTTTCCAAAGCCTGCGCCACCGCCGTGGGCAGTTCGAGGGGCTCGACGCCTTCTACGCGCTCTGGAAGAAGATGTGCGTCGGCAAGGCGTGGAAGTGCCCGAGCGTGCAGACGATCTCCGCGTCGCTGATCAGGACGTTGGAAGATTTCCTCGTCGGCGACCAGCCTTCGTGTCTACCGTCGCCGACCGGCTGGCTGAGCGCGAGCTTGGAAGACAGGGATTCTAGAGCGTCGATCTCGAGTACCGTGTCGGCAGTCGGCACCGGACGGCGTCATGTGGCGAGCGCCCTAGGGACATTTCAAAAAAATAAATAAAATCAATTTTCAATTCAAAATTTTGGTCCAAAATTTTCGATAACCGGCGGATACCGATCGTATTACTACCATCTGATAAATTTTTTGAACCAATACATTTTTTCCCGGCCGGCGAGGCCCAACAAGTCGGATTTAACCGAATGGGAGCTACTCCTGGTCGAGCCTGCGAAGATCATGTCGAGTCTGGCAACAGCAAGCAGGCGCATGACTCTAAAACCATTCCCGTCAGAGGTTGTTGAGGGTGGCCGGCATGTTTATGGAAGGAAGCAACTCCGATCAGACGTACAATTACAGCATTTTTTTGGTTGATGATTATACCAATACAACTGCAGATCATCAGAGGAACATAAACATCATCAAAGCTAAGGAAGGCCATCAAGAGTATTGCAACCCGTTCCTGCAAGGTTGCTACCAGATGGACATGAAGACGATTTCATGGCCAGGAGAGGCGATGCCTCAGCCTCCGACGTTCCAGGCAGCCATGGCGAACGAGGCAAATGCGCCGAGAGGGATGAATCCCTTCGCGGCAGCGGACACCATCAGTTCGTTGAAAGATGCATCAACGAGACAGCAGCTGATGCTAGACGAGCAACAACAGTAGATCGAGCATCTAAGGAAGATCTCTAGGAAGAACATGCCAACAGTACAACAGTTTATTGATATTTAGAAATTACAGCAGTTAAGAGAAGCCTGCCAGAAGAGCATCAAGATGTTTGAATACATAGGTTTTCTGACATCATAATAGATTCCACCACATACTTTGGATGCATTAAAAGGTCTTAACAATTGCCCAAACGGATCTTGTTACAGGAATATTTATGCTGAAGACGTTTGTTTTATGGAAGAACCAAGTACCAGGTTGACAGCAATACACACAGAAACAAGAATACTTAGTCATACAAGACAAGAAGAAAAGGACCATAGTTTTGATAGTGTAAGCCCATTAGTAAAGTATGAATGCTGCAATACTGCATGAATCCAGGTTTTATTCCGCTATGAGAAGAAGGAACGGAATCCCTGAACTTTCGCAGCATGTTGCCATGATTTCTCATCACTTCATCAGTCATCAGCAACAGATGTGCTATGCCCAAAGTATTGTTAATCCAAAGAAAAGGAGGGCAGCAACTGCAAAACATAACCCTGCGATTGTTGCAAACGCCTGCAAAATGATAAGTGTAATTCAAAACACATTAGAAGGTTGATGGTTAAAGCTAACACTTACCTTCCCTTTTGGCTCGAAGATGAACTGTTCCTCATCAGAAGAACGAAGGAAAGGTTTCATATTTTTACCTTTCCTTCTGACTGGAAGTTGAACTTGACTGTGAACCATCTCAACCCTCTATCAACAAAAGGAGCCAGTGCAAGGGCTCTGGAGTAAACCAAACAAGTCATCTTTGAGAATAGAGGGTAATGGATTTCAACAGGTAATATGCATTCTTTAAATTTTGAAAAGGCGCATGCTTGAGGATGTTCCTCAAGTTACCATTGAAAAGTAGTATCCAACTAGACTTCACTACACTTATTTGGGAAATTAGTTATACAATGATTAAATTTACTAAGTCAGATATTGACTCACCCTCCTACTCGAAGAATTTTGGTAACTTGACTGCCAGCCCACACCATTGCCATTAATTTAAGGAATCTGTTTTAGTTGGTATAAAACACATTATAGTGATAACTGCTCAAGTAACGGGGAAAAAGGATTTTGTAACTGTTACCTCTCCACTGCTGCAGCATAACCCATCCTACCAGGAGCAGGAGAAAAATAGAACCTGAAAAGTATATCATTCAGTAATTCCCGTCCATCAGGAGAAAAATAGAACCTGAAAAGTATATCATTCAGTAATTCCCGTCCATCCAATGCTGTTATTGCTTGTGCAATTGTTTTGCCTTGTGGAAATGCACCAATTGGAACACGTATTTAAGTGAATCAGTGGCCTCTTTCTCATGACCAAGGAGTTTACAAGTTTACAGTTTGAAGTTACAGAAAGAAATGTTTCTTCTGAAGTAAATGCCCCAGAAAGGTATCAGTACACTAAGTCTAAAAATCAGCACACCGCACAGAACCATGCATCCACTTACCATACTAATAAAAAGGTTGTGACATAATAGACGGTATTAAGTAGTCCATAAGACAAAACACCAGCAGCACCATATCTCTTTAATTTCTCTAGCAACCTGACAACACCATCAGGAATACATGAGGAATGATGAACTGTCACTATAATATAAGATTGAAAGAATGCATCGAATATGTCATTCCAATTATTGGTATCATGATTCATGAGAAAGGCTGAAAGCTTGAATCTGAAATTCATTAGTCTCAACAAGATGGATATATGCAAGGTTCTTCTGTAATCACTTAACACGTAAGGTAATATCCCCACTGCCATTCCAAGCTATATCTTGGCCCTAGCCTCCCGTCTGAGTAATAGTTCTTTCTGTCAACAGTTACTTGCATAAAAGAGTAAAAGACTAACTACTCACCATTGCTTATAATCATGAGAAGCCAGATAAATAAAACAGCACCAACTTTTGTGAGAGACTAACTACTCACCATTGCTTATAATCATGAGAAGCCAGATAAATAAAACAGCACCAACTTTTGTTAGGCTTTCTGCCTCTTTGAGTACATTTTAGAGCAAAGTGCAAGCTCAACTGCTACTCAACGAAGTTTCTGTTGGAATACTACAGTTCATCAAATGCATGTACATAAACTCACTAAAGACTTTGCCATGAGAACCATATAGCAAACAACAGGTGTACTATTATTGGTCATTGGATTTATGGTTAGTTGTGAATACTTTTTAGATGAGAAACTTTTCGATGACTTTTTGCCATAATTTCTTGGACCTGTATGAAAAAAAATCAATTCAGCCCTATGAAGAAATGCAAATTGATGAAGCGAAGCTAGTACACGCCACAAACATCATACCTGTGGAGCCTCCTTGTGGCTGCTTGGCTTCTTCAACATTAACCTAAAAAGGAAATGCAAATCAGTGTACACATCAATAAGATGTACTGAAATCTAAAATATCTTCCCATCATAGTTTATTTTAAAAAATATTTCATTTGTATGTAAGAAAGAAGATTATCTATTGCAATAGCTCATAGGGCATAAATATATAGTACAAGATACAAACCCTACTGCAATAGGAAAATACCTAAATACTCTTAACACTCCCTCTCAAATGTAAGGCGTATGCAATAGCATTGCATTTGGAAAGGTTGACACTAAAGTAGGGAAAATCCGAAATCCAAGTTTTGAAGATGTTGTCATAGCATCCGGCTCTTGAAAAATTGTGATCTTTTCCTATCCGGAATCGTACAACAGCCTATAAAGCACAAAGTATAAGTACTCAAAAAATAGAGGTAAGTGGAAGCAAAGTCGACAGCAGCAACACGATGTAAAGGATGTGGAAGATGACACAAATAGAGATAGTTGTCAAATCAAGCCAATGAGAGATATAGAAGTTTAGCGGCGTAAATCGAAGCCCGAGGTGATGATGGCATAGAAGAGAAGCGTGGTGGCCTTGGAAACTCGAGGCAGCGGCTCAAAGAAAAGCGGCATCATGAAGATTTCTACGATCTGCAGCGGCTCAAAGAGAAAAGTGATGGCTGCGACTATGCGAAAGGAGGAAGAGGACCACACTCATTCAAAAGGATGGAAATGGCTAGCAAAGCAATCAGCTGACTAACAAGGATTTTGTGGATTCGCACGGCTTTGGCAAACTGATAGAAAGAAATGCAACGGACTTGGATGGACGGAAATGGAAAACTCAAAAGAAAGGACTCAAATGACAGTGGACAGCAGCTACACATGCACCATAGCATCGCCTCATGGGAGTCAATGGACGGTGCTATGGTCCACTGTTCAGAATGGGTGGGATAACATGTTGCAACACGATGCCCTTGTGAACCACTTAAACATTCATCTCCTACAACTAAAAACTGAATCTTAGCGCTACTCAAAATCCACTCGCTTCTCCACCTCCGCACGGCACAGTGCCACTTCCATCTCTTCACCTCCATCCATTTTCCGAACACCAACTGAAGCCGGCCACAACCCAAACCAAAATCTCTCTCTCTCTCTCTTGAGGCTCTCTCTTCTTCCCTTTCTTCCTCTGGTCATCGCCGAGATCCGGCCGGCATGAGCTGAGACGGCGAGGGAGAGCCGGAGGCGGAGCGGGAGAGGGAGGTGGCGGTGTTGGTCCCGCGCCCGATGGAGGCAACCAAATCCGGGCAGGATGAGGCCAGTGGCGGAGAGGAGCGGTGGTGGCTAAAGAGGCCCAGCTCGAGAACAGCGTGGATCCAGCTCGGCTTGCCAAGGAAGAAGGCGGCCAGGCCAGATCCGGGCGCGGCGTGGCCGGCAGCGGTTGAATCCACACGGATCTGGAGTCAGCACGCCATCTCCCAGCCAGATTCGAAGTTGCGAGGCCGATGACGACAGGAGGTGGCCGCCCCCGGGAGTGGAGAACACTCCTCCCAGGGGCAGCAGCACCGTGAGCAAGTCAACCGGTGGCAAGGTATGAAACCTAAGCTCTGATACCTTGTAAGTAAGAAAGAAGCTTATCTATTGCAATAGCCCACAGGGCGTATATATATAGGACAAGACACAAACACTAGTTCAATGGGAAAAGACCTAAATACCCTTAACATCATTAAGCTCTTATACTCCCAAGGAGTGGTTTGCTTAACCTTAACTACCTATGGAGATTTACAAGAACTAATGCTTTGCATCAATATTCCATTTCCTGATAATGCAATATCAATAAGAAGAAGTGCAGAACTATAGAAGCATGCATTGCAGATGTGCTTTTCTCTCCACACAACAAGAGAGTAAGTAATTTTGGGGCTTTTAGCAATCAAAGAAGCACCATGATTGCCTCTACTCTTATCACACTACAAATCCTCTTTTAACTTCAGTGCATGCATGCCAGAATTATTATCTTCTGGTATCAGGAAAAACAACTAACGCCTGTTTGTTCATAGTTACCACTCATTTGGTGGCGGTGTGCCAGAGCCTAGTTAATGTCCTTATTTTCACATCAAATGAACAAAATTTTAACATATGGGGCATACTGCTAACATATTTCTTGAAAGGCGAAATAAAAAACTTCCATAATTACCAACTGGAGTCTACGCTATGAAAGCAGAATAACCGAATGATGCCTACATCGCACACATTGTCCAAACGTACAAGAATTCTTCTTCTCGCAAACAACTGATTCCTGAACCGACAAACAGGGTAGAAGCCATCCTGTCCAACAAACACTCATATTTCCATGAATGAGTCTACCATATGCTCTAAAGTTGTCGCATCCACACCAACAACCTGAACCTAGAATGAACTCTCCACATCCGATCAATCTTATGTCAAGCATGGTTAACAAGAACTAACATTTCACTTTTCTATAGTTCACCCCGGAACAGTTGATAGAGTTAGCGAGCATTGTCCCCATTCCCCAATCTAGTCAACCGAAATGAAACCCCCGCATTATCATTCAATTAAAATCGAGTAAGAAGAGAATTCACTACCTCGCCGGAGTCTTGGGAGCACCGGATGGGACTCAACAGGCGCGACCTTCCGGTGAGAGGCGATGCTAGCGGTTGCCGGAAGGAGACGGAGGAAACCCTAGAGGCGCTGCAAAGCCAGAGGAGGCCGCGCGGGGAGACAGTAGAAAAGGAGGGGGAGGGGGAGGGGGAGGGGGAGGATATGCTGGGGTTGGGCCGCACGCCGGCTGGAGGCAGCCGAAGGCAGGCTGTGGGGGGCGGCGGCGGAGACGACGACGACATGCTTCGCGCCGGGTCATGCCGGTGAGGTGGCACGTCCGCGGATAGGGGGACGTTTGTGGCACCCTCGCGCGGACAAATTCCACAACTAGCATCGAGCGCCAAAAAATTCCAACTCTAGCCCCCCGTTCCGGCGCACGATCGATCATCTGAGCGCACGATCCAGCAGACGGCGACACCTGTCCGGTCGTGCGGTACCGGACCGCGACGGCCGCTGCTATATCGCGATCGTGCGATGCGGACCGCGACGACTACATCAGAGCACCGGTCATGCGGTCCGGTACCGCACGACCGGACCGTGACCGAGCGCGCGTCCAGGCCTCCGACCGCACATCCGACCGTATGTACAAAAGATTTACATGTATAAAATTAAATTTTGCAATAGATAAAATTGTATTTGTGAAGTTGTATGTAGAAAATATTT
Source organism: Melocanna baccifera (assembly GCA_036346265.1). NCBI lineage: Eukaryota > Viridiplantae > Streptophyta > Magnoliopsida > Poales > Poaceae > Melocanna > Melocanna baccifera. Next base: position 12,775,131 of record CM070701.1, on the reverse strand, counting down.
ACATGTATATAATAAATTTTTGGAATGAATAAAATTTTAGATATGTATAGAATTAATTTTACATATCATATATGTAAAGTTATATTTCCCCAAGCGTATAGAATTTAGTTGTATTTGTAAGGTTATATTTAGAATAAAAATAATTTTGGATATATGAAATGATGTTTGAAACATATGAATTTTATGTACATTCCAGTTTACTGCTTGTGTAATTTTGTTGTAACAACTATCTGAAAAAATATTTGAAACATATTGAACACATGAAGTTTGATAGTAATTCTTTCATCTTAATGTAGTTATAAAAATGTGAAAACTGATACATATGATTAATTTTAGAGTTTGATTACTTACTTAAAAGTATATTGAAAACATTTGTAAAAATCATAATTCTAATATTTTCGTTGTAGGCATTGCAATATAAGTAGGAGTTTGAGAGGTTTTTGCATTCCAATTGAGCATCAAAAGATATGTGAAAAAATGACTTAGAAGAGTGCAATAATTGTGAGAAAATTTGTCCATCTGGACCAATATGTGAGGATCAAAGGTCATAATTATTCCTACCTCAGATTATGAACACATTAAAAGATATGAAAATCAGAAAAGTGCTCAAAATTATGCGAAAGTTTGTGCATTCCAATTGAGCTTCAAAAACTAGCTGAAAAATGACTTATAAGAGTGCAATAATTCTAAGAAAATTTATCCATATAGACCAATATGTGAGGATGAAAAGTTATAATTATGAATACCTCAGATTATGAGTGCATTAAAATATATGAAAATCAGAAAAGTGCTCAAAACTATATGAAAGTTTGTGCATTCCAATTGAGCTTCAAAAGTTACATGAAAAAGTGCCTTAAAAGAGTCCAATAATTGTGAAAAAATTTGTCAATATAGACCAATATGTGAGGATGAAAAGTCATAATTATGACTACCTCAGATTATGAGCACATTAAAATATATGAAAATCACAAATCTACTTAAAACTATAAAAAGTTCTAAAATTTTAGCAATTTGTGAAAATGAGAAAAGTACAGATTGATGTATTTTCATTTAGTTTTTTTTGTTCATTTGGATATTGAAGTCCTCATATGTCATATTATTTAATCCGTCTGAACTTGCTATTTATATTGCTAAAAGAGATTAAGAAGAATATTGAAATGACAAGATGAACATACGATTAGCGTAGAAACGGCTGGTAAATAAGAACATAAGCGATATTGAGGACATGAAGAATTGAATGCAAAGGTAAACGTGAAAATAACATAGCGCACAAAGTTACACGATAGAAAACAAACCGACACACTCCTACGATACATGTGCGCGTTGTTATGCGGACGAAAACAAACACGAACACACACAACCTAATAACCGGGGCCATTCACGGGACCAGCGCGGAACAGCCCCACTTATTGCGTGGACCGGGGCCATTTTCCCTTCCTAACGACCTCTGCGTCGAACTCCTCGGCTGCCTCTTTTGCCTTGGCCACTAGCTCCCTCTTCCTTTCGCGTTCTCTTTCGCGAGCTTCGTGCTCCCTACACGTGCACGCTTCATGATGAGCTTGCGTCTCCTGACGTAAACGTTCGGCCTGCTCTTCGTTCTGACGCTCCGCCTCGCGAATCTCGGAGTCCCTTCTATCATTCCACTTGTGGAAATCGAGAGTCAACTGGTCGTATTGGTGGATCTCTTGGTCAATCCACTTGCGATACCCGCACAGGGGTTCTGGGGACTGCGAGTACAAAAGAAATGTTAGTGCGGACATGAAACGAGAAGTAGTGGGGAGGAACACGCTGTCAGCGGTTCTTACCGGCTGCCGATAGGTGCGTGTGTCCCAACGTCGGTCCGGATAGTCACTGGAGTAGTTTGCGCAACCCGATGGCGCATACCCGTGCTAAGCCGCTCCGACTTGACAAACTTACATGGATCTTGACACCAACGAGGGGAGGCCTCTCCCCTCGGCGGGTCTTGCGCGAACGCGCGTCGTTGGAACCGCCGGATAGGGTCGGTGCAACGCGGATATCTTCTCGGGAGCCGTCCTCCTCGCGACGCACCGCTTCTTGGGCCCTCCCACTGCCTTCGCCCGTTCGTCGCGGGCGCGCAGCTCTTGCTATGTCGCGAGTCTCCTCCCATTGCTTCGCATCTTCTCCCATTGTGCCTTCTGCCGCTTGTCCATCTTGAAGGTGTGGGGTTTGGATTCTGTAGTGCCTTATCTCCAATCCCTTTCACCTTCTTATGTACGCTCTGAGGTTGGAATGGTGCGGTTAATTTCGAACCATGAAAAGGTGCGCCGTGAATTAATGAAACAGTGCAGGGTTGGCCCATCTCAACTGTGCACAAAGCAATACCCAGGCTTGTGCTGTCACTGCGTAAAGTAAAGCCGGCCCGTCTCGTCTTGTCAATGCGTAAAGCAGGACACTCTTTCCCCTCACTGCGTAAAGCTGCCAAGTCTTGTGCTGTCACTGCGTAAAGCAGGCCACTTGTCCCGTCTCGTCTTGACAAGTCACTGTCTACTCGCTGCGTAACGCTGACCTCTCTTTCCCCGCAGCGCGTAAAGTCATGCGATCCTGTCTTTGCGCTCTTTGGTCATGTCGACGCACAAAGCCGGCCCGTCTAGTCTGCGGCGATGGTGACCCTCACCCGCTTAGGTGGGCACGTGTAGAAAAAATGAGCAAGCCATAAAATGACACGATGACACCCGCTTGGAGGGGCCCCCGTGACTACCCTACCCTTGTGAACACGTGTCAGCTGCGTCGTTTTCTTGGTCCCCCGGTCCCTACGTAGAGAACTCTTTAAATTGATCGAAGCCCCAGCCCCTTCTCCGTCGTGCAGAAACATACCATGTCGGAAATAGAGGGTCCAGTCGGATGTGGGTCACCGAAGGAAGATCTTTCCTTGGAAAGGAGGGAGAACTTCGGTCCACAGTACCGCCTGATACCAAGCCGCCGCGCTCAACCCGCGTGGCGAAAATGCAGACACAATGAGGACGCGGTTGTGCAGGTCTTGGATGGCCCAATCGATGGCGGGCGACGTTTCTTCCATTGTCCACACTCAGGGGTAGAAATTACTAATAGTATAATTTTCATTACTACTTATGGTTCATCCTTGGTAACTGTTCTTTCCCGCAGATGGCGAAATGCGACTTCTCACGTTGGATCGACCCTCCTAATGAACGGTATGTTGCCATCTACGTGACTACATTATGGGAACGAATATTGGAGTTGGAAGAGCGAATCGAGACTCTCAAAGAGGAGAACAACGACCTCCGCCAACAGATGCAACGCGAGAGGGGCAACGAGGAGGTCGTGAACATAGGAAGCTCGTACGATCCCGGATGTTGCTGCGTGTGCGTGCCACTACAGCGACGGCCAGCCACGTCTGAGGCGTCCCCCTCAGCAATACTCAATGTGGGTGCCACGAGGTTCTTTTGGCATGTAGGCAACGCGGTGTATGCTTGTACCTTGTATCAATACGTTTTCTACGATGTGGAGTAGAGAGAGTGGTTACGTTAGTAGTGTGTCGTAATTTATTTGTTGTGTTCGTCGACCTGTCGCTGCGCATAGCTGCTAGTGTTTTAATGTCACTGCTAGTGTTCGTAATGTATTTGGATGTAGTGAGGGTTTGAAGAAGGCTTTGGAATCGCATGAAAATGTTATTTGAGTCCTACGAACCCAATGGGGAGGGTCTACTCCAATTGGAATCTATTAAGAAGCATAATGTCCTCAAACTCTGAGAGAATGAATCTGCCGTTAGTAGTAAGTACATTCTTTCCCGGCTATTGCATGCGAAAAACCGAGATAATAAGCTTATAAAGTTGGGACGAACATGGCGCGTACATTTTTATTACATGCATAGCATATAGCATGATATCGGACTGACCGACCCAACTGCTCTCACGACCTCTCGTGCGGACTGGGTCTATTACATCTTGTCTACTGGGTGTAGCGTGGTTGTTTCCCCTTTTTGTCGCGCCCTGAAGATGGCTCCGCTGCATCCTTCTTCCTGTCACTCTTGCTCTTGAGAGCTGCCTCACGAGCTTGAAGCTCTTCCTCCTGCTGCGAGAATAAGATGTGGTTAGAGATAAATGGCAATCGAGTGAACGAATAAAAAATTGACAATTGTCCAACCGAAGGTGCGAAGCGCGTGGAGGACGAGCGACCGAAACTGGGCCGACTGCTGGACTGCGATGGACGTGACGACGATGGCCGTGAGGACGATGGCCGTGCTAATGGTGCTGGTGCATCACGTACCAAGTGACCGCGTCGTACAACAGCATCGTCTCTGTGGCGACCACAACTGAGGGTTCGTATCGCAGACATGGCTTCTTCATAGATATTGCGCATTGAAGTGATCCAGCGGTCACTTGAATTTGCCCTCCCACGGTTCAGTGCCTAAGCAGACTCGTCGCGGATACGATGTAACCGCTGCAACTGCAGTGAAACAAAGAATGAGTTAATACGTAATCCTTGACAGGTTAATTACATATCAATGTCGTACCGTCTCGTCGTTACGTGCCGCTCGATGCCGATGCGGACTCGCACATGCATGGCGTCCTGTATGACCTCGACTGGACGATGTGGCGGTTGCCCAGTAAGCCTATTACGGGTGCGTGAAAGGTACCATCGAAGGTATGAAGTATACGTGTCGAGGTCGTACTCCCGTGTCTCCTCCAGAACCATCGTGTCCGCCTGGTCCCGCCACATGTCTGTCCACGGCGGCCGTATGATCGCCCTTCGTTGGCTCGGCCTCGCCTCGATTGCCTGCAAGTTAATCGAGACATTACACAGTTAGTAGGGGCACAAAGTAATGCATTAATTAAATTTAACGTGTAATGACATACCGGTGGGTCTTTGGGTGCAAGAGGCGCCTGCCGGGGTGGGATATCTTGATGCAGCCGAATCGCCTCATGACTCGCTGTGGGTTGTATGGCTCGACACACTGCGAGAACACCAAGTGACATGTCGTCAACCAGTACATGTGATCCAACCCGCACTGAGATGATAATCCATGGGGGGCCGTGTCCATAATGAACCGTGGAGTTCACGGCCACCAGACTATGTCGGCGTCGTGGAGAGTCTCGAACATGTTGTGGAACTCGGTACACACGTCTCGGTCTCTCCTTGGCCCACCGTAGTGACCATGTGTCCAACGCGCACCCATTGTGGGCCCATCAGCGGGTCATCGCCATCATCAAGGCCGTAGAATCTGCGGGCCGAACTCATAAGGGTGCACAGCAGATCGGCGAAGGCCTACCAACGGAAAGTGTTCCCACGACTACAATCAAGAAGAATGTAGCGACGGCTAGGACCGGCTCGCCGGCGTGCTCTGCCGCGCGAGGCATTGCACAAGCCCAGATATGTGGCACTAAGAACTGCTGATCCCCAGCTATATTGTGGCACCTCGGCAGGCCACCCATCTGCCAACGACTCTGCTAGGTGTATGTAGCTAGGCTGCACGGAGTCTCCAGTGGTGGTAGGGAACAAGACCCACCCGAACAGAAATAGCAGGTACGCAACGAAGTGCGTCCGCACCGTGTCCTCATCTGCGTGTCCAGGACATGTCATGAACTGTCGAAGCCATCCATGAGGCACACCAACTACGTTGTTCGGGAGCGGATGACCGAACCGGTGACCCAGATGGACCTTCCAATCTGGGTCCTTTGGGGGTGGAACTACAGCAGCACCATGAATGGGTAGACCTGTAAGCATCGCCACGTCCTGTAGAGTAACCGTCATCTCACCCCACCGGAAGTGGAAGGTATGAGTCTCCGGCCTCCAACGATCAACAAGAGCCGACAGCAACGCCGCATCATACTGGAACGCATGTCGTATATCCAACATACGTGCAATGGGTAGCAGCCCGGTGTACCGAAGTAGTGGGATGTACCGCTGGTCAAGAGGCCAGTGCTCTCGGGGGCTCCTAAGGATGAAGCACGGAGGCCCGTCTCCTGAGGTCCATGACAGGCATCGGTGCCCCTCATCCCAACGGGGGTCTAGCAACTCGTACGCCATCTCCTGCCAACGAAGGAAAATAAGTTAGTCCACATTGTTAATAAAATGTGCAAGCAATGACAACATAATTAACACCAAACGTAACGACAGGGAAACATACGGGACGTACCAAACATACATAAAATGTGCACACCAATATGACCCACAGAACAGGGAAACATATGAAATGTAGCAAAACATACATAAAATACGCACGGTACAATGTTGCAGGCTAATGTGTGCAACATAAAGACATAGAACAATCAAAGCGTACACATGGAAGCAATAATGAGTACAGCAAAATATTATGCTTGCTACTACGGAGCGTTGCTTGATGATGGCCTGTTTGGGCACTGGCTGAGAGAGTGCCCAATCGTCTTGCATAGCCTACACTTCGGACGCCGAACTCGATCCCCACGCTGGCTATCATCCATGTCATTACGGATGCGACGGCTTTGTCGTCTTCCACGACCGACATGCTTCAATGCATCATTAGGCACCCACTTTACCTCCATTGGCCATAATTCCCTGTAGTGCATGTCTACCCCGTATGAATGAAATTCTACACTCCAGGTTGCATATAAGTGCTACATGTCGTAGTACTTTGAGATGTACTGCGTCGACGCCTGCTTCCATACCGCGCATGCAGCGTACACATGCGAGCATGGCTTGTGCAGAAGCTGGGGTTTGTTGCAGGTGCAATATGCTTTTTCATCAATCGTGCATACCTGCTTGCGATCCCCTCTAATGTGACACATGACGTACTTCTGTCTGAGGCGGATCTCGAACTTCTTCCTTAAGCCATCTATGGTTTGAGCAATGTGGGAACGACCCTTCTCCATCTTCTTATCCATGTAGGCCTGCATTACCTCAAAGTATTGTTTGTTTTCGTCCAGATGCTTCTTCGCCATCATGGCTCTATTCACAAAGTACCCAACAGTCCGGTTCCAAGTCTCGTCCACAATTGCCGTGATCGGTAGGGATCTGACGCCCTTCAAAACACCGTTGTAAACCTCGGACATATTGGTCGTCATGATTCCATACCTTGCCCCCCCGGTGTCATGTAACAAAGACCACATCTCCAGGTCAGGCGCATTGGATTGAACCCACTGTGTGAACACCCCAACTCTTGTGGAGCCTCCCTCCATGGACCCAGCTTCTGTCTGCACATGTTTGCTAGCCTCCTGATCGAGTTGCCTCCACAAGGTCTCGAACTTCCGCTTTTGGTTCTGCATACATAGCTTCTTGAACATCTTCATTAGGTCCTTGCTACGGAACCTTCTGTGGAAGTTCGCTGCGATATGCCTCATGCACCAACAATTTTTCATATCATTCCACTGGAAGGGGGGCTGTGTCCCATTCTGCATCGTTCGCAATGCAGACATCAAGCCTGCATTACGGTCCGAGATGACACACACTTTGGGGCGATCTTGCACTATGGCTTGCTTCACATTTGCAAGGAACGAAAGCCAGCTCTCCGTACTCTCATTCTCCACAATTGCAAATGCCACAGGGAGTAACTGGTCATTTGCATCAGCTGCAATTGCGGTAAGGATAGTACCCTTATACTTGCCCGATAGGAACGTCCCGTCCATCGTTAGCACTGGACGGCACCACCTGAACCCTTCAATCGCCTGATGGAAGGCCCAGAACACTCTATCAAGAATAAAACAATTCGGACCCTCCGTAGGATGCACTCTCTCCGGCCTGTTAATGTACGTGCACGGTTTGATTACGCAATTTCTGTAGCATTCTTGGAACAAGGTCGTACGCCTCCTCATAAGTCCCAAACATACGGTGCAACACCTTTCGTTTCGCCCGCCATACCTTCTTGTAGCTGACTTGAAATCCCACCATATTCGCTACCTCTGCCATTAGAACCTTTGGAGAAATGGACACATACGCCACGATGAGGTGGCTCACCACTCCACAACATAAGATGATGTCATGTTGCGGTGCCTATGTATTGGCCCCGCAAGCTCGCAACTGTGATCATATAGCACCGTTATCCGAAACACCGTGCCAGCGCCCTTGTACCGCTGTGCACGAACTTTGCCAGGACAGGACCCGTTTTCACACTTCACAATGTACGTGTCCGGGTTTGACCTGTGCACCCGATACGTCCGGCTAATGTTCACGGCATATCTAGCAATAGCTCTTTGGCGCACTCTTATTATCAAGCATCGCCCCAAAATGAGTGTGTCTCGCTGAACCCCATGTCGCCTCCTCCGCTGTGGCGTAACTAGGGATGCCGCTGCGTTGTCATCGATCCGGGCGACACGTACGCAACGTCGGTGGTCACAACACCACCCACCACCCCTCCAATTGTACCTTCGCCTTCGCCATCGTCGTCCTCTCCGAAACTGTCTGTTTCCACATTCTCGTCCTCCTCGCTCCCCACTTCTTCCACGATCCGCAAGGTACTCATGATCCAATATGGGCGGCCCACCACCTCTCCCACACCTTCGTTGGCACGAAAATTGTCCGCACGCCTCCGAGGTCTTCATCACCCACTTCCTCGCCCACATGTTCTCCCGCAGTACTACATCTTCACCAAGCGACATCATATCCAACTGTCCGGATGATTCGACCTCTCCACGAACTCCACATACACCATTGGCTTGGTATATATCTCAAAGATCGTGGTTGCACACGACCTCCATGTAGTTGGCCCATGATGCATCATTGGTCACCTTCGTGTTGCCACTTGCTCTCCCTGCATCACCCACCATTGCGGCATAGAATGCCTCGATCCGTAACTTCTTTCTTGCGGTGTACCGATCGAACGCCGAACGGACATTCCGTCGTAGCTCGGACAAGCTCATGGCGTTGGGATCGTGCGGATCATGGTCCGCGACAATTTGACAGTCCGCCCATACGCCCATCACGCATCGAGACCACCGCCGTAGAATATGAACAAATCTTGAATCTCGGTCATGGCGTACCTAACATAAGTGCATAATAAACCATCTTAGTACACAACATGCAATAATCGTACCATCAAACCCCACTACCGTATTTCTCAGATTTACATGTTCATTATGTACCCTTCCTATAATCTACAATATCGATTAATAAAATTTTTAGCTCTCAATCTATATTTTATTTTTTATTTCATGTTTTCTCGATTAATGCAAAAAATCAATTACTAATTTTTTTTACATTTCTTTTCTAACTTTTACTTCATACAGAATCTATTTAATTGTACTATACATTGTATTATCATATTGTATTTTAATTCTCTTGTACCAAATTTATTTTTACCACGCACGCATTGTATGTACTACTTCCTAAGCGTACTAATTGTATATTTCTAATCCTGCTACTATTGTTATCACCTACAAATGCTCTAACATAAATATGTACTTTGTCAACGTCTACACATTTACAAGTTCATATTTTTTCACAAAATGAAACTACATAACATATAGAAAAATACATCATGCCTAACATACCGTATGTTCGCAAAAAAAATGAGAACTCCATACATATGTTCACTAAAAATAAAGCACAACATTACATATACTAAACAATACCTCATATGTAATATATGGAAGATTTGCTATAAATATATAGCGTATGAAAGATTGACATAAAATAACATTAACGAAATACGGTTTGCTTAATTATGGACTAATGACATACATAAAAATAAATTACACGGGCACAAGATTTACCTCTACTTGAAGCTCACAAAGCGATCTACAACTTTTGTACTTGCCAAATCCCCTGATTCCAAACAAAAACAACTCAACAAAAGACGATTTGCTTAATTATGGACTAATGACATACATAAAAATAAATTGCACGGGTACAAGACTTACCTCTTTTTGAAGCTCACCAGGCGATCTACAACTTTTGTACTTGCTAAATCCCCTGATTCTAAACGAAAACAACTTAATCTACGTGGTTTCACTCACTTCTCTTCACTGCCTCCCTCACTCTCGCTGAACTCCAACTACAACTGAGCCAAATGAGCTTCTTCTCCCTCCCTCGCGCTATTGTTTCAGCCTTTACGTATGTGTGTTCAGAAAAGAAGAGGGGCCATGCCATGCACACATACTGCCCATGCGACACGTGTGCAAGCAAACGAACACCCTCCTCCCGGCGCGCGCTGCTGCTTTCGGTGCGAATGACGCGCGGTCGACCGGTCGGCAGCGAATAAAATCACGCGAGCACGAGAGGCGTGCGGTGCCGGACCGCACGACCGGTGCTACTGATCGCGATCGTCGCGATCGGCACCGCACAACCGCATCAGAGCACCGGTCGTGCGGTCGTCGCCGCCGCACGACGGACAGTGTCGCCGTCTGTTTGATCGTCGCGCCGGATGATCGATCGTCTTGCGCGAAGCGGGGCGAGTTGGAATTTTTTGGCGCTCGATGCTAGTTGTGGAATTTGTCCGCGCGAGGGTGCTACAAACGTCCAAATTTCGCGGATAGGTAGCCTGTTGGAATTTTCGATTTACTACTGTTTTTGACCGGAATTACAAAAATAACCATATAAAATAGTACTGGCAAAATAATATTTTCGCTGTCCAGTGACCGGACAACAGCGATGGAGGGATAACACGTGGCTCTGCTAATTGTCTAATCATCTAGTATTTTTTTAATTTTTAATATAGCAAATGAGCTCATAAAATTAAAAAAGTTTATGTACAGCCTCCTCACACAACGTAGTTAAGTTTGTATTTTTTTTTGTAATTTTATGCACTGTGAATATTGCTCAAATATTTATAAAATTTTGATATTCGTAGGAGCTATTACATATAGTAAACGAGTTTCAAAAATTACAAAATTTTACACAAAGCCTTCCAATATAGTCATAATAATTGTATAATTTTTTAAAATTTTATGTGCTCTAAATTTACCACGTTAATTCATGTTAATTTAATCATGATTAACTTATTGTTAATTTTATGATTAAATTAACATGAATTAACGTGGTATATTCGGAGCACATAAAATTTTTAAAATATTACACAATTACTATGGCTATATTGAGAGGCTTTGCGTAACATTTTGTAATTTTTGGAGCTCATTTTCTATATGTAAGAGCTCCTACGAATATTAAAATCGTATGAATGTTTGAGAAATGTTCACGATGCATAAAATTACGAAAAATTTACACAGTCAACTATGTTATATTGGGAGATTGTACATAAATATTTATAATTTTTTGAGCTCATTTTCTATATTAACAAATTCTCACAAATTTTAAATAAAATTAAAAAAAGGCAGGTGATTAGGCCAGCTAATTAGCCAGCCTAATCACCTGCCGTCTCCTTATGGGCTGGCAGCCCCTGCCATCTACTGTGGGACAGCAGGCAGCTTGCCATCCACCCACGGGACGGCAAGGGCCACACGTTGCCTCTCTGTTGCTACCGTTCGATCACTGGATGACAAAAATATTATTTTTGCAAATATCATTTTTATACGACTATTTTTGTAATTTTAGTTGAAAATAGTACCAAATCTGACGATAATTCTAGCATGATGCTCTCGCTGCCTCGAGTTGATTGCATACAGCAAAGTTGCGATTTTTTTTTAAAAAAAATCAGGCCCCTCGAGCATTTTTAATTTTGATCTCCGCTGTAACTGTGGAAGCAACCAAAGATGACATATGTCCAAGCTCCTACGACGTGACATGTTGAGTAAGCACCTACCTCACTAGGCGGCCTCGACAGGAGGTAATGCATGCTTAGTTAAACACTAATTGCATGCTTATGTTAAGTACTAATTGACGTGTAGATGACTGTCGAGCTCGTGTAACTCGACAGGTGGTGCTACCAAGCTCAACAGATGGTCTCAAACCTATTGCGTCATGGGAGTTCGGTATGTGACACATATCGTCTGAAGCTGCTTCTATGGCTATGAAGAAGGGCAAAATTGAAAATTCGTACGTTATGAGTTAGATTTAAAAAAATTGCTATAGTGCACATATGCGATCAACTCTTCTCCGTCGAGCCCTTGTGGAAAGCTTCAGAATGCTAAACATTATTTACATTTCGTTTCAATCGTCATCATTTGCTTAATTGCATTTGCCTTTGTAGTTCTTATGAATGTTTTGCACTAGACAACCGGTGAACAAATATTGTAGGGCAATTGCTAACATAACAACCATTTTCATCTCTTCTTTGCCGGCTATCTATTTATTATTATTATATACTAAAAATCGATCACGATGATAGAACGTCAAATCGCTCTCGATTACTGGATCTACATCAAACGCACAGCAGATGATAACTGTTTGGATGGTCCGAACATCACCATCGTTATTGGTCGTTGGATCTACATCGGACGTACAATAGATGATAACCCTTCAGTCGGTCCAAACATTCTCTGAACGCTGAGCCGCTCGATTCCACTTACCGCTTCAACTTTGCAACTCAGCTGTCCAGAGTATACCGCTTCAATTGATCTCTAGATTTATGGCAAGAGTAGGCAATATGACCACATGTCTGCATAAGCTACCTAAGCTGAACCTTGTCAATACTACTCAAGTTGGACTGAATGTACCTAGGTTATACATTACTAATATTTTTATGCCCCGGGCTGAAGTCCACCTTGTCATGGGGCCTGAATCCGTCCCTGAGAACGACATTTTAGATGCATCCAGCATGCGAAGCATCTCATATAAGAATGAACTTGTACTCTTGTAGATGACACCTTATGCTAGAATAGCAGTGCATACACGCTGTAGAGATTCTATCCACGAATTCACTTGACTAGCAGAACAGTGGACGCTAGCATTCTCGAAAATGATTCCGGGGATAGAAACCAACCAGCGCCGTTGATATTAGCAGATTTTGTTAATTTACACAGCGTAAGACAGCTATTTTACACCCCTCTTATTTATCCAAAGACCTTCGAGCAACCTTAGCTTACACAAAAAGATATTAGAACCCAGAACTAACACAAGAAAGAAAAAGAAAAGGGGAAAGCCTCTGAGTTGCTAATCAACCTTTTGCTCTTCTTTGTGACGAACAGATGAGCAGGACCTGTGCAGACAGTGCAGATCCATCATCGAGAACGACCTCATAGGCACGGGTAACGTCTTCGGTGCGCAAGATCCAAGCCAAGGTACGGGCATCTTTGGAGGGGCAAAATTGTCCATGGTATGAGGTGATTGAGCCAGAATGAACTGCTGAGGCAGCTCGTTTTCCTCACTGCAGAGGCTGCTGCTGCTGCTCCTGGAGCTGATACTGTCCAAGGGCCTCAGCCTGCTTAAGCTGGCAAGCCTCTTAGGTGTGCCACCCTCATAGGTTTCCGGTGCAGTACCCTGTGACTTATCATAGATGATGCTGTACGCGAGAAGATTTTTCCGTTTCCTGGTGTAAGCATTGTCTGCCTTGGCGATGACCCTTGAAGAGCCAGATGGCGTAATAGCTTCCCTGAGGAATGTGAAAGATTTGGACTTGCCATTGTAGAATTTAGAGATGCCACGCCTGCCCCACAAAAAGGATGAGGAATTGAGGACATCAGAGATAACATAGAGACAAACATCATTAATCATGCTTTGAACATCTATTACCAATATAGTGCAAAAAAATGTAACAACATGACAGCTGAAGTGACAAGCATTGCCATTCTGTGTGGTGCATCAATTATGGGCAAGCATGCAAAACCGAAGGGATACAATAGCGAAGGAATCGTTTCTAATCAGAAGGAATCTTTTGTCAAAAAACTGAAGGAACATTAGCACAACCATACTGCCAAGAAAAATTAATATGCTAGTTCTCATTATAGGAAAAGGAAGATATTTAACTTGAATATATGACAGAAGGACAGTAACTGTTTGAAAAAACAGGAATGAATTTTTTTTCTTAATCAAACAAAGTCGCATTTGGTAGGATATGGGTATAATAGAGAGCATGTCAACAAGCCTTTTTACAAGGGATCATATTATCAGACCCTCATTTTAAGTTCTGAAGGACTAATCCTTCTCATCTCTTCTGGAAAACCGGTTGGTAAGCATGACAAGTTGGTCCTTCAGTCCTTCTCAACTAATATAGCTAAAAGTGCCATGATTTTGCCCACACCAGAGATTCCAATAACTGTCTTCATTTCCATCTTTCTGCAAATGACTAAATTTGATGAGATGACCACTAAATTTCTAGAAAAAAGCCTTCTTTATACTATCACCAAACTTCCGCTTGGGTTCATATCCTCAGCTGTGTAGGTTAAACAGCCTTTTGCGTTGTTTTGAGCACAGCCCTCAGATTGAGAATGACTACTTTCAACTAAGGTGAAACAGAAAATATAATTTTTTTCTCACAACAAACTGCTCATCTCGATTTCTCATTTAACGTGTTGTTAAGAGTTTCACTGTAGAAGTTCCAGCAAATAATCCGTTCCCATAATTTCCTTCACAAGCAATGTGCTGGTAGAAAGATGTGCAAGCATTCATGTGATGATAGGTGCACCTCCCCAACCTTACAAAGACAAACATTACTAACCCGGGACGGGACATGAAAACGACGCAGTGGAGCCACTTATTACTACACAGATCTAGTATCTCACGATTATCCACAGAGGCAAGCACATTCGCACAGTCCCCCTCGCACCATCAACCAAACTATTTGGAAAGCTCTGTACCCTCACACGACTGAATAATGATCTCCCCGTATCCTAATCAAGAACATGTATTATATATAACTGCAGCGTACTGTAGCAACCAATGACCTGTTTGTTGGATTCACACCCTCCATTTTGAGCATACAGAGTATAGCCCACAGATTACTTGCTGGTAATTCCAGGCACCGTGAAAAACATAAATGTCTAATTCTCTAACACAATCTATAAACATGTTCGCCATCCTGCTCTCCCAAATTCTCTAACACAATCTATAAACATGTTCGCCATCCTGCTCTCCCATTTACAGTTGCAAAGATAAAAGCATGCAGATATGCACAAAAGCAGCTAAAAAAACATACAGTTCACACAAAGTTAGTGAGATCTCGACAACGCCCATTTCCCCAATCCCAAACGCCCGCCTTCCATCAAAAATCGCTCAATGATCACTCCAATTCGCAAAAATTGCTCATCAAGACCCCCTAAACCGCCTCGAGAACAAATTCTTTCTTCCATGAACTCACACGGTACCGCCCAGCAAGGAAACGAACCAATAATTAAGAAAACAAAACAAAAAAAATGCAAGAACTCTGCTCACCGGATGGGAAGCGACTCCTCCAATGCGCCCAGCCCAGCAGCGAGCCCCGCTCCGCTGTACGCGCTCTGCACCTCCCCGTCCCCGGCCTCCGCCTCCTTCCCCGGCGAGCCCTCGTCGCTGTCATTCCCCAGCGACGACGAGCTGCACGCCGGCTCCGGCATCCCCGCCTCGAAGACGGCGACGCGGCTGAAGGTCAGCGGTGTCCGCCCGATCTGCAACCGGCGGCGCTGATCCTCCGGCCGCCGGCAGGATCACCGCGTCGCCACCTCGCCGCAGACAGTCCAGTTAAATAGAGGCGTGGCCGTGTGCGAGTGTCAACGAAACGGCCCCTCTCGTCGTCAGGTAAAGAGGTCGGATTCACAAGAAACGCATGCTTTATTAAGTTTAAGATTTTATAATTAAATTTTAAATTTTTTTCAGAGGCGCGTAGCACATTTAAGGCGACGGTTCAGAGGGAAATTGGTTCGTGCTGGAGCGATTAAAATACGAGAAAAATCGGAGCAATTCCGATGACACGTAATGTGCAGATCAGCTCGTAATTAATAAATGGATTAATTAGTGATGGGTGATATGAGTGAGAGGATTACGGGAGTGTGAGCTGGAGGAGCAGTGCCTTATCGGCTTATCCACTTATCGTATCGACATTTTTATTTTGCGCGCGTGTTTATCTGTTTACAGCATAGAAGAAAGTTTCGTTCCTGCATGTTTAGCTTTTTTAAAAAAGGTGATTTGGATTACGTCCATGTATACTGTAGACGTCGGTTAATTACGGTAATAACGTATGTTTTTTTCATTTTTCTATTTTTTAATTTTAATTATACCAAATAAATCATATCAGTTACAGTGTAAAATAAGTTAACTATAGTAAAAATTCAACCATAAGCTAGTTTTTTCAGTCTAAATAAGCGACCTCTTAAGCTAATAGGGGCTACGGAGATCCGGTGCATATGGGGGGGCATTTTTTCGACTTCTGTCTTATAGCTTAGAACTTATGTTATAGTAATTAACTTTCTAATGGAATATTTTTTAAGATAAAATCTACAAGTTGTTGTAGTAAATACTGTATCAACTTCAGCTATATCGGTCAAAATTACGCGCGAATATCCTTCTCTCTATACTCTCTTTTGTAAATAATCATAATTCAAAATTTTCACTCATAATCCATAGCCCGAAGAATGACCCCAGTCCCCAGAGGTTTGAACTTTGAAGACCACATGTGAAGTCTGCACATCCATAGAGAGAATAAAAAGAGTTCAACGTATACTCTTTTATGTAAATTACGGAGATCATCATATAATTGTGCTTGGAGTAAATTGCAGCACAGTCCTTTAAATTTATATGAGTTCCCTAGTTAGATGCATGCATAATTTTGATTTGCTAGAAGTAACGTATAAGCTTGTAAAAGTGTTTCATTTAGGCGTACGTGACCAAAAGTATGTATAGGTATCGATCGTATTGTACGCGATATCATTAAATCCTCAGATTTTATTATTTATTTATTTGAGAGGAACATTCTATTGGATCAAATTATTAAAAGACATAAAACGAACTAGATTTTTCGGCTCATTTATATGCCCACGTGAAGTATCCTATATCGGAGGCCCATTAAACCTTTCAGCCCACAGCTCCACATGCATCCTATCCTGTGAATCTGTCTGGGTACAGTTTATTTATTTTTTTCAATTTCCTTTTTTTTGTGGAATACTAAAATAGTTTTGACAGCAACAATGGCAGCTAGACGCCTATAGTACACGTTTCCTAGATTGTACGGTACAATTGTAGAATACAAGAATTATATATCAGCGAGTATACAAATCGTATGTCTTCGTTGACCCGTGTGTAAAAGAGTGTGAACTCTGCAATTTCATCACATATACAGCCATACTAAAATGCAATCGAAAAAAAAAAACTATTGTAGCCTACGCTATTTGTCAATGCCCCCATGTCTAAGCTCCAACACCGACCCGGCCTAACATGGTCGACGAATAGTAGAGCCGTAGATACGCAGACGGCTGCCAGCTTGACTAGTCGAGATGTATACAGCAACTTGTTGCCGTGCTCGCGTTCTCTGCGCCCGCCTCGACCTGTCCATCTCGACATAGAGAGGACGTAGCCAAGTGTAGAGAAGCCAGCTGCTATCTACGCGTGCACGTTTTCAGCTGTAGTTGGCGACGGTGCCGACCTGTTCTTGTCTGCTGACTATTACTCATCCGTCGTCCTACGCCGAAGGATCCACTCAGAAAAGGTTAAAGTCTTGTTCCAAACAGTTTTAGTTTTTGATTTTTTTTCTTTTAATTCATTTAAATTAGAAGTTATTTAAAATATATTAACTTTTAATTTTAACTTATTTTAGATTTTTTTTGTTTTTTTGTTTTCCTTTTTTCCTTATTCTTTGCATTGACCGATATGGTATAATTGTTTTTCTTAATTGTTCTCTTTTTTTTCTTAGAAAAAATTAACAGTCGCTACAGAGTAATTTCAACCAAAATCTAAAGATCATATCTACAAGCTTAAACCATAAACTAGTTAGAGCATCACTTAAATTATCTTCAATATCGGCTTATGAGAAGCGATAAACAGATTATGATGGCGCATGCGATGAACTGGATGTAGTATGGCCGTTCTAAGTGAGAGTGATTATTAGTGTACTAATTAACAGCACCAAATAGACGTAACTGTGCATAGAATTTCAGGGGGGAGGGGGGGGGGGGGGAACGTCAAACATGTGGCATGTCTTGGGCAGAGCCGTAAGCAGGAGCGCCAATGAAACCGGCAGGTGATGTTTAACGCCGGATGCCGCCGCCGCCGCCGCCACCAACCGTTCGCGCGCGGGAGATGATCCGGCGCGCGCGGGGGAGAAACCCCCGGCCGCAACATTACAAACCACGCGTACAGTGGTGGAACCCACGGGCCGAAGATTCATGCGGCGGCCACCACACACAAGATCCACTGACAAGAGAGGCCTTCCTCCAGCATCCTACCTTCCCACCCCCAGGAGATTCCACTTGGATACGCACCTCAGCAGAAACGGACGCCACAAGATTCTGGTCCACAGCGCAATGCCTGGAAGCCAAGGAGGAGCAAGGCACCGGCGTAACCGGCCAGCCAAGCTGATGTCATTGCTCCTCACACGACTAGGTTCTGAAACTGTGCAATTGGCATGGCATTTCTTCGCGGTTCATAACTTTTTGACTATAGCTGATAGTTTTTAGCTACACTTTTTAATATGATGGTGGCTGACAAAGATGTTGATATAGACGACACACTTGAAGATAGGTTCGAGAAGCTGTTTGAAAAAAGCCAAAAGTCAACCAAAAAGAAAAGGAATAAAATCTAACCAGGACAGTGCGTACATGTCACTAGGAGACACCAGATCTAGGCTCCGAAACTGTGCAATTGGCATGGCATTCCATCACAAGATCAAACAAGGACAAACAGTGTAGATTGATTCTGCTACAATTTTCTCTCCACAAATATTGGGTGAAGCTAGCTGAATCAAACTTGAAACAGCTTATGCATTGTTTTGATTGTACAGGTTGCACAGCCTCTCGGGTCAGGACGGACTCACCCCCACCCACTGCTTTCAGAACGCGGCGGTTCGTTCCAGCTTTCATGGCCGCGAAGAATTAGTCCATATTTACAATGAATCGAATGGGTTGGCATATTGTACAATGGTGCAACAGGCCAACATTGTGGTGCTGCTGTCAGCGTCTAGAGCTGCCACCCCGGGTGGCGAGGGCGAAGCCGCCCCGGTCGTACATGCGCTGGATTTCTTCCCGGAACTCGGTGAGCGACTTGTGAGGGAGGGCCGGGGTCAGCTCCACCACGTCCCCCATGCTGAGCGCCCTGTTTGGATCGCTTATGGGTTCGTGGTTGACCTTCGGCCGCAGATCTTCCTTCATGGGGATGCTGAAAGGGCTCCGTCTTGGACTGTTGGCCCCAACACGGTCCATGAGATCCATTACAGTTGAGTTCGCTGGGAATTCTTGGACAGACATCTGTAAGTCACAAAGATGAACTTTGTTAGAAAACTGGAACTGAAGATAAAACATTTGCTATGAGCTTAACCAAAGACTGCGCTGACCTTGTCATGTTCCAGTAGGATGACAAATATGGGTCCATCGTGGTTGCATTGGCGGGTATATGAGTAAGGGCAGTCCTCCGAATGCAAGGGAAATGGGCAAGGTGGCCTAATGGCATCACTGTTTCCTAGAGACGCGGAACGTTCTTTGTTCATTGCTTCGCATTGCCAAGTAAGCACCCATCTTGCCCATTCCACCATCTGGAATACAAAGGAGTGCCTGCAGGTACCTTCCTTGTACCTCCAGTGTGCAGCAAATCCATACTCAGCCTGTAGATGCATCTCCTTTGTGCGGATCTGGACTTCAAATGGGTGGACGCCATCACTCAAGACAACAGTGTGCAATGATCGATACCTACAGCAAGCAAATCAGTGCAAAGTCTAGCGAAGAGCCAAAGATTGAACGGAAATATTGAAGTTTAACTCTGCATACCCATTTAATTTTGGATGCGATATGTAGTCCTTAAATCTTCCAGTAACTTGGGGCCAGAGTTGATGAACAACATCAAGTGCTCGGTAGCAATCTTCCTCCTCAACCACGAGGCGCAGGCCATGGATATCGTGGACCTCATCCATTGTTAAATTCTTCCTGATGATGTGCCAAAACCAATTAGCAAAGATACAGAAAACAACGGTTCATTATCAAAATTTTAAACTATACATAATGCAAACAAAAAGTTTTTAGCATACTTCAGCATCTTGGAGTAAATACTGTACAGGCTTTTGTGCCTCCCAGAAAGATTGTGATATGAGACGCCTACATCCCTCAGACCTTTATCTAGTTTATCCACAGCAGAGGTAATTAGCGCCTCATCAAAGGATTCTGTAAGTTTGGATGACAGCTCCTTGTGCTCTTTCGGATTTAAATGCTTGAAGCAAAGATTTTCCAGCTGGTCTTTCCAGCTAGCAATCCCTAATCTATTAGCCAAAGGCACAAAGATCTCCATGGTCTCCTTAGCAAATCTTTGTTGTTTGACCAAAGGCAAAGCTTCTAAAGTCTTCATGTTATGAACACGATCTGCTAGCTTTATTAGAACGGCCCTTGCATCAGCCATTGCAAGAAGCATAGTATGCAAGCGGTCTGCTTCAACAGTCCTACTTGCTGTGTTGTTATCACGAGCAAGTTTGCTCAAGTGGCTCAACTTTGAAACCTGAACAAATTAGATAGAGAATATTCAGCTTGCAAGAAAGCAGATGACAGTGAATCTATCAGAAAGCTTAAACAGAAGATTGAAAACAACAATCTGTGACACCAGATGAATGCGAAGGTTGCAAAACACATGCCAAATAAAATGGTTACAACAGTGCACAAAGTTTGTTGTACACATTGCTTTAAAGTATTTGAATATATATTGCCAGTTGTCATCCTAAACAAAACAATGCTATTAAGTAAGAGACTAAAACAATGCGCTAGACTTGGTATCTAAGCAACATAAATCACATTACAAAAGTCATACAATGGGCTTCATTCAAATGGAACAATTTTTATTAGTTAGTGATAAGATTATGCAAGTTGAGCGGAAAGATCACAAGAGAATTGACTCAAAAATATAGGGAGTAGTCCATCATAATTCAGATCAAATAATTGCAGTCGATCTGGCCAACAGCTTGATGATAGATAAGAATATCAATATTCAGACTACCAAACTTATTGCTCCAATAATCTAAAACAATGATCAAAATCCAAGGAAACAGGAACACCTACCCCTTCCACAAGATCAGCAACCCCGGTACCGAACATGTGGAAGATGTGATCATAGTCCACGAATGAATCATCAATGGTATCGTGCAGCAGCCCAGCCGAGACGACCGTGGCATTTGCTCCGATATTGGCCAGTAGCACGGCCGTCTCCACACAATGTTGCAAGTATGGATCACCGCTCGCCCGCGTCTAATCATCACAAAACCAAACAAGATTTAATAACTAATGCAGAGACCATTCAAGAACTTTTAATAACTAAAATTTGGAGCTTGGGGTTTGACCTGGCCGCGGTGAGCCTCCTCGGCCTCGAAGAAGGCCTTCACGACGAGCTCCTCATGGAAGATGCGGTGGCGAGCCTGGGCACCGGCGAGGAGCTTTCGGGCGTAGGGGTCGCAGGCGGGGCTCGTCTCTGAGAGGTTTTCGTCGAGTTCGAACGCGAGCTCGCCGCCGCCGACCTCCGGCCGCGGGCTGGTGGCCGGGACGTAGTCGATGCAGGAGCCCAGCGCGTTGCGCACGAAGCCAGAGAAAAGGCGGTCGCGCTCGCGGCCGGCGAGCCAAGAAGCCGGGGGACTCCGGGACGCCGGAGAGGACGACGGCCCTTGGAACACCGATACGGGGCTGTGGTGGTGGTGGTGGTGCAGGTCGCGCCACTTGAGCGGCGAGGGCGAGTGGGAGTGGGAGTAACCGCCGCCGGCGAAGCTCAGGTCGTCGGATCTGTCGTGCCACAGCGCGCCGAGCTCGTCGTGCGCCGGGGCGCGCGGCGGCGCCGCCGCTGCGGCCGGGGAGGAGAAGAGGCAGGAGAGCCCGCCGGCGACGGCGGACGGGCGGTGGGAGGTGGACGGCGGCGGGGGCGCAGCGGTGGTGCACGGCGGCGAGCCACGGGAGCTCGGATCAAACTCGGAAGAGTAGACCGAACCCGGCGGGCTGATGTACAGGGAAATCGCCGACAAAGACATGGCCACCGGAATCCGAGATGCCTCCGACGAGCTTCAAATGCCCTAACTCACAGCCTCTTAGCTGCCACAAATTTCGGAACGGCGACTTCGAGCTGGAAGCAAATCTGATTGGGGGGTCGAAGGCGCAGTAGAACAAAGAATTTGATGTCAAAATTTGATCTTGGCGAGACGAAGTCGACGCATTTGGGGTTCCTACAACACTAAATCGAATGAAAAAACTACAATAACTCAAAAGGTGGAAACGGCTCAAATTTGGGGGAAATCGAGGCTGCAGAGTACGAATTGGACGCCAAAAGTTTATCTTGGCGTGATTTAAGTCGGCTAAATTGGAGAGGGGGACTATCTTCTTGACGAACAAGCAGGAAGCATGGATTGGGGAAATAATATCTTTTTTTTTCTTCGCGTGTGTATTTTGGGTTGCTTCTACTGCGTTCGCGGTGTGTGGATTTTAGTGCGTGAAGGGGAGAGAATCCGGGGCCCTCCTCGCTAATTATAGGAAGGCGTCAGGCTTCTGAAATGTCGGAACTACCCCTCGGAGAGGAATCTTCCATCCTGTTGCTGGAATTCTGGCTATTTCCCCATGTTTTACCTCATCGCCCCGCTCATGTGCTAACGCTGGCGTTGGCCTTGGGCGGAAAAATACTGTAGTAGATATTGTAGTTACAGTATCTGCTACAGTAAAAATATTTTTTGTTTTTGTTTTTTTTCTTATATTCCTTTACATCGTCCGCTCTAATTTAGTACAGCGTTTTTATTTTTAAATTTTTTAAAATTTAATTATACTTAATAAACCAACTCGATTCTGATGTTTTTTTGCTCTGATGTTTTTCAAAGAAAAGCCATCACTATTCTGATCACCCCCTTACTTTAGACCCGTTTGAAATGTTCGAATTCTAGGGAGATTTCATAGGTAAGGAAAACAACCTTAAGTATGAATTTTGTTACAAATTTTCTGTGAAAATCCTGTATTTCAAACGAAGATTTACCAAAGATACTAATTTATGGTGATGTATGTGTTACTTATTAAAATTGAGAATGGTTGTATAAGTTTTATTTCTCTAGTATATACTGCTTGAATTATCATATATGATTGTCCTAAATGCTCTTTTCAGGCATCTGGAAGTTCTTAACAGTTCACTCGATAATTAAACATGTATATGTTGTTCGAACAACTAATGATAGTCATATAACAACGTTTAATTGAATTGCGCATCAACCTCCAGCTACATCCTAATTCCCTAACTGTTAAATGTTCGTAAATTAGCATTTCATGTTACTACATAATTTATATCTCCAGTCGTGCTACTTTACAAATCATCTGGTTTTGGATTTTGACCTTTTGTAGGTAGATCTTCTGGTTTGGGGTAGGAAGAAGTGTTGCTTGCATTATAATTTGGTGGAGGGCAGAAGTAGAAAATCTTACATGCTATGCGATTGCAAAGTTGGGTTGTCGCCTAGTTGGGTAATGCAGTCCATCGAGTGGTGTCACCGTAACTACTTTATGCCTAAAGTCCTTGGGCAAATCGGGATGTAAAGATACGTCTTTGTTAAAGTTTAACCTATCCAAAACTTAATGTTCCACTGGAAACAGCTGATGAGCAGCTGATGTGATGCCATTGCCCAACTGATACAACAAGGCAGTGCAAATATCACAAAGGATTATCTAGAAAGTACTGCTCCACTAGCTCATCAGGAGTGGTGGTCATTTTCTAATCCATGCATCCAGTGTTCCTACACTCAGATGCACCTTTCTTCTAGTAGTATTCGAGAAAGCCACTTGCAAAAGCTTTGGAGCTTGGTATGACAAAATTATCCATCCTAGTAGCAGTAATACTAATACATCTCTACACCCAGCCATGCAGCCTCCCCTGTTTTATAACTGAGTGCACATGAGCTGGATGTCGGGACTGCAACTGCGCCATGTCGAAATCCTGTTGGCCTCTGCGTCTTCATATCAATATCTTCACCGTCTACTATAAAATTAAAAAATACAACTAAAATCAATGGGATAACCCGTTGATACTGTTATGAAATCCAAACCTGGATCTACAAGTCTAGCTTATTGATGGGCACTCCCTACTTAATCTATAAATATGGATTCTAATCATTGTAAAGAGTACAAGAAAACAGATAAAGTAATAAAAAAAGAGTTTTTCTTTTATTTCTCTGTGTTCAATTTATTGTTTGTAATATTTTGTATTTGATTCATCTATTTTACATAGGAGAGAAATCGTTTAGACTGGGATCGTCAATGATGGTTTTTCAATATGTTATTAGCATAAATCGTTTTGATAGGTCTGAAGCTATGTGAAAGATACAATTTTTTCTAGAGGAAGAAGGGGGGGTGGAGAAATAAAGAAAGGAGCTTGGAGTTCACAGAAGCACGGGTGAAGTGGTATAAGAAAACAGGTCGTCAGGAACGTGGACATGCAGCAGACGACGGCCCGTTGCCTTCTCGCGTATGATCCGACGAGGCACGCGTCGCGCGCGCTCCGGAAGCGAAGGCGCACGTGTCCGCCCGGCGCGAGCCGCGCGGTGGCGTGTTCCCACTGGCGATCCACCGGCGCGGCGCGGGGCCCGGGGCACGTGTGCATGCCTTTTCGTGCCGGTAATTCGGACGTATACGTACGTCGCGGTAAGGTATACGGGGAAAACGTGTGGGAAATGTATGATGTAGTACTAGTCCGCTACGGTGATCGCTTTGGTTGGTATACTACTCCTTGTGATAGCACAGCTCTTGCCCGTATCCGTAGACCGTAGTTCTGCATGAGTGTCCGTCTCGGAGGTCAACTTTGTTGACTAGGTTAACGGAGTCCGCTACTATTTTTTTTAGGGTGAGATCAATGGGATAACCCGTTGATAATATTAGGAAATCTGAATCTATATCTACAAATTTAGTTTATTAGTGGGTATCCTCTACTTAGTCTATAAATAGATATTCTAATCATCGTAAATAACACAAGAAAACAGATAAAATGATAAAGAAAGGAGTTCCTCTCTCATCTCTCTGTGTTTAATTTATTGTTTATTATATTCCATGTTTGATCCATCTATTTTGCGTATGAGAGGAATCACTCGGATTAGACTCGCCAGCAACGGTTCCTCAATAAGTTATCAGCCGAATCGCTCTAGTAGATCGAAAGTAATCATTCGCAGATTAAAATATCTAGATCGCTCTAAATTTCGCAAATTTTGCTTTCTAGATTATCATTTACGATACAAATCCGTTTTAAACCTACTGCAAGCAGATTTGAAGTCGTCGACCAAGCTGATCGGTAGATTTGCACGAAAGAGTAGATGTTGATTGCACTGTAGACTAAACAAGGAGAGAAAAATCATCACCACGTGCGTCTCCCGAACGTGACCATGCTGCCGGGCAAATGAACGTAACTGCGCAGCTCACCATCGCTGGCGCCGCCGGCCCCGCATGGCCGCCGCCACATGGCATCGCCGGTGCCACCATCAGCCCCATATGGCCGTCGTCTCACAGTGCTGCTAGCCCCACATGGATACCACTACCGCTCGCCCTCAGGCCACCACCGCGCCACTCCTGCATGAGTTGCCGGTTGCCCGCGTGTGCATCCCTAGCTGCTGATGTTATATTGTCCGCATGCAGCAACGACCATCGCACCTCCCGCACGAGGCGGCGTCACAGAGCCATGGCGCCTCTCGCCACCCATACGTGCCAACTGCGCTGCCCGCATACAGCCGACCGCCACTACCGTGTGCCGCTCCTGGTGCGGAGCCTAAGCCGTTGCCATTTGCATCTCCAAGAGGCATCGTCGCCGCACTATTCCTCCCCGGGCAAAGCATCGTTGATTCGTTGCTCCTGGCCCTCGCACGTGCTGCCACCACGATATGCGCCTCGGCTTGGAGCCGCGTCATGCTGCCCCTGCATGGACTTCCCCGCCGGCGCTGCCCCGCCTGGGCTCCCGCTAACCCCGGTCACACGGTAATGGAGGTTCGGACTAGTCCAAACGGTCACGAGAAATCTGGCTAAGAGGGCTAACTCACTCTCTAGAAACTTCTCAAAATGGTCATCACTTATATCACACAAATCAACCAAAGGGAAACTAGAGACACCATAAAAGATGGTCCACAAGCAGATGTGTGATCAGTGATTAAGATCATCAATTGCGATTTCGTCTTGCGAGAAATGACATCAAGACTCAAGGTCGATAGATCAGTCGTGTTTTTGATGGTGGTCACTTTTATCTCCTAAACTCTAAGGTTTAGGGTAGAAAGCATTTGATGAGCGTTATTCGAGTTTGGGTATTTGAGATCAACAGTTTGGAGGTTGCTTAAAATCTTATGAAATTTGCCAAAGCATTCATCTAAGAATTCACCAGCAAGCAGCTCAAATTTTTTGTACTCCCTATTGTATTGATCCTATCGGACAGTCTTGATTTGGATGGTGCTTTCGTGATATGCATTGAGGGTCAACCAAATGTCGTATGCCAACGAGAGGTGAGAGATGCAGGAACAACAAACCAAGTCTTAACCTTTTTGCAAATCACATAGTCTTGAGCCAGAATGTAAGACTCCATTCTATTCTTCCAAAATGGACCCCATCAAATATAGAAGGCTTGGTGGAATACTTGTCTGTTGCCATAGCTTTTAAGATCGGTTAAAATCTATGAGAAGAGCTAACCGAGCTCTGATACTAATTACAGACCAGTACTACCGCCCTGTAGTATGATTGCACCAACACCTACGGTACTACCGTCCTGCAGTATGACCGCTCCAACACCTACGGTACTACCGTCCTGTAGTATGACCGCTCTAATACCTACGGTTCAAAGAATAGCCCAAACAAAATGCAATATTTACAAAATTAGGAAATTCATCATATACCCTCCTCATAGATGAAAATCTAGGATATACCCTCTTACACATCCAAATTCATCATATACCCTCCTCCAATCTATTTGCTTTACAAAACACCCTCTTTACCTCCTCCAAATGACGAGACTACCCCTCCTCCTCGTCCTCTCGCCATTTATAAAAGGAGGGGTAGTCTCGTCATTTGGATGTGGAGAAGGGTATATGATGAATTTGGATGTGTAGGAGGATATATTCTAGATTTTCATATATGAGGAGGGTATATGATGAATTTTTCCTAAATTTATAGCCTCTCTCGTTGCAGGGGACATAACATAACGAAATTCTGGGCCGAAAGCTTGTTTATAGTGGGCCACTATAAAGTGTTGTTCTTTTGGGTCCTTTACAGCACTGGTGTAGCAAGGAGTTGGGCTTCTCCGGACCCTCCCTAAGCGCTGGATTGCCGCCTGAAAGGGGTTTTTGGGCCACGCGGGCTGGGATGTCAGGGGACACTGATTATTGTTTGCGCTAAGCTTTTGTTGGGCCTCGTAGATTTCCTAATGCTGTTTTGTGAAGGGTGTGTCAGTGCGTGTGCTCTTGGCCAGGCACGCGAAATGGGCGTGCACAAGCTTAACAACATTGCACGAAGTTTCACTGAATAAAACTTTATTATATAACAGCTAAGTTCAGCAATCAATTATCGTGTAAATTTCGTCAACATCGAGTAAAGATGGGCGAAGCCAAACTCGTCGTACAGGACAGATTCGTACGCAGATCGCACTACCACACACCGGGCGTTGATGCGGGGAGATCATTTCCGTTGCCTCAGGTTGTATCTCCGGCTAATCGACGTCGTGATGGAGTTTTCGCCGACCTCTTCCGGCAAGACGTCGTACTTACCGCCGGCTTGCCCCGGCAAGGTGTAGTTCGGATCCGCTTTACTGTCTACCTCGTCCGGCAGTTCGTCGAAAACCCATGAGTAGTCCATCAGGCTCTTCTCGCTCTCTGTGCTGTACGAGAGCATCTTGTCGCCTGCGTTTTCCTCTAGTGCTCGGACTTTCTCCACTAGTGTTTGGAGCAGCCGGTGGTTCAGTAGTTCGTAATCCCTGAACGAATCCAACATGTGTAGTATCGTATCACAAGGTCGACAACAATAAATCATAAACTGAAAGTATATGATCACATGGCATTTCATTTCTTACTTACCTGTAAGTGAATATGGAATGCAACATCTGAACAGTGGCAACACCAAGAAACACTGATCTGACCAGGAACACCTTGGATATCACCCAGGATTGCTTGTCGATGTCGTCGGCTCCGATCTTGATCAGCCCAATTTCCAGCAGAAGCGTGATACACAAACCTGCCAGAACGAACGTTAATAACTGAACATTTGCAGAATGTAACGTAAATTGGTACAGTTCTGAAACTTTACCAAAGTAAAGCTGCCCCCTAATGCTGAACGTTTGCTTCGCGCTTGTGAGCATGTAGATGAGAAACACGATGCAACAGTAGAAGAAGAAGGCCTTGATGAATCGGGACTCGGCTAGAATGGCGTTGTGGAGGATGTACAGTTTATCCAGAGCAGCAAAAATGTTGGCCTGCTTCGCTCTGAACTCTTCCTGCAGGTAAAAACATCAGTATACACAATACAGAATTCAAATCTAAAATCACGTAAAAAGTTGATTAAAATTGAACAAAAGAACTAACGAACAACCTGCGATTCCAGTATTGAATGCGAATTTTGAATGAGATGTTCATGAGCTTGCCGAATTTGTTCTTGCTTGGACAGTAACTCTTCTTGCTGACGTTGGCCAAAATGTGCAAGTTTTTGTATTGTTTCCCTGTAATTTTTCGCCCAAGTCAAATGTAAAGTGAGAATTTGTAAAAAAAAAAGAGTAAAGTGAGCAGTTGATACAGATGCGGTACCTGCTTTCGTCAAGAGCTTGTGCCTGAAAGCTGTAGAGGTCATTCAGCCCTTGCATCGCCTTACTCTGTCCATCCAAAAGTTTCATCTGATTCTCCAACGATTTGCCGGCCACACTTCCAATGTCATTGGCGGTGCTCTGCAAATCTTGCATCTTTGAAGACATGGAATCACCAACAGTTATAATTTCCCTCTGAATGTCCACAGCCTCCTCCTTTAGCTTATCCATCCCATTCCCCAGGCTCTCACACGACTCCTGGATGCGCGCCATGCCGGCGTCGATCTTCTCCCTCATCTCGGTTTGCCCTTCCCTTAGCTCTGCCTGAGATGTTGCAATCTCCTTGGACTGCTCAAAGATAGCCTTGGAGTGAGCCAGCACATCGTTGATCTGGACTCCGACATCCCTCGACGTCTCCGCCAGGCGATCAGCTTGCGTTTCGATCGACGACAGCGTGTCCTGAACTTTGCCGGACTCTTTTATAATCTGATCTGACCTCTCCTCGATCACCTCGAGCTTCTCCTCTGCAGACTTGGATGACCTTGACAGGTCATTGACAAGCCTCTCGGTGCTATGCTTGAAGGCTTCAGCTCTGAACAAATCAACATTTTTAAAAAAATCAAGCATAAGATTGGAAGCATCAAGCATTGAATTTGCAATTGAAATGGAACGATTACTTACTGCAATTGGTGGCACAAGGTGTTGGTCTCGAGGAAGAACTCGAGGAAGACCTTGCCCTCGGAGTCGCTCAGTCTCTTGCGGCAATGCACCATCATGGATTGCTCGCCGCAGGAAGGGAACGGAGCCCGACCGGAGTCCTCCTGGAAGCAGCTGCTCAGGTGCCACGCGAGCCGCGACTGCTTCTCCTTGTCGGCCATGATCTCGCCGCAGCTGGCGAAGAGCCTCCGGTACGCGTCCTGCCAGCAGTTCTTGGGCCCGGCGAGCTTGCTTCTCGCGTTCTCCAGCAGCTTCACCCCTCTTGGGTTGTTGGAGCCGTCCATGGAGAAGTCGGCCACCGCGCCGTCGAGCTCCATCATCGGGGAGCGCTCGTTGGCCGTCGCAGACGACGAGGCGGAAGATGAAGAGTAGAAAAGGCTCCATGAGAAGCCACTGCTCCATAGACAGGCCAAAATCAGCAGCACAAGCCCTGCGCTCCTTCTCATGGCGCGCGCAAAACTAGTAAATTCGGCCCGGCAAGAGGTGATCTTGGTAAGATTAATCACAGGTTAATTGCAGTCCCTGCCAGGAAGGAACAAGAAGGGAGGTATTAAAACCTTTTGACCGGATACAGATTGTTACGCTCGTATTACTCTGAATTAAAAGACCCAAATGAATCACCAAAAGTAACTATTAAATCAGCAAAAGCTTGCAAGTTCTTATTGCTGTCAATTATTCAGAGTATTAAAAGCAGTAAAAATCCAAGCCAGCGAGCCACAACCTAAGGTGAATCGTTGCAGCAAGATCATACAGGAAAGGGCAGTATCAAACAAGCTTAATTCTCCCAAAGAAACAAAGAGCAAGGGCAGCAGCATGACACAAGCTATTGCAAACTTTTGTGCCCTGCGGTGTGACGAGGGTTCCTGATTAAGTAGTGCTCCGTGTTTCTTAGCCGGCAAGGTAGAGGCGATCCAGACGAGGCCGTCACATCACATGCAAGGGGAAGATGGGATCAAATAATTCTAAAAAACAAAAAATCAAGGCTGAGTTTTTTTCTACTTTCAGCCGATTTATGTTTGTATAGACTACAATAACTAACTTTAAAAATATATATATTTTTAAAACAGAGTCAACAAAAGATTAGTTTAGCTATACTAGCCAAAATCATATACGGCTATTTTTCTGTGCGTACTACTTCTCACAAATAGTCAGATTTCAAATATTTAAACCATAAACTATAAATCCAAAAAAACCCACCCTTAATTTAAACTTTTTGACACTGCAGGCGAAAGAGACACACATACACATACTCTAAGTTAGGGCCTTGTTCTTATTAGGTTCTGCTTATAAAAGTCAAAAGTTAATATAAATATTCAGCTTTTCGAAGTGACTTCTCTATTTTTATTGCTACTATCTCGCTCCAAGAATAAGATAGATGGTTATAGTTACATCACACACTCTACTCATCTCATTCCCTCACGCGCATGCATCTATCTCACTTTTTACACCGTTTATTTACTTCTTCTAAAAATCACTTTTATCGGTTAATACATTATTTTTAGCAAAAAAAATATAGCTAAATATCATCAGCAAAAATTAATATAAAATACAGGAGATATTCAGAGTAATGGTGCGGTTTCTGCCTGGTTCTACTGGAATGTGCTAGTTGTCCCTTACTCGTGGAACGCTACTGGGATGCCAAATCGATCAGGGAGCACAGACATCTCTTGCCATATTCAAGTTTCTTTCCCAGCAACAAAGCTTTGTTAGAGGGCATTCAGTTAGGCTTTTTAAATTAGTTTGTGGTTAAATTTATACTATAGTTAATTTATTTTGAATTGTAACTAATGATGATTTATTTGATATAATTAAATTTAAAAAATTTAAAAATAAAAAATATGTTAGTCTATCATAAGCAACGCAAATGAATACGAAAAAAAGAATTGGTAAAAACTCAAAAAAGTTAAAAAATAAAAAAAATAAAAAATAGTAAAAATAAACTATAGTCAAAAGCTCAAATTACAATGAGCATGCCTTAATCAGTTAATCGCCATCAAGTCGGTGCTGATGTAAGCTGGTTGCACTACTGGCTTATACCGCAAGATTCATAGGCGGCAAGTCAACCGGGCTGGGCCCACCATGTCAGGGAGTCGAGCAAGCCCTTTTCTCCTATCCTATGGAGTATGGACTCATGTCAGTCTGACCCACATAAACACTGGGATCGTGCGCCCTTCCTAACGAGCGTAAACGGCTAACATCTCGAGATTCTGGAGCAACCAAACAAATGAAATTCAGTACAAAGAAAGCGAAAATCGATTATTCAATTAGACTGCACCGGTGAAGTTCAAACAGCATAGAAAAACAAGAGAGGATTTCATGTGGAAAAGAAGGGGGATCTGAAGAGAAGAAGCCAAGGAACTCACCAATGGCGGTGAGGCAGTCCGTGTTCCCTCGTCGATCCTGCGACTGGAGGGGATGGCGGGCCGGCGCGCGCGCGGCAGGAGACCGAGAAAGGAAGGGAGAGAGATGATATATAGAGGGGAAAACGGCCGTCATTTAATGGCGACTCGCGGTGAAAAAGATGCGTTGGTTCGCACGAAAGGGCGCCTCTGCGTGAGGAACAGTCGGAGCTCAAGAGGCAACAGCGCCTACCGCGCGACTGCTGCGTGTACAATTGTATAGACATGATTGTTATATGATAAATTGTTTATATAGTTGTTTATAGTGATATCATATAATTAATAAATTATCTGTATAATAATATACATAGTAGAATTTTTTTATAGAACTATCTATTAAATAATAAATATTATATTTCTCTCTTCCCTATATCATCTAAAATCTTATATAACATAAACTTGTAAACAGCTACCATCTATCGTTGAGTATGCCCTGTTGTAAACTTTGGTCACTCGTTATGATCGTTAAGTAGATACTACAAAATAGACTGTACGAGTTCGGTACTACAGTCTGAATAGGCAATGTTGACTTTTTTTGCGAAGTGCAAAAGTTTACTGTTTGGGTGGTTCGCAATATTCACATTGATCCTCTCTTGTTCTCTTTCCTGTTTGATGGTTTCCTAGTCTTCGAAACATTGAACTCAAAACTTCAGATAGTCAGATACAATATATATAGAAAAAAATACACATGGCACATGGTTTTCTGATAAAATGTCCCAGACTGCACTATAAATAGGCCATGTCCCATCTAAAGTATTAAAACCTGCTCGGTTTTGCTCGATGGAGAGCGCTCCACGCGCTCGCGAGCCCTTCGCGTGGCGAGGCACTGGCGCCGGCGAGACTCCAGACTGCCCCCTCCTCGCGCCTGTCACTCCGCCCTCGCTCTCGGGCGCGCCCATGCTGCAGCCCCCCTCCCCCCGTCGCTCCCCGCACGTTGCTCAACTACTTCCGGCTGCTGCCCCCCCGGTGCGCTCTTTCGGTTCCCCCTCCTCCCCCTCCCCCGCCGCCCCCTCCTCCCCTGCTCCCCTGCCGTCTCCCCCGCTCACCCGCCGCCCACCGCTTCCCCTCCCCCTTCCTACCCCGCCACCTCCTCCTCCCCCGCCGCCCCTCCTCCTCCGGTCCCCCTCCTTCCCCGCTCCCCTGCCGCCTCCCCCCAACCCCTCCTCCCCCCGCTCCCTCGCCACCTTCCCATCCCCCGCCGCCTCCCCCTTCCTCCCCCACTGCCGTCGTGGGATGGGATGCTCGCGGGATGGATGGACTCAGCTGCGGCTGTGGTGCACCCGTACTCGCGAGGCGGGGCGCATGTTGGCGCCGGCCACCGTGGCGGCGCCTCCGGGCTCTCCTCACTGTCGTGCCGGTTCAAGCATGGTAAACTCCTTCCCCTCTACTCCCTCTCTCTCTCTTTGCTCTGTGATGTGTGATGACTTGTGATGGGTTGGCGACTCGAGGGCAACGAGAGGCGGCGTCAGAGTCGGAGGGCAGAGGAGGTGGTGGTGGGGCAGATGGCGACGGTGATGGTGCCGAAGCACATCAACAAGCGCTCCCTCAAGAACAAAGCCCTCTCTGTCTCCCTAGACAAGAAAGCCCTCAGGTGCCGTCTCCTTCACCTCTGTTTTGTGTATGTGTATGGTAAGAAGGCAATCGTGTATGATAAGAAGGTATTCTTGGGTCACTTGCCCCACTGCTGCCAATGGAATGAGCGCCCTACTGTGTCTTTAATGTACAAGGAGGAATCAGTGCTCTGGTTTGAAACCATCTTGTTCGTCTTCAACTAGCAAGTATTACTGATTGCTAGCTTCATGATTATTACATTTGTCCTTGCACATGTGTTTTTCATTATTTGACATGAAATAGTGCACAGCTGGATCTACGTTAGATCCAGACTGAAGGTGAGAACTGAGAAGTAACCAGTATAAATGAGTAATAATTTTTCTTGCTAATTGTTTATGCTTCCTATTAGAAATTTATTGATATATTGCAGATCAATTATCAGGCTCTTCTATTCCTGGAATGTTTCCGAACATGCTTCCTTTTGGTGTTGGACAGGTGATTACTCCTGATTTTTCGTAATGTCTTAGTGTTGAAAGAACCTTTGCCTTTATTACTTTTTTGTTATTTTATGTCTGGACTGTGTCTTTGTTGGTTTGTAATCAAATTCATTTGTTTGAATCAGTACAACCCCCTTGTCATGGTTTTACACCAGTATCTCTGATTCACTATCAGAATCACGTCTTTGGCTGCTTATGGATAGCAAGAGTAAAAATGATGCAAACGACACATGTTCACTCTTTTGTAAAATAAAAAGACACATGCTATCACATTGTGAATTATCTGTATCCATGTCATTGTGACTCACATTCCTAAATTGGTTTTATTTTTTTTTTCCATTTTGGAGTGTGGATATGAATAGGAACGGGGTTAGAAAGAAGCTGTCAAACCGCCGCTTTCTATTAAACATCAAAGGTAATGATCCTTTTCTAATCTCTCCTTATTATTCGTGTTAGTTTCATTGTTTGTGGTTTAGTTTTTTTATGCGTTAGGAAGAAGAATATGTCAAACAACCGCTTTCTATTGCACATCAAAGGTAAACTTCTCTTTTTTTTGGATCTTTCCTCATTATTCATGTTAGTTTCCTTACTGGTGGTTTCAGTTTATTGTTTTATGAATGCTTGGTGTCCTGTGATTTCTGGCTTTCACCAGCCTATCTGTTAATGTTGTAATAAAAATATATGTATAGTGGTATGATCGTTGGCTCTTTTGTTAGACTTTCTATCCATAGTATATGCAATGGTATGACAAGCATTTATACAGCCTCAAAGCATATTATTTTGTATGTTTAAATGACGAGTGTTTATGCAAGCTGTATGACGGATAGTATTTGATATCTACAAGAAAAGATCTAGGTATGGTGAATAGTTTAAGGCGTCTTCTTATTTTTATCACAAAGAGTTCAACTGAGAAAATAGCTAACTGATGGCATTTAGTTCTATCATCATCATTTGTGTCTCCCAATTTTGCTAAGGTTGTGGCCTCCAAGTTACCTTCTCTGAGGTGGTGGCTGTGCTGTCATTAATTTATGTCCTTAAGGAAATAATCTTTCATCATGGATGTAATTTGTTCCCATCATTGTGACAGATATTGAATAGCATCTCTTGCAATAAAGAATTTGGTACTTCCATGGAGATACCAAATGAAAATGAAGGTAAAATCTTTTGGTGAACTACTACTGAATTTTTATCTCATTGTTATTTTTGCATGATCTCTAGACCCTAGAGAGCATTTTCATTGTTTTCTAGCTTATTCTTTTGTTGTCTTTTGCATTAGTCACTGGAAGTTGAGTTTCCTTTTGGTTAGTTGTTCATTTACAAAAGCAAATGAGGCAAATTACCACACAACCCTTTCAACAAAAACCTGCTTGTTAGACATTTAAATTGCAACCCAATCTGAAATGCAGCACGAAAAGAACTTGTGCTGCCTTTTCTCTGTACTGACGCACCACCTCTTAATGCTCTTTGTACTAGCTTGACTACTTTTATCATAATGTGGTTGCTGCTAACTTTGTGAATTTTGTTAGCTTACTTGGAATCCTTATTTTATTTTTAAGAGGCATGTTGATGGTTGCAAGTTCGCAACTTGCAAGTGTGTATTTCTCATTCTCTTTGTGTTGATTTTGAACCACATGACGTACCACTACTCTTAAGTTGTTGAGTAGGTTACAAGGTAAGTTCGATATTATTACTATCGGCAGTACTGCAAAGGTTGTGACAGTGCTGTTCTACATTTATATTTGTGGGTATTTAAGGCTATTATGGATGTCTTCTCAATTTTTTCTGTATCAGACAAGACCAAATTTTCCCAGTTGTTGCTACAATGGAAGTGCTTGGCAACTCATTGATCTTTTTTCCATTCTAGAAAAAAAGGCTATACCAATGCTAATAGTTGCTATTTCCTGAGATATTATCCTTCTACATCATCATGTATACGGAACACAATGTAACCTGTAGTTTACAATATTTTGATTAGTCCAAATATGGATAGAAGTGTTCTCTTTGTACACCACAGTGTAGTTTACTTGGTAGACCAACTCTAAGGCCAGTCTGTGGTTGTTGTGCTGTGGCGCGCTGCACTTTGTAATCATATATCCTACTTTTAGGTACGGGAGAGGATGTTACTAAGTTGTGATTCTACTATCAGGTACTAAGTTTGCACCTTTCCCTCCACTATATTTGTAAGTGGTGTTCTCAGATTTTTATGTAGGTAATGGCACGGACAGTGCATGATTTGTTATGCTTTCTACATAATTTGTTATACTTTCTTTTAAATCCTAATATTTAAATAGGATGACCTCTATCTGTCATCTCCTTCAAGTGTCTATATTAAAGTAGAGATTAATTTTTGTGATGATCTCTATCTATCATCTGCTTAAAGTGTCTATATTAACAAGGTGCACGAAGCGCGTCTGATGTTCTAGTAAATAAAATGTCAAAGATGTGTGAAACCCCAGTTCCCGGATTACCTACACAACCATACGGGAGAAGAGTACAGGCAAGGGGCTAATTCCTGTCCTTATGATCTGATCTTATTCACCACAGAGTTTCGGTTTCTGTACACGCATCTTCATGCTCGGGCTGAAGATATATATTATTGATGCCAAGCAAATTAACAGCAGATGGAGCTTATCCGTAGGCGCCTCATTCCGCCACAACAGGGTAGGATGCACAAGTAGCAACGCCTGTATCATTTTTAGGCATGTCAATATTTGTATTGCGAGTGCACTATATCCTGAAGAACAAGTGCAAGATCATTTTCTGTGGGTATGGAAAGTGTATGTGGAATACCCACCGCACATGTTCTTGCCCATCTCCATCTTGAAGTAACCATCATCACCCCAGTCCTCGCCCCATGAGTTCTTGATGAGCCAATAGGGAACACCATTTTCCACACCGTAGCCAACAGCCAGAACAGCGTGGTTCACGTCCTAGTAATGTTGTAAGAACTTACAATTTTAGAACAGAAAATAACAGGGTGACAAAGAAGTCTTACAATGTTTCGGCATAGGTGTATGATCTTTTTTTTCAACGCATAGGAAGCATGTAAATGGAAAACGCAACATAAACAACACAAACAATATATTGTAGTTTGATGACCAACGGTCTTGTACACTCACCATGGGACTAGTTCCACAATGGTCACTAGTGAAAACTCCGCTCTTGTACTGCCTGAAACCGTTGATCACCTCAAAGGCAACACTAACTGGGCGAACCAGTCCGACAGCGTTCTTCAGTTCATCCTCAGCACCCTTACCACAAGTTCCACAACAACAAAAATCAGCATAACCTAAAACTCAGATTAGTTGATTCTAGATAACATCAATTGAAATTTAGAACGGGGCTTCTTACCAGGGTGATGTTAACTGAGTCCAAAACCTTAACTCCAACATTTTCAGGCTTGTAATGGCATATGCCATTGACACCTCGGTAAGGGTAAGACTCCTCAGTGTCAAGGCCACCATTGTATTTGATATACTGAAATGCCTGGGACGGAAGGCCTCCATTGCATCCAAAATTGTTGTATGGACCAGCGCAGTCAACCAGCTGTTGCTCAGAAAGAGAGATGCCCTTTCCAGTGGCCTGAGCATATGCTGCCTCAAGTGCACCAGTAGTGCTGCCAGAATAAGCATCCAAGGAATTCAATTATTTTGTTTGTAGGACACCCTTTTCTTTCTTTCTTTTTTCAGAAAACATTCTATAATCAAAGTGAGCTATCATTTCAATTGACAGTTGCATAAATGAGTACATTGATGGAAAGCAATATTGCAGGGGAACATTTTTTGACAGTGTAGTGCCTAAACATGGCATGAACTAGTTTTCGATATAGGTTTACCACTTAGTTTCTGAAGCATATCTGTCATATGTTTGTAGGCTACTTCAGAATTGGTTAACAGAAGCTAAGTTAGAGTACTTTTGTATGACAAATAGACAAAAATGTAACAGAGTAAATTTATGAAATGCATTCAAGAAAAACAGAAGCAGGTATATAAATTGCACACAATCAAAAAAATTCAAATCACAATTTAAGTTCTGAATCCAACTTTCTGTTGTTTATCTAGACCTCCAGACCGAAATTGTTGTGCACATGAATTGGCATGATTGAGGGGAAACTAATGAAGTAACTACAGAGTTACATCATGCTTTGACGATTAAAAAATGTTAGCCATGAACGTGAATTTGTTCATGCGATCAGGGTAGCAACTTTACTGAAGATTCTGATCCATATCACAGGTCTTATCAATATGTCACTTGACCAAAGTATCCTGTTTAATTGGGCATTGGGTTTTATAGTCTTGCTGCATTTTGCACAACAATTTTGCTACATTTAACTTTCCTCTGATGTTAACTGTTGAATTTTGCATATGCCATGAAACAAAGTCTTCCACTGAGGCCTGCTTTACTGGCTTCATATATTATACTGTAACATATATGCATATAAAAATTGCATGCTGATTTTGACAATATTTGAAGATAAATTACTTCTGTTTGGATGCAAAGTTAATCGACAGAAAGGCTCCACGAGGTATTATTAGCCACCAACCCACAACTCAAACAGATCATGGAAGCAACAGTAGACAGACGATTATGCCAGTTGCTCAATTATTTAATTTGCTTGCATGTGATGCCACACGAGTGCAATAGTTTAACTCCCATGCTGAACATTTTCAGATAATTTCGTGATTTATCTGTGAAGAAAAATCTAAGTTCTCAACAACTACTCTTGAGAGTTAGTAGCAATTTTCAACTTCAGATTGACCTGTAGGTACCCTTCCTGGCCCACACCCAAAGTATTTTTAAATTCTTTACTAAAAGCAGCACATTTTGAAGGTGCCTCCACCCTGATTACTTTCGACCTTCAAAACCATGATTGGATTAAAGGCCCTGTGGACCGTGGCCCAGACAAGCAATTTGGGTGCAGACTCCAGCCGCTACTTCCTGTCGGACAACATAGGCAGTTCTTACCAGTAAACTGGAAAGCATGCCCGACTCAGCTATCACCAACGTAAACCCCAGATATTAGCAAGCTTCACCATAACTTCCTCTTTAGGTTGAACACTTGACACTTTGATTATTGACATAGCAAAATTACTAATATAATTTCCACTTACAAATAAAATACTTACTGTCTGCGTTAGAACAGTACAAAACAAATAACCAGAAAGAAGGTGCTGATTTTTCAGTAGTAACCTGAAGGTCCAGCAGGAGCCACAGTGGCCCTGGTCTTTCACGGGGCTCACGATCCCATCCTCCCTCCAGTCTTTCTGCAGCAGCCAGAAAGAACCACAGGAAACATCACTTACATCATTTCATACCGAAATGTCCAAAAATACAGAGCCCAGCATTAATGGAATCGATTAGTACGTAACAACCACCGCATGGCTCAGATCCAACAGCACAATACCTCGCAAAACTGCAAGGACCACGACCGTACATGTCGCAGCCGTACATACATGTACAGCCAGAAATTGCAGTACTAGAATCCTTACAAACAGTTGCTAACAGGTGATCTGCGTGGATTACACATTTCCATCCCGGGTGCGGGGGGATCGAGCCAATGAAAATCTTCGCAATTCCGTCAAGAGAAAAGACAGATTCGCGGCAAGAAGTTTCATTGGTAGGAATGGCATAGCAGCCTCGTATGGAGTAACTAGCATAGCTATATCATGTGCCGAGACCATGGAAGAAAGTGGCTAAAAAAGCCTTGCTTGTCAGGGGTGTAATAATCCCAAGGACGGCAACACATGGTGGGGCTGACTGATCAAATTACTACAGCGATAAGCAAATAAATGCTGCAGAAACGCTCGCAAACTTTGATATCAGAAACTCTCTGAACCCAACCAAGCCACGCATGCCTGTCTCCCATGGGGCCGAACTGATGCAACAAATCGTACCACCAACGTGGCTACGCGCGTCCTACTCACCCCGCCCGCTCGAGAGCAACCGTTACTAACGTTACCACGAACAGTTCACACTTCACGGGATCTTCTGTGACGAGAGTTAGAGCCCGCTCAAAAGCTTAAGCTTCTGGATTTGCCTATGGAGTTTTGGTTAAAATTTTACTGTATAAGTTATTAGCTTTTTCTTAATTATTTAATTAATCACGGATAATGAAAGAAATGGCAAAAAAATATTAAGATAAACCAAAATTAAAAGCCTGAAAGAAAAAAAAATCAGAAGTTGCCACCGTTTCCAGCAAGCTTGGCACTTACGGCCTCCGGGAGCGCGGCGGCGGCCCGCATCCGGTGGTTGCCAGCGAGCGTCGCCGAGCAGTTCTGCGCCGCGCCGAGCCGTTTCGTCCGGAACTCCTCCCAGCTCATGTCGGAGAAGCCTGCAACACACAGCCAGCCGACGAACGTGTGAGGACCCCCCGGGAACCGGAACGGACGGTGCAGATTAGAAGATGCTCGGGATCCTACGGTTGATGCCGAGGCGGTAGGGGAGGCCCCTCCGGTTGGTGGAGCGGACGAGCTCGAGGTTCTCGGAGAAGACCCGGAACCGCCTCTCGACCTCCGCCGCGCCCTCGTAGCTCTTGCCGTACCTGCGCGGGCGGATCGAACCGGGCGGTCAGGGCGAACGGCGGCGGGGCGGGGCGGGGCGGTTTGTGTGGAGTGGGGGATCGGGGGTGCTGACCTGACGGCGAAGCGCGCGAAGCGGAGGGCGTCGCGGGTGCGGCCGAGGGCGGCGAGGACGGTGGACTCGAGCGCGGAGGCGGCGCGGTCGGTGACGGGGCGGATCGGGTTGAAGTCGGAGAAGGAGTCGGCGACGGTGGCGGTGGTGAGGACGGCGGCGAGCGCCACGAGGAGAAGGCGGCGGCGGGCCATCTCGCCGGCGATAGGGGCAACAATATTTTACTGGGTTTGATAGGGGGTGAGGCGAGATTGGCAGTGGGGCACAAGCACGTTCCTGTTCCTGGGTTTTATATAGAGCTTTGGGCCACGCTTAACGACCTGTTTGATTACAGTTCGCTGCGCGGTGGAAATCTAGTTGTAATTAACGAGAGAATATTTGACAACTCTAGTATCCCTAGTAAAATGCTTTCATCTTTTATCTCTACTATTTACTATGTAAAAAGAGTTGATGAGTGATACTTGTTTCTCCTTCCTCAGGGAGAGAGATTTGTCAAACGATAACAGTGCGAGCGTGCGACACTTGGTGACAATGACTGCAATAGCAGACGGAAAAACGGAGACGGCACGACAAGGATACCGTCGGAGTGTGTCAGCAAAACGAGCCATCGACCAATTTCTTTACAGAGAAACTCAACGTCAATGCTTTTTTGTGAGTAGAGGTGGCAATGGGTACCCGAAACCCGATACTCGATGGGTTTTTACTCTATTAGGATATAGATATGGGTCAATTTCCTAATCCATGGGTCTCTTAATGG
Source organism: Melocanna baccifera (assembly GCA_036346265.1). NCBI lineage: Eukaryota > Viridiplantae > Streptophyta > Magnoliopsida > Poales > Poaceae > Melocanna > Melocanna baccifera. Next base: position 12,733,942 of record CM070701.1, on the reverse strand, counting down.
GCAAAAAGTCTAACCCATCGGGTCTACGGGTTCGGTACGTTCCTATAGTACCCGAACCCGTAAACCTATGGGTAATATAAACCCGATCCATAGGAGTTATAAACCCAGCAAGCCAGCCCATAGCGCCATACGGGTTCGGGTATGTTGGCTTTTGAGAACTTAGCTACCATTGTAGTTTGCCTTTATAAATAATTTTAGTACTTTTTTATTTTGAGTTGTCTGTTCTGTTAGTATGGTATGAACTCAGTGAACTATGAACTCAGCGGGCATGGGTCTGGGCATGGGCGACCCGTGGGTACCCGTTAACCCAGTGGGTATGGGTTTGGGCAAAAATCTGTACCCGTCACGGGTATGGGTTTTTTAGCGAGCACGTCCAACTTTCGCGGGCACGGGTTTGGGACGGCAAAACCCAGCGGGTTTATGCCCGTTGCCAACCCTATTTGTGAGAAGGAAAAACACCTAAAATTTAAAGGTGGACCACGGGATAGCGTTTTCTGCTTACGCATGACACGAGATTTGCACACTATAGCCGCATGCATTCGCTTGGCCCATTAGCTGTCACTCTTGTGTGAATGCATTAATCATCGTCATGTGATCTTCTTCACCGTATGAGTGCCTCTTTTCATTGCGTGCCCTTTATATATGTCAAACACCTAAAATTCAAAGGTGGGCCGCGGGATAACGTTTTCTGCTTACGTATGACACGAGATTTGCATACTATAGCCGCATGCACTCGCTTGGCCCATTAGTTGTCACTCTTGTGTGAATGCATTAATCATCATCATGTGATCTTCTTCACCGTATGAGTGCCTCCTTTCATTGCACGCCCTTTATGTATGTCAAACACCTAAAATTCAAAGGTGGGCCACGGGATAACGTTTTCTGCTTACGTATGACACGAGATTTGCATACTATAGCCGCATGCACTCGCTTGGCCCATTAGCTGTCACTCTTGTGTGAATGCATTAATCATCGTCATGTGATCTTCTTTACTGTATGAGTGCCTCCTTTCATTGCGCGCCCTTTATGTATGTCAAACACCTAAAATTCAAAGGTGGACCACAAGATAACGTTTTCTGTTTACGCATGACACGAGATTTGCATACTATAGCCGCATCCGCATGCACTCGCTTGGCCCATTGGCTGTTACTCTTGTGTGAATGCATTAATCATCGTCATGTGATCTTCTTCACTGTATGAGTGCCTCCTTTCATTGCGTGCCCTTTAGGGCATCTATAGTGTATATATCATAATGGGTCTTAAGGTGGATCCCACCTAATTGTTAAGGTCGACTCTGTTATGTTTAAGGCCACAGCTCGGCCTTAAGGAGGGTCTCACCTAATATTCCTCATGCCATGGTGATTGGCTGGTGGAGGGAGAGAGAACATATGATTCAAAAGAAAATTTGTATTTTAATACTTATGGTCAGGTTTTTAGCTTGAGGACTAGTCTTAAGCTTTTTTACTTATGACCCGTTTAAGGTCGACCCTATAATGTATAAGGTCAACTTTAAGGTGACTTAAGACCCCCTATTTTCATACACTATGGATGCCCTTATGTATGTCTTTGTGGCATTCTTCCTTTCTCACCTCCCGCTGGGCGTCACCATTGATTCTACAACCACAATCATTACTTTTAAGTAGTAACCTATCCTTATTCAAACTAAAGCTAGTTAAGAATAAATTCACCTTATCAAGAGTAAAATCGAGTATAGAATTGAGTGTAGTTATAGATAATATGCTAATGTTAGGAATATCTGCATCAATAACTTAGATCTTTGATCCATTTAAACTCCCTATATGTTATAAGTGTATTTGTTATTGTGACTTGCAGAGTATAAATGTACTTACTCTTATTTAAATCTTGAGAAGGAGAAATGGACGAAGTATATGTGTCCCTCGATGGAGATAGATTTGATTACGAGTTTTAGGGTCGCTTCTACTCTGACGCTGCCTGTGTAGTTTACTCTGATCTATTGGTAATATATGAAAACTTATTGGTCTGACGGCCGACTTCTACATTTTTATGGTTGATAGACTGTATTTTGGTATTGTAGTGACTTTATGTGTGTAATCGAAAGCATATGCAACGTACTATTCTGTGCGCAACTGTAATCAAAAGAAAATGAATTAGCGAACCAACTAAGAAGGGAATCTTGGTAAAGTTTTGTAGCAAATAAAATATTTACCAAATTCAATCAACACTACCAAAATTTAGCAAGATAAGCATTGGCAACAAACCAAACGTCCCTCTCAAGAGCATCACTCCTATTCTAGCTGAGATATCAAAGTTCCAAAAAATTTTCAGACAGAGAGAGGGGACACAATAAGATTCACGGTTTTTTTTCCTGAGAAAATTGCGCTATATAGTATTAAAACTGTTTGGTTGTTTAGCAGGTGGAGTTGATGAACGGATGAAATTTGTTAGTTGGTGGCAAGTTGCCTCGACACATCTTAAAACTATTAGTCATTTCTATTTGAATAAGTTAGAAGTCAATATAAATATTTGATTTTTCAAAATAATTTATACATTTCTCTTATTTTCATGTCACTCTGAGAATAAGATAAGAGGCACAGACAAATCACGCACCCCACATCTCCTACTCTTGTCTTGTGCACATATCCCTTCATTACTTTCTCCACCACTCATCTTTCCTTCTAAAAGTTATTTTTTTCAGTTACTATTATTTATTTTCAACCAAAAGTCATTAACTATAGTTAAAAGCTACTCATCACAGTCAATGTGAAGTACCCTATACAATGGTTTTCCGTTCTCAGTAATAGATATCCGAGGTTCTCGATTAAAAAAAAAGTTGCCTGGAGCCCTGGACCCCGACTTCGAACAGTCAGCTCCATTAAACTCACAATTTTCTTTTTAGAGGATACAAGCTCACATCTTGAAGTGATGGAAATGTTCTTTAGAGAGAGAGAGAGAGAGAGAGAGAGATTCGTGGGTTTCACAGCGTTATACGGCCCATTGAAGCCATTCGTTTCCAGGATCACGAGTGCAAAGTTTTCCATCAAACTTTCTAAAGAACCGAGCCACATTCTACTCTCTTTCCGGGAAAAAGCCCGTCGAAAAACGGAAATCCTTCTCGAGTCGCCTGTGCAGCCTACGCTGTATATTGGGCCTCCAATATGCTCACTGGATCTTTGACGGCCCCACTAATTCCTAACTTGGGCCTGCAGGCGAAATGGTGAAAAACGGAAGGAAAAGCCCGAGCAGAGGCCAGTTGGAGGAAATTGCTTGTTGTACGTGTTGATTATAGCAACGGTTTTGATCATTTCAGAACGGACAGTCATACACAAGGCAGCCTTCGCCTACTCATAGAGCTCGTCGACGACGAAGGCTACTGATGCATAGTTACTGACTTGTATAACTCGTAAAAAACAAAAAGAAAGAAAAAGAAAACACACACACACACACACACACACACAAGAAAGATTCACCGCACGAGCAAAGGAACACGATCATCAGCGTTCGGCAGACAAATGAAACTGACCTTAAACGAGGAAGGCCAAAAAAAAAAAAGAGAGAGTAATACCCAAATCTTTTGTGCTAGGCTAATCCCAAACATGGCATCCCTTTCGCGAACTGCTATCCATCTTTTATTTTTTTAATAAGGCGTGCAGAGTCCATCGTTTTCGTCCCACCTACGCTTATACCGCTCCAGATTAGTCTATTCAGGACAGGACAACACTGGCCGCGCGAGTCCAGTCCATGGGAGCTAAGTTTCAGATTGTGCCGTGTCAGTTTCGTGCTCTGCGTGCCTGTGAGATTGACGTCGTTCTATCTTCAGAAATCACGTAATGTTTCGGTAAATTTTGTTTTCCCAATTGATCCTTTGGCAAGTATTACTTCCTACCGATCAGATACGATTCATCAGACACAGAAACTGCATGCGAATTTGAAATTTTCATGTATCGAATTTGTCAAGAAAAGAGAGCCTTTAATTGGTTCTTGACTTACACGTTTAATTCGCCTAGTTGGTCTCTGCCTCCAGCTCCCCAGAAGAAACCGCTACTACACCGCGAAATCCCTAAAACAAAACACAACAAGCAACGGTTTGCGGCCTTAGTTCCCTATCCGGACAGATGAACTCCTGTAACATAGTACGATGACTTCAGGATGAACTCAGAACGGTGTCACTGCCCAGCAGCGCACGCCTCGCTCACACAACCAGCGGCGCGTGCAAATCGAGCTGGAAAACTGCTGAAAAGAGAGACGATTTCGCGGTTTTTCATTTGGCAATTTGGTCTGACTCTTTTATCTATCTACCGGCAAGTTGGCAGTTTACAAAGTGGCGATCTGTTGGTGTCGTTTGTTGATTTGTATCATATCCTGTTCTTGTGATTTGTATTAGATCCGGTCGCGCAATTTGCACGCATGATAAGCTCGTCTCCTAAAATTGCCTCAGAACTAATCATCGGTACGATTGCGTCAGGAGCATGTGATAATTTGATCAGGAATCATCTCTCGTTGGTCTATGAAAGAATGATATATGCATGCATCATGCAGGTCTCCCGATTTGGCTGTCTTATTCCGGGCCTCCTCACGAGAGTCATAGCCGTGCCAAACGTGCGAAATTACGAGACAGCAACGCAGCTCGTTTCGTTTTGAGCTAGAAGACTCTGCTGCTGCTGTGTTCATCACAAAAGCCAAGTCCCAAAATGCATTCATACGTGTTCCTGATTTCAGGAGAACAAATGCAAGAATACTGTAAACTGGTATGGAATTTCTCTCTCTCTCTCTTTTTAATCAGCTGATATGGAGTTTCTGCTTCGTCATCCTGGGGTCGAAGTCAGCATGTGCACATCACCGGAGCTGGTAGGAAATATCTAGTCCAAAATGTAGTCAAGGTATCTTAGCTGGTCAGTCGACAGTGATACGTATGGCGCTAAAACTACCTACTGAACTATGTATACACGAATAATCAGAAAACCGGCCTCGTCCAATTCGGAACAGGGGCGAGTGGGCGACAAGAATATTGTTCCTTTATCCACATCGCGAGAAATAATAGCTCGTTCCGATACCGATTAGAATAATTCAGATTGATTTTTATGGGTTCAATGTATGCTTAAGAAAGGTCCTAGTCAAACTCTCCCTCAAAATAGAGAGAAGGTTTTAGTCAGCTTAGCAAGCATGCATGATACATTCAGTTGGTAACAAAAAGAAATACCGCATAAAAAGCAAGGGAAAGAACCTTGAATGTGTGTTTTCGTACATTCCAGAGACTTGGTATGGGCATCCTTTGATTTGATTCTTTTTTTAGGGTTCCTTTCGATTTGATTCTTGGGGTTCGGTGTATATCAAATGGTCCTATTTCTTGGTCTCAAAACAGAAAATAGTCTTATTTCATTTCATCCTCTCCTTATTACCATTTCTTGATGTAAAGACTCCGTACCATTTCTTGTGCGTTTCCTCCTACACGCTCGCGTACTCCTTTTCAAGGTGATGAACCGATGATGCCATCGTTTCACAAACTTTGGTTTAGCTAGCTCCAACAACGACTCACGAAGTTCTGACCTCCATTCTTTATTCCCCAGAAGGCCCAGCTTTTCACGCCATGAAAGAGGTTTCCATGGTCGGGAGATACTTTGTTTTGGCGTTCAATTCGACGCGATAAGGACGTTGCCCGGCCGGCCGGTTAATACGTGAGATTGATCTGCAGATGAGAGAAGCATCGGCCTCTCCTGAGTTCTGAAGTTTAGAGTTCAACTGTGCTGCCACTCTGGGAAGTTTTCTTGACGCACGTGATGCGTGAGACTGGGAGCATGTTTGTATCCATTGCGAAAATTAATCGATGATGATTCGTGAAGGAGTCGACTACCTAACGCGAGGTGTGGCCGTCAGACGAGATCGGAAAAATCGCCGAGATGTTTCGGTTGAGATTTGTGGATTTAAGAGATTTTGAGGAGACCGACGTAAGGATGATCGCGGTTAGGTGGGTAAGCGTGATGCGCAGGATGAAGTGTGAAGAACCGAACAACCGTAGAATCGGTATAACTACCAAGTACGCGCACGTTGTTTGATCAGACGATGTGCCCTGTCGATCGACCACGGCGAGAAAATAGGGGACCTCTGTTTTTTTTCTCCCTGGTATGGCATACGACGTGAACAATTTCTACTTTTACGAACACCTCAAAGCAAAAGCTGCAATGTAAATTATGAACACCGTAAAGAGCCCGGTCTAAATTATGAGCAACATCTGGAACATCTCTCGACGGACCCATCCTCCTCCGTCCCAGGCGGCAGTCCAGGTGCACTGTCCTGTTCCATCCACCTGGCGTAGAACTAGACCCACGCACAAATTCTGCGCTTTTGGGCTTGCAATGCACGCCAGGCAATCCAGCTCGGATGTTCCGTTTCCGCCCCTTCCTGTCCGACAGCGACGAGACCAGGCCACCGAATCGAATCGTAGACCGCAGGCTCTGCAGCAGCCCCAGACGCGCCAGGATCTCACACACGTCGGCGCGGAGTCGCGTCGCCATCCATCAGGTGGCCGTGGCGCGCGCGCGGGGCGGCATTACGCCGTCGCGCTGCGCTGCGGGGTGGGACGGCACGAAACCCCGCGGCCCAACACGTGGAGCGCCCGTCCGCCACAAAAGTGATCGGGTTTCGCCGCGCGGACCCGGCACGTTCGTCCACGTCTCGGCGTGGCAGCGACGGGCAAAACCGACGACCGCGTGCGCGCGCGCGTAGGCCGCCCACGACGAAGGGGCGTCGAGTTGACTCCGCTCCGCCCCGTGCCGAGGCTGCAGCTCCGCGGTTCGCTCGCGCGCTCGGTGGTTGCGTCCGGATCGAGGCGCGTGAAGACGTGGCGGCCGGGTACAGGCCGGCTGAGAGGGACGTCGTAAGATTAGCTGTCATCTTGCTTCTTTTGGAAGAGTTGAATCCCTGCTCTGTATTATTGGCTTTAAAGATGGCCTGGTTGGATCCTGGATAGAAAGGCGAGGACATGAGGCGATGTGTTTGGATCGTTGTCAGGTGCGTGGTCTGGTGGTGTGTCATTACTGAGAAAAGGTCACGTAAGATGTCAAATAAGCACCGTCTCGATGCAACACTGCCTCAAGGTACTGATCATTTCTATTTAATTACAAAACAAATGAGTTGTGCAATGAAGAGACTGAATTGCCGACCAGAACGTTCCTTGTCCTATAATTGAGCAAAAATTTTGTGTGTCTAGGGTGGTTCAGATATGGTATGGGCATGCTGCCGCAATGCCTTTGTGGAACAAACGAACGACAGTTATTTAGTCTCTTCCTTGGAGGAGGACACAAAGATAAGCAACCAAAGTATCAGGTTCTAACAACTACTACACAACACAGATATAAAGCACGTGAATGTTGTACTAACGCTCCTACTAGCAATTCTTTGGGCTCAAACCCACGGGGAACGAGCTAAATATCTGCAGGAATCGAATTCCTTTGCCCTGCAACTAGGATTAGGCAGCAAACTGGCTTACTCAGCTAAACATATAGCCCCCTAAAACCACCTAGGCCTTAGGCTTTTAGCACCAGGACCACTCCATAACCGGATAACGAGAATGATTTACCCTATAGGGCATTCCTAATAGCAGACAATGTCCATAGCTTCCATATCATCTAGAAATAGTACTAGAAAGTAGAAGCAACCTCTTAAATACATAGTGTCTATCTATGAACTCAAACCATAATTATTTCCTACACCCACGCTTCTCTCATTCTCTCCCCCTCCTCCCAAGCTCTTTCTCCCTATCAACTTACAAGTGACCGCCGCCCCGTCTAGCTACCAACGTCCTTCTCCCTCCGAGGGTCGGATCTGACGTCCCCTCCCGTTCGATGGCCTTCCCAGACCATGCCACATGAAGCAGTTGCGGGAGGCGACAGTAGCGAGAGAGTCCCAGCAGAGCGAGTGAGGCCGTGGCGTGAACATGTGAAGGAGGTGGCAGTGGGCTTACGTGTCGTCGACCAAGGAAGTAGCAACTCCACCAGATTTGGCAGTGTGGAGGACTAGGCGGTAGGATCTCTTGTCTTCCTCTCCTCCGACAATCAGTAAGGGTCGAATCCAGCTGCACCGAGGCTGGCAAGGGCAGGATCTGTTCTTCTCCGAGGCTGGTGTGGAGCGACTGCGCGGCAAGCCAAAGTGGAGCAAGTAGGCTATGGGGCCCATGAACTGATTTAAATTGTGTCCAAGCAGTGTTTTACATGAAACATTGCTTCCCTTTCTCTCTTTAGTTCTCCCTTCACACAACAATGATCCTAGTTGGGCTATGGACACTACTAGTGCCCTAAAATTGTTCTGATGTTAACACTCTCCGGTTTATCACCACATGGTATTATCTGGCTAAACAGGGTCTCCCTATATCGTTATAAGGACATGAACAATGGTATAGATAACTGTTGTCTATAATACCCTCTATGTCATTTATAAATTGTACTAAATACAGTCCCTATAATAGATTATTTTTTACATGTCTCTATAGTCAGCTTCTCTATGATATAATGTATTTTGTTTCTTGTGTTACAGCTAACTATTATATGAGAGATGACCTAATTCTTTGTGCTTCCTCTCTCTCCTTCACTTATAGACAGTTAACATCATACTATTATACGTACTCTAAGCCATCCCGGTTAATCCCCCGTACTAACACAACTTGCACAGCATCATATGCGATTATGCATGCCAGGTGATGCGCGCACCAAGTTGAAGCCTTGTAAGACGAATGATTAACCTTAAAGGCTAAAGGCACCTCTACACCATGGTCCATAGAACCGATCAAATCCACGGCTTATATCGCACAAAAACCACCAGTAACAAGCCAAAAGCAACCTTGCTATTTTATTAATCATAGGTAGCATTCATCCGCAAGTGTCATCGGTCCACCACATAAAGGGCTCATCAACGATTTTTTTACCATAGAACTATTAGAAAATATGAGTCTGTATCTGCAAGCCTAGCCTATTGGTAGATATCCTCCATTTAATCTATAAATAGTGATCATACTAATTGTAATGTACAAGAAAACAGAGAAAGCAATAAAAAAAAGAAGTTTCCCTCTTATCTCTCTGTGTTCAATTTATTGTTCGCAATATTCTGTGTTTGATCCATCTATTTTGCATAGTAGAGGAATCGCTCAGATTAGACTCATCAGCGATAATTTCTCAATATGTTATCAGCACGAATTACTCTGGTATATCAAAGATAATAATCCAAGTACGATAGTTGCATATCTAGATCACTCTAAATTTTATAAATTTTTTACTTTCTAGATTATTTTTCTATGGTATAAATACGTTTTAATCTATCGCGAGCAGATTTGAAGTCATCGGATAAGCCGATCAGTAGATTTTGCATAAAGAATAGATGATTATTGCACTGTAGATTGATGTGCTTAGAAATATCTATGTTTCATCGGTTTAAACGTTGATGTAATGAAAAAAAATAATTTATAATTGCATGGTTTTTGTCAACTCCATTAAAAACGTGCACAACCTACGTCTAATTGGACGCAGGACACCGATAGAAAGATAGGTAAGCCGTGTGCGCCACCAACCGCTCTCTCCCTCTCTAGACTCCACCCTGTTTGCGTTGCGGCTATCACGTCACCCGTGGTTTTGCCGCTGTTGTTTGTGCCCCAGGGCAGGGCGCAGACAGCAAGCCCGTCCGTGCGGCAGCCATGGGGTCGGCGCCAGTGCCACCCCTCAGGCCCTCACACTTCTTATATAAAGGCCCAGCCACTCGAGCCTCTCCTCAAGTCTCCCTCCGCTTCTTGCCCATCCGTCTCCTGATCTCCCTAAGCTCCCCTGCATCCACGGCTCCCCGGAACATTTCTTGATTTGCTTGGTTTCCTTCGCCGTTGATTCTCCTCGGAGCTTCTTGCCATGGCCGCGCAATCTTGGAACCCTTTCTTGTGCTGCGTCGGCGGCGGTGACGCGGCGGACGGCGACGACAGCGCGTCCCCGCGACGGATCGCGCGGAGGGGGAAGGGCAGGGGGGACAGCCCGAGGTCGTCGTCGAGGATGTCGTTCACGAGCCTGAGCTCGTCGGGGACGCTGTCGCCGGAGGACCTGTCGGTGACGCTGTCCGGGTCGAACCTGCACGCCTTCACGTACGCCGAGCTCCGGGCGGCCACGGGGAACTTCTCCCGCGCCAACTACCTCGGATGCGGCGGGTTCGGCCCGGTCTACAAGGGCGCCGTCGACGGCAAGCTCCGCCCCGGGCTGGCCGCGCAGACGGTCGCCGTCAAGTACCTCGACCTGGACTGCGGCACGCAGGGCCACAAGGAGTGGCTGGTGAGTGCGAAGCAGAGTGCTTCTTGGCAATGCGTGCGCCAGCTCGATCAGATGCTTCAGAGATTAATTCGCATCCAACTTGATGGATTATTTGGGTTGTCCTTGCAGGCCGAGGTGTTCTTTCTCGGGCAATTGAGGCACACGAAGCTGGTGAAATTGATCGGCTACTGCTACGAAGACGAGCACCGGATGGTGGTGTACGAGTTCATGAGCGGCGGGAGCTTGGAGAACCACCTCTTCAAAAGTGAGTCCCTTTTTTTTTTCTGTTTTCTTCTGCCATTTTGGTCGCTTTGAGGGTTAAGAAATTTGGGGGAAAAAGTTGAGCACGTACGGGTGCCATCTGGTCCATGAGTGATGAGCTGTTCGTGTCCCCTGCCTTTGGTCTCTGTTTCTTCTCTGTCAAGTCAAGACGATAGGTGAGCTGAACGCTAGGGGCGTTCAGAATAATAGTGATTTAAAATTTTTTTTACTGTAATTAAATTGATCACGGCGATTGCGATCGCTGAGCGTGGCCGTTATCTGCCTTCCAAAGGAACAATTCTCTCTTTTTTATTAGATGGCCGTATATATTGGGGTTATTGATCGCACTTTGTTTTTTTAAAAAGTTTATTCTACCAACTTGTTGCCTGCTTGGTGCTTACAAACTCTTGGTCAATGTGGAGGAGGAAACTGACCTGAAACATACTATCTTCTTCAGGTATCAATGGCTCTCTCCCATGGATGAAAAGGATGAAGATCGCCGTCGGTGCCGCGAAGGGCCTCGCCTTCCTCCACGACGCCGACCCGCCGGTGATCTACCGCGACTTCAAGGCCTCCAACATCTTGCTCGACTTGGTAAGCCGCCCGTACTCTTCAGAGTTTCAGCTCCAACAAACGGTTTCATCTGGACTAGTAATTTCCAGTTCCAACACTACACCGCTAAAAAAAGACGCGGTTCTGAATCGGTGAAACGTCCCTCTCATTTGGGAACTGTAGCAGTAGTTACCAACAAACGGGGTCGAACAACGCGCCACTCCTGATGACCGCAAAAAATCTACAGCGTCTAACAAAAGGAAAAGGACTTTTTGGGGGGGTGGGGGCAAAAAATGTCTGTTTTTGAAATCAATTTTAAACTTTTTTTTGACCATTTGAATCATCGAAGTGACCGTTTAACAATGTCCAGCTGCGCCACACGTTTCTGAACATAGCTGGGAGTGGCTCAGTACGTTATGGGCAGCCCTGACCTGATTGGAACTCGGAAGATTCTTGGATGCATGCCGAACTCGAGAAATCATATATCTGAACGACCCTCGCATCATCCACGTAATCAAAATATCTAGCCGTCATTATCCAAGTAGCCCACAGATTATTAACACATGAACAGCAGTATTAATATCATAGTTCATCTTATGAGTGCTTCTCAGTACCCTACTTCCCTAATCGCATGCCTGATCTTTCACTTAACCAAACCTCAACTCACGTATTACAGGACTACAACACCAAGCTGTCCGACTTTGGGCTGGCCAAGGATGGGCCCCAGGGCGATGCGACGCACGTGACGACACGTGTCATGGGGACGAACGGGTACGCGGCCCCTGAGTACATCATGACAGGTCACCTCACCGCTAAGAGCGATGTGTACAGCTTCGGCGTTGTGCTCTTGGAACTCCTCTCGGGGCGGCGGTCGGTGGACCGCACACGGCGGCCGAGGGAGCAAAGCCTAGTGGACTGGGCCAGGCCCTTCCTTAAGCGGCCTGACAATCTGTACCGGGTCATGGACCCAGCCCTAGAGTGCCAGTACTCATGCAAGGGTGCGGAGGTGGCGGCGCTAGTGGCGTACAAGTGTCTGAGCCAGAACCCCAAGTCCAGGCCCACCATGAGGGAGGTGGTCAAGGCCTTGGAGCCCGTGCTCGGCATGGATGACTTCTTCCCTGTGGGCCCGTTTATTTTCACAGTCATTGTGGAGGAGGACAAGGTGGTGGACATGAAGGTGGAGGTGGAGAAGCACCGGGACCATCAGGACAGGCACCGGCAGAAGTACCCCGACTCGACGATCCACGCTGCCGGCATTGTGCTCCACGGCCGCGACGGGGTCGTCGGTGGTTACACCGGTGCACTACGGCGGCACCAGAGGATGTCGAGCTTCCACAGGGAGAGGGGGGCTTAGGAGCAGAGTACGGAAGTGAGTAGGACAAAAGGGTGTGTATGTACATACTGTAGAGATGTGACAACAATGTCACATTGGTTTGTCTTTAGATTCAAGATTGCGTTTCTTTCGTTTCTTCTTGATAGCGATGCAAAATAGTGTGATGGAAAGTCCGGTTTGGATTTGCAAGGATTGTTGTTCAAAGATGTTGTATACAAGCAAATGGGAAGTGATCAATGCTTCTTTTATTTTTGCACTTCTAATTTTTCGGTCTAACATTGGGTTGCGTTCGCAAGGGAAACGAGCATCTGAAAATAGACACGCGAGAAGGAGGAAAATGATGTAAAATGAAACTGACACTATCACAAGTTGATGTTTAAAAAAAGATGGCGCCGGTTACTAATAGCAAGCTGGACTAACACATGTTGCATCACTAAATAGTATATGCTGGGGCACAGGGGCAAGCATGACACCTGACAGTACGAAGGTTGCCACAAAAGGATCAAGGTTACATTAACAGCTTTAAGATAACAGGCATCAACTGCAAACCTGTTCACGGAAGAAAGTTTGACAAGCTAGTAGAGCAACCTTACAGGACAGGAGATTAACGGAAATGTATGTATGTTTACAAATTAGGCATCACCCATTCAGCTGTGACATGAGAAAGCCCAAAAGAATGCAAGCTACTCGTGCGAATCTCCGCGTCCAGTTCAACCATCAGAATTGAAGACTTCTTATGCATGTGTGTGCAACTGTGCATGATGCATCAGGAACTGTTAATATCAGCTAGGAGAATATTCTGCATGTATATCAATTCTAATCAATCATGTGCTTCAAAAGAATATATATGCCAATAAAAAATTAAAGAGCTTCTTGGAAGCATCAACATCAAAGCATACAGAAAACCAAGAACTACCAGAAAGCACCAAAAGCAAGTAGTCTAAAAATCTAAATGCTTGATATCTCATCACATCTATAATGCTCATACAACAGATAACAAGCAGACAAAAAATCTTTTACCAAAACTCTTGTTTCTCTTCTAATCAGGAACTTTCCGAGGACACTGAGGATGGAAGACTACCAGAGTCATACACAATCTCTGGTGTACAGTCATTATGCATAAAGCTCCATGCAAATTCACAAATCCCCCCCCCCCCCCCCCTAAATAGCACGTAGAACATAACATATAACAGAAAGAAGTAAAACTTAGGAAGAGTACACCATATCATGAGGCTACTCAGTGCTCGACAAAAGTAGAGGACTCGTAACTTTGAAATGCATTCCAAGTATCTCACATGACTCTCTTAACGTAGGATTTGCAATGTGTCACATTTGCTGTCTTGATGCATCAAACTTAGAGTTTGCTTCAGGGTTCGATAAAAACACGTGTTGTTCTTATCTGACAATATAGCTCAACCCAGATAGTTGTTCCTATAGAAGGGGGAGTTCAATCTTTAAACATTAACTTTAGTATACGTGTAAATAATATATGATATTTATCTAAGTCACAGCTTATGAAAAGATGCTTCGCTATTGAACACATACAAATCAACTTCTATTAACACTGTAGATATGATACATAGTGAAGCACAAAAACAGCTGTACATATTTATTTTGTTCAAACTAACATGTTTGAGGGGTTGGGATCACAGAGTATCACATTTCATCTAGAGTACGAACTGTATCAAACTGTACAACATGGAGAAAACTTCTATTGTAACCAGCAAATTAAATGCATCAGGAACTATTCCATACCAGAACGAACTATAACTACTATACTAGTCATCCTCTACAGCACCAACACTTTTTAAGTTCTGCTGGCCTTTCATACTTGTAGTACATTTCTGCAATATTGAGACAGAGCAATAGTACAACATGAAGTTTGTATTGCCGTGCAATATAGGTTAATGACTACTATACTGTACAATTTAGTGCGCTGGATTCTAGCAACTATTTTTGCACCTTAAATTTTAGTGAGGCAACATTGCAAGGCTGGTATCTGAATTGCTAAAGTGAGCTATGCAGCATTACCCGTGCAACTTCTAATTCTGAAAGTTTGAGAGCTAGCATATATTGCTATACTTACAGTGTACAAGGAGTAACAGAATTATTCTGTGTTGTCCTTCAAGTTTAACTTACCACAGGGAAAATGAAAGGTTGTAATCAATCGCATTCAGACTTCCTATACATGCTATGAAAATCGAAACATTTATATTTACAGTCTGCCTTTTAACTAAGAAAATGAAAGGTTACCATCTGCCTTTTAACTAAGAAACTAAGGCTTCCTCAGATATATAGATATAACATTGTCATCACAAAAACAAACAATTTTAAGTAACTTACCACAGTATCCACAAGAGGTGATCAAATTTGGTGCTAGCAGGAGTTCATCTCAAGATTAATTGGTCCCAACTAGTGAGCACCTGAAGCCTCCTGCTGACCTGTTCAAATGAAACTGCTTGCCCAAAAGCAATATCAAGTAGTAGTACCTTTTCTCCTTGAAATCCAAAGTATTTTACCATTAACAGAAATATTTCCACTCAACGCAAAAATCATTCTGCTGATATGAGTTTCGAATGCAACAAATTATTCTGAAAGCTACTATATGCTTATAGCTCTGTTGAACTAATTTCTATATTCAAAAGTCATGAAAGTTTCTAAATTGCAATTAGGAGTCTCATAGATCTTGCTACTTCCTAAGTAGATCAACTGATACATTCTTAACCAATACAACAAACCCAGAACGGAAAAACTTCAATACCCTCATTCCTGCTGCCAAATCCATTTTCCCCCGATCCTTGTAATCATCAATGGAATGCCATCTAACTGCAACAGCCCAACTGAGACCATACATGATACATGGGTTCAACCAATTTGATGCTTTACAAACAGAATGGTATAACACCACAATAAACTGATGCTCATCATTCTCTAGTCAATTATGCTAGATCTAAGGAACAGGATAACTTGTGCCATGTATACCATTATGTAATTATTACCACTGATGAGATGAAATCGTGTTGGATTGCCTTCTTGTTTGTAGCATTTTCCTACTTCTGCTGAACAAAGAACACAACATGAGCTTTTTAAACATTTTCTTAATCAATCAGCACTATGACAGGACACCTCTGCTTTAGGCCTTAAAATACTTGTGGACAAACACACCTGTGAAAGTACTTGTGGATATACAATCAGTAAATGGAAAGTTCTGCGGCATTCTGTTGCCATCAGACAACCCCCAAAAAAGTAAAAGAACTTCTTTGGTATTCCTTTTCTTCCAAACAGGGACACCCCACTGTTTCTCACTGAATCACCAGTTCATCGCAATTTGACATACTCATGTCAGCATACTTCAAGAAAGTTTGAGTTGTTAGGCTTTTGAGAATTAAAAGTATAATCCTCAACTGGAGGACACAGACCTTGATGTAACTATTAAGTGAGTTTACACATTAATTGATTCAATGCCCTGGATAAATAAATGCCTTTATGGTTTCTGAGTTGATATAGTTTGATAATACTCCACTTGCTTTTGTTTGAGAAGACTGTTTAATACTCAATTTTCATTAGCATGTTAGTTATCAAATAACTCTTTTTGCCAGTTCGACCACTTAAACTGTACTAATACACCCTGATTGCAAAGTTCTAACCACAAGATTTGCTTGCTTGATTTAAACAATTGCTAGTATAATGACTTGATTTCTAGCATCAGGCACTAGATGATTTTTTACTATTGCACAAAAATCCATTTCAATTAAGTTATGGGAGATGTAATGACCAATTCATATGCATACATAAGTTCAGTCATCTCTCAGTAATAAGTGTGTTGAACTGAAGATGCCTTTTGTAATGTTTGAAACATAACTGAACTGGAAAGCAAAACACATTCTTTCTGCCTCAATCTTCAGCAATTCATTTTGCTAATCTATGATTGTACCAAAATGAATGCGACATTACAAATTTCCTTTTCCGCAAAGACCAAGAAAGTGACAAGCACTTCTCCTCACTGATTCCAACATTAAACACTGCCTAATTATGACAGACTTCATTCCCTGCAAAGTTTTTGGGGTCCGACACACATTCCCTCTGGTCGCAAAGCACATGCAAGATGCAAGCAAATCTACATGATGAACTCTATAAATGAGAGCTTTTTATTATTTCTTTTGGTATTTGCCTTAACATACTCTGTACGACTATACCTGTAGAGACTACACAGCTGTACTAGTATACTCCACAAACAGCACAAAACAAAATGTAAATAACAAGAACAATTAGCACAAAATCGAAGCTAATCAACACCCACCAAATTCAGCTACGAGCTGGAGCGTACCCGTAGGTGTCTCCACAGGCAGCAACGAGGCAGGCTGCGTCCCCGATCCCCACAGCGGCGACGGCAATCGCCGGAACCACCTCGGAGTGGAGGAGGTGGATCGTAGTGCAGAAGAAAGCGGCGAGGAGCACGACCGTGCCGACGACGGCTACCCAGGGAAGGCGGGACACGGCGACGACAACGAACAGCTCCACAAACCACGACGCGGACATCAGGACGGCGCCGATGACGAATGCGAGACGGGGGAGGCGAAAAGAGGCCGGCGCGGCGGCGGCTGGGGCTGGGGCGGCGCGCGGTGGTGTTGTTGCGATTGCGGGTGAGGTGGCGGTGGAATGAGATTCCTTGGATTCGTCCTGGGTTCTCATCGCCGTTGCCATTGGATAATTTGGGGTTTGTGGAAGATCAATTAGGAATTGAGGTTGGATTGGAGCTTGTGAAATTTTGAGGGCATTTAACGAGGAACAAGTTAACGGAAACTCGCGTAGTTTCCGGACCCCGGCGAGAGGTGCAATTTTACGCATCTGTTTCCAGAAAGTTTAGAATTTGCAAATAAAGTGTATCTTCAGAGAGGGTGAAAAATGTGAAACAACTTCGAAAGGATGTCTCGTTTTCTTGGTTGGTTTTCACATGGTGATTGCTAGGGTGCAAACAGAGGAATAGTTCCGACCGTTTGAATAAATTCAGATCTTATTTGAAGCATGAAATCGGATATCCAAGAATTTTTTTGGATTTTGAAGTTGGATCCGGATATTTTTATTGGATACGGAAACAAATTCGGGACAGAGGTATTCGTTCGATTCGGAGTTGATATCCAAGAATTTTTTGGATTTCGAAGTTGGATCCAGATATTTTTTATCGGCTACAGAAAAAAATTCGGGACGGAGGTATCCATTGGATTCAGAGCTATCCATAAAACTAGTTAGAACTATCTGGTAACACTAGACAATAGAAAATTAGAAAATTTCTTCTCCACTTCCCTAACCTAGTAAGCCTATCTGACTATCCCTAACCTCACGTCTTTCTCATCCTGTCAACTATGGTTATTAAGTCGTAAAATCGAGTCGAGTCGCTTAGGGGGCGACTAGGGAGACTAGTCGACTAATCGACCGACTAGTCTGGACTAGTCGCAACTAGGGAGGGAGGAGGCTGCACAAGGAGGGAAGAGGGGGAAGGAGAGAAGAGGGGGGAAGGAGAGGGGAGGAGGGAGGCTGCACTGACCGGAGAAGCAAGGAGGGACCAAGAGAGTCGCCGTCGCCACCAGATCCGCTGCGGCAGCCGCCGATCCGCGGATCTGCCGCCGCCGATCGCTGCCGCCTCCGCTTCACCGGCATCGGATCCGCCGTCGCCGCAGCCGGATCCGCGAGATCCGTCGCCGCCGCAGCCGAATCCGCGGGATCCGTCGCCGCCGCCAGTCCACCGTCGCCTCCCGCTTCACCGGCGCCAGATCCGCCGTCGCCGCAGCCGGATCCGTCGCAATCCAAGTGAACGGCGGCGCAGGGCGACGAGGAAGGCGAGGTGTGGCGAGGGAGCAGCTGCGCAGGGCGATGGGGAAGGTGAGGCGTGGCTGAGGGAGCTGTCAACAAGGGCGATGGCAGCCACTGGAGGAGGAGAGACGAGGGGCGGCCACCGGAGGAGGAGAGGAAGACGGCGACGCTGCTGCTACGGCGCGAGACGAGACTGCAGGAGCCAGGGAGACGAGACTGCGCACGCCCTGCACGCTTTTTATCGGCCGCACGGAGTTGGGCCGGGCCGTTGGTTTATGTGGGCTTTCAGTCGGTCGACTGAAAACAAGTGATTAGTCGCGTCTAGTCGTAGATTAGTCGTCCGGACTCCCGACTAGTCGTTCCAGTCGAGTCGGTCTTCCTAGTCGTCCATCCTGTACCGACTCGACGACTAGTCGTGGATTAGTCGACGACTTAATAACATGGTTGTCAACCATTCCCGTGGCTAGTCTGACTCCCTCGTTGGTCATAGCCTTCTCTCCTGGCTCCTTCGTCACTGCCCTACATCACTACCTCCCTCCCTCATCAGCTCGCCACCCTTCCTCCTTCTCCACCCCCTCCCTCATTGGCTCGCCACCCTTCCTCCTTCTCCGCGCCCTATCCCTCGTTGTAGCCTCCTTCACAGCTCCCTTGTCGGCTTACTGCCCTTCTTCCATCTCCGCCTCCCTCCCTTGCCACCAAGCCCCTCCCTTTTTGGCTCGAGGTTGTGGCCCCCCTCTCCGCTCCTCGCCTATGGCCACTGCCACCCTTCTTCCCCTCCACCGCCAAACCTCCCCTCTTTGGTTATGGGTTCTGATGCAGTGACCTCCCTCGCCTCACCTACCGCCACTGCCGCCAAGACCTAATACTGGTGTCGTCGACCTCCAATGACCGCCGCTTGCCTCCCCTCGCTGCCAAGACCTTCCTCATCGACCGACACCAGCAAGACCTCCCCTCACCGACAAGACCTTTGTCAGTTTGACACCATTGTCGGCCTATGATCTGTGAGTTATCTATCCCTCTCTACTCTCTCCTTCTCTAGTCTCCTCTCCTTCTTTTGAACCTCTAGACCTCCTCACTTAGATCTATCTCGTCTCATTTGTTGGCTTTGTTGCTATTTGTGGGGTATTTAGAATGTGATGTGGTTACTGTAAGTGGAAGTGCGAGCATTTGTGCAAGCATAGGAGCATCTCCTACTACTACCGCCACAGGAGTTGATACAAGCATTATCCGACTAAATATATGTGATTGAGATTAACCATATTTAGAGCGACATGTATTCACTCCACACCTATGACTAAGACTATCCATATTCATATTCATATTTGTATCCAGCATTATCTGTGTTTGACTTTGATTTCAAAAAAAAAAGGAATAAGATCTGAGATGAGCGAAATCCGTCTGTATTCGCTCTAATTATACCTCTAGTGATTGCACAATGGGTTGTAGTTACACGTGAGGCCCTCTTTAGAGTGCAAGAATTTTTCCCTATTTCAGTGGAATTAAACTATTTTCTGTGAAAATCATGCATTCCAAATGGACCTTGAACTTTGAAGGATAAACGAAGGAGTTGTGAAATTTATCGGAGAAAATAATGCCAAAGACATATAACAAACCTGATTAATCAAATTATCTAAACTCCACAAATTCGGTGATTAACTAGCAAGCCCATTAATCATCAATTATAAAATTTAGCAATACAAGTTATTTCATATTCTTCCCAAAAAGTGAAAAAAAGATATATCTAAGGGTATATACAATGGTACAAATCAACTGTCTGTAAATCTATAACACATAGGATTTGAATGATGTGAATGAGAGAGGAGAGGGAGAGAAAGATATTGTCTAGTATTTAGCAGACAATTTTATGGAAAACTTCCTACTACCTATACTATTAGATAGATAGCTATATAAATAACTCATTAATTGTGTAAGGACATTACATACAACTATGTAAATAACCCATTGTATGAGTTATCTTTAGTCATGTCTATAGATGCCATAAAGATATGTTATATACAACTATCGTCTATACCATTGTATGTACCCTTAAAACAAACATGATGCTTAATTTGTAGCTATAGTAGTACTAATAATTTTTTAAGGAAATAGTAGTACCAATAATAATAGCACTGTTTTGATATTTATGCAATTTAGCACATGAAATTCGGTGCTTTGTAGAGTGCTTAAATGCAAATTATCACCCTGTAACGAATTCTTTACTAAATGCCCCTCAGCGCTATTTTTTTTGCAGCTTTAGCCCCCTCAGCATTTTGTTGCAAATCTAGCCTCAATCTGCACCTAAGGAGCGTGGAAATAGAGTTTCCGCGATACTGTAGAGTGGTTTTTTAATTTCTGCACAAGACGAGTGCGGAAATTA
This sequence comes from Melocanna baccifera, assembly GCA_036346265.1. NCBI lineage: Eukaryota > Viridiplantae > Streptophyta > Magnoliopsida > Poales > Poaceae > Melocanna > Melocanna baccifera. The sequence continues at coordinate 12,713,355 of CM070701.1, read as the reverse complement.
GCATTACCGTGTGTAGGGTACTGTAGCTATAATATAAAAGCCACAATACTATAGCGCGAAATTGGAGTTTCCACACTCTCCGGGCACTGATTTGCTATGTGTCAATCTCGTGTAATTCTAGGCTCGGCAGAGGGCTAGATTTAAAAAAAATAGTCGGAAGACTGAGTTACATGGCCCTACTCATTTCAGCTTTTTTTAGTTTCTGTTTCTAGTTTCTGCTTTTTTTCACTATTCAGTAATTTCGTCTTTTTCTAATTTTTTTAGATTTTTTGGGCTTTTTTGCATTTTATTTTTTTCATATTCTTTTACATTATCTGTGATGGGCTAACATATTTTTTATTTTTATTTTTTTAAATTTAATTATGCTAAATAAATCAACTCAATTACAGTAAAAAAAATCAATACTATTCCGAACGCTCCCAAAAATATGATGCCAAAGGGCTAAAGCCTAAAGGGCTAAATGGGTAAAGATTTCCCTGCGACGGAACCGTGGCGGAATTTTAAAAATGCACCTTCACAAGCCACGTTCGTCACTACTTGGTAAAACTGACTGACTTGCGGGCCTTCATACTTCTCGGGCCCTAATGTCAGTTCGCAACCGTAGAAAGGGCTGGTGAGGTGAGGTCGGGTAATGGTTTGGTGGGGCCCGCCTGGCAGAGAATGACAGGCCTTGGCGTCACAGATGGGAACATTTCATTGGCTGACCGCTTGGCGCCAGCAGTGGAGACGTCGAGGGTGTTTAAATGACGCGATTTATGATTTTTTTACTATAATTAATTAATATTTTACTATAGCTAAGTTAATTTATTTGATATAATTAAAATTTAAAAATTTAAAAATAAAAAAATATTAGCCCATTATAGACAATGTAAAAAAATACAAAAAACATAAAAGAAACATAAAAGAAACAAAAGAAAAACAAAAAAGACAAAAATATGTACAGTAAAAAATGCTGGCGTTTCACGCCGAACGCAAATGCTGATTACTGACCGCGGCCATTGTTCCGCGAAGGATCGGTGATCCAAATTCCGACTAATTGCGGCTGATTTTGAAAGTTCATGTGATTTCATCTTTTTTATCATAAAGCAGGGGCGGATCCGCCCTTCGGGCATGCTCGGGCAGCCGCCCGAGCTCCGTCGCCGGTGGACCCCCCGCCCCTGATCATGTCTCCTCCCTCTCCCTCTCCACCCCGCTCCCCACCTTCCCCGCCCTACTCAAAATCTTGCGCCCGCTCGGCGACGCACGGAGGATGTTCGATGAAATGCCCATCAGGAGCGCCGTCTCTTGGAGCCTCTGATCTCGCCGGCGATGAGCATGCACGAGCTGCTTGAGTGCCCGACGACGTCTCGATGTCGCCTGTTGTTTGGGTTGGGTTGTTTCCTCTCTGGTATAGTTCTCCTCGCCGCGGTGCGGCGACGAGTGGGCGCGGCGCGGCTACTAGGAGGGCATGGCACGTCGGCCACTAGCTAGGGGAGGGCCGAGCACTGTTAGAAAACACATCGTGAATGTATGTTAGTCTGAGTTTGTTAGTTTGTTAGCTATTTGTTAGACTACAAGCAGAACCGTTGCTTAGTCCTCCTGTTTCATCGGATCATGGATCCTTGTATTCCTGTTGTATTCACGTTCTATAAGAACTGACGATCCCTTGAGGATCAGCACGTTTGGCAAAGTCTTTTATGGTATCAGAGCCACGATCTCGATCGCAAGCTCGCTATGTCGATCAACTCACAACATTCAGCCACTAGCCATCCGTCCTCCTCATCCATTCAGTTTAACTCAATGCCTACACCTTCGATCAATCATATGATCAGTGTAAAGCTTACGCAGGAGAATTACCTGCTATGGTCGGCGCAAATCTTGCCGTATCTTCGAAGCCAAGGCCTCGTCAGCTACATCGATGGATCCTTGCCTGCGCCAAGCCAGACAATCGTCGTCGAGCCAACTGAAGGAAATGCACGGCGAATCGCCGTCAACCCTGAGTACACCACTTGGTATCACCAGGATCAACTGGTACTCAGCGCTATCCTCTCTTCAGTCACCGAGGATGTCCTCGGCACCATGGTGGGTGTCACCACCGCACGAGAGGCGTGGAGCACTCTGGAGAGGATGTTCTCATCCGCCTCACGAGCTAGCATCATGCAAATCCGTATGCAGCTCGCCACGATCCAAAAGAAGGATCTGAGCATTGCGGACTATTTTCGGAAAATCAAGCGCCTCGGAGACACTCTTGCTGCTGTTGGCAAATGGCTTGAAGACGAAGAACTCATTGCATACATGTTGCGTGGCCTCGGCCCGGACTTTGATCCGTTGGTGACCAGTATTACCACACGCACAGATGCGTACTCCATCAGTGATGTCTACGCACATATGCTGAGCTATGAGATGAGGCAAGAACACAACGGCATAGTGGTCCAGGTATCTTCCATTAACAATGTTACCAGGAATGCCGGACGAGTTGTGAGCAATGGTGGCAGAACCAACCGTGGGCGTGGCCGTGGCGGCGGCCGCGGCCAAAGCGGGAGATTCAACAGATCAACCCAAAGAGGACAGATCAATACAACTGCAGGCAACAGCGGTTCACTTTGCCAGATCTGCCACAAGCCTAATCATGATGCTCTTCAATGCTGGCATCGTTTTGATCAATCATACCAGGCCGATGATCATGTGAAGCAGGCAGCAGCAGTTACCAACAATGCCTACTCCGTCGACTCAAATTGGTACGTGGACACAGGAGCGACAGACCACATCACCAATGATCTCGAGCGACTTACCACCAAGGACCGCTACACAGGCGGAGATCAAATCCATGTGGCAAATGGAGCAGGTTTGTCTATTTCTCATGTCGGCCATTCATTTGTTGCTGGTTCAACTCGTCCTCTTCATCTGAATTCTGTTTTGTATGCGCCTAAAATCAACAACACTTGATCTCAGTTAGAAAGTTAGCTTCTGATAATGATGCGTTTGTTGAATTTCATCCCAACTCTTTCTTTGTCAAGGATCGGGCCACGAAGAGTCTTCTTCTCAAAGGCAGATGTAAGAATGGACTCTATGTCTTGCCAAATAAATGCCAAGCTCTACTGTCGGCCAGGGTTTCTCAAGAACAATGGCATCAAAGACTTGGACATCCAGCTTCACCAATCACTCTTCGAATTCTACAAGATAATAATCTGGCTGTAGACAGCAAAGTCTCTCCTTCCCAGATTTGTAATGCTTGTCAATTAGCAAAATCACATCAGCTTCCGTTTAGTTCTTCTCAGCATGTTTCCACTGCTCCCTTGCAATTGATTCACACTGATGTTTGGGGGCCTGCACTCCCATCAGCCAATAATTCAAAATACTATGTCTCTTTCATTGATGACTATAGTAGACATGTGTGGATCTATTTCTTGAAATGCAAATCTGATGTTGAACCGGTTTTCCTTCAGTTCCAAAAACACGTCGAACACATGCTCAATTCCAAGATTCGGTCGATTCAGTCTGACTGGGGAGGAGAGTATCATCGCTTGCACCGATACTTTCAGACCTGTGGCATTGAGCATCGTATTTCTTGTCCACATACTCACCAGCAGAACGGGCTGGCAGAAAGAAAACACCGGCATCTTGTAGAAACCGGACTCGCTCTTCTTGCCCAGGCACAAGTGCCTCTCCGGTTTTGGGACGAGGCTTTCAATACAGCCTGTTATTTGATCAATAGAATGCTTAGCCGCATGATTAAACTTGACACTCCTCTACATAAGCTGTTCGGCACACAGCCAGATTATTCTAGGCTTCGTGTTTTCGGTTGTGCTTGCTGGCCAAATCTGCGAGCCTACAACACCAGGAAACTCAGCTTCCGCACAAAACAATGTGTCTTTTTGGGTTACAGCTCAACGCACAAAGGATACAAGTGCTTTGATCGCACTACCGGTCGTCTGTATATTTCCCGTGACGTGGTATTTGACGAGTCGGTCTTTCCTTTTGCAGATCATCCGTCTCAAGGTTCTGTATCACCACAAACTTCCTATCATCCTACTATATTACCATCGCTAGCCAAAAACACCACATACACAGAAAATTCTCTTATATTTCCTCAAATCAGTGAACCATTAACCTCAACTGAACCAACAATAGAAGTTGTCGACATGAGTACTAGTCAACCTAATCCTAATGCTAACTGTGATCTCTCTAGTACCAGTCTGTCTCCTGCAGGTATTTCGGTTGATGTATCCTGTAACTCAGGCTTAGGTTCGGGTTCAGGAATGAACGGAGAGGTTTCTGGATCACCTTTGCCACCTGAAGGAGTTAGCCAACATCCAATGAGAACAAGACTCCGTAACAATATTGTGAGACCCAAGGAGTTTACTGATGGAACTGTGCGATACCCAGAAAAAGTACGCAAATTCGCCTGCTTGGTGTCTGACGGAAATCCGACAATAGACAGTTCAGCAGGATTGCCTGACGGAAATCCGGCAACAGACGAGTCCGACATTTCAGAGCCGCGCAGTCTTCAGGAAGCCATGGCTAGTTCAAAATGGAGACAAGCTATGAATGTTGAATACTCTGCATTATTGAAGAACAAAACATGGGAACTAGTGCCACCCAAAAAGGGGATTAATCTCATCGACAGTAGATGGGTATTTAAGGTGAAGAGGAAGGCAGATGGTTCAGTTGACAGACTCAAAGCACGGCTAGTAGCAAAGGGATACAAACAGCGATATGGAGTGGATTATCTTGACACATATTGTCCTGTCGTAAAACCAGCTACAGTTTGAATCATATTGTCACTAGCAGTTTCACAGGGATGGAGCATGAGACAAATAGATGTTCAAAATGCCTTCCTACACGGAGTTCTTCGGGAAGAAGTGTATATGCAGCAACCTCCAGGTTATGTGGATTCCACTAAGCCATCTAACTACATTTGTCGACTGAAGAAGGCACTGTATGGCCTGAAACAAGCTCCACGGGCATGGCATTCTCGGTTAACCAGTAAACTGCAAGAGCTAGGATTTCATTCCTCTGTAGCTGATGCTTCTTTGTTTGTCTTCAGACAAGATGAAGTAACTGTGTACATGTTGATCTACGTCGATGACATCATTATCGTTAGTTCATCTAGCACGGCTACTGACAGACTCATTCAGAAGCTGACCGATGACTTTGCTGTCAAGGATTTGGGACCTCTCGAGTACTTCCTAGGAATTGAAGTCAAACAAGGAAGGAATGGAATTCTGCTGTCCCAGAAACGTTATGCTCTTGATCTGCTCAAGAAGGCAAACATGGAAAAATGTAAAGCAATCTCCACGCCCATGACATCAACAGAGAAGCTGTTCAGAAATCAAGGAAGACCACTAACGAGAGAAGATGAGTTTAAGTACAGAAGCATAATTGGTGGCCTACAATACCTAACTATGACCCGACCTGACCTTGCCTTTGCAGTAAACCGAGTCTGTCAGTATATTCAGTCACCGACGGATGCACATTGGGCAGCTGTGAAAAGGATCCTTCCGTTTGTCAAAGGCACTGTTGATCATGGTCTGAAGATTCAGAAATCAGCAACAACTATACTTTCAGGTTTTTCTGATGCCGATTGGGCCGGATGCCCGGATGACAGACGCTCCACCAGCGGCTTTGCAGTGTTCTTAGGCACAAATCTGGTGTCATGGAGCTCCCGAAAGCAGGCCACAGTCTCTAGGTCCAGCACTGAAGCCGAATACAAGGCGATCGCAAATGTTACAGCAGAAATGGTGTGGATTCAATCACTGTTGAAGGAGCTAAGGATATTTCAAAGCAAACCACCTCAACTTTGGTGCGACAATCTTGGAGCAACTTATCTGACAACAAATCCAATGTTCCATGCACGAACGAAGCATATTGAAGTTGATTTTCATTTTGTTCGTGAACAAGTAGCTCGCAAAGCTATGGAAGTGCGGTTCATTTCTTCCAAAGATCAGGTAGCAGATGGTCTGACAAAGCCACTCTCAAAAGCTCCTTTTGTTGTCAATAGCCACAATCTCAACATCAGTACTTCCTGATTGAGATTGAGGGGGACTGTTAGAAAACACATCGTGAATGTATGTTAGTCTGAGTTTGTTAGTTAGTTAGCTATTTGTTAGACTACATGCAGAACTGTTGCTTAGTCCTCCTGTTTCATCAGATCATGGATCCTTGTATTCCTGTTGTATTCACGTTCTATAAGAACTGACGATCCCTTGAGGATCAGCACGTTTGGCAAAGTCTTTTAAGCACGGCCAAGGACACTGCGTTGGCTGGTGGCTAGCTGGCCAGGGGGCTGCAGCATGCAGGCTGCAACGGCCGCTTTATCAAGCCGACGTCAAGCCGAGGAGGGAGGGGGAGTTGGAGGCGGAGGCTAACCTGGGAGGGGCTGGGGATTGGGATTGGGGATGAAGGGAGGAGGAGATGGGGGCGTGGGTTTTTGCTTTGCTCGGCTTGGCCTTTTGTCTTGCTGGTTTCTATTTTTCCTCTCTCTCTCTCTCTCTTGCTCTGTGTTGTGTGTGCGGTCAAGGTATACTTCTTTAGTTCTTTTTGCAATGCAATATTTGGGAATTGGGATCAAATTAGAGAAGTGATTCAAGTGAATGACTGAATCTGTGAATAATTTGGGAATTTGGTATTTTTCCTTCAGGTTCAGGTGAAGGCAGCAGCTAAAGTGATATGTGATCTTGTTGATCCTACTACAAATCTAATTTTCGGCTCCGTTAGAGACCTATCATACGATGGTCAAGTAAGTATACAAAGTATTCTTTTCTTTTTTTGGTTGGAAAAACGAGTGGCACTGCACAACCTTGGTGCAGACATAATGACAAAGGAATAAAGACTGCTATGATTTTGATCATTTAGCTATGTTATAGAGCATGCAGATTCACATTGTAAATTTGCAGTGATGGCTATCACACATGTCAATAACACAAATATGTTCATTCAGGTGAGCATAACCGGCATTGAGCACCAAGAACAGAATGAGGGTCAATTAGTTCAGATACTCCCTTATGAGGGTCAATTAGTTCAGGTACTCCCTTTGTCCCTTTCCTTGTTTCTCATTTGCCCATTGTCTAATTAACTATCTTTGTGGATGCATATATGCGAAACCGTTTTATCATGAATAGTTGCATTAAGTCCGACTGTTTGGTTTGCTTATCTGCGTGTGTGTGTTGGATGATAACACACAAGCACCGTCTCATTAAGGGATCCAATCATCCAAACAACCACTTAGTCTATCTATAGCATATCCACTTAACCTTGATATGAACTTGAAGGATCGATCCCAGTTCAGTGGGGATAACCATCAGTCAGGCTGGTCGTTTTTCTTCATCTTCACGCTTGCAAGTCCGTGGCCCGCCATAGCTATATTTTAATCTTGGGTCCGCCGCTGTCATAAAGTGTCAACGGAGAATGGTTTTCCGATGTATATATATGTAGATACATGTATAGTTATCACCGTCAAGCGTGCCTTGAGATTGATACGATCATTCAAAATTAAAATCAACAATCTCATTTTCCAATCATTGCAATGTTTTTGCACAAATCTCGAGACACTTAAGAGGTCAACTATTCAAGAATAACCAAGCTTATGTATTTGTCACTTGGTCAAGCAGTTCGTTTGCTGTAGTTTACTAAGGATATGGTTCGCATTTGTACTACTTGAGCCCACTTTCTGTCCGTTACCCAAAAAAATGTCAGTCAAGCCAAAGACAAACATCACCGGCCAATCAAGCTGAATCTGGGCTGAACAAGAGCTCATCTTCAGCAAGGGTGCGTAGAACATTTCCAGCAGATCTTCTGCTAACCAAAACTGAGATTTACAGTTGAATAGTGGCATAGTAAATACCAATCGAGACGTGGAAACTTGACAAGAGCGTTTACTCAGTTTTCAGCTTCCAGCAATCCTTCGTCACCAACTGCTCCCAAGTCACAACAGGTAAACCATGATTGACAAAGTTAAAGCTTTCCCCCACACATAACTTGACTATTGAGTATTGAAACTTCAATTTCATCTTATGATTTGGCATCAAAAAGTTTATTCTTTACAGGATAAACACCGTATATCAGAGTCCGAACGAATCCAAAAGCCCAACAGCTAAGGAGCATAAAAACAACAACTATAAAGGAAGTAAGCATAAAAACAATAGAAGCAGCAGCGCAGCATTGCTGAACTTGAGGGGTTAGCTGTGCTGCACACCATCTTCTCAAAAAAGAAGAAAAAAAGTGTGCTGCATATCAATGCAGCAAACTAAATTTGTACTGTAAATTATAGTAAGGAACAACGAACGTGTCAAGGCTGGTATCAGTAGCGCTGGGCTTGCAGTTTTAATATGTACAAGGAATAACAGCAAATAACTGTTCTTCGTTGTACTTAAAAATCCATAACTCAGGTTGCAAGCTATACGGGCTATAGAACGCACTAGCATTCAGAAAACAAACTAAGGTACCAGAAAGAGAAAGAGCAGAACAGATGAACTAAGGTAAACATGATTTATACAAACGTATGAGAACTCATGTAAACACTGTGTTGGCTTTCCAACAAATGGTGAGTTCGCATTACCAATTGATACCTTGATAAGAGCTACGTGATCCACTGAACAATACCACTACAGCGACAACCAAGACCAATTCATCTGCACCTAAAAAACCTGCCTCTCTGAAATGAACACTGCAGAGTGAAATTATGGACAAATATTTTACTTATGATCCCAGGAAAGAAATACAGTTACATAGATGTATCACTGTGTAACAGAAAAGAAAACAAACTTATTCTGATAACATAATACCATATGCTGCCCAAAGAGATGATAACATTTGTTGTCAGTGTAAAGAGCTATTGTTTCTGGCGCAATCTCAACCGATCAGCCAACTCAGTATATATATTGACAAAAACAGTTGTTGCCGGATTACAAACAGTTCCATATGCGGTAGCGGCCATCCATGGAAACTGAATTGGTTTACAACATCACAACCGATTCTTTGAGGGATAGGTATACAAGTAGAGATAGAAATACATTACAGTTTTGATCCTTATATATACTTCTAACAGCCTCCCTCAATCTGGATGTGATTCTCTAACGTTTAGATTGTTCCTAAACTTGGTAAATAACTGAACTTGAAGCGGTTTCGTCAAAACATCCGCTACCTGATCCTTTGAGGAAATGAACCTAATGTCCAAAGCTTTCCGAGCAACCTGTTCTCGCACAAAGTGATAGTCATTTTCTATGTGTTTGGTTCGTCCATGGAATACCGGATTTGTGGTGAGATACACAGCACCCATGTTGTCACACCAAAGACGGGGCATTGTCAGCGAAACTCCCAATTCTCCCAACAATGTTTGTATCCACATTACCTTGGCTGTTGCATTAGCAACATATTTATACTTGGCTTCTGTACTAGATTTTGAAACCGTAGGCTGCTTCTTTGAATTCCAAGAAACAAGGTTTGTTCCTGTTAGACCATGTGGCCAGGTCTAGACTATTTTGGATGATGAATAATTGACAACGTTGGTTATGATATTACTTATGGAATGTTGCGTGTGCGGATTGACGTTCGCGTGTGCGGATTGACTTGAGTCAAGTCGTGGACTTGTGCTCGTATGCGGTTGTGTGTTTATTCATGTGCAGGTGTTGTTTGAGGCAGACATGGTCGATGACGGGACTGAAACTAGGTTCGGGTGGAACTGAGGTTTCGAGACTAAGTTCAGGGAGGAACTGAGGTCCTATCGGTCAAGGATGTCATGTGGAATGTTCAGGCTAGAGAACAATGCGCGTGGAGATGATGCGTGGAGAAGATACAGGAGGTGCGGTCCTGGAGGCTTCGACACGTGGAAGGCTGGAAAAATCGGTAGTATAAAAAGAATTAAAAAACCTATGTTAGGAAGGGTTTTGGGTCCCTTGAAAAGTAGTGGGCCAAAAAGCCTGGTTGAGGCGAAAAGGCCCAAGAAGAGTTGTATTAGGGTTGCTAAAGTATTGGAGTAGGTTGAGGATTTTAGGAGTATAAATAGAGAGGGATAGCAGCTGTTTTTCATGTGGCTTTTGGAAGAAAAGAAAAATTGTGCGTGGCCTTTCAGTTTGGCCGTGCTTTTGAAGATAAAGAAAAAGTTGGAAGGCGACAGCAGTTTTTGCGTGCAGCTGTTTTGTAGCGTTGTGTTGTCTCGGCGTGAAAAGAAAAGGAGCAGACGCGACGTGATCTTCGGAAGAAAAGAAACGAGCAAAAATTGTGTGGCGGCTGTCTTCATTTTGATCGGGATCGAAATAAAAGGAGGCGGCATTGCTTTCTCGCCATCTATTGTTTGTGCCGCCACCCACGTTCGGGCAAAAAGTCCGTCACGCCAAGCCTTTGCTTAATCTCGTTGCGTTGGCGATTATTCCTGCGCCTTTGATTTGAAGTGGAGATCCAAATGTGTCGTCAGTGCGCAAGAAAATTTCCATCACCGACTCGGTACATCTATTCTGAGATGAGTAGTTGGCAAGTCTTTTGCATGTGAGGAGTAGTAGTTGCTCTGTTATTTGATTGACCAAGAGTAGCATGTGTAGTAGTTGAAGTTTGGTGTGACTCATCTACTTGTGGCGTGAGGACTAGTAGTTGTTCTACCACCTTGTGACGTGACTTAAATCATCATAAGATTAATCTAGTATTCTTTAATTAGTTAAGGTGATTAGCATCATTAATTAAGTGGGCGAGACGCATGCATTTTTGTGTTTGAGGAGAGATGAAAAGATGATTAGATAGCTAATTGCTTGAGATCAAATTGGTTACTGTCAATGCATACATACCTATTCACGTAGCATGCATGCATACATATTCACATGATAGCTTTGATTTATTTATAAACAATCTTTTGCTACTACAATAATCCAAAAATAGAAATATATTCTTTCGTTTTCCTACAGAAAATCAAGAATTATATATATATATATATATATATATATATATATATATATATATATATATATATATATATTCCTTGTCTTTGTGTGTGTGTGTGTTTTTTAAGCTGCTATCTAGGTTGAGCGATCAAAAGACAAACAGATTACGAAAGAGAAGTTTTATTGCGCACTACAATCATTCACCCTCCCTCTGATTGCCATCGACGATCCTACAAGTGGTATCAGAGCGAGGTTGCAATGGCATCAGATCGGGATCGTTTTTTAGGTTGCAATTGGCTCACTTTGTTTACGCTGAACACTATGTCAGGACATGTCAGTGTTGCATATTGCAGTCCCCTCACTGCACTCCTGTACAGGGTCATCTCCTTATCCAACAACAAATTGCTACTATAGAGTGTTAACTTGTCAATTGTAGACATTGGTGTGGCTATTGGCTTGGCAATGTAACATACCTGTTTTCTTCAACAAATCCATCACAAATTTCTGCTATGACAGAAAGATGCCATCATTGATATGCTTTATTTCAATACCTAAAAAGTAATGAATTGGATCAAGATCTTTTACTGCAAAGGTACTCTTTAGCTCAGATAACAGTCTCTCTGTTGCCTGGTTGCATGAATCGATGATGATGATTTCATCAACATATATTAGCATATATATAGTGACACCATATCTGTTGAAGATGAAAAGAGACACATCAGCTTTTGATGGAGAGAATCCTAGTTTCAAAAGTTTTGCACTAATTTGGCAAACCATGCGTGCGGTGCTTGTTTCAATCCATAGAGTGATTTATCCAGTTTACACACATGATGAGGATGTGCTGAATCTTCATAACTAGGAGGTTGGCTCATATATACTTCTTCATTTAATTCCCCATGCAAGAAAGCATTCTGTATATCTATTTGCCTCATTGTCCAACCTTGAGACACAGCCAAAGCCAATAGCAATCGAATAGTTGTGTGTTTAATTACTGGACTGAAAGTGTCTTCATAGTCAATTAGATAACGTTGTTTGAATCCTTTGGCTACTAATCTGGCTTTGTATCGATCTATGCTTCCATTAGCTTTGCGTTTTATCTTGAACACCCATTTACTCCCTATAACATTCAGCCCAGATCTTGGTGGTACCAAGTGCCAGGTTTTGTTTTTCTACAGTGCTTCAAATTCTGCATCCATAGCTTCTTTCCAAGCAGGCACTGCCATGGCTTCTTCATGGGAGAGTGGTTCAACACCGACATCTTCAGTTGCTTGTGCCAGTTCAAAAGATTGTGTCATGTATGCTACAGTGCCATCAGTATACTTCTTTGGACACTTGATATTGTGCTGCAACCTTGTGCCATATCGATGAGAACTTGCAACATTCACAGGTACATCTGGAACAATGTTGTACAATGTGTCTTGAGATGTTGAGGTATATTTCCATCAGCGTTGCCGTGTAGACTATCAATTCCTACAGATATACAATCAGCAGAACCTGCAATCTGTGTACCATCTCCTAATTGGTTAGATGTACTAATAACACTACTGTTGTTATGTGTAAGACTAGGATAAGTTTTGGATGGATTCGCAGGAACAGGCAAGTATGTGTGCGACTGGGAAGGTGGATATGACAACTCAATTTCAGAGTGTTGGAGAAGGGAAAGGACTCTTCATTAAAAATCACATCACGAGAGATGCAGACTTGACCATTACATGGGGTCAAGGCACTTGTACCCCTTGGGTTGAGAACTATAACCCAGGAACACATATTGTTTTGATTTAAAGGATAGCTTATGAGTATTATAGGGTCTTAAGTGCGGCCAGCACGCACAACCAAAAATCTTAAGCATAGCATAAGTTGGTTTTACACCAAACAGCCTCTCAATGGGACAAGAATTATTAATTACCTGAGTTGGTAAATGATTGATGAGATAGGTTACTGAAAAAAAGCCTCGTCCTAGAATTTGAGAGGAATAGAAGCCTGGGCTAAAAGAACTAACCCAGTTTCAACAATATGGCGGTGCTTTCTTTCTGTTGATCTGTTTTGTTGATGAGTGTGAGGACAGGAGACTCTATGCTGCATGCCAATGCTGTGAAAGAATTTGTTTAGTTTCTGGTACTCTCCTTCCTAGTCAGATTGCACACATTTTATTTTTTGTCAAGAAGACGTTCAACATGTTTTTGGAAACGAAGGAAGACATGCTCAACCTCTTATCAGGATTTCAACAAGTAAATCATGTGAATTTATTGAAACTATCAATGAAACTCACATAATATTGCAAGACCCCAAACATCAGAGTAAATAAGTTCTAGAGGAGACAAGGACTCATGTACTGACTGACTATAGGGTAACTAACGACTCTGCTTGTTGACACACATTGCAAACAGAAGTATGCGTGGAGGACATAACAAACAATTTATTAAGGTGTAAAATAGACTGAACTACTTGAGATAAAGGATGATCGAGATGAGCATGCCACTCTTCCTTGGAGACCTTGGAATTGAACAAAGCAGACTTAAAGGATTGAACCGGCTTGATGAGGCAGGGGCAATGTCAGACAAAGAAGATGAGTTGCTTGCCATGGCTAGGACTTGGCTCTGATACCATGTAAAGAGCTATTGTTTCTGGCGCAATCTCAACCAATCGGCCAACTCAGTATATATATTGACAAAAAACAGTTGTTGCTAGATTACAAATAGTTCCATATGGGGTAGCTGCCAGCTATGGAAACTGAATCGGTTTACAACATCACAACCGATTCTTTGAGGGATACGTATTGTAACACCCCGCCCATCCGATAGGCCTAGAGTGCTACCATCATTTCATTACAATAACAAATTTAAACATCCGCTAATCAATTTAAGCGAACACTACTTTACGCAATAAGCAGAGTTCTTACACTAAATTGCTGTTAAGCAACTATTCTAGCTTACTAGTGGAATTATTCCTACTACAAAAGCTGGAAATGTGAAGTGCTGCCAAGTTGTGGAGATAATCATGTACTACACCCGTCCATGCATGGCGTCCTCAACGGTCACCTAGAAACAGAACAGCAAAGCAAGGGTGAGTCTAAAGACTCAGCAAGTACATATTGGTACGATAAATACTACCAAAACAAGAAAGCCAAAGAACTAACTATACCATACCCTGCATGCATTATCATGCTCGTATCATTGTTCTTATGGTTCCTCATTGATCATACATGATCCATATGCATTTGTCATGCTCCAACATTTTCACATCTTTAATGCAATGCAAACTGCTCTACATGCACATTTGCTCATCATATTGCAAATACCGGTACTGCCGAGTGAACACCCATCGATGTTCACACAAAATCTTGGACCCGCCCATATCGGCACGGGGGTCTCTCCACTCCCGTGGAGGCCTACCGTAGTAGGACTTACTCAAGAGCACTCCGGATTAGTCCGCCAGTCTTGCTCATAGCTAGGGACTTCCTCACCGCCCTCACTCTTGAGTGCACATGATGCAAATGCATATGCCCGCTATCATTATCACCCATAAGTAAGCACCATAATGTCATGTAATCATCGCATTTCCATATAAACATTATCACAATATGTAGACATTGCATTATCACAAACTCTACGGCCTAGCGCTCTACCATGCACTTGCCTGTTAACCAAGCAGAGCGAAGCGACGTGCAGACGACGTCGACTCAGGACCTCCACCTGAACAAGCAATTAATCTAATTTAACATATCATAACGAAATCAAAGATTAAATGGATGACGACGATACTACACGCATATCCTGGTTCTGGCGTAAAATACCCGGGGTTAAGGATCCATCAAGCAGGCACCAAACCCCTTTTTTTCCTCCTATTTTCTTTCTCTCTCTCTCCTTTTCCTTCTCCCCTTTTCTTTTTTTTTTCCGCCGATCCTCCTGCTCTCTTCTTTTAGCGCCGCCGCCCCTCCCTTCTTTCTTCTGCCGCCGCCTCTCCCCTCTTCTGCCTCTCTTGCGCCGTCGCCTTCTCTCCCTCTCTTCCTCTCTTGCGCTGCGGCCTCTCCCTCTCTCTTCACCGCGCAGCAGCTGCCCGGCCCTACCACCAGATCCGGGGCCTAGGGCCCGGATCCGGCCCTCTCCCATGCGCGCCGGTCTACTTGGGCCGCGGTCTTCTTCCTTCGGTCCGACAACCTGCGCCGGCTCTGGTTGCCGGATCTGTGACCTACGGCCCGGTGGCTCCTCTTCCCCCTTACCAACCTCCGGTTACTAATGCAGGGGCTTGAGGGCTACCTCTGCTGGTGGTGATGGATGGTTTCGGCCGAGGTGGAGGTTGATGGTGATGGTTGTTTTCTCCTTGTCCCCCTCGACTAGCTGTGAGCGCTCTCTTCTGTGGGCTGGTGATTGGGGTCCCTGGAGGTTTCTCTGGGGCTGTGCTTGCTGGATGATGAACTGGCTCTGGTTTTGTTGCCTGTGCTGTTGTGCTCTCTAATGCTGCTTGGGGGAGGCCGTGCTGGTTACTGGTTGTGCTGGGGAGGTGCTATTTGGGGGGTCCTGCTGGTTCTGGCTGTGCTGAGAAGGTGCTATTGGGGGAGGTCCTGCTGGTTCTGGCTATTTGACACATATCAGGTCTACTACAGTGTTTGCAAACTAGTGGTATTACACGTATACAAGTAGAGATAAGAAATACATTACAGTTTTGATCCTTATCTATACTTCTAACAGCCAGCAATAGTTCATTTTAAGAATTGGGTCCCACTATCATTTTAGCAGTTAGCGCCTTTAGCATACTCTCATGACCTGTTTCAGTTAAAATGAAAATTCTAGCGCTTGTGCAGTAGTCATTCAAGCAAAGTGCAGTTGGGCAAAAGCAATTTCGTGTAGTACTTAGGCCTCCTTAAAATTCATACTTTCACTACTCAGCGCCATATAATATATAAAAGAAGGAAACCTGCTAGTGTGAGAGTTGGGTTCAACATTTGGCTTGAGTGTAGGGTAGTAAGGAGCAACTTTAACTTACTTTTTTAAGGTCACATGCTCTTGTAGCACCAATTTCCATTTTCAGAAATTGCAATAAATAAAAAAAATAGATTATCACATATTACTGTGTTTCCTAGTATGGTAAACTCAGAAGTCAGAACTTCCTAGCCAAAACAGCTAAATTTGTGTAGGAACAGTTCCTGCTGCCTAAATGTAATTCTTAATTTCTTGTCTTGTCTTTTGCTCGTGGAAAGCATGACATAATATTACTCCAAGTGAGAGACTCTGTGGATCAACCGAGGGAACCAACTAGATACTTTTCAAATAGAATATACAAACAAAGTGATGCCCGTGATTTTCTATTAATGTCTGCTAGACTAGCTGGAACAAGAATAATCCATGTCATATGCCACTGGATGACAATCACCATTGAAGAGAAGTGTGAAACATGTGGAGATCACTCCATAATATGTGATGAGTCTTTGATTTTGATGTACTCATATCATTTTTGTATTGCCAATTTAAATAATACTAATAAATTATTGATGATTGAGTTAAAACGCACGCATGGAGTAACAAAGTAGAACACGACTCTGCTTGTTAATCAGAAAATAATAAATATTGGGCTAGTATATTTCTGGAATGTTGACAGACTTCATACTGACAAAATAAATAAATAAACTTGAAATTTTTTTGATAATCTAGTGATTTCAGAAATTTCACAAGTTTAACGTGTGCTATTTGCACCATTACCTAAGGGGCGTTCGTTTTAGCGATAGTTTCTAGCTTTTAGCTGAAATTTCACTGTAGTTGATTTGGCTTTTTAGGCATAATTAATTTTTTAAAAAATATAAAAATAGAAAAAAAACATGTTAACCCATTAGGGACAATACAAAGGAACACGGGAAAAAAAAGAAAATACAAAAAGCCTAAAATATCTAAAAAAATTCAGAAAAAACGAAATACTAAATAGTAAAAAAAATAGAAACTATAAACAGAAGTAAAAAAAAAGCCAAAACGAGTGGGCCTGTATACATTGTCGGCAAGCAGGCCAGTTAGCAATACACCGACTAAAATAACTAGCTCGTGCAACTCGACTGATGCTGACCAAGTAAACATCCAATCAGATGAAGTCACGAAACAGTGTATCCATATACGATGAAAGGTCAGTCGCCATGTGACGACTGAAATTTCGAATAAACTTTGACTCAGGGACCAGGACTAAATAGTAGCTATTTTGCAGTCTCTTTCACTACCAACTCGCCCTCTTTAAATTCACAGCGCCTCTCATCAGCGCTCAATCCGTCACTTAGCCAGCCCACTTAGAACCCCAAGCGTACATCGTCGCCACCAACTCCCAATGGAGCTACCGCCATGGGCCTCCTTCCTTGCCGTCGTACTCGCCACCGTGCTCTTCCTCGTAAAAGCTCTCCGCTGTGGTCGCCGCCGCGCATACAGACTCCCACCTGGGCCTAAGCCGTGGCCAATCATCGGCAACCTCAACCTCATCGGCGCGCTGCCGCACCGCTCCATCCACGAGCTCTCCAAGAGCTACGGCCCACTCATGCAGCTCCGGTTCGGGTCCTTCCCTGTCGTCGTCGGCTCATCCGTCGACATGGCTAAGTTCTTCCTCAAGACCCACGACACGGTGTTCACCGACCGGCCGAAAACCGCGGCCGGCAAGCACACCACGTACAACTACTCCGACATCCTATGGGCCCCCTACGGTGCGTACTGGCGCCAGGCGCGCAAGATGTGCCTCACCGAGCTCTTCAGCGCGAAGCGGCTCGAGTCCTACGAGTACATCCGCAACGAGGAGGTGCGCGCGCTGCTGCGCGACCTGCGCAAGACGTCAGGGCGGGTCGTGCTACTGAGGGACTACCTGTCCACGGTGACGCTTGGCGTGATCTCGCGCATGGTGCTGGGCAAGAAGTACGTGGAGGAGGAGGCAGCCGCCGAGGGGGGCTCGGTGACGACGCCAGAGGAGTTCAAGCGGATGATGGATGAGCTGTTTCTGCTCAACGGTGTGCTCAACATCGGTGATTTCATCCCGTGGCTGGACTGGCTCGACCTGCAGGGGTACATTAGGAGGATGAAGAAGCTGAGCAAGCTGTTGGATCGGTTCATGGAGCACGTCCTGGACGAGCACAACAAGCGCCGGCGGCTCGAGGGGGAGAGGTTCGTGCCGAGGGACATGGTTGACGTGCTTCTCCAGCTCGCCGACGACCCTAACCTCGAGGTCCAGCTCGATCGGGATTGCGTCAAGGCTCTCACTCAGGTACGTAACTACACAACAGGAGCAACACGCGCGTACACAAAATTATTCCGCCATGTAACGTCAAACCGTGATCTATCCTCGAAATCGATATTTAGTGAATCAGTACGTAACCACTACTGCAGAAATCATCATCACAAACGGTTTTCTGAACTGTCTGAATTTATTAATCAGTGATAATCGAATGTTCTCACAGACGGTTTGTGAGCTGTCTGTGATAAATACAATACAAACGGTTTGTAACTAGAACCGTCTATGAAAAACACTATCACAGATGGTTCTAAACTAAAACAGTGATACTCACGCATCACAGACGGTTTATACCTCAAAACCGTCTGTGATAGTTTATTCCATACTTATTTTTTTTTGTTTTTCAGTTAGCCTGAAGAAATGTTAGCTATACTTTTTGAAAACAAGCGAAAATAAGTAAATACAATATCAAACATAGCAGAGAATATTTTATTTATATTACAATCCATCATTACAACATCACAAGATTATAATCCATCATTACAACATCACAATATTATAATCCACTATTACAATAGCAGAGAACATAGCAGAGAACATTCCATTTCTATTACAAATCAAGAAGAATCAAATACTAGCAGAGAAGATAGCAGAGAAGAATCAAATACTAGCAGAAAACATTCTATTTCCATTTCCATGCCTTTTTAGCGTGTGGCCGCCTCACTGTAAGCTCCCGGACAGCCCTAAACCCAATAAAGTAGCAACAATAGAGGCTACAATGGAGACCTAAACAACACAGAATGAAATACTAGAAGAATCAATGGAGAGATGAATCTTACGATGCATTTGAAAGGGAGGGGCGGATGGATTTGGGTGAGTATTTATAGAGAAGGGAGAGCTACGATCCGTAGGGTGTGGGTTGATCAATTTCTATTGGCTGGAATTGGATTGAAAAGGATTAACGGGCCTAGTGGTCAGAGAAGAAATTATCACAGTGATATTGGTTATATATACCGATGCAATATAAACAACCAGTCTGAAAATATAAAATAATAAAGTTCTATATGGCTTATATATACTCATCTGAAAGGTTTCAACGAGATATACAACTTTGCAGTTGAGACAAACCCCAAATTTCGAAGGGAAGATCAAAAATTTTGGCAAAAACAGAAATAAAAAACTTACGATTCAAATTTGAGACTAAAGATGGTCAATTTTGGGGGTCTTTGAGAGCGATTGGCGCAAGTGGGTCTTTTTTTTTATCGTGCTCGTCGTTAGCTTTTCAACGAGTACAAGAACGTTGAAAACAGACACCGTATGCAAAAGTTATGCCCATTTTACTGAATGTGTGTCAAAACGGAATCCTACTCGAACTCAGGTGGGAAACTACAAAATTTTAGGGATACAGGAGGCGGGAAACATATCAGACAGTTCGTAATTAAGAACCGTCTATGACATATCACAATATCACAGACAGTTCTTAATTACGAACCGTCTGTGATATTCCGCAATATCACAGACGGTTCTTTATTAAGACTGTATGTGATATTCAAAATATCACAGACAGTTTTATTTTATAACCGTCTGTGATAATATAACAGACGGTTCTTATCAAGAACTGTCTGTGATTGTATTTAACATAGACGGTTTTTATGAATCACTTATGATGAGACGTCTAATATAAACATTTTTGTAGTAGTGAACACAGATTTCACAGCAAAAATAAATGCTCGTTCCAAATGGTGCAGGACCTGGTCGCCGGGGGTACAGATACCTCCGCTATCACCGTCGAGTGGGCCATCTCGGAGGTCCTCAGGAAACCCGAGATCTTCGCCAAGGCCACCGAGGAGCTGGACCGTGTCGTCGGCCGCGACCGCTTGGTCACGGAGAGGGACATCCGTCACCTCCCCTACGTTGAGGCCATCGTCAAGGAGACCATGCGCGTTCACCCAGTCGCGCCGATGCTGGCACCCCACGTCGCCCGCGAGGACGCGTCCGTCGGCGGCTACGACATCCCCGCCGGCACGCGCGTGCTCGTCAACGTGTGGACCATCGGCCGCGACCCCGCGCTATGGGACGCTCCGGAGGAGTTCCGGCCGGACAGGTTCTTAGGGAGTAAGATCGACGTGAGGGGGCAGGACTACGAGCTGCTGCCGTTCGGGTCCGGCCGGCGGATGTGCCCCGGGTACAGCCTCGGGCTGAAGTTGATCCAGGTGAGCCTCGCCAACCTGCTGCACGGTTTCGAGTGGAGGCTCCCGGACGGCATGACGACAGACGAGCTGAGCATGGAGGAGATCTTCGGCCTGTCCATGCCGCGCAAGTTCCCTCTCGAGGTCGTCGTCGAGCCCAAGCTGCCTGCCCACCTCTATACCGGGGCTTGATGTCTGTGCGTAAACTGGAGTACCAAGGAATGCGGTTGCCCGGATCCGCTGGTGTAGTAAAAGGATGTGGTGTGTACTACTAGTAGGCAATAAATCTTATGCATTTATAAGTTTGTGTACCTTAACTAAAAAAGTAATAAAAAATTCTATATGTACTTCTAAATTTACTTTAACTATCCATAAAATTTTAAAATCAAATTCATTATATATTAGCGGTAATAAAAAAAAGAAAAAAATCTAACGATGGTTAAGAGATCAAATTTATTAGAATTATCTCTTTTTTGCTGTTCTTAACATAGAATGAATTTGAATTTTATATATATATATATATATATATATATATATATATATATATATATATATAGTAAACAATAGAATACATGTAAAAAATTTCGCATAATTTTCGTGACTTTTTACCGTAGTAGTATGTGTATTTGTCCGTCTTGTCGTTCGTTTTTCTCCAATCTTGTGTGCATGCATTGTGGGTTGTGGAGCTAGCTCAGTGGTAATAATGGTGCAACTCCGTAAGATACCGCTAAATGGTTCTTTGTGAATGCGATGCGATGTTAAGATTGTTGTATATAAAGCGGTTTCAGTCAATATTTAAATAAAAATTTTGAATTATAAATAAAAAATAAATCATTTTTCCAGCATATATTAAATGACAGGTGTAAAAATAAAATGATTGTAAGATCATAAATCTCTACCATGTCATTGGAATATGAAATCATGATTAATGATATTACTTAATATAAACAACAATTAGCATAGAACTAGTCAACAATCAAATCGCTGATCTTACGAATTATGAGATCTCACGAATTGTGAGAAAAAAAACTAAGTCTTTAAAAAGGATTTAGAAGGAGAATGTGGGCTATCTTTATAGCTATAAATTGATTACAAGGTACTCTTATTGAGATATTATAAAGGGGATGTTATTAGCCCTAGAGTGCTACTTCTTCCCTCTGTAAATTGCTATCTGGTCAAGAGATCTTCCCTGATTCTCCAGGATCTGTCTATGTCTGGGTGTCTCATGTTATCTCTTGTGTGTTATATCTTGTGTCATCGTTTAGACTTTAAATAGCATCGAAGATATGTTGGTTGTCCATGTGAGTAGGCATTTTGTCGATTCATCCCATCTGGTCGAGCGGACTATTTTACCACAATAATCAGATGCAATTAAACAAATAATGGGCTGCTTTTCAGTGATTGTACTTGAATGATTAGGCAAGTATGTACATGTGTATATCTTATCCAAGCACAACTGAAGTAACAAGCGTGCACACACACACACATACACATATATATCACAGAAGATTACCTGAAGCAACAACGAGTAGTATCACAAGTACATTAATGATTAATGTTATTGTGCATCAATAGTGGCCGCCAACTTCTCAAAGTACTAGCAAAATATTCTAAAACACCATTTTAATCTCATATAGATCATGAATCGTCGTCGAGCAAATGCTAATCCAACATATTATCGTGCAATTATCTCTCCGAACTAGTGACTCAATTATTAAATACTAAAATTATACAGTAGATAGCTTATAAATGCACAATAACAATAAGAACTGAAGACAACTCATGCGGTACCGACACTGGTTGCAGCTTGCAGAGATTACCATGGGTCCATGGCTGAACAAGATGTCTGCCAAAATAAAGACTTACAATTTGAAACTGTGAACGAAACGTATTATACTCCAAATGTATGCAGCATGTGTAGTGAGATGGATTTGAGAATCTTTAGCTCGCAATATATAATCCAATACAGCGAGTTGGATCTGAGAATCTTTAGCTTGCACGTCACCTGCACTGACTTCACAAATGAAAATTTTAAAGGCGATACTGACGCAAATTTTTTTAGACAAATATACTGACGCAAATTTAACCCGACCTGATGCAGGGCATGCAGCACGAGGATGTCTCACATTAGTATTTTACTCATCCTTACGCTCTTTGCCTCTATGGAACGGCGGGCAAGGCCTGTGCCGAAGCAGCATGCGCAATCCGCACTCTTGAGTTCTTGAATAGTCTTCAGCCTCTTCTCGTATGGCCGTATGGATTACCAAAAAAAAAAACATTAATGCCCCGAGCGCAGCCCAGTACCAAATATGGGCCTGATTCCACGCGTTTGAGGTCCAACCTGTGCACGCTGGTACGCGAACGCCCGGCCCACCCACACCGCTACACGCTACCCCACCGGCCCACGGCGCTGCTTCTCGTGAGGCCTGATCTAGCGCGCGGCGCCGCAGCCTAACTAGTCGCGGCCTAGCTTTTCCCCGCTGGATCAGCTTATCGCGATATATACATGTAGTATGTTACAATTCTATGATCCTACCGAAAATAGATAATATAGATTATAATATATATCAAAATAGAATAGTATCGTAGTAGAATCATAATCCTACTTATATAATCGTTAGGATCGTAGTAGAGTCGTAGTGGGATCATGATCCTGACAATAAATTATATTAACATATAAAATTTGATATTATCTATTGCTAATTTAAGTTACACTAATTTAAATTACTTTTTTTTTGTTATTTACATATTGTTTTAAGGTAAAAAAGTATTATTTTTAACATATTGTATTTTTAGATTATTAGTTTATTAAAAATAATTAAATAAATTTTAAAAATTAACCTTAATTCAATATAATATGAATAAGTGTACTCAAATTATAAATTGAATTAAAAAATCTACTGACTTGTATATTAAGAAATATAATTTAACTTTTATATAAAATATATATACCTTTAAAATTTTGATCCAATCGTGATTCTATGATTTTATCTCGTCAGACGAAAAACGACTCTACTTAGGATCGCGATCCTGACAACCTTACTGTTGAGTCCCAAATATGGCCTCTTTTTTTGGTTTCTAAAATATACTTTTCTACATTAGCTAGCTTTTAGATATGGTGTTTTTTAAATGCAAGGTCTACTAGTAGATTATAGACATTGAGAGACTTCATTTATATTGATCAAAGTCACACATAAGTCTCTCTCTTTATATTCTTTTACGCAAACAGTTAAAAGTTAGCCGTAGCCAAAAGTCATAAGCTGAAATCAAAAGGAACAAGCCATCCAAAGAAAGGCTTATGGTGCTTTGTTGCAGTGCATTCATACGAAGCGTCGCCCTTGACCCGGTGCTACTTCTCCATACTAGTTCATGTCCCCGAGCAGATCGATTGAAGACTAGTACATTTCTGACCATACATGAGGATTGCACACTCCGGGAATAATGGTTTAGTTTTGCAGTAGTAGCTATCACACAAATCCACAATACAGCTTTGCATCTGCATTAGCTATCACAGTTCAGCACGCACGTGCGTACCCATATTGACAATACCGGCAGCAGCTGGTACAAGGAATTAAAGACCGTCTGTATATGTCCTCCTTGTTGAAACTTAAAGGATGAAGCTGACAAAAATGACTAGGAAAATGAGATCATTGTTAACGGGCGCCCTGCTTTGCTTCCCCTGAACTGAACACACAAGTAGACAGCAAGCTCCAATCTTGGCTTACATAAAAGAAGCCAGAATTCTTCCAGCTTCCGTAACGCTTCCCGTCGCCGCCTTGATCCGAGTGACATGCTCCACGTATACCATATCGGACTCCACACCGTTAGGATACAGGTAGGCTACACTAGCGTAAATTAAAATTTCTATCGCGTAAACCAGAAAGTCATACGAGTACAAGTTCATAGATCATTACCACTAGATGCGCAGTACAGCGGAAGAAGAGTTGAAGCAGCCGATTCAACGAAGAGTGCGTCGGTGTAGGTAAAAGTAGTCGATTGTCCTCCGGCCAACTGTTTCCTCCTTACGATCGTCCCGATCAGTGCCGCGGTCGTAGCAACGCCTCTACCACGGTCTACACATCTAGGAAGGGAACACCGTGCGTCGGTGTACTAGCACCAGCGCGCACAATAGGAGTTATGAGAGATAACGGTTAGGGTTTCTTGGGATGTCTCCCTCAACCCTCGCACCTCTCATTATATAGTCTCCAATTGGATCCATATCCGATACGAGTGGATACGAAGCCCACTCAGAAACTATCATCTGGACTCTTATCGTTCCAGCCCATTAAATGCATGACCCTGTAGGTTCATGTACATTTGACCATAGACCGAAAACTCCTTTCCGGTCCATAGGTCGGTAGCGGTCCCTAGCAGGACATAACGACCTCCAAATATACATAAAAATTATATCGGACGAAACTATATAATGCTTATATACGGATCCCTTTGCCTCACGATATCAAATCGAACTCAAGACGAGAAGCGTGCCATCCTATGATAGTTCGATCATTCACTCGAACTTGTGATGGATTACTCAGTTGTTATTGACTCTTCAATCACATTTGGCATGACCATACACTTTCTTAATCCAACCACATCGAGGAGCCCAGAGATATCTCTCCTGTTATATAGGAGGGGTAAATTCTATTTTGATCGCTCACATCTCTCCGTATGTTTCATAGAAAACCCGAAAATTATCTTTATGACTACCCAATCACGGAGTAGTATTTGGTAACCTCTAGATAAACTATTACACATGTAGAAAATAATGATGATCTCAAGTCTAAGGATCACATATATATTATATATGATATCAACTGATAGCACTTAAGAATATAATAATTTTCACAGTGTCTCATGGTGGGTTAATCCAACATCATGTTCTCTAACATGTGTCCACATTATTGATTTGATATCTCATATCTATGATCCGTGAAATATGATCATCAATCAATACATGTGCTGATCTGTAAATCATAACTGTTCCACATAATGATATAAGATTAGAGATAATTTAGAATAATATCAAAAACATAAATAAAGAGTTTCATGAACAAGTCACATACTTGTTGATCAATATTAAAGACATTTATTAAAGGGACAAAATAATATATTATTTAAAAAATTATAAATATAGAAGTGATATAATCATCTCCATAGTTATCTTTAGAGTATATCACTAACACGCACATCGTGCTTATCGCTGCTCCAGGTGAGCCACCAGAACGCGGCGTCCATCGACCATCGGGCCACCGGGCGTCGCCGACTTGAATGTGACTGTGTACCTGAGCTTGTCTCCGACCTACTTGAACAGAAGCCTCGCCGGCTTCATGGCCACGCTGATGTCGCTTGGGCCGGCGACCTTCACGGTGTATATCGACCCCGCGTCGCCGACTTGGTCAGCTCGCGACGTTGACGGTGCTGCGCGACCTCCGGCCGAACATGACGAAGGACGGGTAGTTGAGGTCCCCGGGGCTGGACAGCTTGCGCTGGCACGTCACGTTCGGTGTCGCCGTGATGGCCTGGATTTGCTGGGGCGAGCTGCCGACGGAGCACAGGAAGGCGACGTAGTCGTCGATGGACGCGTCGTAGACGAGGCCCGGGGAGAGGACCTTGACGGGGTCCACGTGGCTGGAGCCGAAGGACCACGGCGTAGTCGTGGTGTTGCCGGCGGCGTCGACGAGGGGCGAATCGGTGTTGCGACGGTGTACGCGGTGGTCATGAGCGCGGACTTGGTGGCGCTGGGGCTCTAGTCCAGGTGCGCCGCCTTCACGAACACCGCTAGGCCGCTGATGTGCGGGCACGACATGGATGTTCATCACCATTGTGAACTCAAGAATCAAGACTCAACTTGGTGAATTTCTTCGTGACAAAGATATTTTGGAGCTTAGCTTGCATGGAAAATTTTGGTTTGAACAAAAATTTATCTCTGAAAAGTGCATGTGTATGAAGATAAAGTTATTTTTTCCTCTTCGAAGGAATCACAGAAACAAAAATGCTGCTGCAAGAGAACTACTGAACTAGAAGTGTTAGTTTTGTTTTCAGATCTGCAGACAGAATTTTCAGGGGCTTTCAACATCAGCGAAGTTATCTTTGAAGTCGTCTGAACTCTGAAGCAATGACAAAAGCGTCATTTCTACCATCATAAACTGTAATCAAATTTCTTTTGCGGCTTGAAACAAGCTAAAAAAGGTTCAGTGAAAAGAGGAGATAAATAGCAAAACGCATGTCAGAATATCGTACCGCTTAAAAGCCTGTGGACTTTCGAGAATTGTTGGACTCCGAAAGCAATTGGGTAATATTTCAATTTGATGAAAAAGGAAAAAAAAAAGAAAGAGAGGATCCCACTTGTCGGTGGAACAATAGAAGAGATAAGACTGAAGCCTTCACAGATGTTGCTGGTTGGAAGCTCGGTGACCGGTTCTTGTGGGCGGCCAGGTCACACAAGGTTGGCGGTGGTGCTTTCGCCTCGGCACCAGCCATTGGTAGCAGCTCGCCGGTCGCCCCTTTGCTTCCTCTTTAAAAGGCTGCTCCATCTCCTCCTTTCGGCACCGAAAAAAACCATGAGTCCTCTTCTTTCCTTCCGATCTCCCATCTCTCGACTGTATCTCAATCTTGGGCTTGGAAGGCAGCCGCCAGAGTTCTTCCTGGCGCCGGCGGCTGAGCAGCTCGAATATCCGTTCTTTGGGTTTCCCCGTGTGATTTTCTGGTGCCTTTTCTTTGGATCTGGCAGTGAGGGAATATTTGAGAATTTACCTCTAGAAGGTTGATTCGGCTGGGATTTGTGCCGAGTGTTTGAAGGAGAATCCAAGTCTCGTTCTTAGTGTTTACGGGTGTTCTTGATCGGAGCTCTCATCAGTCTTATGCGGCATCCTCTCTGATCCTTGTCTTCAAGCTTTGGTGATCCGAAGCTTAGAGAACGGCATTGTATCTCCATCTACCTTCACTCCTTGCGTGGCATAGCGAGGCGCTTGGTTTTCTAGGATAGCGCTCCGTGCGTGTCTTGCCTTGTGTGGCTTCATCTCGGTGATTTCAAGTATCACATATACTGTGAGTTTTCAGCTGTTTACTCTTTACAATTTTAAGATATATTTTAGATATTTGTGAGTTATCACTGATTGGAAATTGCAAAGTACTGTTGATAGGGTTCAATTGCTCGGTGATGAAATAACATATTACTGAGATTATATATGTATGCGATGGTAAATTGATCTTGAACTTTTGACTAGCTTGCTATTTTATATGCACTGATTATTGAAGTTGTTGTACATTACTTGTTGATCTCTTTGTTATCTCAGTTTTGTGACAAGAATATCATGGCATATTGGCATTTGGATGCATGCGAACTGCACTTAAAAACTAACAGCATCATGAAAAAAAAAGAAAGGCAAGCTGCTACCTAAAGCCGATCATAACGACAACATTCTAACGTAGGGAAACTAATTACGACCCAGGTACTATGAATGTAGATTCAGGGGAAGATTCATGAGATCAAAATAAATGCCACGTGTCATCCTGTGAATAGGGTCAAACCCTATATATATAGGAGAATCCGGTCCTATAGGATTATTTTCCCAGTATCAGACTTTAAATTCTGGTATCTATTTTTATATATAAGTGCATTTTCAGTAGAAGTTTTTGAGGTAACGGATTTATCCTCGGGCTTTGTCTTTCTATGCGTGTTCTAAGGGGCTAAGGTATGTGTGTGTGCATGTCTTCCTGCTTCTATCGCCAAAAAAGGGGGGAGGGGGGAGAGCTAGTTTTGCAATGTCCAAAGACAGGGCTTTAGGAGACCGCTCAGTTCAACTTAATAAACTATCTTATAGTTTATTTTTCATTGTAAGTGGTTTATTTTGCATTGTATCTGATGATGGCTTACTTGGCATAATTAAATTTAAAAAAATTTAAAATAGAAAAAACAGGTTAGCCTATCACTGACAATGCAAACGAATACAGAGAAAAAAAGAAAAGACAAAAAAGCTAAAAAAGGCCAAAAAGCCAGAAAAGACAAAATTTAGGAATAATGAACTAGAAGCCAGAAACTAAAGCTGAAACGAGCGGGGAATAGGACATGATAGTATTATTGTTGAAGTGTATTATCCACATTTCTTTATTAGTTTAAGTTTATAAGTGGACTGATTAGTACAAGTAATTTAATATAGTATCAGAGCTACAAGATCCTAGATTCAAGACCTGGCTAGCTTTACGTTATTTTAAAAATAATAATTGCAGCCCATTTCGAGTCTATGTTTTAGGTCTCATGGAATCTAGACACGAGGAAGAGTGTTGAAGTATGTTGTCAACTTTTCTCATCGGCTCAAGCTTTTAAATGAGCAAATTTGTGCATGCAATTCAAAATTTTCATGATTACAGATGAACGAGCTAGCACTCCATAGATGATTAACATTGCCAAAATGCCAACTCCAAGACCGGTCCTCCAATAAGAAAGTCGCCTGCTCAACTTCGTAGCATTTACATGTTTGATTCACACAGCATGTTTTGTTCAGGAAAAAAAAGTTCTTATGCGTATTTTGCCCAACTGCTAACTACCAATCCATACAGTAGGAAGGAATCCAGTCAGCGGTCAGCACGACGCTGATGCCCTACCCTGCCTTCGACCAGTTTGGTTGGTGCACCTGCCGACACTGTTTTGCCCAGCCGCAAGCCCACATAAGCTCATCCTATCTGCGTTAAGCCGCGCGCGGCGCCTCGTGATCACCTCTCTCTCTGACCAGTTCTTCCTTGCGCACGGGGATATCCCTCGCGTATGCTGTTCCGAGTGTCCGGCCGCGACCGGGTCGCGCCCGCGGGCCGACGGAGGGTGGCGGTGGCGCGCCTCGGCGAGGCGGCGAATGCATGTCGGCGCCGCAAGCCGTTCCTCCTTAGGTTCATCCCGCGGTTGCGGCTGAGGTCGCTGCTGCTGAGGACTCGGCGTGCGCTCGCGCGTGTCAGGGAGTGCTACGCCGACGTGATGAGAGGGCTCATCGCCGAGGCCGCCGCCGTGGAGTCCACAAAGGGGCGGAGGAAGATCGAGGCGGCTGGCGAGGTGGCGCCGGTGAGGCCGGTGGCCGTGCCCCCCGTGGTCGCCCGCACTGTGCTGAGGTGCAACTCTCACTACTACATCCGTTGAGGAAAGAAAGCGGCAGCCGGGCTGGTAGATTGCTTTGCCATATCCACGTACCTTGGGATATGGTTGTTGCAATTGTAAAATTTCTCCCTCGTATTTCCGTACAAAAGGTGATGAGATCAATGTTTAGTGGAATGAAAATTAACGCACGTACCGTACGTTGAAATCGATCACGAAAGTTTCTCCTTGAGTTTTGGTTAACCTTTTCTGCTTTTTTTTTTCCTTCTGCAGTTTTGAGCATCGTTATATGTGTGGTTCATAGTTCATACAGACCACAATATAGACGTTTGTTAACATGCATGGTTCATTCTCATATCGCGCTCACTTCTTCCGTACAACTTTTCATGGTGAATATAGACGTTTCTGTGATTTCCGTACGGTACTTGTCTGTTTTTGAGTACTAACTAAGCATGAAAGCTTCATGATGATCGGTTAAACCAACTTTAAAACACGATAAACCATACATTGTTTTGGAAAATGAAGCACTACCTTTCGGTTAATTCACATTTACTACTGGCGTTACTCACTTAAGGACCACAAGAGAGGTCAACTTCACCATCCAAAAATGCATGAACAATGCATGGAGTAGGAGAAAGGTCGACTTCAACCAAAATGCATGAACAATGCATGGAGTAGGTGAAGAAAAGAATGTGAGCCAAGTACAGATGACCTTACCGAGCTGGAGTTGGTGAAGAAAAGAATGTAAGCGAAGCAGAGCTGACCTTCCAGAGCCGGTTGGGCCAATGGCCGAGCCGGGTTTATCCAGATTATTTAATTTTCTCACCAAAATTGCGCTCACGCAAGGCCGGGAGTACAGGAAGCCCAACCTCTGCACCGTCGGTTTTCTCCAAGCGACCAAGGCCATTCGGCTTCGCACGCCGAGCAGACCAGGCTGCATGATCTCAGGTTTCTTCTTTCTTTTTATTTGTTTCTTTTTTTTACATCAGCACATGTTGCAATGAAGTACGTGGGAACATCATAGATTTATAGGATGTGTTTTTTTTCTGTGGTTTTATGGTTTTTTGATTTAAAATTTTGAATTATGACTATTTATAAAAGAGAATGTAGAAAGATACTCATGTATGATTTTAGCTAATATAGATAAAATCGAGACAATATGTACTACAATAGACTTTGCTTTTAAAAAATACTCCATTTAAAAACTAATTACATAGGAAGTTAAACCATAAGCTAAAAAGAACCAATTACATTTCATTCAAGTGAGAAGATAGGTTACTACGATGAAAATGGATCAGATATGATCGAATAGTTTCAAATATGAATACAAATCCATATTTTTAAAACGAATACATATGCGAATTCGACTATTCTCGAATACGAATATGAGTCAAATGTCGCAATGAATATGAATATCCTTCTACAACTTCTGCAACAAATTTTCGTATAATAAATTTATGTAACTGGCCGCTGGGCCGATCGGCCGGCATAGGAAACGGATCAAATATGAATCGAATAATCTTAAATACGAATACGAATGTTCTCAAATATGAATATTCTTAAATACAGATATAAATATTATTAAATATAAATATAAATATTTTAAATATAAATTTTATTTACTATATTTATATTTTCTTAAATATAAATATTAAACAAAATAAATTATTTATTACCGTTTCCCACCGAATAGCCGCAAAATGCTATATGCCGGCCACCCTCGGCCCCACAACCCAATAGCACTTGCGTGTCCGACTTCGGCAGCCCACGTGTTGGTCAGTGAACACACGTCTAAAGACAGCTGACGTATCTTTTTTTATTTTTTTTCCTTTATTTCTTTGTCATTCTTCTTTTTTCTTTTTATTTTTTCATCTAATTGCAGCCATTTCTACCGATGGTGTAGTAGATATTTTTGCTCCTCGTGTCATTTCTTCCACCATTGTGTTATTAATATTTTTTATTTTGTGCAACTAATTGTCTCGATTTGTACCGGCAATATTTTTCATTTATTCTACTAATTAATTTCAAGTGTTTCACTAATAATCTTGAATTATTACATGAGCACGCTTGAACACGCTTGATTTGTTTCACTAATATCATTTATTTCTTTTGAACATTGTCGATAAAATGTTGAAATATCATCGAATCTACTACAACATTTAAACAAAACACATGAAACATTGATACATTCCCTCTTAGAATTTAATGTGTGGAACATCGTTGACAAACTATTGGAACGTTGTCTATGGATTGTCGGAACATCACCAATGTGTTGTTAGAACATTGAAACCAAATACATAAAATATTGGCATATTCTTCGTTAGAACTTAATGCGTAGAATATTATGGACGAACTGTTCGAATATTGAAACAAAATACGTGAAATTTTATTTTACCTACCAGAAACATCCAACATCGATAAACCTGCTTAGGGGACAAATCCTACAAGCAAAACTAGTATTTTTACACATTTTGATCTATAACATCTGAAGAAACACACCGAGAAAATCCTGCAAATTAAAAGAGACTACAGATTTAAGCAGTGAAACAAGACAACCGTTTGGCCTTTGCCCATTTTTTCAACTGCTAAAAACTGTTTTTCAGCTTTTCTATAGTAATTATCTTTTAAATAGAGTATCTTTTTAAGATGAAGTCTACAAATTTATTATAATACATACTATAGTAACTTTATTTATATAGATCAAAATTATACATGAGTTTTTCTTATTCTATACTTTATTTTACAAATAACCCAAAAATCACAAGTCAAAACCGAAAAAACAACACCTCAACCTGAAAAGTCTACGAGCAAGGTAAGGAGAGCATCTAATGTAGGATTACAGAAAGCAAGTGGTACTATTACCCAATAAGCAAAGCGGATACAGGGAACAGCGACAAGGGAATACTAAGCTTCCCTTTCCGTTCTACACAATCTAACGAATCTTCCAAGGAATATCACCGTAGCATACTCCTACCTCCTAACCGCTCCTCAGATCTCACGCCACTAACGAGGAAATGCACCTAGCAGGCTAGCGCTCACCCCTGCAACAAGGTGTGTCTATTATAGAAAAGACATACTGAATGTCTACGTCTGTGATACATAATTATTATAAACGATTTTTTTATTAAGATTTGTCTGTGAATTATCCCAGATGGTTCGTATTAAAAACTGTTTGTGTAATTACAGATATCACAAACGATTTTTAATTCGAACCGTCTATGATAATTCACAAACACTTTCAACCACAAAACTGTTTGTGATAATGAGATACATCAGAGACGATTATTTGAGAAACTGTTTGTGGCAATATTTTTCTATATATACAGAGGCAAAAACTAACTCACTATACTTTTGCACACACTTAAGTTGTCCAACATACTCACATACCTTCTCAGCTTCCCCCTTCTCCACCTCGGTGTCGCCGTCTCCTCCTTGGCTCCCTATCACGTGGCTCCTCCTCCTGGCTCCCCGTTGACGTCGTCTTCTCCTCGGCTCCCTGTTACGTGGTAATCTGTTTAGCTCGCTGTTTGCATTTAGGATCTACAACTGACACTAATACATTTGCCATCCTTCTCTATCCATATCGTAGTTTCCCATTCGAGAATATTGCTGCAGTTTGGAAGAGTTAATTAGGAATAATATTACGAAGCAAGGAAACCAAAGTTTCACTTTTGCCAATCGGCCAAGCTCAAGGTATGCATTATGTGCATGTCCACATTGATTTCTAATATATTTTCATACTTACATGACTGCTATGACATGTATGAATGGTTGATATGTGCATGAGTGTGATGCTACATTTGCATAGGTGATCTAATTTAATAAACTACCATGTGGTAATACATTTGGGATTTCTTTGCTAATAAAAGGCAAGTAAAAATAGAATATTTGATATGCATAGAGAATGCAACTTAAAAAATAAAATGCTACATGAATGTTATTATTGTTCACAAACTGGAATCATAGGATTAGCCCAAACATTAGTATGAATAAGGTTTTCTTTATGTCAAATTTGTCCTTAAAGTTATGATATTTCTAATATCCACTTAAATATAATCTTAGATGATTATCATTCTATGATTAAGATTCTATAAACATGATTGATTAATCAATTCCAACTATGAAAGCATATTAGTGTGATTCAATTTACTATGTCCTGATTGTAGTATTAGTGTCATGTTTCAGATGATGTTCGTTGAAACTAGAGTGCAATCGATACCTAAGATGGTGTTCACACAGTCTTCGTCGAATGCATTTAATGACTAGACCAAAGGAGCAACTAAGTGAGAGGACTGAGGCATATCGAAAATGACTAGGAGCCGAATGACCATCATGGAGGTCCTTCGAGATCGGAGAACAGCTTCTTTTTTGACACTAAGATAGTAAACTAGAGTACTACACAATATAAAGTCACAATTCATAACTTACTTATCCTAGTGATAGGCCATGACAACCAACTCAAGTACATTCGATCTTAATGAACTCTCCGACATTCGAGGATGGCTCTTCACCTTCTTGATGACGGAGGTCATTGCCTTGAAGAGAGAGTTCAACTTCAGCGACAATAATTAATGGATGTTCAAACATTTTTTTCAATTGTAACTCATTCAATTGTAATTTATTTATGAGATCTGTATAATAATTATTGTGTGCTATAAGATATGTAATTATCTGTGACATGCTTACTTGTTTTCAGATGGTATGGCTAACATATCCTGAGGTTAGCCAAAAAAAAAGAAAAAAATTTAGCTATAAGATTTTCGTGTGCTATAAGATCTGTAATTATTTGTGATTTGCTTGCTTATTTTCAAATGACATGATTAGTATTTCTTGAGGCTAACCGAAAAATTAAAAAAATAGCTATACATATAACCATCACGGATGATTTTTTGTATTAACCGTTTGTGATAAATCTCAACTTAGACGGTTATTTTCTAAAACCGTCTGTGATATCTGACATATTACAGATGATTTATTTGAAAAACCATATGTGTAGTGACTTATCACAGATGATTTAAAAATCATTTGTGATGATTGTTTGTTATTATAGATATAATAAATTAGATGATTTAAAAATTGTATGCGATGACGATTTAGAACCGTTTATAATGACCGTGATAGTTTGTTCATGTGACCGGAGGTTGCCAACTGCCAAGGACCAACCAACCTCGCCGTTTCACAATCTCAGACGACGGTGAACCACATCACATCACAATGCAATCCAAACATGAAGAGGCATGAACAGACACATATCTTAGCTTTCACTCCAAGTTCTGAACGAATCGAGTACATACAATGCTTTCGGACCTTTCAGTAAGTTCTACATCGATCGCCAGACAAGCAGAGCTCCACAGCTCAGCAAGCAAGCATGGCGAATTGCCAATGAACTCGAGCAAAACTGGAAAGAACAAAGGCAAGATTTGCGCTTTTACACCGATCACAAACAACGGTTTTCCCTTGTCTTCTCGTTTTCCTGTACTCGCAGTCGCAGGGACAGCCACCAACCATTCATAAGGAGGCCAAAAAAGGACCAGTATTTCTCTTTCCAATGATCGAATCTAAGCTCCTCCTGTGTCAAATATCTAACTTCCAATTTCTTCCAGGAAAGGTGTATGCCTATGCTTCTCTTCCCGCACAAGGGATGGCAAATTCTTGGATTCGTGACAACGCAACAAAAACAAGATAAAATTCTGTCCATTCTACAGGTTAATTATCCCTTAATTTGATCTCAATTAACCACCAAAGAGATCGTCTTTACCCATTGTTCGTTCATAAAGGAATCGATTCATCAATTTTCGAAAGAAAGACAGCAGCTTTTCTGATTCTGCATTCTACAATTCCCCCAGACTACACAAACATTGCAATCCCCCCATCACACAACTCAATTTCTACATAATTTTATTACTACTTGTGTTATACAACATGAAGAAAGAGAAACCACACGGTCCACACCTGAGGCAAGCCGGCCACCGCAATCCCCTACGCGCAGGCGCAGGGGTTGTCGACCACGACGAGGTCCCCCCCATCGCTGCTGCGGAACGCGAGGTACCCGGCCGCGAGCCCGACGACCACGGCGATGAACACCCCGCCATTGAACGACATGATGGCGAGCATGAGGAGGTAGCCCAGGCCCGAGTTAACCCCGAACAGCGCCGCCGTCGCCAGCCGCACGGGCCAGCGCCCGCCGGCGAAGGCGGAGGCCGACGCGAGGAGCGGAGCCCGCGCGTCGGAGCCTGCAGGCGGCGGGAGGGGCGCCGTCTTGGCGCCGGCGAGGAGCTTGAGGCGGACCCGGAAGGCCTCGAGGTACTGGTAGAAGGCGGAGGCGAGGAGGAGCGCGAGGAGGGAGAGGAGGTAGCCGGTCCACGTGGCCGTGCGCCAGCCGTCGAAGAGGATCGTGACGGACTTGCCCCAGTAGAAGGTCATGTGCATCATGGTGGCCGCCGGGGTGGAGGCGGCGACGGCAGTTTAGGGATTTCGGCGGGGTGGGGAGCACGGATGGGGATGGCGGAGGAGAGGAGGATTGCCGGCGAAGAGACCGGTGGGATTTTAAAGGGGGAAACTTCGTCATATACCTTCCTCACATTTGAGAGTTTCAGGATTTACCCTCCCGAGTCACTGACACGTGGGGTCGGGATGAGTCACTGACATGTGGGCCGGAGGGTAAATCCTGAATTTCAGTCTAAGAGGAGGGTATATGATGAATAATTCCTTTTAAAGGGGCGACCTTTATTAAGGAGGTGCGTCTTGGGGCACGGGGTTTGGATGTATTTACGTTCGCACCACTGGAATGGAGGTTGGGTTTCCCGGCACGGTAGGCCATGCTCCATTCTTGGTGTCCGGGTCAATTTGGATTTTGGGAGAAAACTGAAGAGCTCTTGGACAGTAACCAATGTCTTGTGTTTTACGGAATAAAGTGCTCTTCTGTTTGCATAAATACCATCGTACCAGTCATTTTCAAACCTCAATTTTCTTCTTGGACAAAGAACGTTTAACCTAGAAGCTAATGTTCTGGATCAAATCATCATTGTTGAATGAGAGGATTAAGAGGCCGTTCTAACCGACTGAAAGTTTTG
The DNA here is from genome assembly GCA_036346265.1 of Melocanna baccifera. Lineage (NCBI taxonomy): Eukaryota > Viridiplantae > Streptophyta > Magnoliopsida > Poales > Poaceae > Melocanna > Melocanna baccifera. Next base: position 12,676,973 of record CM070701.1, on the reverse strand, counting down.
ATTTATGACTGTAGCTTTTGATTTAAGTCTGAAATAGTACTGTAGCGATGGTTAGTTTTTTCTATTTCATTTAATTAAAGAAAAATAAAAAATAAGAAAAAAAATCAAAACACCATTATATCTCCACAGGCAATGGAAAGAAAAAAAAAGGTAAAGCTAAAAAGCAGAAATTAGAACTTGACGTGTTCCAAGTAGCTTCTGACTTAAATAAATCGGAAACAAAAAAAAACAGAAACTGAAACCGTTTGGAATAAGGTCTAAAAATAGCTATTTTAGCATACTAGTGCAGTTATCTGCGTGTAATAAAGTTTTTATAGCAAGCAAAGATTTGTGTCAATTTTCCAACCATATGTAAGACTATGGAAATACTAGAAGGAATTGTTTAGTGGTTCATAAGAAGAAACATGGGTTATTTTGTTAGGATGCGGGTAGGTTACACTAGCGTAAATTAAAATTTTCTATCACATAAAATAGGAAGACATACGAGTAAGAGATTATGGATCGTCACCACTAGACACGTAGTGTAACGAAAGAAGAATTGAAATAGTCCGGTTCAACATAATATGCATCGACGTAGTGGAAGTAATTGATCGTCCACAAGTGGTAGTCTATTTTCATGAGCTCACTATCTCCTCCTTGTGATCATCCTAATCAACGCCACAGTTATAACAGCGCCTCTACTGAAATCCACACATTCGGGGATGGAATACTGTGCTTCAGTGTGCTAGCACTAGTGCGCATAATAGAGGTTCCGAGAGGTGGTGGCTAGGGTTTCGGCGGGTGTATCTCTAACACATGCAATACATAGCCCATCCGCCTCTTTACATATAGACTCCGACTGGATCCATATCTAATACGAGTAAAGATCATATCCTACTCGAAAGGCTCTAATCGGATTCTTATCCAATATTAATAGAGATTGTATTATTTTACTTAGAGTCTATCATTCGAACCCTTACTGTCCCAACCTATTAAGTGTGTGACTTGTAGGTTTATGTATATTTGGTTGTAACTCGAAAACACCTTTTCGATCATTGGTCAGTAGCGGTCCCTAGCAGGATATATCGACCTCCAAATATACACAAAGATTAATCTGGACGAACCTTATATAATATGATCTATAATTAGGTCCTAGTTACTCATGATCAACTCATAACTCTTTATGACCATATCGTACATGGTCACGACCAATTCGTATCCTCATATAACCAATTCGCAAATCAGTTTGTGATATATCCGATTAGCTCACGACCAGTCAGTATCTCCATCGACTAATTCGTATGTAGTTGGATCTATTAATCTGTTTGCGTATACTTCTTTTGCCTTACGATATCAGATCGAACTCTAGATAAGTTGTTTAATCTTTTTCCAATCTAGTAATGAATAACTTCATGAGGTCGACTCTTTGACCACTTATGATATGGCCATGCACTATCTTTATATGACCACATCAAGGGGCCCAAAAATATTTCTCATATTACATAAGAGGGGCAAATTCCATATCTGACCAGTCACTTTTCTTTGCATATTTTACAATATAGCTGAAAGCTACCTTTATAACTATCTAGTTTTGGTATAGTATTTGGTAACCTCTAACTATATTGTTACACATATAGAAAACTATATTGTCTCATATACAAGAATTGTATATCATAATTGCTTGAGACCAACCGATGACACATAAGACATAACAACTTCAACAGTATCTCAAAGTGGGTCAATTCAACACCACGCTCTCTAACATGTATCCATATTATTAATTTGATATCTTTTTATTTATGACTGGTAAAATATGGTCATCAATCAATACATGTGTTGGTCTTATAAGTCACTAATGTTCTGACCAGTGGTATCCGACCAAGGATTCTTAGAATAATATCGTATAACAAATAAATGGCTTTATCAATAAGTCATATACTTGTTAATCTTTATAAATAATAATTTATTTAAGGAACATAATAACATTTATTTAAAATATCATAAATATAAAGGTGGTACAATTATCTCTATGATTGTTTTTAAGGTATATCACTAGCAATTTTATCAGAGAGAAATGGATAGAACTTTTCCTGGCTTGGCCCTACTTGAAACTACTACCTTTGGATGTATCCTTCGGAGCCTTTTCAATTGTTTTGTGGGTATTTGTTTTGAGATGACCTCTGGAATGTAGAGGGGTCAAATTTGCCAAATCTTTGAGATGGCCTTTGGATTGAGGCAGGGCCAAAATTTGCCAAATCCAAAACCGGCCGGCACTAGGTGCGAAACTTGCCTTTCATCCCTTCCCCTAATCCCCTCCCCTCCAATGGCACATTCCCCGTCTGGTTCTCCCAACTCCTAATCAAGTGCTGTGCTGGTCAGTCACGAAGAGCTTTCTATGGAGGAGTTGATTTGATAAGAGTCTATGATCCTGTTCTTTGCGGTTTCTAAAAACCGTTTTGGACTTTTGCTACAGTAACGAACTTTTAAACAGACTATTTTTTTAAGATGGGGTCTACAAGTTAATTGTAGTACACATTAAAAAACTAATATCTGTACCATCAAAAATCGCAAGCAAGTATCCCTCTTTCCGCAATCTCTGTCGTAAACAGTCAAAAAGCCATCAGCCGCAGTCAAAAGCCATCAACCACAGCCATCAGTAAACAAACCCATATAAAATCAATAATAGATGTAGAGAACATCATCCTCTTCCATTGGATTTTCTTCGTCAGTCACACCCACATCGTGACAGTGTGCCAATGGAATCATGGGCAAGTGACAAAAACGGCAGCCTACAGAAGATAAAATAAAATAGGGGGCGAGCGAGGCTAGGCATCAACGTTGCAGACGACACCAGGGGCTCCCGGGTAATTTAGTGGGCGAGGCGTGCCCTACCATAATCCATATGGTGCTACTCGCGCGCAGCCGCAGGCAGCCGCGCGGTACCGATGCACGGTCTGCAGTTGTACTCGCGGGCAGCAGGCGCGCGCTCCGCTGGGACCGGGAAGAAAAGTCGGGGGAAGCTTGCATACGTCCATGTCCGCGCTAAAAGCTCTGCTCCTTTGCGCTGATCGTTCTGTGGCCCTCTTCTTTTCAGCTTGTGCGTGCCGAAGTCTTATCAGGACTTTGTTCGGTTGCGTGCGTGCTGCGGGCGGCGGGTAGGGAAGGAGTGGCGTGTCCGCAACTGGCAAGCGCTCCGTGCTCCGCTACGTCTGTTGCGCGTGAGTCGCGACTGGGCGTGTTCTCACCGAGGACTACGAGCTGACGCGTGACGAGCGGCACGGGAGCTAGGATGCTGCGGCCATTGGCTTTGGGCGGAGACAACCGTTTTGGGTCAAACAATGGGAGTTCTTAGGGGGTGATTGGAATAGCGATGGCTTTTGACTTTTTGCTGAAAAAACATCAGAATGGTGAAAAAACATCAGAATGAGTTAGTGGATAGTGTAGTGAATAGTGAAAAAAGAGCTGAAGCTAGAAGCTTAAGCCGAAAAAGCCGAAACGATCAGGGCCTTAAGCACATTATCAGGTACTGTCAGCTATGCGTGAGCAGCTGTTACGAAAACCACAACTTGTTAGCACGAACACAAAATGTTTGTAAAAGAACCGTTTCTGCGCACGCATAGCCTGTCTCGAAAGTACAAATATGAAGTATACTAGGGGTCTGTTTGTTTCAGCTGTAGATTCTGAGAAGCAACTGGTGAGTATCTAGCTAATCAGAATCTGGAGAAGCTGGATAACCCCAGCTTCTTGCTACTAGTTCATTTTCTGGATTCTGTAGCTTCTGACTACTTAGAATCTGGATGAAAATCTGGACTGTTTGGGGGAAGCTGCAGATTCTGGGAGTAGCTGCTAGAAGCTGAAACAAACAGGCCCTAGTTCAATGACCTAGTTTTGCTATGGACTAAAAAAACAGTATTAAATCAACAACATCGAGCCGCTATCATTAGCCATCTGCCATGTAGATATAGTAAACTGTATATTAGAAAGAAATTATGTGCATGATGGAAAAAGTGAAAAACTAAGAGTTACGGTAGGTGTAGCTCTTTACCTCCGATCAATACATGCAATGGTTATGACACAATACTAAGATTAGTAAAGGCCACATGATTCAAGCAAGGATGGAAAAGTATGTTTAAGTGTAAAAGTGTAGAGATTGCACGATTAGTTATTTAATTGCTCCTTACATTCCATATTTAGATGACAGAAGATTAGCGATTACGATGTTTACAAAATTTGAACCTAAATTATATATGCTTAAATTTTTCAAAACATTTGCAATAGCTGTTGCTCTGCATAGAGCATACATAATTACATATCTTGTTTCCCTTTTTATTCTAATTCTGATTTCATGTGCTTTTTGTCCCAAAGGTGAGCCTTATATCGACCTATCCATCTATGCCCATCGATGAGACATCAAACTCAATAAAATTTTGATTCATAACAAAGTTAAGAAAGAAGCATTGGTAGACGCGGCAAACTGATAACATTGCTGATAGTAGTGTTGGATCATATTCATAAATGATAAATTCAAGCGTTGTGGATTGGAATATATATTCATTCCAATTTGCTTAGGGTAAGAAGGCAAAATAGTGTCAACTGTCAACTCTTATGATGAAACAGTGTCATCTAAACCCTGTCAACCTAGCTTATACACAAATCAAGTTGAGCTCAATATGCTAAATGTGCCAAGTTCCATAAGAATTTGAGATCGTCACATTTCCATCCACAGCCAACAATTCCATGATAGATAAATCTCGCACACAACTCATCCGACCATATGATTACTAAAAAGTAGCAAACAAATCCTAGATCTCGAATCGCGCATAATGCATGCTGACGGTGCCCAGACAAACAATCGGATTTAGCACCAGAGATCAAACCAAACAGGTATTCGAAACACGTATATGTGGAAGCTTAATATCAATCTAAACATTCCACTGTGTTGTCCACAAATCAAAAGCAACCAACAAAGTAGCATGGTTGCATGGAGCGCAATGGGGCAAGCAGCCACCATACATACCAGGTGACGCCACGGTAGATGGAGTTGCGCTTCCCCACGGCACAGGTAGGGCATGTGGCTGACTCTCTCCTTGGTCATGCACACAAGCTCCTTTGGCGCCACTGCGGGCCTCCTAGGCACTTGTTCCTTTGCCCCCGCCGCACCGAAGGATGGCCCCTCTCTCCTGACCCTCGCCACCACCACAGTCTCCAGCTTCAGCAGCACCGCGGTGAGGACTGCGGAGGCCATGGTGCCACTGCAACTGGATCAGTCGGTCGAAGCCGAACCGACGCGAGTAGTGGTAGCGTGCTTGTAATGGGGTGACCATTTGAGGCACTCGTGGTGGTGGGATTTCAAATGGGCAGGGGCGATGGTGGTGAGGGAGAGGCGAAGGTTGGTGGGGTCACTAGTTGTGAGGGAGGCGAAGAGGAGTTGGGTGGCGGTGCTCCACCGAGGGGAGTGGGGGGGTTGCAGGGGAAAGAGGAGTTGGGAGGGCAGTAGGAGAGGAGGGGGTGGTGGGAGTTAGGCGGGTGTTGACAACCCACATATCAAGGTGAATCTGAGTGGGTGGGGGATTGATTCACACATGAATCGTTTTATGAGAATAAGGTGAGAGAGAAAAAGAACGTATAACTCACTCTTTTAAGAATAAGAGATTTTGGTTGCTCAAAGAATGTGCAGGTGTGCCGTGTACACCGGCGATAATGTCGTGTTCGTACACTGCAAACAGGTCCATGGGCCCGGAAGCTAGGAACTAAAATGGGCTTTGGGAGACGGTGCGAGGTGTAGCAGGCGGTGCACCAGATTGAACTTCCGGCATCGGTTCGGCCGGAAATTGTATTGTGTCCAACTAAACTTCGGGCCGAGGAGTACAGTATCTGGATAAATTTGTTGTGATTTGACTTTCTGGCCGAATAACGAAAGGTTCGTAAGCAGGCTTGAGTGTAAGTTTTATACCTTACGATACATGGATATTGGACCCCAACGGGCTCAGTTTTTGACGGGCCAAATCTCTAGTTAGGCCAGGATTTTTCTTTAGAATCTTTAGCCCAGGAGAATTCGCAACAGCATCAAAACCCTTACGAAGAGAAAGTACACGCCCTCACGAAAGAAGAGGAGGAGAAAGTGCACGTGAAAAAAAGAGACTACATTGTAAATTGTAATGTAATCTAGACCAAGAATGATCAATGATAGTATAGTATATTTCCCCATGATTCTCTCTGTGCAAACTTCAATCTTTAGATAGTTTATCATATCGCACGCCTTGCGCTGAGAAAGAGCCATAAGAACAAACAATTTTGGTAGTGCTCATTTGTGCTCATAAGTTTAGGTTTTTGGATTTTGAAAATGTAATGTAGCTTTAGCTTTTCAGTGTAATTAAATTTAAAAATTAAATAAATAGAAAAAATTATCACGAACAATAAAAGAAATAAAAAAAGAAAGAAAAGATAAAAAGTCTAAAACAAAAAAGAGATAAAATTAAAAAACTAGAAGACAGGAGCTACTTGAAGCGGGCTTTTATCTTGTCATTGCCGTTTCACGAATAAGAAAGAATATTTTGCTAAAAAAAGAAGTGCTATTGCAAGGAGTGATGTTCCCGACGACTGTGACCCGAAGAACTTGTCGCTATGAAACGCAGAAACGTTTTCCATCGAGCCCAAGTTAAGCACGGCTCCTGGAGACGAGGATAGCGGCGAGCCGGAGAGGCGTCCACACACGGACCTTTGTGAGCTGTGCTCACAGTGACCTACTCGGTCATTTTCAGATGGACATTTTTGTTGTACTACTCCTTACCTTTCGAGTATTGTTGGATCATGGCATGGGACAAGGACACTGGCCCATGATATTTCATGGAATAAAACATGGCTCGCACACTTGGATGGTTCTCATGGAAATCTTGAGCAAATCGCTTTGTGAGAAATGCTACTAGACTGAAGTTAGTGTAAAATATAATGGGGGCTTGCACACTTGGATGGTTCTCTTGAAAGCCACGAACAGATCGCTTTGGGAGAAATACCAACCGACCGAAGTCTCCAAATTGGAAAGTTCGTCACTGACGTGCTAGTATAATATTTCTCACGCGATAGAGACTGGTTCAAAGTATAACAAAATTAGGTGACTTGGGTGCGTTGGAGCACTCCATAGAGCTCAATCCGTTGTATCCTCTATTATGCTAGCAGTGGAAGCGTGGCGTCACGCCATGTGGGCTGAAGCAAAAGAGCTGACATTTCATGGAAAGCTTTTCCTAAGAGATTAAGAATCCATACATAATTTCAGAAAAAGCGAATGGCTTATTCGCAAAAATCAAGGGTTCATATGTAATATCGAAAACTACAAGGCTTTATTGTGTAAAAAGATGGTTTCCTTGAAAACTGAGGATTCATATATAATTTTAAAAAGTAGAGGATCTTTTCACGAGAATACTGACGTGGTAGGGCCTCTCTACAAAAACTAAAGACTTGCACGTGATTTGAAAAAGCGAGAGGGTCTTTTCGCAAATTTGCTGACCTAAAGGTGCTGATCGCACAGGAATTCCCTGGGCTGTAATATACGACGGGGCTTTATCGTGTAAAAGAGGGTTTCTTTGAAAACTTAGGATCTATATGTAATTTAAAAAATGTGTTGAGTTTTTTCACAAGAATACTGACGTAATGGGGCCTCTTACACAAACTAAGGATTCGTACATAATTTGGAAAAAGCTGAAGGGTCTTTTCGCAAATTGACTGACGTGGAGGCGCTTGCCACCCGGGAATCTCCGGGCTGTCATGTACGAAATATATATGATGCAAAGTAGGGAGCCCGTCAACCTCAAATCTATCCTGACTATCCAAGTCAGACAAAGATCTGTGGGATGTAAGCTCATCATCCTCTACGCTACGAAATCCTTTCAAGTTTCAATTAGTCTTATGTTTCTCGCTTGGGCCCTTCCTAATTCTGTATTAACTATTTTATGGCCAACTACGTAACTCTTATCATGCCATTACATTTTTCTAGTGGAAGGCAAGCTTTAGGACGCACTCATTTGAGCAACAAAACTCCGCGTTCGGCGATTCATCCATTGTAGCTAGCGTTTTATGTACTATAGCAGTTTTGGCGTTTTTTTATTTTTTTCAAATTTCTGTGTTTTGTTTTTTTTTCTATATTTCTTTGTATTATCCGCTCTAAATTAGCATGATGTTTTTATTTTTACATTTTTTAGATTTAATTATGCTCAATAAACCAACTCAGCTACAATAAAAAAACCAACTACAATAAAATTTTAACAAAAACCACAAACCATCACTATTCTAAACACCCTCTTATTCATTAATCACATAGGAACATTTACAAACTCCGGCGGCCTTAACGACCAGGAATAGGCGCCGAAGAGTACGTACTTCTAGCTGGACAATGAGCATCCTCGTTGAATCCCCTGCCTTCACGACAGAAGCTGCCCTCACGGATCTCTTCTGATTTAGGCCCCCTCAAAAGTACGATATCTTTTAACTTTTAGCTGAAATAATATATTTATTAATTTTTAAAATATTTAATTAAAAATAGTAAATAAAAAATATTATTATATTTCTATAGATAATGCAAAAAAAGAAAAGCAAAAAAGAAAGCAAAAAGAGGAGGAAAAAGAAAAAATTACTTAAGAAATTAACGCGTTTCAAATGACTTTTATCTTTTAAAGCTAAAAGCTTTTTGCAACAGACCTTAATCCTGATCTCCCGCAAAATCATACTATATTGCCCTAATCCTGATCTCCCGCAAAATCATACTATATTCACATCAATTTCGACTTCGCATATTGTTGATGACTTGCAGGCAGTCGGCTGCAACGATGCACTTGGCCAAATTGCAATCCAGAGCCAACGAAACACCTTTGTTGCAGGCAATAGCTTCAAGTGTGGCCGGGTTTGAAATCCCTTCAATCACCTGTGCACTTGATGCCACAAATCCGCCATTGCTACCGAGACACACTACTCCAACAACACCTCTTCTTCCTCCTCTTGCTACAGCAGTGTCGACATTCAATTTGAACATGTCTGTTAGAGGGGGCATCCACGAAGTGTTCATAAATATAACATTGTATCTTTGTTTTTTTAAATTTGGTCTTGAACATCTATTTCTACAAATCAATTTTCTCTGAGCTCAATGGCCGCGGCGGACAGCACATGTCATGTGTCACACTATAGTAGCTTGGTAGGTAATTAAATAGCATTAATTAATCATAATTAGCACTAATTAACCAACATATTTCTTGATTAACGCTAATTAAACATAATTAGTGGCGGCCGACGTCTTGCCGAGCTAAGGGTGCACAACAAGTACCTGCCGAACTCCCCTAGCTCAGTATGTACTTGCCGAGCAAAATGAGGGAGGCTATATTTGCAAAAGCAGATGTCCGAGAGTCAATTTTGAAAAAAAAAACGGCTATAGTGTCCGATGTATGAACAGTTTGGTATTCACTTGAGTATGTGCTTTTTTTTGTTGTTTAGAGTTCCTCAAGTTATTAGCAGGTTTAATCATCTCCAAATCCTTCAACATCCTTTTGATAAACCCGTACTAGAAAGAGGGCTCTGAAATTCTCCTTCATGAATGGCTTTTGTGTGAGCTCCCCAAATTGCCCAAGAAGCAATTAACAACTTGATAAAAGCTTCTTTAGACAGAAATTCCCTCATGAAGAAGACCCACTGTTTTTGATCCTGGATGTTCATCATTGCGATGTGCTCAGTCGGTTCTTCATTCAGCAGTGCCCAAAAACATCTGCCATGTTGCAATGGAGCATGTATGGCATGACCTATCCTCATCAGCCCCACATTTTTTAGATAACGGAATAAAAACATTCCGGCCTTGATCATTCCACGAAAATAACTATAGCCACTCAGAAACAAACACAGAATTCAGACCACAATCCACCAAACGGTGTTACAAAATCACCAAAACACTGAACTTATGCCAAAGGACTTAATCCTGCAACCTAAAACACCTGTTCCACCCAAACTTGTTGAAAAGCTCCAGCACCACTCTCTCAAGTTTTATGCAACCGTTTAAGAGCGCACTTCTCGTTTCCTCTTTAGATAGTTGCGACCAGCACTTGATCCAGTAAGTCTCCCTGAAAATTACCTTCTAATTGCTCCAGGTTGCGCATCATCGCCCTCCGTTCTGCCCACAGTAAAGTATGCTCATCAGTCACTCCGGCCAAGCGCGGACTGGCCCTTGATGGTGAAACCACCACCTCTCTAATCGACCTAGCCGCCGCCATGATGCTATCAGGCATAGTCAAAATCACACCCTGACCCAGCTGTGTGTCTCTCCCTTGCCGGTCCTGCACCTCCATCACCCTGTCCGAGCTCATTGATTTGCCCTGCAGCTCCGCGCCCACTAAAGCCTCCACCGACTCTCCCAGGCAAACCCCCACCATAGCACTGTCCTGAAAGGCTACCCCTTCACTGACCATCCCTCTCCCTTGAACCTTAACAGGTGAACTGGGATCCACAAACAAACCTTCCCTTCCCTCCCCAGCCTCTACTACAACAGCGACAACATCATCGGCGCCCCAACTATCCCCCAACCGCGCCCCATGCATGTCCTCCTCTCCTCTTTTTTGTCCCCATAACAGACTAAACTGCTCCTTTTCTCCTTCGAACTTTTCAGCCACACCCCTCAAGCGCTTGTGCTCTCTAGCATCATCCAACTCCTCCCCCAACATATCATCTCCCTCCAATCCCTCCTCCTCATTTCCATTACCATCATTATCCCCTCCATTCCAATGCACCTCTACTTTTTCTCCATTCTCATCAAAACTTCTCTTTTCCACCTCAAAGTCCAACTCGAAATAATAATCCCCAATGACCATACCTAAATGTGCAGGAATCAACTTTGGATTGAGGACAGCTACAAAGATTCTTCCAAACACATTCTTCCTGGTTGTCTCCATATCCACCATCTGCGTTGAACCAAGCATAGACCCAACCGCCCAAAGATTCAGAAACTCTCTCAAAACTTTTCTTAATCCAAAACTCTCTCATCAGCCCCACATACCTTGAATTGACCTGATGTCTGCATATTCCTTCTTTTCAACAAAGCGTTGAAAGCGCCTACAGGAATAGAATCACGTGTGAGAAGCCAAGCAGAAACCATCACTTTCGAAGGCACCTTAGTTTTCCATAACAACACCCATTCTTTCTCCTGTCCTACTGACATTGTGCTTCAAACAAGAAAATCAAGCAAATAAAAAACATAAAGAAGGATCTATGGCACGCCTTATTTAGACAAATTTTGGATGATTTACAAATCAAGCCAAGGAATATTTTACAGCCACTCCCTCAGGATGGCAAAGCTCTAAGCCTAGATGATACACACAAAAAAACTCCAATACAAGAAAACCCTAACACTAATCTTTTCAATTCTTATCTCTCTCTTCATACACATGACTTATATATTGGAGGCCCTCACCTTTTACTTAACCCTAACAAACCGATAACCCACACACAAACATATTTACTCTCACACATACTTGCACATTTTTCAAAACATGATTTACAAGACTTTAAAATCTCTATAAGACACTCCATCCTAAAAAAATATGACTTAAATCACTTAGGCCAATGTCACGGTATTGCAAACCACCACTCCACTTGATATTGGATGATTTTCTCAATTGTCACCCGTCGGTCTTCATGAATATGCAATACTCAATGCCTCGTCACCAAGATTGTAAGCTTGCACTAAGGCCGTCACCACTTGAAGCGTCTGATCCAATTAGCACACGACATCACACCTAATCTGTGATGCCTAATTACTTATCATTAAGATCATACATCTGCTCCGACAAAATATCACCACTTAAAACACACAAGTTCAATTAGCAAATCACATTAATGCAATCGCCTCCTCACGATTCCTGTCCTTCTCAAGTGCTTCTCAGCTTGAAATGATGCTCCACCTGGACTTAAGCGACACGCCATGGCCTAGGACCCCTTTCATAGCTTTGGTTTTGTAGGATTCATTACGTCATTTCGGAGATCAGGATCATCCTGCTGTCTTTCTTTCACTCTCCAACTTTGAATCACACTTCTTCCTGCGGGACCTTGCTTGGGAACCCTCTCTCTCTCTTTGGTGCATGAAATGGCCCATTGCCTTTATCAACAGAACAGGAATATTTGCCCTATTTGGAGCCCATCTGTTTTTGTCTTCTCTCTAGCGAAGCTAAGAGTCATTCTCCATATAGTGATGTTAAGAACCCTCATTAGGGTTCATATTTAATACAAAAAGTTTCTCTAATCGTTCCTATAGCGATGTTAAGAATCCTAATTAGATTATGAGAAACTTTCACTAGTTGCATCTATCTGCATCCACTTTCACCTTCACCACCTCACCAACTCGTCCAACAAGTTGCCGTCAGATGCTTTCCTTCATGAATGTCAATGGGAGGTCATAGATGCGGATCCAAACAGCCAACCTTTCGAAACTTATTGTCGATGGGCATGTCACACCATCATACTCTTCTATCAACACAACATTACCTCAAAAGAGCTAAGGACTTTCGTCCACCACCTTTCTGCCAGTTGCCCTGACAGAAGAATTGCAAGACAAAAGAAGTCTCTTCAAGAACCTTGAACATCACATCCCTCGCCAAACTCCATGCATGCCTCATGTTAGGTTTCTGATCCAAATCCTATTTGGTTTGTTTCCATTGCCAACACGAAGTGCTACTGCTACTTGAAGTCCCCTTTGTAATCACTATAAATATAGACCATAGGGAAGGCAAGACCTTTATTGTAAACATCTCATGATACAGTGATTTTCATCTTTGTGCATCCGTGGTTTTTCTGGTAAGGGTTTTTTTATGTTAAATCCGTATCTTTCATTCTTTTGATCATCTATAATTTGTCATGTTTTTTATAACAAGAGATATCAGATCTAGGAGATTTGGTAAAAAATCATCGATTTGCGTGTACAAAGTGTTATCCGTCGAGTCAACTCGTCTTGGTGAGCTTCCTGAGAGGCTGAGTCCAAAGAGGCTTTCGAATTCGAAGTCGATGTGTATCGGAAATCTTGAACCCAGCCGCCTCGAAAGCAGAATAAAAGGGAGCAATAGAAACTCAAGAAGCAGCAAACACATTGCGAGAAGCAAACGACCAGACACATCAAAACCGAGGATGCTGTCAACTAGGATTTTCCAGATTCGATCATTTAGTGACTTTATTAGCTTGCATTGCTACGTTTCTGTGGGTATCCTCCCAACAAAACTTATGTCATTTTAGGAGCAACTTTACAATAACCTTATCCTTACTAGCATAATATAGCAAATATGCAACATCGTAGATAACGTAAGCCGCAGCATGGAAGGGATAAGGAAATACAAAACTTTCTTGTTCTCGCCATACAGAGCCTTATATTTTTTAAAATAAAATTTACAAATTAATTATAGTATATATTATAATAACTTTATTTATATTACTTAAAATTATATATAAATTTTTATTACTCTATTCTTTCACCCACAAATAACTTGTAAAAACCATAATCCAAACGAAAAACAGCAGGCCCACAAGTTCGCGCTTTCGGTTTCGGGGGTGTTCTTTGCGGCTTCTGTAAGCGGCTTTTGACTTTTGCTACAGTAACTAACTTTTAAACGGAGTATTTTTTTAAGATGGGGTCTACAAGTTAATTGTAGTACACGTTAAAAAACTAATATCTGTATCATCAAAAATCGCAAGCGAAAGATCTCTTCCGTAATCTCTATCACAAATGTACCAAAACCATCGCGCGGCAAAAATCATCCGCCGCCGCAAAGAACAGGTTAGTCCTGTCCCGTCCCGGCGTCCAGTGCCCGACCGCCCCGCCCACCACTCCACATTTGCTACCTCTCGGAACAGTTCACAGTCCCCACTCCACCGCCTTCCTATAAATACCCCCACCGCCTCCCACCGCCTCCTCCCCAGTCCCCCCGCCTCGTACGGAGACGGCGCCGTGGGAAGCAGAAGCCACCTTCTAGAAAGCAAGCGACCCTCCCGCCGCGCCGCTCACCATGGGGACCTTCGCGAGGAAGGAGCACCAGTTCCTCGCTGAGCTCGGCCTCGCCCCGCGCAACCCGGGCTCCTTCGCGCGCGGCTCCTGGGGCGGCTCGGGCCCCGCCGTCGCCTCCACTAACCCCACGAACAACAAGGCGCGTCTCCGTCGGACCCGATCCGCTCGGTTTAGAGCTCGATTTCGTTTGATTTTGGCAATTCGGTGTGTTTTCGATGGATTTTGAGGGTTTTTTTTTGGGGGGGGGGGGGGGTTGTCCGTTTTAGGTCATTGCTGAGGTCGTGGAGGCGTCCGTGCGCGACTACGAGGAGGGCATGCGCGCCTGCTTTGACGCCGCGAAGATCTGGATGGCTGTAAGTTTCACCAACTTGTTAAAATGGTCATAGACTCGTGGCGATTTGCTCATGTGATGAGGTGCTAACAATCTAGCAAGTTGTAGGCGTGATTTGCTAATTGATTCAAAACTTTGCAATTTGGGTGCCTTACGGGTTCGAGTTTTTAGGAAGTTTGTATTGCACTATTACTCTTCATGTGATGTTGAAGCGGTTGTATTACGGCCCCTCACTTTGACTCACGAACAAGAGAATCCAGTATAATACGTGAATTTGCGAACTAACCAAGTGACGTTGTTAAAATGCTAAGACAATAGAGCACGTCACTTGGTTTTATACTGCAATGTCAGAGGCCATTAATGTGTTTGTATTTATCAAATTTTGGATCCAAATGCTTCTGTATGTACTGAAGGTTAGCAGTGCTGTTGTTATGTGAAATTCCATATATTCAAGGAGCACCACTGAGTGCTGAGGAATCTGTTTTGTCTATCAAGTAATGCAATTATAAGATTATGTTCTTACATTTGTACTTATGACGATATATCAATATGTCCAGATTCCGGCTCCGAAGCGAGGAGAAATTGTTAGGCAGATTGGTGATGCTCTGAGAGCAAAGCTCCATCACCTTGGTAGGCTTGTGTCACTTGAGATGGGGAAAATTCTTCCTGAAGGGATCGGGGAGGTTCAGGTAGGAGCATAATTGCTGCTAGTGCTTTCATTAGGAGCTTCAGATCATGGAGTTATCTTTTTTAAGAACAAACATTTGTGTTCCTCTTTATAACAACAGTGTTATAATCATCATCAACTGCATTATCATCTGTATGGTACCATTGCCCTGTCTGCTGGAATTGCAGCTTAGCCAATTAACACGTCATTCCCATGATATCCAGCAGTATCTGTATAAGGAGTGGTTTGTTGGTGTTATCTTTCTTTGTCTCTAGATTTAATTGACTTTGTGCCAAACTGCCAAGAAACTATGTTGCCTAAGCTTATGCCTTTTAGTGCAGATAACTGAATGATCAAATAAGTTCAAATGCAATGTACTGTTGATTTCTCACCAAGCACATGATGACATCAACATAACCATTTTATTGCAGGAAATTATTGACATGTGTGATTATGCTGTGGGTCTAAGTCGCCAGCTAAATGGATCCATCATACCATCTGAACGTAAGACCATTCTCCTTTCATTTTATTATATTATGATGGTCAGTTTAAAGCCTGAAAGCAACATCAACTATGATGAGATGTGCACTTTTGACCATATTGGTTGCAATTGGTTCATTGGTTGAGAGCAACTAAAAGGTTATACTATCTGCTAGAATACCTCTGATATATCTTTCTAGGTTTTTACTATACAAACTTATTTCAGCTGGAATTAGCGAATTTATAATTTATTGCCATCTTACTAGTACACCTAGTAATCTACGATTACGATATATCTTCTTCCATGTTAAATGACTTTCTGAGCCACTAATTTGTACAAACTCATGTCCCCTGACATGTTGCACCACTATTACTTACCAAACTGTATCTGTCTATATGATATTCTCATAGTAAGGAGCGTGATATTCACTGATTCACTCCATTAGACAACAAGGTGTTAGAGAGTCCTGCCAAATTCTCAACAGTGCCTTCTCTTATTTAGTTATAGAAGGCTGTATCCTGGTGGAGTTGTGAATTGTAGAGCAATCATTCTTCATTATTCTTGGGTGTCAACTATCAATGCATCAATGCTCAGTTTGATAAGTATGTGAAAGATTTGCTAATGCCGCCTTTTGTATTCTTTCCAGGCCCAAATCATATGATGATGGAGGTAGGTGAAAACTAGTATTTTCTATTATTAGTTTCTTATATGTTATACCCCATTCTCAAATATCATTATGGAACGTGCTGAATTGCTAATAACTAATGCTTATCCGAATAGGTGTGGAATCCTCTTGGAGTTGTTGGTGTCATCACAGCATTCAATTTTCCTTGCGCCGTGCTGGGTAAACCTCTCCATTCAGATACTTCATGCATTACACCCTTTTAGAATATCATTAGAATGACAATTGACTCAGTGCACTGCAACTCCCTGTGGTTTGCATTTTCATACTCTTGTTTTAGCAAATGTATGACATTACTTTATCAATTGAAAGTTAACTCGTGTAAGCCGACTTGTAACTGCATCCAATACACTATGCATGATATGTGGTATGCATTGCTCATTTCAAGCGCTATGTTGCTGTTAACCTTTACCATATACTCAGATTCATGTGATTCTTAACAGCAACAAATAACTTAATAGTCACTTTTGTGTCATGTTTTAGGTTGGAATGCTTGCATTGCTTTGGTCTGCGGAAACTGTGTTGTTTGGTAAGAATAGTCTACTTTTGATATACTTTTAATACTGTTTTACTACGTGTTCTCAACACAATAACTTATTTTACTTGAATTATGGATAGTGTTTGCTCTTACCGTCTTATGTGATGGCAGATGTTGTATTCTAAAAGTATCTTTAGCTTACCGTTCCCAAATTCTATAGTTTGTAATGTTCGTCAAATTGGTGAAGGTCCATTGGTACCTTCTGGCATGTGTCCTTGTATTCGTTGTTGCTACTTGTCCTAGTCATCTGCACTTACTATGCAAGAAGTATCCCACGCAGGATGAACTGCTCAGGGAATCTGTGGCAAATGCAAGTTGTGGCATGCTTCTAGGTTTGTCGTGGCTGGAGGAAAATATGACAAAGCAACTTAAAGACAAATAGTTATAATAGGCAGAAAGGGAGGTGAATCTGGGTTCTTTAGGGTGAAAATTTATCCATCTGCTAGTGCAAGAACATTAAAATGCTAAATTGCATATTATCTGTTTAGTAGATCTCACTTGTCGCTTTGTTTTCTTTCAGTGTTAGCAATCTCTGTCAGTCTTGCAAAGTGTGCAATTTCATTTTGTAATTTTGTTCCAATCATTCTAGGAAAGGTGCTCCAACTACTCCATTGATCACTATTGCAATGACTAAAATAGTGGCTAGTGTATTGGAGAAGAACAACTTGCCAGGCGCAATTTTCACATCATTTTGTGGGGGTGCTGAAATTGGCCAAGCAATTGCTCTTGACACAAGGATACATTTGGTTTCGTTCACAGGAAGTACGAAGGTATTCAACTTCTTCAGATCGCTACCCTTGTGTTCTGCATATTGTGTAGATCTTACAGCAACCATGAAGTTAAACTTTGTTGCCTAGATCTCCTTCCTTGTATGAACAGTAGTATCAGAATGCCCTGATCCATACCCATTCCGATCTAATGATCTCCATAAATTTCATCTATTGGTATATTCTGTGCTGTTTGAAGTCCTTTTTCTTGTGGGAAGCCCTTGGAGCATTTGCTAATTATATATCTATTGAGCTGTGCTGATCTACTGTAAAATATGTAACAGTGATTATTCAATGCAGGTTGGTCTAATGGTTCAACAGCAGGTCAATGCAAGATTTGGCAAATGCCTTCTTGAACTTAGTGGGAACAATGCTATTATTGTTATGGATGATGCAGACATTCAGCTAGCTGTGCGCTCTGTGTTGTTTGCAGCTGTTGGTACGGCAGGACAGCGATGCACTACATGTCGTAGGCTGGTAAGATAAATTTTTATTTCTTTATTTGTCCCTGTGGTTGGTGTTCGAGTAGTCTAAGTGCCTTTTTTTGGTTGATACAGCTTCTTCATGAAAGTATATATCGAACAGTTCTTGATCAACTTGTTGAGGTTTATAAACAAGTTCAAATTGGCGATCCTTTGGAGAAGGGCACCTTGCTGGGACCGCTGCACACTACTGCTTCAAGAGAGTGCTTTTTGAAAGGCATCCAAACCATCAAATCTCAGGTGAAATTTATATAATGTTTGTTGATGCAGCAACAGTGTTTCTATAATGATACCTACTTCCATTATAATCTCTCGCAGTATAACAAAATCCATTAGAATAAATCATTTAGCATTTACATGTGGCCTTGAATCGGTTGATAACTTGATGTAAGGAAATGATGTTCTAATAATCTAATTTGACTACCATCCAAATTTATTCAGGGGGGGAAAATCCTTTTTGGAGGATCTGCTATTGAATCAGAGGGAAACTTCGTTGAACCAACCATTGTGGAAATTTTACCTTCTGCACCAGTTGTGAGGGAAGAACTGTTTGGTCCTGTCCTTTATGTCATGAAATTTCAGGTAGCAAATAATCCAGTACTTTGTGTTATTGACCTGTTCTATGTAGTGTTGATTGTACACCATTGCATCATATCATTATCATATACATATATTGTCCTGGTCATTATCCTGCAGACCCTGAAGGAAGCAATTGAAATCAACAATTCTGTTCCTCAAGGATTGAGCAGTTCTATATTTACAAGGAGACCAGATGTTATTTTCAAGTGGATGGGGTATGTATCGGTTCAACAACCCAGAGTGTTACCCTTGCTTGCTTGTTTTATTATCAAATTGTCCATGTTGATACTTGGAATAATGGCTATTGTAGATCCATAGCATTCTATTGTAAACTTTGCTGCGCTGAAGGATGATGACTTCGATTTTTTTAAGATCTAGCATTAGATATTTTGTGCTCATCAAATCGAACTAATGTATGATTCAACTATGTTTTTATTATGAATATTGTGTGCATATTCATGAGGTCCAAAGGACAATATATATAGAGTACAAAGTGGATATACAGAAGAATGTCATATACAGATAAAGAAATTAAAGCATATAAAGTAATAAATAACAATCATATTCTATCCTTAACACCCCCTCAAATTCATGTTGGATCACACACACTGAGTTTGGAGAGAACATACAAATAATGTGCTCTAGTATGTGGCTTCGTGAAGAAGTCTGCAAGTTGTAACTCTGAGGGCACAAATTGTAAAGCGAGTACTCCCTGCTGCACCTGTAAGCGAGTGTATGAAGCATCCACACCAATGTGCTTGGTGAGCTCATGCTTCACTGGATCACGGACAATGCTGATAACGTCTATACTGTTGGTCATAAGGATCATAGGTCTCCTCATAGGTACTCTAGAGTCTATAAGTAGCCATTTTAACCAAGTAATCTCTGTTGTCGCAGCTGTCATAGCTCTCAACTTAGCTTCTGCACTCGAATGGGAAACTGCAGTCTGCTTCTTTGTTTTTCAGGTAATCATGGAGAGTCAAGAAAAACACAGTAAGCAGAAAGAGAACGACGATTAGAAGGATCACTAGTTCAAGTCGCATTGGAGTACGCCTGAAGCTATAGTGAAGTGAAGCTAGGGAAAAACAAGCAACGAGAGATTGTTTTACACAAGTAGCGAAGAGCAAGAAGAATGTGATTGTAGTGAAGATGAGTAGGATGAGCTATGAATTGACTCAGGATATGAACAACATAAGCAATATCAGAGCGAGTGCTTACAAGATATACCAGACTGCCAACAAGATGGTGATAACGAGTAGTATCCTCAAGAAGATCACCATCAGTAGCACGAAGCTGAAGAGAGAGCTCCATAGGAGTCTCAGCAGTGCGAGTATCAATTAGATCAGACCGATCAAGAAAATCCTGGACATACTTCTGTTAGGAGAGATAGTAACCCTCAGGTATAGAAGAAACCTCAATCCCATGGAAGTATGTAAGCAAACCAAGATCAGTCATCAGAAACTGCTCACTAAAATGCTTCACGTATGTGATGAATGAGAAATCGCCACCAGTTATGACCATATCATCCA
This sequence comes from Melocanna baccifera, assembly GCA_036346265.1. Classification (NCBI taxonomy): domain Eukaryota; kingdom Viridiplantae; phylum Streptophyta; class Magnoliopsida; order Poales; family Poaceae; genus Melocanna; species Melocanna baccifera. The sequence continues at coordinate 12,656,924 of CM070701.1, read as the reverse complement.
CATAGAGAAGATGCAGTGTCCTACCTCGAGGTGAGACATGTACAAATAGAGCAGGATTGTGGGCACTGACAGTGAAACTGATAGTAGTAATCACTGAGGTAAAACGAGCAAACCAGGCATGAGGGGCCTGTTTGAGGTTATAAAGAGCATGACGAAGACGATAGATATGGCTATCTGGAACAGAATACCCAGGTGGTAGCTACATGTAAACCTCCTTATGCAAGACACCATTAAGAAGGGCATTCTTAATATCTAGCTAAGAGATAGACCACTGGCGAACAGAAGCAACTGCAACAAGAGTGCGAACAGTGGTCATATGAGCAACAGGGGCAAACGTCTCATCGTAATCACGACCGTATTCCTGCTGAAAGCCGTGCGTTATAAGACGAGCCTTGTAGCGCTTAATAGTACCGTCAGACCTGGTCTTAATCTTGTACACCCACTTGCACGTGATAGGACGAGCATGCACAGGTGTCAGTACAATGTCCCAAGTCTCTGTACGTCGAAGAGCATCAAGCTCTGCCATAGCGAGCCGCCACTCAAAATGAGAAGCAGCCTCATGAGAAGAACTAGGCTCAATGACAGAAAGAGCATAAGCTGTCGTAGTAAACCTAAGACAATTAGGAGGCCGAAGGGATGTTCGGTCATGAAGGACGTAATGTGGAGCATCATCAGAGGAATCAGACGTCGGTGTCGACAATATACCAAGAGATGAGTCTGGTGAAGGACGAGGATGCCTGAAGTAGTGTACCCCAGAGAAAATACGGTGGTGCTGCAGGAGGCAACACAGGAGGTGGAGGTACAGAAGGAATCATTGGAGACAAACTAGAGGATGGTTGTAAAAGGGGAGAAATGGGTAAAGAGTCAGAGTGAGACAACCAGGAGATTGTATCGATGGTAGAAGCAGGACGAGGAACCGAATCTTGATAGAAGAAAGGTCGAGATTCGTCAAAGACGTCTTGTGAGATCTTGATCCGTCTAGCAGAAGTATCATAGCAGCGATAACTTTTATGCTCTAAACTGTACTCAAGAAATACATTCAATTGACTGGGCTGGCAATTTGGTGCGCTCATAAGGCTGCAGCAGGACAAAACAGGTGCAGCAAAAAACACGAAGATGATTGTAGTGGGGGGCGGGGCTCTAGAGTAGAGACGCTATATAGGGCTGATTCTATTCTATCCTATTATATCATAACGGCTAGAATAGGAATTGTATTATTCCATTCCTTATATGCCTTTAACAATTTTCGTTGATGATTATTCCCGTTTTACTTGGCTTTACCCTATGTCTAATCATGGTCAGTTTCTTATGATCTATCGTAGCTTTGCCACGATAATTCGTACTCAGTTTTGAGTTCCCTATCCGTGCTTTTTGTTGGTTGGATGTCTGGCTGGATGGAGTCGTCAACGCTGACCACCAGGATGGCGTGAACACGGGCCTCATCAGCACACCAGTGCTTGAAAGCGTTGATGGCATACTAAAAAGCCTAATCAGTAGCAGCAGCCTCTGCCTCCTTGGTGGCGGCCTCATCTTCTGCAAGAGGTGCAGAAGTAGACGGCCTAGGAGGAGGCTGGACCAGTGGTGGCGGAGAAGGTCGTGTACCGGTGACGTATCCCCAGAGATGAAGACCATCAAGCGTGATCTACATGAGAGAAGACCATAACCTTTAGTTTGTAACATGTAGCTTTGTTCCTGAGAATGGGATCGTAGCTGTTGGAACGGAGGCCATCGGTAGGTGGTGCTGGACGATGCGGCGACCAAGGCAACGAAGTCTAACAGGCGATGCTGGACGGTGCGGCGGTTAGATCAACGTTTTTTTTTCTTTCTTTATTGTTACCTATACAAAACCGATCATATCTGTATCTGATTGAGAGGCCAAGCGCCAGGCAGAGGGCGTCGGGCGGACAATGGCGGTCGGGCGAGCGACGTGCGTTGGCCGGCGAGCGGCGGGCGATGACCAGCGGCTGGCGGTTAGCGGGCGATGACCGCTCCTGTTGGGCCGGCTCCAACTGGTGTGTGCGGCAACAAGCGGCAGGCGGCGGCTGGACGAAGGACACCAGCAGTTGGGTAGAGATATCGACGAGTGGTGGCCGATGGTCGAGGGTGCCGTCGGTCCACAGCTTGGTTGGCAACGTCCGACCGGACGATAGACACCTGGCAGCGGTTGCGGATGAAGTGGTGACGGCGGCCTGGGCGGTGGCGGCAGCTAGTAGCGCGCAAGCTTAGGCAAATCGAAGTTAGCCTATACAATATATATATATATATATATATATATATATAAGGTCCAAAGGATAAAAAAAGGAAATTAGTGCATAGTTACTGAAGGGAAAGGTTAAAACTGTTAAGGATAGAATATGATTGTTATTTATTTCCTTATATACTTTGATTTTTATCTGTATATCTTCTTTGTACTATATATATATATATATATATATATATATATATATATATATATATATATATATATATATATATAGTACAAAGAAGATATACAGATAAAAAAATCAAAGTATATAAGGAAATAAATAACAATCATATTCTATCCTTAACAGTTTTAACCTTTCCCTTCAGTAACTATGCACTAATTTCCTTTTTTTTTTGGACGAAACTTCCTGCTTATTAACACTTCAAGAATCATAAATTGAATTTTATAATACTAAAGTTCCTGTTTATTGACACTTCAAGAATCATATATTGAATTTTATAATACCTGTAAGGTAATAACTCTACTGGAGTTCCCCTACGTGGCATGAGTAAATCACTAACCATACTCCTGTGTCATAAGTATGTCTTTCATAATTCATAATATTTAAAACAATGAATCCACCTGCAAAGACAGTTACATCTATCTTTTGTGTACCTTTTTCCAGATTTTGTTTACTGCCACATCCAAGACAGGAAGTGACTATAGTTTGTAGTAGTGATTGCTCTTATTCTTCTCGCTATGCAGGCCCCTTGGTAGTGATTGTGGTATAGTGAATGTAAATATACCCACTAATGGTGCTGAAATCGGTGGAGCTTTTGGTGGAGAAAAAGCAACTGGTGGTGGACGAGAAGCGGGAAGTGATTCGTGGAAGCAGTACATGAGGAGGGCCACTTGGTAAGTAGACAAATTTTGGCTGTGAAGTTGAATTTCAAATGGTATATTATTACGGTCATAGGGAACAAATCATTGGTGATACCTATTTCATTGCTCAATATTGCTCATAGGTCCTTTTATAGCCAGGGAGAAGAACAAGTGCTAGAACCATCTACCATAATAATAAAGTTTTCTTCCTTTGAAACCTGTGTAAGCATGTAAAATCAAAGTCCCTATCTAGTCATCAGGGAAAAATATTTCTCCATAACCGGGCTCCAATTACCACTAGCGATTTTCTATTACCTTGATGCTGAGTTGCAACATTTTTGCCTAGCCTCTCATTGGCCTTACAATGTAAATATATTAATTTATATAAGTTAGGACAAGAACAGGCTAAAACCGATTGGTACCATTGCTTTTTGGTCGTTTAATTGTCATAAGTTGGCCTCAACTGTTGCCACACTATCACATCTGCTACCAGGCTGATTTAGTTCTGGTAGTCACAGTATCACAGTACAGGTCTACGGTATCCAGTCTGATCGGTTTGAGGTCTGGCATTAATGAAGTATTTGAACTTAGGCTGTACACTTTGGTAACTACTACACATCTTACTGGGAAAGACTAGGGAGTGCCATCTTAGGCTATTAGCATCAGTAGAGCAGTGACTACAAACAGAAGAACTACGCCAGTAAATTAATTTATCACTGAGAAAACCCTTTATTTTTCACCCCTATATTTGTGGATTGGGCATTTGTGATAATCCGAATATCTGTGAAGCAGAGGATAACAACATGCTCTATTATGTATAGATTCTTTCTACAATAGTCTTGTCCTGTATACATTGAATTCTTCAACTACTAGTGCTTTAATATGTGACCCAATGTCTTGAAGATAATTACCTCAAAAGAAGCAATTTTTCAGCCGTAAATACAGTTTATCAGGTTGAGACTTCTAGTGTATTCAGTGTGATAAACAATTATTTAGTGTAGATATTTATTTATGTATTGGTTCTGCATGTTTCATTTACTAATGCTCGATCCAAAAAATATTTTCAGTACAATCAACTATGGAAGCGAGCTACCTCTAGCTCAAGGAATAAATTTTGGCTAGTTCGGTGGTGAGGGACTGCTGACGAACATGCTGCATGCGTGAAGAAAAGGTGTTACTGTGTTGTTAAACATCTCTGCATCGATCGACTTCAGGAATTTGCTAATCCCAAATTGCAAGGCAACAGCAATGCTGTGTGAACGTATAATAAGATATGTGCTCATCTATGTACTGCTTTTGGTATGTTTAGCCATCGGAGTAAGTCTATTAATAATCTGGAAAATTTACAGCTCTTGCAGTAAGCGCAACATTTTGGATGTAACATTCAAAAACAGACTTCAAAAACAGACCATGTGAAATAAAAGGAGATCGTAACATTCAAGTCGTTGTGCAAAACATTAAGATTTCAGACTGAAACAATCGTCCTATTGTTGTTAACCTTCCCTGATCACACTATGAACATCTGAAGACATTTTTTGCCATTCCTCTAAATTAAAATTGTCATGTTTGTTCATTCCGAAATCTGATCCAAAAAGGATGAATTTTCTGTACACAATGAATTTATAGGTATTACCTTGTGAGGTTTAGGGCCCGTTAGACTCGTGAAACGGTGGAAAGTCACACGAATTTGGCATTTGCAATGGAGGATGGAACAAACCAATTTCTATGTAAACTTTCACGGGAATATAAACATCTACCCAAATCTCTTTGTAAACTTTCCTACGATTTAGGAAGAAAGCAAGAGGGGAGAGAAGAGGGAGAGGACCCTTCCTCATCGGAGCTCGGTCCGCCGTCGCCACAGCTTCTCTATCTGTCCTGTCCAACATACATGATCCAATTCGTCGTGCTTGATGTTGCCATTGTCGTCGCCCCAGCCCGCATGGCCCTCCTGGGTCGGACCGCGGCCGTTGCCGCCCCATGGCTCCCCCGGCCGGATTGCCACCATCGTCGCCACCCCTAGGAGCTTGGCCCTCCAGGTTGGCCCGCCGTTGTCCCGCCCAGCCCGTCGCTGTCCCACCCAAAGGGCCCACCACAACTATCGCCACCCCAGGCCGCACAACCTTCCTAGGCCTAGCTAGCTCACCACCGTCCAACCCGAGTCCACCGCCCCTCTCATGGAGAAAGGATAAGAGCGTCCGGGAGAATTATAGCAATAGGATAAGATGTATCTTACTTAGCAATAGGATAAAAGTACGTACGTTAGTTACTGGGATCTCCGATTCCATTTCAAATGAAAATGTATTAATGTTTTTACATCATTCCTACGTGTTATTCACTTCTACGTTTTCCCTGTATTCCAAACATGTCTTTCTATATTTTTCTATGTTTTCCATTCCTCTGTTTTACCACTATATCCTATATATTTTCTGTGTTTTTCTCCGTTGCTCTGTTTTCTATTGCTACATTCCAAACACGCCCTTATGGATAACGGCAGAAAGCCCTACCACAGGAATCAGATTCCAGGAATCATACCTAGGGGCCACAGCCTTCTGAAAAAAACATACTACAGAACTGCATCTGCATGAAAGTATATAACATTGCGATTTTGCGGCTGAACGATCCAACAGAATACTTTTTCATTAAGCTGTATATTGTTTTCTACAATTTTATTCTGCATACATGGCACACCGTTCTCAACCTGTAAGCAACAAACAAATCTCACTAAATGGCACCGAGTATGGTGCGTTCATGCCCTAATCACAAGCTCATATACATTGCTATTATTCTCTCTGTTAAGGCGCTTTAGTGCCTCAAAACTTCTTCGACTTCCCAAAAAATCAATTCTTTTGAATGCTACAAAACCTCTTTCTGCAGATTCAGCACTTGCGTACAGTGAACGAAGTCGATCAGCATGTCGTGAATCCGTATGCAGGGCAACATCTATCTCGTCGGTTGACATGTTCTCCTGCACAAAGACATCTTTTACTGCCTCTGATAAAGCGGACAAAAAGAACTTCATAAAAGTAAGAGAATTTTATGTGTTGGACCAAAAATTACACGCTATGAAACCAATAGTAGGGTGTGGGATAATTCTGAAGACAACAAACTTCGTCAAAAAGGAAATTATCGATTGTGTACCTGGTAGAAGTTGTAGATGTGATTCAGCACTTGTATACGTGTAAAGCCACCATTGCTGAAAAATGTCCTTGAGGAAGGTCCAAGCTCGCCAAAACGATCGATAGGGAAGAGTATGGTAAGGAAGTGGTTCTTAAAAATTACTTCACTTCTCTCACTGAAAGAAAAAAGGAACTATTAGGAAAGCGGTTTGAACGAGATTTGATCAATTCCAAGCATTGATTACCTTACCTTTCTCTTAGTGTGCGGGACAAATTATCAGCTGATTGGTCTGGATCCTTCCCATCCACATTTGCATCAAAATAGGTAGTGCTTTGTTGCTCATTGGCATCGTCAGACCACGAAGAATCCATATAAATACATGCAGATGAAGTTGGCTCAGATATCGTCCAGCAGATTGAATCCAGAAGTGTGGCAGGTGTGATCGGATGGATTGGTACTTCACATGACTGGCTTAAAACAATAATTTAGACATCCATCAAAACTTTTCATATAGAAGAGCCAAAGATGAATACAAAAAAGTAGCTATATAACATTACAATACGCAGTTGTGGCAGAATTGGGATTGCAGAGTAACATTAACTATTTGAAATGGAATAATACAAAAGTGCCTCATAGGATTATTGCATCAAGTGTGCATTTCCTGAAAAGAACAGCATATTCTTTGTTTCCAACAATTTTTCTAAAACGTATTCTCATGCAAGCAGGTTTTTCTAAACCAGTAGCGGTATACCAACATCCCCTTAATAGTCACGCTGGTCATACAAAAATAGAACTGTGAATGCCCGATTTGCTAACGTCAGCTGCTGAGAAGATCCCCACATGCAGATTAATTGCCAGTTAAAACAGTGATACACACAAAAACCGGGAATAGAATGTTAGTCATTGCTTTATTTCATACCCATCAGATAAGTCAGCAGATTAAAGAGCAAATTACTGAACATCTGAAACGTGTTGTAGTCGGGTTCAAGTTCCTTGCCCAAACACATACCAAGATGAATTTCATGACCTTTTCTAAAATAAGTTAAATAACACAAGGGGACAGCTCTACAAATGATGGAATTATGTCCAAGTAATCCACAAACCAGCTTTATTTGGAAGAACATATATGCAGTGATGCTGGAAGAAAACAATAACATAACAATTGAATTTGCTGGGTCATACATTTAAAAATGAAAAGAAAAACCCTACTACAATAGGTAAAACAACCCTTACCTGCATACGGCGAACACGGCGGTCTCGAACATCTTTCTTTGCTACTTCAACAAATTTTTGCTTTTCTTGATGAGTCTCATCTATGTCCCCTCGGGTTGATGGCAGTCCACTGGAGTTTGAATTTATAGAAGGAACACTCCCAAGTTTTCTATTCTAAAAGAACAGAAGATCCAATGTCACCAAATAAGGAATCAAATGCAGAAAGTGAACCTATTATAAACATAAATGAACAGCAAAAAACATAAAAGAATCCAAGCACAATTTTTTAGAACATAAACTGCTGAAGAAATCAAGTAAAAATTAATGGGAAGTCATGTTAATGTTGTTCATCATACATAAATTGAAAAGTTTATCAAAAAAGCAATAGATCAATTAATGCATCTACACGGAGCACATTATCTTGTCTTTTCTTAACTGAATACATTGCAGGAGGGTAGCTGTTCGTTATTAAATACACTATGCACTCCATTTTAGGGTAGTGCTTAATTTGGCGTTGGCTTATAGCTTTTTTTACTGTAGCTAACTTATTTTTTACTATAGCTGAGTTGAGTTGGTTTATTTGACATAATTAAATTTAAAAAAATGTAAAAATAAAAACATGTTAACCCATCGTGAACAATGCAAAGGAATACGGAAAAAAAAGAAAAGTAAAAAAGTTCAAAAAATCTAAAAAACCAGAAAAAGACGAAATTACTGAATAGTTAAAAAGAAGAAGCCAGAAGCAAAAACTGGCTTTAAGCCAATTTGAGCATGGCCTGAATTTTTATGCTCTCTTTTATGAAGGTTGGTAGGAGTTGCCCATGTAACATGTCAGACATCAATTTGGTTTTCCTAGTTTGCTTTCAGCAAAAAAAAGAAGAGGAAATACCTAAAAAAAGATATAGGAGAAATCCTAGTCCTAGCTTTGCCAAAAGTAAAAAAAAAAAAAGCCCAGCCCCCCTTGAGAAAAAACTATTGAATTTTGGATATGAGAACAATTGATTCAGATAAGTCCACAAGTGTATATAGCATAGGAACATACCACTTGAGATATCTGGACATTTTCAAGAACCATGGCAACCTGCCTAGCTAGGTCTGAAGACAAATGGACAAGACGCTGCAAGTTCTTTTCCTTTACTGTTTTCAAGATCCAAAGTGGCTGACGAATTGAGAGCAGAAAATGTTAATACAAAGCAATGGTCCTGAGTAGTTAGCACCAAGGCAACAAACAAAAGGATATTATTGCAGTAATGCAGTATTACGTACAGTTACAATGTTGTCTGAATGACCAACATATCTCTTGACAGAAGCATCCTCACACACAACATACGTGGCATGGCAACCGATAAACCAGTGGTCCAACAATTTTGCACCTTCTCTAGTCGCAGCATCAGATATCTGCAGACATTATGCCTTTTATGTAAACATAGATCATGCAATTTAACAAGAGATGTCTTGTAAATATGATTCCAGAGAAAGGGTGAAAATTCAGTAATCCTTGTAGACTGAAGAAATTCAGAGAACATGCATTGCATCATTCGAGCTGATATGCATATCTCTTAACATAAAATCTTAACAAATTCTTTAATCCACATGATGCTGTAATACGACATTCCATCAACAGGAACAAGAAGAGGTTCTCTTTTGCTGTCTCAAAGCTACGGTTTGGTGGATTCTGGTAAAATGTCAACTATCATAAAAGGAAGCGGCTATTGAGATGGAACATACCTTCTTCCTCATCTCACCAGATATCCCAGGGTCAATGTAGACGGTGTCATTCGTAAAAACAAACACATCATGGTCAGGTTCTTTTGCAGGTGCCTGAAGCCGATGTTTCTGGGTTGTGTCCGAGCATGCTTTGTCTTGAAAAACCATTGGTGGAAGGCATGACTTCTCACTAACAGGAACGCCAACAAGCCGGTTGAACTCCCCGAGTGGCAGACCGTTCTCCCCAATGTTCTTGATACTATATAAGGATTCATCCAACCTCACTGTAATAGAAACACCATAAATTAAAGAATGCCCTAGTAGTTTAGCAAAAACAGAAGAGGAAGAACTGATGATGGAACTTGTCGTACTGTTCCTCCGCACGCAATCCACAAACCAGCCCAGTGTTACGATAAAGAGGCCATTCCTGGGACCATGCTTCAGCGCGTGCTCAAACTTGCGGCCGGAGAAGCTGTGCTGTGTGTTAAGGAAGCACGCTCTCTTGAATTTGAGAAACAAATATGAGAAAAAAAAAGAAGAAGCGATAGCACACGACGGCCCATGGCGTGCAAGGATATCTGCACCACAAGATGAGTGCACTTGGGGTGCAAGCTCCCGCTATACTCGCCTCCCAGCCTCTCGGTCGCCTCCTTCACCTGAGTCCTCGCCTCTGCACAAAACAAATCCCCACCCGGCCACCAAGAACGCATAAACCCTTAATACACAATTTTTTTTCATAATCTTTCTTGGCAAAATCAAGAAGCAAAGCAAGCACCTTTCGACAGCCCCGTGACGCAGATGACCAGGCCGGCGAAGGGGCCGTCGGGCGGTCGGCAAGGGGCGGCGGCAGACACCCCGCCGCGCGCGGCGGAGGAGGAAGCGGCGGAGGCCGAGGAGGGCTGCATCCCGGGGAGGAGGAGCCTGGAGCACCCCCTGCTGACGATCACCTCTACGCCGCTACGCGACATGGCGACGCCGGCTCCGGCGGCGGCAGGGGCATGGCCCGGGGCAGGGGGCACGCACGCGAGTAGAAAAAGCGGGCGGTGTCGTGTGGAGGGGAGAAAGAGAAGCGGAGAGGGTTTCGAGGACGGGTCGGATCCGTTGGTGCTTTCGAGGGAAGGTGGGCGAGGAGTAAATGATGGCGATGATTCGGTGGCGGCTTCCTTGCGATCCTTCTTCCTCCTCCTCCGCTCGTCTCTGGGGAAGGAGGGGACCTTTCGCGATGCAGTCAGGCGATGACCAAGTAACCGTTGGGGATGGAATCGTCTGATTCTCTCTCCTCCTTTTCTTCTCTCTCTAGGGAGTCGTCTGATTCTCCTCTCCTCCTTTTCCTCTCTCTCTCTAGAGGGAGTCGTCTGATTCTCTCTCCTCCTTTTCCTCTCTCCCTCTCTCTCTCTCAATAGTGCTCACTAGAAGCAGCGGCAGAGACGGCTGCAAGAACGTTAGGTGGACAACTGGTTGCACTTGCACCACGTTGGGATGGGGACGGCACACTAGCTATTATCTGGTGGTTTATCATGGTTGTGCCACTCTGTTTGTTTTGAGTGGATAGATGACCTTGTTGATTGCTCTTATTGAATTCAAGGAAGTTGACGGTGCTGGTGTAGATTTTGCGAGTGTCTCTTTCTCAAGGAAATCATGCAAGGCAGGTAGATTAGAAATGATAGTTATAAGAGTTAACAAAAAGTGTATCTGTATGCTGGAAGAAGTATCAGTTTAGGGGGTGATCGTTTTAGCGATGGTTTCGATTTTTAATTGAAATTTCATCAGAATTTTTTCTTTTCTCAGAATGATTTAGCTTTTTGGGCATAATTAAATTTAAAAAAAATGTAAAAATAGAAAAAATATGTTAGCCCATCACGGACATTGCAAAGGAACACGGGAAAAAAAGAAAAATACAAAAAAACTCAAAAAATCTAAAAAAATTCAGAAAAAGATAAATTACTGAATAGTGAAAAAAAGCTGAAGTTAGAAACTGAAGCTGAAAAAAAGCTGAAACGAGCGGGGCCTTAATTGACTAATTTTATGAATTAGCTTTGAACAGAAGTATATCCTCTGTCTTCACAAAAGGTACCGAAGACACGATTTTGTGGGATGTCCCATCTGAGACCATGCTGGACTCAATTCTTTTGGACTTATACTTAGGCTTTGGTTTCTATTTCTATAGTAATTTATTGTTAAACGATGTATTTTTTAAGATAGAGTCTACAGGTAAATTATAGTACAAACTGTATCGAGTTCAGCTGTATCAGCTAAAATCGTATACAACTATTTTTTCTGCATACTGCCTCTTACGAACATGTAGAATTCAAAAACTACAGCCATAAGCCTCAGTCTAAAAGAACCCACCCCAAAGCGGGAGAGAAATTGCGAAATCACTAATTTGAGGTTGCTCGTAAACTTCCATTGTGCGGGCGCAGGGATGTAGTGACACGTGGGGATTTCCTTTCAATGTGGGAGCTAGGATTTAATGACATGTGTCACTCACTCTCCGACCGCAAACTTCTCTCCCATGTTCCCCATTTCGCTCTTGTATCCTGTTGCCCTCGCACCTTCCATTGGAGCCACTGCCTCCTCCATTGATGTCGTCACCCTGGCACTTTGCGTCGGAGCCTCCTCCTTCATGAGAGCTACCTCCTCATCAGCTGGAGAGACATCAATGAGCCGCTGGGTATATTTACCTTTATTTGATAGGGTTTCAATTAAAAGTTTTCAATCAAATGATTGATTATTCTTCAATCGAAAGTTTTCAAAAATTTTTGTTTGAATTTTCCTCATTGAAGGCTTTCTTTTCCATGTTGAAACTTTTTTGATTTTTTGTTAAAATCTCCTCAATCAAAAGTTTAAAAATTTGCAGTTTGAAAGTTTCACTATGCAGCTCGAAGTTCCATTTTGTGAAGTTGGGGGAGTGCGGCAATGGGGTGAGGGATTGCAGATGGGGAAGCAGGGAGGAGGAGGGAAGGGTGTCTATGAGTTGGGCACCACACACCCTCAAACTAGAAGCTAGGGCTGTAAAAAAAAGCTCGAGGCTCGCGAACTACTCAAATTCGGCTCGCTTTAGACTTGATTCGAGCTCGACTCGAACTCCAAACGAGCCGAACTCGAGCCTATCCTCAGACTCGCAAGCTTTCATCGAGCCTAGCGAACTATTCGCGAGCTTGAAAAATTTTTTATCCCACACCTCCCGAGGAGCTTGAGATGTTGCTACACTTAGACTTACACAATATACCATAGCCTCAAGACCCTTTTAGTAGCCTCGATCTTGCCGCTGGCCATAATAATCATCAAAGCATATGTACACAAAAAACAAAATAATCAATCCAGGCATGAATGACATACACTTGGCTCTCAATTAGCAAACCAAATGCTTGAACACACGCATAACTAACGATTGCATGGACACACTATGACTAATACCTACACGGACTCTTGCTATGACTTACAAAACCAAAACTATAGGAAACAACCTCAACTCAACTCAGAAACACCTCATCAGGGCTGATCTGACAGCAGCTAGCAAGTCGACCAAACCACCCAAGACACTTTGGTTGGACCATCACTTAGCTGGTCTTCACTCCACCGGTCAGATCGCTGCCCAGGCTGGTCTGACTGCAATCTCCCAGCTGTTAGTCTGCTTGCTCAGGCCAGTCTGATTGTTTCTTCCAGACAGCACAAGACACACGGCAAAATCTCACAAAATCAAACTCAATCAATGAAATCAAGACTCAAGCAGTGTTAAATACTCATTACTCCTATAGGGTTGCTACCACATGGTCTTCTACGTGGAATAGAAATGGGTTGTAATTTTTTTAAATTTCGCCAGTCGGGTCATGAATTTAAGATCTCTTACTCTAATATCATATTGAGTTACATACACTAATCAGTTCAACCAAAACCTTAAACTGATGAGGAAATATGTACAATATATTTCAACAAGAAAGCCTTGAACTGTTTACTTTTAGTACGGTTACACAGTAAAGGTTCAGCTAAGATCACATGCGTTGTTTAGTTTGTTCATCGTGACCATTGAAGGCTAGCTCCACCTCCCCAGTCTCTACGGTGGAATGTCCCATTCTCTTTGCCTTTCAAGAAAGCCTGCAGCTGAAGGATAGCACTACTAGTTAGTTGACTAAAAAGTGGCACTAACCGGAGACAAGCTGGGGCAATTTCTTTCCTGGTTCTGTCCACGAGATTAATGGCATGTGAAAGGTGCTAATGGCTTCTCGATGGCTCTTGGCCTTTTGATGTGGACCTCTCGGTGGGGCTCTTGGCTTTTTGATGTCCGCGAGGCATGTGAAAGCTGCTAATGACCAAACCAGCGTGAATTATTGGTCGTTGCTGTTGTTTTCTCACATAAATGAATGACCTAGCCATACATATCTTTTCTTGTCGAGTTCAGGTAACACATATAGCTGCCATCGAAAATTGGCCTTCCCAGCGAAATAGAAACCCAAATTTTTCTCTCACCCTCGAACTCTTGCGGTGAACCCGTCTTTACTGTTCCGTGTTTGATCAGGCACACGAAAAAAGAATGTATTGTCTGAACTCTGAACAGACGGTAGAGGATTCACCTACGAATGATTTTACGGTGCACGTGGCACTACGTGATCAAAACAGAGTCTTCATCACGGGCAAAGGGAAATTTTGTTTCTGGGCGAGTCCATCCGTTCTTTCCATGAGAAAAAGGGCGCACCCTAAGCTCTTGCTTTGGCGGCTCTTGAAGCCTTCGGCGGATGCACTGTGCTGCGCCCCCACTTGACTAACAGTCAGCACAGGTCTCGATCCCGATCTGCGATCTCTCTGCCGAGATGCGAAGTGCCCGCCTTCTAAAGCTGCGTCGAAATTTTGTTGACTCGAAACTCCCCCAGCCACTCATGCATCCCGTCAACTGTGCATGGCATGTGACATGAGCTCCGAGTAGCGTGTGTTGATCCATCAGGGCAGTCCCAATGGTGTATTGATGATGGTTTCTATCCTCATTAAATAACTTGCCACGTAGGCAAAATGCTGACATGGCAACGTAATTAATGATGAAAGAGAGCACAAATCCTAGAAACGGTTTCCTCATGAAGAAATCAGGTCTTCACTCCACCCAATGCACCAAGAAACTATGAAATCGCCATTGGGAAGAAACCACCGCTTTCAGGGGCTCGTGGTACACTCTCATTGGAGGAAGAAGATAGAGTTGGGAGAGAGAAAGAGAAAATAATTATTACTCGAAGACACCTCCACTGTGGAAGATAGTTTCTATAGATGATTTCTTGTGCTATGGAAATCGTGTCAGTTTCTTCCATTGGGACTGCCCTCAGAGCACTTCGTAGGTGAACGGGTGGTCTCTCAACTAAAAAGCAGTTAAACAAAACTCAAATGTCGTCGGCTAAAAATCGAAGGTCACTATCAAAAATTATCAGCAAAGTCCATTTTGAACACATATACGATCTTGCAATGGCATTGCGCGTCGTCCGTTGCTCCATTTAAGCGCTTTTTATTGTCTTACAATGACACTGATGCATGAAAGAGTAGTGATTTCACTTCTCCCAAGAGCAGAGTATCTTGTGTTTTTCCTAAAAGCATTGTTTACTACTCCTCCGTTTTGCTGCACATATTTGTCATTGGTCTCAGTTCCAATATATTTATCCATTAAAGGAATTATAGTGAAGTAATTGTAATTGTTTCACTCACTACTCTTACTTAAATGCTTTAAAAAAAACTAGAAAGCTGTGTTATGCCATTTAATTGAGGTACGTGTAGCCATTTCTCATTAACTATTTATTAGATTTAGTGTTTCTTTGATCTGTGTATATGATAGCCGGTGAACAAATATAGCAGAAGGGAGGGACTATTTAGTGGCGGTGTATATGGTTTGTCCCTCTGGTCAGGGAGGGAGTATTTAGGGGGCGTTCATTTTAGTGATGGCTTCTGGCTTTTAGCTGAAATTTTATTGTAACTAGTTATTTTTTACTGTAGCTGATTTGGTTTTTTGGGTATAATTAAATTTAAAAAAATGTAAAAATATAAAAAAATATGTTAACCCATCACGGACAATGCAAAGGAACACGGGAAAAAAAGAAAAATGCAAAAAAGCCCAAAAAATCTACAAAAATTCATAAAAGATGAATTACTGAATAGTGAAAAAAAACTAAAAATAGAAGCTGAAACTGAAAAAAAGCTGAAACAAACGGGATAGTGCAGCTGGGCGATTACCGCATGGCGGGGGGGGGGGGGATCTGCAAGAAAAAACCGAACGAAGCGATCAAACCCGAGCATGCCGTGCCAACGACGCCGGAGGCAGTGCCGAGCGCGGTGGCGCCTGATTTTATGGCTCCGCTTGGCCCGACGTCCCCACGGTGGTGGACATGCACGGTGGGTGCGAGAGGCCGGAAGCCTCGAAAGGCGGCCACGGCATCTCAACGTCGGCCGCGGCGAAACCTTGGTCGCGGCGCCGATGGCAGCATGGGCAGGCCGTGCTTCAGGTTTCTTGTCGATTCGGTCCTGCCGGCCCGTCACCTTACCGCGCGCCCGTGCAAATCTAAGCGGAAGGCATGGGCCGGTCGGCGCCGCGCGCGGAGCGCACGTAGATTCCTAGCGCCAGGCCGGAAAAGGGGGCCCATTTGATCATATGAGAGCCCGGCGGTGAGCGCAGCGCACGTCGGCGTGGGTTCGGCATGTCCGGGCTGGTGCCGGTCCGGTGTTTTCTGATGTTTGCCTCCCAACACTTGACAGCCCACCACCGCATGTCAGTGAGACGATGGAATGATGAATCCTAAGAGACCCCCCGCGAACAGAGCAGCAAATCCTCAATTAGCTCTGATGGTAATAGTAGCATGTAGCAAATATTTGATCTTAGGTTAATAATCTAGCCAACTCTTCTTTTTAAAAAGATAATGGAAGTGGTAAAGTTTCTGGGATGTTCTTCAGAAGATAAGATCCTGACTCGTGGGGCCGACATATTTACAATCTCTTCTCCGCAATATATTCTTTTCTTTTGTCAAACCATGCACAATGTCAACAACAGCAGGCAAGATGAACACCGTAGGAATTATAGATGCCCCTTAATTTATGTAACATCCCAAATTTAGATGTTCGAAAATAGGAAAAAAATTTGACATTTGGATTTTCTAAAATTTTATTTGGGCTTTTCTAGAAATTGAGTTATGCAAAATAATACAAGGTGTAATATACAATATAATAATAATGATGATGATAAAGAATTGGAAGCAATGGAATTTGAACTCAAATTTATTTCAAACCAGAATTCAAATTCCAACCAAAAAACAAAAATCCCAATTAGACTAGCCCATTCCCTTTTCCTTATCTCTCCTCCTTTTTTTTGGGCCCAAACTCCTAGCCAGCTGCAGCTGGCCCATTCCTCCCTCTCTCTCTCTCTGCTCCCTCTACTCTCGGTCGCACCCATGACCCGACCCTGATGCGTTCGTCGCACTACACATGCCCACGACGAACACGTGCCGCACTGCTTGTGCCTTGCCCTCACCCAAGCCACGCATCATGGGCACGCATGCTCCCGGACCCATGCCATGTCACACCACACATTCTTTATTTCCATTTTTAGTTGAAAAATAATTCAAGAAAATCAAAATAATTAGGAAAAATTCAAATAAAATATAATGGAATATAATTTAGTTATAAATAAAAATAAGGATAAAATTATGGAATTAGAATAAGTATTTATGTAAATTGAAAATATTTAAAGATTAAATCTTGAGTAGTTGCATATCGATAAGAATTAAGAAAATAATTAATCTTGGATTAAGCCATATAAAAATAATAATTATTATTTCTACATCTCAAAAGTTACGAGGCCCCTTTTTTGCAAATAGTGTTTGAATAATTAAGATAATTGATTTAAATGATATGTCACTAATATTTAACTGTAAATACAAGAATTTAAATTAAATATTACCTTTAAATATAATTAGATGTTCTTCAAAGATAATTAGTATATTGGAGAACCCACTTTAATTTAAGATTTTCTTAAAGAATATTTAAATAGAAATAGAGGTCAATTACGATGGCATCAATTTTTGATTTAGAAACTCATATATAAATTGAGTGAGACAAGTCATCACTTTGATCATATTGTACCTATATTTTGAATGCAAATTATTTTGTGTAAAAATATCAAATTGCATGCTTTACTTTGGTTAAACTATATTGTCACTAGATTGTAATTAATGCCTTAATGCTACTTGTATTATTAAATTTCATTTCTTGATTTTTGAACATATACCCTTGTCGTCCTAGAATTAATGGTAGACATACTATATATAAGTCTGTATATAAGTACCATGCTTAGTCTTACTTAGATACTCAGGGGGTATTAATTTGCCCTAGCATCATTTCAAGTATAAAAACTTGGTTTGGATAGTCACTTGAGAGAAGTGGCTCATATTTGAACTAGAAATAATATTTTGGAATCCTAAAACTCTAAACTTGCTTAAAAATCTAGATGGATGGTAAAATGAGCTAGTGCGGTGGGAGTACGAAAGTGTGGTTTATAGTAGAACAATCCAAATAACCTTAAGAATCAAATCTTGTGAAGACCTTTCAATGTAAAATAGTGTAGCCATATGTTTATAATGGGTATGACTTGGCTAATTAATTTGCATTAACCCAGAGTGGGTTGCACCATCTAGAGGAACACGGTGCGTGTCGTTAGTTTTAAGCCACCGTGCGGTGCAAGCGGGGGCCTCTGGAGCAAGTGGTGATAACCCTATAGCGGTGGAAATATGAGCGGGTGTAACCTCGTTGGGAAGATGCATTGTAAAGGTCTTGTGGTGATTTTCTTGATCTAAATGTCTAAGGAAACTTATGAAATATAACAAGTTGGTTATTTCTGGTGGGTAAAGTGTGCGACCTCTACAGAGTAAAAAACTGTTCGAACAGCCGTACTCATGGCCATGGGAGGATATGGGAACTTACTCAAGTTAGTATCTATTTACAAAATAATCTTTGTGGTTGAGATGAAAAATAGAAAGGGTGGTATGAACCTTGACTTTGATTTCCTCTAGGTGGTTGGAACCCAGTGAATATAAAGGGTAGATGGAATCCAAGAAATAAAAATAGCATATGGTAGATGGAACCATACTCTATAACAGATATGGATGGAACCTACGCTACTATTATTATTGCATATTCTTACACTCTTTAAAACATGGGGTAATTAAAATGTCTCAGATTTTCTACTTATTCTATTTCAAATGTGACTTCTGTAAATAAAATAATCTTAAGCCTTCCTTTGTTCAATATTGAATTCATTATTATTATTGCATTCTATGTGGTGATTTACTAAGTACTATCGTACTTATGGTTGCTCAACTACTGTTATTCGGAAAGGAGAAAGAAAAGCCTTGTGGTCATCTAAAGGTGATGACAAGACTGGAAAAATGATGAGGCAAAAAATTAGGCCATGAGCTCCAGTTAATTGCCTGTGGGTATATCATGAGGGTCTCGCCTGTGTGATATTTTTATTTCCATTGCTGCTCTTTAAAGGTTTCATCTTATCGGTCTATTTGTAAATCTATTATTGTATTAGTTATATTTTTTGTAAAATATATATTTGATGTTCAATAATATATATATGTGAACATTGTATACTGTTTTAGAGAATAGTACGTTAAAAACACGTAGTGTCCTGAACGATAAATCAGGTCCCACAATTTACCTACCACCAGTCTTACTAAATGCACTTAGTGATGAACATTCCTTCAGGACCACCAAATCTCTGCACTCTGAGAGAATTGAGACACAAGTCAATTAAGCTACTAACTATACTTCCAGGTTTTTACTATAGCTGCTAGCTAGCCTAGCCCTCTATAGCCATGGGACCATCACTTCGTCTACCGACTGCTCGCTTCACACATGATATATACTCCTACCACATTGCACGGACACTCACCCAACGTCCATGGTCCATGGATCGTTGACAATTGCAGTTCTCTCATAGGCGCCTTCCATTTCAGGATAGAAGAGGTACGTGTGTGGACTACCCCAAATTCTATTCCCTAAAAAAAATGCTTCTCGTGTTTGAGGCGGCGAAAAGTCGGTGCTCATGCATCTCGAGGTCATGAGATCATTGACGCCAATTCAATCGTTATCCCTTCGTCGCCAAGTCCGGCAAACACCACATGGGGAAAGCTGTTCGTCCCTCGCCTCCAGGAAAAGATCCTTGTGCATTTCTTCGGTATCAGAGTACTAGCTCTCTCTTTGCTTGTAATGGTGGTAGTAGCTGGTGATGTGGTGAGCTGGCAAGTAATAACTGATGGCATTTCGAATAGTGCAAGTAATAACTGATGGCATTTCGAGTAGTGCCTAGATAGGTCTGTCCCTTGCAAACAGTATAGGCTCTGATCTTTTCCAATATATCCTTACTTTATCATGAGTCGGAATCTTACCATAAATTATCTGTGATATTATCTTTTCATAGATGATTTAGCATTGACAGCAACATAGATAGTCTCTAAACTAAAACTATGTGTGATTACATTTAACACTGATAAATTTTAAGAATCGCTAATGATAAAGCGTCAATATAAGATTAGCGTTGACAGCAACATAGATAGTCTCTAAATTAAAACTATGTGTGATTACATTTAACACTGATAATTTTAAGAATCGCTAATGATAAAGCGTCAATATAAGATTTTTTTTTAGTAGTGAGCGTATCCATGGTCATGCTTGTAGCTTCCCAACATCTGAACATCCACAAGCTTCTCTCGACAGATCACTCATCTGCCTTGTAAAGGCAAGCTAGCTAGTACACGTAATGCAGCGCCGAACTGCAGATGTTAGCGTCTTGCAGGCCGTCTGCATCGCACGTTCAGCTGGTCCTGTCCATGAAAGGTTTTTGGCAGGCTGTTTCTTGTCAGGATCTCGCGCGCACGCATGCCTTTGTCCAGGGACGAACAAGAGAGGATGAGGTCAAGAATACAACTGTCAAGATAAGACTAGAGCGACTAGGAAACAAGACAAGCGTGCCAAGTGCCATGCATCAAGACGATGACGCCTCGCAGCTGAAGATGTCGCGGCCCGGTCCATCGTTGCCGGTTTTGCTTTTGCAAGCTGCTGATGCTGCCAGAAAAGTCGATCTGGAGAAGAATCTCCAACGCTGTTGTGCAGCTTGGAACTCAAAAAGTTCTGGATCTTCATTCTTCAGGTCATGCATTCTTCACGTCTTCGACTGTACGTACAAATCGTGTGAAAATGATGATCCCTCCTGCGCAGCTAGTGGGGGTGAGTAATTAAGGCCGCGAAACGTGATTGGCATCGTTGTTAGAGCCCTCGTGCTTCTGGCCAGAGAGGCGAATCAGGATGGGGTCTTCCTTTACATTGCTTGCTTGATGCCGGGTTTAAGGAATTAAGAACACATGACTTGGGCAAGCCGAAGACACACGCGTCGGGCCCGACCAAGCGCGATGGGATCCGTTGCGGCGCGGTCGTGACACTTGGTGCCCCAACTTGCCATCGATCCCCTGGATCGCGCGCGCCGGGCGGATCTCATCGCGCTCGCGCGCTTGGGGCCTCTCGGCTAGGCCGTTCGGGTTTCGTAACTTGGTTTAGTTCCTTCATTTTCAGGAAAGAAAACTACTGGAGTTTCTAAGACATTGAGATCTCCGCACAAACTCTCGCTATGCCCACCTATAGCGTCTCTAGCTAGTACTGGAAGGCCGGATTGATGGATGGAGGGAGAAACATGTTATTCACTGCAATCTTACCTGATTAGTATGCTATCTATGCGTTGTAATGAAGTATCAAAAGGGATTTATATATATCACGGTTTTCATCATCAAACTCCGAGCATATCATTACCAGAGTGTCTAGATCTAGCTGAAGATGGTATCTTCTGCCGCTCGCAGAATAATCAATAATTAATTAATTTTGGATAAGAAATAAAACGAAACAATAGAAAATTAATGAAAAAAGGCTTGCTGTCATCAAGTAGACATCAATGTTTTACGGTTGCGGCTGTTGCCATAGCCGCAACCTCATTCCTTCTCCTCTTCCGCTTCTCCCTAATCCTCGCATCGCATCAAATCCAAGAATCCGAGCAATCCAATCTCACCTTTCTCTCTTCACTCTTTCTATATGACCTAATATAGAAAATTAATGAAAAAAAGGCTTGCTATCGTCAAGTAGACATCAATGTTTTGCGGTTGCGGCCACAGCCGCAACCTCCTTCCTTCTCCTCTTCCGCTTCTCCCTAATGCTCGCATCGCATCAAATCCAAGAATCCGAGCATTCCAATCCCACCTTTCTCTCTTCACTCTTTCTATATGACCTAATAATCCCAAATCTTGTTCTGCCATCCCCTCACCGGCTCACTGGCCTCAACTCCTCAGCTTTCTCCTCTCCTTTCTCTCCTAGTCTCCCCTGCTAACTATTGCTCTCCGCCTCTCCCTCCTCTCAATGGCTTGATCGGCCAGCCAGCCCCTCTCTCCCCTCTCTAGATCAGTATATCTAGGCCCTGTCCTCCATGTCTCTTTCCTTCCTCCTCCAACCTCCCCCTCCCTGGCTCTCCATCGCGGTCGCCCGACTTTGGGCTTTCTCGGTGGTCGGGTTCCCCATTTGGCCTACTGCTCCTTACGTGGCATTGGCCTAGGCTGAGATCCGCCTCTCGGTCCCCGGCTGTCATGCATGACCTCGACCTCTTGTGCTCCTCCTCCTCCATGACACGCCCCTGGCTTCGACGAGGAGAACATGTCGCCCAATCTGCAGTAAGTGGTGCGGGCCGTGATTAGGGAGCAGTGAGTGATACGGGCCGTGCTGGTCAACATTGGTTGTATGGGCATGGTGGTAAGCATCAGGAATTCGGTATTGGTGGTAGTGCGCAGCCAATTCTGGGGGTGACATCGGATCTAAGAAGAGGCACGCATGTGAGTGGTGTTGGAGATTTGGATTAGGGAGAGGAAGAAGGTTGTGGCTTACCATTGAATATGGGAGGATGGTGAGAAATTGAGGAAGGCAATTTAGGACTCGAGGGAAGGCGGCATTTGGAGATGGTGCTAATTGCAAAGCATGTGAGCGAGCGATTGAACTGGTCGTGGAGAAAGGTGAGGGCACTAACATCATGGCCCATTCGTCAGTGTGTGGATTAGAGTAGGGGTGGATGGACAAACCCCTTTTATATTAGTATATAGTAGATATATTTGTTGTCATCAATTGGTTGGTGTGCTGCACACTTGTATCCTATCCTATAAAACTATATAGTTGACCCTCACTAAGTGTAGTCATTGCTAATTCTCTTTTCTCTCCTGCGACCACATCACCTGAATTAAATCTAGCCGTGTGATTGAAGTTGTTTGTACCAGATCTGCCTTATTTCACCCACCTTCACATCGTCTAGCCCGGCCACTTTGTACACATTAGATTTAACTTAGGTGGCTCAGATCACCCAGCTCCATCCTATGCAAACCACGAGTTAGCAATTAATCTTGGTGATTTATCTGAAAGCAGCCTAAGCGGTATGCATGTGTAGCAATAATAAATTCGATAAACACACCACCAATCTCTCCATATGCGTGTATATACGACTTACCATTTGGTCTTCCGTGGATCCAATTTTTGTATACGGCAGGCTGCATGGCACACCTTGGCCTTTTTCCCATAATAATAACAACGGTCTCACGTATATGTTAAATCTTCAGCTATATATACGACACTCCAGGAGAAGAATAAGAGCTGTAGCAGCCAATTTCTTGGTGGATATATGTTAGTTTGTTTTCTCTCGCAAACGATTGTGTCATCTGCCTGTCCTCCTTCATTTCTTTTACCAGTTGCCATGCTTTCTCCTCCTTCTTTTACGAGCAGAGGCGGAGATGGGTCTCAGGCCACTGAAGCAATAGCCCAAGATCCAGCTGAGAAATTCCCTAGTAATTTTACTGTAGCTAGAACAGTATAAACTTGATATCTTTACTTTTAATGAACTGGCCCCGAGATCCAATCTCGAACTGGCTACGCCCCTGTTTACGAGGGTCATTCTTTGCTTTGCTTAGTATGTTTTATATTTTTATTCACGTCAGCATGATGCCCACGATTAATCTATCAAGGTGCACACCCAACTTTTAACCGGCAGCCCAAGAAATTTGCGATGAAATATACTGGGAGGGATACATGGCCCTTGGTGCAAGAGTATGGACCTAACCATGCCGTGCAACTCGCATCAGGAAGAGATTTCTCATATGAATTATTGTACTTTTTAGGGATATGTAAATGCATTTGAAAATATTACTAAATTATTGTTATTATGATATGAGTTGTCCAATTTCCCGTCAAATCTCCACATCAGAAGTGCATTAGTACCTCTATAGTACAAAATTCCCGCACCAATGTGCGGAGAATTCATGAAAAGTCTGTTCTAAACGGTTTTAGTTTTTGATTTATTTGGTTTTTTAAGCTAAAAGTTAGTTAGAACACGTCGGCTTTCAATTTTTGTTTTTTATTTTTCCTCTGCATTGGTCATGGAGATGTAACTGTATTTTTATTTTTTCTCTCATTTTTTCTTTAATTGAATGACTCAGAAAAATCTAACAACAACTATAATGTAATTTCAGCCAACAGTTAGAAGACGCAACCAACAACAGGTTAGAGCCACACATAAGGATAAAACAATGCTAGATTTGGACATCTCAAAATTCTTTTTTCAAAACTCATCTTAGAGGTTATAGGACAGCTCTAGCCTAGATGATACACATACACAGTAGCGCTATTTTGCATGCAGTTTTACGCCGTGAAAAGTTATCACCGGCTGTAGTGAAAGTTATCACCGACTATGTACTGTAAGCATTCAATGGTAACTTTACTCGCTTCCGATGGTAACTTCATTCAGAAACATTAGTAACTTTTTGGCACTGTGAAAGTTTGGTAATAACTTTATTCAGAAATATCAGTCACTTCTTCGTATATGTTACACCTGCGCGTTGGTTAGTGTTTATATACACACACGTGTAGAGGATTTTATACATGGGATCTTATTGGTTGTTTCACTAATTTTACAGTTACAATAGATATGGCCTTTTTTATCCTTCGGAAACAAGACCAAACATCTGGTACAGTGTTGGGAGCCCAGTCCTTGCCATTTAGTTCAATGTTGGGGTTGAAATGCACATGAGACCAACGAAAAAGACCTAGTAGATCTGGCAAATGCAGGGCTTGCAATGTAGAGTGCTACTTAATTATGATGTTTGGAGTTTATGATATTCATTCCTTCATCACTTACAAGCCACATGCCACTGGAGTTATTGAGCATTTACGCTGGTTATGTATGAATTCCAAGTGCAGACACTCCTACGTTCAGGGGCAGATGTATCACTAGGGCAAGCATGGGCAGTCGCCTGAGGTAGATGCCACCGATAAACCCCCCCTCCGCCTCCATCTCGCATGGAAGCTCGCCGAAGTGCTCATGGGTTCAGGCAATGATGAGGAGAAGATGAAGAACAGGATAGCGCCGTCTCTTTATTGATTTGGGCCTGTGGGCTGTGGCCTCTCCTTTTATTGATTTGGGCCACCAATAGCAGCATTGACTAAAGGAGGCAGCCACCAATCAAGACATTGACTCCAATCCCCTCACGGCCTCACGTCTCCTCCTCCACCTCCTAACCCTAGAACGAGATGCGACGGGGCCAGTCGGCTAGGGCGGCAGCCTATTGAAGACGACCGGAGAGGCGAGTCAGCAAGGCGAGGCGCCGATGTCACGGCAGCTAGGGGCACAGCGCGTTGTGACCAAGGTGCAAGTTGGCAGGGGGCGTAGGATGGTAGGAGGAAGCCAAGAGCAGAGGGCATAGACCGGGGGGGCTGTGCTGCAGGGCGCAGCAGCGACTAGCGAAAGAACCAAGCAGGTGTGGCTTGCATTCAGTAGAATCTCTTTTGGTGTGGTTTATGTCTAATTTGCCTATTTCATAGACTCGTTCTTGATTTGTGTGGTAGAGTGTTAAAATATGTGTAATGCATACTATCTGTTTGATGATATGCCAAATTGCCAATGCTTAGATAGATTACCATCAATAGCCAAGTGTGTATGTGTGATAATTGGTCATCTAAGTAATCACTACTAGTAGAAATTGACTATTTGTATATGACTAAGAAGATGTCAACCAAACCCTAGCAAATATAGAGTAGTGGCCGCCGGAGCGGAGATGCGGAATTGGGGGCATGGCATACAATGAGGCGGCTTGGGACTTGGTTCATGCCGTCCTAGCTAAGATTTAATTCTAAATCCGTCACTGCCTATGTTGCACTTGACGACTAGTAACGCGGACAACTCTGCTCATTGTGGTTTATAAGTTATGGTTTCTATTTTTTTTATTTTAGGAGCTGAAAATGTATTATAGTGGCTGTTAATTTTTTTATTAATTAAATCTTGAAAATAAAAAGTTATATAATCACAAACAATGCAAAGAAATAAGAGAAAATAGAAAAAGCAAAAAAACTAAAAAGATAAAATTAATAATATTTTATATTGATATATAAAGTGCTACAGTTCTGCCGTTCACTGGCTCGGGCTGTCGAGCTGGTGCCCCAGTTTGGAGCCATCTAATAATTTTCCTCCGAAAAGGGAAGGCAGCGAAGTAGCTCGCACCCCAGCCACGCTGCACCGAACGCTCCAAAGCCTTGGAACTTGAGCCCCTTCAAATCACTCCAATAAGCTACTGCTAGTGCTCCAATAAGCCACCAGTGCGAGTCTTGCTGTACCTTCTCCCACACCTCTCACTCCCTCTGCCCTGTAGAATCTTGCATTCTTGATACCAGCTGCTAGCTAGCTCACTCCCATCTCTCACCCTTCAGGACAGGATATGAAGGTAAAGGCCCAAGCCATTAGTATGATCTTTATTTTGCAGTGTGGTAGAGATGGCCTTGGAAGGGTTGGATAGTGATTGATGATGATGAAACTTCTGTTTACTGGGTGGCGTTATGTTACGAGACTTCTGTTTTCTTGCAGATTTTCAGCTGGGTGGTGAACAAGATCAATAGGAAGCAAGAAGCGAGCCGATTCCCTGCCAATTCGTTTGCGCCTTATCGTGAGTGTACTTGCAAACTTTCACTTTCTTGCTTTTTTCAGAACTGAGGTGATCATCATTTCCTTTCATTATAATCCTTGAAAGAAGAGGAAGGATAAGATGACCTGTGATTTTAGAAGCCGTTTGTTTTTATGTTTCACTTGTGCCAGTTAGCTTCGGTCATGTAGTTATTTTTGCCTCGTATTTGCTTCTAACAATCCATTTGCTTCTCAAATAGGCTATCATTTTCTCGGAAGAATCAAATGAGAGATCATTTGACGTGTTGTTTTGTGATGTTCACGAAATTCGATTTCAGATTTCTTTTCTGATGATGGTTGTATGTTCTTTGTTGGTTATGTATCGGTGTGAATGCTTCAGCGAGATCTGTTAACACTTTGGCTCAGAGTTTTTCTGAATTCATCTTTAGATCTACTGAAAGCTACTTGTTACGATAATGGCATCGTTGGAGGAAAAGATTGCAGTATAACGACGTTGGTTACCTCTCCCTTGTGAGCGTTGTCTTTGATTTTCTTTGCATATACTTTACTGATCTTTACTTTGATTTAAATTCACTAGGGGTTTTCCCCCTTTCTTTCCTCCCCAGCACGAGAAAAGTGGAGAGATTTAGGCACGTAAATTATACTCCAGCATACTATTCATGGTCTCACTGTAAAGCGTTGCGTCCAACTAGTCAGTATGGATCAAAGCTTTGAATAATGCAAGCAAGTACATTTTTGTTTCTACGGTTCTACCTACTTCGATTCTTTCGAGTTTGTTATTTTTTCTTCTAAAGAAGACATGCTTAATTTGTAGCCCCGATTATCCACTTGTGATCAAGAATGGTGTCATTTGAGCAGACAGAATCCTGAGTCCTAACCTCAGATGGTTTCGTTCTAATGAATCAGATCTGAAGGCAACTAGTCCAGTTGAAAGAGTATGCTATTAGTCTTTCAAGATTACATAAAAAGACTACTATGGTTGGAGAATTATTAGCATTATTGTATACCTGTACACCTGTACATTGATATATATATTTGGCACCCCCCCTTAAGGGATGTGGGGTGATTCTTCGATCTCTCTCTCTGTCTCAACATGGTGTCGAGCTTCGATCCCTAACTCCCGTTTTTTTTCTCCCCCTCGCGCAGGCCAGCGCCGCCAGCCCGCCTGCCCAATCCCGCCAGCGAAACCCCCCACCCCTTCTCCTCCGGCTGCACCGCGCAGCCCCCCCCGCGCGCGCCGCCTCCCCCTACTCCTCTCGGCCGCGCCGCCCTTCCTCCCCTCCTCCTCGCTGCGCGCCGCCCCTCCTCCGGCCCCACGTTCTCGGCCGGGCCTCCTCCGCACCCCGACGCCTCCGTCAACCCCTCCTCCGCAACCCCTCCTCCGGCCCCACATTCTCCACCCCACCCCGTCCCCTACCCTCGCCATGTCGATCTCCGGCACCTCCGGTGGCACCATGGGCTCGGGGATCCTGCCCCACGCGCCCGAAACCGCACCGCCCATCTTCGTTGCCCCCTATGCGATGATCGCCGTCAAGTCTCACGTGCCGGTGACCCTCGAATTGAAGCACCCCAACTTCAACCGCTGGTCTGCATTTTTCCTCTCCCTCTGCGGCAAGTTCGGCCTCCGTTCGCACGTCGACGGCACGGCAGCCACTCGCCCGGAGGATCCGCAGTGGGCCATGGCCGACGACTGCGTCCACAGCTGGCTCCTCGGTTCCGTCGCGGACGACGTCCTCGGCCTCGCCATCGCGCCCAACCAGATTGCCCGCCAGCTCTGGCTCGCCATTCAGGGCCTCTTCCATGCGAACAAGGCCTCTCGCGCCGTCTTCCTCGGTCATGAGTTCCACTCCATGACTCAAGGGGACCTCACCATTGATGAGTACTGCCAACAGATGAAGGCCACCGCCAACGCACTGCGCGACGTCGGCCACCCCATCCTCGACTCGCAGCTCGTCCTCAACCTGCTGCGTGGTCTCAACCCTCGCTTCTCCGGCACCGCCGACAACATCGCCGACTCCGACCCGCTGCCGGACTTCGCCACCGCTCGTGAGAAGCTGGTCTTAAAGGAACTCCGTCTCGCCAACGAGGGCAAAGTCGTCACTCAGACCGCGCTTTATGCCGGCTCATCCTCCTGTGGTTCGGCTTGCTGCTCGGCCGGTCTCAGTTTCGGCTCCTCTGGTAAGGGCGCTGCCGGCAGTCAAAGCGGCGGCGGTCAGAGTGGCTGCCGGAGTGGCGCCGGTAGCAGCAACTGCCACAAGAAGAAAGGCGGTGGCCGTGGCGCTACACCACCGGGCGGCCCATGGGTGTGTTTCCCTCCCTGGAGCGGCTACCAGCAATGGCATCCCCCGCAGCAGCCACCTGCCTGGCGCACCCCCGGAATCCTCGGTGCGTTCCCACAGGCGCACATCGCCTTCGCGCCCCCTCAGTTCTCCGACGTGAGGGCTTCGCTGCCTCCCGCTCAACCGCAAGGCTCGGGCGGCTGGGACCAGGCCGGCCTCATCGCTGCCCTGAACCAGATGGCTATTCAGGGTGGCCCCTCCTGGGTCCTCGACACCGGAGCCACCGCTCATATGTCTTCGTCGGAAGGTATACTGCTCTCCCGCCTACCTCACTCCACTTCCTTCATTACCGTAGGCAACAGTACCAACATTCCAATATCCTGTCGTGGCACCTCCACTTTGTCGGCCGCAAACACTTCCTTTCACCTCGCGTTGATCAAGCGGATTCTGCGGTACGTGAAGGGATCCCTCTCTGCCGGCCTTCACCTCGGTGTCGGCGCCGTCGACTCCCTCACCGCCTACTCCGATGCCGACTGGGCGGGCTGCCCTGACATGCGGCGCTCCACCTCTGGGTTCTGCGTCTTCCTCGGCGACAATCTGGTGTCGTGGTCCTCAAAACGGCAAACCACGGTGTCCCGCTCTAGTGCCGAAGCGGAGTATCGTGCTGTCGCTCATGTTGTGGCAGAGTGCTGCTGGCTACGTCAGCTTCTCCAGGAGCTACACATCTCGGTCCCTTTGGCGACGGTTGTCTACTGTGACAACGTGAGCGCTGTTTACATGACAGCCAACCCTGTCCACCATCGTCGCACAAAGCACATCGAGATCGACATCCACTTCGTCCGTGAGAAGGTTGCTCTCGGGCAGGTCCGTGTCCTTCATGTCCCCTCGGCGTACCAATTCGCGGACATCATGACCAAGGGTCTCCCTGTACAGTTGTTCACTGACTTCCGGACCAGTCTGTGCGTCCGTGATCCTACCGCTACGACTGCGGACTGGTATTAGCATTATTGTATACCTATACACCTAGACATTGATATATATATTTGGCACCCCCTCAAGGGATGTGGGGTGATTCTTCGATCTCTCTCTCTGTCTCAACAAGAATGAATACATTGTTTGACCTTTGATATGTGATGAGGTGGCTACCAACAAACGAAAGCAGCAGGTTAAAACATCAGGGTGTGGAGCAAGCATGGGCAAACATATTTCTAACCAGTGATAGGCTAATGAGAATCACAATTGTTTAAGGATTTAAAATTAGTGGTCCATGCTCCAGACATCCCTTTATGCTGATATGAACTTAGGACCATACATTTTATGCTTGTTCATTGATTTTGCAACTTAATTTAGTTCTAATGTGCAGGCGCTAACGTGTTGGATTGTTGCAAGGATGAGTTCAGCGATTGGCACCAATCATTGCTTGCTATTGGGACATTCGGAAATAAGCAGATCGAGGAGGTAGCGCAAGTGCAGCATTCCTCTGAGCATGCGAAGCCCATGCAAGATGCCATCAAGATTACAGATGAAGAGGTAGACAAGATACAGAAAGAATTTGAAATGATATTAGCAAGCAATGATCAAGCAGAAGTTCAAGGCTCACATGATGATGATGATGATAACCAGGTAGCTTCTCAAAAACATATCGTTGAGAACGACAATGAGAAGCATAGGGACCAATTGATTAACAAGAAGATCATCATAAGTAAAGCAAAAGATTCACTAGGAAAAAAAGGAAATGCACTTAAGCCGAGATCGGTTGCTTCACTCCTCAAATTATTCATGTGTAAGGGTGGTTTTACCTCTGCGGTTTCAGAACCAAGGAACTCTTTCCCTCAGTCAAGAATGGAGAAGGTACCCTTACATTCTTATGTAAATTGGAAGTTCATCACACAGTCTTAGCAACTTATATGTGGATATGTTTTTCATTGCAGTTGCTCAAGGCAATACTGCAGAAGAAAATACACCCGCAAAATTCTTCAACACTAGTACCTAGGAGGTATTTGGACTGGAAGCCAGATGAGAAAGAAATCAGCGAGTGCCTCGAGGATGCACTGCGAGATCTAGACGATGGTGCAAAATGGGTCAAAACTGATTCAGAGTGTAAGTTGTATACTTCGATAGCAAAATGCGACTCACGCATCGAACATTTCCTTTCCCACTGCTTGCTTTGAAGTAACTCAGTATGTTCTTTTCCTTCCTTGTAGATATTGTCCTTGAAATGTAAAGATGGGTGAATATGTTTGTTCTTTCATGCCAGGTGTGCATCTTTGTTCTCAACTCCAAACTTTCAGCTGAACTCAATAAGCATTTTCCTTCTTTCGACAGTCGTGCTGACAATCTGATTGTTTCTGTTCAATGTACAGGTTCCAAAGGTCTTGGCAAGCTTGGGGTTGACGGTGTTATGATATATAGAAGTATGGGATATAGTCAGCAATGAACCTATGAAGTATGAATTATGATGTAATGCCCCTCCGTTTCTGACATAACTCATTTGTAATTTGGGCGACTTGGATTATGATAAGAAACTTCCGGGACAAACCATATATCATGTCTGCTCTTATCCTGTCCTTGAGACTGTAAATTAGAAGGTGTTTTGTCAGACCCCGAATTTACAATTTAAAATCCTATATAATTTCATCGCACTATTCCCTGAATTAATAGATAATACTTATAGATGCATTACTGAACGTCAAACATATTATGCGGAAGTATAACTATTACAATAGTAGACTTACATATGGACTAATCAGGACAAAATCTTTAAAAAGTAGTAGCGAAAACGGGTACTTCACACAGATAGAACTCTTAGGGTATGTCTATAGGCAATCTACTGGAGCTTGCGATCTAGTTTTTGGCCTCACCATCTTTCAATCTTGTTGACACCTTTAGATGCCCATGGGGTTTTTCTTTCTTCTTATTTACTTACTGAATAATAGTAATTGAACAATAGTGAGTATAAATGTACTCAGCAAATCACCACACATAATACAATAATAATAGATGCAAGGCTGATAAGGGAAGCTTGAGATTCTTTTATTTGCAAAAGGCCACAATTAAAGTATAATAAGTTGAAAGCCTAAGACAACATTTTAATTAAATCATGTTTTTAAAGAATGTAAGCGCATGCAATAATAATAGCAATGTAGATCATGACTCCATCCATTATATGCTATAGTTATTTCTTGGATATCAACCACCCTTTATAATCATTGGGTTCCAACCACCTAAGGAAATCAAAGTCGGGATTCCAACCACCCTTTCTCGTTTTTCATCCTAACCACAAAGATTTTTTTTGAAAATAGACGCCAACTCAAGTATACTCCTTTGCCCATCTATGATCATGAGCACGGCTGTTCGAACAGTATTCACTCTGCAAAGGTCGCACATTTTACTCACAAGAGATAATTAACTTATTGTATTTCATATATTTTCTTAGACATGCAGATCAAGAAAATCACCATAGAGCATTTACAATGCATCTCCCAAACAAGATCACACCTGTTTGAGTGAACGAGGAAATGTCAGAGAGAAAATCTGTTAAGAAAGATATCAAAGAAGGTTCAGTGAGGATGAAGGAATATTCTACTTCAGATTCGAAGATGGTTGGGCATAGTTGACTAGATTTACGTTTCCACCCCTACTGATCGATCGACTATCTGAATTTCACAGCAAGCATCGGTCTTTCTCTTAAAATTAAACATTATTAGGATGCAATCCCTACGCATATAGGGGTGTAAACACCCTAGTTTTTATATTAGAAAACAAAAATAATTTTTTTATAAAAAAGGTTTACATGCATAGCAAATTAGCAATTCCCATCTCATGTGATCGAAAGTGCACCTTCATTGCAGATCATCCAATCAACCGAGTTCCTTGACGATACATCTGCTGGAGTTTGTATGCAGACGCGCCTTCCGTCGGCAAGATTTAGGTGATGTTCAAGTTAGCCTAAAGATAGTTTCTGTTTCTGATTTTTTTTCGCTATCAGTAATTTTGTCTTTTTTTTTATTTTTTAGGCTTTTTACTTTTTCTTTTTTTTCTCGTATTACTTTACATTGTATGTGATAGACTAATATATTTTTTTATTTTTAAAATTTAATTATATCAAATAAGTTAACTTAGCTATAATAAAAAAATAAATCAACTACAGTAAAAAAATTATAAAATCAACATTAAACTGAACGCTACCTCAGCCATCCCCATTCCCTGGCCATATCGGGTTGTCAGGCAGAAATTTATGGCCAATGCTCCCTGACGCAAGGGCATGGAGCCACTGCACCAACGGCTATGGACACGACGATCTGCTGCTCCGGCCTCCCCTCTCGGTTGCGCCGAGGGGACAGACGTCTCTGCACGTTTCTGCCGTGCCAAGCCACCGCTGCTGGGCCGGGCGTTCTGGACGGGAGTTCCGGCCTTCCAGGGCCCTCCCTCCCTGGGCCCGCTGTTTCGATGAGCCCGACACACCGCATGATCGCGTCGCGTCGGCCCTTTTTCCCGTGCCCAGCCCAGACCAGCGCCCGGGAAGTTCCCCAAATTTAGCGGCCGATTCCACGGTGAAACAGGAGGCTTTGCGACTCGGCCCGGTCCGGTTGCGACTCCGTCCCTCGTGCGACTCGGCCCGGTTCGGTTGCTCCGCCGACGACTTCAGCTTCGCGGGAGAAGTGAAAGTTTCACGGTGAAAATGCAGCGCGCCGTGGCCGGCACAGCGCTTCTCGCTAACCCGGGATTTGCTGCTTCGGGGCGCGCATCTTCCTTGGAACGCAAGCGATCGCGGCGTATTTTTTTACACGCGCGGGGCATGTTTTCCGTGCGGATGATTTGATGAGAATTTGCACTGAGACGGCCCGCGAGCAGGTGCCCGCTTTCTAAAATTTGTTCATCACATTTGACGACATGTTTGCAAGCCCTTAAATTGCCGTGGATTCTTTCATTTCTTTTCCTTTTACTTAGCAGGGCCCTGGATTCTTTTTACTTTCTAAGTGGGACCCTAGATTCATTTGCACTTTTGTAAAATATACGTTCTTCAGTTGTGTTCTTTTTGGAAAAAGGCCAATGGCCTAGTGGTGGAGAGGCTGTTTAACCAATCCAACGATCAAGTTTTAGCCTGTTTATATTGATTTTTGCTTATAGTTTTTGGTTTTAGCGTATAAATAATAACAGCTTGTAGAGAGAGAAAAATTCACATACAATTTTAACCGATATAAATAAAGTCACTACAGTATGTACTACAATCGACTTATAAATTCTATTTTGAAAAGACACTCCATTTAAAAGTTAGGTACTGTACAAGAAATAAAAAATAAAAGTCAATATAAACAGAACCTCAACTCCTAGAACTGATTTGCGTGGCCATCTCCTTTCTTTTTCTGATTTTTTTTTTGATATTTTGGGTTTTTTATATTTTATTTTTTTTCCGTATTCCTTTGCATTGTCCGTGATGAGCAAACATATTTTTTTTTCTATTTTTACATTTTTTAAATTTAATTATGCCCAATAAGCCAACTCAGTTACAGTAAAAAAAGTCAGCTACAGTGAAATTTTAATCAAAAGCCAGAAAACATCACTATTCCGAACGACTTATAGAATGTAAGCAACCAATTTTCAAAAAAAAAACTTTCAATTTACTACTTGCTATCATTCCGTACTATTAATCACTAGTGTCTGTTGAAGACTTGAACATGCAACTGCCACACTACCATCACAAGCGCACGGTTTGCGCAATTTTCAATTAAGGCCATATAAAATGCCTCCTCTTCCCCCCAATCTCTTTTCTTACCGCGGGAGCCACACGACAGCTGCTCTTCGGCCTTTTGCGGTTTTGCTCGACCCACTCCACTCAGCTTCACGCAGCCCAGATCCAGCCTCCAGTCCCACACACGCCTCGCCTCATGGCCGCCGTGTCGGCGGCCTCCCGCCTCCTCCTCGTCCTCGCCGCCGCGGCGCTCTCTCCGGGCCTCCTCCGCCCCGGGGAGGCCTCCGTGCACGAGTACCGCGGCCTTGGCTTCGTCAACAAGGGCAATGCCTTCATCCTCCACGCCGGCAGCGAGGGCCTCTACGTCCCCGTCTCCCCCGCCGCCAATGCCACCGCCGATGAGGAGGAGGACGGCACCGGCGCCGTGGCCGACGCCTTCATCCGGTAATTAGCTCGCTGTTTCGCTCCCCGGTGTTGCCTGATTTGATCGGTGCATCTGCATTGCGGCCGGCTGCGCTAGAGCTGGTATGGAAGCCGACGACCGAGAGGATCTTGGATCCCGCCATCTTGGGGGCTCTGTTGGACACTTGAATGATGTGTGGTAGTCTGGTAGATGGGGGCTTTTTCGTGAGAATTCAAGATTTTTTTTGGCCATGTTGTGTGCCAGTAAATGCTATGTCGGTAGAGGCTGGGAGGTAAGATGTATCGCTTTAACGCGTTGGTGAATTGTGTATTGGAATGCATTGCGAGGGACGATGGGTAGAATTTCTTGAACGTAGGCGCAGATTTTCTGATATTGCTTGAGCTATTGAGCTTACTTTTGCTTTGTCACAAGAGAGATGCTGAGGACTAAGGAAGATGAGTAGGGTCAAAGTGGTGGTGAGTGAGGGCTGATGAAGTTCTTTGTGAGGTCAATTCATGCAAATTGATGCTAATTGGATAGAGTCCCATATGGACAAATGGGCCTTTTACAGTAAGTATGCTGAGGGGCACAATGCCCAGTGGCACCTAAGGAACGAAGTAACGCTAGTTATATGAGCACTATGGAGGCTTTTTTTTGGATAAAAATGAGCATTGTGGAGTTAATTGCGCTTGATCAGTGTACAGATGGCATGAGTTGGTGTAAGCTAACATGACTTCACGAGGAGTGACTAGGCAATCTTTTGAAGGGTTAATTACTTAGTCATATCAAACATGGGATGGGACAACTTTGAGAGGGGCAAGGTCAAGCAAGCTTTAATTTTGTTCAAGTGCTTGGGCCAGCATACTTGTACAACTATACACGTGTCCAATAAATTCAAAAGAGAGGAAATGGTACCATGTTACTTGCATGTAATTGCATTTCGGAAGCCATGTCTAAAATTGATTATTTTGTATATTGTTTTTTATTTTCTTATGTTTGAGTTTTGCTTACAAGTTGATTATTCTACCATTCAGAAACCTTTTATTGTTTATGGAAATGTGGTACTAGCATGTTGACCACCGTTAAGTAGAAATGTGCACATGCATTTTGCATTCATTATTTACCGGTTGCCACTTTAATTGAACAATTCATATTGCATTAGTTTGATTCACTATAATTTGATGCTTAGGTTGTAGACTTGAATTCCACATCTCGACCTCTTTTCAGGTTTGACAAGATTACTTTTAGGAGACCAGAGGATGCTTTTGATTCTGTGAAGGAGACTAGTTCAGCGAAGGTTCAGATAATTGTTTTTGAGATAGAAGATCGTGAAATGATTGGTGGGTCAGCTTACGGAGGTCAGAAAGCAATTTGTTGTACCTCAGATCTTGCCAAGTTAGGAGCTTGCACTGAAGGCTCTGTCATCTACCGCCCATCACAGGTGAATCCTGGCTGGCCACAGTTGCTTGTTGCATCTTTTGATGGAAGTGATCTGATTGCAACACTACCATCGAGGACCATTCCCATAACAAAAACTGGGATGTATAATATGTACTTTATACACTGCGATCCGTCACTTGCTGGGCTGGAGATCGAGGGGAAAACCATATGGAAAAATCCTACTGGGTACCTTCCTGGTCGGATGGCACCACTTAAGAACTTTTTTGGACTGATGTCTTTTGCTTTCGTCATACTTGGGATCTATTGGTTCTATCAGTACATGAAATTTTGGCGGGAGGTTCTTCCACTTCAGAACTGTATTACTCTTGTCATTACATTGGGCATGTTTGAGATGGCATTGTGGTATTTCGAGTATGCTGAGTTCAATGATACTGGAGTTCGGCCAAAGGGCATCACATTTTGGGCTGTCACATTTGGGACAGTTAAAAGAACAGTTGCTCGTGTTATTATTCTCATTGTCTCAATGGGGTATGGAGTTGTGAGGCCTACTTTGGGTGGTCTGACATCGAAAGTGTTCATGCTTGGAGGAACATTCTTTTTAGCTACCGAAATTCTTGAGTTGGTGGAAAATCTTGGTACCGTGAATGATCTATCTGGAAAAGCCCGGTTGTTCTTGGTCTATCCAGTGGCTATTTTGGATGCTGCATTCGTTGTTTGGATATTTATTTCTCTAGCTAAGACCCTTGACAAACTTCAGGTTAGCAGAACCTCTTTTCTACTTGTTACTCCCTCCGTTCAGAAAGGTATGACATTTTAGAAAGCGTGCAGTTATGAAAAGGGTATCATTAGATTAGTTATGAAAAATATTTCCATGATCTAGCTATGACCCTTGACAAACTTCAGGTCAGCAGAACCTCTTTTCTACTTTTTTAACTTTGATTACTTATATATATAAAACTATTTGAATTGGTCAAATGAAAAAGGGTATCATTAGATTAGTTATGAAAAATATTTCCATGATGTAGTAATTTTATATTTTTTAATGAACACAATCATATAAAAAGTATTGGTCAAAGTTGCATGTTGGAGACCGTCTTGATGTCCAAAACATCATGCCTTCTTGAACAGAGGGAGTATTCGTTATTAATTCCTTTGCAGCATCTGTGATAGTGCACTATCCTTTTTGTTTGTGTTATTTATTTTCCAGGTAAGAGGTAATATGCACTTGACTTATTTAAGAAAATGCACTGATCACTCGTTAACTCTAACACTCGTGATCTTTTTGTTGTGGACCATAGGCAAGAAGGTTGATGGCAAAACTGGACATTTACAGGAAATTCACAATTGCATTGGCTGTAACTGTTCTGGTATCAGTTGGCTGGATTGGCTATGAGGTAAGCTGATGTATGTCAAAACCATATTTGGAGTCTAGGATTAACAAGAAAGTATTGTCGACACACAAAATTAGTGTACTTTATTCACCCTTTGTGGAGGGTGTATAACTTCAAATGATACCTTTCTATTTTTAAGAATCTAACCACTTTGTCTTGTTCAGATGTGATGGATTACATCTTGGCTATTTGTCCGTTTCTCAATTCAGTGATATAGTAGCTATGTCTCTTTTTGCAGATTTACTTCAAATCAACAGATGTATTCAATGAACGATGGCAGTATGCATGGATAATTCCTGCTTTCTGGCATGTCTTGTCGTTCTCACTTCTTTGGGTCATTTCCTATCTGTGGGCACCTTCACAGAGCTCAATGAGGTATAATCCTATTCTTTTGGTGACTTCCGTTATGAATATTGTGTGTGTATTGATATGAGGGTCAAATGGCCATATATATAGGAGAGAGTACAAGGGGATATGTCATATAGAGATAATGCATATATGAAATAGAATACAAATTCTATAACCTAATACAACTCTATCTCCTTAACACCCCTCCTCAAATGCAAGGCGTATGCAATATTATTGCATTTGAAAAGAGTTGTTACTAAAAAGTAAACAAAATCCGAAGTCCGAGTCTTAATGATGTCGTCGTAGCTTGGGGTGGCGGCTACAGATCGGGAGATCGGGACACCGCACACAGAGGGCAGCTAAGTGGAGGACGCCGCACACGGAGGGCAGCGAAGTGGAGGACACCGCACATGGAGGGCAGCGAAGTGTAGGACGCCGCTCGGGGTGGCGGCTACAGATCGGGAGATCGGGACACCGCACACAGAGGGCAGCTAAGTGGAGGACGCCGCACACGGAGGGCAGCGAAGTGGAGGACGCCGCACACGGAGGGCAGCGAAGTGGAGAACATGTTATGAATATTGTGTATGTATTGATATGAGGGCTAAATATATAGGAGAGAGTACAAGGGGATATGCCATACAAAGATAATGCATATATGAAATAGAATACAAACTCTATAACCTAATATAACTCTATCTCCTTAACAACTTCGACCTGGATAATATTTTGGTCTTACTGTCTCATTGGATTTCTTTACAGTAGATGTGCTGAAATACCAGTGTTCCAATGTTATACCAATATTAGGATTTGAGAACAAAACATTGTGAGCTGTCTCTTGAGGCGTGAGATTGTTCTTGAGAAGCCTGCTGCTCCAATTTTTGTCACAAGTGCAAGTGTGCAACCTAAGAAAATGTTGCTTGTTGTGACGTTGATCTTAGAAGTTATAACTTCAAAACATGCCATACTTTCCCTTGAAAAGAGAGAACATCAAACTGGCATTACAGGTTCTCATAGCATTTTTCTCTGGTGCAAGCACTTGTATATAGCATCATGTCAGAATTTTTTAGCATCTTTGGAAAACTAAATGCAATGAAATCTTATGTTACAGTAAGGTAGTAAATAGGCCCCATTCTCCTGTTAGAAATGGAAAAGTTTACAGCTCCTTGACTTATCCATTTCAGATTTGCTTATGATGCAAGCGAAAACTTTGATCGAGAGGACAATCTGTCATTAATAAGGCCAGGGCCCATTGCTTCCAAGAATGGATGGAGTTTATCATCTTCACCAGATGCCAAAGCAACGAAGAACATGACTACCGTAACTTCTTTTGATGGAGATAACGAAGAAAGCAAAAGAGAGTAGAACTTACTGTGCATTTGATGAGGGGGAGTAGCATTCGACCGCATCAGATCCTTTGGAGTGGATGCTAGAGCAATTTTGGTATTTAGCAGAGGATCGACCGTGCTAATTCTAGTTATTGGGATACTTCACTGGAGGTTTGTTCTTTATTTAATTCATTTCCAACATTGTTTTTTCACACGGTGCATCACGTTGTTGGCTTCACTGTATGGATGATGATGTAATCATATATGATAAGAACAATTAATTTGTGGCGTTGTGAGGAATGTATGGTTGTATTTTTTTTGGTAGATTTCATGCTGCTTCTGGTTTATGTGAAAACGGAGTTTGTCATGTACGGTAGAAGTGATATTTTTTTTGCTGGAATTTTGTTAAATTTTCTCTTATTTCCCCAGAACTTCAAGACTAATATGCTTATTATCAAACTCTACGTCAAAAAATGATTAATTACATGGACATAAAAAATTAAAACCAACAATTCATCTGTTTCAAGAACAAATACAAAGCATCTACACAATAAGCATTTAAGCGTTTGAACCTATGTATGGTTTTCTGACTTCAGAAAAGAACAGCGAGTTTACGTTCGTCGCTTCAATTTGATCAAGGAATAATATGCCCTTTCAAAAAAAAAAAGGAGAGAGGAACAATATGCAAATTTGAGCATGAGCAAGAATCAAGATTAGGGATGGAAATCAATCAAATACGAATTGACTAGTGTCTTTATCACATTCGCATTCATATTTTAGGAATACGAATTGGAATATTCTCGCATGCAAATATGAATTGAATACTGTAACGAATATGAACT
This sequence comes from Melocanna baccifera, assembly GCA_036346265.1. NCBI lineage: Eukaryota > Viridiplantae > Streptophyta > Magnoliopsida > Poales > Poaceae > Melocanna > Melocanna baccifera. The sequence goes on along the minus strand of CM070701.1, from coordinate 12,617,132 downwards.
TGAATTAAATATCTATTTAATTCGGTTGGATTTCAATATCCTTATAACTTATGTAGTATGAAGATATTTCCTCGTACTATCACGCTTAATCATTTTAATCTATTTACTTCATCTAAAGAAACACGGATTCACATTTAATTAAAAAATTTATCCAACTAATTAGTCATATTGTAATAAAATATGTATATTCCTTTGTTGAATACGAATACATATATGAATAGTCTAGATAACATAATTTTTCGGATGGTAAAAGTCCATATCATATTCATATCTATATTTTTTTGCAAAATCGAATACAAATACAAATACGAATAGAAGAGAAATTGTTAATAGGATGAAAAATTTTATACCGTATTCGTTTCATATCGAATATGATAACTAAATAATACGGATAATTCATATATATTCCCACCCCTGATCAAGATGTTCGAGGGCAAGAAGCCATGCGCCATTTGCGGCAGCACGATCTTTTAACATAAGAATAACATGTAGCATTGTCTTCTTTTTCTTTGGAGAATATACTAGCCATGTAATGTGCCTAGGTCGGCAACGATAATTCGACAAACTAAACCATACTCGAGCCAATCAACTTGTTTTCTTTTCATTGGCTCCAGAACGCAGTTGGACCAAGCGAACATGCAGGACGATTAAGCAGACCTCCAATTCTTCAGCGGAATCACTCTCCTGCTCCAGTCTTTTATCTCAAGAACTTCTTGACAAGAAGTACAACTCGACATGGCCGGCCTCCACACCCAACAAATGCCCACGCTTCCGGCCGCTTCGTTGCTTCTGCATGGACGCGACTGATCGGGCGGACGGCGCGGCACGGCAGCTACCATCGTCGTCTGACCACCACTGCCATGGACTCGTCCGGGCATCGGACTGGGCTGCTGCAAGGGCCGTGGGCTCACTGGCTTGGTCGTGGCCCATGGTGGTCAAGTGGACTGTCAATTAAAAAGAGCGCACACAGCATACAGCAGAACAAAGAGATTAGACCAAGGCGTTGCCTTCTTCCTCCGAACTCTGTCCCTCGTTGTATCCCCTTCATTCTTGGTGCCTACCCCGATTCCCTTCTACTCCCAGTCTAAACTCTGTCCAATTCCCTCTAATTACTCCTTAATTACCAATGTAATGTCGAGCCATCAGGAGGCACCCACCAGAGGTGTTCTCACATGGCCTCTGCATCTACGACGACTGCTGTTGACTAGACATACAACACCTACTGTTGTCTCCCATCAACGGCACCATGGTGATGCCTGCAAGGTGCTCGATGGAGGGTCTCGACCACGACACTCGTGTGATGTTGGCATCGCCTACTCTAGTGGTGTCTACTCCCGCATAGGCTCCCCGTTGACGCCGCCCCGCATGGTCTCCACACCATGCCACCCACGCACGGGTCCCCGTCGACGCTACCCTGCACGGCCTCCACACCGCGTCGCGCCGCCCGAGCTGCCGATGCCTGGACACCTGCTGCACCATGGCCGTCGGCCCTTTTCCCACGCACGCGCCGCCATGAGGTGAATAGGGGTAGCCCTACCTCTCCCTCTAGAATTGGCCATGAGAAATCCAGACAATTCGATTGGCCATGGACCGTCTGATCGGTCATGAGATGTTTGAACCAGTCCAATCAGCCATAGAAAGTATGAACCATCGATTGGCTATGGACCGTCCGATCACCTATGAGACATTTGGACCAATCCGATCGATTATGGAATATTTGGACCAGTCCGATCGACCATAGGAAGTATGAACCGTGTGATCGACCATGCATTGTCCTATCGATCATGGGATATTCGGACTAGTCCGATTGACTAAGAGAAGTTCGGACTATCCAATCGGTTGAGAGAAGTTCGGACCATCCGATGGCCAGGGTGGGAGAGGGAGACAGATACTTGCAAAAGGGCCCTAGAAAAATCTGACAATTTTCTTATGAGCTCTGACAATTTGTGAGGTTCATATCACCAGAGCATATAATTCCTAGCGTAAACAACCATGGCCCTGAGAGTGCAGACGCCATGCTGGCCCAATTGCCAAATGACTAGTGGAATTAATCACGCCAATGTGACGGCCCGATTACCAGCTACTGTTTTGAGATCACCCAAATTGACGTCCAAGGATTACAGAGCTGAAGGGTAAAACACGCTCGGTTTCCCTTGCTGATGCCTACGATTTCTGAAGCGGAAACCGTGATGCAGGATCCAGGACATACTTTGTTGGCAGATCAGTGCAAATGCTGCTGGATGGTAAATTCTCAGCTAAACTATTTACCACTGGGGAAACTGTGTACAGTACATCCTTGTGAACGATTACATGTAAAAAAAAAAAGTAAAATCACATCACTGTGCTTTGCGGGTGCATATTATTTTCTCAATAGATGGCATTACATTTGTACAGCAACGGCTACTGTAACTTGTTAGTACTGGGGTGGCAGTCTGGCTGGCAGCCTTGGCCAGCACAGCGGCCACGTCACGTCTTCGGCAGCATTGGCGTGCCTGGCCGGTGACCATGGCGGGTCCACGTGACGACGCCGGCAGCATCCGCGTCGGCGTCGTGGCGCTCTCCGAGAAGCACCGCTCGACGGAGGCGAGTGGGCTGCAGCCCAGCCCAGGAGAAGGGCGCGGGCGAGGTGGGCAGTGGTCGCGAATTTTATCCGCGATCCATCCCCGGAATGGGCCGGGGTGAGAAAACGGTTCATATCCGCAATCCGTTGGCGGAACAATCCGGACCGCGGATAAAATCATCGCTGTGGGGCCCACGTGTCAGCCCACTCACCTCGAAAATCCCATGATCCCCCAGCACGGATGCTTTCCGAAGAGTCCGAATCTTGGCGAAGCCCCGCCCGTGGGATCCCCCACCTTCTAGAACAATCCGGCGGCCTCCTCTGAGTCTCGTGAGCTCCTCCCCTCTCCGTCTAATCTTATTAGCACAGACAATCCAAGCACAGTGAGTCAGTGAGCGCGTGCTGATAATCCCCTTGTCCCAAGCTTAGCCGGCCCCCGTCTCGAGTTCTTCCGGCCCCCGTCTCGAGTTCTTCCGCTCTCCAAATCCTCTCTCACTCGCGCGCTCAGCGAAATCTTGCGGTAGGTATGCGCCCCTCTTTGCTTTGCTTTGCTCTTCTTCGGAGGCTAGGTTTGTTTGCTGATGTATGCGGTGTGATTGCGTGAGTTCTTTCCGGATTTTGGTAGGTGCCATGGCGTCGGTGCATCTGTCTGGGCCGCAGGTGGCGTCGGCGGCGGTGGCGAAACCGTCGTCGCTGGATGGGCTCTGCCTGGCGCCGCCGCCTTCGCTCGCCGTGTCGAGGGGGCGGAGGTTCCGGGGGCTAGTCGTGAGGGCCGCCACGGTTGTGTCGCCCAAGGTAACAACAGCTGCGTCACAAATTGCTGTATTCGCCGTTCAAACAGTAAATTTCTTCAGATTTGGTCGCGTGCTTTTATTCTGTTGTGTGGGTGTAAATTTCTGCTTTTCCTGTCTTGATACTTGGCGTGAAAACAGAAAACCTGAGACTACTGTAATGTCCCAGCAATTATGACGCAAACCCTTCAATAGTGTTACCGCCTGGTCTCAGCCTGTTCCAAATGGGACTTTCTGAACTCAAAAGTTTAAATTTATGTAATCCCCGAACCTGTTTTTTTTTTTCCAAAATCGGGTTCGGACCAAGATTGCTGGTGTTCATTGCACTTCAACTCTATTTTTTACCGTGGGATGCTTTTGTTTTTTTTTTTTTGGGGGCATGTCTCCATTGTCCACGTTATTTTGCAGTTGTGCAGGCAGTACATGTCTGTTGCTCACTGCCAGTTTCGTTCCGATTGAGTTTACGTTCTGAGAATGTAATGTGCAATTCCTGGCTTTTTACCTTATCACTTGTGTTCATAGGTTTGTGTGAAATTTGCAGTATACTTCCATCAAACCATTGGGAGACAGGGTTCTCGTGAAGATCAAGACCTCTGAGGATAAAACTGTTGGGGGGATATTGCTTCCAACATCAGTTCAGTCAAAACGACAAGAAGGGGAAGTTGTTGCAGTTGGAGAGGGGAGAAGCATAGGCAGCAACAGCATAGAGATCAGTGTTCCAGTATGTACTTTTATGTTCAACTAGACAACTAAGTTCCTGTAGTGTAGGCAGATATAATCGACACCTCTTTAGATGAACATTTAAAGATTAAAAAAACTAAATGTGACTTATCGTCTAAATGTATTGTTACTGGGCTGCCGTTCATGAGTAAAAGCAAGAAGAAAAACTGATGTGTTGCAAGAGATTTTGTTCTGTACTTAATCCTCTTGGATCAAAATCACGGTTTTTTTTTGTTCTTGAAGATAATTACTCCCATGGCTTCATCGCCAGTCATATGATAATGTTAATATCCTATGTGAACTAATTGTGAAATTTGACAGTGACAACTGACAAGTAATACACAATCTGGTTACAGGTTGGTGCACAAGTTGTGTACTCTAAATATGCTGGCACAGAGTTGGAATTCAATGGGTCTGACCATCTCATTTTGAAAGAAGATGACATCGTTGGTATTCTCGACACTGATGACGTGAAAGATATGAAGCCACTGAATGATCGTGTTCTCATTAAGGTATATTTACCAAAAATAGTATTGTGACACTCTTTTTACTAACTGAGCGGTTACTTTTTGCCTATTTTGCACAAGATATTTCTGCAAATCATCTCCCATTCAGTACACAAACTTCACATTCAAGTTGCATAGGTGATAGGCTACATGTCCACCAAATAATGTTCATGTCTTACGTATTAAGTTTAAAATTGGCCAAAAGTTCTGTATGTTCGTTGCACCCATTCAGCTTTGTTCATGTGTCCTGCCAACTCCATATCATTGATGAAACGCTTGCTTGAGAACATGATTTTGTTCCTTGTCAAACTTTGCAGAGTCCAGAGTACTGATATGTTATACTGTTTATAACTTTATATCCTTCCTTTCTGCTTGTGGATCTTCAATCCACCACTGTTCCATTTTGAGACGATCATTTTGGCACTTGTCCAACACTTGCACCATGTCCAAACCTATAATGTTTTCAATATCTCCTATGTGCAATTACATTGCGGTTGTATAACTAAAAAAATCATTGCGGTAGTCAGTCTACCACCTAGGGATAGAAATATCGGAACCAGTGCAAAACCCGGCCGGTGGGTGTTAACGGTAACTAGCCGGTTATTGGAAAACCCGAAAAAAATAGATGAAATTCACGTTTCAAATTTTGAATTTGGGCGATTTGAAAACCCGCTTAAAAAATGGAAAAACTGGGAAAAGCCAGAGAAAACCCAGCACAAAATATTGGGACTGACATATTTATGCATATTTAGTTCATATAATAGGTAATCTAGTACAAAAAATGTCTAAACAAATCTAGGAAGTGCATTTGTAACCACTGGGATTTCGACCGGTTTCTCCCTCCCGGTACACACTAGGATTTCCGGTAACCACTGGTTTTTTTATCCCTGCTACCACCTCTTATTGACAAAAGATGGTCCATCATGGTTCTTCTTCAAATATTCAAGTTGGACAATGGTGGTGCTAGATTCCCTATGTGATTGTGCACTTCAATGATTAGCCATGGTTCTTCTGCGTTTGAATGATGCACGCTAACAAGCATCACATGTTCTTTCTTTCTTGTTTGACTCAGAATTGTGACCTGTGTTAATGTATATCCTCAATACCTTTTTACATACAGAGAATTTACATTTCCCTTTTGCATCAGGTTGCAGAGGCTGAAGAGAAAACCGCTGGTGGTTTGTTATTGACGCAGGCAAACAAAGAGAAACCCTCTGTTGGAACTGTGAGTATTTTTTTAATCTATTATGAAGTACTTTTCGTAATTTATTAGATAATGTATTGATTATTACTGCTTACAATGCCTCGTTGTGAACATAGCAGCCATACAACAGTTTCATTCTTTTTCAAATTTTACCCTTTTTGTGGGGATGTTTTAACTTGTAATGGCTAGCATCAGTATAAATCTCGAGGGCAATGCCTACTGAATTTTAATAATTTAATTGTTCTTACGAGCTGTAAAGGAGGGAAAACAGCACTGTGTCAAAGAAGTGCTACATCCATACTCAGCTCCATAATTAATGCAATGTTTGGTTAGTGATCAGGACTTCTCTTGAGGAGCTCGAGACTTTGTGCTGCTTTTGTGGCATGCAACGAAGGTGTGTTTGTGACTACTGACCAGTACCATCTTAGGTACCGAACCAGTAGTCAACTTTCAGGAGGAAAAAACCCTTCAAAATGCAGACCTCAGTGTGGAACATGCAACTATGAGCATGTTCGTATTGGCTACAGTTAATAGTTTTTGGCTGCGACTGATGGCTTTTAGCTGAAAATAAATAGTAATAACTGAAAGAAGTAGCTTTTAGAAGGAGGACACCAGTGTTGGGAAAGTGAGAGAGATGTATATGTGAGACAGGAGTGAGAGAAGTGGGTGTGTGATGCACGCATGACCACCCGCCTTATATCCGGAGCGAGATAAAAGCGAGAGAAGCAGGAAAGCCGCTTTAGAAAGTTGGGTGTTCATATTGACTTCTTACTTCTCTGAACAAAAACCAATATGAATAGGCCATGTATAGGAGTAACCAAACAGCAAACACCTCTTGACTAGCCGAGTACGGTTGGCAACCACATAGACTAAACCTGAGCTACTGAACTATTGTTAATTTTATTTTGGCAATCCTGTGAAACATGAATAAACATCCATATAACATTTCATTCTTTCCGCACTCCCTAAATGCACTGCATGCATCCTGGATGTGGTAGTGTATTTATCTTGGTGTAACATATATTTTGCTCGACGCTTCCATTTATAGCATCGAGCACTGAGGTTGATCTCATTTCTTGGCTGATCTGTTCTGAAACAGGTGATAGCTGTTGGCCCAGGGCCATTGGGCGAGGATGGCAGCAGGAAGCCCTTGTCGATCACCTCAGGAAGCAACGTGATGTACTCTAAGTATGCAGGGAGCGAGTTCAAGGGTGAGGACGGCGAGTATATTGTTCTCAGGGTATCCGACGTGATGGCTGTTCTTTCCTAAGCATACCCTGCTCTTGTGAAATAGGAATTTTGATATTTAGTCCAAAACTTTGTTGCATTGCTCTTGCGTGGAGCCGGTGAATTGGTTCTCGTTCTACTGTGTTTTTGGTGGAACCAAAGCTTTGTTGCGTTGCTCTTGTTTGGATCCGGTGAATTGCTTCTCGTTCTACTGTGTTTTTGGTGGAAATGCTCTCTAATAAAAGATGAATTTCGTAGAGTGCAAACATGATTATGCCGTGCTTCTTGGTTGGTTGGTGTTTTAAGCTTTGACGGATTAGTAGGTTCGGTTTTGCTATTTAAGTTGTACCTGGTGGTCACCAAGATTGACCAACGACAACAACATATTGGATGGTTTTTTCGGTTCCGACTAATGGTTTCTGGCTACAGTTTATAGTTTTTGATTGATACGAGCGTTTGTGTAAACAAATTAAGTATCGATAAGTTAATAAACTGCTTTGAAAAGTTGTTCTTATATACTGCTTTAAAATAGTGAAAAAAAACTATTCTACTTATTTATTTGAGTGAAGCCATAAGCCATGACTTAGCTTTCAATGATAACTATCCCTCAAACGAAGTATTTTTTAAGATGTGATCTATAAATTGATTGTAGTAGATGTTTTAATTTTATTTATATTAATCAAAATCACATATAAATAACTTTCCATGTTCTCTTACAAATAAGTAGAATTTAAAATTTTAAACTAAAAACTACACCCTAAAATCACACCTATATCTAACCATATATATTGATGCTACTGCCATATAAGGGATGATCGTTTTAGCGATGGTTTCTGGCTGAAATTTTACTGTAGCTGGTTTTCTTTTAACTGTAGCTGATTTAGTTTTTTGGGCATAATTAAATTTAAAAAAATGTAAAAATAGAAAAAATATGTTAGCCCATCACGGATAATGCAAAGGAACACGGGAAAAAAAGAAAAATGTAAAAAAGCTCAAAAAATCTAAAAAAATTTAGAAAAAGATAAATTACTGAATAGTGAAAAAAAAGCTAAAGTTAAAAGCTGAAACAAGCGGGGCCTAAAGCACTGTACCGAACCTGACAGCAGAGTAAAGAGCAGGTAAGAGTCAGATTTCTCTAGTCAACTCTGACGACCTCCAAAGTCCGAGTTTCTGAGCGCCGTGTTGTACTACCGTTTCACGTGTGAGCTGCACACTCTTGAATCTTGATTGGTCCGCGAAAGACTTCCTAGTATTCAGAATAACGTTATCTTATAGCATTTTTATTATTGCTAATTTATTTTTTATTATATTTAAGTTGACTTATTTAATATAATTAAAATTTTAAAAAATAAAAATAGAAAAATATGTTAGCACATCACGGATAATATAAAGAAATACAAAAAAAAAAATCAAAAATAGAAAAATAGAAAAAAAATAAAATTAATAAATAGTAAAAAAAGTAGAAATCAGAAGTCAGAAACTAAATTGACCAGTGTCTTAGAAATAGAAATCGGAAAAGGAACAGTTGACATCGTGATAGATGCATAGGGCAAACCGTAGGGCTGGACAAAAAGCTCGAGGCTCGCGAGCTATTCGAGCTCGTAGTCGGCTCGGCTCGAGCTCGAAGTTTTTCCCAACAAGCCAAGTCTAGAATTCAGCTCGGCTCATTAACGAGCCGAGCCCGAGCCGCTCGCGAGCTGCTCACGGGCCAGAACGAGCCGGCTCTCGGACTCTCAGTCTCGCAAGAAATATCTCCGCTATTCGATCTCTCGGTCTCTCCGCTCGATCTCTCGGTCTCTCCGCTCGATCACTCCACTCTCCTCGCTCCCCCGCTGCCTCCTCCCTCCCTCCCCGCTCCCTCGTCGACTCCCTCCGCGCTCCCCTGCCTCCGCCTCCCTCCTCGCTCCTCCTCCCTCCCAGTCCCCCGCCGCCTCCTCCTTCCCCGCTCTTCTCGCCGCCACTGCCGCTGCCGGCGAAGCGACGCTCACCCACGTCCACGGCCCTCGTGTTGGGGCAACGGCACGGCGGCAACGCGTTCGAGCGGTCGGCGTCGGTGCGGTATGCCACGAAGCGGCAGCACCGCAGCAGCAGGGGCCACTGCTACAGAGGAGCTCCAGCACGCGCCCGCACTCGCTCGCCGACCCCGAGCTCTAGCCTCAGCAGCTCCTCGCCAAGGTATCGAGGCCTCCTCCCTTCCTGCCTTCCTTCCTCTGTTGCTTCTCCCGGTTGCATAGTTTAATTGGTGTGTCTGTCGCTTCGTGGACCGCGTGGAATTCTAGCTATGTTCTATGTTAAATTTTCATCTCCCCATCGGGATTTTTGGTGGGATTGATCGGTTTCCGCGTAGGGCATAGCTAGGGCTGGATCCTATGCCATTTCCCCCTAATTTTTGGGGGTGAAATTTTGATCCCTTTCATGCTTTGGTCGGTCTGGAATGCAAAAAGGTGCGATATTTGGATTGTTCTTCGCTTCCCATTTGTCTGGTTTGTTGTATCTGCAATTTAATTTGATGTTGCTCCCCCGAGAATTCCTCTGATCGGGTTTGTGAAACTCCAGTTGAGCTCGCGAGCCGGCTCGAGCTCGGAAACGAGCCGAGCCGAGCTGGACTTTTAGCTCGTTTCCCGAATGAGCCGAGCCAAGCCGAGCCGTAGCTCTGGCGAGCTTGGCTGAGCCTGACTCGAACCGGTTTGGCTCGGCTCGTTTCCAACCCTAACCAACCGTACGTGCTTGTGGTTTGCAAGGCACGTACTGTATGCAGCCCTACAGTACCAACACAAACAAAGTTCACCTTGATTCTGCTTGATTGATGTAGCACGTAAAGCACATTAACAAGAAACAAGAACAAAGCCTGGTCCTGAATAGCACAGTCCGGGTGATTCCTTCGTGTCCAGCAAGTTTTCAGTATAGCCTTGTTTTTTTGACTATAGTTAATGACTTTTGATACTAATACAAATATTTGTGTAAACGACAGAACGTCAATAAATTGATAAACTATTTTGAAAAAAATTATTTTGATAAATCGCTTCAAAACGGCGACGAAGAAAACATCTCATTTATTTATTCAGAGAAGACATAAGTCATTAGATATAAGTTGAAAAGCATCGAGGACCTGTTCTTTTTTTTTTGGTTTACGGCTCTGGTTTATGATTTTTAGCTGAATTTTGGAACATTCGCGACAGGGATTACGAAAAGAGATACTCGCTTGTGATTTTAGCTGATATAAATATTGAGCTTTTAAAGTGTACTACAATTAACTTATAGATCTCGTCTTAAAAAAAATACTCTGTTTAAAAATTTGGTATTAAAGTAAAAATCAAAAACTGTTTTTAAAAACCGTAAAAAGCAGACCTTGAGTGTCTTTGTAACAATTTTACCAATAACAACGATATGTGATAGACCCCTAAGGAGCATGATTCTGTTGCATCTTTCGGTCTTACCAATCCAAACCCCTCGTGCCGCTCCGCTAATTCGTTAGCCGTAGCCTCCGACGCGGCACGGTCAGTCGGTCACGCACACCTCAACTTGATAATTCTGCGCGCCACCCGGGTGGCTCGGCACGAGGGAGTTTTGCTTGTCCTCGAGATGGCGAGCCACGGCCACGACGCGCTGTGGGCGAAGCTGTACGAGCTGGAGCTGCAGCTCGCAGCTTACAAGCTCCAGCGCGCCGCGCGTGGGGAGGAGGACGTGGGCGCGTGTGGCAAGCCCGCGGGGGGCACATGCCGCGGCAGGCAGTACGATGCCTACATGCGCCGGCGCGACGGCAGGCGCATGGGCGTCGCGAACGCGGCGTTGGCTGAGCCGGAGGCGAAGGGTCAGGGTCAGCAGCCTCGGCCCCGGGGCACGCGCGCTGGTGGTGGCAGGCCGAGCCCGCTCACTCTCAAGTGCGCAGCCGCTTGCGACGCGCAAGAGGTGGCGCTTGCTTGCTTTAGCTTTGCCTAATTCGTGCGTTCGGCTGTGCGGGGTTTTGCTTACGCGTAACCTGCCGTTGTTCAGGTGAAGAGGACGTCGGCCTCGTCCATTCCGACCACCTCAAGGAAGGAGAACGGGGCGCTGCCCACGAGCAGAACAGTGAGCACCGGCGCGGCCGCGGCGGGCGGTACGCCGGCGAGGTCGCACCAGAGGCGGAACAGCGTCGGCGGCGTCCCCTCCGACTTCGGTGAAGGCGCCATGCCGTGGCCGTTCCTCAGGCGCGGCAGCGGCACGGGCGGGGCGGCGGTGGCACGGCTGCGGACGCCGAGGGTGCACGACCTCCCGCTGAGCGACGTGTCCAGCAGCCGCCCGAGGCAACCACCGCAAGATCACTCCACGCAGGAGGCGCGGCGCCACTCCCGGTCCGTGTCGGAGCTGCCGTTCCACACGTCGGCGGCGATGGACTCCCCGAGGTCGGCGACGGAGCTGCCGCCGCCGCAGGCGTGGGCGAGGAAGAGGTGGGGCAGCCCGGAGAGGCAGCCGCCGGCGATGTTCTCGGCCGCCGCCGCCACTGACTCGCACAAGGACTTCGCCAAGGGGCTAAGGAAGCTGTTGAGCTTCGTGGGGACTGGGGAAGGGCAGCAAGAGCACCGAGCTAGCATCAGCATTGCCCGGCGCGTTCCGTCGTTGGCGGCGAACGTGACTCCGGCGGGAAGCCCGTGAGCGGGTGTGCCTCGGCGGCAGCTTGCTCCCTTCTTGATGGCCCGTTCGATCGTGCGAGCCTGGAGGGGCACCAGTTTCCCATGACACAGGCAGTTGGCATCTCCGGATGAGGTGCGGCACGCCGCGCCAAATAAACCGTGACACGCCATGGCCGTGAGGGATATCTAACCATATCCCTCACGGCCATAGATTAATTCGGAGACAGTGCATGTGTTGCCATATCGAGAGGGACCAGGCCATGACCAGTACCAGAGGTACGTCGGTCCGTCCAGGACGCAGAAACAGCGGAGGCAACGGCTCCTGATCATGCTAGACGAACAACCCAATTGGTCAAGAGACGATTGTTGCACGCGACGGCGGAAGAAACGACGAAGTAAACAAGATCAATCGCAGAGAGACACAAGATTTAACGTGGAAAACCCTCCCAATGCGAGAGGGGAAAAACCACGGGCGCCAGCCAGCAACAATCTTCACTATATCGGGGTGAGGTTACAATGCCGGGGATTTACAACTCTGATGATCTATCCCAACCGGCGGCTTACAGGATATATATAACAAGGACGGCGACGGGCCTCCGCTACGCTCCGTCCAGAAGCTGACCTTATCTATATATAGAATTTGGATCACAAATCAACAACGATCGCCGTCTACATGTGGAGACTGGAGAGCCGGTGAAAAGCATGTTTACAAACAGAAGACGGATTCTGCCAAATTCTGCTATCCATAGTCTAGAAGTCGCAGTAGTATGGTAAGTTACAGTGGTATTAGCTGCATGTTCAAATGAGTACTAGTCTACTACCTCTTGTGCTTAGCTTAAACGAGACACAGCTCTTACTACGTGTTCTTAGTCTTATCTCTATAAAAGTTGAGCGCACAATATGACATAAGAGAGAGACATCACACCCATTAATTTCTCCGTGCCGTCCGATTTCACATCCAACCGATTTCACGTCCAACAGATATAAATGTATTTAAAAATAACAATTAAATATAATATTTATAAATTCTAGGTTCTAGAATACTGCACAAACTAATAGCACTCCTACCACTTCGATTAAACATGTAATTAGGTTGGCTTTAATTGTTGCACTGACATGGAAAAAGGCTGAGCTGGGAAAACAGTGAGAAAAACAGGGTAACTCTCTACATTTTGTACATCACCCTCCATCTTACATAAACAACATCACACACATCGTCACACCAAGCATCCATTTCTTAAGAAAAAAACTTCAATTCCTGTTGCGGCCGAAATCCAGTAAATCACTCGACACCGCATCTCTACGGAGAGTGCTCTCTTGGCAGCACTACTTTGTTGAGCGTGCCAGCTGATTTTCAAGCAAACCATCAAAGGTTGCTGATAGGATCGAACGAAGCGTCGATCAAAGATAATCCTCTATTTACCGCAGGCAAATTGTAGAGGTTGTGAGTTGAATTTATTGATTACAGACTACTCTTAGTGCAGAAAGGTAGATGCATAATGTAAATCTCTACTACTTAAAAAGAAGAGTTGGTGGTAGAGGTTCACTATCAGTGGTTCATCTGCCTCTTCTCCTCCCCCCTCTCTCTCAGAAAGTAGCGTGCTAGCGTGTGGACCCACCCAGTCGCACATCTTGGGTTTCCCCTTCCGTGTCTCCTATTTTCCCCGAATCAAAATCCCTAACACATCAGTCATGGCCACCACATCCTACTCCTGTCCCACACCTCCACCCCACAAGCTGTCGTCGCTCCCCAAATCTCGCGATGTCGCTGCCCCTCCCCACACACCGCCAGTGAATTAGAGTGTAATTGTAATGTGATCTGCACTGTATAATATAATGTATATTAGGATGTAATTGTAATGTAATGAAATGTAATTTGATTTTCTTTAAAAGTTTTAGACTTTGTACTGTGTTTGTAATCATGCATCTGTAACTTGGACTTTGATGTAATGAATCTCTTATTATGAATTCGCTTATCTTAATACTTGATTTGATTTACATTATTAGGCTTTTGATATATGGTTTAAATGGGATTAGTTTTTGAGGGTCTTCACATAGATGTAGTTGTCATGGTCCTTGGCCACTCCGATTTCAGTATTCATTCATTCCACTGATAGCACCATGAATCATTGGACCAGCGAATTTATCTTGTTGCAGACAGTATTTCAGTTGTTGTGCAATATGTGTCCTATCGCTATCGGCTGTTAACTTTGATGCTCATTTCAAATGTACTAACAACATGATGCTTATGTCTAATACTAATCCTAACTAAATTTAGGTGTGCCCATCTGTATTTCTATTCCAGTAGTCTTCATGAGTTTTTCCCAACGGTTCAATCCCAAAGTTGTAACTGCATTTTTGGATGCAGAAAACAACAATTTAGAAAAAAACATTTATACATTTGGACTATAAAAATATTTTAATTCTATTTTGTCCGCCTGAATGCAATTTTTTTGGGCCAACTTATGTTTTAGGGCTCAGCGCTGCGTAACATGCATTTCCATCCTAGTAGTATGAATGAAGAAGAAAATCCATTTAAGAAGGAAATAATGATGCAACCGTGGTAGAAGCACCAGATGAGTTTGAGATGCTGGATACAGTCCATCCCCTTGTCTGGTGGCAGTAAAGATTGTAGCAGGATTAGCAATAGTAGAGTTTGTTGCACAATATTGGAGACTTTTTTTTCTCGAACACGCAGGAGAGCTGCGTATCATTATATTAAGAAGAAGTGTAACCCAGGTTAAAGAAACCCAAACAAAATTACAGAAAACATGAGTCCAAAAGGCACATGCACTTCTAAACTAAAAGAGCCAAAAGACAACCCAAAACAAGAAACTAGACTAGGACTATCCTGCCTCAGCCGTAGAAGCAACCAGGTAGAAAATCCCCCGTGCCCCAGCTAAGTTCCACATCTTCAGCTCCTCCCTTGCCTGAGCCAAGACCACGGCCACAACTGGCGACGCTCCCTCGAAGACACATTGATTTCGATGCTTCCAGAGAGACCAAGCCCCCAAAATGATTACTGAGTTGAGTCCCTTGTTCACCTCCCCATCAGTTCTGGAACTCGCCATCGACCACCATTTTTCAAATGAAAGATCTGTAGGTTGCGGTGACAAGGGTTGAAGGCCAACTGAACGCAGCAGGGAAAATCAGAAAACGCGAGCAAAGGAGCAGCCGACCAGCAAGTGGTTTATTGTTTTCGGTGCCTGATCACAAAGGGAACAGCGAGCAGGATGAGGCAAGCCTCTCTTCTCTAGCCTGTCTGCAGTCCAGCACTTGTTATGGGCCACCAACCACATGAAGAAACGGCATTTGCCCGGCGCCCAAGACTTCCAAATCCTTTTCCAAGGACCAAAAAGAGTGGCACCCTGGAACAGCTCTCTATAGGCAGACTTAGCCGAATACACACCAGAGCTTGAGAAGCGCCAAATATATGTGTCCGCCACCCCTGGCTGAAGAATCACACCAGAGAGTAAATCCCAAAGCTCGAGGAATTCCACCAGAACTCCCACAGATAGGGCCCCTTGAAAATCAGAAATCCAGGATTGGTCAGTCAGTGCTTCAAGAACAGTGCGTTTCACAACTCTCCTTTTGGGCACTAGAGCAGACAGTTGTGGCGCCAAGTCCAAAATCCGCTGTCCATGAAGCCATCTATCTGTCCAAAAAAGAACTCGAGCTCCATCCCCAACCTCGGCAACCACTGCAATGGAGAAGAAGGCCTGTGCACGAGGGTGGATTTGGATGGGAAAAATAGACCAAGGTTTATTGGGTTCAGATTTTTGTAGCCACGCCCACCGCATTCGCAACGCCCAATTGGTCTTCTGCAGATCAGAAATACCTAGACCTCCCAATTCCGGAGGGCGACAAGTTTTTGCCCAAGCAACCAAACAATGACCACCCTTGGCGTCTTTTCTGCCACGCCAAAGAAAACCCTTCCTAATCTTGTCCACAGCCTTGATTGCCCAAGAAGGGAGATCAACCGCCATGGCCAAATAGATGAGCATCGAAGTGAGCACAAACTGAACCAAAGACCCTCCTTCCGCCTTAGTGAGAAGGTCGACTTTCCACCGGAAGGCGATCAACAATCCGGTCCACATAAGGCTGAATTTGATCCCTTGATAACCGAGAGGAGAGAGGCAATCCGAGGTACTTACGGGGAACTCAAGCACCTCACAGGGTAGGTGATTTTGAACTGCTGCAATGTCCAGCTCCGAGCAATGAATAGGGAAGACGTTGCTTTTCAGCAAATTAGTCTTCAGCCCAGAGGCTTCCCCAAAAAGTTGCAACAAATCAAAGGTAAGATCCATGTCATTAGCTGAAGGCCTGAGGAAAATAACCACATCATCAGCGTAGAGAGAAATCTGATGTTGCAAGGACCTAGACGAAAGAGGTTGCAAAAACCCCTCTCGTGCTGCCTTGGAGACCATATGGGAGAGGGTGTCCATTACAAGAATGAAGAGCATTGGTGATAACGGGTCTTCTTGACGCAGTCCCCGGCGATGCAAGATAGCTTCACCAGGGGTCCCATTCAGCAGGATCTTTGAAGAAGAAGTTGAGAGGAGGCCGCAAAGAATGTCACACCACAACTACCCAAAGCCCAATTTTTTCAGCACCTCAAGAAGGAAAGGCCAGGAAACTGAATCAAAAGCCTTAGAAATGTCCAGTTTTAAAAGAATCCTAGGTTGCTTTTGCTGATGCAAGAAACGGGCAGTCTGCTGAACCAACATGAAATTGTCCTGAATAAAACGACCTTTGATGAATGCACTTTGACTGGGAGAAATCAACTCATCAAGGCGACCTGCCAGCCTAATAGCAAGGATTTTTGTGACCAACTTAGCAAAACTGTGCACAATACTTATGGGTCGAAAATCCTTGGCCGACGAAGCATCCTCCTTCTTAGGTAGGAGAGCAATGAATGCTGAATTTAACATCCCCAGGTTGGCAACTTTCCTTCCCCAAACAGCCGAAATTGCAGCCAAAATATCCGCTTTTATAATCGGCCAGCAAACCCTGTAAAAGCGCCCTGTAAACCCATCGGGACCTGGGATTTTGTCCAACGGCAGTTGGCAGATCGATTTCCAAACTTCATCCCCAGAGAAGGGGGCGTCTAGCGCAGCAAGATCATGGGAGGGGATGTCCAACTCATCCAGATTGATAGTGCGATCCCTGTGCAAATGGGAACCCAGTAGATCATTATAGAAATCGTACAACGCCGCCGCCTTGTCATCATGGCTAGTGAGCACCTGGCTATCAGATGAGAGCATAGCAATAAAATTCTTCCTCTTGCGGTGACGGGCCTGAGATTGGAACAAAGCAGTGTTGGCATCTCCCTCCCTAAGCCAATTAATCCTTGACCGGCTCCTAGCAATGGACCGCTGAAGAGAGGCCAAGGCGAGGCATTGCTTCTTAAGGTGCCTTCTCAGTCCATCCTCCGCAGGAGAGAGCAATCGGTTGTCCTGAGCAATCTCAAATTGATGCAAAATATCCCTGGCCAGAGCAAGCTGAGAATTGACATGACCCACCGACCTGTGACTCCAGCTCTGCAGTTTTTTGGAAGTGGCCACAAGTTTGCGGGAGAGCGTCTCAAAGGGACAGGGAGAGGCTGTAACAGAAGTCCAGGCCTCCTCAACTGCCTCTAGGAAACCATCTACCTTTGGCCAAAAGGACTCAAAGTGGAATCTCCTCTTTCCATGCTTATTGTCATTCAATCCCAGAATAAGGGGGCAGTGATCCGAGTCATCTGTAGCAGCACTCTGCAGAAGGCAATTCGGGAATAAGTGCTCCCAATCAACCGAGCACAGGACCCTGTCAAGCTTGACCAAGGTCGGAGCATCCTGCTGGTTGGACCAAGTGTATTTGCGACCATGAAGAGGGATCTCCTTCAGGGCCGGATCATTAATCGAGCGACAACGCCCCATCATTGCCCGGTTGAGATTATTATTATTTTTGTCCTCATCGCGAAGAATGAAATTAAAATCTCCAAGAACTACCCAAGGACCTGAACAATCAGCCCGGACCGATCTCAACTCTTGCAGGAACTGGATTTTATTTTCATTACCTTGGGGACCATAAACACAAGTAAGCCACCAGCTGTGGCCACCATTTGAGGAGAATTGAACCGAAGCACAAAAGTTATCAGTTCTGACTGATCCAGCCGGCCCAAGCCAATGCCTCCAAACAATGAGCGAACCCCCACTGGCACCGACCGAAGGCACTTCAACAAAATTATCAAAATCAGACCCCAACATAGAAAGGATGGTTCGCTGCGAGACCCCAGCCATTTTTGTCTCCTGGATACAAACAATGTCAACTCGGTTGTTGTCCACCACAGTACGAACTGAATCTTGACGAGCCCGAGAATTCAGCCCTCGAACATTCCATGAGAGAATCTTGGATGGATTCATAAAACCAAACAAGAACACTACCAGACTCAGAGCGAGGAATTCATGGAGCAACAGGCTCCTCCTCAACAAGGGTGGCTTTCGCCACAACGGGGGCACAGCCAAACAGAGCAGCAAGCGCTTGCACATTGGACACAGACAAGGGCTGGGCAAAGAGTTTGGCGTAGCCGTCCAGAGCCTCCTGGGTGAGACCTTCCCGCTCACCGATGATGTCTAAACAATCCAGAACACGCCTCCTCGAACGGGAAGGAGCAGCCTCCACCGGGACTTCAACCCGAGCACCAGCGAGTCGACGGCTGCGACGAGGAGGAGCCCCAAGCGGACAGGTCCTCGCCCTGGCCCTCGAGGCACGAGGAGTGGTGAGGATCCTGGCCGTCTTCCTGGAAATCTTGTCCAAGAACAGCCTCCCAGCGCGGCGGGGCGAGGGAACGAGCGCAGAGGGCGAGGACGGATCTCGCGACGCCGGGGGATGAGGAGAGGACAGCTTGCTCCTCGAGCGACGCCTCGAGTATGTCTTGAGGAAGCGGTGGGAACGAGCAGGAATGCCGCGTCGAGGAGCGAGCCGCCTCGACACGAACCCAGCGGCAGGAGCTTCCGGGCGAAGGGAAAACACCCAGCGGTGGGCCTAAAGCGGTGAAGCCGCCCAACGAAGTCCCAACGCATACTCCCAAAGCAGTAAAAACCCTCGGCGGCGCGAGAGGAAGAGGCTGCGCGCGCAACGCAACTGGCTCGCTCGACCGCGAGGCGCACGCTGCTGCCCAGTGCGCCAGGCGCCACCTCGGGAGAGCGCCACGAAGGGGCTTCAGCGCCAGTTCCCGAAGCCGCGCGAAGAGGAAGGGAGCCCAAAAAGTCTTCCGCTCCACCTGCCTGCTCAGAGGGGAGTGGGCAAACCACCCCGCCGGTTCCCAAGGGAGATGGGGGAGGCGACGGGAGGGGGTCGCCAGTTCCCAACGCCAACGGGGCGACCTCGGGCAGAGCAATGACAGAGGGGCGCGGCGCTGCTTCCTTCCTCAACTGCGGATCGTGGATCTTAGCTCTTGGCTTGGGTTGCGCCACGTGGAAAGCGCCGCGGCCAGCAAGCGAGGAAGCGGGCCCCAGGCGGTCCCTGACAGGGACGCGACCTACTTCGGGAACTCCGGCGCTCCTTCTCGGCGGCGAGCTAGCTGCAGACGCGCCGGTGCTCCTCCTCACCAGCGAGCTAGCCTGGGGGTGCGGCGGAGAGAGGGGCGGTGGCTCGCTGGCGGCCGTTCCCGGCTCGAGCGCAGCCTCGCCGAGGATGGCTGCAACCTGGCCGATGATGGCCGCCGCTTGGTCGGAGGAGGAGACGGAGAGCTCCTGGCGGAGGGCCTCCACCGCTTCGCCTATCGCCAGCCCGGAAGCTTGATCCCGGCTCCCAGAGGGGCACAGGAGCTCCCTTCCGCCGGCCCCGCCACCCGCCGAACGGGGCAAAGCCGAGGGCGGCTCCGCGACCGGGGAAAGATGCCGCCACACCGAGACGCGTCCCCGAGACGGGGGAACTCCAGCACAGGCGGAGGAGCGGTGGCCAAGACCCAAGCACCGGAAGCAGCGAACTCATCGACGACAATCCGCAGCTCGATGCGAAGAGGAGAGGCAGTTGAAGAACTTGCCTTGGAGGTCCGCCGGAACCGGGCGTCGAGAGCGCGGCGCGCCGCGACCGCCCGAACGGCGACGACCGACCACCTCCTGCCAACCTCTTCACCAACTCGAGAAAGTCCCGCCGAGGAAGCCCGGCGCGGGCGGCGCGCGCGCAGCCGAGCCATCAAGGCGCGGACATGCAAGCTGGCGGTCCACAAACTGACGTTGCGGCACCGCCGTCGACCGGCCAACCCGGGAGAAGCCAGGACGGCGTCGCGGTAGGAAGGGCGCGGCAACCACGAGTCGGCCGGGAGGCGGGGGCGCCTCGGCAAGCGTTCTGCCGATCGTCCTCGGCGAGAGGATGACAAGCGGGAAAGGGAGACTGGCCGGCGCAAGGGGAGGCGCAGCCGAAGCGGTGGCCGCCGAGTCCGGAATGGACGTCGGCGTGCAACTGAGAGACGGCGCAAGGGGAGGCGCATCCGAGATGGTGGCCGCCGAGTCCGGGGTGGGCGACGGCGTGCAGCTGAGGGACGGCACAAGGAGAGGCGCAGCCGAGACGGTGGCCGCCGAGTCCGGAGTGGACGTCGGCGTGCAGCTGAGAGCAGCTGAGAGGAGCTGGTAAGCTGACATCCAAAAAGAACTGTTCTCAGTATCCCCTCAGTTAGGAATTGCTCATGGGGATCTACCCTGGAGATTGTATTTCCATTGACGTTGTATTCTGCCTAGGAAAGCATCAGTTGGTATGAATAGTATTGGATTGTATCAAGAATCAGTCTGTATGAACAGCTGCCATATTTTATTGATTTCACTAGGCAAATAGCCTTGTTATATTTGTTATGAGAATCAGATTGTATGAACAGTTTCAGATTTTGAATGAACAATATCATGTTTAGTATGCAACTAATCATGAATGGAGAGTGGTTTTTTTATACCTCCAATTCCACAGTAATGATTCTTTTTTTTGGAGGACAACATACCACAATACTGATTCTACGGTCCTACAAATCCCTAGTTATCAGATATGTCCTATTTCTCAGAAAAGGAAAAGTGTCAATAGAGGTTTTTTTCTACCAAGTGGACTAGAAAATTGACACAAGGGTGTCTTTTCTGCCAAATTGAGTTGTAGGGAAGTGTAAATAGAGGTGAGTTATAGGGGTGTTTTGGTTTTTATAATAAAGACTGAACCAAGTAAAAAATATGCAATAAAGACTGAGCCAAGTAAAAAAAGGAATATTTTTTGGACCGGAAATGTGTTGGATTGTTGATGTATTTCTTGGTATTTATGTTGAAGTCTAGAGACAATGATATCAGTAGGTAAAGGCTTTAAATTAACGAAAACTCATGTTCAAGCTCTTTAGTTGGTTTTGCAATTTCTTGAACCATTTCAACATTATATATGACTCATCTTGTTTGGAGTAACCACATTGTGTTTGTCAGTTATGTTTCCGTCTGTTGCTTGACCATATCTCTTAACTTAGGTTTGTTAGCTAAATTAAGTCATAGTTTCTTCGACTAGCTTATCCTTCACCCCCACACCTCTCCCACTCCTCTCTTACTTGACCTTACAAGCTCAGCCATTTAAAATGCCAGACAGTTTCTGATGTTTATGGAATTTCAAATGGATGAGGTTGTAAACACATTTGTTAAAACCGTTCTTTGGTGTGTGTTTGAATCTTTGATAGGGCCATAAAGGAGATAGAACAGATAGAATGGAAGGCAATCAACACGCAGCCAAAACGCTAGACGCCCCATATATTCAGTCAATTGTAGCTGATCTGAAAATACATATGTTCAGTTAACTGTAGCTATAATTGGCTACATGGCAAATCCCTAATGGACTTCGTCCTCTCTCTTTGTGCGCTTGTGCCAAAGAGAACAGTCAGTCGAAGGACGGTCCAAGAAGCTCTAACAAATTATATTTGGGTTCATGATATTAGAGACAATTTAACTACTACAGTCTTGAAGAAGTTTTTTGGCCTTTGGGACATTCTTGTCCAAGTGATGTTCACCCCTGACGTGGATGATCAGCATATGTGGAAGCCATCCTCCTCGAGCGGATTCTCAACTAAATCAACGTACTGCCGCTTTTTTGTGGGGGCTGTGGAGTTTGAACCATGGAAGAAGATTTGGAGAACCTGGGCTCCTCTTCGTTGTAAATTCTTTTTGTGGTTAGCCTCACTTAATCGCTGTTGGACCGCGGATCGTTTGGCCCGCTGTAGTCCTGTTCACTCTCAGTGCTGCCCACTGTGTGATCAAACAGATGAAAATATCCAACACTTACTCACTTCTTGCATGTTCACAAGAAGTGTTTGGTACTCAGTACTTACTTTGGTGGAATTGCAGCAGCTAACTCCAGGTCCAGATGATTTAGTCTTTACTTTATGGCGGTGTCAAGCTTTGCACCAAATCTCTAAACAGCAGTGCAAGGGTTTTAATTCCTTGATCGTGTTAGTGGCGTGGTAGGTTTAGAAGCATAGGAATGGTTGCATTTTTTACGGCGCCTCACCCAATATCAGCATTGTCTTGCAAGACATTAGAGATGAGGGTAAGTTGTGATGTTTAGCAGGGGCCAAAGGTCTTAGTACCATCTGGCCATAGGTACTATGTTTGTTCTTTAACCTTGTGTTTAGCCCCGTCTTTTTGGTGAGGGTTTGTACGAATCTGCTTAGACTCCTTTTATTCTTCTTAATATAATGATACGCAATTCTCCCGCGCGTTCGAGAAAAAAAAAGTTAACTGTAGCTGATCTGAAAATACAGGAAGCTTAGCGATACGGTCATGCACTATGTGCGCTACAACTGCGCAACTAATACAAGAATAGGTCCCAAGAACTTATCGGGCGATACATACCTCCTGCAGAAAAAAGAAGGTAACAGCGAGAATCTCACAGCTGATACAACAAAAGTCGCTACCAGGATAGAGTTTTTGAGTACAACAGCCGATCATCCGTGCCCACTATATATAAGCGGACGGCAGTAATGGCTCGTGGACAACTTCTAGGCTGTCGCCATTTCTCCGTGCAGAGAGGAAGCCTTGTGCCAAGGAGAAGCAGAACTCTCGCTGTTTCTTGTATTCACCGTACCGTAGAAAAAAGTATCCGAGATAATCAAAATCAATTGGGGATACATTTTCCTGCAATCAAATGGCAATAGTATGTTTCGGTTAAATCCTGAGTGGTAAAAAAAAATGAACATTGTATCTGAAGCAAAGAAGGTAGTGTTTACCTGAATGAGAGCCCACAATGCCCAGTAAAGGTGTGATGCTAATCTGTAGGTGTTTGTTTCAACATGAAGGGCTTCCAAATCTTGCACTTGGACCTTTCAGTTGGGAAAAAAATCTTTAGGTACAATGATTCCATTATGGTGAAACTACATCAAGCAAAAATGTTTTATGTTCTTCTACCCTCAAGGAAGACACTTATTTTGCCAAGGTGGCACTTTTAATGTCTTCCTACCTTGTATAAATGCTGAGCATCCTGAAGTCCTCTTTTCAGGAAAATGATACAATCAATTCATTATTAACTAAGAGAACTATAAATGCCAAGTACATGTAGCACATAAGTAGGTGTTAGCAATTTTAATTCAAAACAAGCACAGGAACTACTCATAGCATGACTAGCATCTAAGTTACAATAGTAGGCAATAAAGGACATCTTTCTTTACTCATAGAAAAAACATGCACCCCTATGGATAGCTTTCAGTTGGTTTTGTTTCTAGAGAAGAAATGTATTGAATTCACATACCTCACTTGGTCTATCAGCAAGCAGATAATTCCTGAAGAAATGATATTGGACATCTTTATCAGGGTACCTAAAAGAAGCAACCATGTGAATACTACTGAGCAACAACATGACAATAAGAAGTTCCATCAGAGTATTCAACCGACAAGAAGATAACTTACAAGTTATAGTCACAATCAAAGCCTGCATACTCATTGAAATGGTTTGCAATGTCATAACCACGGTAGCTGTATGACCCATACTCAAAATCAATGAAATAGAGCTTCTCTGGCAAAAGAATGACAACACACACAACAACTATCTCAGTTTTGCAAATGCAGAACGGAAAAGAGAAATTATTAAAAAAAATAAAAATTATAATGCCACTGAATAATCAAAAGAATGTAACAAGTGAATACGATATTTACCTTCCAAATCATTGAGCATCAGATTGCCTGAGAGCAAGTCATTGTGTGCAAAAACCACAGGGGCCTGTAGAAGGTCTGAGAGATCCTATAAGAGGAGAGTAAGACACATTATATGCACGAACAGCAATGTCACATACATTACTGTATAAAATAGCGCTTTGCGACAAAAGAAAAATAGAAAAAAAATACTGCTTTTAAGAAGATGAAACTGAAGCGGGCACAAATTGCTCCAAAGGTCAATAGCCCATAACAGTAAGAAAAGAAGACACAAGGTACACGGTCAATTGCAAGGTACCTTAAGTTCTTTAACTTCATCTTGTATTTCTC
The DNA here is from genome assembly GCA_036346265.1 of Melocanna baccifera. NCBI lineage: Eukaryota > Viridiplantae > Streptophyta > Magnoliopsida > Poales > Poaceae > Melocanna > Melocanna baccifera. Next base: position 12,593,044 of record CM070701.1, on the reverse strand, counting down.
TGAAAGAGATAGTTTCATATCTCTTCTGCTGCTCATTATCCTCAAACTTTAACATGGAAGCTGAAATAAATATTTGACAGCATGCAGCAATATTGGTCAATGTCACTCTACGGATATGGATGACCTAAAAGCAACCAGCTGAGTCCCAAAATGAATGTCTGAAACTACATAGGACCTTTACCTTTTTTCAAAAACTTGAGAATATCATTCCACAATTGTGGTTCTTTTGATCCTGGTATGTCTACTTGATGGAATTTGTGAAGCTCCTTGGCAATTTCAGTTGCTATTCTAGGCTCCCTAATGTCTGAAAAACAGAATAACGAGAACCAATATATTTATTTACAGAAGCATTTCTCATGGCCTCTCCACACATCTAAGGCTGCAAATTAACATACCAAATTGCGTATAATGCCTACAAAAAATACATTCCCCTTTGAATTACCATTTGATATCACAATATAAATAATAAAGGAAAAAATTGAGTAAAGATAAATAATTGCACTTAGTAGGCAAGGAGCCCACCCCATTTGTATTATGCAGAACAAAAGTATGCCTACCTGAAGGTGACAGTGTTCGAGCATTGATGAATGACTGAACTACTCCATTCTCAAATATTCCAATTAGCTTAGCCCCGAACCCTGCAGCTGAGAGATATGGTATGGCCTAACCATGATGGTAATAGATGTATGCATTAGGAAACATTTCAGCCCCGAAAGTGAGATGTAACTTTGTGGTTATAATGTGTGATGTGCTAGTCCCAGTCTAGGATAACATTTTTTAGAAGAAGATTTCCCCCTTAACGTTGACTCTTTGGTATTACATCAGCAGACAAGACTAAATGAAAATAAATAAATAAAATTAGGAATACAACAGAAGACACTTCCAGACCCTTGAATGGTTGCACAACCTAATCGAGTTTTTTTTTTGGAAAAAGGAGATATTTTGTGCTTGTTAGCATAGGTACTACTTCTATGAAACCAATGGACTATCCTATTTTCACAAAATTGATAAATGAATCGCAATTACAAAAAGCCAGCGCCAACAAATGAACCAATACTACAATCAGAGGAACATTATAGGATGAAGGTAAATATGACATGCCAATACCATATACAATTTCATACTATTCATATGCTCACCTGCAATTCCCTCTTCCGATCAATCACCAAGTCTGTATTTGGGCCAAACAACCGAACAGTCACAGAAGACTCAGTGCCCGTGCCTTCTTTCACAGATACCTTTAGCACTGCAAGTCACGAACAATAAAAGATAGGCCATTTTAGGGTAATCACTTCTAATGCTGCAAACACGGTGTGTCCGGATGTAATGACAGCAGGAATGATTTAAGAAGAAACAAATGCAAAGCAATGACGCTAAAGAGTATCTGATCTTATAAAGGTTGCAAAACGCAGCTAAGTTGTGGTGCTACATCTGAAACTAGGAACAAAAAGTAGAGGCAAGCAATCTTCAAGGCGTAGTCATAAAGTTATGTCATGGTGTGTGCGGCAATTCAAGCAACTGACTTGCCTAAGAATGTTTAATTGCATGGCCTCTGTTTTCCTCTACTACAACATGTCAGGCGAAAGAGTAACGAATCGGGACAGTGCTAGTGTGCTACAAGCCATGCCACTGGCAAGGAGCAGGAACTCACATAGGTTGGTGATGCCACCGGACACCGTCTCGATCAAGAAGCACGAGCTGTCCATAGACGACCACCCTTTGACCATATCCTTGCAGAGACCTCTGAAAAAAAATCAACAATCCTCCCCATTAGGCGAAAAAAAAGTTGGAAAACGGGCGATTAATCAGGACACTCTTGCCTCTCGCGATCTCTGAGGCATTTCCCCGAACACCATGAGCTCACGAGCGCGCACCAGGCGTACCCGGGCACACTACGCCCCGTCTCCTAGTCCTAGAGACTGCTCGCGATTGCTCGGACACCGCGAGCACGCCCCGCGCGCGCGCAGAAGCGAATCCGGAGAGAGAGAGAGAGAGAGAGAGAGGAGGAGGAGGAGGAGGATCAGGAGACTTGCATGATGTGGGGAGTCATCTCGGGGAGCGGCAGCGAAATGTCGACGGCGGCGTCCGACGTGGGCACCTCCGCAGGCGCCGGCGCTACCACCGCTGTGGTCGGCTTCCCCTCCCCGCCACCACCACCTCCGCCAGCATCGCCGCAGCCGCCGGCGACCCCGTTCCAGCACCGGCCCTCCGATCCCATATCCTTCGCTCGCGTGCGCGCGCCTCGCTTCCTCCCCTCCTTCCGCGTGTGCGCGTGAGAGGAAGTTCGTTGCGCTATCTATCCGATTCGATTCGACCGGAGCCGAGGGAAGTGTGGGGACTAGAGGAGCGCACCTTTATAGCACCCACTCGCCTCCCGCCGCGTGGCGTCCACGTCAGCTCCCCGCGAGCCAGCCCCCTATTTACCGGGTGGAGAGTAAGCGGTTGTTCGACTACTCATGGGCCTATGCGCGAGGGGCCCGCATGGTAATGGAGCGACGGCTCAAGGGCCCGGGCTCACATGTGCGCGGATCTGGAGTCACGTGTTCGTGCGGGCCCGGGCTCTGCTTCTCTTGTGCGTTTGTCCGTTCTTTCGATTCTTATTTTGTTTTTTTTCGAAAGTTAAAATAAATAAAATTTTTAAACGGTATCTTAAATTTAAAATTATATACATCATTTATATCAGTGTCTTTGTTATGCACTATTATCTTAAAAGATATAGTAAAAACTATCAGTTATAGCCAGAAGCAACCACCAGGAGCTGAAGAACAAGGAAATCCTTCTCGTTTCATTGCCATCCGCTGTCTGGATTTGGTGGTTATCAGTAGAGCACTGCCTGTGCGTATGGGTCTCTAGTTGTTTTAGATTTTTTGGGTGGATGGGCTCTGGTGAATGGTGTGCCTCATCCTAATAGATTTATCTTGTAATTGTGGATTTATGGAACGAGAACGTGTTTCAAAATAGGACAACATGGATTCGTAGTCTTAGCCATTGGATCGGATCTAGATGGCTCATACCAAACACCAAAAAACCCCACTTACAAAAAGTCCCCATGAATAATTCTACTTATTTTTTTATCACTCACTCAACAGCAGAAGGAAAACAGTGGCGGACGCACTGTGGGGGTCAAGGGAGGCTAGCACCCACCCTACCTCCACCCGGAGAGTGGGTACCCCCTAGCCCCCTACCTACGGCTGGGGCGCCACCACGCCATGGCCGGTCGGTCGTCGTTGTCAGTCAGTCATCGACTTGGAGGGAGGAAGACACCGACTTAGAGGGAGGAGGAAGACACACAAATATTGTCCAAATGCCCAATGAGCCCAGTAACTAATAAGCTATGCAGGTACCTGGGCCAAATCGGCCAACCATGGCACTCAGTCACTCACTCAGCACACTACAACTAGCCCACCAAAGTCCAAAAGTAAATGCCAAAGGTCCGAAGTCGAAGCCCAACTAATGAACGAAATCAATCAAGTCGGCTTGGAGGCTTTTGGTAGCACGACACAACAGCAAGCCACCAAATTTTGATCCCTAATTCTTCTGTGAAGCGCTCCTGCAGCTGTGGTTGGTGTATTGACGACAGATGGGCGACAGCAATGATGCATTGGCGAGTGGCAACGAGCGGACGGTGGTGGGCGTCGGCTTGGAGCCTTGAAGGTGGTTGAGTGCTGGCGGTTGGCCTGAGGAAGTCTTACGATGTGCGCCATTGCGGTGGGCCAGTGGGGCGCCTAGCGCTGAGCTTCCTGAGCAAGCGGTGGCCGATAGCCTGCAACAACGTTGTCGACCAGGCGTGGCCGATAGCCTGCAACAACGTTGTCGACCAGGCGCCAATGCCTACCATCAGATCTGCCGATCTGGACATCTGGTGAGTGCACTGAGTGGTGACTAGGTTTGCGAGGGGAGCCATCTAGCCGGGACCCATAGGGAGGGAGCACTATAGGTTTGCTGCACTGGAGGGAGCTGGGAGCAGCTGAGTAGGTAGGAGAGCAGGCCAGAGCCCACCTAGGAGAGAAGAGGAAGGGACTAAGGGAGAGGGAGGCCAGAGGAGAATTGGGGACGAGGGATCGATTGGGGATTTGGGGAGTGGGAGTCAACCAAGAGGGGATTTAGGGGATTGAGGAAGGTCGGCCGGGAAGGGATTTAGGGGATGGAGGGGACTGGGGAAGGCTGGTCAGGAGGGGATTTTATCATAATATCCATGCATTGTCAATGGTATGGTTTGAATGAAGTCTTTTTTAACTGCATTTTAGGTACATGTTGAGGGTGAGGGGGACTGGTGGCTATGGGTTGCGGCTCTGCATTAAGAGATAATGCCTTGTATCTCTCAACCGAGCCATTTGCCTTCTGTTTTACCTTGAAGACCTACTTACAATCAACAACATTCTATCCAGGATGATATGGGACAGGGCGCCATGTTGAGTTTCTTTGAAGTGCTTGAAACTATGAGTTCATAACATCTTTCCACTTCAAGTGTTGCAAGACTTCAATGTGTGATGTTAGCTCAAACTCCAGTTCAGTCATAAAAGCATGTTTCTTTAGTGAGTACCTCAGTCTCATCAGTGTATCCTTTTGACTTCACAACACCTGGTTTCAAATGAGTTTGCATTGGATGACTCCCAATTTGTATTGAATGATCTCCCCCTGTCCGAGCCGACATGAACTATTCACCACTCGACAAATTTCCTTCCTATGATGACTCTGAGTGAGAAACAAAATCTGAGCCAGTATTGTTAGTAGCAGGTGAATGATTCTTATATTGCTCAAGCTCTATTGCTGATTCACTTGGAGAGGCAGAAGCCAGCATGAGATTAGGAAGAGCAATGGGAGTTAGAATGGTTGTAGGGCTGTAGATTGGTGTATGAGTTGAGACAGTAGACGGCATGTTAGCAAAAGGAAAAAATATGCTCATCGAATATCACATCTTGAGATATATAGATGCAACTAGTTCTTCTATCTAAACATTTGTATCCTTTGTGTAGAGAGCTATAGTCAACAAAGACACATTGATAAGAATGAAAATCAAGTTTCTTGGCATTGTATGGCTGAAGGTTTAGCCAACATGTACATCCAAAAATCTTGAGAAATGAGTAATTGGGTTCAGTTTCAAATAGGCATTTTAGAGGATTTAAATTGTTGATGACATGGCTTGGCTACCAATTTATGAGATAGCACGTGGTCATAAAAGCTTCATCCAAAAAATAGACACATGGACGACTGTGCTAGAAAAGCTAAACCGGTTCCAATGATATGATAGTGCTTTCTTTTAGCTACACCTTTTTGTTGGTGTGTGTGAGGATAGGATACCCAGTGGACAATGCCGACTTAGTTAAAGAATTTGTTGAGTGATTGGTACTCCCCTTCCCAATCAGATTGAATACACTGGATCTTAGTATCAAGAAGATGCTCAAAATGTTGTTGGAATTGTATAAAAGCATGATAAACATCATACTTATGTTGCAAAAGAAATATTCATTGAACTTAACTATAGTCATCAAAAAATCTGACATAGTATTTGTATCCTCCTACTAAGGTTCGAGCTGGTCTCCAAACATCAGAATAAACAAGTTCAAGAGGATTAGAAGTCACATGAGTAGATAATTGATAAGATAGCTGATGAATCTTTGCATGTTGACATGCATCACAAATATGACATTCTTTATTTGTTGAGTAATCTAAACTATTTGATCTAAGAACAATTGATGTGACTGAGCTTGATGGATGCCCTAGCCCCCTATGCCATTGCTTGGTTGTGATTTTGGAGACAGCAAGGGAGAACCAAGTGCGGTGAGCTGAAGGAAGAGCATAAAGCCCTCCTGCACATTGCCCGTGAAGTAGTACCATCTTTGTGGTTCAATCCTTAACAAGAAAATAATTTGGATGAAACTCAAAATAGGTATTGTTATCAGAGGCAAATTTGTGGACTCACAAGAGATGTTTGTTAATACTAGGAACATGAAGGACATTTCTCATATGTAAGGGACTAGTTTTACTGGCAATATAAGATGACCAACATGAGATATAGACAAAATTGCATCGTTGACAACCTAGACTTGATCTCCTCCATGATAGCATTCCGTCACGATCAGCCGGTCCAGATCACTAGTTAGATGATCCGTTGCTCCAGTGTCAGCATGCCAATTTTGGTCTACCTTGTATGAAGTGGCAGCTGTAGTAGTGTTTGATTCTTTAGATTGATCAACATGGTTAAACCTATGGCAACATCTCAGTGCATCATGGCCATATTTGCCATAGACTTGGCATGTGGGACGAGATCCATTGGCTCTAGACGGCCCAAAACCACATCCACCATCATCCTAGCCACGAACACCTCACCATTGTTTTTGACCACAACCTCTATTGCTGTGATTGTCATATCACACAACATTGTCTATTGACGACATAATCTGTGGCATTGCCTCTGACTGCTCATGGCACAGTTCATAGCTGGTCATGTGAGCATAAAGCTCATTCAACCAAATTGGCTCAGCACAGGTAGATACGGATGTAACGAGAGAATCATAGTTCGTTCCCAACCCTGTGAGCATATATGAAATAATTTATTTGCAAGAGTGTCAGCCAGCCCCTTCATTTTGCGAAAGTATTCTTGCATCGGCATATCCTTTTTTCAATTTTGCGATCTAAATTCTGATCTGCATTGTCCTCCCTCTATTTTGTGAGGCAAACATAGCCTCAATAGCCTCCCTGACTTTTGCTACGGAGGAGAGGAGAAGAACATGTCCGAGAACCTTCTTTTTCATGGATGAGAGAAGAGCACTAAGTACCAGCTGCTCCAGCTGGAACCATGCGTGATACTTGGGGTTCGGGATTTGGCGAGCCCCATTTCCTCCTTCTTCAAGCTTGGCAACAAGTTTGGGTGGGTGCTGCTCGATTCCATCCGCGAAACCAAGCAAATCTTGGCTGCGTAGATAGGAAAGGATCTGTGCTTTCCAAAGCAAATGGTTCTCACGGTGAAGCTTCACCGTGACGAAGTGGCCAAACGATGACGGCACAAAGCTGCTCCCTGATGACGCTAAGTTTGGGTCAGGACACTTGAGGAAGAAAGATTGCTTGTGGTGTTTAACATGGTTGATATGGGACGTACGGCTCCGGTACCATGAAAAACTTAATGCTTGCCACAATCATCCCCGCAGGGTTTGTATCTATATTTATAATCAAGGGGTCCAGCAAAACTGGATTACAACAGAACACTGTCTCGGTTGACAACGCTGATTACGCGCAACAGTGCACACATGATATGCTACGGCATCGACAACAAGGCGAATCAAAACAGAACAGAACAGAACAGGGGAAACAGAGTTCAGCTAGATACAAGTTTATCTCTAACTAAACACAGAATATCTAGATACAAGTTTATCTCTAACTAAACACAGAATATCTAACTATATTTTCAACAGTACAGTCCGTATAATATCACCGATACTAATGTGTGCATCCCAGATCAGTATATTTCGCCTCAGAGGCCTCAGAGGCGCGATTTTTGGCGACAAAGATCCGTTACTCGTCCACGTCGTTGCTCGCCCTGCATAACGATTTCTAGTTCCCTCATAACAGTAAGAGTTTTAGTAACTTTTGAGGCCTTTTCAGAACAAAGAAATTTCGTAAAAATCTCGTAAGAACAATTCAATTCCTACACGAATATATAAAAATATTCGTATTCCAATCAGGACCTTGGTGGGGACGGTCCACGCGAGATCCATCTCATAGCCTCCGCAGACCGCAGTCTGCACTCCACAGTCCGAACAAAGAAAGACTCGCTATCGTCAGTCTAAAATAAAGTAGGTTCTGCAATCGCCCCTGTACAAGACTGGTGAGGAAGATCTGAGGTATGTCCTCTCCTGAGGAAGAGGAGGTGGAACCTCCAGGAGGAAGACGCGGAGACCGCCGACGCCTCACCCTCGCTCCAAAGACCCCGACGCGTTTAGCGAGCGATTGGGTGGGCTCGCTGGAAGGAGATCGGCCCCGCAATGAGGTTAGTGATTCCAATTCAGTTTTTATTAGTAACCTTGGTCTTTTGCCGGATGTTCTACAGGAAGATTCTACATTTCTTGGCTCCCTCGTTGGAACAACCACGGACGATGGGACATTCCATTGCCAGAATCACCTACTACACTTGGATATTGAGGCCAAATCAGATGAACAGCTTGCGACGAGCCAGGTCGGACATAAGGCGAGTGATAAACAGCCCCGAGCAAGGGGACCTGGATGGGACATTCCACGACGAGGATGTGTCATTCACCCTTGGAAGGGTCCTCTTCCTCGACCACGAGTAATGATCAGGAATTTGGAGGCTTTCCTACCACCAGATCGCTTCTCCGATTTGCACGCCGTTCGTGACCAGCACGAGGTTCAAAATTTGAATTCTGTCGTTGCTATGGAACGGTCAGCGCTAATCACGCGATTTTCCGATCTGCATGCCGTCCGCGATCAGCGAGATGTTCACATATTGAACTATGTCGTTGCTCCGGAACGCTCAGCGTTAATCGTGCAAGCCAGGTCTTTTGGTCGTTCCCGAGTAGACCTGTTGCGTTGCACGATTGGCCCATCCAAGGAATCTGCTCGGCCCACAGGATCGGTCTCCACTACCCTAATACCTGGAACGCATCTTGCTTTGCCGACTCACGCCGCCGCCCAACCTTTTTCGCCAACACACGCAGCAAGCTAATCTGCTTCTCCCCAATTCGCTGCCGCCCAACCCGCCCAACCTGCTTCACCACAGCTCTTTGCCGCCCAACCCACTTTCGCAGAGATGGCTGCTAGACCGCCGCCGCCACCTCAACGCCGCTCGCCGCCTCCGCAACAACGTCGCTCGCCTTCTCAACGACGCTCGTCGCCACCGCCGCTTCGTCGCTTGTTGCCGCCACGGCAACGCCGCTCGCCGATGTACAGGCAAACCCATGGGCAAGTTCACCCCCTCGCTCAGGTCGTGGAAATAGTCACTCTTGGGGTGGCCAAGGGCAAGCCGAGACGGATCCCGGTCGGTCGCGGTTCAGCTGGGGGTCATGGTGGACATGGCGGCCGCGGCCGTAGATGGCAACACCAACGGCATCAACCTCATGAGCAACAACATGGTCGGGTACCTGCACAGGTTGAGGCAGCAGCATCGCAGCAACACAGTTTGTCCAAACCAGTTGAAGCACAACATCATATTGTTGATCAGGGAGGTGCAAAGGCTAAAAAACCGAGATCACCCTTCTGTTGGAGATGTAAAACTAGTGGGCATGTTGTGGATGGATGTACGGCAGATTTGGATTGCTACATTTGCAACAAGAAGAATGTTCACTTAGCAGCCAAATGTCCCATTCTCAAGATGCCCATGCCAACAGCCAGCCTGCTCGGTTATGGTACAAATGATATGTGTTTTTTGAGGATGCCTGATTTTGATTACAAGTTGAAGGTACCTGATCCTGCGCCTACAGCTTTGGTTATGGTGACAGAAGGTGTCCTCTCGGCCGAGGCAGTACAGACGGAGCTTGCTAAACTCACAAGGACGGACTGGAATTGGGAGGCCTTACCCAATGGGAAGAATTCGTCCCTTGTCGCTTTTCCTTCGGTGGAGGAACTTAAGCGCATGGCAGATATTGAATATCGCTTAAGAAACCATGGTGTTACACTGACAATTTCATAATGGCAGACTACAGTAGACGTCAAACCGGTTTATCAGCTGGATGAGGTATGGGTACACATCATAGGAGTTCCACATGCTTCGCGACACTATCTTGCTTTTTGGGCATTGGGTTCTGTAATCGGGGCTACATCCGAGGTGGATATGTTGACATACAGGAAAAAGGGTATCATTCGTGTGTTGGTTGGCATGCTAAATAGAGATCTACTGCCATATACCACACACATGGTGTTCCGTTTGGAGGGTTACAATATCACTTTCACTTTGGAGAGTTCCGACTTTGAACCGGCGACGCCACCTGCTGTCGATCATGAGCATTTGGATCAGGATGGGGAGGAAGCCGACAAAGACAGTTCTGCTAGTTCACATGACCTGGGCAATGTGGCAAAGAAGTCAAAGAATGATGTTTCATCCAGCAGTACTGCGCCTACCCAACATGTTTCAGGACCAACTCCTATGTAGACGTCACTATGTGTGACACCGCTCGGGAAAACCAGACTATCATACTCACCAAGGCCAATTGTTTTGGATGCCATACATCCTAACAGGCTTATTTCTGTCACACCTCCCAGAGTTCCCGCCGGTCCTGCAATTCCACTAGGAGATTCCTCACCGGACTGCGCAAAGGGAGCATCCCAGTCGAACTGTGTTAAGGGAGATTCGACCTCTTGTGATACTCCAGCTGATAATGGGCTTATTGAGGCGACAGCTAGGCCGATTGTGTACAGACGCCGTACGGGTGCTGTTCTAAGTGATGCAGTTGCGTCAAGCAAGCGGCAGACTACCCTTCCTCCTGCCCGGGTAGTCGAAGTGCAGCAACCGGTTTCGACCTTGATTCCAGTGCCAACCAGGGTCATTTCCACTTTGTTGGATGCAGTTAGTAATAGCCTGGTGATGCCTATATCTTCAGGTATTGATACTAATATGATATTGGGTGGGTCTGTCTACCTTGAGGGTAAGAGAAGAAGTTTACGAACTAATACTCCTCTTTCCGTCCAAGGAATTGTGCCTGCAGATGAGGATATCCTGACAAAAGCAATGCAACGTACGGCATCACGCAATTTGGACGGGCCGGTGGAGCACAAGCCGGTGGTAGACCATAGATTGTCACCACTTTCGCCTCCCACTCCCCACAGCATGCTGAATGGTACGCCTCACACTTGCTCAGCCATTTCAATTTCTACTTTACCTAGCGATAAATGTGCTTCCAATTTAAAGAATTTGTGGTTCGTGCTGGGTAGTTGTAGTAAAACTGTTAATTTTTCAATTAACGCGCTCAAAAGGGTGGAACTTGACCGTATTACGATGTCACCTAGTTTGAAAGGCAAATCTAAACATAGTAACATTAGCATTGTTGATCCTTTCGAGGATACAGATGATAATGAAACAGATAATAACCTTCTTGGTCAGTTACTAAAGGATATCTCGGATATTGGATATGATGATGCGGACCTCGACACACGACTATGTGATTTGACGGTTATCGATCGAAAATCCAAATCAAGAACCAAAAAGAGTAGAGTTCGCACGAAGGGAGTTACACTTAAAAATCAGGTTTCTTCATGAAAGGGTTCTTTTGGAATAGCAGAGATCTTTCAGACTTGGCTAAATATCGATATATATCGGAGGCAATCAAAGATCACAAATTAGACTTTGTTGCTATCATAGAGACGGGGAAACAAGACATGTCAAAGACGAATTTGACTAGACTATCTGCTGGGTCAGATTTTACGTGGCACTGTCTTCCCCTGTGAGGGCGTTCGGGTGGTGTTCTCTTAGGGATTAATGCAAATGTGATAGACTTATCGCTTATTGTTGAAGGGGAATTTTATCTTAAATTCCATCTAAACAATAAATCGGATAATTTCAAATGGATTCTCATGGTGGTCTATGGTCCAGCTCAAGATGAATTCAAGTCCAGTTTTTTAGCTGAGCTGGTTCGGGCATGTCAGCCGAATCCTTTACCCACTCTCATAGGTGGTGATTTTAATATTATGAGACATAGTAAAGACAAGAACAAGGATAATTTCAATTTCCGCTGGCCTTTTCCGTTCAATGCTGTCATTGATAGCTTTGATCTTAGAGAAATTGACTTAGCGGGACGTCAATTTACCTGGACGAATTCTCGCCCTGATCCTACCTATGAGAAACTGGATCGAGTACTAATGTCCACGGAATGGGAATTCAAATTTCCTTTGGTGACTGTACAAACCTTAGATAGGGGTTTATCGGACCATACCCCATTAATTTTGGATACAGGTTTACCGGCTTATACGGGAATAACTCGTCAATTCAAAATGGAACTTATCTGGTTTTCTCGAGAAGATTTCTATGACCGGGTAGTCGCCGTCTGGAAAAAGCCAGTGCCCGGAAGAAATCCGGTCCAACGCTGGAATACCAAGTTGAGTGCTCTACGCAAGCATCTCCGAGGATGGGTGTCACATAACAACGGGTCATATAAACAACAGAAAGTTACCCTCCAGTCTATCATTAATAATTTAGATGTTGCCGCTGAAACTAGAGAACTCACGGGAGTTGAGCGAGATTAACTTGCCCAGGCAAGGGATCAATTGTCTAAGCTTCTTCGGGAGGAGGAAATCAAATACTACCAACGTGCAAAAGCTACAGACATTCTACTAGGAGATAATAACACTCGTTATTTCCAAGTAATTGCCAATGGTAAACACAGGAAAAAACGAATATTTTCCCTGGAACATGAGAATGGAAAGATTGAAGGACAGGCTAACCTCAAAAGTTACATTACTCGATTCTACAAAGATCTGTTTGGTGCACCTGAGGACAATAACTTTACATTAGATGAGTCTCGAAAGGATGATATTCCCCAGGTCACACAGGCAGAGAATGACTTCCTAACAGCTCCCTTCATTGAAAAGGAGATTCGGGAAGCAATTTTTGATATGGAGCATAACAAAGCACCTGGTCCGGATGGCTTCCCTGCAGAATTCTACCAGAAATTCTGGGACGTTATTAAAGGTGATTTGTTGCAAATGTTCCATGCTCTTTATACTGGTCACATTCCATTGTTTAGCCTGAACTTTGGAGTTATTACGCTTATCCCGAAAGTTCAAGATGCAAATCAAATCCAACAATACAGGCCTATTTGTCTTTTAAATGTCAATTTCAAAATCTTCACCAAGGTAGCTACTATCAGATTAAATTCAATAGCGAACCATATCATTAGCCCAACTCAAACTGCTTTTATGCGAGGACGTAACATTCTAGAGGGTGTCATCATCTTGCATGAGACAATACATGAGTTGCATCGCAAAAAACAAAGTGGAGTCATTTTTAAGATAGACTTTGAAAAGGCTTACGATAAAGTAAGATGGACCTTTTTAATGCAGACGTTGCGGATGAAGGGTTTCTCACCAAAGTGGATAGCTTGGGTACAGTCTTTCATCTCGGGTGGTTCTGTTGCAGTTAACGTCAATAATGATGTGGGGCCTTATTTCCAAACAAAAAAGGGACTTCGATAGGGGAATCCGCTATCTCCACTACTTTTCAATATTATTGCGGACATGCTCTCAATCTTGATCACAAGAGCTAAGGTAGAAGGTCAGGTCAGTGGAGTGGTGCCGCATCTGGTAGAAGACGGCTTATCCATTCTACAGTATGCTGATGATACCATCCTCTTTATGGATCATGATTTGGAGAAGGCTCGTAATATGAAGTTATTACTTTGTGCTTTTGAGCAATTATCGGGTTTAAAAATCAATTTTTATAAGAGTGAATTATTCTGCTTCGGGGAGGCACAGGAGGCGGTCGATCAATACACTGAATTATTTGGTTGTAACCACGGGGAATTTCCTATAAAGTATTTAGGGATTCCTATTCACTATAGGAAACTATCAAATGCTGATTGGAAACGAGTTGAGGAACGATTCAAGAAACGACTCAGTAGTTGGAAGGGCAAACACCTTTCGATGGGTGGGAGATTAACACTGATTAACTCAGTACTTAGTAGTTTACCCATGTATATGATGTCTTTCTTTGAAATTCCAAAAGGGGTCCTTCAGAAACTAGATTATTTCCGCTTTCGATTTTTTTGGGAGAGCGATGACCTGAAACGAAAATATCGACTCGCTAAATGGAGTATATTGTGCCAACCTAAAGACCAAGGGGGACTAGGAATTCAGGATTTGGGTGTTCAAAATACAACTCTTCTCAGTAAATGGCTCTTTAAATTGTTGACAACTGATGGCACTTAGCAACAAATTTTACGGAATAAATACCTTCATTCCAAACCGATTTCACTAGCACAGTGGAGAATTGGAGACTCACACTTTTGGGCTAGTCTTATGAAGGTGAAAGGAGAGTTTCTCCGCTTCGGCTCGTTCATAGTTAAAGATGGATCCCAAATTAGGTTTTGAGAGGACAAGTGGCTAAGTCCGACAACCCTGCGCGAACAGTACCCTAGACTATATAATATAGCCCGATACAAGCAAGCTACTGTAGCAGAGGTTCTTAGCACCTCACCCCCAAATATCCCTTGGCGGAGAGATCTCATTGGACATACGTTAGTAGTATGGAATGATTTACTTCCACGAATTGCTAACATTGTATTGAGCCAGGAACCTGATGAATTTTGCTGGAACCTCCACCGAACCGGAAAATTCTCGGTGAAATCACATTACCAGGCAATGATTCATGTTGATGTCCCTAACTTGAATAAGCAGATTTGGAAGTTAAAAGCTCCTCTTAAAATCAAAAATTTTCTTTGGTACCTACGACGAGGGGTAGTGTTGACGAAAGATAATCTTACCAAACGCAACTAGCATGGCAACAAGAAGTGTTGCTTTTGTCCTCACGACGAAATCATTAAACATTTGTTCTTTGATTGTCGTTTTGCTAGAGCTGTTTGGTCTTTTATTCGAGCAGCTTCAGGTTTTTCTCAACCTCGTAGTGTGCCTCACTTGTTTGGTGCTTGGCTAAGGGGGTGTTGGGACAGATTTGAAGCCTCTGATCCTGCTAGGGGCGGCTGCTACATGTTGGTCACTTTGGCTATGCAGGAACGATCTGATATTTGACAAAAAACCTTTTGTCTCCCCTTTTCAGGTTATATTCTCAGTAATTCATTGGCTTCGTACCTGGGCTATACTGCAGCCGTCATCGTCGCAGGATTTAGTTACAATGGCGTCTCAACATTTGGAGCGAGTGGTCAAGGAGTTTTTTACCCAGGCATATAGGTGGCGGTCTAGTCTGCGGATTGATTATCTTTAGTTGTGCTTGTTTTTGGTTCTTTGTCCTTTTGGTTGTGTGCATCCTAATTATGCAGAGACCGGGAATTATTTTTCAGAATCTTGTATCATCTTGATGTTAAAATCTTAAAAATTAATAAAATTTCTCTTATCGAAAAAAAAAGTCCACATACCTCACAGGAGCGGCAGACTGGCAGTCTGCACTCCACAGTCCACGCGGGATCGCCGTTGCGACGCGCCGGCTCAGACAGCAGCATCACCTGCTGAACGCCCGAACCGTTGCCCTGCCGGCACGGACGCACGGCGGCCACAGCACCGCGTACGCGCCCTTATTAGCAGTGGATAGATCGGTGGTGTGACAAGACAGACGCACGAATGAATGCTTGAAGCCTTGAACGATGTGCATTCAGAATGGCAGCATCTGGTCCTCGTATGTATGCTTTAACACTTGGTAGGTAACTAACTAACTATACTGTGTACATGTATATCGATATCTATGACGATCAACATCTGAACATTAACAGCACTTTACCCTGCCCCCCGCCTTTTTTTTTCCCCTCAAGTACCCTGCCTTTTCTTTGTTAACATATATAAATGCTGCTAACTACCCTGTGCTTCTTTATACTATGTACAGTTCCAGATCAGGAAGAGAGGTCAGTTTTCTTTGCTTCTGTGCAAAATTTTTTCTTTACCGGTACCTAACGCTATGGAGATCAGAAGGAAGTGATAGTCTTTCCATCAGAAGTACTCCTTGTGGAAATGGAAGCGAGTCCCCGTCTTGTGGCTCATCTCGTGCGATAGATTCTTCAGCTCTTTGGCCAGCGTCGGCGCGCCGCAGTAGAAGACTCCTGCATGCATCAGAATCATTATTGTGAGCAAATGAATGTGCAGAGTTGATCGATGGACATCACTTGATTTCAGGAGTATTGCTGACATCAATTGCTGCGAAAGATTACCAACTGTTGAATTCGGATGCTTGGAGGCAATTCTGGTGAAGACTTCCTTCCAATTTGGCCTGGCAAAATGTGTCCTAACCTGTCGAGCACACAGCAGATGTTCAGCTTACAGTCAGTTACTGTAGTAAGTCAGACATGGAAAAACAAATTACTTAGGGAAAGTTAGCCTTTGGTTCTTCCTTGGAGAAAAAGAATCTTTCAGTTTATACGTGAAGAAGTGCCTGTATGGCGAATGTTGTGATCCAACAAATGAAAGAAAAGAAGTTACCCTGGTGCCTGAGACAATGTCGACACCGTGTTTGGCATGGTTCAGAGCTTGCACCATTGACAACAGAGTTGTCCGTGCATCGCGCTCCTCGTACACACTCGTCAGATAATTGTGCAACTCTATGACACCCTGGTTAAAATTGTATAACGAGTTGTTCATCAATACAGTAAAAGTATTGCTGGGGTATCAGTAAACTGCAAATATGGATGGATGGATGGCAGCATGGCAACACTCCTACCTTCTTGTCCATTTCAGCAACCTCATTCATCACTCCTTTGAACCATTCAAATGACAATGGCTCCCGAGTAACCCAGTAAAAATGCGCACGGCTTGTTCTATATGCTCTTTTCCTGTTGCTACTGGCTGTTGAAACACTGAAACTGTTGGTGCTGTCCTCAGACCTGCTAGTCTCCATGGCCAAATCCTAATAGTAACAGAAAATCCTGTAAGCTATAGGCAGGAAGAAGCATCTTACTTGGCAAACGGTTAAAATGGGAAATACATAGGATGAAGCAATACCATCAACTCTTCAGCTAGCTTAATATTGTTAAGTAGATCCCTTAGAATGCTTATGAACGGTGTTGCCCCGATTCCGAGGCCAACAAGAAGTAGAACATCGTAGTTTCTGAAATCTTGTGCAGGGGCACCATATGGACCATCTACGAGCAATCTTGGCAAGCTGTGGCACACATAAGGAAAAGGAATTCAGCTTCATGTCCACCACGTACGTAAAGAAGTAGAAATCTAAAGGGATATTGGTTGACCTTCTTGGTTCTGCCACACCTAACTCGCCGAACGAAGCTCTTCTGTTAACATGCGGTGAAAAGTAGTTCTCGACAAATATGCGCTTGAGCTCTTGTGTCCAGTCTCCGTTTGTGCGGATGTGAACACTGAGGTAGTCATCTCCAGGAGCTGAAGTGATGGAGAAAGGATGCCTGAAGTAGAAACATGGAGAAGGTGAAGGTGAATTACTACGATAGAAGCTAGAGTAAGTCGAGGAGAGGCAAAAAGGTCATACAAACCATTCAAATGGAGAAATCGTAGGACACTGAAGAAAGATATACTGTCCACTTCTATATCGAAATCCATAGGGCTTTGACATTGTTATGGTCAATACATTTCCAGGTAGAAGGCACACCTGAGTGAATCAAATTTACGTCAGAACACATATTTGGACCTAGTTTCATGTCTGTGAATGAATAAATTTTGCATGTACATCATTCTCTCTCTCTTTTTACTTCATTATGTTTTTCATGGTAAATTTGCTTAAATATTTCTTCTGTTGTAGTGAAAAGAATAATCTGAAGCACATCAAACAAGTTATTTAACATAATGAAAGAATCAGTATGTACTTATACATGCTAGCACCAATAATTAAATTTGGGGAGAGAAAATATATTTGATGTTGTGATGGGCAGACAAGCACTAAGGACAGAACAAACTAATCAACAATCAGGCAAAAATCGGGGACCTTTGAGCATGAAAGTTATTAGAGAGTGACAGGCAATTTCTAAAGGACAGAAATGTTCCGAGTAGAGCCTATATTCTATTGTAGACTAGTAGTGGCAATATGACTTGTATCGCACCATGCCACAACATTCTCCGTTTCTCCTGTCCACAAACAAAATCCTTTATTTCACTAAATCGTGTGCTTTCCAAGTTAAAATGATGGATCCAAGACCTTGGAACTGGTAATGGATCACTAATTCGAATCCGCACAAGTTGTTGATGACAGCTTCTTTCTGTTTTAGTATTATCATACCGACCAATCAACCATGTAAAGTTAATCAATATGTATTAGTAACACATCTCAAGAAAGCTTGGCATTCAGAGCCTGCAGAAAAATCTGTCAGTGACAGTTACCAGCTTACCTTTAAGATTTTGACAGCATAAGCGTTTGACCGCAAGGCCCGAAGCATCCTTTCACCAACATAGAGCACCAACGGGACAGAAATGTACATCCATGTCTAAAATCACCAAGAGATCACAATGTTAGCTCGTTACAGTGTTCCTAAGCTCAACATTGGGGGATACGATGCTGCTGTTTTCACATGATATTGTTTGAGAAGAGAATCAAGAAATTTCCACATGGCATTATTCTAGAGGAGATAAGATAGACAATAAGCACTAAAATAAAAAATCGAACCACTCCGCTTCGCAGCTGTCAGACTCTTTGGTGCTTCTAGAATGGCGCAACATGGTGAATTTAATACATGAATCATATTTTCCCTATTAATATAATAGAGAATTTTAGCTTAACAAACATGTAGGCTTGCACTGTTGTGCAGGATAGCACCAACTACCAAGTACGTCCTGGAGATAGGAGTACTTTCCGACATCTGAACCTTCTGTGTTGTGCAAATGGTACTTATCTACAGTAAAACCCTACATGTTTACCAAACTGGCTATTGACTTGTAGCTAGAGCAAAAGGATTCTAAACATCCTTCCCAATGGAAAATTGCATTTCTTGAGTAGAACACATTACGACATCACGGTTTGACTTGCGCCGCCGCATATGCATCTGCCAGCCCAACCCACATAATCTATGGCTAAGATGAGCAGTTCTGCCCATGAAAAAAAAGCAATTACAACTAGCAAAAGCAGTGAGAGTCCTAGCAACAGGAAAGCGGTGAAACTCCGTGCCACGCGCTCCGATGGTGAATTGCAGGGGAAGTTTCATTATCACACGACACAAGTTTCTCTCTCTCTCTCTCTCTCTCTTTCTCTCCTCCTCTGCTCCTCTTTTGCCTGTCACTGGCTAGACAGGCTCTTTAATCGGACCCGATCCCTAGATGCCATTGCCACCACCTCCCATGATCCCTTTACAACTAATGGCCCTAGACGACACGGCAATAATTGGCCGTTGGGCAACCGCACCACATGTGACAAGGGACATTAGGCATTTCACTTGGCATTTCTTAAGTGGGCGTCACTGGTCACACACACACACACATCCATTACTAGAGAAAGCAAAGTAACAAGGGAAAACAACGCTGTTAGTACTACTTAATGTAGAGTTTGGTGAGATGGTAACCGGCACCAAGCCAGCCAAAATTAGTGGCACAAGTAAGCGGAGAAAAGTCCAAGCCATCCGCATGCATGTCGAAGCAGCCAGAGCCATGGAGGTGACGAGTTCGTGGCAAACGTAGCAACGCCGGCCGGCCAGTCGGTCCGTCAGGTCGCGGCCGGGGGGCGGCAGGCGAGCGGGAATATACTAATCTTGGGGGCCATGTGATCTGGGGTCAAAGCTAATGGCGCCTTTGACAATGTGATACTCCAAACGGGAAGAAAGGAAAGGTAGCACTAGCAGCACCAGTATAGTACTAGTAGCAAACAAACATGAGAAGTTTCCTGCACATTTCATCATTGTAAGCTTAAAGGCTAAGGCAAAGCTCGTCGCTTGCAGATCTGGGGTTGTCGCCGCATGGTCGGTCATTATGCGATGTGGTGGTGAAATCATTGTGAATTTTGTAACCGCACCTCCCCTCCTGTAAAGCGGGGTAAAGTTGGTAGGCTTCGAGGCTTTAGGATGATGTCCATTCCGCGATGGATCGATCTGCCCATATTTCCCAGGGATGGATGGGGATTTATTCTGCGCAGTACTGCTGCCGGTGCTCCGTTCTGTAAAGCAAGAAGAGGCGTCTACGGCCATTCATGGCGTTAACAGATCCACTCTATATCGATGATTAGCCTTAGCGATCCCCCACCGATTTCAAGAACACCCAATCCAAATGAGAAAAACGCCCTGTAAAGTGATCACAGCTAGATCCACCAACAAGCGTAGGACCATGATCAATGGAACTCTGTTTCATCATCGTCGTATACAGGCGCGCAAATAGTACACCAGCCCTATATTACACCTCTTTTTTTCTTTTTCTTTTTTTTTTGCGGAGGGCACCGAATTGAATCGAATTACGCTTCTACAGATAACCCATCTCATTGCCAGTCTCAGAACACGGGATTTATGTAGGGATCCTAGAGGATTTATACTGTTTTCCGAAAAATTCTTGTGGCATTTCTGAGTTCTGAAAATACCCTTCTTGGTAGGACATGGCTCCGTGGTGTTTGGTTGGGTAGATGGGGCGACCGAGATGACCCTCGCCGTGCGGAGGATTCAAGTGCCCCGGCCGGCGACGTCAACATCGCAGGGCTGGCAAGGCGAGCGGCCTAGTAGGGCCACAGCTGACAGGGATTGATGTCCGGGAGACGGGCCCGGAACTGCTCAGCAGCACATGGATCCATTCATGGATCTGGCGACCTCGAGACGGTCGAACCACTACACGCGCCAGTACGTTACGCTACACTTAGCTGTGGAGCACGCCATCACCAGCCCACGTGTTCCGTGACTACTCACAGCAACTACAACTGCCAGCATCTCGACCTGCCCCGCCGACCTCTGAACGCGGCCTATTTATGAGAGCTTGGCCGGACAGAGGCGACGCATTCCTTGACCACCACGGACAGGGAAGGAGAGGAGAGCAGGTCTGGGCTGGCTGGCAAACATGGCTCCGGGTTTGACCCCGGCGCCACCGACGTTCTCGGCTATTCTGTTCAGAGTTTCAGACTTGTAATTCTACTCCTTTCAAAAAGAAAAAGATTTCATAGTTTTTTTTTCTGTAAATAGTTCTTCGAACTTTGGATGACATAAGCCAAGACTAAATAATAATAATAATAATAATGCGATTGAATTTGGTTTGAAAGAGAAACATGCTCTCTGAAAACTCCTCTCTCTTTTTTTGGCACGGTTGCTGTCATGAGTCGTGGAGTGGAAAGTTTTTTTTTCCTCGAGGGACAGAGAGAGTGACACGAGCTGTTTCTAGAAGATGGCAACAAAGCAGCGAAAACTAACCAACCCCCCGCGAAAACGGCGTTTCCAAAGAAAGCGAGCGCGCGGGCAGTTGTCACCTTTTGCGACGGACCAAACCGAAAACCGTCAACCTCGTGAAAACTACACGGCGCAACCAACCACGCGCTGATTACTGTTGGAAACTAGGCCTGCCTTCAGGCCTTGGTTTACAATAAATATTTTATCACTTAATCTATAAATAAAAAGTTTTAATTATTATAAGATATATTTAAAAACAGAAAATAATAAAGAAAAAAATTCCGTCTCATATCTCTGTATTCAATCTACTGTTCTATTGCATTATTCTGTGATTGATCCATCTCTCTTGCCTAGGAGGAATCGTTAGGACTGGACTCACCAGCGATAATTTCTCAACACGTTATCAGCACGAAATCGCTCTGTAGATCGAAAGGTAATCGTCGAAGCACGACATTTGTAGATTGACTCACTATTTAGATTGCGTTTATTCCGTACAATTTTGCATTTTAGATTAAATTTATTTTTCACGGAGCAAATTACCTCTAATCTCAGCGAGCTAACTTAGAGTCACCGGCACAATGCCAATCGAATAAGTGGAAAAAGAGGGATTGATGATTGCATCGAGGGGGAAAAAAAGAAAAAGTGGGGGGCATCTCATGGAGCAGCCCCGCACGGATCACTACCACGGTGCACATTGCTGTCGGCTCAGAGACGTGGCATAGCACAGCACAGCCACCACCGCCCGTATGCACCGCCGAGCCGCTGTGCGCCGCCCACAACGCCTGGCCCTACATGGCCGTTGAGTAAATCGGTAAAACCAAATATTGCTTAGGTTTGCAGCTCGAGCATGTCCCAGAAGGAATATTAATGCATCAGTCGACCTACACTCAAAATGTGTTGGAAAGGTTTGGCTTTGAAAAGGCATATCCATCAAAAGTACCAATGGTCAGACGATCTTTACAACAAGATAAAGATCCATACTGACCTAGAGAAAAGGGGGAGGAAGTCCTGGGGCTAAAATTCTCATACTTAAGTGTAGTAGGTGCATTTATATATTTAGCAAACTACACTAGACCAGATATTATTTTTGTTGTAAATCTATTAGCAAGGTATAGTGTAGAACCTACCAAAAGGCATTGGCAAGGAATAAAAGATATTTTCCGATACCTCCAAGGAAGAAAAGGCTTTAGACTGTTCTAAAGAAAGAACCAAGATTTAAATATGACTGGCTATGAAGATGTAGGGTACTTATCAGACCTGCATACAGCCAAGTCACAAATAAGCTATGTGTTCCTATGTGGTGAAATCGCAATTTCATAAAAGTCGTCTAAGCAAAATCTTATATCGACATTGACGAATCATTCGGAAATCATATCACTGTATAAAGCCGCACAAGAATGTGCTTGGCTTTGACGAATGATTCACCACATCCAGCAGTCATGTGGACTGAATATCGTGCAAACTCCCACCATTATCTATGAAGATAATATAGCTTGTGTTGCACAAGCGTAGACGGGTTACATCATCTCACAAAGCATATCAACATCAAGTTCTTCTATGCTCATAAATTGCAAAAAATAGACGAAATTAAGGTATTGTATATTAAATCGTGTGAAAATCTTACAGATTTATTCATTAAGTCACTTTTAGTATCTAATTTTGAAAAATGTGTACGTGAAATTGGGATGATGAGACTTAGAGAAGTGTAGAATTCAGAGGAAAATTCTTCTCGAGTTTACTATTAAAACTTGATCACAAAGATCAAGTACCTAAAGAATAAATCCTGTAGATTAAATAAAATTAGGTGAATTGTACTCTTTTTCTCTTGACGAGTTTTCCAGAAGTTTATTGGATAAGATTTTTAATGAAGCAAGTCGTACAACACAACATATATTATGTACTTTTTATTCAAATTTTTTGCATAGAGTTTTGATGAGACATGAATATGTTGGATGAGTGTTCAAGAATGAGTATTGGGAAACCTTGGCCTGGACCTGAGGTCTTGGTATATGGTGGATATCTCAACACTTAGTCTATAAATAGAGAGCCTCGATCACTATAAGATGTATTTGAAAGGAGAAATCAATAAAGAAAGGAGTTTTTCTTTAATTTCTTTGTGTTTAATATATTATTTTATTGTATTATTCTGTGATTAATCTATATCTCTTGCGTAATAGAAATTGTTCAGATTAGATTTGCAAGCGACGGTTCCTCGATAATAACTACAGTAAGAACCCATAATAACCTCGTGCCAGAACGGCGCGGGACCAACTGTAGTTTCAATTCAAGCAAATTATAAACCGCAAGCCCCACATGTAAAAATTACTGTACTAAAAAGTGTAAAAGCGATGCGGTGATCGTACGTAGGCACGTACCGTTTTCTCGTACCAGCGGCGCACGAGGAAGAGGAAGTAGCCGTGCACGAGCAGGAGCGCGTAGACGATGCCGAGGAGGTGGTGCGAGTACCAGAAGGCGTTGAACCCGGCGAGCCGGTTAAGCGGCGCCGGCAGCCGCGCCGCCGCCGCCGCGCCCTTCTCGCCCTTTCGGAACGGGTGCGTCGCCAGCGTGAAGGACACCGTCATCAGCACCACCATCGCGATGCCCGTCACGCCCTCCACGCCGGAGAGCAGCCACGCGTACGTGGGCTTCTTTGCCCCGAACGCGCCGGCCACCAGCTCGTACTCCTCCGGGCTCGACGCGATCACCCGCGGGAAGTCGCACGCCAGGTGGTTCCCCGCGTGCAGCGTGATCCCCACCACGATCGCCGTCGCGATCATCTGAAATGGACAAAAGAAAAAGGCAACGTAGTTACATCCCGTGCCTAGTAAAAATTCTTGAGAAAGTATCGCGTTGCTAATCGAGACGGTGAATCTAACAGGATGGTCGCCGTCCTGGTCGTGAGTTGTGACCGGTGAGCACCCACCCAACCGCGACTAGCCTCCGTTAACAATATCAACGTCTTAGGTGCGCGTATATTTGCGGAGAGATGGCAGCTCAGGCGTGCGGTTATCATACCGATTTCTTTATCGTCTTTTTGGGATGATTATTCAATCAGTTTTTTTAAAGTATTTTATTGATATTTAGTTTATTCGCATAAACAATCAATTATAGTTCTGCTCTAATCAATTTTAAATTCTAGCTATGGCTGACTTTTAGATAAAATTATACTATAGTTGCTATTAATTTTTTCTAAAATATTTAATTAAAAAATAAGAAAAATATTGTTATATCTTCAGAGCAAAGTAAAAAAGCAAAACAAACTAAACAATAAATTTAAAAAATTTCTAACGTTAAAAATCAGAAATAGATACCAACACAAAAAAAAGTAAGAAATCGAAACTACCCAGAGCAGCGCCTATAGCTATAAGCCATCGCCGACAGCCGAGACGTTCAGTTACCAGAAGTTTCTTTTCACGCGGGCATCAACCACGGGTGGGTCCCACCGGTGAGTGGGACGCCGTTTGCCTTCCAGGGAGATTGGGGCGGGCCCACCTCACAAGTGGTGTCGGTCCGTGGACTTTCACTGACCGGGAAGGGGTTTTTGACTTTTGACCCGTGGTTATTACGGAGCAGTACTTGCGCTAAATGGGCAAAGGATCTTCTGCGCCGTTGGATTCCGGCTTCCACTAGAGCAGAAATGAAGAATGACTCAGCCGCGGCACAGAACATCAGAGTACTAGATGGGACCTGGACAGGCGAAGTACGGAGAACGCTAAGGCCTTCGTCTCCAGTAGTACATGGCAGCAGTGAGTAGAGTGATAAAAAAGTCTTAAGCGGCCATTCCAGTTTCCACACAGGATCCAGGAGCCCGGGGGTTCCACGTGGCCTCCCAATCATTGCGCGCCGCGTTCCCCCTCCCCAAATACGACATACCACGGCGCCGTGTCACCGATGGCGACAGCTTAACCATCCAGTCGCCGTAGTCACCGTGGACGTAATTACCTAGTAACTCGCTTGATTACCCAAGAAGGGGAAAAACCATAATGAGGTGGCTTGCCACGTCGGACGCGGTGATATTTGCGGAGGTGTGTGTACCTTGTGGAAGGTGATATTGTCGTCGAAGGGGACGAAGAAGCGGGCCCAGGAGGAGCGAAGCCACGTCAGTGTGTTGCGGCAGACAGGGAGGAGGACGAGCGCCATGTTGAGCTTGAGCGTCTCGGCGGCGCCCTTTGCCGTGGGGAGGCAGTACCCCATCACCCGAAACGCCGCAGTCCGTCGGTACTGCACGAACTTCCACACGAATAGCGCCGCCATCGCCGCGAACCACAGCGCGAGCACCCATGCGCGCCGCCAGTTCTCCTCCGCCGCCACCCGCACCCGCACCACCGCCTTCTTCACCCCCCGCCCCCACCCGCGCCGCCGCTCCCGCTCCCCCGCCTGTACGGCTCCGCCGCCGTCTCCTCCCCCTCCTGTCCCCACCGCCACTGTCCCGCCTACGCCGCCGAGGTTCTGGCTCCACTGGGCCCCGCTCGCCGTGCTAAGTGGCCGGCTGTAGTTCATGTAGGTGTCGCGTTGGAGCAGCAGTGCCTCCAGCTGCCACAGCTGGCCATCGATCGTGGCAAAAAGACATCACACGTGTCATCAGTTCAGCTCAGCACGGCAGAGTATGCATATACACACACGTAGAGTATACGGCCAAGAACACATACGCACCTCAATGTAGCCGAGGTTCTCCGGGTCGAGCTCCTCCATGATGAGCGACGCGTACTCCTCCGCCTGCTCCTTGAGCTTCGCTAGCTTGTTCGCCGACGCGCTCAGCACGATCAGCTGCATGCGCGCGGTCGCAGAAAAAAGATCAAACAATTCGCTGAAGCGTCAGGTGAAAGTAACAACAGTGATAGTTACCGCAGTAATTACAACAACAGTAGTATAGTAATTTCTAATGGAGAACTGGATGCCCACAAAGAAGCTTCTAATGCCAATGGAGAAGTAAAAAAAAGAACTTTAGGAAAGTGTTTTAAAGTCACCTCCTGTACTTCCTCCCTCGTTATCCTCCCGTCCACGTTAGTGTCCACCCTGAGTTTGGGGCCAAGAACGGCGAAGAAGAAGAAGAAGAAGCATATCAAGAATCTGCGAAACTAGCAGTAGGTGCGTGCGTGTGCATCGGAAATCGGTACAGGTCGATGGAACGAACGTTACTTGGGATCCGGTGAAAGAAAATTAACGGGGGAGGAGGAGGAGTCAGTGGGCTCAGTACATGTCGAAGAAGATCTGAAGCCGCGCGTCGAAGCTCTGGTCGGAGATCTGGAGCCAGAAGTCGTAGAGCTCCTCCCTGGTGATCCGCTCCAGGTTCTGCCGCCGCCGGCGGGCCAGCGCGTCGAAGATGCCCACCGCGAACTCCTTCGAGTCCACCATTCCTGATTTGATCGAGACACGCAGCACGGACAAGAACGTCGCGATTACGGGTTGTTTCTTGCGTGTCCGGATAGCATCGACAGTACTAAATGCAATGGTGGTCAGTGATGAGCAGAGCGTGACGTGTGCGCGTACCGATGCATTCGCCGAAGTCGTCGCGGGAGAGGAGGCCGTCGCGGGCGAGGGCGTTAAAGCGCTCCTCGACGCGGCGCCAGAGCTCGGCGGCCTGGACGGAGCCGGTGGTGCGGCTGATGAACCGGAGGCCCTTGAGCGCGCGCTTGGCGCCGGCGCGCGACCGGTCGAGGCGCGCCTGGATGCGCCGCCGCTCGCGCGCCGCCATCGCCGCTTCCCGCTGCAGCTCCGCGGGCGTCGGCCGGCGCGGCGAGGGCGACGGCGATCGCAGCCACGCGAACTTCTTGCGTATCCGCGACGACGTCGACGAGCACCGGCTCAGGCTCCGGGCGCCCCCGCCTCCTCCCTCCGGCGTGTGCCCCCCGCCGGACGGCGCGGTGGCGCCGTAGAGCGCGGCGCTGGTGGGCGTGACGCTGCGCACCACCATGGACTCCTCGTCGAGCTCCAGCATGACCTCGACCAGGTCCCTCTGGTCGGCGAGGAATGCCGGCAGCATGCCGCCAACCCCGCCGCTCCCGGCCGCCGTGGCAAAGAACTCCTCCCCATATGCTGTGGTGAAGGACTCGTTGTCGGAGGTGTCGGTGTTGGTCGTCTGGTCGTCGCCGAGGTAGTCCGCGATGCGCCGGTGGCCGCTGCGCCGCGCGTTGCTCCCGCGCGCCGGCGTCCACATGGCACCACGAGAGGGAGGAGAAGAAGAAGAAGGAAAAGCTTCGGCTTCAGCGGGGAGGCAATGGTGGTTGCGCCCTTTTATTAGATATACGTAATGCTCGGTATCCCGTGGGCTGCTGGCTACGCAGCTACGCCCGCGCCGCGCAGGCCGGTGACTTGGTGATTCCCTCTCTCTTTCTCTCTCCCCTCCGCGCGCTCGCGGTGCGGTGCTCTGTTGTTGCGTCCGCCTCGCTCCGGAACCGGACGCTTTTTGGTGCATAGCCTGGTTGGTTGGTTTCGACTCCCCTCGCCCTAAAAACGAGCTGCGCACGCCACGAATTCAGCGTGCGCGCGGTGGGTGCTCAGCGGGTCGGCGTAGAAAACCTCAGACGCTTCCAAACGAGTAAAATGAGGTGGAGTCAGGAGTGGATCAGTGGACCTGCGGTAAGCGACGGTCCTCTGCACTGGGGGTTCAATAGGAGAGCCGAGGGACCGTTAATTTGGAGCGACGACTGTGGCTGAAATTTTGAACTGAGTGAACATTTTTTACAAGAACGCAGTATTTTTCCTTTTGGCGAAAATTCACATATAACCCCTAGGTAATAGTAATGTACATCCAAAAAAAGTCATTATAAAATTATAACACTAACTTATAATCTATAATAAAGGAGTCACGTACTTGTATCACTAAAAGGTTATGTAAGCTGGACTGATGAGAATGTCGTGCCCCAGTAACGTGGTAAGCCTGCTCAATAACAGTGGCTGGGCTGATGAGAATAGGCATGGTAAGTTGGACCAACCTAGGCTTCCTTTAAAAAAAATATATGTCGGGAGCTCTAGCTTGCATTGTTAGGAGTGGACGTCCGGGATCGAGCCAACCGAGCAAGCGCTCGATCCCGAACGACCCAGGCTAAGGTTGGGCCAGCTTCTCTTTTGTAAGTGCGGGTCAACTATCAAAGCTGGAAGGTGACTATATTTGTTTTGTGCTCTCCCAAAGGTTAACTATTATATGGTTGTCTTACGTAGGTTTTTGGAAGAGAACCTTATGGTCACATCACGACGGCCCTCTCGGTATCTCGTGAAGAAAATAAACACGTGCTTTATTACTTTACAGTACTGTTTCAAATACTTCTAGCTTTTAATTTTTAAAAGTTGGTTTTTGAACGGAATGACTTCTCAATGTGGTTTCTATAAGTCGTTTGTAGAAGTCACTGTAGAAGCCGTTTTAAATAGAGTGTCCCTTACTATCTCAGTCTCCCTCACAATCATCCAAAAGCTAAAAGTTATAGTCAAAACCCACAATACTTTTGAACAGATCTGCATTTGGGATTATATTACTAATTGCGCATGAGATATTGCAGGGGATAATGTGATGAGTTAGCATTTGCCCACAATTGACACCAAAATGTCTTTTCTTCCTATTTGGTAACTCACCGTTACCAATTCTAATGTATCAATTATTGTAATGTAGGTGAACGAACCAAGGGCTGAAGTTGCCTAGTGTGATAGGCAGATGGCAGAGGCTCAACAACCCTCAGCCCCTCAGGTGGTGTCTCCAGTGTTCAGTTAGGCTTATGATGTGTCATAAATAATGCGATATAAATATATATTTAGATATAATTTCAGCATAATGAAGTATTATTAAAGAACAATTCTAGCAGTATACAAATAAAATAAATTGCATATCAACATATAGTTCTACTATGTCTTTTATACAAGAGCATATATTCAATGCAAATATTAACAATACTGCCGAAATGAACATATCTAGTATTTACTTGAACCAAGAATTTAATAAAACCAGCGTAAAGCTCAAGTTTTGATTAGTTAATGCTCTCAGAGCAGAGTTGCTCAAGACTTTTGATCTTGGCCTTCTCATACTATGTCGTTTACTCTTCACTAATTGAAATGATGATCAAAATTCAGATTATCAGCTCTGAAATTTGCTTTACTATGCTGTCATAGAAATGAGCATTCATACATATTACTGTCGGCTCAACAGCATACCAACAATATGACCTCAATTAACAGTCTTCTTAATAGTTTTTAGATTAGATGGTCAACTATTTAACACATGATCTCAGTTCATTTAAAACAACAAGAACTCCAGTTAAAGAACCGAAAACATATGCAACAGAGTACTGAAAACTAGAGATCACAATAGGATACTAGCCAGCACAACCAACAGTAATCGACTAGGATGCTGCGAATCAAGTGACAAAAGTAAGCACTAATAATAGAGCACAAATATAGACTTGGTAATCAAATCAATTTCATTATACGATAGATTTCATCATAGAGCATTTAATCCTACAGCCCACAAGCATTGCATGTAAAGTCTCCCAGCATTAGAGCAATTCACAGAATGAAATCAACTAGTACGGCTCACAAAACATGAAAATGTGCAACAGAGTAACCGAAAGTCTCACAGTGCAGATGGCAATCGAAGCCACCGAGAAGATCAGACAGGGCACACCCGAGGGTGCTGACCCAGAAAACCTAGCACCCCTATGTGTAGTCGCATGAGAAGAGCGCGGTCGATGGAGATACAATGCCCTCCTTTGCCATTCGGGATAACCAAGCCGACAAAGCCAAGGTGAATGAGACGCCGCACAAGCACATGGGAAGCACCAGCCAAGTGCCTCATTGCCGAGCACCAGGGGCCGTGAACCACCGCCAGTGGTTAAGCACCGACGAGGAAGCCCCAACAACCAAGCTCTAAAGTCAAATTGAGAAGAAGAGGGGATTGAAGAGATAGTGCTCACCGTTCTTTCGATGCATCTCACGGAGGAGGCGACCTTCCTTTTATAGCTGAGCAGAGGAGAGGAAAGAGGAGATTAGCGTGATGGCCACCAATGGCCGGAGCCGAGGCTCCCGGACCGTAGACGTTGCTAGCGCCACCTCACCCCACCAAAGCCACCGCCACCAAAGGAATCGGATTTGTTGATGTGAAGCGCTGCACTTGGAGGAGACTTGGGTCTCCTCCCCCTAATCTCTTCGGTTTGGCCCACTGACAGGTGGGCCCCAATCCTTTTTATTTTTTCTCTTTACTCAATTGAGAAATTACGTAAATGTCCTTGGAAATACAATATGATGTTCTCTCATAGTAGTCCGAGGGAACAATAATTTATACCAAGGAGCATGTGAAGAAACCATTTGTATACCTAACGTGGGCCAACAGTTTGCAGCCTCGATTCTGAGTCTCAAACTCTCAATGCCATCTTCGTCGGCAGTAAGGCAGAGGTCCTCCCCTCTGAAGGGGACCGATCCTTCGCCAGTTTGCATTTGCAAATGACACATGCATGTGTTGTTCGCAATTAGACTGGCTTTCATCAGAGATGGAACAATTAAGGTAGACACCGGTAAGAGGAAATCGAGATCAGAAATGGAACCTACCACTAAAGTGACCAGAGAGATCGAGACAGGCAGCTGTTACACTCCGAGGAGGTAGGTAAAAGTTAGTTCTAACGAAATGGTTAACTTGAGAAAGGGAAAGCATGCAGAGGCAAGCCGTTCGCCTTCGGAATTGACGTCAAGCAAGAGCCTCGAGCTAGGGTTGTTAGCCGGTGATGAATAACAGGCCACTGAATGCACCGTGGAAAACACGGCTACCGGTAATCACGTTGCAGTAGCAGTAGATGGCTGTCCTTTTCTTTCTCGTGTCAGTCTCGCTTAACTTTCGTCCATCATATGAAAGGGAAGAATAACAAAGACTTCCATGCATATAGTGGTAAACCAAAAGGTTAAAGCAGTCTGCGCGATTGCGAACTTCGTGAACAATCAAATAGCCGAGTCACGCAATCCCTCAGTATATAAACTGTTAGTGATCCTTCTAGAAGCTTCTGACTGGAGTTAGTAGAATTAAAAATTTGCAACACTCCATCTTGTAGTAGTTCTCACTTGTAAGCTAAAAATTCAGAGCTTTTGCTGTACTTTTGGTACAACCATAGCGTTCCTATTACACGGGAAATCTGACAGCTTCCTTGCCAAACATTGCATACTAGTAGTATTTTCAGAAGCTAATGTAGTTCAGGAAACGAGCATACGATGGATATGGAGCTTATGTAGTACTATCAAGGACAGGCGGTTTAAGATCACCAATGAATAAAAAGAGAGTGAGTAGTCATGTAGTTAATTAGAACAGAGTACAGGAAGTTTAAGAACAGTGGTAGGTGAAAGCGAGAGTACTACCGCCGCTATTTGACGTTAATACCGTAGTTAGCACGCCGGCCACCCCAGCCCAGAATTTGTGGCCCAAAAGCATTGCCATAGCCTTTTCAGGGCTCAATAGGAGAATACTGGTTTTACCTTCAAGTCTAGTCTATCTGCCAAGCTGGTTTCAAAGAA
Source organism: Melocanna baccifera (assembly GCA_036346265.1). Classification (NCBI taxonomy): domain Eukaryota; kingdom Viridiplantae; phylum Streptophyta; class Magnoliopsida; order Poales; family Poaceae; genus Melocanna; species Melocanna baccifera. The sequence goes on along the minus strand of CM070701.1, from coordinate 12,561,653 downwards.
ACAAAAGTCTAGCTGTCTAGCTTGCTGAATGGTGATGCATTTGGAGCCAAACACAATTGCCACTCACTCAATTTTGTTCTTACATATACACCCTGATGCCAAACACTAGCTAGATCAGTCACCAGGAAAATTGGCTTGGTGCAGGCCCTCTCATCCATGTCATGAAAGTTGATTAGTACTAATTAACTCAACTTGCATCCTGTAATATTCCATCCCTCTCTACATCACACACGTGTGTTAGGTCATAGGTGGCCGGGTGTGAGGAGGGACAACAATGCAGAGGAGAGAGCAGGAAAGTATGGACGGCATTAAGGTTCCAAATGCTTCCATCCCTTTGGCAGATGGAACGACCACCGAATGACTGATGGACAGGGAAGCCTACGGACGATAACTGCACGGGCGTTGCGTTGCCTTCCTCCCATCGCTTTTACATGATGATCTGCAACTAATCAGAAAGTGGCACCCCTAGCTGAAGGGCCATGGTCCGTTCCACGGATTAAATAAAAAAAAATCACGCGCATCTCGTAACCTGAAATGCTATGCAACCTTTAGAGAAAAGACGCCCTTTTTTACGTGTTGTTTGCTGGTTCAGTGTGTGAGCAGTCATCGTGCAATGACCTGCAAGGCAGGAAATCGCCATACCAGGGAGATCCATGAAGACCTAACCTAGCTTTCCTCCTAAGATCAAATGGCAGCACTTATTTCAAGCATGTCTATTAAGCACAACACTACAAACACGTATCTGGTAACTTCTTCGCTGATGAGGCAATTAAGCCTCCCGGTGTTTTTAATGGAGGACACTTTCTTCTGCCCGTGTCTACCGGCAAAGGAAAATTTAGCAATCTATCCCATTTCCAGATGCAAGCCAGCGGAGGCCGACAAGGCGACAGTGTGCCAAGCCGGCCGGCATAAGGGCCAGGAAACCAGTCTTACTGTAGGTGTCACTAATGACATGGCTCCAAATAAACAAGTGAGCACTGAACCAACTAATTAATCAATGTGTAAAACTGATGAGATACAGAGAAATGTGTGACCATCAACTGCAAATTAAGGATGACAAATTGACAGGCTTCTAGATGCCATTGAAGAATTGGGCTGTGATGGATAGGGGATCCAATGGTTGAGCGTATGAAGAAAGCTAAAGCAACATGTCCTAGCTTGAATCATTCTTTTTTGTTTTTGTATTGCCGCAGTATTATGTGCTTTTGCTTAGGCTGCCGATCGAGTTGCTGATCTCTTAGGTTCGGTATACATGAGGTACGTGGTAGGTGAAGCTAAGTACATGCATGTATATAAAAGCCAGTAGGTGAAAGCAAACGTGTAATTATTGTGTTGTTTTAGCATACGGTGAAAGCAAACGTGTAATTATTGTGTTGTTTTAGCATACGGTGGCAACCCTCATAAGAGAATTGGATATTGTTCCAATATATGGTGGACCTATGTTGGTGATGAGTGTTTGATATTGTAATTTTGATTATTGTGTTGTTTGAGTTTGATTTTGTCTGAATTTATGAAGTTACAATTTACTGTCAAAATTTAAGTGGTCTGATCGGACCGGCAACGATGGTATGACTGGCAGCTATAGAGTAGTCATACCGGCCATATGGCCTTTTGGAAAATAGACACTAAACACTTGTATAGGTGTATTTGAGGATATCTTTACACTAGGTATCACTCATTTTAGAGCTCCGAGCTGGAACTAGATAGAATTAAACCAAAATTCTAGAGGGAGTGTTTTTAGTGCTCTTAAGCAGTCTGATTAGCCTGTGGTCGGTGATCTGACCAACGTTGGGCCAGCGGTCAGACCGATCCCCTGTTACCGGGGTTTGACAGGGTTAACTGGAGCGGTTAGACCAGCTCTTGCTGAAATGAGTGACTTGATTTGGTTTTCGATTGGGTTTGCTCTTAAGGAGCTTTGGGTTCTTGTTAGGACGTGTTGTGGTATGTTTGTGTGTCACATATGATAGGGAGTCATGTGATGAGGTGAAAATCTTAACGGAAGTGTCAAATGGTGTATGTTTGCATCAATTTTATTGATGAGAGCCAAGTGCATATCAATTGTGCTCGAGACGATTGCTTCTTTTATGTGCAGGACGCTTGGTGATTGTTGGTGATCAACAACAAGATCGAGGCTAGAGAATGATCTCGAGGCCATGGAGGGTCGTATAAGTCCGGGTGAAGCTACATCTCAAGCGGAGTGACACGTAAGAAAAATAATGATCTTGATGAGGCAAGTGCATGCATGTGATGTGCTATTGGACTTAGACCATTTTAAGTGTAGACAATTTGGGAGGAGGCTAGAGGTGTATAGGTTTGGCAGCAAGCCATTGTGTATCATGAACTTTGCATTGGAGTTTGCTTCAAGGAGAAGCATTGTGAAAGCCGGTGGGTAGCAATTGCATAAATTGTCCAATACCGAGTGGAGAGATGGTTTGCAAAACCACAACGGTGGCCTAAGGTGGATTAGATCACATCTTAGTAGATGAAATATCTTATCGGGCTATTGAAGTTATGTGGAAGTTGCGTTTTGATAAACGTACATATGTGTAAGTGCAAAATCTATTTGTGTATGGGTTATCAGGGTTTTTCCATTTGTAAGTGATTGTATCTACTAAATATGGCTAGTTGTTAGGGTTAGGTGCGAGGTGAGGAGACTCCACTATATAAGCCTAGTGTATATTGAGAGAAAATATTTCTTGTGCTAGAAGAGAGGAAGTTAGGGTTAGGTTTCCTTGTGTTGGAAACTTTGTTTGTGTGCTCTTGGGAGAGCTATCCTCCAAGGTATGAAGAGGTTACAATCTTTCATCCCTTCGGGATAATAGAAGATCAAACTTTTCATCTTGTCTCTCATATGTTCTTATTTGATTTCCTTGCCTTCTTGAGGTATTTTGAAGAGTTCCTAGTCTCTCTCGATTCTTCCCTAATTTGTGTTATGATCTAGCTTATTATGATATGTGAGAATCCATCTAAGAATATCTAGATCATCAAGGACTCACGAGCAAGTGCAGATTGAAATTTTCTTCTTTTTCCTACTTTTGGTGCAATCTTTCTTGTTTTAAATAAAGATCAGAACTTTGACTATAATATTCATGATCAATGATTGGAATTTATTCCTAACATCTTAGGAAGGGTTTGTACCAAATTTCATCATATTTGGATCAATAGTTTAAGAGTTAGTCATTTCTTGATCGTGGACAGTGTTGTTTGTGTCTCTATTCGTGGAGTGGTTAGACCACCTTTGTGATCCAATCCGACCGGCTGAGTGGTCCAACTGCTCTTTGGCTGGCGGTCAGACCAGTAAAACTGAAAGTCTTGGGTGAGTTTATGATTTTTGGCTCTTGGCTTTGGTAAAGCTTGTGGATTTATTTTTTTATACATTGTATTGCTGATAATGAGGGAAAGATTATAAGGAGTAATTCACCCCCTCTGACTCACCATACTTGATCCTATGGATATACCCTAGTGGATGTGTCTCATCTTCTCTTCAATTTCCACTCTTTTGTTGATATTGTTAATGTATTTATAATTACTCCATCCATCCCACAATATTAGTCCTTATTCTTGGGAAGCATTGTTCTACAATATAAGTCTATTGTGGAGACCAAATATGTAGTTATTAAAATATTTTTCATCATATACCCTTACCTTAATGCTAAAAAAATGAGTGAGTCGTTATAGTATGTCATTTAATAGGTGTATGCATGATTCAATGGTATTAACTTTTTCTTAAATTTAATGTCTCCTTGGTCTGCGTGCATGGTGGGATTTGGGCTTATATTGTGGGACGGATGGAGTAGTTTGAGCATCACTTGAAAGGGATTGTCCATTTTTTTTGTCCTTGTTCTAAGTTTGTTCTTTATGAATTTGAAGAACCAATTAAAGCATTCCCGGTTGCCCTAGAGAAAAATGCATAGATTATAAAGCAAATGAATAACAGGAGGATTGATGTGTATCTAAATTCTAACCATCTATAAGTGCAGGCAATTTTTTGAAAGTTTTCTTTGGAAAAAAGTATAGAAGCACCCTTGTTATGGTAGCAGTAGCAAATCCCAACAACCCAAATGCAGGGGCCGAATTAGGCACATAGTAGGGTAGGCTTTAGCCGAGGGCATGAAAAATGCTTAGTGTATAGTTTATGTAATTTTTGCCCAGTCCGAGGTAACGTTCTCATGGTTCATCCCAGGTGATTTCAGATTTTTAGTCATTCCACTCATCGTCGTAGTCAGTCTACTCGGCCCATCGCTGCTCAAAAAAAGAAGGCCGCAGCCCATCATTGCTCTACTCTCGAAAACAAGGTCTCCATTGACCACTGCAATGTAAAGTTGGAACTTGGAAACCCTACCTAGCTGGCTACTTCTCAGCTCGCACACTGACTCACTCGCTACTCGCTGCCATGCCACCCCTCTCCCGACAACCTGGCCTGCTCCCCTCTCCTAGCCCAAACGACGAGCAGGTAACCGAGAAGGGTGCAAACAACAGCGGCCAAAGAAGGTGGCTACTCCGACAAGTGAAGAGGTATCCTCAGTAACCTCGTCTTCCTCTAGCTCTCCGCGATGACCCCAAGGTGAGGCAGATTTACTGCCCCCATCATCCTCGAATTTCTTTCCCAAATCTGGTTGATTTTGTGTGGCAATTTGGTGTAGAAGACAATGCTTAATGTGTGTATTGTATACGCAAAATGTGGATTTGTTTTTGATCTGTGTGGTGGCAAATTGCTTGATCTGTGTGCTTGTAGTAATTTGGACTTGTTGATATGAGCCAGTTTGCAAAATTTCGATGGTAGTGTTTTTGAATAAATTTTATTCCAGATTTAGGATTGGTGGTGGAAATGTGCACAAAAATGGCCGAAAAGGTTTAAACAAATTTGAAATAATGTCAGAAATAATATCATACAATACAAAAGAATTTGTGCAACAATATATTGTTAAAGTTAACTTGCCTAGTTCCTTTATAATATGGAAGATCAAGATGGATCCCTCGCCTTCATGCCCAATGAGGTGACTAAGTTAACTGCAAGGAACTTCTTTGTAAAAGTGGATGTTAGGTATAACTGGCCATGATATTCTTAGATAGTTACCTTTTGCTATTAGATTTGCTTTGACAAAAAGCTGCATGATAGGGAAGTATGGTAAATTTTATATCACTTGCCATTGCTTATATTTACTTTTATGTGACAAATAAAAACTATTGAGAGTGGATTGCCTTTTTACAGAATAGGCGTGATTTCTTATTTTATGTTGGATGTAGATGTTGGTTTAGTAATGATTATTGATGCTTACCTTAAATTATTCTGTGTAGGAGTTATTAGTGAATACAAAATGAAGGGGACCAAGATATTATCATCTCATTTTCCAACACAAGCACAATCCCACCAATCCCTTGCAGTTGCAGAAACACCACAAACAGGAGCTAGCAACACACATCAAAGCAATCCTTGTGTTGTACTTAGTCCAGATGACATTGTTGATTATCTTGGGCTTTGGAAACCAATTGAGGATTTGGATGTGAATATTAGGGACTGCTAGATGAGAGTATTTGCAAATAGATCCATATCAACCAATTGGTTATAAATCTTCACATAAAGAGTATAGGAACCAGAGGAGGAGTTTTCATCAATCATAGTTCAAAAGGTATAATTGATTGGAATATAGTATTGCTAAATATGCAGCTTTTTGTTTTAATTGTTTCCTCTTTAAGCAACCTAAAGCTGAGAACTATGGTATTGAATCATTCACAAGGGTAGGGTTTGCTAATCAGAATAATGCAATTAAAAGTTTTGATGAACATATTGGTAAAGTCTATATTTATCACAATAAATCAAAGAAACATTGTGAGGCTTTCAAAAATCAAAGACAGGGTATGGATTACATGATAGTTATTACCACCAAGAAGGATGAGTGTTGTGGTTACGAGCCAAACAGTGAAAAATATGTACTGGTGGAACTCTTGTGAATGAAGAAAGGAAAAGCCTCCCTCCCTTGGGATCACCCCCAAGGACCTTTATATAGTCGTCATGCCTCCATTTTACAACTCTACCCCCGATTACAGGCGTTGCCCTAGGACATATTTGTCCTTTATATACTTCGATGGGCCTCTTGGGCTTACACTCTTCTTACTACCCCTACAATATTGCGCATGCATCTTGCTGGGCCGCTTGGCCATGCTTGCTAAATGGACTAAGGTGGAGGTTATCCCCACAATAGTAGCCTCTCACAGTAGAAGGCTCCTCTTAAAAGCCTCCCTCCGTTGGGATCACCCCCAGGGACCTTTATAAGTCGTCTTGCCTCCCATTTTACAACTCTACCCCCGATTACAGGTTTTGCCCTAGGATATATTTGTCCTTTATATCTTCGATGGGCCTCTTGGGCTTACACTCTTCTTACTACCCCTACAATATTGCGCATGCATCTTGCTGGGCCACTTGGCCATGCTGGCCGAATGGACTGAGATGGAGGCCATCCCCACAACAATGAGGAAAAATATAAATTATATCTTACTATTATGTTAAGCGTTGCAAAATTACTTCTATTGCAAGGCCTTACTTTTCGTGGATATAATGAGTCTTCTAGTTCAAACAATAGGGAGGACTTCCTAGAAATGGTAAAATAGTATAAAGAGAAGGATGAAAAGTCTGCAAAATTGCTTGACAATGCTTCTGCTAACCACTTAATGACTTCACCACAAATACAAAAATACTTGTGCAAGGTTTGTGTAGAAGAAACCACCAAAGCCATTATTGATGATATTAGGGATAGACAATTTGGCATTCTTTTTATTTATTCATACACCTGTTTAATTTACTCTCATATGTTGTCTTTGTAGACTCTGGTTCATGTCCAACTATCAATGAAGAAATGGTGGTATAGGATAGACAACAAATATTTGTTATTTAGGTACTCAAATTGTATGTTTACTATGCTATATTGTTTATGTTTTGCATATTTTTCTTATTATGTTTTATGTTTTAGTATTGAACTCAAGTTTCATATCAATAATGTATTTGTGATATATTTTTGTTATGCCATAGTATGTGCATAAATTGACATAGTTCTAGGTTTTTACAGTTTAGGCCGAGGCGTTGCTAAATCCTAGTTCCGCCACTGCCCAACTGTTAGTATGTCCTTACACCACAAAGATCAAACTATGGATGGCATAACTGTTAATACCATTTGCTTGCTTCTTTCAAGAACCACAAAGTATATACTCACAAGCAAATAGGTAGTTGGTCGGCATTTGCCGCCACACACGACTAAGCATACCACATAATCAATTCTCATCCCTTAATATACTACTAATAATGGTACGTTTTAGGGCTAAAAGGACAGTGTTTGATTAAGCTAGTTGAAGGTCAATCTCTGAAGATTTCTACTGCTGATTCTTGCATGTCATATCAAGGTCACCCATCAGGTTAGTCTATGGCCCCGCTTATTTTGGCTTAAAGTCAGTTTCTGCTTCTGACTTCTGCTTTTTTTCACTATTCAGTAATTTCATCTTTTTCTATATTTTTTAGATTTTTTAGAATTTTTTACCTTTTTTCTCGTATTCCTTTGCATTGTCCGTGATGGGCTAACATGTTTTTCTATTTTTATTTTTTAAAAATGTAATTATACCAAATAAACCAACTCAGTTATAGTAAAAAATAAACCAGCTACATTAAAAAAAAGTTATAAACTAACGCTATTCCGAACGCCCCCTGAAAGGAGAACGTTTAGATGTCCATCTAGGGTTTTGCCTTACTGACCAACTGGAATTGTTCTATCAATCATTTATGATATTGTAGTATTTGAAGGGTGATACATGGCTAATATCTACACAACACATGATGTATTTCATTTTCGACATATATACGCTAATTGGGCATGTAATTGTTAGATTTTTTAGGAAAATATGTGCGGGTTGAAAGGGAAATGCCAACAGCTTTGATTTGTGTTAATGAATAATGACCTCCTGTAACCTGTTCATCCCCCTATGTTTGAAACTTTAATTGGCCTTGGATGCATTGCTATCAAGTTTAGTTAATTAACACTAATTGTCAGCTTCTTCCACCTGCACCTCCCTCCCAATTGGAGGAGTAGGCGAAAGTAGTACAAATATTGTTCATAAATTGCGTAAAAGATGAATAAATTTAGACTTACGATGCCTCCTTTTTTTTAAAAAAAAAAGGAAATACAATACCATAGTCATCCTGAGAATATCATATGTGGACATAAATTTTCAGCCGCGTGGAAAAAGCTTCCAGAATCCAGTTGTGCGTGGTGAAAACTAAAATTTTCCAACCAAGAAGTAAGGTGAGATGTGACAAAGATATATTAGCAATAAATTTTAAGGATTTGTTGGCATTTTTTCTTTTTCTTTTTATATTCCTATTTTAATGTTGACATATGAATAAGCAGTTGAAGTGGACAACAAATCATTCTATTAGTTAAAGCTAAGTATCAAACAGTTAATGGACTACAGTAATCATTGTGTGAACTTACAATGACTAATTGAAACATCAACATAAGTTAAAAGGACATGTGGACGTGCTGATGTGCAACTACTGCAACATTACTTTGCACCCATGCATGCAATTGAAGTGGCCTGAAATATACACACATAAACACAAAAACAGTCACACATGAAAGGATATGCGGACAATCAATTGTTCTTTTACTACATGTGTACAAGTACCAATTTTATTTCAGAGTGTACATCAGTTAAATAGGTATAGTCGTATAGATCAAGAGTAGAATTGACTAATTGAAGTTACCAATGAACCAAACAAATCATTTGCACAAGTTTATAGCGAGTTTGTCAGTATGTGAAGCATTTTTCAACATTCTCCTCATCCTATTGGCATGGACAAACATTGAAATTTGGGCGGTGGTAGAAAACCGCGTGCTCCATATTTTTTTATGTATACTGAGAAACAGCTAAAGTTGAAACTAATGCCTATCGTATATAATTAAATCTAAACATATCTAATCTACACCCTTTGCTGTGAGTGAGTTAACACCAAACCCTTTTTTCATTTAAAATTAAAACCGTTGATCTAGCACTCATCTTTTTCGATCCTTTTCCTGCACGCCCTTAGTGGTAACATCTTTTGGTTTAATTTGTGATGCTAGTGGTTGGTTTGTGGCAGAATCTGATACTTTCTTCTCTCTTATCTTGATCTTTCTTCTTATCTTTTGAGCAAGGGAAAGATGAGAGCACATATTTGCTTTCCAGTTTCTACGTTTGCTGGGAACTTGGTAGCGCAACCAGAAGTTTGCTGCCCAAGAAGGGCATCTTTATTGTTCCTTTTCTTTCTTTCTTCATTTCTTTTGAAAGATCTTCCCTCTTCTTTCTTGGCACGCATCTAGAAAGGCAGCACCAGTCAAAGCCATCCAGTGACATGGCCATAAAATGACAAGGTGGTTGTTAAGCAGTTAATCTCTGAATCATTGAGGTGATAAATCATGCTCAACTCAGCTCATTGTCCCTGTTGTAGAAGTCCAGAGCAAACTCCAAGTGATTCTGTAAGCCAGGAGATTTTATCCACCTCCTAGACCAAAGATTAGGCCCTGATCGTTTCGATTTTTTTCGGCTTCAGCTTCTAATTTCAGCTTTTTTTTCACTATTCACTACACTATCCACTAACTCAGCTACAGTGTTTTTTCAGCCAGCTACAGTGTTTTTTCAGCCAAAAGCTAAAAGCCATCGCTATTCCGATCACCCCCTTAACTAACTTTGCTTGGACTACAGTAAATTAATGACAACGAAGTTTGGTCCAGATCACAAACCTGACCACGCAGCCCCTACACCTGCTCTCAGTGGTGGTTTATCCATAGCATCATCTCTGACGTACTAGGGTGTACGTGTAGTTACTCAACGACTCCAGCTAGCAGATCCCGAGCCCAATTTCTTCACGAGAGCCGAAACGAGTCGCACACGTAGGCTTGAACAGCCGGATCAGAAAAAGATTGCACGTTTGGCACTTGGAACAGCGAAAGTTCGTGATCACAATGGAAGAAAATACAGTGTATCAGGGCTAGGTGGACCTCGCTAAACGCTACTAAAACCGCTACATCGATCGCGTGATGTGGATGGATCGAGCCATCAGATAAGGCAGCAGCCGATCGATCGATCGATCGAACAGCGGGCGGCCTTGGAACGGAACGACATAAACTATGCCGCGATGAATGGAACGTTTACCAACCACGGCTTACTCGGCAATCTAGCAGCTTCAGCTCAGCTATCTCCTCTCTTTTCTCCTAGCTAGTGAGATCGATCGGTCACTTTCAATCTCTCGAGAAAGCTAATCAGCTACAATGGTGAAGAAGCTGTGCGTGCGTACGTCTATACGGTCCTTTTGATCAGCGATTAAACTAGCAACTTTGTTTTTTGACGGAAGATTAAACTAGCAACTCGGCAAGCAGGGTCAAGAACACATGGTAATTAAATTGTTCGGTCCATTTCAAACAAGTTTTCGCGCTCATGTATGTCAGAGGCATGCAGGAACACGATGAGAGAGTAATTTTTCGCGTTTAATGTGCCTTCGTTGTTTCCCCGGTGGAATAGGGTGGCACAAATTAATCAAGCCATGCGTGGCGGCCTCTTCTCAACTGCTGTGGACTGATCGATAGCGTTCTCCCAGAAAATTCTGCTTCAGTGACCGAGATGGACAAATACTCGCATACAAGAGTACAAAGCAGTTCGTTGTCATAGTGGTAGTTGATTGCTAAACATACAAAAAATAGGTACAGGAAGTAAGACTTCCAAGCCCACGGCTACGGAGTACTGACTACTTCAGCATGAGCATCTTCAATGTGGCAACATATCCTAGACAGCACTTGGCTATCCCAGACTCTCCGATCCCCAAGGAATGGGTAGGATCCAGGTGGGAGCCTCCCCCTCATCGGTTAAATGCAACCGGCGTACATGTCTCATATGAGTCATGATGGATACTGCTGTAACTTATGGACAGTAAGACCTTACCCAAAAGAAACCACGTCTCCTGAGTCGCTCTCAGGTGACTCACGAGGCGATCCCCAGCCGCCGCTTCCCCCACTCACTGTGGCCGAATCTAGCCCGGGGTTCTACGTCTATGACGAGACGTCATCGTCGGTGTCAACCTTGACTCTTCATGCTCGCTCCTGGTCGATTGGTCGGTGATAGGCTATCCCCGGGGACCCCATCACCGGATCTGGCCTAGGGCTCCGTGGCATCACGGTGGACAGTGACAGTAGTGCATTGACCGAGAGGGACCTAGGGAGGAGGGCTTCGGGAGGGTTGCATGCTACTGGTGTGCCATTGGCGGTCGCTTGCCGCCCAGATGGTGTAGCTCATGTGGCAGTGCTTTGGCGTCTCCCCAAGTCCTCAAGCTTCGGTGGGTGGTGTGATGGTGGCGGCGGCGTGTTGTGATAGCACAACATGTGGCGTTGTGCGTCAAGAGAAGGGCATATCATTATGCCGTTGTTAGGGGTGCTCGTAGTGTGCCATTTGTCCTATGGAGCAGGATGGTCATTGAGGAGGCCCGAGAGTGGGCACTCGTTGTTTGTTCATGTCCTGGTACAGACCGATCGTGGTGAAGGCCTCCATGAGTGCAATTGATCCAGGTCCTTGATTGAGGCAAACCATCTTTGGTGCGTCGCGTGGGCGTCAGTTGCGTGCATCGGGCATTACTGTCGTGGTGTGTGTGGAGGGGCCACACTCTCTTCTTCCTAAAGCTCCTGCCGACTATCCTATTGTTGCATTATGCTAGCTGTGGTTCCGTGTACTTTCCATGTGGCTTGTTATGTTAGTGGTTGCCATCTGGTGTGGTTTTGATGCTGGCACAATCAATGGTGTGGTTATTGTGCTTTGGTGGCCTATGGTATGACTATTATCATGGTGATCACCCCTAGTGTTGATGGCTACATCTCAAGCCTCTGCAAGAGTCATGATTACCATTTTTGTACTTTGCCTTGTGGTTAGCTAGCGCTAGGCTTCGTAGTTTGTTAGAGAAGATTCTTTTGTTGTTCTTTCACAAGGTGCTTGTCTTGTGGGTGTATTGGTGATTTGATAGGAGTTTTAGTTTGGGAGGAGTAGGTGTCACCCCTTCTAGAGTCGGTGTTGACGTCTTTGGTGTAGCCCCTTCAGGGCTAGTGTATTTCTCTTCTTAAAATGAATATCAAAGCTCCTACCATTAGTTAAAAAAGAAAACTTATGGACAGTAAGAGTAATGTTTGGCCGTCACTACTGAAGGAATAGTTGTGCAGTTGCTTAATAGGATGTGTTGATGCAAACAAATAACATGAACAACCCTGGCCTGTTCAAAGAATATTTAGCCAGGCTTTCTTAAATTCTGGCGGCTCAAGGACCAGCCTGAACAGGGCACAGCAGTTGGCAAACTGGGGACGAATGCGAGTGTGCAGCCGAATGGAATCCGACACGTTTCAATGATAGTGAACGATCGCCCCGTTGCCAAAATAAAATGGATTTTCAGGCACAGAGAAGTTGGTCCAGTTCAATTCGATTTATGACTTTTCTAGCAAACAAATTAAAACAGTTTATTAGAATAGCTTTCTGAAACTGTTTATCAACATTCGATTCTTTCACACAAACTCACACTAGGATTAAAAACCATAAATCGTAGCCACAAGCCGCAACCAAAAAGAACCCACCCGTTAATTGTAAGTGCTGTAAAGGTTAGTCCCAGATATGAACTCTGAAGTAGTGAAGTGTATGAGAAGACCTAATTGCACAAAAACTCAAAATACGTCTTAGTTCTCATGCGAAAAACCGCAGCTTATAAAGTTATATTACGAAACGGAGGTAAAACTGTACACTTTTATCCACAAGTATTCCCTTTTTCTAGTCTTACCCTTTTGCCACGTCACTGACGCTGTATCAGCATCTCTTGCCGGCCACCGTAAATTGGCAAATCAGATTGATAGCAGCTCTCCACCGGTTGGTAATGACAGAACGATCTGGGATAGTATTTCTCAAATCACATTATATTGAGCTGACATTGCAGTCACTGCAGAGAGTATGCAATGGTAGTCCTGTCCCTAACCAACTTTAACAGTCGATGAACCAGGAACCCTGAAACCAACTCCAGAGGGGAGTGCAACAGGGAGGAGACGGGCCCATACCTGAGCTGTACCACTCGCAGAGATATTCAAATATTCAATGTAATTCAAAACATCTCCAGTCTTAAAAAGAAACATCATAAATAGATAGATTGTGCATACTAACAAGATTTTACAAAAATCTAACTAAAGGCCAAACCTATTATTTATCCGTAAACAATTTTTCGAGCTACCCAAAGCAAAGCACCAAACAAAGGAAGTGCTTCTAGATGAGATTGACATAAACAATTCCAGAATAGTAGCTAGACAAGTCAACAGTGCAATCAACAACACATGTACATAACAAGGCACCATTGAACTCAACTTGTGCATACATATAGAAGCAAGCACGTCTATCCACAGTTTGGGATGCTGTCAGCGATAGTAGTGCTCATGCCACCTTGAGTCTATGACCAACATTCAAATGAAATGGCAAAATCTTGCGTATGTCAACATCGCAAACTCTGACCATGGGACATAAATCTGAAGGACGAAAAGGAGGCTGCAATAGCAGCCAGAAGAGATGCAAATTATGAAACCAACAATTTGGCATCACGAAAGAGACCAGCTGGTAGGTGAGGACTCTAGATGTCAGCACCTGGAAAAGAAATAGCAGCACTCATGGAAGATACGATTCAATCCGATATTTTCTCAAACGAAAATGACGACAGGAAGCAACCCTGCTCACTAGGGCCTCCAGATTTGGCTGCCATGATTCTTGCCCTGCTCACTAGGGCCTCCAGATGTGGCTGCCATGATTCTTGAGTACTGGAGAATTGGACTTGGGACATTATATTTGTTAATTTCGATGTGGTTTTTGGTTCAACAACGATCAAAAATAACAATAGAAGAATTTGCCCACTTCAAGAGGGCATTTTCTTTGCATCAAAGCATGTCTACCAAGAAAACAACATTCACTTATGCAGTTGTATGGCTCACCTTTTAGTAGCAATAAGATTGTCCAAGGCATCTATGGCCTGTGATTATGATATACAAAACATAACTAAGATGACGACGACAGAAAATCTTTTGTCCTAAACAAGTTGAGATAGATTAAGAATGAAATCTCCTCAAATTCAAAGAAATAAGAGCTTACAGTTTGTGCTTTCAGAGTTACAGATTGTTGACTTCACGAAGCCACAAACTAGGATACAAAATTTATATTTTCTCTTCAAATTCAGTGTATGTGATCTACTATGAGTTTGAAAGTGGTGTTAGAATATGATAGGAATTATTTGTTTCCTTATATATATTACCCCTTAGGTCTCATGAATATATATATATATATATATTCATAACATTATTAGTATTGCTAAAGATCCAGTGAAATATAAGCTTACCAAGCATATTGGTATTGATACTTCTTATATGCGGATACAGGTGCAGGACCAGATTATTGATCTTCAGTATGTGCCTTTAGAGTTTTAGTTAGCAGACTTATTCACAAAGACACAGATCAGAACCCAACAGAGCTTCTATCTCCAAACTTCGTATTGTTGATCTAGCATAAGTTTGAGAGGGTATTAGATATATATTATTAGCTATGTATTTTCTCTGTTGTATAAGGAATTTTCTGCATACACACACACACACACACCTATTGGCTTCATAATAAATACAAGCGTTATTTATAACAGATACCACCACACTACTCAATAACATGGCACCTATCTTTAATTGGATATTCAACAGCAAACTGTTTAGGAATTCAATTTAAGAATGAATGAATTATCTCCTTTCTATTTCCTGGATAATGGATGGCAACCTACCCTTTTTGAAAGCGACTGGGCATTGTTAGCTATATACACACTTTTTACCCCCCGGGGCCCCCCAACTGCCTCCCAATGTGGTTTTAATCTTCTCATAACATCAACAAAACTTATATTCGACAAAAGTTGATCTTTTCAAACATTTGACGTTTCATATGACAAACATGATGATAATTATTTTTATGACTTCTGCCAGGTCAAACTCAAGTTATTGAAATAGCACACATCATTAATTGTTATCAACCTATGTATAATAAGGTTACAAAGTTACGTAAACATAGCAGCAGATACCACTGTGATACATTCAAGCATTGGCCTACACATGAAATGATCAAAAGTATAACAGCAAAGATAAAATGAAAAGAACATGGGACGATGGACTAAAGTGACAATACATTTTTGGGACGATGAACTAAAGTGACAATATATTTTCTTAGTAAAAAGTTGTTCATATTTCAACGTGCAATGCAATTTTTTAATGAATGTTACAAGTGTTGTTTGGCAAAGCAAGTTGACAATATTTGCCATCTCACTAAAAAATTTGAGAAGGAAAATTAACATAGAAAACTGGAAATTCAATATCGATTATTGAGGATATTACAAGATGAAAATAACGAATAACTATATCTCATGTTCTGCAAAACTAAGCAGGTATCCAATATGTGCCTTTCATAATCTTAGGGCCGTAGTCAGTGTGATTTCGTAACATACCCATCAACAGCAAAATTTCTGGCAGCTGCTGGCAGTGCCAATCGTATGCCATCAAGTTCAGGGCTTGCAATTACTTGGTAACAAAGGCATGATCTGAAACAATGAGATCAAGTTAGTTCAACCGGAGTAATAAGTTTTGTAGGATTTACAAATAAGATACATGTGTTAAGGATAGAATAGATTAGGACTCTTATTTGTTTCCTAATATGCTATTTCCTATTATGCTGTGTTGTATTCCTTTTGTACATCCCCTTGTACCTATATATATATTGCCCCTTGGGCCTCATGAATTGATGCACACAATATTCATAACATGGTATCAGAGCATACCTAGGGTTTCCCTCGGTTCGCTCGCCGCCGCTCCGTGCCTCTCCTCGACGTCGCGCCGCTCGCCGCCTCCTCTCCCGCGCGCCGTCTCCTCACGCGCGCCACGGCTGCTCGCGCCGCCGCCAGCGCCGCCTCGCTTCTCTCGAAGCGCTGCTGCCGCGCGCGCCAGCGCGCCACGCAGACGCCGCCTCGAAGCGCCTCGACCCGCCGCTGCCGCTCGCCGCGGCCGGGCTGGTGGCGCTCATGCGCCGCCGCCCGCCCGCCCGCTTGCCGCCGCCATCACGGCTGATCGCTTCGCCGCGCGCGCTGCCGCGCCCGCTGCCGCCGCCGCACGCCGCGCTACCGCCGCTTTACGCCGCCGCTGCGGCGGCGGCCCGGCCGATTTCTCGCGCCGCGCGCGCTGCCGTCGCCGGCCGCCGCGCCTCTTCGCCTCTTCCTCGCGTGTGTGCGTGAGTGTGGGCGAGACCCACTATTAGTTACGGTTTTTCTTTTCCGGTTCCAAAAAAACGCCGATCTAACCGCCGCGCCGTTCGCGCGCTGTTAGACTTCGTTGTATTGGTCGCCGCGCCGCCCGCCGCTACCAATGGGCACCGCTTCCTCCTCGCCGCCGGTGGTCTTTGATGGTGTTAATTACACCGACTTCGTGTCTCACATGCGCATTCACATGCGTGGTTTACGTCTCGGCGTCCTCTCGCGATGTCACCGCCCGCCTTGCCCTATTCTCCGACGAGCCCACGCTGTTGCATTGCCCCGATACCGACAAGATTGCTACCGAGGTCGCCGATTGTTGATGATGAAGCCGCTCGCCTACCAGAGGCTCGATTTCTACAAGGATCGTCGACCACCTACACTCGGTGGTGCGATGACGACGCCGAGCCGCTTCTTTGTCTTCATCGCCGCCTCGGCCTCGCCTTCTCTTACGAGGTTGTGGGACTCTTCGGCTTTCGGATGTGGACTCATCTTCGCGGCGCTCGAGCCCTCTGGTGATGCCCATGCACTGCCCGTGGTTCGCCAAGAGCACTCTCTTCAGCAGGTGATGCTATCGTTGATGCCTTTACGCCGAGCTCTGGCATCGGCGTCGCTTGGACTCTCTCCGCACCGGGCCGTTGCTCTCGTCCGTGCGCTGGATATACGTCTTGACTTGGAGTTTCAGTGGTCTCGAGTTCCTTACTCGCCTTCGCCCCGAGTTCGAGCAAAGGCGTGCTCGCCTTCTTGCACGCCACCTCGTGTCACTCTCCGGAGGCTCTCCGAGATACGCGCAGAGAGACTCGCCCGAGTGGTCTTTGATCCGATGCCACTCCTCTCGTGCTCGCCGCTCGTCTACTCGCTACATCGCCTTCTTCACCGCCACAGTGGTGGTGGCCGCCGCCGTCTGAGGTGGCCGCCCTCACTGTTCCTACTGCGACAAGGCCGGCCACATTGAGTCCCAGTGCTATAAGAAGAAGCGGCATCTGTCACGCCATTCTTCTTCTGGCACTAGTGCTTTTACGTCGTCATCTGCATCGACCTCTTCAGCAGTTTCTCTCACCGAGCAAGAGATAGCCCGACTTCGACGCCGCTTGCTCGCCGTGTTCTTCCTCGATGTGTTCTGCGCAGTTCTCGCTCATCGACTCTTGAGCACCGAGAAACCACCTCTACACAATCAGTACCTCCCCGTGGATTCTTGATTCTGGAGCATCTTTTCACATGACCCCGATTCTTCCACTGTCTTTTATTACACCCTTGATTCTCCCGGTGTTCTTACTGCGATGGTACATCTCTTTCGTCTCTCAGTCGAGGATCTCTTAGCAACTCATCTTTTCATGTTCCTTCAGTTGCTCATATTCCTCGCCTCACTATGCAGCTTCTTTCTGCTGGATAGATCACTGACCTTGGTTATCAGGTCATTCTCGACTCTGACTCTTGTTGTGTTCAGGACCGCCACACGGAGCTCGGTTGGTTCTCGCCCCTGCGCGTGACTCACGGCGTCTCTCGGGAGCTTGACTGCTTCACCTTCCTTCCGCCGCCACCATCGCCGCCGATCTCTCGCTTCGCCACTTCGTCTCACGGCACTTTTCAAAGAAGTGGCATCACCGTCTTGGTCATCGTGTGGATCTCGCCTTTGTCATCCTTAGTTCGTCGTGGTCTTACGGGTCCGCATCTCGGAGACGTGTCTTTAGATTGTCGTACGTAAGTTAGGTAAACAAATTCACTTCCCTATCCTCATAGTGAGTCTCGTGTCCCAGCGTCCTTTGATCTTGTTCATTCGGATGTGCGGGGTCCGCTCCTTCGTTTCGAAAGGGGTCATCGATATTATATCATATTCATAGATGATTTCTCTCGCCACACTTGGATATATTTCATGTCTTCTCGTAGTGAGGTCTTGTCTATCTATAAACAATTTGCCACTATGATCCACACACGCTTCTCCACTCCTATTCGTGTCTTTCGTGGCCGATTCTGCGGGCGAGTACCTCTCTCGTTACTGCGCGGCTTCCTTTGTCGCGAGGACTCTCGCCGATTCTCTTGTCCCGGTGCTCATGCTCGAATGGTGTCGCCGGCGCAAGCATCGTCACCTCCTTGAGACGGCTCGTACTCGATGATCGCCGCCTACCCCACCTCACTTTTGGGCCGAGGTCGTTTCCACCGCCACCTATCTCATCAACATCCGGCCATCTTACGCTCTTGAGTGCGATCCCCGTTGAGCGTCTCGTGGTCTTCGCTCGACTACTCGCCCTTCATATGTTTGGTCGCGTTTGCTACGTTCTCCTCGCCCCTCGCGAACGTACCAAACTAACCGCCATCGTTGAGTGTGTCTTTTGGGATCTGATCACGAGCACAAGGGCTATCGGTCTTTGGGATCCGGTTGGTCGAAGGATGCGGGTTTCTCGGGATGTGACTTTCGACGAGTCTCGTCCATTCTACCCACGTCCTACCTCTCCTTCGACTCCTGCGAGTCTCTGTCTTTCTTGACCTTTCCGGATACACCTATATCCGCTTTGCCTCGTCCACTTGTCCCACCGAGTCTCCACATATTCCCCGTGGCCTCTCGCCGTTGTCACCGCTGCGTCGTCTCCTCCGACTCCCGTGCTCCTCTCACTATAGTACCTCCTTCT
Source organism: Melocanna baccifera (assembly GCA_036346265.1). Lineage (NCBI taxonomy): Eukaryota > Viridiplantae > Streptophyta > Magnoliopsida > Poales > Poaceae > Melocanna > Melocanna baccifera. Next base: position 12,542,678 of record CM070701.1, on the reverse strand, counting down.
CTTTTACACTCGTCGACCTCGTACTAAGGCTCTTCCAGTGAGTCATCTTCTCGATGATCCACCTTCCTCGATGCTCCATCGTCCCGATGGGTCATCTTCTCCTCGCTACGCTCTCGCGATCGCCGGCCGATTCGGCCTCTGCCCGCTTTGCCTTTGTTTGCGCGCACTACTCGTGAGCTTGTCTCCTCACGGATCTTTGTTACTCACCCCGAGTGGCGACTTGCCATGGCCGAGAGATTGCTGCCTCGAGCGTCTCGGTACTTGGGATCTTGTTCCTTTGCCATCTCACTCGTCCCATCACGTGTAAGTGGGTCTATAAAATTAAGACTCGCTCGATGGCTCTCTTGAGCGCTACAAGGCGCGTCTTGTTGCTCGTGGCTTCCAGCGGGCATGGTGTTGACTACGACGAGACTTTTGCTCCTGTGGCCCACATGACCACCGCTCGCACTCTTACGCCGGTGGCGTGCTCGCCATCGTCCTGCTTTCGGCTTGATGTCAAGAATGCCTTTCTTAATGGTGAGTTGCGTGAGGAGGTCTACATGCATCCACCACTGGGTATTCTGCTCCTGAGGGCATGGTGCATCGCCTTCGCCGCTCTCTATGGCCTTAAGCAAGCCCTCGTGCTTGGTTTGAGCGCTTCTCCTCTGTGGTCACTGCTGCTGGTTTTTCACTAGTGATCATGATCCTGCGCTCTTTGTCCACACTTCGCCTCGTGGTCGGACTCTTCTTCTTCTCGTATGTTGATGATATGATCATTACGGAGATGATTAAGTACATTGCCTTTGTCAAGGCTCGTCTTAGTGAAAGATTCCTTATGTCGGATCTTGGTCCTCTCAATTATTTCCTTGGGATTGAGGTTACTTCCACTCCGGATGGTTTCTTTATGTCCCAAGAGAAATATATTCAGGATCTTCTTGATCGCGCCTCTCTCATCGATCAACAGATCGTTGAGACTCCCATGGAGCTCAATGTCCACCTCCGACCCTCGGATGGCGAGCCTCTTTCTGATCCGACTCGCTATCGTCATCTTGTTGGGAGTCTTGTTTATCTTGCTATTACTCGTCCGGATATCACTTATCCCGTTCATATTCTCGAGTCGGTTTGTTTCGCTCCCACTGTGTCCACTCTGACCACCTTCTTCGAGTTCTGCGATACCTTCGTGGGACTATCTCTCGCCGTCTCTTCTTTCCACGCCGATTCATTCTGACTTGGCCTATTCGGATGCTACTTGGGCGGCGATCCTCCGATCGCCGGTCTCTCTCGCCATCTGTGTTTTTCTTGGTGGTTCTCTTATTGCACGGAAGACGAAGAAACAGATCGCAGTGTCCGTTCGAGCGCAGAGGCGAGTTGCGAGCTATGGCTCTCTTGACAAACAGAGATTACTTGGCTACGGTGGTTACTTGAGGATTTTGGTGTTTCGTCACTACACCGACTCTCTCTTGTCGAAAATGCAGTGCTATCGTGATTGCTCGTGATCCCGTGAAGCATGAGCTCACCAAGCATATTGGTGTTGATGCTTCCTTCATGAGGTCTTGTGTGCAAGATCGGTGATTACTCTTCGATATGTGCCTTGAACTTGGATAGCGGATTTCTTCACGAAGGCCCAGACTCGAGCACAGCACAGCTTTTACCTCTCCAAACTCAGTGTTGTTGATCCACCATGAGTTTGAGGGGGGGTGTTAAGGATAGAATAGATTAGGACTCTTATTTGTTTCCTAATATGCTATTTCCTATTATGCTGTGTTGTATTCCTTTTGTACATCCCCTTGTACCTATATATATATTGCCCCTTGGGCCTCATGAATTGATGCACACAATATTCATAACAACATGTACGTCTCTGTAAGCCCAAATGCAAGGTCCAGCATATCATTTTCTTCATCCACGGGATCTTCCAATTTGTTTTAGTAGTCTACATCCTAAAGAGGACTTTCTTATCAAACTACACTTTAACTATCTAATAAGCTCCTTTAGGCTTTAGCTAATAAAAAACAAGTGATATACTGATATCAAGTCCAAGGAAGCACATGTAAGACAAGTGTCAAAGTACTCCCTATGCACTAGCTTCAAACCAGGCCAAGTAGACATTAAAAAGTGGTATTGCAAAGGACCTTCAAGTTCTACGTCGTTCTCATGAGCAGCCTCTAGCATTGACATTCCAATAGGAACTTTAACAAACTTTTCCTCGCCATCCTTATCAACAACAGTCACAGATATCCTGCAAAGTAAATTCCAGTTGTTGATACTGAAGTGCCAAGAAAAGGATAAAACAATATGAATTTCAGAACCAAAAGCACGCATGAGCCATCAGATAGAAAACATAAAAACAACACAAGAGAAAAGGTCATCAAATTCTGACTTTTGAGGTAAAGTTCCTAATTAATCAACGGAACATGTAATGTATTCGATGCTTTAAACCAGAAATATGACAGGAGGAGATGCTTAAATAAGTAGCTATGTGAAACAAATAGACCTCAAACAAATACTATGTTTGTGAAAAATAGAGGCAGATTGGTAAAACTACCACAAACTTTTCTTGAAATTCTGGGTATAGTTGCAAATCACATATAATATGCTGCAAGTCACAAACTTTTCTTGCTAAATTAAGCTCATGCCCCGTTCCATACATGATATGGAATAGACATTTACACTTCCACAGCGGGTGTTCAAAACTCAAAAGGGTCAACTATACTCACAAAAACACACTTGCATGGGGCGACCGGTGGTGTTCAGTAAAGATCCATCGCACTCACATTGGACAAGATATGGAATGGACACTGCAGATGGGAGGAAGGTTGCCTTAAACAAAGCTTGGAAGAAGGTAAGCTTGGAGGAGGTAGGCATCGCAAGAAGCTGGCTACCATGACAAACAAAGGACAAGCACATTTTGAGGCTGGCAGCAGATGTAAACATCAACAACATGCAGAGGGGACAAAAAACCATGTCTAGTCCGATGGAAACATATGAATGGCAATGGTAGAGTAACTCAAAGCACGTTGATGGCTTCTAGGTGAACAAATGTTACGTAAACAACTAAGAAATACATCCAAAGAACATGGACTTGATTCCATGAATTTTGGTTATTCTGAACTTTTCTACTCAGGATTAACAGCGGAGATTCCATGAATTTTGGATTCCGAAATTTTCTACTCTGAATTACCTATGGAAATTCTTATGTTTGTTAAGTTCATCACTGCAGCAGGCAGCAAAGTGATGCCATCTGATCAGGCATTTGATGGAAGAAATCCGAGGAAGACATAAACCAACATTCAGTTTGAATATGCAAAGTTTTCATGAGCCCTGGCGCACACCACTGCCAATAATATCAATGAGATTGGTAGATGCTAGCCGTTGAAGCCGCAATAATGATCTTATCGGTTTGTTTCTACAAGACATTACATCCATGCCCTCAATTTACTATGGTAACTTAGATTGGCTCAGCCATCATCTAAAATAAAATGATAATGGATAGACACCCTTAATGGTGCAGAGATGAATCCTCGAATAAGTGGATATTAATGTTAAATAAAGGTAATCTGCTATATTGCAAAATTAACAATACTGACTTTACATGAAAACATTTTAGTATTTTATGCTATGTCACAGTAACAGTTCACTGGTCAAGTATCGACAGTAAAATAACTTAATTAGCTTCCGGTTAATTGCTCCTCTCACTGGCTTCAGAATTTGTGGCAGAACATAAGAAATTATTCCCCTGTAAAGCACTTCTTTTGTTATTCCAATTTTTGGACTAACTTATTTCCAGTTGTTGTACAAAATATTTTGCATTTTAAATCAATCACAAGAATATATAAAAGTTAAGCACATGAAAAGCATTTGTATTTTTGTATACCTTTATATATAACTGCATCTGCTAAGTATGTAAATTCTAGGTTGCATGGACACGGACATACATGTCCGACACGACACGGACACAGGGATTCGCTATTTTCCCAAAAATACCTGACGCACGCACGCACGCATACATACATATATATATAGGAAGCTTGTTTTCTACACCCGGGTGTAATTACACCCTATGTCGTATCTCATACTGTAGAGAGTATTTCGTGTAATGGAGAATATGTACGTATAGTATACAAATATTTAAGATCATTTAGGTGGTATAAATTATTTTTTAGAAATGGTATGTACATTTTTTAGACATACTCCTTTTTATGTACATATATGAAGGTATTTACAAAATACGCTAAAAACTATGGATTCCCTTGTAATTTTTTCATGTGGTTCACATTGAAGTATCTTATAATTAGTATATGGGTATATCCAAAGTGATAAAGGAGTATTTTAAGTTTGTTTAGGTGGTATATTAGAGGTGAGTGTAACTACACCTGGGTGTAGAAAGTGTGTGTGTGTGTGTGTGTCTATATATATATATATATATATTACATATATAAATATAATAGTATAAGCACAATCACAATAGTGCAAGAATTAAAAGAGAACAGAACTTAAGCTGACAAATTAAAAGATAGCATACCTGCAATTGAAGCACCTTCATGTATCTATTATTCTATTATCATCCAGCCTCCCCCTCTTCAAGGTGTTGGTCTACGTCATAAGTCATAACACCTACAATGGCAAACTAATAAATCCCACAACAACAAAAAAACAGTCAAACCGATGCGTTATACCTTGGGCATCACCATTCACAAGCATTATATCACGGGACCACACCTCGGGCATCACCATTCGCAAGCATTGCATCCAAAACCGTAGCAACCCATAGAGCTAACATAGAGAAAAAGAGAGAGTAGGTGAGGGAGTAGTATACTGGAGGAGAGAGCACAGCGGCAATGGCATGCCACCGCCGGCCACCATGCACACCCAACGGCTCCCACACTCCCCGGCGTGTGGGAAGCCTCAAGCCCCACCATGGTAAACCACGATTGCATAACCATCACCACCTTCACCCATCCATGCTCAAAAATCACTCAAATCACAAAATAAAACAAGCATCGATCATGAACTAGAAGTAAATAGGAAGGGAAAATTATTGGTAGAAGGGGGAGCTCGGATTTCCAGCAGCCGGCGGCGAATCCAGAGTGCTCAAGGCCAAATCCAACTAGAGGCAGCCGGTAGCAGCCGAGCCGGTGGCAATCGGGCGCAAGGGAGGCGGCCGGGCACAGGAGGGGTGGCGACTGTGCGCAGGGGAGGCGGCCTGGCGCAGGGGAGGAGGAGAGCAGGGCGCAGGAGGTGGCCAGGCGCAACAGAGGAGGAGAGCAGGGTGCAGGAGGTGGTTGAACGCAGGCGGCCAGGGAGGAAGCGCAGAAGCCAAGCTGGCCAGGGAGGAGGCGTAGGCAGCGTCAGCTAGGAGGAGAGCAGAGCCAAGAGAGGGAGATGGCCGAGATGAGTCAAGCAATAATTGCGGCGGCGAGCACTAGCGCTAGTGTTATCACTTGGCTGTGGGCTGGGCCAAATGAACTGGGCCGTGTCCTTTAAATGAGCTCATATGTGTCTGGACCGTGTCCAATACGTATTTCAAATACAAAAATCCTTTTTTCACACGGGAATGTTCAGACACGTAGTAAATACGTGTCCGTGTCTAACACGGACTCGGCACTTCACTGTCGTGTCCATGCATCATAGTGTAAAATATATTCCATTCACATTTTTTATTTTTCATGATGAAATAAGTTCTGAATCTCTAACCCCCAGAATTTATTTCATCAATGTAACATTCAACGACTTATTTCATCAAGGAATAAGTCTATATAATACCTAAAACTTTGCTTGAAAGTCCGTTCAGTGCTCTGAACTATGAAACTAGACATTTGACTCTCAAACTTTGCAATCCAATTCAAATAACACATTAACCAGATTTCAAACGGTGGTATTGCCAGCATAGCACGATGAGTAGACAGCTTTACCGCATAAGATGACACGCTGACCAAATTAGATCAATGATATATGGGCCCCACAAGGGGTTCTCCCCCCACCGAGTTCCTAGGCATGCTTCCATGGCTACTGCCCCTCGTAGTTCCCTCCCTCTCTGTTTTAATTTAGGAGAGAAGGCCACATGAGCCCCACCTATCATTCACTTAAAGTTGATTATCGTGTCATCTTACATGATAAAACCGCTCACTCATCGTGCCACGTGGGTAATACCGCCATCCGAAACCGAGTCAATATGTTATTTGAACTGGATTGCAAAGCTCGGGACATCAAATATCTAATTTCATAATTCAGAGTACTAGACGAATTTTCGAGCAAAGTTCGCGATGTTATATGAACTTTTTCCTTTCATCAATGCAAAATTCACTTCTTTTATATTCGTTCCCATGTATCTTTCGTATTGGCTTTAGATTTCTCAATTTTCTCTACATTTGTTAGCATTGATTTTTGAATGATGGAATAAGATACTTGAGGGGAAAATATAAAAGAAGTGAATTTTCGCCAATGCAACATTTGAGGTACAAACTCTATCAGATAATAAGGAGATCCAGAACTATAAAAAAAGATGGTGTATATAAGATCTAATGGTTTTTACTTCGTGGTTCCTTGAAGTTACTGAATTTTGACCTGGTAAGTAAACTCGGAATAATTCAGAAAGAGCACATTGGAGAAAAGGTGGCCACAACAAGCTGTCAAACATGCCAGTCAAAAGAACGCGTTCTCTTGACTTTTACTTCAAGTACTCCTCACAAAATCAAAAGGGACATGAAGAGTATTTACCTCTGGAAGCAATTCCAAATAAAAAGTACTTATGCACTCTGATATCAGAATGCTATTCCAAATGTACACACAAAATACTACTGTAAAGTGCATCCGAGTTACCAGGCATTAGATCAAAGACGTCTAGAATAACTAAATTCCTTTCAAAACGCGGATCCAGACACAAATCGAGAGCTGCTGCTTAGTCAAGCAGCTCAAATACTATGGAATTACGTCAAAATCAGAAACGGGCAGTACATTTTGCTGCGACGTATAAAATATGGCCACTGAGCAGGCCAAACTTAGTTGAATGATTTATTACTGTCCAAAAAAATCAGGATGAGCGATGAGACATCGCATCAATTCTGTTGACAATGAATCAGCTAGAACCCTACCGCAGATACAGCCCACATTCGCTAGTACAAATATCAACTCCATGGTGAAAACAAAAAAACACAAGCTAGTGCCTGTCCACTAGCAGAGCAAGGGTTAACTCTGAGTAACCAAACAAGAGTTCACCACAACCGACGCTATCCCCTCGCTGCTATTCTACTTCATCAAATCACCTCGCATTTGCTCCCAGACGTTGACCAACTAAGCCTCAGCACATACCCCCCCCCCCCCAACACACACACGAAAGTGGAAACATGGCATGTGTTCAGCTGAGTACAAACCTGACAGAGTTCCCCCAAGTTATCATATCACTAAAACCACGGAATACTTGGTGAGAAACTCGGAATCACACATCCAAAGCCCTCACGTTCGCAAATGGAACCTGAAAGCGTGGAATATTTAGGATAATCACGCAGTTGATGGATTGATTCTAAGTCACAAAAAGTTTTATATATATATATATATATATATATATATATATATATATATATACTAGTAAGATGCCCGTGCGTTGCAACGAAAAACCAAATGATTAGACAACAACCACTTAGATGGAGAGCATTGACCAGATAACAGAAGTTGCTACCTTATTAGGGAAACTAAAAGCTTGCTAGGGAAAATAGCATCTACGATAAGACACCTCCATCTAGGTTTGGAATAGAAATATCTGCTGCTAATCAAACCTAGGTAATCTGAACACATTTAAATAATCAAGAAGAACAACTAAAACGGTTACCTTGAAAGATTGCCAAAGATCACAATTAAAACGGTTATATAAGACTGCTTATGATTTGCAATAGAAACATAAGAAAGAAAAATTGTTTGTTAAAAATACATGCCTCATTTATCACACGCTAACTACAAAACCGTGATGTGCGATGTTTTGAGCGCAATTTACCTTCCAATTCCTTTGCAATGTTCCTTGGCTCCAGAACCGCACTTGCCCTCTTAATTGAGCTCTTGCTAACTGAAACTGACCTCCCTAACCCAGTTTGAAACAACGGCAAGTGGACATCCTCGTGATTTTTTTCTATTCGAGGACAAAGATCATTCAGTATGAAGAACATTTAAGATGTATCAATAGTAGTATTTTTATATTGTTCAGACTTTGAGACTCAATGGTAACACACATAGACACAAAGAGAGACAAGATTTTACAATAAACTTGAGAAAATCACATACCTTGCATTGCAATATCCCCCTCTGGTGTAACAGTTCCATCATTCATAATCATACAACGAACACAATGTAATAGTAACTTCATTATGGTAATAATATTTTTCTTCTTTTTTCTTGTAACCAACAAAGCCCTTAGTTGATCAATATTTCCTCACATGAAAGTTAGACGAGATACATAATAGAATTACCATTGCCGCGCCATCCTTCCAGGTACAAGTGGCAGAAGAAATGTGTTTAGTAGGCAAGCCTGAAAATCAGCAATGCAGGAAAACTTGTGAATATTGACCCTAGGTCGGGCATACCACAACCGAGCAGGGAAGCAGGACTTTTTTTGCCAATATCCGTGAAGTGTGGTAAATTATTATAGTAAAAAAGTAGAATATCAACATGAGTTAAAAATAAAATATACCTGTTTGAAGATCCCTTAGCTGCATTGATAAGCTCATCTGCAAGGCACTCTGCAATGGTCTTGATATTCCTGAAAGCACTTTCTCTAGCACCAATGGTAAGAAGGTAGATTGCCTGGTTCACACGCCTCAAAGGAGAAATATCAACTGCCTGCCTTCTAACAGTACCAGCAGATCCAATACGAGTCGCATCTTCTCTTGGTCCACTAAAGGAGATATAGTGTTGTTCAGTTCAAAACCAAGCAAGGATTACAAATACTGAAATGCATATTATCACTTCTATGTATCAAAAAGAGGTATAAATTTGTAACTCATTAATAGGAATAGATTAGGTGACAAGACAAGTGTAATACTTAGCAATGAATTAAAACAAATATTAGCTACATCACCATTTGCAAAAATTACACAAGGACCACATACAGTCATAAAAAAATATCAAATAAAGTGCGCTACCAATCTTGGGTTTTCAAATTAGTACAAAGACATCGCAATGTATTATGCAACCACCGTGAGTCTTAACTATGCCCTTCAACATTAGAATTTCCAAAACGTCATTTGTCAAACATGAATATAACAATCTTGAAAGAAAGGATACATATTGTATCCGTAATCTTACAACAATATACATGCATAACATAATTTATAGTTATCGGTGGAATAACATGGTGCATAATCCATATTAAATGCTAATTTCTCGATACGAATATAAACTAAAACAATGTCCAACAAGTTGAATGCATCAACAATCAAAAGTCGACATTAAAAATAAATCGTGATTCAAGTACCTACATTTATGATGGCATCAACAATAATTTGGATGGGGTTTGCATCGATCAATAGGTGAATAATCTCCATAGCGTGTTTCACAATGCGAACGACCATGAGCTTCTTGCCATTGTTGCGCCATGCATCATCAAAGAGTTGGTCGACCTCTCAACAATTGGGCATTGAGCCTTGCGGAACCTCTTCACAGAATACCTTCCAGCGTGTGGGAAGATATGTGCCATGCTTTGTAGGATTGACAACAAGGTAATCATTCGAGAGATGTCATTGACTGCACAAAGAAATTGAAAAAAGGCTAAGAGATAAAGCGACATGATCAGCACTTAGAAACGATTACCAAGGGCAATTCTTAAACAGAGGTTGGAACAAAATAACAATATAGAAACAGAATGTGGTGTTTCTGACATTGCTGACATTTTCAGTAAAGAAGAATTGAATATTCAAACAGTATTTGAAATTTCTGCACAAACTTTAGTAATTTACAGAGAATATTTTTGAATAATAACAAACCAAACAAAATATATCAAGAATAAAGAACTACGCCATTCAAACAGACAAACACCAAATTGAGCAATGGTAAACAATCACTTAATCCCATGATCTACTTTTGGTATATTTCATGAAAAAATCAAGGCTATAATGAAAAAAGTAGTTTAAACATGTCCAAACCTACATCTTCAACCCATAAAATCCCAAAAACCTGCATCTTCAAACCATAGAATCCTAAAATATTCCATCTATAGCTACCTAAGAAAACATACACACAAACCATAAAGAATATATCATAAACAGACACAAACCACGCGATGATCGAAACATGAAGCATTAACTTGCCGTCTCCTTCTCAAAAAAAAGTTGGATGTGTAAAGATCAAGTCTAGATACGGTGGCCAAACAATGAAATCTAATCATTCCACCCACTCATCAGTCAACATATTCTCAAGCAAAAACTCTAAAAACATGGGCAAACTCACAACATTCCAGCACCGGAACCCTCAAATCTTGCTTCCTGGGACACGGATAGATGATAGAACTCCCAACATATCCACCAACTGAAGCATTAATCCATCGTTTCAACTACATTAATCCATCGTTTCAACTAAGACCATTAGTAAAGGCCAAATCCTAAGCCTAACCATCAGATCTAGCAGATCAACTCACCGCTAAGAAGGGGAGACACCAAGAACAAGCGTCGCTATAGCACCATGCGTACAGAGTATCGGCTCAAATATCGCATCCAACAAAGCAAGCAAGCCACACCGATGGGATGGGGGTTGGGGTGGGAGAGAGGGGACAAGGGAAGGGAGGGACAGGGAGACACGGGCGTCTTGAAGGACCGGCGGTTGAAGAGCTTGATCTCCTGCGTCTGCGCCTCCACCACCGCCATCTCCACAAAGGCGGCGTCGAAAGTGGAGGGGAAGGGGAAGCTCGCGAGAGAGCAAAGGAGGAGAGGCGAGTGACGGCGGCGGGAGGGGACAACCTAGCAAGAGGCACGGGGTTTTATCGAGGGCTCGGTGGGGAGGAGGAGGCGGCGGCGACACGGGGTGGGAGGAGGCGGCGGCGCGGCGGGGTGGGAGGAGGCGCGAGGAGCGGAGGGGTGGGGAGGAGGAGGCGGCGGGGGTGGGGAGGAGGCGGCGACGAGCGGAGGGTGGGGAGGCGGCGGGGAGAGCAAGGGGAGGCGAGGCGCGGCGGGGAGTGCAAGGGAAGGCGGATCGGGGCGGCGGGGGAGTGCGAGGAGAGATGGGTCGGGGCGGTGGGGGCGTTGGGGGTGGGGGACGGTTCGGATTGTATCTTATAATTAGATCGAATGGTTAAGAGGAAGTGAGGGAGGACTCATCAACCACCAACTCCTTCTTTTAAAGTAGTGTGTGTATATATATATATATATATATATATATATATATATAGCCTGGTATAACTAATGGGAACACATGACTAATGTGAACAAAAATAGCTAATAGGAATGCATTACTAATATGAACACAACATATAATTAATATGAATTTAAGATTAGTTAGAGTCGAAACGACACATGTGCCTGTGTAAACATAAGACTTGCTAATAGAACCGAGGCGGGATGACGGTGAGGAGATGAGAGACCACCTGGCCTCGGCCGGCTCAGGACCTAGGCGCCGAGGTGGGAGATCCTCGACAGCATCTGCACCCGCGGGAGAAACCGAGGCAGGCGCGACGACGGCAGCAGGTTCGGGGTGCGAATTGCGAGGATTCGACGCAGGAGAGGAAAGAGAGGAGGAAAAGTGCGGCTCGGCTCGAGGAATTTGATGGGAGAACGGAATCGGGAGGAGGACCGACCGGCTAGGCCGGGCCCAATAAAACCCATTGCTTTAGCACCGATCGGACGGGCCGAATCTTCAATTGGACAATGTTCTGTCCAGGTAGTTGGGCTGGAGGCCTGGCCAGCTCCTCTAAGAAAGAAAGAGTAAAATACACTTTTTCATTATGTAACTTATTATTTGTTTTACTTTATATTAGGATTAATCTATATTTTTACTTTGCATCATGATAGATTAAATAAAATTTTACTTTACACTAGACAATTAATTTTAATCCCAAACAAGACAATTAAATTGAAGGAACAAAGCAATCAAAATTCTGTATACCTCTTGTCATAATGCAGAACTGGTTTAAGCTAAACAAAGGTTGAGCTAGTGCAAAAAAGATTATTTGGTCTACCTGGTGCAAAGTAAACAATATAAGTTAATATTGATACAAAATAAAATAAATGATAAATTACCCGATCCAAAGTACGATTGCTTAAAAAGGAAACTAATCGCCCTCCAAATGAAGCCACACTGGAATGTGGAATCCAACCAAACCGGCGATCTAAAAGGCGATATTGATCAACCCGGCGAAAAAAACACAATAAAATAGGGACGTAATGCTGCCCATGACTGATTAACGAAATCTCTCTTCCCTCTCAAAAAGAAAATCGTAAAAATAAGATAACTGGAGACGCGGGGAACGAACCCGGCCCGTGCCTCTCGCACCTAGTTAAGAAAACCGGACCGGACCGCCGGTTGAACCGGAAAAAACCGGAATCGGGTAGTGCACCGGTTTGGTTTGGTTCAAAGACCGTTCATGCAGTTGAACCGGAAAAAACCGGGCGAACCGGCCGGTTTTTAAAAGAACCGGTGGACCGGACGGTTTTCTATGAACCGAGCGGTTTTCGCGTAGGACGAAAATACCCCCAGTTATGCTAGGGTTTAAGGGCAAAACTGGAAAAAATGAAAATAAAATCCCCTCAATGCCCCCGCACTTCACCCGCACGCCGCCGCCTCCTCGCGGCCTCCTCCTCGCCTTCGCCGCCGCCGCCGCTGTCGCCGCGCCGCTTCTTCTACAGCGTCTTGCCGCTCTCCTCTCTCGCCTTGCGCCGCGGGCCGCCTTGTCGTCGCCGCCGCGCTTCTTGGCTATGCGGCGCCTCCTCCTCGCGCGCGCCCCCTTGTCGCCGCCGCCGCTTCTGGCCGTGCCGCGCGCCTCTCTCGCGCGGGTCACCTCGCTCGAAGCGCCTCGCGGCATCCACCTCGTGCGGGGCGGTGGCGCCGATGCCGCCCTCGCGCCGCCACCGCCCTTGCCGTCGTGCGCGCGCCTCCTCCTCACGCAGATCCACGCCCCGCGCCGCCGTCGCCGGGTGGTTGCCATCGCTGTCTCCGCCTCTGCCGCGTCACAATCATCCGGTGATCCATACACAATGGTAACTACTTGATCCTTCAATTAGCTACGATTTAATTTACATACATATAAAGATATGCTACATCAATGTATCTCTATGTTGACCTCTGGTGGATTCACAATCAACTGCGGTGTTTATATTTAAATCCTAATTTTTGTTCACTTGTTGTTGATTGCTATTTGCATTGATGTGAGAATTTGGTAAGGTTAATAATTTAGCACTAGGATTAATTGGATGTCTTTGCACATTTTTAAATATACATTTGCATGAGTATATATCTTCATACATGGGTTCTACACTTCATACATGAGTGTATATACATTGCTATTTGCATGATGTTCTACACTTCTACCGCTCATGTTGAACCGGCGGTTCACCGGTTGAACCGACGGTCAGACCAGTGAACCGGTGAACCGGTGACTTCACCGATTCGATCTCCGGTCCAGTTTCAATAACTTTGCTCTCGCGTGCGAAGCAAGCGCTCTACCATATGAGCCACGTACGCGAGATCTTTCAGACCAGCTTTTATCATATTTATTAGCATTTAATCCCACAAAAGAGTACAAGCCCTTGGGTGCCTTCGAAACGGATTAGCTTTAGCCTTGCTTTATATTTATTATAGTAACTAGTTTTTAAATAATATATTTTTTAAGATAAAATCTACATGTAAATTATAGTATAAATTATATCAAATTTAGTTATATATTAAAATTATATACAACTATTTTTCTCTGCGTACTGTCTCTCACAAATAATCTAAAATTCAAAAAAATTTATCAAAAACCATAAACCACGTAAAAAAAACTCACCCATGTTTCGTTCTTACCAACAGCTCCGGCCAGGGTTAAAGAAGCAGAAGATGATAACCGCGCAGAAAATGAAGGTGGATACCTGGTGAAATCGTAGGAGAGGATGTAGAGAGAAGCAGTCGTTACATGTAATATTAGTACTCTGTCGATTCGACCCAAGTCCCACTGGCTCCGTAGGAAGCAGCAAGTTCGAGAGATGGACAGGTGAGGTGGCCCACGGTTGAGCCATCCGCGCAGCTCCAGGTCGCGCGCGCACGGATTCAATGGGGGCAGCGACCCCCTCTCGCACTGGACCATTCGCGCCGTGCATCAACTGTTACCAACGCCACGGAACGCACGCTGAGCAGCGCTACATATGTGCGCCCATTTTTCGTATACAATTGGGTGCAAGTTACGTACGGTTCTTTGTTTAGAGGAATCATGTTAAGGTTTGTTGCCTTTAAATTTGGCTCTGATGAACATTTGGGTACAAGTTACGGTTCTTTTTTCAGAGGAATCGCGTAAGGTTCGTTGTCTCTAAATTTAGCTCTGATGAACATTTTTTCCGCGGTTAGGTTTGTAGGATTCCTCAGGTTCTAACCATAGATTCTGATGGAGAGCGGCAGTGGGTCAACGGAGGGTGGCAATAGGTGGCTATGTGGCAAGGCGGTGGTGCATCCATGGGTGTGGGCTCAGATATTGGGAGGAAGGTGGTGAGGCAAGTGGGTTGGTGATAAGGTGTCAACAGGGTTTGAGGAGTCGGATTACGTTTTTGAGCGGTGGGTGGTCATTGTCAACAATGGATACAAGAATATTGAACCAGCGATAATGAGAGAAGAAGGTTAGCAGTGGGGGAGATTGCCAATAGAGGAGGCTCAATGATGAACTTAGATTTGTGGTGGTGGCGACGGTTCAGTAATACCGTAATAAACCCTGCCGGCACTAGCCGAGGGGAGCGGGACTAGTGGGATGGTGGTAGTGAGGAAGAGCGAGAAGGGATGAGAAGTATTATATACATATTTTTTTAGCTGTGGTTGATAGTTTATGCCTATGGTTGATGATTTTGACTTGTGAATGAACCGAATATTGATAAATTATTTTGAAAAAATGTCTCGATAAATTACTTCGAAAAGATAATAAAAAAGTTGTATCATTTATTTATTTAAAAAAACATAAGCCATAAGATATAAAGAAGAGGCGTAGGCAAAAGGAGGCCGGACACGTGCTAGACATTGGGGGCTGAGTGGGATTGCAAATGGCCCACAATCAGCTAAATGTGTTTGGAAAAAAAAAGAGAGAACTAATTAGCTAATGATAGACACTCCATTGCAAAACAAATTGCTCACAATAACTTAGATAAATACCTACTACTTAAAAAACAAGTTAGTGGCAGTGATTCATCTACATCTCCAAACTTCTCTTTATACATTCTTTAAAAAATCTCTAACAAAAACAAAAAAAAGCAATCCACTAAAAAATATAAATACTACTACCATAAAAATTCTCTAACAAAAAAATATATAATTATACCGGATACACGACAAAGTCGAGGATACGAAGGCACAACACGGCCGAGTGTGTGGACTAGACAGACCATTCCCGACAACATCAACTTAATATATGGTATATTCTTTTTGCTGTGATTTTTGGTTTTTGGCTGAAATTTTTGAATTTTAGCTGTTTGCGGCAGAGATTACGGAGAGAGAGAGATATTCGCTTGCGATTTTAGATGGTATAGATGTTGGACTTTTAACGTGTACTATAATTAAAAAAATACTCCGTTTGAAAGTTAGGTACTGTAGCAAAAATCAAAAGCTGTTTTGAGAAGCTAAAAAGAACATGTCCTATATAATATGAATTTTTTGTTTATAAGAAACCATAAACATTTGGCTAGTACTAGCAAAAGAAACGAGTCCATGTATAACATGCGCACCATAGAGATAAGAAAGCATGGAGCACGCGCGGTAGCTGCGATAGCGAATAATACTTTGTCAAACTTATAATACACCATTGTCATCCAACTTAGAAATTCATCAAAAGTCGGTAAATTCTAAGAAAAAAATTCTGTTTGTAGGCATGGCGTCACTAGCATATGTTTACGATCTATCATACACCGAGAGTCCCATCCTTTTGCCCTTAACAGTGCAAAGAGCACAGTAACATTTAATTTTTCAGATAAACTTCCCATCGATCTGACATCAGGAATGTGATCTAAGAAAATTACTGGTACTATCAACCACCATAATTGGGTACCTGATATGATAAAGGGTCTTAGTGGAGATTCAATACACTTAGCCATGCATTATTGTGCACTTTTTTACACTGCAGTAGCACATGCTGTCCACCTTATACTACAAAGCAGGGGAGAGCTTTTTTTTTCCTAGAAAATTTACACAGCAACATTAGCAACTAACAGGCTACATCTCTTGAGGTCATCTCATCACGTTCAGGTTACGTACACTCCCTTCAGCTAGGAGTAGCTCACTGCATCGATCGTCTACAAAACCAGCGCCATCACAGAGAGATTTACAACAGAATTAAGTACATAACTGAACATATATACTCGGACAAGCTGAAATAGGACGATCCTGTCTTGTGTTTCATCTTTCAGTTTGCATCTGCTTCCTTGAGCAGTTGCCGTCTTGGCCTCTTCGGGCCACTTCACCGGTCGAGCGAACTGATCACCACCCTGCCGAGACACACGGCGTCTAGAATTAGATCAAAATTAAGCGAAACGTGACACACACATACGAGTCTTTCTTTACGCATGTAGCATCATGCTGGTTGACTAACTTTTTAGTAAGTTTGTTAATCTGTGAAAGCTACTCCAAATTTTACAACCGTGCAACAAAATGTGAAGTAACTAAGTTTTCAGAGAGAAGATTATAGGGTAGTCCGAACTAAGAGGGGCTAGTTAATTTGGAGGCATCGCACCAGTCGTAGACGGTCGGGCTTCTCGGCGTCCCAGCGCCGGCGTCCATTGCGTCTCCCATCCAGGCTTTCCGGCGCAGCTTCTTCCAGCTCTCTCCCTTGGGTGTCGTTGCTGCAACAAGACGATAGTGTTGGAATTAATTTAGTCTTGATTAGTTTGAGTTGGATTAACTCAGTGGTAGAATCGAACAAGGAGTTCGAGTAGAATCAGTTTTGGTGTTTTACAATAATGAGAAGTCGAGTCTGAGTCTATATTATAATAATAGCTGTTCTCTGTAATCTTGAATATAAATAGAGGTGAGCCTACTCCAAAAAAGGTGTGGTGATTAGAAGCACCACAAAACGATCTTGTTTATCGAAATTCTTATACGACATCGTAACGCCGCCATCGTATTCGAGAATAAAGGAGTAGCGTGCAAGGCACTTAAAATATCGTGAAGAGCTACGACTATCTGAGCTCGTAATCGTGAAGAGTTACAACTACCTGAGATCGTAATCGTGAAGAGCTACGACTATCTGAGCAAGTCGATAGATCGACTTCGCGCTCGAAGTCGAAAAGAAGATTAGATGGAGCCTAAGTAGCAAGTCAAAAAGAAGATCGGATGGTGTCTAAGTAGCCGCTGAGATTGGGAGGATCGTGCGGTTACAAAATCCACAGTGTTTGAGTAAGCAACGGTGAATCTACGGTGTTCAACTGAACCTGAGGAGTTAAAAGAACATCTAGCGACCTACGAGTAGTCCAAGAATCATCCAACGGCGTTCGAGAGGTACTGAAAGGACTGAAGCAGTGAATAAGTCAGAGACTCGAGCGTAGCGGTCAGAGATCCTGCAAATCTGAACGGAGCTTCACGTGGTCATATTCTACGATTAGGGAGGCTTCGTCTTATTAGTGGTATCAAAGCCATTTTCGTTCCAACAGATAGATGGATATCACGTCATATTGTTCATACGAATCCATAGTTCAATCATATGCTATGCATGTGCCAAAAGCTCACAAAGGCCGTTCAATTAGCTAGACCGAAAGACCAAGAAGAAGAAGAAACAGAAAGATCGATGAGGGAAAGGACGGGTAGTTACGGCAAGCTACCTGTGCCGAAGGGGGAGTCCGGGACGCTGGCCGGGGACGACGGAGCGGAGCTGGACTCGTTGCGCGGCGAAGACACAGACAGCGCCGGCGGGCGGAGGATGGTGATGCTCCGCGTCACCGGCACCTCGGCCGACGAAACAGCAGCGGACGCCGTGGAGGTGGAGGTGGATGAGGATGAGGGGGAGAAGGAGGAGTACTTGCGGAGCTTACCGAGGCCGGAGTCCGGCCGCGGCCCGGCCACCGTGTCGTCCCATAGCCAGTCAAGAAGTCCCATGCATACGCGCGCGCCCGTAACCTGCGCGATTTACGTACGTGTGTGCGTTAGAGGCACCGTTCTTTTGCATTTAGAGCTAGCTTACCCTGTGTTGGTTTTGGAACAACCTCCACCAGATTCAGGGCCTGTTCTTTTTTGCTACGACTGATGACTTTTAGCTGCGGCTGATGGCTTTTTGGCTGTTTACGACAGAGATTGCGGAAAGAGAGATACTCGCTTGCGATTCTTGATGGTACAGATATTAGTTTTTTAACGTGTAGTTTGATGAAAAAAATACTCCGTTTAAAAGTTAGTTACTGTAGCAAAAGCCAAAAGCGGCTTTTAAAAGCCGCAAAAGAACAGAACCTCACTCTTGATGCTCAGGTTTTAAATGAGACACGCTCTTTACCCATCTAAGTCCATAGGCTACCCATAAGTAAACCTCTCAAATAATAATCTTATGAGTGGTATTGAGCCTTCTTCCCAAAAAGACTAGTTTGATGAGTGGTGGCTCTTTCACATTTATAAGTTGTATATTTTACTCTCTCACAATCTATGTGAGACTATTTTTTTCCAACAATCTTCCCTTTGTGTACATTGCACTCCTGGGAGGTATTGGATGCCTAGGCTCTAATACCACTGTTGATTTTAGATCCACCCTAGGTCC
The DNA here is from genome assembly GCA_036346265.1 of Melocanna baccifera. Classification (NCBI taxonomy): domain Eukaryota; kingdom Viridiplantae; phylum Streptophyta; class Magnoliopsida; order Poales; family Poaceae; genus Melocanna; species Melocanna baccifera. Next base: position 12,523,825 of record CM070701.1, on the reverse strand, counting down.
CACCAGGTTTACTCTCCGGTCCCTAAGTCTTAATGAGCTGCTCTTAAACAACAACTTTATAAGTGGTATTGAGCCTTCTCTCCCCCAAAAGACTAGTCTAATGGGTAGAGACTCTCTCACATTTATAAGTTGTGTTTTTTTCTCTCTCACAATCTATATGGAACTATTTTCCCCAACACCCTGCCCTTGAGGTGTGTTGCTCTGTGTATGCTTCTCCTTTTCCTTTCCTGTCGAAAGAAACAAAGGGGGAGTTTTTATAGAGGGGGATTGGGGGTTGGCGTGGAGTGAGCTTTTAGGTGAGATATTTAGGGGGTGTAATTTTGGACTCACTTTCTTTTTCTTGTCTCCGCCTTCTCGGCTCAACTCGGCTTGTGTGGTCCAGGCGTCAAGCATGCCCTAGCCCCTAGGTTATTTTACTACCATGGTACGTACCACATTAGAGGAGCTATCTCGCAATTGGTAGATAGTGTCGTTGAACATTTGCCCACCTAAGTTGGAATCCTAAATTCGGTTCGAGTGACTACGTCTTCATCAAGTAAATGCACCAGATAAATTGACCATTAATTTTATGTATGCTAAATATGAAGCGTAGTTGAAAAGTTGAGCACGAGAGATACCATCTATGATATGTGATATTGTAAGATCACGTAGTAGCAACCTCATGATGATGATGAGTATTTGACTCTCCATGATGATAGTGAGTATTTGATTTTGCTTATGTTTTGTTGTCATTGTTTGAGTTTGATTTTATACCTTTTAACCTCTGGATTTTGCTATCAGGTTTCTAGTGATCTGTCAGTCCTGGTGTGGTGGTCTGACCAGCCATGATAGTAGTCTGATCAATGTGTGGCAGTACTGGCCTGTAATCGACGGTAGCTATTTTCCAGAGAAGTCTATGTTGCATTGCACGAATAATTTGATAGCGGTCTGACTGGTCTTGTAATGGTGGTCTGATTGGCGTATATTGAGCGGTCTAACTAACCTTGTCATGGTGGTTTGACCAGTTGGTGTTGGGCGGTTTAACTGGCTTGGTGATCGCAATTAGAGCAATCCCCTATTTTTGTGGAGGAAGTGAGCTAGAAAATTTATAACAAGGGTACACATTTTGTACAATTCTATATTAGTCTTGTGTAATGTTTTCGTAATATCGTAACTCCAATATATAAGTTTAAAATTTATCAAAAGTATGATACAAATTGGTAAATCCCTAAATCTTAAATTGGCAAATCAAAATCAAGAATTTATTGTGGCCTGTGGCTATGAACTAGTGTGTGCCCGCTGCACCGCTAGCTGCTCCCACGCAGACATCACGCCCGTAGCTGCTCGTGAGCTCCTCCTCTTTGCGCCCGTGGCTATGAATTTGTTGTGTGCTGAACCAATAATATAGTACTGATTCTGTAATTTTTTTTGATTTTTGGATGTGCGCGCAGATATGACACCCATGCTAGCTCCATGACTCCATCCCTGTCAATCTTGTTTGGATTAGGTAAAGCTCCGACAAAAGCAAAACATCTCCTAAAATCAGAAAAAAAAAGAGAAAGAAAAGTATAAAACAATCACAGATCTTAATTAGGATTTAGTAGAGGATTGCTTTTTAATTCCTTTCTCCCTGAATTTTCTCCAATAAAGGTCACTGGTCGGTGTCCTAGCAGTAACCATCTTAGACCAGTTCACCCTACTTCACCATAGCCGTGGACGTTTTCCTTTAAGAACAGCTTGCTCGATGAGCTTAGTCGTGGTCGCCTATAAGTGGCTCGAGAAGGTGGAGATGAAAAAGTGGCCTATAAGTGGCTCGAGAAGGAGGAGATGAAAAAGTGATGGGAAGTATAGCTTGTTCTTTGCGGTTTTTAAAAGTTATTTTTGATTTTTGCTACAGTAACTAACTTTTAAACGGAATATTTTTTTAAGATAGAGTCTACAAATTAATTGTAGTACATGTTAAAAAATTAATATCTGTACCATCAAAAATCGCAAATGAGTATCTCTCTTTCCGCAATCTCTGTCACAAACAACCAAAAAGCCATCAGCCGCAACCAAAAGCCATCAGTCACAGCCAAAGAACACATCCATATTTTGGTACGCTTTTGCGCTGGCACTTTTCTACCCCTTCTTTTTCTTTGAGACGGTCACGCTGTCGCTTCATGTACATCAGGACGTACAATGAGTGACTGACTAGAGTTGAAAACAATCGAATATGAATTGAGTGTGTTCTTATCGTATTTATATTTTATAAATAAATATAATAATAAATACAAATTCAAATTAAATATCTACTTACAAATTTAGATATTCTCATAACTTATGTAGCATGAAAATATTAATGATATTTTATCTTTATACAGTTATGATTAATCATTCTAATTAATTTACTTTACCTAAAGACATATAAATTTATATTGAATTAAAAAAACTTGGCTAACTAATTAGTCGTATTGCAATAATACACACACACACACATATATATTGCTCGACCGATATATGAACACGGATACAAATAGTTCGAATAAAATAACATTTCGGATAGTAGTCTATACAATATTCAGATCCATATTTTTTTTATGTGAATCCAAATAGAAGAGAAATTATTAATCGGATGAAAAAATTTATATCATATTCATATCCTATTAAATACGGCAACTAAATAATACGAATAATTTGTACCCATTTCGCACTCCTAACTATTGCTTGTGTGATCTAGAGATACCTGCTCGTTCGGCTTTTTTTCGGTTTCTGCTTCTAGCTTCTGCTTTTTTTCACTATTCAGTATTTCGTTTTTTTCTGAATTTTTTAGATATTTTAGGCTTTTTTGTATTTTCTTTTTTTTCCGTGTTCCTTTGTATTGTCCTTAATGGGTTAACATGTTTTTTCTATTTTTATATTTTTTAAAATTAATTATGTCCAAAAAGTCAAATCAGCTACAGTAAAAAAAGTCAGCGACAGTGAAATTTCAACCAAAAATCAGAAATCATCGCTAAAACGAGCGCCCCTGTATATATGTGCCTGCAGCGGATTGGATCCTCCAGCTTCAGACATTCTTCTTTTTTCCGTCAAGTTTCTGGGAATCGATGCTGGATAAAGAACGCTTCGTTTTCCATGGATCGAATCTGAGATAGTAGTATAGTACGTAGTAAACATTTCGTTTGCCATGAAAAAACAAGTGCCCAAATTATCCTTTATATGCTCAATCTTACACGTTGATTTGTCAGTTCCACAGCAGCGGACAAAATGTAGCAGAATGAACTCACCACGCTGAATTTGCAACGAACGATTCTGTAATTCTTGGATTAGTTAGCTGAAGCTCATGCGGCGGGGCTAGGAGCCCCGCCGAGGCCGCAGACGTTACCCACGATGGTCGGGTAGAGATCGGCGAACGGAGAACCGGAGAACATCGCGCAGTAGCACTCGCCGCCGACCGTTTTCAGCGCGTGGCAACACAGCTCGCTGCCGCGGACGCCGAAGAAGGACCTGACGATGTCGCCCGTGCAGCTCTCCACCCGCGACGCAGCCGCTGCCGTGCCCCCGCATTCGGCGGCGGCCTCCGCCACGATGGCGTGGTCACCTTGCAGATGGAGTAGTGGACGCGGCATGGTCACCTCGGTTGCGGCGGTGGTGGACGAGGACCATGCGGTCGGTACGGTGCTACAGAGATGTGCTAGCAGGACGGCGACGAACAACGGAAGGAACGGCCGGAACATGGTGGAGTTTGGAGTTCTTGCGATCGATCGACGTGCGCGCTGCGGAGAGAGCGGGCAGCTTATGGGATGATATGCATGCATGCATGCATGCCGAACTGTTAGCTTCAGGGATCGATGGTTACGCTTGCATGAGTTAATTTCTTGCCGTTACAAGGGGTTGCACTTGCACACATGTGCTGGGTCGTCTCGTGATGATACATTAACACGTGTCTCAACCTGCATATACTCTTATCTAATTTTAGTAACGTTGGATCATTATAGCATCACCGTTCCAAAAAAAAAAAAAAAGAGGAACATTTGTATGTACCATGTAGCAGACTAGCAGTTCACATAAACTTTTGCCCATGCAATCAGATGTGGCAGTTTTTTTAGAAAATTCTCTGATTTATATTAACAACTCAATGAATAAGTACAGAAACATCCAACTTTTACGTTGAAGATTATGCATGGACGAACAATATGTCATCATCAAGTACTTGGATTGATGAACATACTGGACTTCTTTATTTTCCTCACCATCAAATCTGTATCTTTGCAACGGTGTCTTGAATGCCGACAAGCACGACAATAGGAAGAAGATTATCGATAATCTCCGTTGATATATAGGACATACGTCTCAGTAGTGGTATTGTTCATCAAAAGGAAATGAGAGGTGATTTATTCGCATATATCTCAACCCGGTGTTGATTTTCGGTGTAGGGGTTGTCATCATCATTTAGATGAGTCAGTCTGATGAAATCTATCATGGATAAATAAAATTTGACTAAGAACTTATTGGAGAAGAACAAAAGTAGAAAATTTAATGTAGGAAGAAACTAAAGAAATCTAAAATCACTTTTTAAAAAATCAACGGGCCTCCCACCCACTCACTGCCGATAAGAACGCCGGAGAAGATGGACCGAAGGACGGGCTGACAGTGTTGGGACGGCGGCTCCGTGGTGTCGGTGTGCCAGTAGCACTGCATGCACCACTTTGGGTTAGGCCCAATTTAACAGAACCATGGGCCTAGTTTGGGTCGGTGAGCGTCTCATCTGCACCCAAAGTTTAAGGCCCTGAAAGAGAGATTCCTTCATGGGCCAAGCGGCCCTGCTTGGATCCGGCTGCAATGCCAGGCAAGTGGCAGTTGGTCCATTTTCATATCCTAGAGTTCCAAAAGAACCAAAGTTTTTTTTCTTAAGAAATTATAGGAACAGCTGTACATATAACATATGGGACGGTGTGGTTACATGACTAAAGGCAACATTATTCCTTGCCCAAAGTTATGATGGAATTGGAAGCACTGGAAGCTAGCTTACGCTAGCTAGTAGCTAGGCTCGTCGGTGATCTCATTTGGAATGTACCATACAATTAGCTTCTTAGGGAGAGCCGAGAAGATTTCACACTGGTCAAAATTAAGAACCAATCTGTCCTCACTGTACGCCACTAGCCCTCGCTCGTTTCGATTTTTTTAGTTTCAGCTTCTACCTTCAGTTTTTTTTACTATTCAGTAATTCGTCTTTTTCTGATTTTTTTAGATATTTTAAGGGTTTTTTATTTTCTTTTTTCCCGTATTCATTTGTATTGTTCGTGATGGGCTAACATATTTTTTCTATTTTTCTATTTTTTTTAAATTTAATTATACCTAATAAACCAACTCAACTACAGTAAAAAAAGTCAGCTACAATAAAATTTCAATCAGAAACCAACGAGAGTAAAATACTCTTCAACATCAGAGGATCCGGATCTCTTACAAAGCTACACATGCAGACACAACAATTAAAACAACCTCGATCAACATTAGAAAACATCTGAAAAAGGCTATACAAGCTTGGTCATTTTCGACGAAACACGTACAAACACCCTGGCCGGAACTGCACCGGTTGTCCATTACCATCGATCCTTAACGAATTAACCGCCGGCGATTAAGAAGAAACAACGTCGACAGAGCCGTACCAATCGTGCCACCGACCTCCCCCCATCACATGGCTCGCTGGCTTTTCTATCCCCTTGGCGCTTGATTTTGTTGGCCCAGTAGCATATGTACAACGCAAGTATGCGACACGTCAAGACCTCATGTGATACCTGGGAGAAGCGGCTCGCGTTTCGCGTACACTTCCCGCGTAGGCTAGCTCCTCCGTCATGTGCTCGCACGTTGCCGCAGCCAGCTTTCCAAGCGATGCCTCTGGCCCTATCTGAGTATCTAGCATGATCTGTGCAAAAGTTCAGGCCACGTACATGGCCTATGCAGTAAGTAATTGGTGAGTTTCTTTTGTTTATTATACGATGGACTTGTTCCCTTATGGCATAAAAACATGAGCCCGATCGGGGTATCTGAATATTTAACGGTTTGTGGTGCTGCTGTGTCACCGGTTGTTTGGCACTTTGGCTTGTCAAGCAATGTGAAGCTGTGCCTCGCAAACAAAAAAAAAAGCAATGTGAAGTTGAAACATAGTTTATCCTTCTTTACTAGTCTGCCACCCAAAGTCATTAGTTATTGTTAGCGCTTAAGCATTGTTTCAAAAGGTCAGAGCAGCACTCAAGTGTTTTAGGGGTCCTGTTCTTGTCATGTCGGGCCACAAAAAAAAAAAAAAAGAGGACACAATCACAGGAACTACGTACGTACCTGGTCTACATTTTACTGTACTTTTTGGTACATACATGCACCGGCGTGATCATGTTCGTTCTATCCTGGCATCGATCAAACACAATCAGGCAAGCATGTTCTTGACTTCTTGTGCAAACGACCATAAAGCTCTGGCCTGATTCAAGTTTCCAGCACATAGCCGCCTTTTGTTCCAGTGCAGAAAAGAGAGAGTAGCGTACACTACTTGGTGCTTCGCGCTAAAGCTAACTAACATCCGGAATCGATATTCCTGCTTAGCTTGCAAGGCAACAATATATAATCTTTTCCCCCTGCCTTACCACCCAAAAGTCTGAACAAGCTTGCCGGATGGATCAAACACAAGGTATTCTTGAGGGACACGCCGCGCTTAGCTAATCAATCTCTTTTAATGACGAAAAAAAGTCTATCTGACATTCCGAACTCCTCCAAAATTCCATAAATCAATTCTAAACTAGAAAACCAGATATTCGACACATTCAAACTCTTAAAACCATTCACTTTCACCCTCTGAGGCCGAAACTACGTACCCTAGTTTCACTTACTTTTACCCGAAAGCCCTGATTTCCATTTTGAACTAGAAACAAAGGCACCTGCAAATGACATGCGGACCATGACACGTCGGATGCTAGCTGGATCATCTACGTGTGCCGCATCAGCGAAAAGCCACCTTGATTTGCCTCGAGGAGGTGCTTTGTCTCTGGTTTGGATTTACAGTTCGAGGTTGATTTCCATACTTTCGTGACAATTCAGGGTTCAGATAGTCCTTTTCCTTTAATAATCTGCAACGGAATCTTTTTTTATGCCGCCATGTTACCTCTGGCGCGTACGAGTACGACCCGATTATATATGATCGCCTCTTCTTGCATGCTATCCTCTCGTTTATCCTTGCGTCTCGGAGCATTCCATCTCAAGATCCAAGGAAGCCATCACTGTGAGTCTGTGAGGGTGTGAAGGGTGCACGGTGCTGCGTGCGTTTGTAATGGGCGACGACGGCGCGAAGGTGACGACAGGCATCAAGCAGATCGTGCGGCTGCGGGAGCTGCTGCACAAGTGTCAGACCATGGCGCTGGGGGCCAAGGGCGGCGATGAGGTCCATGCTGAGGAGGATTTGGCGGAGGCCCCGGAGATGGCGCCGGCAGAAGCGGTGTCGGCGATCCCGCCGTTCGTGCTGCGGCGGCTGAGGAGGACGGTGACGGTGGACTCGGACGACGAGAGCTGCCACAGCCCGGAGCCGCCGCCGGACGTGCCGAGGGGGTACTGCCCGGTGTACGTCGGGCCGGAGCAGCGCCGGTTCGTGATCCCGACCACCCACCTGGGGCACCCCGTGTTCCGGTTGCTGCTGGAGAAGGCCGAGGAGGAGTTCGGGTTCCGGCACGAGGGCGCGCTCGCCATCCCCTGCGAGACAGAGACATTCAAGTACATCCTCCAGTGTGTCGAGCGCCACGACAAGGGCCTCACCGGCGAAGACGCCGACGGTACTCTACGTGATTAATTAGTTCTCGCAATGCTGATTAGCGGAAGGATGTATGAATCGCTTAATTTTGATGGATTCGTTTGTAACAAAGTTTGGGGTGTGTTTGCATTTTTGCAGAAGGGAACCCGACCGCAGGGCTGGAACCAGCATCATCGATTCACCATGCTTCGTAGATTGGGTTTCTAATGTTGTGCTATGTTGTAACTCTTCTTTTATTTTTATTTTGAAGAAAAAGACCGGCCTCTATATGTGATCGATAATTAAATTGATCTTTCAAAATAGTCGCCAGGTGCTTGGTTGTGAATTAAGGTAGTTTGTAATGGTAATTGATTCTTCGATCCGGCTTTGTCGACCTAGCTTGATCCTGTTTAAGTACACAACATCGGGCTTCAACGAGTTGGAAACGAATTGGGAGTTTTCTGCTGCTGCCAACGTTCTCTAAATTTGTTCTGTATTTCTATGTGCGATTATTAACATACCTATGACTGATGGGAAAACTCTGAAAATAGAAAACAATTACGCATGTCTCCTGCGTGTCATTTGTTTATCCTATCTGCATAGCAGCGTTTTATTTTCGTTATCAGCTAGCATCTCGCGATTTCCCTGTGTTTAACCACAAAATAATTTGCCCCGATCCTGCAGTCCTTTCATCCTTTGTCAGGCTGGCTGGGCAAGCAAGGCTGACCGCGTCGAATGCTCGTCACTGACCTGAGTTACTTGTTGTTACCTTTACGTTATCCTGCCGACCTTGCCTACGCCGGGCAACCAATAATGCAGGTGTCTTGACGCAAATCCATTCTTCGCATTGGACCGACCTTTCCATTGCCGCATCGCGTGCACTGCAACCTCGTTTCTGTGCTTAAGAAGTTTACGTTCTTGAACTATGATTGATGATTTTTGATTATATTTTTTGATATGATGATAGACGATAGAGACGCTGATAGTGAATATGGTTTTAAGCTCAGAAAACTATTTAGAAAAGCGGCTTACCTCGTTTATATGCATGCATATCCTTACTAAGGCTTTGTATATTTTTTGAGATAGTGATGAATGGTAAAAATACTGATATAGACAGTACATATAGTTTTAGATTTTAAAAACCATTTAAAGAATAAGTCACTTAGAAAAGCTGTTCTATTTATTTCATATTCTAAAGACCAAAAGCCCAAAAAAAAAAGGCCTAACGCATCTGCCCGCGCAACGCTTGGGCCGCATTGCAACGCGCGGCCGACGCAGCTGTCCAGTGCAATCACCCGGCCAGGACGGCCGGACAGGACTTGCCCCGTCCCACAGCTGCCACGGCCCACGGGGTTCAGCTCATGCCCGTAATTTCGGCCGCGCGCGCAACCGTTCGTCATGCCCGCGGCCGCCACGATCGCACGCGGTCATGTAGATTTTCACCGGCCGTGGCCGCGCAGTCGCGCACGGCACCACCTTTCGTAGAGCCAAGCCACCATTTGCAACACAACCCGTCCCGCCCCCGCGAGCGCGCGAGGCCACCACGTTGGGCTTGGGTTGCGTGCGGTTTCCACCGCGTCCGCCGCGCCCGCCCGCATACGCGCGTCGTTTCGTTCGAGTTCTGGATTTCTGATGGGCTTACGGCCTGCGCTGGCCTGGCCTAAACTCTAAACTTGTTCAACAATTCATCGCATTTGATAACCAGACTATGGGAAAATGCTAGCCCATTTAAAAGCCCAAACAAAGCATCAGGCTGCTTAAGTCCTATCCAAGGCGTGGCCTAAATCTTGCCCAAATATTGACACCCCCAAATTTACCCGGCGCGAACTCAAAGCAACCCGAACGTAAATCCTCTGGTTAAGCATTGTCCTTGTTAGAATATTAGCACTTTAGTGATTAAATAATTATACAAATAAATCATAGCTATAAAAACAACATAAATACTAAACATAGGTAAAATCATAAACTGGATCGTACACATATGTCTCTTATAAGCATGAATTAGCAAGATAAGTATTATGAACAACAAGTATATATATTCATACTGACAATTTAAGGTAAACTATGGACTCTACTAGGTGTTACCGAAGCAAAATGAAGGGTGTTGCGGAGATGAAGAGATCGTTGTCGAGAAGTTGCAGGAGCAATGTTGCAGTGAATGGCTAGCAGTTGGGTGAGTTGCTTTCTAAAAATCTAATTCGCCTTCTCCCATATAGCATATCAAGGACGATGGCTTCAGAGACCTGTTCTCCTCATGACCAGTGCAAGCCAGTGAATGGACGAAGTATTCGATAACAACACAGTGTTGAAAGAACTTAACTCGCAATCAGATCCAATTCGAAAGAATAGGTAGAGTTTCCCCTCCTGTAGACTTCAGAAGGAAACATCAATTGCATTTTTGAGAAATAGAACGTGCATTAATTATAATTAATGCAGTGTGATTAGAGCGTTTTTAAACATTTCCTTTCCTCCTAACATAAATGCATGGAAAAAATAAAATTGCGAAAGAAATTTACGTTTGAACCCACGGTTGAACTTGAAATAGCCGCACCATTCACACGCACATTGTGCGGCCGCGAAGCTTGGCGAGGCAAGGCGAGCGTGCACATATAGCCCTCCTTTCTCTTGCTTCATCAAGGCTAGACATGCTCTACCTTATAAGGTAGTATCTCTTCATCTTAGATAGCAATATGAGATACTAAAGTATCATATATATCACCATGTATGAGTAGATCTTTGAGATTTTTCAAAAAATTATTAATAAAAGAATAGGCTAAGGCCAGTTATTCCAACAGTCCTGTCGTAACCAACGACACTGACAGTCCTGTCGTAACCAACGACACCCCCCCAAACTCATGTGCACTTCTTCAATGGAGTAGTACACAGTACGGTGATTGTTCACACCTCTTCAATGATGTACTCCATACAGTATACTCCCCAGTTGTAGATCGTATATTCGTACCCAAGAAATACTGTAGTAGTGAAAAGATAAAACCTGCAGCAGCCACACGGCCTAGGATTTGTGATAGTGGATCCTGGCTGTTTGGTTCGTCGCCGCTGCGCATCCTCGTGGGGGGATTTAATGCGCATGGCGAAGGGTGGTTGTTGCAGATTCGGAGTGAAAGCGGATGCCCCCAGGGATTCGACAGCGTCATGTAGCTGCAGGGATTCCGTATGCCGGCCGGCCCGAGATCGATCGGCGCGCGCGGCCCCTGGTCCATCGCGTCATCCGATCTGCAGTACTTCTGCATGCGCCATGTTCGTCTGGTGCATGCATGTGTGATGATGTACGTACCATCTACCTCCACTGTCAACTATCGGTACAGTTGTTCCTTTAAAAGAAAACCACTGTCGGTAGAGTCGAAAGGGTATATGATAAATATCATCTGGATGAAATCTACCAAGAATAAAACATCCAGATACGATATTTTGATCCAGATGTGACGATTAATTCATGCTCTAGACAGTCCTCCTGTCGTCTCTCGCGATGTCATTTTCACCAGCGATGAGAGATTAAGGATTAATTGGATTCATCGGGCTAGAGATTAGGGTTTGGATTGATGGGAGCCTCGACCATAGGATTAGGGTGTGTGTGTGACGGTGAACCATCAGTGGCGCCTCCGACTGTGGGGTTGGAGGAGGGCGGTTGACAGGATCGAATAGGGGCAATGACGATTGTGAATAGGACATCGACGGGAGAGGAGGGGAAGGGAGCGATGGTGATGGTGCCTTGCCGATGCCAGTAAGGTTTTAGGATGAGAATGATGGTTAGGATAGATAGGGAGAGAAATTAATTACATGTCTGCAAGAGTGAGTGGGAGAGGGGACATCTATCAAATCTAGATTCAATAGTCACAAATTCGGATAATTTTTGGGGGACAAAGCATCCAGAAGATGCCTATATACACACACCCAAGTCTAAAATAGAGAGAGGACTAGTTTATGTACTATGGCTTTGTTCATTTCGGCTTATGACTTTCTCCGAATAAACAAACTGGTCAATTTTTCTGCCGTCGTTTCGAAGCAATTTATAGAGATAACTTTTTTTCGAAGTAACTTATCGGTATTCGATTCATCTGCATAAACACTTGCGCTAGAGCTAAATACCATTAGCCGTAGTTATAAACCATAAATCGCAATAAAAAAGCACCCTATAGCCAGTGCCTTTTGTGCAGCATAACACTAGCTAGTACGTATACCACGCCATTTTGTGACCACTTCGATCCATCGGTACACGAGCAATAACAGCTCCAAGTTAATGAAGAGCTGATGAATGGAACCGAGCGGGAGCTCTCGACAAAAGTTAACCGTTTGTCCTCTCTCACGATCGACCGCATGCACCGCGATTTGACAAGGCACCTCTCGATCGGTTAACGAACTCGTCTGCCGCCCCGACATGCACACGCCGCGGCACACAGGCCGAAAGGCCAACGCGACCTACCAGGGGAGCCGGCATAAATGCAGTGGCGTAGACGTCACGGTTGTATTACGGGCAGCGGCAGCGGCAGTGTGGCCGTGCCCATGAGACGTACGCGGGGGAAGGCCGCGCACGTGGATCGAGCTGCTAGCTAGCTAGCTGGTGCCGGACGCAGACCCCCCCCGGCGCGCGCGGACGTCGCACGCTCGCTCGGCTGGCCGGGGCGGGATGGTGTGGCCGACCGCGCGCGCGCGCCCGCGCGAGCCGCGGGCGAGAGGCATCGCGTACATACGGAGGCATCGCGCGCCGCCGGCCGTGTTCCACGCTGCGTGCACATGGCCCGTCACGACACATGAGCGCGCATACCCTGTACACCGCTACAGCGACGGTTCAACCGTAACTAAATGTGAGCGCACCCAAGCAACTCAATCACAGCGTGTCAATCAGACGCTACGTACTCATCAGGCAGAGAGAAAAAGTCGGTAATACGTCGGATTCTTATGCGCAGACTTTCTGGCTGCATATATATATATATATATATATATATATATATATACACACACATATAGATACATACATGCATATGTCTCGTGTGGAAGTGGGAGCTATATATGTACCTTAGCTAGCTTGCGCAATTGCTTTACTTCACCTGCTGCTCGTAGATCGCGCGTAGATGATGGTTTGCGGAAACATGCGGCTGCAGTTCTCCGGCCTTTGCGAGACAGAAAGAGCAAAAGGATTCCAATGCTGCCAGATTCTACATATCTCCCAGTTTGTCATGGCGTCGCCTTCGGTGCAGGCTAGCACGCACGCACGCACGCACGCATTCTATCGAGGGGGCAGCTACTAATTAAGGTCTCTACCAAATACCGCTTAATTGCTGGAATTATCCATCAATGGCTAGAATTTCCCACTGCTCTAATTGCTAGATATATAATGGACAATTCATTTATGGATAGTAGACACAAGTAGTTTGTCCTATTTGGCATTGTTGTTACTTAACTAATTATACACTCTAACTACTAACCAGTTAAATTCGTGCATTTCATTTGCATGAAACATCAATCAGTGGTCAGCATTTACAGTGTACATATATATGGATATTACCCTGGTTTAGTACTTGCGTCGATCTGATCCATCCTTTAGTTATATAGCATCGCCACAAGATGGTCGTACGATATATCAGGAAGCCGATCGATGTAATGCCGAGTCAGAATGCTCATCTCCTCTCTCTCTCTCTCTCTCTCTCTCTCTCTCTCTCTCCAATATTATTCGCGTCCTTAGCTGTTTGAGGGAGATACCAAGCATAAGTTGGCCGCCAATACAGCGTCGCAATCCCAGGGATTCGCATCAGAAAACCAGCTAGCTAGCCATGCACGTTTGTTCGTAAGGAAAATAAATAAGCACTGTGCATCCGTTCTTGTTAGCAGGCCCCAAACTATAATTAGCCGCCAACGTGCAACATTTTCATTATACTAGCTATTTAGAATTGTGACCCCATATTAAGGATGATATGTTATCAATGGTGCAGATCGATCTTTAATAGGACCTCCTAGCTAGCTAATCGACACTTGATTTAATACAAGATTGCCAAAGTACAAGCTGCCAGGTGTTCTATTAACGAATGAAGTCTGATACTAATGTGCAGCTAGCCTCAACACGGAAGAAGGTAACTTTCATACCATAAATCGATGATGATGACTTTTTGCGGTACTTGAGACGTATCTTTAACCAATGAGTACGCTCGTGTTGTCATATTTTATTGGTAGCACAATTTGAAGCACAATGTGCCGATCGAAAGTAAATTTGATGATTTATACTATTACCGACGTACATTACTAGAAGTATAATCCTGAAAATGGTAAAATCGTCAAGCAAATACGTGTAAATTTTTATTCTACTAGTGTTGGATCAGATTTTAATTCTACTAACAGTAGAATGTATCGTAAAATTTTCCTTAATCAAACAACCTTGCTACTTTCACGCATAGACTTCGGGGGTCGTAGCGACTCGATCGTATTATATGAAACGGGGAGGGCAATCAACGCTATCAGCTCCTAATTCGCTGCAGGATTTAGTATTGATTAGGGCGCAATATTCTCAGATGAACCACCAGCGTGGTGTGTGTCGGAGACAGTGTTACGGATGGGTCGGTCTAGGAAATGGACAGGCGACCTACCTGGAGCAGCCAACTAACGTGATTGCGCCGGCCGGCTATATAGCTCTGCAATACGACGACCACCCGACCTGCACGTAAAACCCAACCGTCAAAACTACTTTTGGGATAGAGCTAGTCAATTCGAGTGTCGTTCTAGCAGGGCTAGCAGCTGCTCCACGCATGAATTCAAGCCGATCGAACATTGAGGTTAGTACTGCTGCTGGTAATAAAGGTACCGTCCTAGTTGGATATCCATTTAATTTATTATCGCCGGTCGGCCGGCCGGCAGAGCAAGATCGCCTTGCCGTGCCGTCCTTTAAGAGGCAGCCAGTCATGGATCGCATAATGGCTCTCATGCCATGCCATGGATGCAGGGAACTTTCATTTAACCAATCCTCATTAAAGGTAAACAAGTTAAAGTGACTAGGAGTATATATATTAATGGGCAAGCCTTTTCTTAATTAGAGCTAGCACTTCTTTAAATTTAGCAAGAGTAATACCAACTCTAGCACTTCTTTTAATTCTCTATGAGAGTAATGCTAGGTAACAGCAAAGGATTGGCCTACCAACTTTTAATCAAACAGTGAAGGCGTTCAGTTTGGCCCCAACACAGCTTTCGTGATCCAGTCCCACCACATCAATCATTGGCATCAACATTTAACTACTCCTAATTTGTGTTAGTAATTAATAAACCACAGGGTTGGAGATGAAGATGATCGAGCAAGAATGTCACAAATAGGTCTCTTGTTTGCTTGTCGGGCTCAGGTTCTATTTGGAACTGCCTTGCAGTACTGTGAATTGGTCTTCTTTGCTATGTCCTGTAAATCTGAGTTGGGCAGGAATAATGGGTTATTCAGGGTAGAAATACTGTCAGGTTTAGTAGAATTTAGCCAACAGATATATATGGCAACCGCGGTTACTGAGCCTGAAGATAGTTGTGTTAACCAGCTATATACCCATTCCAAAGAAGAGTTTGCTATAGTTACTTCCTCTGATCACATATACATATCATTTTAGGATACGTGCACTCAATGTTTTAAAAATTTAGCTATCGATATATTTTTAAATATTTAGATTGAATACATTAAAATCGTATATATAAATTCATCTTGAAAAGTACTTTAATAATATTATAATTTATTTGATTTTATAAATATATTATAATAGAAATTATTGATCAAAGTTATATTTTGAAGATCGTGGTGATGTCTAAACTAATGTGTATTTGTGATTGAAGGGAGTAACTTAGCATGCATGGTCCAAAGATTTCAGGGACCAAATGCTAGCTTTCCCTTACCTACCAACTTAAATGGCCCTAGTTAGTACATCCAAATGCATGTCGAAAAGGTTGTCATCATCCAGTCAATCAAGGGGATTAAGCGGAGATGAGTAAGCGTGCATACACACCATCCAAAAGGGAGGAAGAGGAAAAAAAAGGCCATGACAGCCAGGACTTGAGCTCATCTAACTCTGCACCAAACTCCTACTTAAACCCTCTGATTAAATTATGGAAATCAATTTGACGAGTCTTGGTACTTTGCCAATTAAGTTATGTTGCTTTGTGCATGCACACAATGGTTAATTAATCACTGAGTTTGATCAAAGTTGCTTTTTTTTTGTGCTTATGAACAATCCAGCTGTATTGTCTTTGTGGGACAGTCTGGGTAAAATTATAATGTTATTCCACCAACTTTCACAATGTTCTTGATCTCTATAATCCTGTTTTGTTACATCTGGGCTTATCAAAATAAGTAAATTTGTTCAGTACAATCAAAAAATGTTCACGACTGGCGAAATACCATCGTAGAGAAGAGGAGCTGCAAAATACCATCACGAAGACCTAAAAATATGCAAAAATACTATTGCTATGACGTTTTCGTCTATTTGCTATGTTAACCTCCTTTTTAGTGAGAGAAGCATTCATAAAATGATTGTTTTGCCTTTATAACCTCTTCTTCTTAGTTGAAGAAAACAAAGGAGCTAGGTGCTGCTCTCACCAGAGGCAAAGGAGTATGAACAAGCCCCAGGAATGGCAAAAATGGGTTGAGGGAGAGTCAATGAGCTCTCTGGTGGTATCGACATGAGGCTGCGGTCGACGACGGCATCCTGGCGATGAGCGGGCGGCAAGTAAGAGGGAGTTGACTGTGGCGGGGGCATGGTAGTGTACGGGAGCTTGGGCAGGGTTCAGGGTTAGGTAGAACGCATCGGTGCGATACTCCACGCGGTGGGGGGAATCAGCACGAGTTCCACCGAGGAGGTGACGACGATGAGACAATGGTAGCGGCCGGCAATGGAGAAGAAGGCATGTTCCAGCTCGACTACAAGAAAGATGAAGAAATAAGTAGCAAAGGTGAATTTCAGAGATTAGAGATTTGGGAACACGTTGTGACACGGCTATCCAGGCCATATTATCACCGGAGGGGGAGATCGGGTGGAGCCACGACGTTGTCTTCATCCTCAAAATAGGTGAGCTTTGGCCACCACCAAATTCAACTTCCCCATTAGCAATTTCCTCAATATAAGCCATCAAAAAGCTCCACCTTGTCCTACTGAAACTTCCCCACCACCTTTAACTTGACCTTACCATCCCCAGCTTGCCACCCCCGTGTGCCCTACCCTGCCACCCATGGCCACCCCCACCAACCTTCCTCTAATCTCCCTGAACCAAGACGTCGTCGCTGCCACCGCAATCCCCTAGGCCCACCGATTCTTGTGCACACCCCAATTTGGTACATCATATATTGTCAGACAACATCACCACCGCTACCCTGTTTCGGCCATGCGCCACCGCTGCTATGATCTCACCCCATGCACCTCATCTCGTGTTTGAGCACAAAAATGGATTCCCCATGTCTCCCCTTGCCACAGCTGAGCCTCACTATCGACGGAATTGCTGTCGCCGCCATCGGACAAAGAGAGGGCGAATGAGGGAGGGGCAGAAGATTGATTTTGATTTAGTTTTGTTTGGGAGCACTTATAGGTGGGACTAGACCTTATAAAAGGAAAAAAGAAAGAAAAGAAAGAAAAGAAGGAAAAATGAGAGTAAAATGGTCATTTTACACCATCGGGATGGGAAAATGTCATGGCAATGGCATTATACAGGTGTTTGGGCCTTCACGATTTATATTTTATAGCTTCCCTCCTTCACGTGGTATTTCGCCAGTCTTGACCGATTGCAATGGCAGCTACCAGATTTACCCTATCAAAAATTAAACCTACCCTGCTCTCTGTTATTTGATTGTATTACTTTTGGTCCATGAACCAATTCATTCAACTCTGTTTGTTGGTCTCTGAAGACCTGAACTCCATTTTGTATTGCATCCCATTACCAGCTAATTTGAAAGAACTTAAAACATT